>CP119908.1:0-1200000 GCA_029542885.1 Malassezia caprae
TAACACTTAACACTAACACTTAACACTTAACACTTAACACTTAACACTTAACACTTAACACTTAACACTTAACACTTAACACTTAACACTTAACACTTAACACTTAACACTTAACACTTAACACTTAACACTTAACACTTAACACTTAACACTTAACACTTAACACTTAACACTTAACACTTAACACTTAACACTTAACAAGTCGGGAGTTAAGTCGGGAGTTAAGTCGGGAGTTAAGGTTTGTCACATGGCCGACTTGAGCTTATTTTGACTTTGGCTTCGTCTCGAATATATTGCATGCTTGATGTCGTGTTCTTGGTGTTGCCTTCTTGATGTTGTGCCATCGGTGGGGTTTATTGGTGTGGCATTGTTACTGTTGCCTTGTTGGTGTGGCTTTGTTGATGCTGTGTCGTTGTTCTTGTCTCCTTGATTTTTGTCATCGAATACGCGCTCATGACTATATCGTCCTCAAATCCCTCATGTGCTCTTGTCAGCAACTCTAAACGACTCGGCCTTAATTTTCATCCACAGCCATGGGTCCTTCCTCTCTCGTCATCCTCCCGTAATCGCTTCTCGTCCCTATCGTCAGCCCCACGTGGCATTCTCAGCTCACGTGGCCATGTCCTCCGTCTGTCCAAGGTGTCCTCCTCGTCGTCGTCACGTGGCCACTCTCCGTCACGCGCTCAGGATAGGGGCCCTCCTTTTCGCTTTCTACGTCTACTTTTCGAAAAATTCTCTTCGGAAATCGACATTCAGTCCTCTTCTGGCTATGCTCGCCAAGTCTCGTAGCTCAGTTCGCTCATTACGTGTGATCAGGGAGAGAGGGGGGGCCTGACACTAGGCTCTGATCCCTACGCACTAATTCCTCCACTTCTGCGCTTTTCCCCGCACGCGTCCAGGGTTCTCCTAGCCGCTCTCTCCTCAAGCCTACGTCCCCGTCAGGTCCTCGCAGCTCCTCCCACGCCCCCATGCTCCTCACTCAGCGCTTTGAGACTCTCTCTGCCCCTAGTTCTCGCCTCATCGGCCTCCCAGTCCGCTTCCTCCGCACCCACCTGCTCCACCTGCTCCACCCCCTCCCTCGGCCCTTCCCCTGCCCATATTTCCACATATACCCCCCTGCCATGCATGTCAATCTAGGGTTCCCCACTTTCCCGCATCCACTTTGGAATGTACTAAAGCCCCACCCACCTCCTCTGCCCAATGCCCCTCTCCGCTCGGCATCCCTGCTAGCACAAGCCCTTCCACCCCACTCGTCCCCCGCCAGCCATGACTTGGGGGCTCCTTCCAAGGTGCCGCCCCCGTCAGCCTGCGCTACCCATCCAGTGTCCCCTCTGTGGTCTCGAATCTCGCAACTATGCTCGTCACTACAATCGCTCCCATGGCCGCCGCTCCGGCCACACCCGCCAGCGCCTACCTCTAGGCTGGGCCACCAAGCACGGCTTCCAGTACTGTGCGTGCGGCGACCTCGTCAAGGCCGGTCAGCTCCAGTCGCTCCTGCAGCACTGGTACGGTTCCCGCCAAGTCCGCCGGCAAGGGTGTGTGGACAGGGAGTCGACGTGCCCAAAGCCCGGGAGGAGGGGTCAGGACCAGGAGCCGTGGACGCTGCCGGAGGGAATGCTTCCGTGCTACGAGATTGCGTCGCGTCAGCCGCGGCTGCCGACACCGCCGCTGGTGATCCCGAGGCCAGACCGTGGCAGGGCCTCGGCACGGCCTGACTGGCGGGGGCCAGAGGCGCCGCCAGGGCCCAGGGCCGAGCCACGCCCCAGGGCCCCGCCCAGGCCTAGGGCCCCGCCAGCAGCTGACGTGGCCCAGCCCGGGGAGACGCACGATCCAACGCCGCACATTCCTACGCCGCACATTCCTACGGCGCACATGCCTACGGCGCACATGCCTACGCCGCACATGCCTACGGCGCATCCTGCACAGCATGCGCAGCCCATGCAGCAAGCGCAGCTACACCACTCTCCATCCTCGCTTCCCCCCACTACCCAGCCAGCCCCCGCTCCCAGCAGCCATCCCTACCTCCTCCGGCCCCGCACCCCGAGGCGCCGCCGCAGCGCAGACACCCTCAGCTCCGACACCTCAGACCTCACCCTCTCCTCCACAGGCCCCGACAGCCCACTCGACCCATGCTCGGAACCGAGCAGCCGAGCGTCCTCCCCCGACGTGAGCAGCACAGCCAGCCGCGACTCGACGCCCGAGGAACGCGCATGCTTTCCACGCGGCGTGCCGCCCACGCTGGCAGAGCGCGTCCGCACCGCGCGCGCCTTGTCCACGCACCGAGAGGTGGCGCACGAGAGCATCGAGGCTGTCCTGGTCGAGCTGCACGAACACGGCCTCGACACACACGAGGGCCTCCTCGCCCTGTACCTCCAAGCCGTCGCGACGCGCGGCACGTACAAGGCCCTGCCAGGCAAGTGGCAGCGCTCGATGCGCAAGGCGCTCGACGGGCTGTGTGCGTACCAGGTGCAGCACGGCTCGGCCGTCGTCGAGCTGATGATCCTGCTCCTGCCCAAGCTGGCCGTCTTCCCCTGGCTCGACCACCGCCTGCCGAGAGAGGTGTGGGACGCCAAGCTGGCCAGCCTCGAAGCGTACCCAGGCCCGCAGTGGAGGGAGCTGATCCAGACGACGCTGGAGCGCGGCGTCGGAGCCGTCCTGGCGCAGTACCTCCACGGCTGGGACGGGCCGGGCGAGGGCCTCGTGCCGGACCTGGCGCCCGAGCAGGTTCAGGAGCAGGTACAGGTCATGCCGGACGATTCGTGCGGCGTACAAGAGGGCGTCCCTCGGGCCTCCGAGCCCCGGGCCTCCGAGCCCGCCGCGTGGGTCGACACCTCCGACGCGGCGGAGCGCGCCGCACGTGGGACGCCCGAGGCGGACATGTCGTCCGAGACCGAGGCGCTCATGGCGGCGCTGGATCTGAGCGTGCCGCAGGGGCAGCGCGCTAGCGGCCCGACGCCCGAGCCGCGTCTGGCGGCGCTCGACCTGAGTGTGCCTCTGGGGTCGACGCCCAGGCGGCCGACGCCACCGAGCCCGACACCAGCGGGGCTCGGCGAAGAGACGCTCGTCGTGGACATCTCCGCCGACGACCACGACGACGGCCCCGGGCCGGACGCCTCGGCCGCGTCCGTCCAGCACACGCCCGCCACACCAGCGCAGGCGCGACCGGCGCCGTGGACGCCGGCGGGCCTGGTGCCCCACCGGCTCGTGCCGTACCACCGGACGCACGCCCTGGAGCGCATCGGTCGCGAGGGCCGCATCCGCGAAGCGACGCGGATGCTCGAGGCGCTCGTGCACCAGGAGGAGGGGCAGGTGGCGCCAGCCACGGCCGAGACCGAGGCCGAGCTGCGGCAGCTGCACCCCGCCGGCGAGGCGGCGCCGTTCGCGGGGACCGCCCACGGGGGGAGCTACGGCCGCGTGCGCATCGGCATGGACCAGATCGTCGACACGGCAAAGCACATGAGTGTGGACAGCGCGGCGGGCCCGTCCGGGTGGACGGTGCTGATGTGGCGGGACATGCTGACGATGAAGCCGCTGGGCCCCGATGCGATCCACGAGTATGTGCTGCAAAAGGCCCGCGAAGTGACGCAGGACACGGGGCCGGACAGCCGCTTCCTGTGTGGGGTGCGCATCACGCCGCTCGTCAAGCCCAATGGCAAGATCCGGCCGATCGCCGTCGGCGAGGTGCTGTACCGCCTGCTCATGCGGGCGCTGGTCCAGCACGCCAAGGACGAGGTCCAGGCGAGCCTGGGGCCGGGGCAGTTTGGCGTCGGCCAGGCGGGCGGCGTCGAGCCGATCGTGCGGCTCGTGGAGCATGCCATCGGCAAGCCGGCCCTGGGGTACACGCACCTGACGAAGCTCGACTTTTCGAATGCGTACAACTGCCTGTCGCGGCGGGCGATCGCCGAGGCCTGCCGCAAGCACTGCCCGGTGCTGTACCGGGCGGCGCGGTGGGCGTACAAGCAGGCGACGCCGCTGGTGGCCATGGCGCGGAAGCGCAGGGACACACACGCGGACGGGGCCGGCGGCGGCGTCCCGGTCCTGTTCCTCCCGTCGAGCGAGGGCGTGCGCCAGGGCGACCCACTCGCACCGGTGCTCTTCTCGCTCGGCATGCGAGGGTTCCTGGAGACCCTGCAGGCGCGCCTCGGGCCAGAGCACCAGGTCATGGCGTACCTGGACGACGTGGTGATCCTGTCCAAGGGCAGCATCGACACGGTGGGCGTGGCAGCCGAGGTGGCGCGACAGGCCGCGCCCGGGCTGCAGCTCCATGTGGCCAAGAGCTCGTGCACGCCCCTGGCCGACATCCGCGTCTCGGGCACAGAGCTGCTGGGCACAGCGCTCGGCAGTGCGGCGTTCCGGTGGGCGTTTGGGATGGCAAAGATCGAGCGCGTCGAGCGCGTCCTGCCCGCGCTGCGCGAGCTCCCGAAGCAGCTAGCGTGGCTGATCCTGTCACGGTGCCTGGCCGGGAGAAACGCGCACCTCCTCCGGCAGCTGGAAACAGCGGACCTTGTCAGGAACGGCGTGAACCCGCTGTGGGAGCGCCAGGACCGCGGCCTTGCATGGGTCGTGCAGCACCTCCGGGGCAGTTCTATGTCCCTGATCACTGACCCGGTGGTGTTTGCTCTTCCCTTGCGGTACGGCGGCCTGGGCCTCCGCGGGTACTCGTTCGTGGCACCGCTGGCCCGCCAGGCGATGAGTTTGAGGGCGGACCATGAGCTAGTCCGACGCGGCCTTGTGGAGGGAGGGAGGCTGGGACTCGCCGAGTTTGGCGCGGCGAGCGCCGAGGCGCAGAGAGACGCCATGGGGCGGATCCCCCGGCAGGGCATGCTGGTGGACGACATGTACAAGAGGCTGGCCGATCATCTGCTGCTGCAGGCACCGGATGGTGTGGGCTGTGCCCTGCTGGAGCAGAGTGTGCCACTGGGTCGGCGATGGCTGCAAGTGCTGCCTCGATTCGGGGCACTGTCCCTGCAGGACTACGACATGAGCGTAGGACTGCAGGTACGGACGATGTGTCCAGCCCATGCGGCAGGATGCCGGGCATGTGCGGTGATCGGAGCACGGATTAGTCACAGTGAGCACTGTGAAGACCGATGGATCGGCGGACAGACACTGCGACACGACCGCGTGCGGGACGTGCTATACAAGCATGTCCAGCGGAATGCGCATGTCGAGGTGGAGCGTGAGGCACTCATTGTGCCCGGCCGGCAAGAGCGGAGTGACTTGCGGGTGCGGGGCCTGCATGCGGGCCCGGGGCCCGAGACGCACTACGACCTGTTCATCCGAGAAGTGACCGGGTCGAACAAGGAGCGGAACGGCCACCACAAAGTGACGCTGAAGCCGACAGGACGACCACACGAGTACGTGTGGGAGTGGCAGGCGCCAGAGAAGCGCGCACAGCAGGACCAGCAAGTAGAAGCGATGGTCTCGACCACGGGCGTGAGCAGCGCAGCAGACGCGCGCAGGGCGGTGCTGTGGCGGCAGATCACGCAGACACTGGGAGAGAAGCGGCGCAGGAAGGAGCGCAAGTATAGCTTCTGCCACCATGTGCGTGCGATTGGACTGTCAGCGTCGGGGGTGCAGACGAAAGGATTCCGGGACGCACTGCGAGCGTTCGGCCGGGGACTGACGGAGATGGACCGTGCCCGGGTACGGGAGCAGCTGTCGGTGGAGCTGCTACGCTGGCGGTCGAGGATGTACGGACACTAAGGGCCGACAGGCCTGGCGTGCTAGCCAACGGGCCCAGGACATGGGCTGTCGGAGGGGGTGGAGTAGAAGGCCAAGGAAGGGCCCGAAACCTGGGTTTGCCTAGGACAGCTGGGCTAGCTGCAGGAGGCCTTGCCCAGGTACATCTGTCCAACAGATGAGTAACAGCTGACAAGCTGCTGACTCAGCCATGGCATGTCCAGGGCCGTTGTCAGACGACGTGAAGGGGTTTATGCCCCCACTCACAAGGACACTTGGTGGTTTCAACAGCCCCACATCCACCACTTAATTTACAGGTGCTATACAGTCTCGTAGCCAAGGAATTGGACCCCCCTCCGCGTATGCAAGCAATGGCCTATTCCGCGCGCTGCTTGCAGGTGCGTTCCCACTTTTTGCTACGCAGATGTTCAACAATTTGACAATACAAGGTGGATGCAGTCTTCTGGGTGGGTTGGCTATTATTTTAATTCCCATTACAATTATCTTCTACTTGTTTGGTCACAAATTACGGGAAAAATCAAAGCTTTCAGGAAGGGTGAACTCGAGTGATCTCAATGATGAAATGGTGCACGATAACACGAAGGGGAGGGCGGAAGTTCGATTCATTGGCTACGAGAAAGTATAGCGCCTGTCAAGTGGTAGATGTAGAGTTGTTGAAATCACTGCCAAACCTCACGAGTGGAGGCACAAAAACCTCTCAGCTTAGACAAGTGCCCGGGGTCACGGCATGGCTGAGTCAGATCCTCGTCAGATGCTTCTCAACTCCTAGGCATGTGCACCTGGGTGCGGCGCCTGCAGCTAACCTAGCAGACCTAGGCAAACCCAGGTTTCTGGCCCTCCCTTGGCCTTAACTCCACCACCCTCGGGAGCCCATGTCCTGGGACTGCTGGCTAGCACGCCAGGCCTGTCGGCCCTTGTGTCCGTATATCCTGGACCACCAGCGTAACAGCTCCACCGACAGCTGTCCCGTACTCGGGCGCGGTCCATCTACGCTAGTCCCCGGCCGAACGCCCGCAGTGCGTCCCGGAATCCTTTCGTCTGCACCCCCGACGCTGACAGACCAATCGCACGCACATGGTGGCAGAAACTATATTTCCGCTCCTTTTTGCGCCGCTTCTCTCCCAGTGTCTGCGTGATCTGCCGCCACAGCACCGCCCTGCGCGCGTCTGCTGCGCTGCTCACGCCCGTGGTCGAGACCATCGCTTCTACTTGCTGGTCCTGCTGTGCGCGCTTCTCTGGCGCCTGCCACTCCCACACGTACTCGTGTGGTCGTCCTGTCGGCTTCAGCGTCACTTTGTGGTGGCCGTTCCGCTCCTTGTTCGACCCGGTCACTTCTCGGATGAACAGGTCGTAGTGCGTCTCGGGCCCCGGGCCCGCATGCAGGCCCCGCACCCGCAAGTCACTCCGCTCTTGCCGGCCAGGCACAATGAGTGCCTCACGCTCCACCTCGACATGTGCATTCCGCTGGACATGCTTGTATAGCACGTCGCGCACGCGGTCGTGTCGCAGTGTCTGTCCGCTGATCCATCGGTCTTCACAGTGCTCGCTGTGACTAATCCGTGCTCCGATCACCGCGCATGCCCGGCATCCTGCCGCATGGGCTGGACACATCGTCCGCACCTGCAGTCTTACGCTCATGTCGTAGTCCTGCAGGGACAGTGCCCCGAATTGCGGCAGCACCTGCAGCCATCGCCGACCCAGGGGCACACTGCTCCTTCAGGGCACGACCCATGCCATTCAGCGCATGCAGAAAGATATTGAAGACCACCTCCAGAAAACTACAAAATAATTCACAATTAAAGTATTGAAGGTTAGGGATTTTTATTGGTCTCTGGCAGTAAGAGCTCAGCGGCGGTTTGTGTGGAATAGTAACCTTTAGCACACTTTCTAAAAACCGTGATAATGATTGGGTCGCAAGGAATCTGCTACCTGCATTCTAGTTTGACTGTGAAATTGCGTTGAAAGAAAGCATAAACTTGTGGCCCGACCATGTTTAACAAAAACGAGAATACAAAACTTACATCTACTGAAATTTAACTAAAAGTCTTATCATGTTTTCCTACCATTGAAATCATAGTACCAAAGGCTCCTCGGCTTAGCGGGTTGGATCAATCTTTCTTTTAAGAATGTCATCACCGGGGCCAATTTCCTTGCCCAGCAATCCAGACAAAGTCTCCAATATGTCCTTAAATTGACGACCAAGGTAGTTCGGATTGATACCCACAGCCTTCTCGATCAAGTGCGGGCAGCCACCCTTGGCTGGCTTTCCCTCCAGACGGTCCCGAAGCCACACAAACGAGGGTGCAACGGAAGAAAGCTGAGTTGTAAAGTGCCCAGAGAGTTTATTGTCAAAGGTAATAAACTCGACTTGAGCGCCATGTTTGCACCAGTTCTGATAGGTCTTGAAAGCAGACTTGTACGGTGCAATTTCATCCCCTGTTCCATGTGCCATTAGAACGGGCGTGTCGGGAGTTTCTTCCTCATAGACACCCATGATTTGCCGCTTCAAGATACTCTTTATCGGCTCAATCTCCAAAACCTTGTCTCCAGCCGAGGTATATTTCTCCGACAATAGATCCTGGAATGGGTACTTGATCTGCATCTCAAGGAGGCAGTGACTCTTTGCATAGCTGATACTTTGCTTTAGCTTGCTTGTACCAATCTTTTCCAGAGTCTGTTTCATTGCGGGGTATGCCGAACTTAAACCCAGCAGACCAGAGAACAGAAATCCCGAGAAGAAGCCTTTGTTGACATTGACAATCAGATCAGTCAGATTTGATGGGGTGCCACCAGAATACCAGCCAACCATGTTGAGCTCGGGTGCGTACTTCTTTTTGAGCGATGCAGCCCATCCAGACTGGATGGCACCGCCCGAATAGCCCCACCCGGCCACTCGCGTGTCATTTGAGAAGGCCAGCGGCTTGAACGAGAGCGTGGCACGGATTCCATCGAGAGTTTGACGACCTTCAACATGTCCTGCAGCAAATGCATTGATCTTACCCTGCTTGTCAGGCACTGTGACCACATATCCCTCCTGCAAGAATACCAGAACCGTGGCGATATTCAACGTCTCGGCCACATCAGACGTAATACCTGCACGATAGCTGTAGCTAGGCATACACTTTGGTCCATTTGAATCTTGATACTCACCGTACAACACAAGCTTGTCTTTCTTTGCGTTGTGTGGGATCATGATAGTCGTGACCGTGGTGGTAGGCTCGTCATCAGCTGTATAGGTTGTGCGATACAAGAGCTGCCATGCTTCCTTGACGTGCGTCTTAAAGAGAGCGTGGATGTTTACCTTGCGTGAACGGAATACTGTACCTGGCTTTGCATCCTCCCAGCCTTTAGGAGGTGAATAAAAGGGGTCTTCCGTGGGTAGTGGAGGCGAGGCGTGAATACTAAGCGCCAGAGTTGGTGCGAATGCCAAGAGCACTAACAGAAGGAAGGAACGTAGCCACATTATGAAGGAAACATGCTGCTTGGTGTGCTCCTTTTATAGACGTCATTCTGTCTCCAGAGTTCGTGGGCCATAGCGAAGGCCAAGTGAAAGTCATGGCAAACCTCCTCATACGGACTTTCTTTGCTATCCAATCAAAGGGATCACCCAGACAAGTGGAGGTAGGTAAGCTGCCGGGCAACTTCCGACGACATCGTACATCCCGGGAGAGTTCCGGTAGACTACGTAACTGGACAAGTATTGGTGCACAGTTCACCAGTGGAAAGGCTTGGAGCCATGTTGCGTCTCGGAAAAATCTACGCTATTTGTACGTGACACACGGAATCGTTTATCATGCCATTTATCCATCAATATCATATCAAGTCATACCCAAAGGGTTCCTAGACGACAATATGACAACGCCAAGACTGACCACCCAGGAGCCTCCTATAGCTTCTAAAAGATACTCGAGATTACAACTGTTCTTGTTTGCGTGCTTGACATAAGTATGATAGGAGCAGTCAAAGTCAAAAGAGGCATTGTTGAAACAATTTGTGAGCCACTTGTACGCTCGTCCTAGGTTGAAATCACGCTAGCTTCATGAAACTCATTTCGTTGTTGAATTTCAAGATCTCTCCGTTTCGTCTCTTTCTGAAATATTGAGTAATGCCTCATGGAACCCTTGAATATTTGGCTTGGGGCTGACTCAGTACTTGCAGGCTGACCACGCTATTAAAGTTCTTGACAAGATCTTCTCTCCGGATCGCTTAGTACTTGGAGGATATCAACATTTTCAAATGTCCACCAGAACAACTCGCGATGTTTCCGCGCAAAAGGCAATATTTTCGAACTTTTTTAAAGTGTCATATTGCTTAGAGACATTTACAAAGTCAGGGTAGGTAGTGCTCATGCATTTGAAACCTGTCATGGTCAGACCTGCCGGGAACTTTTCGATGATATGGCGCTTGAGGTCTTTTGCATAGGCGAGCTTTCCACCAATGTCCCACCTGCCATAGGAATCTTTACGATAATGCTATCTTCGAGGAAATGGATAAAATCAACGACATTGATATCAGGCAAAAAATCAGCGTTCTTTCCAGCTTCAAAGCTATAGCTGGGTTCACAATTCAGCAGATTGGCATCTTCAAAGTACCCAACGCCAGCATTTAGACCTGAAGGAGCTTTGGTTGCCAAGAATCATTGTCATAGTAGTGATTGGATGGAATTTGAACTGTTCGAGGTGCTATATACTACATTTCAAGCTTGATTGAGGTCTACCTGAGGACCTTGCCCAGCTCTGCAAACTCCTCCTAGTAATGGTATGTAGAGTAAGTTTAAGGCTGGTAGGGACACTTTCTGAACCTTCAGAATCATAAATAAAAATATTCATCTGCATTTTAAGCGGATGAAAGGTCCCTAAGGGTCTTTTGTACTTTTGGGTAGGGCCAGGTGAACATGCTACTTTGGCGCATGGGGCAATCACGCCGCCGGTGGAGGCCCGGCAGCAGAAAGTCGTCGTACCCTGTCTGCTAATTATGTAACGCTTGCAGATGATGGTTCTTTACCAGTGGAGGTAAGAAATTGTAGCGCCCACGTGCGCACGAAACAGGTTCCGTATGAGCGACACACTGGCCCGCCTGGCCTGCTGCATCCGCTCACCATGATAGTGCCGTCCGTTTGTGCTGCCTTGGCCCTGATTGTGCCGTCTGCTATGGCCACCGACCCCATCAAGCCGAACAGGACGATTCTGTTTCACTCTCACAACGACTACCTGCAGCCTCGTCCCGTGTACCATGCTTTTGACCATGGGTTCCGCAGCTTCGAATCGGACCTTTGGTGGAACAAGGATGCCAAGAAGTTCTATGTGGCGCATACTATCATCGAAATCGACCACTCCAAGACCTTCCAGACCGAGACGCTTGACCGTGTCGTGAAGATCATGGAGGGCAACTACTCGTCCGAGTACTCGAAGAACGCGCCCAACAAGTTCCTCAACGATCCTAGCAACCAGCCGACGGACGATCCGGACTGGTACAAGTACTACTCGAAGGGATTTGGTGGTGTGCGCCCCATCCAGCTTCTGCTGGAGATCAAGTCCAATGATGGCGAAACTAGCTGGCCTCATCTTATGGAGCAGCTGGAGCCCCTGCGCAAGCGTGGCTGGCTGACCAAGTGGGAAAATGGCAAGATCCACTATGGCCCTGTCATTTTGGTGGGCACGGGTGGTACGCCCTCTTACGAGATTGCGCCCAAGCACTCGCGCGACTACTTCTTCGACTGCCCTGCGGGCTCGCTCAACGGCTCGGTTGAGACGCCAAGTGGCTCGAAGTTCCCTTTTAATTCGACCCTCTGCCCCATGTCTTCGACTTCCTACGTCAGTGTGCCCCACTCAAACCTGGGCCTGCTTCCGCCGCCGCGCAAGGCTCCGGCGCAGTTCCATCGTGACATTGTGGAGACCCACCACTACAACTCCACGACGCGCTTCTATGGTGTGGTGCCCTTCGCACCGGCCCGCATTGACGACTTTAACATGCTGATTCAGCAGGGCAGTGACTGGATCAACACAGATGTGATGAGCGACCAGGCCGCGTACAACGGTCGTAGTTGAATAGGCAGTAATGAGGTTACGACATGCAGATGCACCTGCCCACGTGGCTTTATATGGGCCCAACGCGGTGCCGCGCTCGTCTCCACGGCCACTCCACCGCCCATGGATTCGCAGTCGAGTGTCGGTGCGGGGTCCGACATTGGGACTCCGCATATGGACACCGAGTCTGGGAGCTTTGCAAACGATGCCACTAGTATGGCGCCCATGGCTCCCGACTCGGCGTCCGAGCCGACGACTAACTCCCGCGCGCGTCCGCAGGCCATGCCCAAAATGGACGAGATTCCCGTGGTGACGGACGAGACCGGCGAGCGTGTGCGTGAAAGCTTTGCCTCTTTCTTGGAAAGGTATGTCTCGGCCACTTATGACTCAGGTTCACGCTCGATGATATGGCTGGTCGCCAGCCCGAGTATGTCGAGCAGCTCTACATTATGCGCGACTACAGTCGCACGACGCTCTATGTGGACTATCGTCATGTGCTCCAACATGACGAGGTGTTGGCGCGTGCGATCAGTGAGCAATACTATCGTTTTCTTCCCTATCTTCGGCGTGCACTGATCGACTGCGTCACAGTGTACATCCCTGGCTACTTGTACCTCAACTCCCACATGGCCTCGACGGCCTCCTCGGGTCTGGTCACCCGCGACTTTCACCTTGCTTTTCACCACCTCCCTATCGTTTCTGGGATCCGATCTTTGCACACCGACAAGATTGGCCGCCTGCTTGCTATCAGCGGCACCGTGACGCGCACATCAGAGGTGCGTCCTGAGCTTCTGCTCGGCACCTTTACGTGTGTTGAGTGCAAGACGAGTGTGCCTGATGTTGAGCAGCAGTTCCGCTATACGGAGCCGATTATGTGTCGGAATCCATTGTGCCAGAACCGCACGCAGTGGGAGCTGGTCGTGGAGAAGAGCCGCTTTTGTGACTGGCAAAAGGTGCGGATCCAGGAGAACCCCAACGAGATTCCTACAGGCAGTATGCCTCGCAGTATGGATGTAATTTTGCGTTCGGAGATTGTCGAGCGCGCCAAGGCAGGCGACAAGTGCACCTTTACAGGTACCTTGATTGTCTTGCCAGATGTATCGCAGATGGGCGTCCCCGGCGTCAATGCGCAGATCCAGCGGCAGACACAGACGGGCGCAGCGGTCGAGGGCATCACGAACCAGGGTGTGACAGGCCTTAAGAGCCTTGGTGTGCGTGACCTGACCTACCGCACGGCCTTCCTGGCTTGTATGGTGCAGAGCAGCACGGACACGACAGAGAGCCTTACAGGCTCCTCGGATGAAGAACCGGATGCGGCTGCGGTTCTCGATGGGCTCACAGAAGAGGAGCGCGAGGAGCTGGAGGCGATGGTTGTGAGTGCCGACATTTACCCCCGCCTCGTACGGAGCATGGCCCCGACCATGTACGGTCACGAGATTATCAAGAAAGGCATTCTTCTCCAGCTCATGGGCGGCGTGCACAAGCAGACCAACGATGGCATTCATCTGCGTGGCGATATCAACATTTGTATTGTCGGCGATCCCAGCACGAGCAAGTCGCAGTTCCTCAAATACGTGTGTGGCTTTATGCCGCGTGCCGTGTACACGTCTGGCAAAGCCTCTTCTGCGGCCGGTCTTACAGCAGCGGTCGTGCGCGACGAGGAAACAGGTGAATTCACCATCGAGGCTGGTGCACTCATGTTGGCTGACAATGGTATCTGTGCGATTGACGAGTTTGACAAGATGGACCTAGCCGATCAAGTGGCCATTCACGAGGCCATGGAGCAGCAAACCATCTCGATCGCCAAGGCTGGTATCCAGGCGACGCTCAACGCCCGCACGTCGATTCTCGCCGCGGCCAACCCAATCGGTGGGCGATACAACCGCAAGCAGACCTTGCGCGCGAATGTGGCGATGAGTGCTCCAATCATGTCGCGTTTTGACCTCTTCTTTGTGGTGCTCGACGAGTGTAATGAGGCTGTCGACTGGAACATTGCGCAGCACATTGTGAACATCCATCGCTTCCGTGATGCTGCAATTGCGCCCGAGTTTTCGACCGAGGCACTCCAGCGCTATATTCGCTACGCTCGCACCTTCCAACCCAAGCTGACACCCGAGGCGAGCGATGTACTCGTCGAAAAGTATCTGCAGCTGCGGCAGGACGACTCAGGCGGCTCTGTCGGCCGCAACTCGTACCGCATCACCGTGCGTCAGCTGGAAAGTATCATTCGACTGTCAGAAGCGATTGCGCGCGCCAACTGCCGGTCAGACATTACGCCGGCGTTTGTGCGTGAGGCGTATTCGCTCTTGCGCCAGTCGATCATCCACGTGGAGAAGGACGATATCCTAATCGACGACGATATGGATGACGACGAACCTCCGGCGCCGTCTGCCACTGCTCCTGAGGCGGACCAGCGGCGCAGTATCACCTACGACCGTTATATGGAGCTTGTTCACCAGCTCGTCTTGAAGGTCAATACTGTGGAGCGGGACACTACGCACGGCATCTCTCGTGCCGAATTGATCCAATGGTACTTGGAGTCACATGAGCACGAGATCGAAACAGTGCAGCAGCTGCATGAAGAGCAAGACTTGATCGGACGCGTGATCAGCAAGATGATTCGCGATGGCTACCTCGTGCTCCTTCCCGTCGACGATGCTGATCGCGACGCGCCCGAGGAGCGCCGGGTCCTCATGGTCCATCCACAGGTGGATGTCGACAGTCTCCAGTAGCTCTTTAGTCATCGATGCTAGCCCAGCGCCAAACGACGTGGCCGTGCGCCCATGGCCACGATCAATGAGCCTGTGCGTGGCGCGCGCGCCGCAACGCTTCGTACGTGGCCTGAGGAGCGCATACATATGTCCTGCTGTGGCTGCCATGTCCACGTGGAAGTTCCTACGCGAAGCCTTGCGGGTCATGGCACCATCCTGCTGACCGACCGGCGTGTATGTTGTTCTACTAACGCCTAGCTAGTGTTTCTGCATCGGGACGCCGGGTCTGAGCTGGATACACTACAGGTGCCTTTGCATCGGATGGGCCCAGGAAAGTATGATATCCCTCTGTGGCGTGCACCGTCCTGGCAGGCACGAGTGGTGTATTCGCTGGACGACACACATCATCTCGGCACGCTCACGATCCGCTTTCTTCAAGGCGGCGGCGTTGCGTTTCAGCAGGAATGTGCGCGGTCACAGGCACAGTGGGACGTGGATCGGCGCCAGGAGGCATGTCTACGTATGTGCAAGCACATTGACAGCAGCTCTGTACGAGCCGCCGAGGGGTATCGAGGATGAGGCGCCGCCACAGTACGATGCAATCGCAGGCGATCAATAGCTAGGGTCAGAAACGTGTACATACGGCTTGTAGCGAAGGAGGGCCTTGCGCTGGGCCACTTTTTTCTTGTCCGCTTCGAATTGCGCGCGCAAGTTGGCGAACTCTGGCTGTCAGTGTATAGTACGTACGCTGCCGCTTCTTCTCGCGGAACTGGAAGCGGTAAAAGTCGGCCAGCTCTTTGGGCTTCTTCTTTTCAGGGTTTTGGCGCATCTCCTCCTCAAAGTCGGGCGTGATTGCAGCGAACGTATTCTCCTCGGCCCCAGAACGACCATAGCGGTTGCCTTTTTGGACGATCACAAAGCCGTCCTCGTCCAGCAGCTCGCCATTTGGACCCACACTAGCTGCCTGGATACCGACGCCCATGCTGGACTTGGTATTGCCCTGCATGCGCTGGTCTAGCAGCCACTGGGGGTGGCTGCGAATCCAGGTGTATCGAGCAATGGCCGAGTCGACGTGGCGTTTCACGACTTCATGCGGTGGGTGGTGCAGGCGGAAGCGCTCCAGGAAGAATAGCAGGCCGACAGGGTTCGACGTCGTCTTTCGCGCCTCGGGCTGAGGCCACGTCGGGGGCTTGGCAGCAAAACGCTTGGGAAGTTTCATCGCGCGCTCCAGCGATGAATCGTCGACGAAGACAACATGCGCACTCGAGCATGAGCTCAGGAGTATTTGGGGCTCAAGCTGCGGCAGCGGTTCGACCTTGGGTGGCGCGTTTTTCTGGTCAGCAGGGGCGTCGGCAGTTTCCGTGATGGTGTCACTCTCTTCCTCGTCATCGTCCACGTCTTGGGCCGACCGATCACCCAGGTTATGGATCTTCACTGATTCAACCGCCCCTGCCTTACGGAACAGCTCACGCAACGTGTCACGCGATGCATCAACCGGCACATTCACCACAAAGAGTGTGCGGCCAGCGGGCAATTCGCCGTCCTCGCTCGCGCTGGCGTGGGGGCGAATATACATATAATGGAGGACATGCTTTTCGTTTGCATCAGCACCATACGACACAGGCAGCAGCAGGAAGCCGGCCAGAGACGCCTCGCTCAGTGCCATGGTCGTTAAAGTGGCGTGGCGACGGCGATTTTTGGTGCAGCGCTGCGGTAAGAAACACACCTCCATTTAACAACGTGTGCTTCGTTGCGCCCTTCGACGCCGCGATCGACGACCATGTCGGCGCGCCTTTCACTTGTGCGTGCGTCGGTTCGTGTGCCTTCGCGGGCCTTCCACTCGGGACCTTGCCTTCTGCAGAAGCAAGGCCGTGATCGGGGGTCTACACGCGCGCATGAGAATCCGCTCGAGCTGAACAAGATGGGGTACTTTCAATTTGACGATATCCCTACGTTTGGCCACATGCGCCTTCAGAAGCAGCGCCAGATGCTCGCGTACTACCGGCTGCTGGCCAACCAGCTACCTGCGCTCAAAGGTACGCTGCCTCACTCACCATACACAGACATGCATGAGCCGTTCGCGCCGCCGCCTGCGACACACTTTTTGACGTTCCGCTTTGTGCACTACCAGGGCGAGGAGCACCCTGATACGAGCAAGGTGGTACTCACGTTCGATGTTAAGGACCTATTTCGTGAAAATGTGCTCAAGACACCGCAGGCAAAGCACAAGTTTCTCCTTCTTGCGGGGCCGCGGTGGCAGCCGCCCTCGCCAGCATTTATCCAGCGGTGGAACGACGCCTTGGAGCGCGGCGGGCAGGATCTCGATGCACTGTCCAAGGAAGACGCCCTGGGCTCCGTCAAGATCGCATCGAGCGACCTGCCTCACGAAGCGCAAAATATGAAGTGGTGCAGCGACGTGCTCGATAGCATGATTCGCGAAGCCAATGTACGTGCCCATCACTGACCGCAGGCGGAGCCATCATTCACAGATGTGCCGTTGGATGTGCGTCCGTACATCAAGTCAAATGCTCGCGGCGGCCCAACGCCGCGACCAAGCATTGCCGACTTCCCGAAAGAGTGGCTGTAGCTCACGTAGTCGCCGCCCATGCCATGCTCGATACTGTCAGCCAGTGATTCCTCTGCTGGATAGTCTCGTCGTCTGCTGTAGCTGTGGGTCGCGCGGTAAGGAACGCTCGTCGCGCGCCAGTGAGGCAAGGCCCTCCTTGTGACGATGAGCCAGTGCTGTCCCAGTCTCCGCCGACTTCCATCTCGAGCACATGCTCACTGCCAGGCAGTAAGGAATCGCCCGTACTCTCTTCTGCGCTCAGCTTTGGCCATTGATCCAAGTGGGGGAGTGGAACTAGCTGTAAGCCAGCCTCGAGCGCACGCCGGAAGAACTGCACGAGCGTCGATCGACCGGTATGCAGGCCTGCAACCATGTAGACGCGCGCCTCCTGTGTACGTGCTAGCAGGTGCGTAATGGACTTGAGCAATATGTCGTGCGAAAAGCGTTCCCAAACACAGTCGGCTAACAGAAGCACGCCAAAGCGCGGCGACGGCTCCTTTGGCGTGCAGGGCAGCAGGTCAAGCACATCGTCAATCCGGTGTCCCCATGAATGTCCTGCGACAGTGAGTAGTGCCATCTTTCGCTGTGGATTTGCCGCAGCACACGCAGCAGCGTTCGTGCGCAAGGCCTGGACGATCGCTGCATCGTCATAGTCGGTTACGACCACTTTGCGCGGGTGCCTCGTCAGCGACGCCGCAAGCGCAGGCAGACCAGTACCTGCACCAAGCTCGAGCACCCACTGGTCGTCCACAGGCACCAAGCCTGCAAAGATGGCGTCGGCAAGAAGCATCCCCGCGCGCCACTGGCGATGTGCAAATAGCATGTAGATGGTCGTCTCGGGTATCATGATAGGCAGAACAGGCGCATCATCGGCAGCCACAGATGCATCAGGCCGTTTTAGGCGGTAGCGCAGCACCGTGCCAGGCCGCCCAAACGACGGCGACACGTCGGTGCTCATGCAGTGTGGGCGCAGGGGAGGCTCTGGGTGGTCTTCTAGCTTATGTAATACAAGCACGTAGCCGCCGTGCTGTCGGTGGCGCCGTTCTTTCGATTGTGCGATGGTCATCGCAGCGCTGGCCGTCTCGATGCGCGCAGCCGCCGCGCCACGGAGCATGCGTATACTGGCACCTCGTGTCGCATTGGGTAGTCGATTCCTGTCGACACCCGCGCCTCCGCGCCCGCCGCGCAAGGAGGGTGAGGACGCTTCAAGTCAGGAAGCCGCTCCGGAGCCGCTCCCGCTAAAAAAGGGTCTTCAGCTTGACATTGATGCCTCCTCGCTTGTTGATGCGCAGTCACTGGAAGCGCCTGCGGAAGAGGGTGAGGAAGGTAAGCGTACCAATGCCAAGGCGCGCACCGACCGCGCGCAGAGCTCGTCCGCTACGCGTCAGCGCTCCATTCTTGTGCGTGGCACGCTAATTGGTGGTGTGCTCTTGGGCGGGTACACGGTGTGGATGCTGGGCCGTGACCTAGACGAGCATGAGCACGAGGTCTTCCACGACAAGGAGGGTGTTGACTCGTTCCTGGGCCGCCTATGGCTGCGCTTCCAGTCGATGCGCGAGGGCCTCAACAAGCCTGTGTGGGACACCCTGCTTCCTGACCCGCTGCCGTACCCGTACTCGCGACCGTACACACTCGTGGTCGATTTGGACCAGCTGCTTGTGGCCTCGTCCTGGAGTACCTCGCACGGTTGGCGCACGGCCAAGCGTCCCGGTCTCGACTACTTCCTGGGCTACCTGTCGCAGTGGTATGAGATTGTGCTGTTCACTACGCAGCCGTTCTATGTGGTCGAGAAGGCGATTGAGAAGCTCGACCCCGACCGCCGCTTCTTTGCCTACCAACTGTTCCGCGAGAGCTGCCGTGTGCATGACGGCAAACTCGTCAAGGACATTCGTCACCTGAACCGTGACCCGCGCAAGGTGATTGTCCTGGATATCAACCCCGAGCATGTGTCCATGCAGCCTGAAAACTCTATTGTGCTGCCGCCATGGAAGGGCGACAAGCACGACCGCGATCTGCTGGGTCTTGTGCCGTTCCTGGACGCCATTGGTATTTATGGCGTGGACGATGTGCGCACTACGCTCCAGGCCTACCAGGGCCTGCACATTCCCACCGCGTACGCTGAGAGCGAGGCGCAGCTCAAGGCGCGTCACGAGGAGGAGTGGCGCGCCAAGAAGGAGCGTCTCGGTGGCCTCTCGAGCGTGTTTGGCGGCGTTACATCTGGCCAGTCCATGAAAAGCGGCCCTCCGCCCATGTTTGTCGAGCAGGAGCGCGTCCGCTTCCAGCAGGGCTACCTCGAGGACCAAAAGTTCTGGCGCGAGAATGGCGAGGCCCTTCGCCAGCAGATGAAGGAGGAGCAGGAGAAGCAGCTGCGTGAGATGAAGATGAATGCTTGGGAGGGCGTCACGCGCATGTTCACCGGTGCGCCGCCGCCGCCGCCCGCGCATGAGCCGCCGCCCGGCGAGGCGCCTGCCACCCCGTCGACTGCATAGACGTCCATAGCCTTGCTGACCTAATGCGACGCTCGTTCGACGACCCGCACGCCCTCCACCGTCGGTCGCTCCTCATGTCGAGTGCCGTGCAAGAAGTGCGCAAGAGCCTGCTAAAGCTGGCGCAGACATGGCCCAGGGACCCGCTGCGCCCTTCGATGGAATTTGGTGAGGCGATCCGCCGTGCGACGGAGGCAGAGCTCTCAGGCCCGCAGGCGCGGCAACACCTCGCCGAGGCACGCAAATCGCTCGCTGCGCTCGAGCGCATCCGCAGCAGCGAAAGCCTGCGCGAAGTACGTTGGATGGCTAACCCAGTACCCCACACCCCGCCACATCCTGCAGCCCGAGTCGGCGCCGACGCACTACACCGACCTGGTCGATGCCATGAGCCGCGTCGCTCGCGGCCAGTCGGTCGCCCCGACCATTTCCCAGCGCGTGCGGCACTTCTTTGGTCTGCGTGTATAAGAACTATCTAGGCATGCAGACTATGTCCTTCCTGCTCCTTTACAGTGAACAAGAGACGCCCCGTGTTGAGTCCATGCTCGAGGTTCCGCAGGCACACCGCCTCCATGTCCGTCTGCGTCTGCAGACTGAGCGTGCCCACATGCGGGAGCAGCAAGGCCTTGCTCGTCGATAGGCGCACGAGGCCTGGGTGAATGTGGGGCTACATAAGTAGCCTATACGTACCTCCTGCGCATATACATCTAGACCCGCGCCGGCAATCATGCCTTGGTCGAGCGCATGCACAAGTGCCTCTTCGTCCACAATCGGGCCGCGCGCCGTGTTGATGAGAACGGCGTGTGACTGCATGCGCGCGAACTGCGGGCCACTGATCAGATTCTTGGTCTCCGGTGTGAGGGGGCAGTGGATGCTCACGACGTCACTCTGACCCAGCAGCGAGTCGAGCGAAAGTGCATACTCCATCTTCTTGCCCTCCGGCATACCCTGCCTCTCCTGCTCTTCGCTCAGCTGATGACGATTGTGGTACACAATGTGCATGCCCAGTGCGTGCGCGGCCTTGCGAGCCAGCGTGCGACCAATACCGCCAGCGCCCACAATACCGAGCGTGAGTCCTTCAGGGTCACTCGCCTGTGCAAAAGAGAACTGCTGGTGAAAGACGCCCTTCTGCAAGTCGCCCATCGCACGGGGGAACTGACGCAGTGCGCCAATAAGGAGGAACAGCGCCGTATCAGCCGTGGCCTCGTTAACGACCGTTGGCACATTCGCCACCTGGATGCCGCGCTTTGACAGCGATGGAATGTCCAGCTGGTCGTAGCCCGCCCCATTGTGCACCAGGAACCGCAGGCTCAGCGGCAGCGACTGCACGAGTTCCTCGTCAAACCGGCCGGACACTTTGATCGAGCGCGTTCCACCAAAATGCCGGTATATGCCACTCACATTGCTGTAGCGACCGCCAGGCTGGAAGGCCGTCATCAGCTCACCACGTGAGCGTGTCTCGTTGTGCTACTGTGAGCAAATAGGCGTACCAGAATGTCCGCATGCGCCGATAGGCGCTCAAGATCGGTCTTGGCCAGCTGGATCTCATCCATCAGCAGCACCTGCGGGCGCGAAGAATAGGCACGAACGTGCGACGCGAATCGCGCGCCTGAGCGTCGCCAAGCTTGTCCGAACATGGTTGTCGGGGTACAACCTCCACCCAGACCCACGACGCGTTCCACGCGGTGGCGTCGCCATGCTCCATGTCGTGCTGGAGCTGACCAAGTACGTGTCAGAGCGCGCTCACACAGTACGCTTGTTATCCTTCTTTATGTCCACCGCGCGATGGTGGCCTTACCGGTCCCCCGCGGTGCATCGCCGGCCGTGTGGGGAGAGCCCTACGCCTCAGGTCCCAAAGGCCGTGTGCGGCGCGTTGGCTCGCGGCGCCGACGCGTTGCCATCGCTGATGCGCTCCGTATCATTGGCGTGTGGGTATGTGACACTATCATAACGACAGAGCACCTACTTGGCCTCACGACCGCTGATTGACCGCGTCCTAGTCTGGATTGTACCGTTCTACCGCACGGTCCAATCCGCGTGGCTCGTGTGGATGCTGCTGAATCCTTCTATGGTACGCATCCCCTCTTACGCAGGCATCACGCGCTACATTTTCGTTGGTGCGCCCCTGGTTCCGCCGCAACGAGCCATGGATCGACGAGGCTTGTCTATGGGCACAGGGCGTCTACCTTGTGGCCCAGCATATGGCCAGGCAAGTGGCCCAACATTGCTCAAAATTTTGGATGCAACGCGGTACTTCAGCTTGTACGGAAGAAAAGGAGGTCGAGGACAGCCTGCCTTTGGACCGCAAGCCCCCCTTGCCTGGAGCTATGGCTTTGCCTCATGCAACGCCCTCTACGACACGACAGAAAGTCGCGCATAGCTCGCCCCCGCATCCACCCCCACCTCCTGCTGTTCAGCTTTCAGAATCTGTTCCTCAAGTGAAGCTGCCATCGCCCGCGCCACAGCCTCAGACACTCGTAATGTCCTCACCCGCTACGCACGTTTCTAGGCGAACGCCCCGTTCTGCAGGTCGGAACAAAGCCACTCCAAAACAGCAAGATACCCAAAAAGCATCTACTCCTTATTCTACATCTGGCTCGCCATCAAGCAAGCGGAAGCGTGCTTCGGATGAAGAGAGCCTAGTCCTGGCACATATGGAGGCACGAATCCAGGCACAGGGCGAGCCAGCCGCCAAGGTGCGACGCCGTGCGCCGACATCGGCAGGAGGAGCGTCGCGTCGGCGCACACCCTCCCAGACATCATTACTTCCGCGCCCCAAGCGTGAGCATCGCGAGACGCCGCGCTCATCGGAGCCCGGCAGCTCGAGGATCCAGACACGTGCACAACGGGCCCGGACCGCTGCTCATAGCACTTAGACTCCACATCCCAGCTGGGGCTGCAGACCCTCACGATGAGCTCGCCCACGTCCCTTCCCCTTGTGATGCAGTTGATTGTGGATCGAGAGCTAATCAAGGTGCGCGGCGCCTACTCACGCAGTCTGGCTGGACGATGGGGCCGATGATGGCACAAGCGGCCCATGCTGCGTCTGCGGTACGCGACTACGCTGACGATCAGGTCTTGGTGCAGAGCATGGAACGGCCAGACACGCAGGCGTATGTGTCATCCGACAATTTACCGCATATGCACAAAATTGTGCTGCAGACGCCGAAGAACGTGAGTCTCCCTGAACTTGCAGCGCAACTCGCAGCCGAGACGCACGAGACGATGCCACCACACTACTTGTGGCTTGAGCAGCCCGAAAATGTTCCGACATGCCTAGCGGTAGCACCCAACCGCAAGCCAGAGGTGCGCTTGCAGACTAATCCCAGTGCCTTTCTGCCATTCTGAAAAAATGTACATTGCTGCGTGCCTAGTGCTAGGCGGGTATCTACTGAAGAAGGCGCTGGATCTCGCGATCAAATGCATCAACGCGTATGGGCATCTCAGCAATGTAGAACGGATTCTTCATGACATGTTCTGCATAGAGCTCGTAAGCGCGTTGGAGCACCTCCGATGAGTTGGGATGCGCCGAATCTGCGAGAAGCACCAGCTTCGTGCCTGTAGCCGTCATCTTTACACGAATAAGCAAATTATCTGCCTCCAGGACCTCGAGCCCCTGGCTTTCCTTGCCAGGAGCCGGTGTGATGCGCGAGGCAATCGCGTGGATCCCATGCAGCGTGCCGGCCAAAACGAGGTAGTCGTTAGACGACAATTCCCCGTCTTTGGGGTAAGGGAAATACTCGGCCTGGTAGATGAGACCGCCGGCTTTGTTGATGATCCACAGCGACGACATATAGGCCAGTGCCTGCAACGCGCCTGGCCGCGGGGCTCCCAAGTCTGGCTTCCAGCACGTGGGATCACGTGATTTGCAAAGTGCTGCGTTCTTTGCGGTGCTCGTGACAGCGACCTTGCTACGATGCGGTCAGATTTGGTAGCGGTGCTGAGCGAGAGCACGCTGCGTGAATACGCAGACGAGTGCATGCTCTTGCTCTCGCGCGCTTTTCCTGAGGAGCAGCGTGCTGACTGGGCCGAGGGGCTCAGCAAAGAGGCTGCCCAGGTGGACGAGGCGGCCGACCCGGAGGCTGCCAAGGCCAAGGGACGCGAGCTGGTCGCCAAGCTCGTGCAGTCGGCATCCGGTGTTGTCGACGGTACGGACCGCGAGGTCGAGGGCGTGTACAACCTGCTTATGGCGCTGCTCCTGCAGTACTTTGAGGAGAGCGATGCGCAGTTTCAGAAATTGGTCGGGCACCTCGTGCAGGTGGTCGGCGATGCGCAGTCATCGACAGCCATGGAGCGCAGCTTGATCAAATACCGTGTGCTGGCCAACATCTTCAACATGCTGTCGCCTGCTAGCACTCTGCGTCTGGATGTTTTTGAGGCGCTACTGGCGCTTGCGTCGGTCAATGGCGACATGGACTTTTTGGAAATGGCGCTCAAGTCGTTGCCTACGTGGCTGGCCCAGTGGAATGTGAGTATCGAGAAGAAGAGCGCCTGCCTCGATCGCGTCGCTGAGGCGCTCCAGACAACCGACTGCCGGCTCGAGCATGTTGATAAGGCGTACGAGTTTGAGCTGCTGCGCCTCGGCTTCCTGTCGGCAGAGCCTTCGCTTCCCCAGGACTTGCGTCATGCTGCTGCGGAAAAGGCAATTGCGAATGTGCTGCGGCTTCCCAAGCTATTTGAGATGGAAGAGCTGCTCCAGGTACCCGTCACGCTGGAGCTCGGTCAGGCGCCCGTGCTGGCGCTGCTGAAGGTGTTCATCAGCGGCGCCCGTGCGGATCTGGAGCAGTGGCTCTCATCCAGCGAGGGTGCCTCGACGCTCCAGCGCCTTGCCCTGGACGAGAACGATCTGCGCCACAAGATGCGCCTGCTCGACTTGGCCTCGCTGTGTGCACAGAGTGTGTCAGCTGAAGTGTCCTACCAAGATATTGCGCAGGTTCTCGATGTGAACGTCGACGAGGTCGAGTCGTGGGTGATTGATGTCATCCGTGCAGGTCTGGTCTCCGGCAAGCTGTCGCAGGTATCGCAGTCTTTCCGGGTGTACCGCTCTACATACCGCACCTTTGACCAGGCGCAGTGGGCTACGCTCGAGCAGCGCTTGACACAGTGGCAGTCGAGCATCCAGACGCTGCTCCAGACCGTGGAGCAGGCGCGTGCGCCCGTGCCACAGGCGCTGAAGCCCGACTCGGCTAAGGAGGCCTCGGTCGAGGCGCCCACCGCCGCCTAGGCACCAAAAGCGTAGGTCCTGTACGTGATAAAGCTAGGAGAGACTCTTGCCCATGCTGGGGTCAGTCGAAAGCACATACAACTTCCGCTTCGTAAATGCGAGCCACCAACGGCTGGGCACGTTGTCCACGTAGATTTTGTCTAGGAGACGCCCGACGGTCTCTTGGCGAGCCTGCACGAGGTACTGGCGCAAGGTGTCTGACTCGGCGCGGCTGCTCGGCACGCCATAGAGCGAACTTAGTGGAAAGCTGGCGTCTCCAGGAAGCGCAAAGTTGTCCACAGCATAAGACGACAGCTGCTTCAGCGCCTCGTGCTTGGACCATGGGGTAGACGCAGAAGCAATGCGTGTGAGACAGTCGGAAATAAAGAGGATTAGGTAGATGAGTGTCTTCAGTTAGCTGCATGAACGTACACGGTCCGCAGCGCCCTGGATCTCAAAGTTGCGGAAGAGCGAGTTGGCTCGAAATAGATCGATGGCCTCGTCCACAATATCGGGGCGAGATGGATCGACTGCGTAAGTGTGGCGCTACGCACTCGGCAGAGGGGCAGGACCTCGCATCCGTGAATGCATAGGAAGCAAAGCCACGCCTGCTATCTGCTGGACATTTGGCTCATCATTGTACGAGGAGTGATACGCCGGCATCGTGATGGTCCCTGCGTTCGCCGTCCGCGACCGCGGGCGAGGTCCACGACATGCATTACGTCAGCGACTACCTGACTACCGAGCGCGTGGGGCACCAGAGGCCAGGCGTCCCCGCAGGGCCTCGTATTTAAGGCGCTGCTCTGTCGTGACACTAGGCTGAACGCGGTCGAATGCATGCAAAAAGTGGTGCTGGTAAATGCAAACGCGTCCCATAGGTACGTGCTCGTCGTTGATACGGAGCGGCGAGACAATCTTTTCGCGTAGCGCAGTGACGGCAGCTTCGCGTACAAGTGCCGCAAGATCCGCGCCACTGTAGCCGTCTGCACGGTGATCGCGCGCGATTTGATCCAGTTGCACAGAGTGGCGCTCTGCATCAGCATCCGCAGCAGTAGCAAGCGGCGACGCCTTCGTCAGTGTGGTGAGAATATCTAGGCGCTCATCGGGCGTGGGAAGGTCCACATAGAGCAGGCGGTCCAGGCGCCCAGGGCGGCACATGGCGGGGTCGATCATATCAGGCCGATTTGTCGCGGCAATCACGTAGGTCTGCACGCGCGACTCGAGGCCATCCAGCTCGGTAAGCAGCGTATTGACGACCCGTGCAGAGGACTCCGACTGGGGTCAGTATAGTGTACGTACAAGCGTATCATCACGGCGGGGAACGAGTGCATCCAGCTCGTCAAAGAATATGACACACGGCGACGAAGCGCGCGCGCGTGCAAAGACTTGGCGCACGGCCTTCTCGCTCTCGCCCACATACTTGTTCAGTAGCTCGGGGCCCTTGACACTGATGAAGTTTGCGCGGCTCTCGTTGGCCACGGCCTTGGCAAGCAGTGTTTTACCACAGCCAGGCGGGCCCCATAGCAGCACGCCTGAGCTTGCACTCACACCTAGAGCGCGGAACAAGTCGGGGCGACGAATCGGCTGCACCACAGCCATGCTGAGCTCTTCGCGGATCTGATGGAGCGCGCCAATATCGTCCCACGTAACGTCGGGGACCGTCGCGAATCCCTCGCGCTTGGACGACGGCTGTACCACTTTGAGAGCTTCAAGAAAGTCCTCGTTTGTAATGGCCAGCTTTTCAAGCTGTGCATCCGGTAGGGGATGGGGGAACCGCTGCAGAAAGGTGGCAATGGACGAGGAGCGCACGGAAGCAGGCAAGTCTTCGAGGAACTCGGCCGCCATCGTAGCGTGTGCCTCAGGCTCCGCGTCCGGCTCAGCCTCCGCTTCTGGCTCAGCCTCTGCTTCCGGCTCAGCCGTCGTTGGCGTCGGTGCCTCTGGCTCATCAGGCTGAGGCACTGATTCCAGCACAGGTGTGCTGCTCGGCTCGTCGCACTGCATGTCCTGTGACTCGGGGTCCTGCAAGTGCTGGAAAATGCGCTTCACAGCAATGATACCGGCGGCCGCCGTCAAAGATGTGAGATCCGCACCGACATAGCCTGGCGTGCGTTTCGCCAAGTACCGAAAGTCAAAGTCGCCCGCGAGCTTCAACCGGCTGCACAGCACCTGCAAAATTCTGGATGTGAGTAATCTATACATACTGTTCGCGGCCGTCCTCGTCTGGGACGCCCATGGCGATTTCGTGGTCAAAGCGGCCCGCGCGTCGAAGCGCTGGATCGATAGAGTCGGGACGGTTTGTCGCGCCCAGCACCATGACAGGACGCCCATCCCCTTTTTCCCACGCAAGCTCATCGAGGCAGGTGAGCAGTTGTGCGACGATGCGGCGCTCCATCTCGCGTTGTGCCGTCTCGCGCTTCGGCGTAATCGCGTCAATCTCGTCAATAAATAGGATACAAGGCGCCATTGCCTTAGCCTCTTCGAAAGTATCCCGCAGGGCCTTCTCTGACTCGCCTGACGTGCCCGACACAATGGACGGTGCACTAATAGAGAGGAACGGCACACCCAGTTCGCCAGCAAGGGCACCTGCAATCATTGTCTTACCACACCCAGGTGGGCCATGGAACAGCACGCCGCGGGGCGGCGTCACCCCCGTGTGCAAGTAAATCTCAGGGTGGCACAAGGGCATCGCAACAAGCTCGAGCGCCTTTTCAATGGCCACAGCGGCACCTCCGATATCGCGAAGACGAGCCTGCGGTGGCTCGTGCTTGTTTTGGTCAGTACGGCTCTTTTTCCCGCGCTTGGAGGCGACCTCGGGGTCACGAGAGACCCGCGCCTTGCGCTTACCAAGCTTGTCCTTCTTGTCTGAGACATCGGTTGAAGCATCACTGTCCTTTTTGCTTTCCGCTCGCGACAGGGCAGCTGCAGCCGCTGACCCTGGAGGCGGTGCCGCGTTCAGAGAGATGCGCGAGCGCTGCTTGCTCCAGGCGCCGGTGATGGCCGCGTTCATCCCCGATCCGACACAAGTGGAGACGGAGAGGACGACGTTTTTTTCCTGGCGGCAACTACCTCCACCTAGCATGATCGGCTGCGCGACGTATGTGCCAAAAGAGGCACAGTCGCCCGACGACTTGCGGTGGATGCGCGTAGCCCTTTCGATGGCCCAGGAGGCTTTTGACCATGGCGAGGTACCTGTGGGGTGTGTATTTGTGCGGGAAGGGCGCATCCTGGCTCAGGCACGTAACCGGACCAATGAACTTTTGAATGTACGTGGCGGCCACTGACGCAGGCGACGCGGCATGCCGAGCTCGAAGCGATCGATGAAATATTGCAGGAAACGCCTCCAAAAGATCCGCAATTTGGGCGCTCGCCGCATAGCGGTCCGGAAGACGACAACGTGTTGCTTGGGACGACGCTTTATGTGACGATCGAGCCGTGTCTCATGTGCGCCTCGGCGCTGCGTCAAATCGGCATCCAGCGCGTCGTATTTGGCGCTGGAAACGAACGATTCGGTGGAAATGGGACTGTACTCCCAATCCATGCTAGGTGCGTCCTCTCGCTAATCTCAGTGACGCCTTGTCGTACAACCCGCCCTACGAGTCGCAGGGCGGCTACCTGCGCGAGGAAGCCATCATGATCCTCCGTCAATTCTACATGACCGAGAATACCAAGGGTGCGTTTTCGTGCTAACCCAGCGCCCAAGCCCAAGACGAAAGCGCGGCGTGTTCTCAAGACGGAAATTTATCGTACGTATACGCATGCTCACTCCAGCGCCTGGCGTCTCTATGCATGGCTACGCAGCCGATTCGAACGATTTATAGCAGCGTCTCTCCCAGTGCCGCGCGGACCAGTGAGCAGCCTACAGCCACAGTTTTCTCGGCAGCAACGTGGTCCTCGAGAGCGGGGTTCACCTCGACCATATCCATCGCAACGAGCGCACCCGTCTCCGCAATGGCCTCGCAGATGTAGTGTCCCTCACGGAACGTGAGACCACCGCGCACAGGCGTGCCGGTGCTGGGGGCGACCGTCGGATCCATCGCATCCACATCGAACGACAGGTGAATCGGGCGATCGCGGCGCGAGGTGTGGTTGTTGACGTGGTCGAGCGCCATCTCCACGACCTTGCCGATGCCGTACTTGTCCACATGATGCATGCTAAAAGCCTTGATGTTCAGGTCCTTGAGGATCTTGCGCTCACCCTCGTCGATGTCACGGAGACCAATGTACACGAGGCGATTAGGGCTGTTCAGCGACGGATTGGGGATCCAGTTCTTGTATGGCTCCACCAAGCAGCCTTCAAGAGCCAGGGCAAACGATACAGGGCAGCCGTGCAGGTTGCCGGAAGGCGTCGTCAGCGGCGTGTTGATGTCGGCGTGCGCATCGACCCAAATGCACGCCACGTCTGGGTACGCACGGGCTGTGCCGATCATCGAGCCAGTACCCAGGCTGTGGTCGCCGCCGACCGTAAGGGGCAGCTTGCCGGCCTTGCAGTGCTTCTCAATCGCATTGGCCAGCTGCTCACTGGCCTTCGAGACCGAGCGCGGGTTGCGCATCTTGCCCATGTCCGGGTCGCTGCCTAGCAGGGCATTGACCGAGTCCCAGGAGATCGACGCGTCTTCCTCAACGGCCCAGCCCAGGCCCTGGAGCTGCTCCTTTAGGCCGGCCTTGACGATAGCCTCAGGTCCATGTTCCACACCCTTGCGCGGCTGTCCGCCGCTGAATGGGAAGCGAATCAGTACGGTAGACTGGCTCTTAAGATGCTTAGGAACCACTTCCATGTCGGGACGTCAGGCACAAAAATGTGCACGAGGCCCTTTTTCACCGATCCCCCTGGTCACGAGCCACGCACGTGCTTCCATCTTGGCACACGCGCATCATGGTTTGGTGGTGGGGCGGCTCGAGCGCCAGCGACACAGCCAAGCCGTCTGATGCGCCAACCACAGATACTAAGGACCCTGCTACGCCCCCCATCATAGTGGACGACGATACTCCGCCTCTGTTCCCCGCGCCGGATAGCGCACAGCGACAGCCGGAGCGCCGGACGCAGGCGATGGCCCCGCCACGACAGATACCCTCGGGGATTAGCAGCTTGCGTGCACCACCCCAGCAAGCGCCTTTGCGGCATCTGGATGTGCCAGTCGCACGCAAGAAGGTGGTACTCGAGCCAGGGTGCAGCCCGCTTGACTGGGCACGCCTGAAGCAGTCGACGGACCTCCGCGGTGGCGTTTCGACGCTGCTCCGAGTGACGCCTAGCGAGCTACAGAAGCACAATACCATGGAGGATGCTTGGACCGCTATACAAGGCAAAGTGTACAATATTACTCCATATATCCGCTTCCATCCTGGCGGCCAGGATACTCTCATGCGCGTGGCCGGGCGCGATGGCACCCGTTTGTTCTGTACGTACACGCAGCTAACCTAGACCTCACGCACGCCTGGGTCAATATCGATGCTATCATGGATAGGGCCATGGTTGGCGTTTTCGTGCCGGAGCCGTAGTCATCTCACAGCCAGTTGGCTGCGCCGTATCGACTGAGCGTGAAGAGTGCCAGGGTGCTGCAGAAGCCTTCGCGGAAGGCCGTCTCGGCGATGCAGTCGCGATCGTCGATGCTCAGTATGCACTGCGACCCCACCGTAGCCGTATTCACCAGAGAGATGCGCTCACACTGCGCAGCGTCTTCCACCACACACAGCCGCCGCTGGCAGGCATGGGCAGGGAGCGCTGCCTGGTCGTACGAATCGAAGAACGAGTAGAGTCCAGCACCCAGCACGAGAATGTCCTTGCATGCGCGTATGTGCAGGCCCAAGGCACGGTCGTCCATCGCTGAATCCGGCTCACATGACACATCCGTTGCATTCTCGTACTGCCGAGCACAGTCGACATCAGGGTACTGCACATGAGACGGTACACTGGCCGAGGCGCAGGCAAAGTGCCGGCCCTGGAAGTACGGCGACTCGGTCTGGATCATGGCGAGAAGGACATTCGAGGCGCCTCGCAAGGAGTACTGATACAGAAGTGCATGCTCACTGGCCGTGCCGTACATCCATACAGGGCCCTGTGACTCGATGAGAATGCCGCGGTCGCTCAAAATGTTCAGCTGAGCAGGAGCACCGTCGTCCAGTTCATGATCAGCGGTCCACACCCATACATTTTGGAAGTAGCCACTTGCCTTGGGCGTAATGTGCATACTCAGGAAGCAGGCATGAGGAAGCGCCTCGCATGGCGCGTCTCGCGGGCACTGTGCAAGCTCCAGCTCGGATCCAGCAAAGCCGCCGAGGCGAATATGCACGTCAAACATGGCCACAGAGCCTTGGGTGCGCTCATGCACGTTCCACTCCAGCACAATGGCCCCTGCAGCTGGCCCACGCGTGCTAAGGATCAGGTCGCACAGCGTAACATCGCCCACCTCGCCCGGCAGCCCGACTTGAACGATGGGCCGGGGATGACTCGCGTCCTGAAAGGCGGCACCGGTGCCGAGGAACACGGGCTGTGCCTCGCCGATCATGCGAGTGCCGATGGGGATATGCAGCGTGTCTGTGATAACATAGTGTCCATAGGGCACATAAATGAGGCTTCCCCGATGCTGTTCCAGGACTGCCTGCATGGCCCGTGTATCATCCGTCGTTCCATCGCCTTTGGCGCCCAAGCTGCGCAGACTGACAATGTTGTCGCCGCACAGGCGCGCGAACCACGGCTTTTCTTGCCCAAACCAGAACCCATTGTCGTCCACTAAGCACGCAGGTCGGGGTGGCGGCGGGCAAGCGCCTGCATAAACGGGCCCACCAGGTGTAGATATGCGCGGCAACGTGTTGGTGGATTCTGGCACCACAGCGGGCGTCTTGACCCAGAACGCGACATGATCGTCGTCCGACGTGGGCGCGAGCCAAGTCCGAGAAGGACCCACAACAATAACTTGTACATCCTGTGCGTAGATATTGTCTAGCACGAGACGCCCTGGAGTATTCTTTTCTAGCAGCAAGACTGTTTTTGTGCGGGTCACATCCCAGTCAGACAAGACGAGCGAGCCGACGCCTTGCTTGTCCGGCAGTGTCGCGAGCATCTCCAAGCCGATCTCGCAGTCAGTGATCTGCACGTCCATGTAGGACCATGCCCAGTTCCAGTGCTGGCATATAGCCGTGTGGCATTGAGAAAAGCGAGCATTTCGTACTGTAAACTGCTGGTTGCCGAGCCACGCCCCGAATCGGCCGCCGTGGAACGACAAGTCCGACATAAAGCCACCACTCGCGTTCTCCATGAAAATCTGGTGAGTCATGCGCACGTACTCCCTGTTGGGCGGGCGATCCGACATGCATGAGAAAGTCGATATGGTGTAGGCCGGTCGCCTGGCTCACCTGATGATGACTGGAGTGAGTGGTGTGACGTACATGCCTGTGCCACGATCCAACGGCATGTCCGTTAGGTCAATGACAAAATGAGCCACGGAGCGGAAAAAGTTGTTCTGCGGTATGTACCAGTTTGTTCCATCTGGCCGATACGGATTTTCGTCGATCACCGCACTGGGTCAGACCGGCCACGTACATGCCCTCAAAGTGAGGCAGCGGCCGCAGGACAGGCCGCTCCACGGGGTCGCCGCAGAGATGCGTGTTGTAAAGCGCAAGGATCGGTCTTGACACACGATATGTGCCGGCTCATGTCAGTTAAACGGCCTACCAGGAAAGTACACGAGCGCAGGCGCCGAGGTGCAGCTGTCGGCGTCGCTGCCACAGCGGTCGCCTGACGAGATGGCTGCTTGGATCGCGACTGTATCGTCGTTGACACCATTTCCGATGGCACCAAACTCCTTGACATTGCGGAACACTGCATAGTTGGTCCCGCGAAAAGGCGCCTTGTATCAGCCAAGCGTACGTACCAGGCCCTCGGCCCGGCAGCGCTCGAGCCAGGGAGGCATGGTCAATGTGGAGGTAGATGGCTGTGGCCATTGGCCATTGGCTTGTTGTTGCCCGCGTGCCAGCCAGCCTGGTTCGACCTCCTTCTATCACCTTCATGTCGAACTGGCAAGTGGACGTGGGTCCGCTGCTCCGCTACGATACGGTCGATCCGCGCGGTGTTTACCATGCATTCGTGCTTCTTGTGACGCAGCACACGGCCGCAACCATGCCGCGCGCCCCACCGGTGCTGCAGTACGTGCCCTTGGCGGACCAGAAGCCGGCTGGGCCGCCGATGCAAACGCGCGGACTGCAGCTGTGGGTCTATGCGGACGAAGCAAACAGGGCGCACATTTTCTGGCGCTTCAAGATCGAGATCCAGATGCTCAGGGTGCCCCAGTCGGTGGCCTACACGATCGTTGGTGCGACGGACCTTGTCGACTTCCACGTGCCCGCGTACCACCAAAACTTTCGCTGGGCCACGTACTCGTGCTCTGGATTCAGCGCGAGTGTCAAGCCAGACGACTTTAATGGTGCGGACCCCATGTGGAACGACCTGCTCATTGAGCACGCCAAGAACCCCTTCCACGTGTTGGTAGGCGGCGGCGACCAAAGTACGTGCCTAGTTGCTGACTCTAGTCTACAATGACCAGGTTGCCAAGCAGGATGGCATCCAACAGAACATTTTTGCAGCGAAGAAGGTGACTGCCGAGGGAGAAGAGATCCCACTGGAGCCCCGGTACCAGCAGATCATTGATCGCTTCCTCTTCGGCAACTACGTCAAGTGGTTTGGATCGGGTGCCATGGCGCGTGCTTTTTCACGCATTCCCATGGTCAATATGCTTGATGACCATGATCTGGTTGACGGCTTCGGCACGTATGCCGAGGAGCTGATGCAGTCGCCGGTGTTCAACCTAGTTGGCTCGCGCGGCTACTTCTTCTACCTGCTGTTCCAGCACTTTATGGTGGATGAGGTGGACGGCGTGCTCAATGAGAACACGACGAACCCCAACCCGACGCAGTTCAGGTCGCTCATCATTGGTGGACCTGGCTCGTACATTGCCTTCCCCACACACTCGTTCCTCATTTGGATGGGCCCGAAGCAGCACATGCTGCTGCTCGACTGCCGTGCGCAGCGCAAACTGAACCAGGTGTGTGCGGAAGACACGTACGAGCGGGTATTGGAAGCCTGTATGAACCTGCCCGAGTCGGTGCGCCACCTGATCATTCAGCTGGGCGTGCCTATCGCCTATCCCCGCATGGTGTTCTTGGAAAAGATGCTCGCCAACAAGTTTAACCCGTTCGTGAAGGTGGCCACCACCGCTGCGCCCGGGCTTACCAACAACTTTGACGGCAGTGTGGAGATTCTGGACGACCTGCACGACCACTGGTGCTCCCATTATCACAAGAAGGAGCGCAACCATTTCATCGAGCAGACGCAAGCGCTGGCCCAGGAGAAGAAGATGCGTATCACGTTCTTGAGCGGTGATGTTCACGCAGCAAGCTGCGGCGTCTTTAGCTCCGAAACAGACATTCGGCCCGAGCAGGACTACAAGTACTCGCTGGCCCTGATCACGAGTGCCATTGTGAATGCGCCGCCGCCGCCCTCGGTGATTAAAGTCACGAACAAGCTCGCGACTAAGCAGCACCGTTCGCTGCACTACATCGGCACGCGCGAGACAATGCTCCCTCTCTTCGAGTTTGACCTGAACGACAAGCCCAACAAACAAAAGTACATTATGGGAGCCCGCAACTGGTGTACCGCCGACTTTGATGAATCGACCAACGAGATCTTGTTCCACTTGCGCGTGGAGAAAAAGCAGGGATCTGGCCGCGCGAAGGAGTACGCCCTGAAAGCACCTGCCCCCCTCTTTTAATCGTATATGTCGTATAAATTGTATGTAGCTCAAGGCATATGCATTAGGCCCAAAAATCCTCGAGACGCGGCGTGCCTCGCGCCTTTTTGGGCGTGTGCGAAGGCGACGTAGATGGTCGTTTGGAACTGTATGACGTGGGGCAATCCCGTGGTGGTGTGGCTTTCTCCTCCTTGGCGGGAGAGTGTGATCCCGATGAAGTCTTCTTCGCGAAGAACGCCTCGATCCCGTCTTTCCGCGACGCCACAGGATAGATCAAACCCTCTGACGAGTGGCCCACGGTACCAACCTCAAGCGGCACGGCGTAGCAGTCGAGACAGCCCTCGTAAGGCTGTAGTAGAGAGGATATGTGCCCAAACTCACGCGCGTGGAGCCACTGGTGCATTGACTCGGCTGTTGGGAGAATAACAGGCATACGGTCATGTAGGAAGTGCAGCTGCTTGCTTGACGTCGTCGTAACGATTGTAAAAGCCCGCTGGCCACGGTCCTCGGCCCAGAGGCCGGCCATGGGCATGAGCTGGCGTGTGGAGCCTTCAAGAGTCGGGCGACCACGCCCTGGTACTGACATGCCCACAAAGTGGGCGATGCGCTTGGATCGCGACGTTGACACCTTTTCCCACTCGAAAAACCCTTGACAAAAGACAATACAGCGCTGGCTCGCCGCCAGACGATGCCACGCCGAGGCGGGCCGCAAGATCGTATCATCGCGTGAATTAATGACGAGAGGCCCACGCATATCCGCAGATGCAGGTGAGTACATGGCGTCGTGTCGAAGGCCCCATTTCATGGTCTCCAGCGCCACGGAGAAGCCGTTCCTCGAATCGGTAGCGCGCACGACCGGATACTTTGTGCCGGGCGCCACGTTGTACGTGGGAAGATAGTCAAATGCAGTTTCATGTGCTGCTAGCCGATCCTCTTCTAGGAGATCGTCCACCGTGTCGAAGAACGCTTGCGGTGCGAGTCCATTCGCAAATCGACCGCACATGAGCAGCGATCGTCTGTGCGAGGTGAGGGCCATGTGGAGAAAAGAGTCCAATTCCTTCCAACAGCGCCGTCGTCCCTTGCGATGGGCGCTAAACCATCGGCAGAAGCTGCCCCCGAGGATACCTTTGTGGACTACTATGAGCTCCTAGAGGTCGAGCAGACCGATTCTACAGATGCCATTCGCAAGGCCTATCGGAGGCTAGCCCTCCGACTGCATCCTGACAAAAATCCCGGTCAAGAAGAAGAAGCAAAGAAGCGCTTTGTCAAGCTGCAGGAGGCGTACGAGGTGCTGAGTGACGACCAGGAGCGTGCGTGGTATGATCAAAATCGCGAGCATTTAATCCACGGCATTGAGGAAGAGGAAGACGACGACGATGTGGACGCGAAGTTCCAGTTCTTCCGATCCGGTGGCGCGGCGCCTAAAGCCGCGACAATGGCGGCGGGTATCGGCGTGTCGCACCTGCTGCGGTTTTACGCACCATCACTCGCGAAAGACTTCAGTGACTCTTCTACATCCTTCTTCGGCACATACCGCCGCCTCTTTGAGCGCCTGGCTGAGGAGGATATGGTTGCTGGCCCGTACCCAGGCGAGGCGCACACGGGCGATCTCGCCGCTGCGTGGCGCGACGACCAGAGAATGTATCCCTCTTTTGGGCATCCAACTACAGATTATACCTCGGGCAGTGAGCCAGTGCGCCTCTTCTATCAGTTTTGGACCCAGTTCTCCAGTCGGAAGAGCTTTGCGTGGAAAGACCAGCATGACCTGCGGGACGCACCTGACCGTCGTGTGAGGCGCTTGATGGAAAAGGACAACAAGCGCGCACGAGACATTGCACGAAAAGAGTATAATGATGCAATCCGTGGGCTCGCGTCGTTTATTCGCCGCCGCGATCCCCGCTACAAGGCGTTCCAGGCGCAGCAGAGCGCAGGTAATAACGCCGCGACACAGGCAGAGCGCGAAGAGTGGCGCCGTGCGGAAGCGGCCAAACGCCAGGAAGAGAAGCGTGCGCAGGCAGCTTCATTCCACGCACAGAGCTGGCAGGTGGCCGAGGAGCCGAAGAACGAGTGGGACGACTTTAGCAGCGGGGAGGAGCTGGACGCTCTGGCACAGGACCATGTCGGAGATAGTTTGAGCGACGACTCATTTGAAGAGGGCGAGCCACTTTGGGACTGCGTTGCGTGTAACAAACGCTTCCAATCGGAGGCTGCATGGTCAAATCATGAGCGAAGTAAAAAGCATAAGAAGGAGGTGCAGCGGCTCAAGCGCGAAATGCTCGAGGACGACCTGGCCCTCGACGACGTTGTTCAGAATACAGCCGCTTTGGACGTGAACGACCTAGGACCCGTTCCTGCACAGATGGATACTGGAGAAACCCCGCAAAATGAAGAAGAGAACACAAGAAAGAAGGACAAGAAACGCAAAAAGCAGGCGAAGAAAATGCAGGCTGCTATGGAAGAGGATACCCTTCGGTCCGAGGCATGGACCTCGAGCAGCTCTGAAACGTTTCCCCACGAATCCCGCTCTCAGCATGAGATGCGTATGCAAAAGATTTACGAGATTCTCCCCCACCTTCGCGATCTTCCATCGTATGCGGAGCGTCCACGCGGTTCTTTTGACGTGTTTGGCTACGGCTCCATCATTTTCAAGCCGCCTCCTCATGTGATCAGCTACACGCCTGGCTACATTCAAGGGTTTGTGCGCCGCTTCGCACAGCACTCGGAAGATCATCGCGGCACTCCAGAGCGACCTGGACGTGTCGTGACACTTGTGTCTGCTGAACACTGGCACAGTTTACCGGGGGCCGATGAAGCGCCAGAAGGCGACATTGTATGGGGCCTCAGCTATACCATTGACCCGGCTTATGCGGATGAGGTACGCGCCTACTTGGACGACCGCGAGAAGAATGGGTACACCCCCATGTGGGCCCCGATTCTTGGGTACTATGGCAGATCCGAGGAACCTCAAGTGCTTGTACCCGAGGCGCTTGTCTATGTGGGACTGCCTGATAATGAGGCGTTTGTGGGCCCGCAGCCGCTGGACGAGCTGGCGGAGCGCATCCACACGTGCCACGGGCCGAGCGGCCCGAACGACGAGTACCTGCTGCGACTGGCAGAAGCGGTGCGGATTCTTACGCCCGAGAGCAAAGACAACCACTTGTTCTCCCTGGAGGAAAAGGTCCTGGCGCTCAAAGCGCAGAGTGAACACTTGGCATCGCGAAAACCGCGACGGAAAGCCAAGGCCAAGCCACCGCCAGGATCGGAAGTATGCAATGAGTGCCATGCATCGTTCCCCTCGCGGTCCAAGCTTTTCCAGCACGTTAACGAGAAAGGACATGCCCTGGCGAGCAGCCACGGAAAACGCGGGAAAAAGTAGTGGGTATCTACGTAGACACATGCAATGCTGCTTTTTGGTACAAGGCTGCCGCTTTGGGCACGGTAGAGGGATCCAGACCATGGGCCGCCTCGTTGTGTGCATGGGTATAACAGTCGATCAGCTGGCTGTAAGCCCCTTGTTGGTCAAAGAAGACAAGAACATCAACGAGCAGAGCAGCATCTTTCCAGTGCACATTCGGCTTAGGCACCGGGTGTACCTGCGAGTCAGTGAAAGATCGGAATGACACGCCCATGTAGGTGCCGAGCAGGTGGCAAATGTCTTGCACACAGGTGCGCGGCTGACCCATACCCAGGGTCCACACCAGCGTTTTCACAGCCGTTTCGTCCAATAGAGGCGGTGCACCGCGGCGAAGGGCCATGGCTATATCACTCTGCCAGCGCCGCCATACCTCGCGTATGAGTTGCTGCTTTTTGGGCATGGGCATGCAGCACAAGCCGAGGTCGCGAAGAAACGACGTGTACATAGGTACAGTTGCGAAATGCTTGCGGGGCAAACGTGGCATGTCGTCCTGGGTGGCGGGGTATCCATCTGGGCACAGGTGATCAAATACCTGCAGAGCCTCTTCATAGCGACCAAGAGTGCACAGTAACGAAATATAGTGGCGGAATGCTGTGACAATAGATGCTGGATCCTTTTCCAGTTCATGGAGCACACGCTGCTGTGCCACCTGGTGGGGCGATAGTGCATCGTGCATGCATGTTTGTGCGGCTGCCTCCTTGTGGAGCTGCTCGAGTCCTTCATACAGTTTGGATAAGCGCTCACTCCATGAGGCGAGGCCTAGTATCTCGCGTTGACTCGTGTGCGCCTGCTCGCCGAGGGCTTGGAAGAAACCCGCATACGTTCGTGCTGTAGGTCGGATACCCTGGCGCTTCATATCGCAGAATAGATGCCATGCTGCAGTAGGGCTCGCAGCGCGAATGGCAAGCAAAATGACATGGTTCCATGCAGCCGCGCCGTGCTGAGGTGTAAGAGGCGTCCGGCTCTTGTGGTGAAAGCGGATGCGCCGTGCGAGAGTGCGCCACTCTGCCATGCGCTCTAGCAAGAGTGTCTCTGACTTTTTGAAGCGTGCGTTAGCATCCGATTCTTGCCGCACAATTTCCGAGATGCGCTTCGATGTCGCAAACATGTGCTGCCGCAGCGTATCGGGGTGCAGCGCCGTTCCCTTGGTTTTCCGTTCGACGCGGACGTCTGTGCGAAATGTGCCACCTCGACGGCGCTGCATGTTACGGAAATTGACTACGCTCTTTGGCGGCTCGGATTTAGAACTTGCATGCCTCGCAAAGAAGCGCGGCAGCGAGAGCCGCCATCCCGGGCGTGCGCTCATGATGAGAACCAATCACCCTGGGTGGAGCAGAAAATGTGCTGACTAATATCGCAAGCGAGCGGCCCCGTCTCGCCGCGGCAACCGCCTTTCTACTTCCTGTGATCTGCGGTATGGCGACGCACCGTGAAGCGAAGAACCCGACCTTCTCGTATGTCGAGCCCCTGCCTTGGCCCAAGGATGTGCCCAAGGTAGACGAGGTCGGTACAACTTCGGCGCCACTTAAGTCGATCGCCTTCTTCTTTGGGCAGTTCTGCAAGGTGTACAACGATGACTTTATGCAGTGCAAGAATGAGAACCGCGATCCTGAGCACTGCCTTCTGGAGGGACGAAGAGTCACGCGCTGTGCGCAGGACCTGTACGTGGGGTGAACTTACATCAGGATCCAGAAGATTGGCGAAAAGTGCGGCAAGGAATGGGACGCCCACTGGGAGTGCCTGGAGATGAACAACCAGGTGCGTAGACGTCAAGCAGCTGACCGCTCAGGAATACATGCCTTGTCGGAAATTCGAGCGCCCGCTCAACAAGTGTGTGCTGGAGCAGCTGGTACGTGGAAGATGGCTGACGCAGAACCTTGCCAAGCGCATCCCTGGCTCGCCCGAGGGCAAGCCGCAAATCCACGAGAAGGAGAATCCCGTGATTTCACGGCTGCAGAAGTAGGATGCCCTATTTATAGGCACCCTTTCTCTATCATACACTACGCATGTGGGTCCTCTTCCACCATGTCCAGCTCGTCCTCCAGCGATGGCTCCTGCACCACAGGTAGCCCCGGCACATCTGCGTAAGTAGGGGATACGCACCTTGCGACTGTGCGCGGAATCCCACATAGAGCACAGACCCGTCTTGGAGGCCGCATGCCGAGCACAGGGGCGTGCCGTCCTTGGCGCAACTCGACGCCTCTGCGCGGTCGACTAGTTGCACAAAGGCTTCGCCGTCTTTTTCGTAGAGCCCAAAGTCACTAGGCTCCGTCTCAGAAAATGGTCGCGCAAGTACCTCGTCCACAGGCTGGTTCGAGGCTATCAGCGCCTCTCGTATTTGTTGGACTAGGGCACCCATACTCGTGGCCGCCGGCACAATCTGCACACAAATTGTCGTCTTGCTAAACTTGACAAATAGAGATACTTCGTCTTCCCTCTTTGTATAAGTACAGCTATGCAAACACGCACCATCATAGTCATCCGGCCAATGCACCTCGGCCGTCGATGACCGTCCGACAGGTGGAGGTGGAGCCGGTGAGCCCTCATCACTAGTACAAACTACCGGATTCCGACGCGGAGGCATCAGACGGCGTGTAGCCGCTGATACTTTCGTCACCGCGGACACCGCGATTACCTTTTGTGTACAAAAAAGAGCTTGCATTAGAAGCGGTTCGTCGTGCGTATGGCGACGACGCCGATAGAGTAGCCGTTTGTCCAAAGCCCTTGTCGACAAACAGACCCAAGGACGATGTGGTCTCTGACCGCGCCGACGTGGTATCACTAGCAGCACTTGCAGGCAGCTGTTCTTCGTACATTACCCACTGGGAGCCTCGTGACAGGGGCGGCGCAGTAGGCTTGGCTCCCAGGGCCTGCATATTGGTGATAGGAGCCGCGCCCTGGCTCGGCTTGGGCTCAATGGAGCGGTCCTGGGGAAGAGCTGCAGAAGGAAGGCGTGGCGTGCGCCGCAGTGTTGCGTCCCAGAGCCAGTCGCTCTGCTCCTCAGGCGCCGCCCGAGGAGCCCCGACTGTTGAGCGGGGTGGATCAAACTGCTTCTTTTGTCTCTCCATCTCGAAACGGATACGGGTCATTTCCACCTCACGACGCGCTAGCTCTTGCTCGCGGCGCTCCAGTTCCTCATGACGCCGCTCCAGATCCGTTGTACGCAACTCCTGGATCGGATCGGGCACACCCTCTGAAAACCCAACGCGCTTGGGTAGGGCGGGCGACCTCGCTGCTAGGTTCGGGGACACCGTCGGTGTCGCCTCCGACAGGACGCCCGCCTCTTGCGTGCGCGCACGGAGAGCTGGCTGAGATGCGACTGTACGCAGACGCGGTTTGGGTGGGATGGAGGCGGGGGCTGGCAAGACATCTTGCTCCGGTGGGGATTTGGGGGGCGCCATATTCTTGGGCTCACGTCGAAGAAAGCGGGGCGTCAGGCGCTGAATGAATGACTGTGCATTGTCCGACTTGACACTAGAGCGTGTGCTCCTTGCACGACGGCGCTGTGCACGCGAGTCGGTCCTCTCACTGCCAAATTGGCGGTCGTGTTTTTCGAGAGCCTCGATCGTTAAGGGCGCATGTGCGGGTGACCCTTCGGGGAGATGGGCCGCAGGCATGGTCGGTGTGATGCCTTCGAAGGGTCCATGACTCAGCTGAGTAGAAGACAGCATGGGCGATGGCTTGGATGGAGGCACCGCAAGGGGAGAACCCTTTGCATGGGGACTGGAACCCGGTGAAAATGGCCGAGACGCATCTACCATGGGCGAAGCTGTGCGTGAACGGGGCGTTCCCGCACGGCTGCTGGCCGGCCGCACCGGGGGAGGTGCCAGAGGCGACTTGGCACGCGCCAGCAGCGGTGAGCGAAGGTATGCGTCCTCCGGCAATGGTGAGGCTACCCCAGGGCTGTCGCCTGCCAACGAAGCAACAGGACCGAACACACGCATAGGCTCCAGCTGCTGGCTCTTGGGGCTCGCGTCTTTGGGCAGTTTGTTCAGGGGCGTGTGTTGGAGTGGCATGTCTGGCACGAGCAGCGGCGCGTCCCCTTCAACACATTGAATGGCCTGGGCTACAGCCGGGTTGTGTTGGGACTCAATCTGGTACAAATATACACGGGCCTTGCCTTGGGCATCGAGTTGCGCCAACTCTGCCCGCAAAGCTGCAAGCTCGCGCAGGAGATCTTCGTCCACCAAGCGGCGCGTGGAGCGCCGCGTACTTGTTGACGAATCAGTGCCCGTAAAGCTGTCCGAGGAATGCTGGCCCGGCGACTCCATCATGCGATAAGTCCGTGGACGGCGAGGCGTTTCTGGAAGGTTGTTCTGACGAGGCGGGGTGCGCAGATGGTGAGAGCGTGAACGGTCCTCCGACTCCTCACCAGGCCACCCATGCGTCTCCCATTGCGGAATCCATGTGCCCCATGCTTTGGCCACGTAGGCTGAACTCACACACACATGGGCGCACAAGCGACCCTGCTGGGCTTGGGCGAGCTGACGAAGTGCGACAATCACGCCACGAAGATCGGCGCGGCGCATCAGCGCTGTCGTAGGAAGGGGAGTTCTTCGTGCCATGTGGGGCGGCGCACGGTCTTCGCCACTGAGAATGTGCGCTGAGTTCAGCATGCTAAAAGGCCCGCCGTAGATCCCATAGGCAATACTGGAGCCGCTTGGATCCGTAGCGGACGCAACAAAGAGTGCCTGTACAGGCCCCACACAGTTGTGGTCTGACATGTAGGGCGTCGAAAATTGCTGGAACACGGACGAATGCATGTCATCTCTGTCTGCATGGTCCTGCTCCGTTTCAGACGGTATCATAGGTGGCGACAAGGAGTCCGTGTCAGACCCAGGTGCAGGCATCACAAAGGACTCGTCAGAATCATACGTCGGCTGCTGCATGCGCGCCCGAGCCTCAGTATCTTGATCCAATCGCCGCACTGCGTCTGACCGCACGCGGGGGCGGGCTGTGTGGGGTAGGCGAGAGTCGGCTTCGCGGCGCTGCATTGCAGGCTCACCGTGTTCTGTATCATGAACCCAGTTGAATATACTTTCGTCACTTGAAAAAGAAGGACTCCATGGCCTAGGCGCACGACCCTGCTCATAGGCCGCCATGGCCGCAAGCTGTCGACCGTCACTTCGACCAGAAGTTCTTCACACGTGATGACAAAAGTTTGGGGCAGGCACCGTGCGAGTGGGGGAGGCTATTTAAAGGCCGCCGAACGATACGGCTTTCTCAAAGAGGTACTCGTAGATACCCGTAGGGCCGCCCTCACGGCCAAAGCCGCTCTCAAGCACACCGCCAAATGGCATTGTGCTCGACGAAATGAGGCCTGTATTCACGCCCACCATACCAACATGGAGCGCCTCGGCGACACGGAAGCACCGCTGCACATCGCGGCTGAAGAAGTAGCCAGCGAGGCCTACGCGGACGTTGTTGGCTGCGCGGACCACCTCCTCCTCGCTGCCAAACTTGTACACCACCGCCACAGGTCCAAAAGTTTCCTCTTCATCCGTCGGAGGCTTTGAGTTGGGCGCTGCGAGCACCACCGTGGGCTCAAAAAATAGACCCTCGCCCTTGTGGCCACCCACCAGCACCTGCGAGCCCGCCTTTTCCAACGCGGCTACGTGCTCATAAGCCTTGTGCTGTCCAGCTTCGTTCACCAGCGGCCCAATGTTCACGCCCGGCTCGAGACCGTAGCCCACACGTAAGTCACGCACCTTGGCAGCAAACTTGTCCACGAATTCATCGTATACGCGCTCGTGCACAAAGAGGCGGTTGAGTGAGATGCATGTCTGGCCTGCACAGCGGAACTTGCAAGCCATGGCGTTTTCCACCGCTGTGTCCACGTCCGCATCGTCAAACACAATGAAGGGCGCGTTGCCGCCCAGCTCCATGGACACCTTCTTCAGCGTGGCAGCCGACTGACTCATGAGAAGCTTTCCGACACGCGTGCTTCCTGTGAAAGAGATCTTGTCGACCTGAGTGCTCTCACACAAGGCCTTACCCATCGCCTGCTCGTTGTTGCCCTTTGAAGCGATAAGTACATTCACAACACCCTTGGGAATACCCACTTCGTCGGCCAAGTGGGCCATAGCTAGCGCACTCAGGGGGGCTTCATGCGGTGCCTTGACAACAGTCGTGCATCCAGCGCCGAGTGCGGGGGCCACCTTGCGGGTGATCATCGCGAGCGGGAAGTTCCAGGGGGCGACAAGGCCCGCTACACCGATCGGCTGGCGAAAGACCACAGTGCGAACACTGGCTTGGGGAGAGGGCGTTGTGTATCCTTGGATGCGCAGCGTTTCCTCCGCAAACCATTGGATGTAGGAGTTGGCGTAGTTCACTTCGCCCATAGCATCCGACAAGCACTTGCCGTTCTCAGCCACGATGATTCGCGCAAGGTCCTCTGCATTTTCACGAATTCTGTGATAGAGACTCATCAGCATATCATGGCGCGCATGCGCTGTGGTCTTCGACCAGGACGGGAATGCAGCACTAGCTGCGTCGATAGCCACTTGTGTATCTTCGGCGCCCTGGTCGACCACGTCGGCGAGGATCTCCGTCGTAGCTTTGTCTAGATGTTAGGTACTCATACGTACTGTACACCGGTAGAGTTTGTCCATTCAGGGAAGAGACCCATTCGCCGTTGATATAGGACTGGGTCCGCATCAACTGCGAGTTCTTCAACTGTTGCGGTTAGCAGGATAACAAACCTCAATTGTGCCACGTCCACTCTTCGCTAGACCCTGCGGCATGTTCTGAAACGTGCGCAGTGCGTTTGAGGTAGTGGAAAAGAGCCGCATTGAATGTCCAAGGCGGAGCTGGGCCGTGCCAAACATAATAGAAGCGGGGACCAACGCCACCGTCGGACAAGCCCTATTTTTACTGTGCACGGACCTATGGGAATTATCTGGAGGTCCGATAGGCCTAGCGGCTCGGCTCGGTCATGTCGCGCTTGCATGTGGGACATAGCCGACGTGTTCCCGTGAGCCAATTGTCGCTACGTCAGTCGCATATACGTACATTTCTTCTTGGTGGTATACGTGGCCACACGGTAGCACACGCACCATGTCCCTAACTGTAAGTACGGCGCTGTAACGAACCCTTCGGTAAAGTCAACAAGGCAAATAGGGCATGCATCTTGGAGGAACCAGCGCGAACGTTGCACCGTGGATTCCGTAGACTGGTGCTCTAATGAAAACGTGTCATATTCAGCTTGTTCCATGTGCGTCATCAGGGCGTCACGCTCGTCGTGGCGGCGTGAAAATAGTTGGACCACCCACGCATAAAATGCATCAATCGCTTGCATACCTCTCAGAGCCATATCCGGGGAAGGTGCTCCAGGAACGTCCTCTGGCTTGATGGGGACCCATGCACGATTAGGACGCCACTCAAAGCAGGGCAAAGAGCGAACAGCATGCAGAGAGGCTCGATCTCGATAGCGCTTGATGAGCGCACGAACATGATGTGAGACCACAGCAAATAGGGCAAAAAGGGAGGGGAGAAGGAAAAAAGCCAGACCTTCATCCAGCCATGGCGTGTCTGAGATGCTGGCATCTAGGAAGAGACCAACACGCACGCCGTGGTGAGAACTAGGCAGCTGGCCCTTTTCGGCTTGCTTCATATAGTCCATCAAGTCCAGATAGCTGCTTCTAATCACGAAACACGAGGGAATATCGATATCCTTGGCATCGTCATCGGGGTACATTGTAATGGGTCGTGTGTTAAGCTCCGTATCATCCTCTTCCCAATCGCGGAGATTCATGGAAGGTGCGAATGGGTCGTAAGATTCGGATTGATCGCCCACGATAACTGCTTGTGCACCCATTCGTTGGGCTGTGCGCACCTTTTCCTCAAATGAGCATTCACCGCGCTCGACCAGTGCGATCCAATCCGCCGGTGGGTGCTTGGATCCACGACGAGAACGCCGTGCTTGCATGAAAAAAGGGGATGACGTATCAGATTCTTCTAGCCATAGAGCTTGTGCCTCTTTGGGGCACCCTGTATTACGGCGATCAGATTGCGAATCGTTGTACAGGAATGTCTGAATGGGTATCATGGTGCCCCAAAGGCCTTCTTCATCGACCTTCTCAGGTCCAAAGGCAGCCGGGCGAGTAAGAAAAGACTGGTCCGCGTCAGGGACCACCACTTTGTTGCCGGGCCACTGGATACGCCGCTGCACTCGGTCATTGAGAGCCGAAGTCATGGGCGCCTGACTCGTACCTTTGACTGAAGTAGTCAGCATGGTTTGAGAGCTCATTTGCATCTGAGATCCAGCCACCAAATGGCAGTATACAAATGCTACAAGGAGTGGCGTCAACCATGCCTTGACATTGCGCCACAGCATGACACGATTTGGCACAAGACTGTGTTGCGCCAAGCCCGATCCAATTTCGATCGGGGCTCGGGCCACGCGCCGGGTGGAAATGAGCGAGTGCAACTCAACATTATCTTTGGCTATGGCGAGGATCGGCGCATGGTTGTATGTAATGTCACTGTGGTGGTGCAAGCGTAGAAATAGGAGGCTGAACCTGGACCGGCGGCGCTGGCACATTGGGCGAGTTACTCGTCACGGGAATAGCCAAGGGCTTGGCCGTAGTGTCATCCTTCGCGCTAGGCGGCAACACGATGGCGTTATCCTTAGCTGGCACAGCTGGTGCTTCGTTTATTTGCTGTGGCATAGCAGAGGGTTGTTTGACCGCCTGCTGCTGGGCGGGGCTGTCTTCCACATAAGCCGCTGAGCCGGCACCTTGCTCGTGTGCCGGAGCACTAGTGTCGTGCGGCTCGTCCGCGTTTTGAAGTTTGAGCCTCTGCCTCTCGTTGCGCACACGGCGGATAATCTCTTCACCCCTGGGGGTGTTCCAAGGTCCTGCATCCGACATATGACAGCCGCCAGGGCACTGGCAAGAGCCACCGACGATCGAAGGGATATTCTCGATGGGAATCTGCTTGGACAACTCTGACAAGAAGTTCGATCCAAGAATCTGGATCTTCTCACGAGTGACAGGGTCGAGCCAACTTTTCACGACTGACCACACCGTAGTGAAAATGTAAGGAGCATTGATGATGTAAAAACGGCCCATCGTTTCAGGGTAGTAGAACTGACCGATCTTGCTGGCCTGCTGGACATAGGACGAAACCTTCCAAAACTGCGCCACGCCGACACTCTTAAGATCCATAATCGTGCAACTCGTTTCGATTAGCTTGTTGCTCATTTCAGAACACACAGGGAGACGTTCACGCTGGCACTTCTCATATTCATACACAAGTTGTTGAATCAGGCGCTCGGGTGTCGTGACTTTAAAGAGCTTGTTCAAATCCAAGTTGGTCAACTGCTCCACGTAGACTGGTCGTCCATCCTTGTCCGTCTTATGGTAGAACTGGGGGTACAGTTTGCTGACGGCTTCCTTCTCAGGGAATGTGAACGTTTCATAGAGCTCGTCCACCTTATACTCGCGGCGCCACTTCTCTGCTTCCATCATCATATCCTTTGCTGCATTGTATTCCCACTTGCGGGCACGCAAAAATCGGCACACTAAATACGTGAGTGAACAAGTACGTACTGCAAGCGTCATCATGACGATCCGGTGCATAGTAACCTGCGGCCTTGAGCTACCGTGTCAGTTACGATCACACTCACATCTTCGCGCAGCTTATAAACCATATGCTGTTGCCCGGGATCAAGATGGCCGGGTCGACCACTTTCAGCACTTGCAGAGACCATGATAAAAAAAATTTGGCTAGTCCTTTAAACAATATCGGTACTTTACAGGAATCGAGTCAGTTTCCATAAAGTGCAAACACATACCTTTAATCAAGCAGATAAAATGTTATGTCGACTCGAGTTTCGTCCTTGAAACAAGGGGACGCTTCTATGCAGACGAGTCCTAAAGTCGTAATTGGACGGGAGCACGGTTCTCCGTCGGCCGGTTTTGCGTCCAAATATTGTGTGCATGCACACATCCACACGATCAATCACGTGATGGACCATCTGTAGTGCACGCCTCCAGCTTACAGTGACCACGGTCTGCATCATGAATATCCGCCAGGCTACGGTATGTGCCGTGGCGTTTGTCTAACGCGCACAGGTTGACGATTTGCTAGGGATGCAAAAGTGCAACCTGCACAATCTCCCAGAAAACTATACCATGCGTTACTGTAAGTACAAGTCTCATTGACTGCCAGACTTTTACCACGAACTGACGTGGCCACAGCTGTCTTACGTGGCGGAGGACGAGAAAGGGAATATTGTGGGCTATATCCTTGGGAAAATGTAAGCTTAATTTATTGACTTGGTAGGGATGAAGAGCCAGAAAATGGCGTCCCCAACGGCCACGTCACGAGCATTTCAGTTCTGAGATCTCACCGCCGCCTCGGTCTTGCGAATAAGCTTATGAGCCTGAGTCGTACGTGCTGCCATCTTACCATATCCAGAAACAGCCATGCGTGATGTCTTTGGCGCCAAATACGTATCTCTACATGTGCGCGAATCGAACCGCGCCGCCATCTCTCTTTATACGAAAACGCTAGGCTTTGAGGTTCACGGCGTTGAACCCAAGTACTATGCAGACGGTGAGAATGCATTGGCGATGCGCCTCACCTTGGCTTGAGTTGTCCAAGGGTCTATCACATATTGTCCTATATGTACAATTCTAGGAGCAGCTGTTCACCAACACGGTCGTACGGGAAACCGTCTGAGAACCATGTTTGGTATGAAATGGGTTTACAGGAGTCGTCGCTTGCTGTCGTACTCCCAATAGTCTCGGTCCCAATCATTGGCATTCGCCTTGAAGCACTGTTGGCAAATAAAGAGACCTGCAATGATTGCAACAATGCATACCACAAGGATGACCCACGCAATGGTGCGGTAAATAGGTGCTTCCCATGCATGGTCGTCAGCATAAGCTGGTGTTGTTTTATTTTTGTGGGAGTGGGGCGTATAGAGATCTGGGAATTTTGTGTGAAAGTCCTTCAAAAAGATATATTCCATAGACCTGGTGTCCGCATACATCTCGTAATCCTGGTGCGACACACCAGCCACATAGTTGAGAGAGTGGTTGGCTGGCCAGCCGCCAGGCATTTGCGCTAGTGCTAGGGCGAAATTGGAGCCACGGTGCAAGTGATTGTAGCCTTGGTATTGAGCTGGGCAATGAGTGTCACCGGAACCATTATCAAGGAGGGCCAGAGCATACTGTATATTGCGCCATCGATACAGTGCCACAGTGTCAGACACATTTGCTAACACGCGCGACCTTGCATACTTTCCAATTTTTGATGTGTTTCCTCCTAGACCATACGGCCATGTGTCAATATCAGCCGTACAGTCTTCTTGCAAATTCTTCGGATCATAGTTGAGGCGTCTCGTGTCTGTGCTGTTGGTCAGCCACGTCCATGATCCTGGGTTGCCGATCCAGAATTTGATATTGGACTCATATCGCCGCTTTTTTCGCATCAATGCGTAGCGCATAGCAGCCTGCCCACCGAGGGAATGTCCGGCTACCACAACTTGGTTCACATTGGGGAACCAATTTCCGTCCATCACCGAGTCAATCATTTTATCCAGCGCCGCATAAAACGTCACTGAACCACTCTGCAGAGACGGCGACTGGCTTGACCCACCCATTTGCCAATTGGAATGACTGTAGGATAGCCAATTAGGCTCAACACCGCCTGCTTCTTGATCATCTTGGTTGAGAACAATGGGTGTCATGATGACAACTTCGCCTGGCTGGATTTGATACTGGTCTTTTTTGTCGTATATATACATCAGGACATTGTTCATCAGATTGGCATACTTCCAAGAGTCTCGGGGCTTACCAGGCAGCGTGATAACAACACGTTTGACAAGTCCTGGATCGTTATAATATGTGCTTGGATCTGACACGTAAAACGGTTGGACAACTTTCTGTCCTTGATAGGGCTCATCCGTAACCGCTAGTGATTTGTTCAAAAAAAAGAGCTTTTGACCGTTCTCATAGACAAATCCGTCCTTAGAGCAATCCAATTCACCAGGGATCTTTGACCATCCCCCCGTTGATGGATCTTGATCTACCGGTGCAGTCGGATTAAAAGGGAAGTTTCCATCGTCAAACCATGGGACTTGAGAGCTACTACCGTCGTCCCAAAAGGCAGCCAGGCCGTTTTCTTGGGTAGCCCAAGAGGGCGCATTCGGGTCTGGATTCTGAAGGCCAGGCGTTTCATTGACTTGATTGATCAAGTTAATAAGAGACTGTGTGTCGGTCGTATTCGAATCAGCTTGAATTTGCTTCATTTCATTTGGATCCTGGTATTGCCGACGATGTTGACGCCTCGGCAACACGGAGCGCGCCACCTTCAGCCCGTTCGGCTCAGGTCCTGGAGCGGCACTCACTGACCAGCAGCATGCCAATACGATAGCAGCACATATCAATTTCTTTGCCGTGAACATTTGGGCTGCCAACGCCCACCGTGTTCCAACGTTGGTGTCGTGAAGATCGGGATGGACAGCTTGGAGCCGTTGCGCCAACCTTCACGAGTGGAAATATGCATGTTGCATTTTCCTCTAATGCCGAAGCACAATCCCACCCAAGGGGTCATGTTGCTGGTAGACATGCGCGAAACTTAGCCAATAGGCATGCTCGTACTTGATTGATCGTAGGGCATGCGCATCCACAGCAGCTGGGCTCTTGTGCTCTAGCAACTTGCATAAATTCCTGACGAGCCCCTTACTATATTTATAAGCATACATGAGTTCGGGGCCCAATGGATGCACAGCCCTGCTCCATGCCAAGGCTCAAGATTTTGGTTCGTACGTCTTAGTAAAGAGCCTAGCACCCCTTCGTCTATGAAGCAACATATTGGGTAAGAATGTGAGAATGCGTCGTAGGATATCTTTTTGGTTGGGTTAACTTAAAAGTCCTTGCCAAAGATGAAGTCGAGTGACCGGAATGAAGCGAACATGGGATAGTCTTGGTGCGCTACGTGCGCCACATAGTTCACTTCGAATGTAGATGGAAATCCACCGTCCATGTTTGACAGGGTCTTGACGAAATGAGTGCCGCGGTCCAGGTGGTTCGCGCCCTGGTAGTAGGCTTGGCAGTGTGTGTTACCGGCACCATTGTCATCCAAAGCTAAGGCAATCTGCACAGTCCGTCCACGGAAATTGTTAACGAGATCGCCCGCGTTCGCGTTCTTGTTGTAGTCAGGAAGTGCAGACTCGTTCAGACCATAGGGCCATGTATTCATCAGGTCCGGGCACTTGGGCCAATAGGTCGGGCGCTTGTCAGTCAGCCACACCCAAGAGCCAGGGTTACCGATCCACCACAGCAGCGAGTCTTCCTGGTCTTTGTTGTACTTGCGAACAACCGAGTAGCGCTGAACAGCCTGAGCACCCAGCGAGTGTCCAGCAATTACCACCTTGTCAATGTTAGGAAACTTGCTCTTGTCCAGCAGCATATCCACCAGCTTGTCCAACATGGTAAAGTACGAAACCGGGTTCTTGAGCTTTGGCGAAATTGTGTGTCCGCCCGCCGACCAGAACGAATTTTTGTACACAGCCCAGCTGTCATTATCAACAGCACCGGCTTCCATGTCTTCTTTGATCAAAGCGAGAGGAGAGACAATGATAGTGTCCTTTTTCTTCATGCCATACTTCTTGTTCGTGTACACGTAGCGGAACGCATTTTGCATCAGAGTAGTCCACTTCCACGAGTCGCGAGGCATACCTGGGATAACAATAATGGCACGCTTGACATCATCAGCATTGTAGTCCTCTGTGATATAGTACGGCTGAACAGCGTCACCGCTGAGCTTCAGGTTGTCCTTCAGCACAAAACCGTTGGAAGACTTGGGAACATGTTTGAGAGCACCGCGTGAGTCGCGTGCCGAGCCATCAGGTTGCGTGAAGGGGAACTCTCCCTTATCGAACCAAGGAACTTGATGATGTGAAGACCTGTCACCGGGGTGAACAACACCATATTTAGCCTTCGCAAACGTCTTGTGGCCTGGCTCTCCTATGTGAGGCATCTTCACCACCCTGTTGGCCGCACCAATGGGATCATCCTCCGACTGCTTCGCAATCTCCTCTTGCGTACTGTTGCTGTACTGCCTGGGACGAAGTCCTCCTGGAGCCGAGATGGCGGAGCTGATTATAGGCAGTGTGATGAAAAAGAGTAACAAGCGCGCTTGCATGAAGATAGCAGTGTAGGGGTGGTACCATTGACTCACATAGGCCTATATATAGCCAGCAACATCACCGAAGATCCGCCAAGCTTTTTCCAAGCGCGGCAAGCCAAAAATGATACGAAACTCCGGCGAGACTGGTGGAGGTACAGGATTGGTCTATCTAGTTTGATTTTGAATTCGGGGGTCGAATAAAATTTGGCTGCGCATTAAGAAGGCCTAGAGCGAACCCTGAATCGACTTTGATTAAACGATTTTCAGAAGATGCATGGGTCCAAATGTGAACTGTCGATTACGTGTGTTGCGCGTTACATATCATAAGAAACTCTAGGGTACTGTCTCAATAAGACCGGCGACTGTGTTGTCGGAGGTCCTTGGTTATGCAGCTGGTATCATTAGCTGTATTATATCAACGAAACTAGCCACAATGGCTTCGCTGAAGCAATTGAAATGGGATCTTTCTTTGATATATGGAAATTGAACGCAGGAACTTGTCGGATTGATCATGACAAATGGGCCGATGAGCTTTCAATTTACGACTCGGTCTTCTCGGCCTTAAACGCTCATCGAGTGCCTTGAGCGCTAGGACCTTCTCTTCCAGGGAAAATAGATGGGTATCTTTAATCTCAGGTGTCAGTATCCGCACCGCTTCCGCCAGTCGCAGCAGGTATTCGTCGTTCGGGCCGCTCGGCCCGTGGCAAGTGTGGATGCGCTCCGCAAGCTCGTCCAGCGGCTGCGGGCCTACAAACGCCTCATTATCAGGCAACCCCACATAGACAAGCGCCTCTGGTACAAGCACTTGTGGCTGTTTAGACGTTCCATGATATCCCAAAATTGGAGCCCATTCGGGAGCATACCCAATTTTCTCGCGGTTATCGAGATAGGCGCGAACCTCATCTGCATATGCCGGGTCAATGGTATAGCTGATGCCCCACACAATGTCGCCTTCTGGCGCTTCATCGGCCCCGGGTAAACTGCGCCAATGATCAGCAGACACGAGTGTAACCACACGACCAGGTCGCTCTGGAGTGCCGCGATGATCTTCCGAGTGCAATGCAAACCGGCGGACAAACCCCCGGATATAGCCCGTGGTATAGCTGATTACATGAGGGGGCGGCTTGAAGATAATAGATCCATAGCCAAAGACATCAAAAGAGCCAGGTGGACGCTCTGCACACGATGGTAGATCGCGAAGGTGGGGCAGAACCTCACAGAGCTTTCGAAGGCGCATCTCATGCCAAAGTGATTCTTGAACTGTAATACCACCTTGATCGCGGGTCTGTAAGAGATCAGGATGCACTCTGTGAGAGATTTCAATCATCCTGATCTAGTTTGGCGACCTGTTTTGTCGCGATCTCAAACTTATAAGGGAAAGTTTCAAGAGATACCCATCCTATTTAAATGGCGTGTGCGTTTCCCTGTCATTTGCCGATGGTGCGAGATGATGTCATTAGCCCCTCCACTTTCGCAACCATGGCGCAGCGAGCTGCTCGCTTGGCTCAAGCGCAACTGCTAGTACAGTACGAAGCGCGACTGCCGCCGTATTCTAATCGCTTTCGCTGGCCCATTCCTGCTCATCTATTAATTGCGCAGATAGGTCTTCACGATATTATATTTTATCATGAGGTTGGTGATACTGAAGACAGCGAGTATGGGAGGTCTTTTCTAAAACATTTGGTGAAGCGGATTGAAGATGCAATGGAAATTTGTGACGAAGAGGATGCTGCATGGATGGGAGTATCCATGAATGACTGGGCAGTAGAAGATGCTCTTTTAGAGCGATATATCTCACTAATTTCCCAGCCTACGTCTGCCTGTACCATATGCGGCTCATCGGCACCGCCCACTTTGGTATCCAAACGGTACTTTCCAATCCAGCATTCAGCTTTGGAACATCCGCTGCTAGGTTCGTGTGACTTTGTTATTTCTGTGGAAGAAGGCAAAGCGATATCCCATGGCACCACGGGTTTAAAAACTTGGGAAGCTAGTTTGCGACTGGCTGCCTACCTTGTTCAACATCCCTATCATTGCGCAGGGGCAAGGCGCATAATCGAGCTGGGCAGTGGGTCAGGCTTTTTAGGTCTAGTTTGTGCGCGGCTTGCGCGTGCGAACGGAGGTCAGATGTCGAATATTTACCTAACCGATTTGGATGGACAGGTGCTTGAACGCTTGAACGACAGCGTCCGCCTAAGTGCGTATTCTGTACTCACACAGACAACGCATCAGGTATTCATGTGCATCCATTAAACTGGACAGATGTGACTTCCGGAGAGAAATCGGCTATTTCGTTTTTAAATGACGTGAATCCCGACTGTGTTTTAGCGGCTGACGTAGTGTTCGACCCATCCTTGGTTCCTCATCTCGTCAACGCGCTCAAAGCTTTGCTTGCAGGATCTGGAAAAACATCTTCTTCATATGCACTAGTTTCAAGCACGATTAGGAATCCAGACACGTATGAACTCTTTTTGAGACATCTTCAAGACCAAGGTTTACAGAAGTCAATCATTCCCCCAGAATTGTATTCTGACATGGAGACGTGGGGTCTGCCTTTGTTTCCCTCTGTTCACGATAGGAAGCTCGATGGTCGTGTTGAGATTTTGATGATTCAGGCTACGCCATATGCTCTGTAGCCTATACATACCCAGTACTGTTCGCGGCTTTCTGCACGACTGGCAGACATTTTCTCAGCGCGCACGTATCCGAAGGATGGTTCAAGAACTGTCTGCCTGAAATTGTTTGCTTCTTCACTCATATAGTACTTGCAGATAAAAACAGATGCTGTTTTAGAGTCTTGAACGGGGTTTCGCAGGGTTAATGACGGTCGAAGCATTTGCCGACAGAAGTCCTGACTATCAGTCTTGCTTAACATACGAAAGCACTTGTGCAAAGGTCAAGAGAGGCCTGTGCATCACGAATACGTTGACCTGATGTGTTCGCTGGTTCAATATGAGAGCGAGACAACATACCCATCATATCACTAAGAACGACGTCCACCTTTGAATCTAAAATGCTTGTGTCCGCTAAGATTCGCTGGGATAGATATTCACGCACATCAGGCGTTGAAAAGTCGCCTTGAATGAATGTAATTCCAGGAGAAGAGAAACGCAACGGTAGTAGATCTAAGGAAAAGAGCCTTACGTCGGGGCATTGATGCAGAATGGCTTGGCTCCATCCACCTGGTGCAGCTCCTAAATCGACAATAACCCTCCCTGGCTGCAAGATCGGATACTTTCTGGTCAACTGTTCAAGCTTATAAGCCGATCGCGACACAAATCCCAGCCCGTCACTCTTTCTTCTTCGTGCAAACTGCTGTTAACATTTACAAAATACGTACCTCGTCGCGCTTTTGTCTAGCTAGGTCTGCGTATATCAGTCAACTCACATACTTGCATTTCGATGAAGATCCCCGATTAGACGCATGTCGTATCGATTGCTGATTGGCGATGCAATAGGAGGCACGAGTCGTCAGTAGCGTGCTCATTCTGCCAAGGCGAGGGGACGTCATACGGCGCTTTGCGTCATGCATGCACGAAGCGCGTTGCGGAGTCGAGTTTCATGCAGTTTGACGACATTGCATACGCACCCAATGTGTCATCCGCAATTATTTTTGGTCGTGCGTAGAAAGCGAGCACTGGCATTTGTATGTGTCGTAACGCATGCAAATCAGCAGTTTGTTCCAATCACATTTTCCCCGCAAACGCGGTGTGCAAGTCCCCCCTTGTGGGGAAGCCAATGTTTCAGTAAAACTTAGCCGGTCATCGAAAACAATATATACGCTGAAGATTTCTTCTCATTCCACGTTAATAGTCATGTCAGAGGTGGATCCATCGCCGGAAAAATCCCTCGACCAGCGGGAATCGTATAAACAGAGTCAAAATAACGTTCTTTTTCAAACACAAGAAGCAGTGTTGGCAGACGCTGGTGAGGACGGGGCTGATGCCGAAGTCGAGGTGCGACTCAACAACCCGTTGCTCGGTTTGACGGCCGAACAGATCGAACGCGACGTTCAAGACTTTGTTTCCTCAAAAGGGCTCGAAGAGTACCATGATGTATTCCTAAAGGGTGCCTTTTGTGCACAGGCACAAGCCTCTGGTGATTATGATTCGATCCCGATTCTCACAGAGGACGACCGCCAGATCCTCGCGTCTGAGAAAGAGCACAAGTGGCGTCAACCTGTAATGTTATATTGGCTTGCAATTTGCTGCAGTGTTGCTGCTGCTATTCAGGGTGCAGACGAGTCTGTGATCAATGGTGCCCTTCTGTTTTTCCCTAACCAGTTTGGACTCTATACAGACTATTGCGACTACTTCAAGGCTGGACCTGATGGTGTGTGCAATGGAGCCCTGAAGCCGGAGTTTGCGGACAAGGGATGGAATTATGATGATGTGACGCAAGAAATTGGCAAGAACAACTGGCTTATCGGTCTAGTGTCATCTGCTCCTTATATCTGTTGTGCTTTTCTTGGCTGCTGGCTCACTCAGCCGATGAATGCACTCTTTGGTCGCCGTGGTACTATATTTATCGCCTCTTTTCTAAGCTTTGCTACCTGTATCTGGCAAGGTGTGACTAACAACTGGTGGCACATGTTTATTGCCCGATTCTTTTTGGGACTAGGTATTGGTCCCAAGTCTGGAACAGTACCAGTGTATGCTGCTGAATGCTCACCGCCCTTGATCCGAGGTGCACTTGTTATGCAATGGCAGACGTGGACTGCTTTTGGTATTATGCTTGGTAATGCGGCTAGTCTTGTCTTGTTCCATGTGAAGGACACTTCTGCCGTTACCGGGCTGAATTGGCGTCTGATGATGGGAAGTGCAGCAATTCCTGCTCTCTTTGTCATGGCGCAAGTGTACCTCTGCCCTGAGTCACCTCGTTGGCTTATGAAGAAAGGCAAGTATTCTCAAGCGATGCAATCCTTTCTTCGCATTAGGAGTAACCCTCTTTTGGCGGCCCGTGACATGTACTTTGCACACTGCCTTATTGAAGAGGAGCGTCGTATCGAATCTGCTAAAAGCAGCGTCGGTTTTATCCAGCTTTTCACCGTTCCTCGCAACCTTCGTGCGACTTGGGCCTCGTGCATTGTCATGTTTGGTCAACAATTCTGTGGTATTAATGTGATTGCATACTACTCGAGCTCTATTATCAAAGAAGTGGGTGGAGCTTCCGATCTTGACTCGCTTCTTGGCAGCTGGGGATTCGGTATGCTTAACTTCCTTTTTGCGATTCCTGCTTGGTATACAATCGATACTTTCGGACGTCGCAATTTGCTTCTATTCACCCTTCCATTCATGGCTGCCTTTCTTCTGATTACCGGGTTTGCTTTCTGGATTGATCGCTCTAAGACTGACGCTCGTTTGGGAGTTGTGTTGATGGGTATCTACGTTTACGGCATGTTCTATTCACCCGGATTCGGTCCTGTGCCTCTAACGTATGGTGCCGAAGTCTTTCCCATTCGGGTTCGTGAAATTGGCATGTCTTTCTCCACCGCTGTGCTTTGGTTCTTTAATGCTGTTCTTGGTATCACATGGTTCCGTATGAAGCAGGCATTCAAGCCGCAAGGTGCCTTTGGCTGGTATGCTGCATGGTGTGCGATCCTCTGGCTGCTCGTATTTCTGTTCCTGCCTGAAACCAAGGCTCTCACACTGGAGGAGCTGGATATTGTATTTAATGTGCCCACCACCAAACATGCCTCCTACCAGCTTCGCCAAATACCATACTTTGTCAAGCGTTACATTTTCCGGCAGCGTGTGCAAAAGGAACGGCTTGTCACTCTGGATGACAGCCTTCGCAAGGCATAACTGTGTCCTAGCACAGGTAGTTTTTGTTACCGTTTTACGAATAGCACTTTGCAGAGTTTTTCAGCATGAGCCTATTTTCACGAATATGCCATGCTCTATCACTAAACTCTCTCGTGTTGAAGCCGCTCGTGATAAACGTGGACCAAACCCTAGCATAGATTTTATCTGGGTCGACCTATGAGAACTGATACCAAGCATATATCCATTAGGTAGCGCATGACTGCACTAGAGACCTGTTTCAATGAAGATATAACCTAAGCAAACACTAGAGTATTCAGGGCTATTGTAGGTCTCTTGGTCTAATCGCGTCCAACTGCAACCAATGCTAGTTTTAAACATGGAGCTAATTCCCACTGGCTGAAGATTGTGGAGGAATGACACAATATAACACAATCGCACCATCTCAAGTAGCTTGCAGCACGCAACGTAGTTCTTTCCCAATCATATTCCTTACTTGTGATACAAGCAACAAATCTGAGACCATGAAAGTGTGGGGAGCTTCATTCTTATGTCCAATGTGAGACATATAAATCATGAACTTCTTCGTATCGATGCTCGTATTTTCCACAAGATATGCCTTCGCTAGATACCCCACCGGAGAAGTCACTCTCCCGTCTAGACTCATACAGCATTGAGCAAGAAGAAAATTTAAACCGAGCCGACCATTTTAGCCTAAGAAACCCAGATGAAAATGTCGATGTGCGACTCAACAACCCGTTGCTCGGTTTGACGGCCGAACAGATCGAGCATAAAGTTCAAGACTTTGTGTCCTCAAAAGGGCTCGAAGAGTACCATGATGTATTCCTAAAGGGTGCCTTTTGTGCACAGGCGCAAGCCTCTGGTGATTATGATTCGATCCCGATTCTCACAGAGGACGACCGCCAGATCCTTGCGTCTGAGAAAGAGCACAGGTGGCACCAGCCTGCGATGCTGTACTGGCTCGCAATTTGCTGCAGTATTGCAGCTGCCGTCCAGGGTGCGGACGAGTCTGTGATCAATGGTGCCCTTCTGTTTTTCCCGAACCAGTTTGGACTCTATACAGACTATTGCGACTACTTCAAGGCTGGACCTGATGGTGTGTGCAATGGAGCCCTGAAGCCTGAGTTTGCGGACAAGGGATGGAATTATGATGATGTGACGCAAGAAATTGGCAAGAATAACTGGCTTATCGGTCTAGTGTCATCTGCTCCTTATATCTGTTGTGCTTTTCTTGGCTGCTGGCTCACTCAGCCGATGAATGCGTTCTTCGGTCGCCGTGGCACCATTTTTGTCTCTGCTTTTGTCAGTTTTGCTTCTTGTATCTGGCAAGCTGTGACAAATAACTGGTGGCATATGTTTATATCTCGGTTTTTCTTAGGCTTGGGCATCGGCCCCAAGTCGGCTACTGTTCCTGTGTATACTGCCGAAAGTGCACCGCCTTTGATCCGCGGTGCATTGGTTATGCAATACCAGACGTGGACAGCGTTTGGCTTCATGCTTGGGAATGCAGCTGATCTGGTGCTGTATCGGGTGAAGGACACTTCTAATATAATTGGATTAAATTGGCGCTTGATGATGGGGAGCGCAGCTATTCCTGCCATCGTTGTTATGGCTCAAGTTTATTTATGTCCTGAATCTCCACGGTGGTTAATGAAGAGAGGCCAGTATCGGCTGGCGATGAATTCATTCTTGCGTATTCGGAGTAACTCTCTTTTGGCGGCACGCGACATGTACTTTGCTCACTGTCTCATTGAGGAAGAGCGACGCTTTGAAGCAGGCAAAAGCCGAATCGGTTTCCTTCAGCTTTTCACTGTTCCGCGCAATCTTCGTGCTACCTGGGCTTCGTGCATCGTTATGTTTGGTCAACAATTCTGTGGTGTAAATGTGATTTCCTATTTCTCGAGCTCAATTATCAAGGAAGTTGGTGGTGCATCGGACCTCGATTCGCTACTTGGAAGCTGGGGCTTCGGAATGATATGTTTTCTTTCAGCGATACCGGCTTGGTACACGATCGATACGTGTGGTCGCCGTAACTTGCTTCTAATTACTGTGCCCTTCTTGGCAATATTTCTTCTTGTAACCGGATTCGCTTTCTGGATCGACGCGTCGAAGAAAAATACCCGCTTGGGTGTCGTATTGCTTGGAATTTTTGCGTATGGATCTTTCTATGGCCCTGGATTCGGACCTGTACCTCTTACATATGGTGCCGAAGTGTTCCCTATCTATGTTCGTGAGATTGGAATGGGTCTCTCAACCGCTGTATTTTGGTTTTTTAATGCGATTCTTGGTATCACATGGTTTCGCTTGGAGCAAGCATTCAAGCCGCAGGGTGCTTTTGGCTGGTATGCTGCATGGTGTGCGATCCTCTGGCTGCTCGTATTTCTGTTCCTGCCTGAAACCAAGGCTCTCACACTGGAGGAGCTGGATATTGTATTTAATGTGCCCACCACCAAACATGCCTCCTACCAGATTCGCCAAATACCATACTTTATCAAGCGTTACATTTTCCGAAAACATGTGCAGAAAGAGCGGCTTGGCACGTCGAACATGAACATCAACAAAGTGTAAAGACTTTTATAAAAGCTATCATCTACGCAGCAAGTTTTACATACTGTTATTTTTAATGAATATTAGGCTAGATTCGCTATGCTCCGCTGCCAAGTTGTTCGAGTAGCACACTTTAAGGGATGAATACACGGCTTCGATAGAAACAATGAGTATGCTACAATATATAAAAACAGGCTCCTAGAAATCTTTGCCAAAGAGAAAGTCGAGTGAGTGAAAAGAAGCGAACATCGGGTAGTCCTGGTGTGAAACTTTTGCCACGTAGTTGACTTCAAATGTAGATGGAAATCCACCGTTCTTTGCAGCAAGGCTTTGTATAAAGTGGACCCCACGGTCCAAGTGATTGGCTCCTTGATAGTAGGCTTGACAATGTGTGTCTCCTTCTCCATTATCCGCCAAGCCAAGAGCAATCTGAACAGTCCTACCATAGAATGTTTTGATAAGATCACTGGAGCTTGTATAATTATTATAATCTGGCCGCCCGGTCTCATTAAGACCATAGGGCCACAAGTTCATATGGTCTAGGCAGTTAGGCCAATAGGTTGGTCGACCAGCATTTAGCCATGTCCAAGAGCCCGGATTGCCAATCCACCAAAGCAGTAGAGAATCTTGCCCTTTCTTAAACTTGCGGATCAGCGCGTAGCGCTGAACAGCTTGTGCACCCATCGAATGACCGGCAATTACCACCCTGCGGATGTTAGGAAACTTGCTCTTGTCCAGCAGCATATCCACCAGCTTGTCCAACATGGTAAAGTACGAAACCGGGTTCTTGAGCTTTGGCGAAATTGTGTGTCCGCCCGCCGACCAGAACGAATTTTTGTACACAGCCCAGCTGTCATTATCAACAGCACCGGCTTCCATGTCTTCTTTGATCAAAGCGAGAGGAGAGACAATGATAGTGTCCTTTTTCTTCATGCCATACTTCTTGTTCGTGTACACGTAGCGGAACGCATTTTGCATCAGAGTAGTCCACTTCCACGAGTCGCGAGGCATACCTGGGATAACAATAATGGCACGCTTGACATCATCAGCATTGTAGTCCTCTGTGATATAGTACGGCTGAACAGCGTCACCGCTGAGCTTCAGGTTATCCTTCAGCACAAAACCGTTGGAAGACTTGGGAACATGTTTGAGAGCACCGCGTAAGTCGCGTGCCGAGCCATCAGGTTGCGTGAAGGGGAACTCTCCCTTATCGAACCAAGGAACTTGATGATGTGAAGACCTGTCACCGGGGTGAACAACACCGTACTTATGCTTAGAAAAAGATTCATAACCTGGCGTTCCAATGTTCGGCATTCTGGCTACCTTCTGGGTAGCTCCAAGAGGATCACCGACGGCCTGCTTTTCGATCTTCTCTTGTTGACTTATTCCATACTGCCTTGAACTAATTTCATGTAGTTCTTTACCGATTGAAAGCCCTAGAACGGATAAGAAAGCAGCTACGGCGTGTATTTTCAGCATGTTGAGGATGAAGATTATGGGTCTTGCCTTTTATAATTTTATTTTCGTGCCATCGGGGTCTTTCTTTTGTCAATGATCACGCTAGGACCTCCATGAACCACAAAAATGACATGAAAAGAAAGTGATGATAATTGCTACTCACAAACGGTTGAGCTTTTAGAGCTCTTCAAAGTGTTTGCATTTAGTCGTAGCAAAGATGATGGCTACCATTGGCGAGGCACAATTAGCCCTCCACAACAAATGTACCATAGGTCCTCGAAAAAACCCTGGACGTGATTCGGGTCGGAACCGTATAAGATGATGATATTTTATCATATCCTAGTCTAATACTACCCTTGTCTTTTAAAAGACAGGCAAATCGATTCAGACACCAATAGAAGATAAACCAAGGCAGAATTAAGCCACCATGGATGGCTTTCAAGCTGCAAATACAGTTGTCACGGCAATCAACGGCTACGAGTAGTGCCATTGCTACGCTTACCAGCGAATAACCATTTCGGTTTAGATTCCTGGATCCGACGATCAGATTCGCCAGCACGAGCTTCACGATTCCGATCACGAAGGCTCATTTCATGCAAACTCCGAGCCTTCAGCTCTTGATCCTTCCCGCGAAGACCATCTGATTGCCTGTTTCGCGCAGGAATACGGGCCGCACCAGCACGAGAAGTGATAGGACCACCCTCACGGTTTGTGGAAGCGGTGGTCGAGCTCTTGCCACGAGAGAGAGAGGGAACCTGTTTGCTCGCAGCTGCGCGAACCTTTTTGCGTGAAGGCAAAGATTCTGCCGCGTCCTCGTCAACGGCCATGCTTTCATCTGTATTTAAATCATCAATATCCTCCTCTTCCATATCCATCTCCTCATCGGCACGGTTCTTACGCTTGCCCACGAGACCCTTTGCTTTGGCGAGTAGCTCGGCACGCATTTCCACGTTGCTCGGGTCGATGCCCGCGGCGCGCATGTTCTCAGCCATCTGCGACAAGGTGCGATGTTGAAACTTGCGAGGAATCTGCGCGCGACCATGAAGGGTCTTCTTATCCTGTGCTTGGGCCTTGGCCTTGGCCTGGCGCTGCTTAATGGCGTCCGCAACTTTGCGGAGCTCCTTGTCATCCTCATCTTCCTCTTCGTCACTCTCATCGTAAAAGCCTTCAGCCTCCAGCTTCTCTTCTTCACGTTCAAGTTTCTCCAAGGACTCCACAATGTCAGGATCGATAAAGTCTGCCACGTTCTTGCCTTCATAAATCTCAGGAATTACATCATACTTCCATTCATCATTGGCAAGAAGGTAATTCTTCTTCATATCAATGTTGTGAACACCTGCACCGCCCTGTTCTTCCTGGATATCGCGCTCCGTCTTGCGACGAGATGGGTCCTCCAAATCGAACTTCTTGCGAGTTCCTTCACGAATCGGATCAGGTATAAATGGCAACCGATCAACATCATCGCGACGCTGCGGAGTTGCCACATGCAAACGATTGAGAATGTTGTCGGCCTTGGGGCCTTTGATCTTGCGCTCGACACGCGTCGACAGCAAAGTCTCACAAGCCTGGTGCTTGAGATCCATAATACCCTTATCGGTAAATGTACTAATCTCCATCATTTGAACCTTGCCATCGGACTCCTCAATGACGCCCTGTACAAGGCTTGCCTTTTCATCGTCCAGGTCCTCCAGCCTAGTCACATCAACCTTGTTGATTACCAGGAATGTAGGCTTATTGGCAAACAGAGGCTTGATGCTATTGAAGAGTTGAACCTGAGCTTCGATGGAGTAGCCGCACTGCTCTGAAAGATCCATGAAATAGAGGACAGCCGCTCGCAAATGGGCAAGTGCCGTGATGGCCTGCATTTCAATCGTGTTCATTTCCTCCAATGGATGATCAAGAATACCTGGCGTATCAATCACCTGCCAACGAAGGTACTTGTAGTCCATGTGACCCACAAAAAGAGACTTAGTAGTAAAAGCATAAGGCTGAACGTCCACATCAGCACGCGTCACCTTGTTCAGAAAGCTTGACTTGCCGACATTGGGATATCCACACACGACCAACGTCCTCGTATTTGGATCGATTGCGGGAAGACGAGAGATATGCTGGCGAACCTGTTCAAGATAAGCAAGTGGGTCCTTGTTTCGACGCATGATGGTGGCCATGCGACCCAGGGCCGCGCGCTTAAGTTGCTTGCAGCGGTACAGACTATCGCCAAACTTAATTAGGCGCACATAATCCTTAGCGACTTGCTCAATAAGATGACGAGCTGTGTTGATTTGACCGAGAGCAAGCTTGTAATGGTTTTTGTCGTACAAAACACTGAGCCGTTAGTCTGACAGCTATCACTTACTTCATGAGCGACGATGTGAAAGGATGAAGGTTCTAGATGTAAGAAAGCGTTTTCAACATACCTCCAATACAGGGAATTCACTGAGGATCGCTTGGAGTTTTTCTGTGAACGCATCCTTAGTGAACATGACTTTGCGCATGTAGAAAGTTCGGATCCTCGTAATTTTGAAGCCCGGGTGAATAACAGTGGGGGTCTTGCGCTGAGTCTTGGACAATACTATGTCCAAAAAGTCATTTGCGGTAGGTACCGGCGCAATGGACGCCTTCAATGTGGCCGACATGTTGCCCGCACCGATAGTGGCAAGATGAGCCCTTGCCGCAACAAAAAATTCGTTAGTGCATTTTACTAATCCTAGCTCTTCCTGCGGTAGAGGCCATTTGATTACTGGGAAAGAAATTTTTCTGGCAGAAGCGCTGCGATTGGCCTGCGCTCGGACTCCAAGCGACGGTTGGGCGGATTCGCCAGGGGCCTGCAAAAAGACTGGGAGCCGGGCGACACGAGCAGCCTAGCGAGCTACTCCGTACTTGGCATCGTACGACCTCAGGCTGGAGTGCATTTGTGCAAGAAGAGCTGATCTTGTACACGCAGTATTATTCTTTTGATTGATACGTTCAATCAACTTGGAAAACGCTTCGTGACATTTGTTGTACAGTTGGAGTTCGCCATTGCGGGAGCGTCCACAGCGCTGAACTATTGCATTGCCAAGTAGCGCACATACCATGCCATTTAGGATAACTGTGCGCCAATACTTCTGCAAACCTTACACTCAATATTTGACAGCACCAACTGCCGTCTCATCAACCCTGAATCTTAGCCATACTAGTTCTTACAACCGTCAAGTCTCTGAGCTGGAGCGCATTTATCAGCCACTTTGATTTGAACTAGAGAGTGCCATTTCTAACTCATAAGGTATTTTAAGACACACTTTAATACATCTGTGAGTGTTTGTATACGATGCAAGTTGCTTCAGCGGTTTCAACCCTGAGAGCATTTCCTTCAGCCTCGGTCGAGGAGACCGGGGAGATTCCGAATTCCATGAACCCCATGGACTATTCTTCAACTCATGAGGATGAAAACGATGATGTTAGTGATTTGGGTGAGGTCGTCGAAACGAACAGCCGGTCATCGTCAAGTCAAGGTGATATCTCTGATGTATCCGAAACCGATGATTCCGATATGGCCAAGCAGATCGAAGCCGCAGGAGAAGGTGAATCCCTTATTGGATCGGATGATTCTAGCAATGAATCTCAGCTCGCTCAAGAGGAGCAATACATGATTCGAGATGCCAGCCGCCATCGACAGGATGACGAAGTATTCGGTGAAGAGAATTTCTGGGATAGTTTGACACCTGCCCCTCTTTCTCAAGAAAACCAGGATGTGATCGCAGATGAGCTATTTAAGCCACAGAGAGGTTTTGCATCCAGTCCTGAGCCTTCATTTTCCGACTTCTTTGACTCTTCCGATGAAATGGATGGCCAGCGAAGTACTGTTGACGACGATGATATTCTTACAACCGATGAGGCCACAGAGAGTCATGACGACACTAGCTCAACTGTAAGCGAAGTGGCACCTTTGTCTGTCCCACTGATTGCTCATATGGGCTCTGCTCATGGTCTCGACAGTAACGGCCCTGATTCCAAGGCAAATGATATGCCAAGCGACGAAGCGGCATTGAAAAATGCCATACCTCTGCTAGTTATTGAAGACCTCGATGGTCGTCTAATTTATGCGAGGGCGGGAGACGGCGAGGCCGTTTTCGGCTCTGATGGAGAGTTTGAATTTGCTGGTGAGAGTGACGAAGAAAGCTCAGAAAACGATACCATTCATGAGAACACCAATCCCGCCATCCCATCGCACATATATGCACCCAGGGAAGGGATAGTTTCTGACGCTGATAACTCTGGTATGGATGATGGTGATACGACCGATGAACTCCCTGACGAAGACATGCCATACCCTCGCTTGTTGATCGGCTCTATCGCCCCCAGAGGTGGCCGCAATGCTCGTCGAGCCCGTGAAATTGCGGCTCGTACGCGTTGTTCTTCTCGACTGAGCTCTCCTGCTCCGAGTACAGCCAGCATGCCTGTGGGTATGACACCCAAGAAACCTAGCTCCCTTTCCAATGTGATTACCATCGATGATGATGACAATGGACAAGACAATTCGACTATTCAATCATCAACTCATCCTGATGGGGGCTCTTCAGTGGATTTGCAGGAAAGAAAGGAGCCTACTACTCCGAAAGACACGGGCTTGGAAGAATCGAAACCTATGATGGGTCAATTTATGCCTGCCTTTTCAAAATCAGTCCATCGTGCCGTCATTGATGGTTCTCATCGAGCACCGTCACCTTTCAATACGTTGCATAACATGCAAAGGGATTTGAGACGAAAACGCTCACAGAGTGTGGCAGAAGGCTCATTTGATCAAGCGACAAGTCAGCCTTCGCCATGGCCAAAGCGTAAACGATTGCATTCACTTTTTAAGCAAGCCGAAGACTTTGAATTGGATAATGCCAAGCATCCCGAAACTTTAGAATCCTCTCCTGAACCTCCTGACACAAATACTGGGGAAGTTATGGATTTGAGTGATGTTTTGGATGAGGGTCTAATATGGCAAGAGTCGAGCAGTGGCTCTAGTGATGAAGAAACATCCATGAACAAAAATGTTGCTCAAAGGCGCATGCGTTCGACTTCCTCAGCACCCCATGATCGTGCATTTGCACGTTGGAATCGTATTCCAATGGGTGCCTTCCGGACTGCCCAGGAGAAGGGTATTTCCAACGATGCTTCACCTGTGTCGGATGCCTACATGGCTCACCAACGACCCCGCAGTACATTTTTGCTCACACAATCGTTTCCTGGTCGGCGCAGGTCGGATCCCACACGATCCCTTTCGCCGTCCACGTTGCCGAAAAAACAGCAAACAACACCGTTTAAGAGGACTATTGCTGCTATGAATGATTTCCAGGATCCCTCCTCGCCTCTTCACCTCACTTTGGCAGACCCTGCTTTTTCTTCTGGATCTACCAAATCTAGTCCTGCCCATCATGACTCTAACCCGACGTCGAAAAAATCGACACGAGTGGGGGAACACACAGTGGTGGGAGGAAATTTCTTGGTGTCACCTGTACTCCGGCCTGTGAAGCACCGAGGACATAACGGGATAATTCCAGGGGCTGATAAATCAACGAGCCCGCTGGCGGGCCTGGACAGTATGGCACCATCGGATGCATCCCCAAACTTGGAATCCGGCGGCCGCAAAGTAACCAAGCGGGAAAAGCGGGAAAGGCTTGCGCGACGTGAAGCTGTGAAAAGGCAGCAGTCTGGTTCACTATGAAGCTATCCATCGCATGAGAAATTGTAGATCCTGTCGTAGTTTCAACCAGAATATACTGGCCAGCTGTCGTTTTCTATCCAGGCTGTCGTACAGTGCCTATGAAAGATGGAATATCTTGTTTTATATCCTACATTGCTCCGTGCGAAGTGGATTATGACATCAAAGTACGCACTGAACCAGGTGTCGGTATCAAAGAACCAACCGTTTTCTGCTTCGGAAATTCGCGATCCATCCAGGCGCCAACATGCTGCAGGATCTTGAACCACGAGCTTCGCATAGGCTCGTGGGGACAAGCAAACTGTGCATTATTTTATTAATTACAAATAGGAAAGGATCTAATTCGCTGTTTCAGGCTGAAATGCGGATTCTGCCGATTCCCCCAGTCAGATTGGGTTCGATGACGTTATCATTTCAGCAATAGGGTGGCATGGTCCTGAAATGTCAAATGTGGAGAGACACAGATACAGGTAAGCTCATTCTTTGGAGGTTTGCATTGATCCCATTCCTCTGCCAAGGCAGACTAGTTCATAAGTCTGGTACTTAATACAGCACATCCAGCTTTTCTTATAATAGCCTCATTGCACTGAGTCAGGAAGGGTCGCATAGCCCTCTCTGGCGGTGAACAGGTTTTCCCAATTTTTATATTAATTCTGAAGAGGGTGAGGTTTTCTCACTCTTGACATGCATGCTAAAGAATTGTCAAACGTGAAAGATACCATTGAAAATTCTCATCTCACCGGCTTAAAGACTCGGATGGAAAATCAAGATGCTCAACCACATAAGCCTCCTTCTGACCGAGCGGCTATAAGCACCCCAGATGGTGGCGCTTCAGAATCTGAGACAACAGATTCTGCAAGTGGTGCTCTTGAGTCGAAGCAGAATTCCGAGACTTGCTCTAACGATCCGGTCATAACGATCTTGGAAACAGGGATCGCTATTACGGAATCGATTGATTCAGCTCACAAATCAAAAGGGAAGAAAAGCAATGGCAGAGAGCCAAAGCAATGCATTAATGTCGATGGGAAAAAAAGGTATACATGCCCTTTTCCGGGATGTAATAAAACCTTCTCTACCAGCGGACACTCCTCCAGACACAGCCGCATACATACCGGAGAAAAGCCTTATCGTTGCACATATCCCAACTGCAATGCTCAATTTTCACGTTATGACAATAGTGTTCAACACTATCGCACTCATATGGTAACGTCAAAGGGTCAAAGGAAAAGTCGCAATAAGTCAAAGGACAAAGAGGCCCAAGAAGGAAATTATGTACGTCCCGTTAAGTCAGACGGTACGGAATCCAATACAATTCATGAGCCTCTAAGGCCTTTGAAGCGACGCGCTGCATCCATGTCATCCTTTGCTGATGTGAATCAATATGCAAGTCAAGCCAAGTTGGCAAAGGTCATGCAATCAGGCAATTCGATGGAGTTTCAGCCTATACCTGCCGAGGGTATTGCACCGGATTTCGGCGTTAAGCCAAGCAATGAGACACCATCAACCTTACCTTCATTGGCCTGTAGCTCTGCTCAGCAAACGGGGGCCAAAATGCCGCATTCATCGCTGCGACCGTATACAACTATGCAGTCGCTTCCGCGGTCTCCATTCCCAGAACACGGAAGTTGGGCTCGGCAAGGCTATTGCATAATGTCTGACGAGCACGGGTCTATGGAAACTACTTTAAATGATTTGAAGACTACAAATATGAACTTCATGAAAGCACCTAACCCCAACGTTCAACAACAAGCATCAGATTCGCCATCAAAGGAATTGAAATTATCAAAAAGCTCTTCATTCGCATTTCATTCACGTATTCCTAATGGACCAATATTCTCACCAGAGTTACTGCTTGCTAGAGAAACGCGTCTTACGCATGGGACTCGCATAGCTGATACAAATGGAGACAGTCAAGTTACTCGTCCAGCAAATTTTCAGCTTCACAGGAGTGGAAGCATGCCATCTTTGTTGTCACTTGATTTGCCTCGCTCAGACAGCTCCCATTCTCTTTCTAAATATTCTCTATCATCGGGTAGTCCCACCCTGACACCGGTGTCTTCTTTCAAGAGTCCACCCTCTACATCAAATGGCAAGCATTTTTAGTCGGACAAGTTCTTTTTTTTTTCTTATGGTCTTACGATCCTCGCATCAATTTGCATCCTATTTAACATTTGCATTAGTCCATCTCTGCTTTTTTTCTATGGATCGATCCTCCTTTGAGGGATATCATTATCGAATATGATGACATGGCACTTTTTATCTTCGTTATTTTTATTGCTGCTTTTTAGCACGCTATGGTAGACCCCATGGATTTCTCATGGAGAACCGTAGCAAGTCGAATGTCGTGGCTCAAGTCTTTGGTTTTGGTTAGGTAATAATGATTTGCCAGGCCATATCCTAAGGGGCCCAGGCACCTGTCAAAATGCATATGCATGTAGTAAGGCCAAGCCCCATTGCCTCTTCCACGTGCCACGCTGTTCTTTCACACAAAACCCTCATCATGACCCAGGTCCCAACATTCGGAGAATTCAAGTTGCCAGAGGTAAACAATGAACCCATGGTAAGTTGCAAACGGTATTAGTTCTAATTCGAAGCGCAATTATGAGCCTAGCTCGAAGGATCGTATCGAATTGCAGAAGGCTGTGGACGAAATGCTTGCTCATGGACCCTACGAGGTTCCCGTCATCATTGATGGCCAGGAATTCAAGACCGGCAAAGTTAACAAGCAGGTTAATCCTGGAAATCATGCCAATGCGCTGTGCCACTATCATGAGGCAGATGAGAAGATGGTGCAGCTTGCTATTGAAGGTGCCCTGAAAGCCAAGAAGCAGTGGGCCAATCTTCCTTGGAGCGAGCGTGCCGCTATCGGTATGAAGGCAGCTGACCTTATTTCGAACAAGTATCGCTATAAGCTTCTTGCTGCTACCATGATAGGACAGGGCAAGAACGTTTGGCAGGCTGAAATCGATGCCGGTGCTGAAATCTGCGACTTTCTGCGTTTCGGTGTAAAGTACATTGACGACATGTACGCTATTCAGCCGCCCCGTAATGCGCCTGCTGTCTGGAATCGTACTGAGTACCGCCCCCTTGAAGGTTTTGTGTTGGCAGTGTCTCCTTTCAACTTTACGGCCATTGCTGGTAATCTTGTCATGACACCTGCTCTTGTTGGCAATGTGGTTGTCTGGAAGCCCTCGCCTATGGCTATCTACTCAAATTACCTCGTATACAAGATTCTTGAAGAAGCAGGCGTGCCTGCAGGCGTGATTCAGTTTGTGCCGGGCCCTGCTGAACCGATTGTAGGCGCTGCATTGAGCCACCGTGAATTTGCGAGCCTGCACTTTACTGGGTCCACATTTGTGTTCAAGTCTCTCTGGAAGCAGATCTCTTCGAATTTGGATATCTACCGCGGCTATCCACGTATCGTTGGTGAGACAGGTGGTAAAAATTTCCACTTTGTCCACAAGTCAGCTGATATGGACGTTGTGGTCACACAGTGTGTCCGTGCTGCCTTTGAATATCAAGGTCAAAAGTGCAGTGCATTGTCGCGTCTGTATGTGCCCAAGTCTATGTGGGAGAATGGCCTGAAGGACAAGCTCATCGAGCGGACCAAGTCGCTGTCGATGGGTCCAGTCAATGAATTCAAGCATTTTGTTGGTCCAGTCATTGCTAAACACTCCTTTGACAAGATCATGGGGCTGATCGATGAGGCAAAGAAGGAGGGCGGAGACGTTCTTATTGGCGGCACAGGCGATGATTCGGTCGGTTACTATGTGCAACCGACGATCATTGAGACCAAGGACCCCAAGTCTGTGACAATGGTGAAAGAGATTTTCGGTCCCGTCATTACCGTGTTTGCTTACCCTGACGATAAGATTGATGAAACTTGCGCTCTCGTTGACTCGACCACCGAGTATGCGCTTACTGGCTCAATCTTTGCCTCGGATCGCCATGCTCTGATTCACATTAGCAATCTCCTTCGTGATGCATCTGGCATGATGTACTACAATGACAAGTGCACGGGTGCCGTGGTCGGTCAGCAGCCTTTCGGAGGTGCACGCGCCTCTGGCACCAATGACAAGGCGGGTAGCATGAACATCTTCTTCCGCTTTGTCTCTCCGCGCACGATCAAGGAGACCATGCTTGACCCTCCGACCCACCTCTACCCTTCGAATGAGTAGGTTTGTCTATGTACGTAGTCAATCATCAGAGGGAGGAGCTTCTTCTTTCAAAAATCGTTGAAGCAGGACGCGGATTTCTGTTGATTCGTCCCCTCGGAGGGAGTCCGATATAAAAGTACATTCAGTTTGAATTTGGAGCATTTCAAAGGCGCCTCGAAGTACCCCAGCAAGCACATTGGAGTACCAAAGGCCTCCATGAAGAGCTTCTTCAGGAAGCTCTACAAATTCAGACAATGGGTTCTCGGTTAATTGTAAGATGAATTCTTTCGGTGAGTCGCGTGTTCCAGCTGCTCCTGATGCCGTGTTCGATCCATTCTTAGCAGATGTAGAAGAGTTTGCATTAGTAGACGCATCAGAAGAGCTTGAGGTGCCGTGGACCGCATTTGTGGCAGAATCGGGGAAAATCACATTAGGCGTGACATTCAGAAACATTTTGAATCCGACCTTGCTGACCACTTCAGCAGCCTCGCGGATATCGGTACATCGAGACAGGTTGCTTCTCGCAAGAAAATCTTCGATTAATCTAGTGCCGATGTTGTACCCCCTAGTCGTAAGAAAGTCTCGTAAACATACATTTTATCGAGTTGGAGGTTAACCTGTTCGAAATCTTCATAGTCCTTGATCAGTTGGACGACCAATGCTCCATAAGTGAGAGTAAAAATTTCACTGTTCTGGATGTGAGCGTTCGTAGTGACTTACTACTTTATGCGTACTCTGACGCCATATATCTTCGCCTACAGATTTATACTGCCGCGTGCTCGACATGGCAAGCCGTGTTGGATGGGAGATTACGACCAAGTGTGAATCGGCCACGCGAGATGTATACGTAAGCAAGTGCCGATGATTCAGGGTGAGCTAGGAGGCCGGGTGAGAGCTTCAACAAAGGAGTTTGTCTATCAATTGGAGTACCCAAGCTCCTCTTTACCAGCTGTAGGCAGATAACGGTCTACAAATGCTCTTTGATCCATGATCGGAAGATCGAAAATTTCTGAAAGGCTAGAGCACAAACTACAAGATGGGTTGCATACCAATAGTAGTGAAATTGAGCAATAGCAGATGACCATGCTACTTATTATGTTATCTAGGATAAAGGATATAGCAAGGGCCTCGCCGCGTTAGTCCTGAAGTAGTCCAGTAGATATCCCCTCCACGAATAGCCCTAGTACCTACGACACAGTTAACCAAGTTGTTAATGTGGAGGGCAACCACGCACGGGCGTAATTTATGCAGACTCTACGAGCTTAAGAAACATCTACGTAGGTTGTCGAGCGATCGTCGCCTTGTTTCGACCTTACCATCTTATTCGAGGCTGGCCCTCACAAGCCCCGCTGAGCGGTATTTTCTCTCGTATATTTGCTGTGCTTGTTTACGCGAGACAGCTCCCACTAGTGGTCTCTGCATATGTATCTTCATCGAGCCACAACAGGGGCTCTGTTAGCGGCACAAATTGTGCTATGGAATGCACTCACCCAATTCCATATCGTCTTGGCGGACGTCAGTGTCAATGTCGATTTGGCTGATCAACTACCGCCGTTGGCGCATGTCAAGCAGCATTACGATTGGCAATTTCTAGCTGACACATTCAAGTCCTCATCTGGAGGAGACCTATCCTATACTATCCAAGGCCTTCCTGAATGGGCAAGTTTCGATGCAGAGCAGCGACGTATAACAGGTGATCCCACCAAGTCGAGTCATGGTGATGAAAGTCACGAGGTGCATGTGACTGCGAAAGAGGGCTCTGAGGAAGCTAGCTCATCCTTCCGGCTCACAACGATTTCGGCACCAGCGCCCAGCTTGAACATGTCCCTAAAAGATCAGCTTCCGGAAGCTGCTTCTATGGGAATGGGAAATATGATGCCCAACAAGGTTTTGCACATGCCACTCGGGTGGTCATTCAGTGTGGGTTTTGATGGCGACACTTTCGTGTTGCCTGAGGATGACCGCGTGTATTATTCAACGTATCTTAAAGGTGCCAAACCTTTGCCTGACTGGCTTGTTTTTAATGAAGAGGAAATGACTTACTCTGGTATCGCTCCCACGGATGCAGGTCCCAATGGAACCATGCTTGACATCGTTCTGGTCGCCTCCAACCGTCGCAACACTGGTGGACCCACTTCCACTTTCCAGATGTTCCTCGGAGATGGGATTATCACAGTGAATAACACTGCAGCTTCTTTGCCTGTTGTCAATGTGACTGAAGGCGATAAGCTGCAGTATCACATCCCACGAGAGCTGTTTTTGCTGGATGGATTCGCTCGGAAACACAAGCAGCTCACCTTTTCACTCGGCGATGGAACACCCTCATGGATTTCGTTTGACTCTGACTCTCATAATTTGACAGGGACAGCTCCCTTTGATGCTGAGAATAAGGCCATCCAAAACACAACTTTCCCGCTCCTTGTTACCTACCCGAACGCTCGAAACACGAGCATGAACCTCACAGTGAGCGTATATCCATCCCCATTCACGCAGGTTGAACTACCCAATGTGACGCTTCAATCTGGGAAAGATTTTAAAGTCTCGATGGACAGCTATCTTCGGAATGACAACGTGCCCCTAAACGTCACATTTGCGGCGTCGGCTCAACGACGCTCTCTTCGCTTTATGGACACGACGCCTCACCATCGGGTTCTTCGCCGGGCCATGCCTGACTGGGTGCATTATGATGCTTCATCACACTCCCTTGTAGGAACAGCCCCTAGGAGTCCCCAGCAAGTAACTGTGAATCTCACGGCGTCAAACCCTGCTCCACAGGCTTCAACGCTCAGCCTTTCCAGGTCATTTCAGCTCATTGTAAAAAATTCAACGAAGACAAACACCACGCAAAGTTCAGACACGAGTGGATTGACTGGGGGCGAAAAGGGCGCCATTGCTGGTTCGATTCTTGGTGCCGCTGTCTTGGCGCTTTTGGCCTCTTTGCTAATTTGTTGCTTTAAGCGCCGCAGGTCTTCAAATCAGCTGCAGACTATGCCCGATATGGAAAACCAGGACGGAGTTGTTACTGCCTCGGACACCCCGCCACTTGATCCAGCAGGAAGCGCACAGCCAGCGACAAAAACATCGCCGCTCTATGAAACAGCTGGTGCGGGTATGGCTGGCGTAGGTTCAGGTGGAGATGCAGCGGCGAGTCCAACAGCTGGCCATTCGGGACAGACTGCCACGGATATTCCCAAGGGACCTGGCGCTTCTGGGAGTAACTTTGCCGCAGCGCCGTTCACGAATCAACAATACCCGAGCGAGAGCAAGAATGTGCCTATGTCAAACAATGTTGCCATAAGTCAAGACGGTATTACCCAAATATTACCGGTGGACGAGCCCGAATGGAAACGCGATAACAACCAAGTGGTTCTAACGCCCTTCTTGTCGCAATCTACATGGCAGGCCCCCGTATGGACACAAATGACTTCCTCCACGGAAGAGGGCACAAGTCGTGCTCGGCAGGGTGCAACAAGTCCATTCGCGACCATGTCTGGCACGTCGCCACGTTCCGAAGAAGCGCATTTCACTACGGCACATGAACAAGTGGATGAAGGGCCAGAGACTGACAATGTGGCTGAGACACCTCCAATGCCTTCATCAAAAACAAACATGGCTTTGATAAAGGCGCCCTTACCCCGAGTGGGTGGTGAACCAGAACCTCTTCAAGCAAGAAAGCCGTCAGAGGCCGGTGATCAAGCCTCGACGCAGAAGATTAGTGCTACTGTTCGACGCACCGCGCCGAGTGTACCGTCTGCCACAGTTACCGAGGCGGAACCTGAAGAAAAGATCACAGAGGTCCCAGAAAGAAAGGCTACACCCAGCAAACCTACACCAGCCGAACTGCCAGTTAGTGTCGGTGAGGCTTCTGGTTCTCGAGACACGAGCCGCCTTAAGCCTGCATCGTTCCTAGCTAGCTTTGTCGATGGCTCGCGTACATCTCATTCACCTCCGAAGATGGACAATAAACCGGCACCCGTACAGTATGAGCCCTCTAGAGAGAAGCTGGATCGCTCCGAGGCAAAGGATAATGACAGGATTGTTGGCTTTAGCCTCCCCGCATCGGTCAGCAAAAGCTCAAAAGCGAGTTGGGAAGATAATCTGTGGTATGAACCTGTTTCAACACAGGGAAGCACTTCTGTACCTTTCCAAGCACCCTTTGAGGAGCAACCGAATTTGCAGCAGCGCGCCCCAACAGACCGAGCTACCTTCCTATCAGCATTTGCCAGTTCCAGAAAATCAGGATCCCGCCCCAGCTCTCAGGAATCGACCGTGCGCACAGAAACTCCCTTGAGCGACACATTGTGGTCGGCTTCTTCAAGAGAGGATCAGAGAAAACTTCAAGGAGGGCCAAGTCGAGTGGTTATGCCGTCGATCATTGACAAGGCGAGTGAGAACAAAGACGGGCCAAAGAGCTGGATAGGCAACCAAGTGTCCTTGAATACAGTGCCTCAGTTGGGCCCCATCCCTGCAGACACCGGTTCCTCGCCCTTGGTACCAGGTATCGGAGATCCACCCATCATATCTACACGCGTCGAACCTGGCTCGATGACGCCCATGTCCGAATTTGTCGCCCCCGCTACTCAGCCTATGGATGTGAAGCGCACACATAAAGTGGCATCCTACACACCCAAGTTAGAGAGTGTGCCTACGCTTCAAAAAACAAGCAGCATTCATGTGGAGCCGAAGAACTATCGCGACATGTTTGAGGATGCCGAGGAGCCTGTGATCGACCCATTTGCCGGTGAAGAATACCCTTACGGTACTGTGTTGTACCAGCAGCATCGACAAGAAGCTGTCACCGGTGAGGATAAAGAGTTTGATTTGGAGACTTGGGAGGACTTCCGCTCAACGGAAGGAGGACTAGCCACTGTAATGCATCTCACAGACGAAGGCAATGGCCAGAGCCAAGGACCAGCAGCCATGCCGCGGTCAGGGACGATGGCCTCAATCCAGATGGCTGAAGCTAGATCTGTGACATTTACGACGGCAAAACCACCCCGACTGCAGCTAGCAAGTTGCCATCCCGGTCAATCAATTTCATTGCCGCTTATGACCTCGGATGCGTCTCTCCCACGTCATTTGGCTGAAGCCATTGACAATGCCACTACACCTGCAAAATACACTCCGCGACTTTATGCGCCATCACGCCCAGATCTTCACCAGCAGTGGCCGACATGGCTCAATTGGCTGGCCTGGGACTCGAACAACCGCGAGTTAGCTGGCCTTGTGCCGCCAAACTTCGCCGAGTCACACAGCCTTCCAATGCAGCTTCCTATTCATATTCTACTGGAAAACAGTGATCAAATTCTCAAAGAAGGCTCTCGAGGACCAAATAATGAGGATGATCCGATGCCCCCCTTGTTGGCACGGATTCTGTTGACCATCTTGCCTGCTGTGCCAGCGGTGCAGAGTTAGGAGTGCCCCCGCGTTGGTTCTCCACAATTGCGCGAATTTTTTGTAGTTCGATAATTGCTTTGAAAAGTTGTATTTGCAGAGTCGGACTGTCTGACGGATCATTAGTCAACGCGGCAGCTATATCCGCACGTCCTAGGCACTTGAGCGAGTGACAATGATCTTGTCATCCGCTCGCCCCACGAAAACTGCAATCATCAAAGATGTACATATTCTATTATACATTAAGGATCCATATCCCGTCCAGGCGAAGCATGTTCAGCCAATGTTTTTGTGGAAGACCAAGACTCGAGGATAAGTCGAAGACGCATTCCCGCAGAACGCTGTATGTCATCGCCGGTTTGTGATCCTAGTTTGGAACAAGCTCCCTCATCCAGTAACAAGCTCCACATCTTGGCCGCTTGTCTTTTATACCGGGACAGAGCAGAGGGCCCTGCCACTTCCAAGAACGTGCACCAAAGTGAGACCACAATGGCTTGTTGGGATACAGGCGGTGTCATCGATCGCACTTGCCATGTCCACATGCGTGCGGGTTGAAGTAATTCCGGCACATCAAGCACAGACTTTTCCAATGTCGTGGGGGCGGGCAAGCCACAGCATGAAGCCACAGAGTCCAAGGGTGTTTGCAAGCAAGCGAAATAGAGTGCCGTGATACCAGCCATGCGTGAAACATAGGACTGGAAAGTTTCGTCTTCCGTTTTAAATCCCAATCGCATGCGATGCTCTTGCTCCTTTAAAGTTCCTCGCTCAGGCACGTAGCCCAAAATCCAGGGACACTTTTTCACCAGCCGCGCAATAAATACTTTACCCAGCTGTGCATGGCCACGCAGCAGTATCCCCATGACAAGCCGAGCTAGGGGAAACGCTGTTTCTTGGCGAGCAGCCACTTCCTGCTCGGCCTGGCGAATCAGGCATTTGGACAAGTGGTTTAAACTCCATGTGTACAACCGATTGGCAGCATCTTTATCAGGGACGTCCCGAGCTTGTTGAAGAATGTCTGAAATAGCGAGTGTAATTCGGGAAATCTCAGTTCTTGAGTTAGTGAGCTGTCCAACTTTTGGTGTGATGGCACGCTTTGCCGCGAAACACTGTTTTTTCCAGTCTGCATTCTTGGAAATACTCGGCAGAATTTCTTCTTTGATATGGTTCATATAAGAGCGCCAATGCTCATATTCACGTTTAGCAACAGGCCAAAGGTGCTGCGCACCACGTAAGGCGTTATCAGCAAGGTCCTTTTGTTGCCGTTGCTCGCGTTCTTGCTTACGGGCATTTTCCTCACGCACTTGGGCTTCTGTTGCTTTCTTCTCTTCCTCAATACGCCTAAGCTCTGCTTCACGAGCAATCTTGGCTTGTTTTTCTGCTTCCTCTTGACGCTTCCGTGCATTAGCAAGCTGCTCGGCCTCGTCAGCGGCGCGCTTTTCCGCATCACGGATAGCCTTGTCAATGCCTTCCCAGAGATTAGCGTTCCGCTGCTCAAACGCTTCACGCTCTTTCTTCTGCAAAGATACTTGTTGCAATTGGAAGCGTGCAAGTATCTCCTCAATCTCATCGACACCGGGTTCAGGGGCAGGTGTGGGCGTGTTGTGGGTTGACGCAGTTTTGCCTCGGTGCCGCACAGCATACCAAGCACGTCGCCGGCATGTCTGTTCCCACTTATCCCAGGGATCAAGTTCATTGGCGAGTCGAATCGCTACAACATCGCGTTGACCTGGGCGTTGGATATCCTCGTCTGTATCACTTTCACTGGACTCATCGGTATACATATTGTTGAATGAAACTTGCCCAGTGTGCAACAAGTCCCCATCATCGATATCGCTCTCATCAGAAGATACATCATAATAATAGCGACCAGTAGGTTTTGGCTGCTTTAGCCTTGCTAGCCTAGATGGGACTGTGCCATTGTATGGCGGCATACTTGTCCCGTCGATGTGGTGGAGGGAGCGACACCCGATCGAATCGGGTAGCCACTGCATGTTGACATCGAAGCTGGCAGGATATGAGCGCCTTCGATTAGCCAAGGCAACACATGTAGTGCTTCCATTAGCACTCGCATATCAATGTGGTCAAGCGTTTCGCTGGAGACAAGTTCATGTCCGACCCGATTCTCAAGGTCCCTCTTACATTGAATGGTCTTTGTGCATTCATAATCACGTTGTCTTTCTCGTGCATGATATCGAAGAGCATTGCTTATATTATCGCACGGTACCAGCGAATAGCACTATAAAGACACATGACACAGCGGCGTGGCTATGGGACTATCTAAATCTAGGTGCACCGACGTCAAAGTGGTACCAAGAATGGTGTGAACGTGATCCTATTTTCGCTAAACATGCCAAACGATTTGCGGGTGTAAGCATACTAAGACAGGACCCTTGGGAGTGCATGTGCGCGTATGTACTACGTCACTCACTTGCAGCTTCATATGCAGCTCCAACAACAACATCCCACGAATCAGTCAAATGGTACATAAGCTCTGTGACCATTTCACTGAACCGCTTCTGCACCACACTTACCCACCAGGGTCACATCTTTGTACCTCCATGAATCCGGAAAAACATGATCCCCCAGACGTCGGCATGGAGCCCCTTCATGTAACATACCATCCATTTCCCACACCTTCGCAGCTCGCTGCGCCGGGTGTTGAGCACAAGCTCCGTGATTTGGGGTTTGGCTACAGAGCTAAATACTTGGCAGGCACAGCAAAGGCACTGTGTGTACTTGCACAGGAGTCTCTCGCAACAGATGATATCAAGTCCGCACACATTGACCAAGCAGTGTACGACTATTTACTTAGTCTCCGAACGAAATCTTATGCGGAAGCGAGGGAAGCATTGATGCAGCTCCCAGGAATTGGACCTAAAGTGGCTGAGTACGTTGTTTCTCGCTAACATATAGCTGTATTCTACTCATGTCACTAGACCAGTATTCCAGTATACCCGTGGATCGACATGTATTTCAATTTGCCGAGCGATGGTATCATATTCGTTCGAAAAAATATGAAGATATTGCCGACCGCCTCAGGGGGCTCTGGGGAGAGCGTGCAGGATGGGCGCACACAGTGCTTTTCTACGCTGATCTACCGTCATTTGATCATTACCATGGATCCATCAAAAACGATATATCAGATAATAGTGATATTCAAGATCAAAAGCCTCGAAAGCGTGCACGCTCGACTGAAGACAGTATCATGGACACGGCCTCCGCTGTCAGCAAGCCTGCTACGCGTCGGACATAGTTGTATTAGGCACGTGGATGCTCCACCAACACTTTCGACAGTCTCTGCCCGAGTCTGCTCAGCATGGAGTCCATGCGCCAACGCTTGCTAGCGCAGCAGCTTGGCCTGTCTAGTCCACAGCCAGCTCGGAGAGAAGAGCCAGAGAACAAGCCGTCCACTCCGAAGAAGGGTCAGAATGTACCACAAATACAGCCCTGGCGCTCTGAACCCCGCGTCAAGGTCATGCCGTTCTCATCTACCCCAGTAACTCCTGACCAAAGTCAGCGTCCTTGGGGTACACTAGCAGGTACTCCAACATCTGCGGCATTATCTAGGCGCGGATTTCCCATGTCACCTGAGGGTCCAAGAACACCTACGAATTCTAATAAATATTATACCAGCGCAGCCGGGAGCTCTACTCCCTTAGAATCTGGCCATGTATCTGCTGCTGAACGCGATAAGCAAATCCAATCCATGCTATCTGGTATAGTTACTGTCACGAAAGAGGTGGACTTGTCAAAAACTCGTGTAACTGGAATGGAATGTACACTGTTGCCGCATCAGGTGCAAGGTGTAGATTGGATGCGTCGAAGGGAGCATGGCATTTTCAAGGGCGGTATCTTAGCGGACGATATGGGACTAGGTAAAACTGTTCAAATGATTGCGCTAATGCTCTATCACCGTCATCTTGACGATCTGCGAGGTGAATCCGACGAAGGACGGGAGGAGAATGTCACATCCGCAACCAACGTTGAACTTTTGCAACAATACAAAGATGTATTTGCCTCAGAAACCAGCACTTCGCTTATTATCGCACCTCTAGCTGTTATTGAGCAGTGGAAGCAAGAGTGTTTGGATAAAACCGGTCACCGATTGAAGGTTTTGGTTCACCATGGAAACCAAAGGGCCAAGTGCGTTGAAGACTTGAAGAAGGTGGATGTTGTTATAACTACATACGCCACAGTAGCCATGGAGCACAGTTCGTTTCTTGAAGCAACAGGTGCGTTGCCCCCAAAACCTACAGCACGGAAAAAGAAAAGCGCTGGAACCGACAAGGACCAAGACTCTGACTTTGGATCCAGTGATTCTGATGACTCGGAGCCTTTGGTCATCAAAGAAACAAGCAGCAAAACTGCATCTAAAAGAGCAAGACCATATCCCCTTTACGAGATGAAATGGCTTCGCGTTGTTCTCGATGAGGCCCAGACAATAAAAAACTACCGAGCCAAGTCATCCCTTGCATGCTTCCAATTATCCCTCCAGGCTGCTTCGCGTTGGTGCATCAGCGGAACACCACTCCAGAACAATGCATTGGAGATTTTCAGTCTCATTCATTTCCTGAGGATCTCCCCCTTTGATGATCTAAAACACTTCCAAGAGAAGATCAGTGAGCCACTGAAGAGCCCGAAGCAATCTCGCATCGATCTTGGCCTTCGCCGTCTCAGCGTAGTGCTCCAATCTATCATGTTGAGGCGCACCAAGGATGTCGAATATCAAGGAAAGAAGTTGCTTAATCTTCCCCCTCGCTCTGTTGAAATTCTGTCTAAAGATTTCGAGTCGTCCCAGGAGCGCGACTTCTATCGTGAGCTCGAAGAGCGCGTGCAAGCGCATTTCAAGAGAAACAAGGAATCTAAAATTAGCTATATGGGTGTTTTGTTGATGCTATTACGTCTTAGGCAAGCCTGTAATCACCCTGCTCTAGTGACTGGACGAAATATCGTGTCTTCACAAAACGAGCCCACCACGACCTCTGCGTCCAACGCACAGGACGACGACGACGAGCTTGCTGCTATGCTATCTGGACTTTCCGTGAAAGCTCTCCATTGTGAACGATGTCAAGTACCTCTTAGCTCATCTAAAATTGGGGAAGAGACATCCGTTCTTTGTGCTGGATGTACTGCTCAACGAGATCGAGAACTGCGTTCTGGCACAACTTGGAATGCACCCGGCACTATGTCGACCAAGCTGCGTATGATTGTGGATCTTCTCCATAAGTTTGAGAAGGAATCTCGGGGGGACAAAACTATTATATTCAGTCAATTCACTTCCTTTCTTGATCTCATTGAACCAGTTATCCATTCAAATGGCTACAACTATGCGCGCTATGATGGCTCTATGCGCCCGAGTGCGCGCCAAGAAGCCTTAAATCGGATACGTTCAGATGAGGGAACAAAAGTCATCTTAATTTCATTTAAGGCCGGGAGTACAGGCTTGAATCTCACCTGTTGCAACCGTGTCATTTTATGTGATCTTTGGTGGAACCCTCAAATTGAAGAACAAGCCTTTGACCGCGCTCATCGGTACGCATTTGGAGCTCACACCAGATTGGGCCAGCTGAAGCGTGTATACATTTACAAACTATCCATTTCAGAAACTGTTGAACAGCGGATCCTCGTGCTACAGGTGTGTCTTATCCAGAACCACTTACATCAGAGGAAAAAGCGTGAGTTGGCTCGAGCCGCCCTAGATGGTAAAATGTATGTCCTAATGCGACTTATCACAGGAAATCTAAAAGTATGTGCTTCTATCTAACTCAGACTCAAACACACTCAGTCAACAGGATCTGCGCTTCCTGTTTCAAGGCGATGTACAGTAGTTCTAGCCTGAGTCACTCGTTGCTGAGAGCTGGCACGTGCACGACTCCAAAATTTCCTACCTGTTATTACCCACAATTAGCAATCTCCACAACTTGTGGATGAGACTCTCATCTGATCAACTTATGACACATGCTGCCCCATCATCTTTAGAGGGGCAAGAAAAAGACTCATGTGTCACTCGGTCCTATGAAGCGCCGTTTCGATCACCTTTAATTTATAAGCACGAGTCAAAATGGCCGGACATCTTCTACTTGTTTTCGTTCGCGGAGCCGTTGCCGGCGCCATGGCGGCGGCCAATTCAATTCATTCAACACCCCTATGTTCTGTACTCTATTGGGAGTTTCGCGGCTCTCGTATCAGGATCCTGTATGGCAGGAGTAGATCTGCTCTATGGAACATGGTCTCAGAATGGCTCTTTGCATGAAAATAACATGGGGCCACATATGGACTACAGCAACAAGCTTGCCTTGGCGATGGTTTTGGTTGGCGTCTGCAGCTTTCTCACCAATTTTTTGTTTCTTGTCCTCATGTCGACATCTATACACGAATTGTCACAAAGTTTAAGGCGTGCTTACTTCTCTGCCTCACTAGTACAGGACCCTACATTTTACGAGAGGCAAGGTCCCGGTGCCATATCCACGCATTCAAATCGGGATGTTTCCCTTATCCGTACCGCCTTAGGCGAGAAGATGGGTTTTTTTCTGAATTCTATCGGTACACTCATTGCCAGCATAACGATGGCTTTAAGCAAGGCGCCGACGCACGGTGGGGTTCTGCTAAGTCTACCTGTCTTTTCCATAATTATATTTTTTGGATTGGGGATATTGTCGGACAAGGCTACAAAGGCCGTGCTCCAAGTTGACAGCCGACTTTCTACATTTATGGAGCAAGTCATTGCCTCTGTGCGTATCGTGCACAGCTTCGAGATCACTCAAGCCTTACTCGATCGCATAAATTGTCTCTTTATGAAACCTCTTTCTAAAGTGGTTCGCTTGCGAACCATGGTGCGTGCCTCTGAACTATCTGCTATGTATTTCGTGGTCACTGTTTTATATGCGATTGGATTCTGGTGGGGCTCCATTCAAGTTGCCAAAGGTCGCGAGTCTATGCAAGGCGTAGTGACTAGCTTTTTCAACTATCTTAATACTCTTTTCAGCTTAACTATGGTTGTGGCACATTTTCAAGCTATCCTTGACTGCCTTACGACGCTGCATGAAATGCGTATTGTGATTGAGCGTCAACCTGAAATTGACATACGCGATACGAGTGGTCTGATCCTGGGCATTCCTTCTTCAAAAGCAGTCGAGGCACATGGGCCCACATATGATCCTTCATTCCAACTTGAGGACGTCACATTTGCCTACCCTGGCAGACCTTGTACAGCCAGCTTGTCGGACGTAAGTATCGATTTTAAGCCAGGGACTGTTACGGCACTCGTGGGCCCCTCTGGCAGTGGAAAATCTACCATCACAACGCTCTTAAGTCGGGAATATGATCCAGACTCTTCCAATAACCTCGCTTTTCAGGAGTACACCTCTGCAGACGTGGAAAAGGGAATGAAACGGGTGCAAGGCCGAGGCCGTGTTCTATTCGGTGGTGTTGATATGCGCGATCTCAATGTGCGCTGGCTACGTTCACAAATTGCCGTGGTCAGACAAAATCCCCAAATGTTCACTGGTTCGATCATCGAGAATGTTTCGATGGGTCTCTCTGCCGGCGTGAGGTCGGACATATCTGCATCTGACCCATTGGTTCGTGAAAAGGTCAAAATCGCACTGATAAAAGCAGAGGCATGGGACTTTGTGTGCAAGCTACCCGAGGGCATGGACACCATTATTTCAGGTGGTCGGAACACGCATTTGAGTGGCGGCCAGCGACAAAGAATTGCTATTGCCAGAGCCCTCGTTCGAGAGCCTCAAGTGTTATGTCTCGACGAAGCGACCTCTGCCTTGGATACGTCCACTGAAGACAAAATCAAAAAGACGCTACAACATGAGCAAGAAACTCGGGGTATGACCACCATAATTGTAGCTCATCGGCTTTCCACTGTCCAAAATGCAGATCAAATTGTCGTACTTAAGCAAGGGCGCGTGGTTGGGCGGGGCAAACACGATGAACTTATGGCTTCTCCAGGCGTATACCGTGACATGGTAATGTACAATCGAGCTGCTTCTGGACTTGAAAATCCTGCAGTGGATCCTCTGTCTGACAATACAAGCTCCTGGAGACCAATTCACGAAAAAAAAGAATGCTACAAGCAAGATCCTATGCAAGACCAGCATCCTTCTTATGTGCATCTCAGCAGTGCGTGGCAAAGCGAAGTTGCTCCGCGTGGCGGTGGCGGTATTCTTTCTGGTACTTGGGATGCAAGTGACCGCGCTCAACTTGCTTCCCAGCAACAAGATAATCATATGGAGGAAGGAAACATTCAGTCTACAGATGTTTCTTCAACAGGTCAGCTACATAAGCTCGTCTGGAAGCAATGGTGGCTCATTTCTATTGGTGCTCTTTTGACGGCCGCTCTGGGCGTCTCTTTCCCTATTGTTGCTTGGCTGTCAGGATCGTCTATTGATGATCTTGGGGACCAAGATCGACCAGCTATGCGAAGTAAAGAGAATACATGGGCCATGTGGTTTTTCATCATCTCAATCATTAACATCTTCCTTGGTTTTGGTGGGTCGTACTGCCTGGAGACTGCCGCCGAAAGACTTGGTGATGAACTAAAATTGCAGGCTCTCAAAGCAATTATGCGACAAGAAATTGCCTTCTTTGATCGGAAAGAGCATTCCAGTGGCGCTTTGGGCGCTGCTATTTTCAGTCACACGACTAATCTCTGTGCCTCAATGGGCGTCGTGCTGTGTCAGCTGATGATATCGCTGGTGAACCTCCTGAGTACTCTTATTATGACTCTTATTTTGAACTGGCTTTTGTCTGTGACGGTTCTGGCAGGTATGGTTACTCTTTTGGTGGCAAGTTTTTTAAATGTCTATGCGATGGAAAAGTATGAAGTCAAGATGCAAGAGCCGGTGGATCGGAGCTCTTCTTACATTGCCGAAATCATCGATGCAATTGGGACCGTATCTTCACTCGGTCGCGAAGCCGAAGTTCTAAGCCACTTTGATAAGACGTGTATTCTGAGTGGCTCTTTCATGCCGAGTCTTCTCTTTGGCAGTGCAGCTTATGGGTACACCCAGTTTGCTCTTTGTGGCATCTCCGGTTTAATGATGTATTGGGGCATTGTCATTATGAGTGAAGGCAAGGCCGATATGCACACTATTCTTTCTGTATTTGAGAGTGTGTTTGTCGCCGTGTTTGCCTCGATCCGCCTAGCGACATTTATGCCTGATTTGGCGCGAGCACGCTTTGGACAACGTGTTATTTCAGGATGGTTACAGCGTGCTCCTGAGGTGGCATCTACCGGTGAGCGAGCCGCTTGGCCTCCTAACCATCCTCGAGATATTGTCTTTAATGACGTCGAACTTCGATACCCTCAACGTCCCCAATATGCGGCGATCAAAAACCTGAACCTAGTCATTCCAGAAAAGACAACCGTTGCATTTTGCGGTACTTCAGGCAGTGGCAAGAGTTCCACACTCGGCTTGTTGCAGCGCTTTTATGAACCTTGTCACGGGTCCATCACGTACGGTGGTCTGGATCTGCGCTCCATACCCCTACACCTGTGGCGCTCGGAGATGGCTTATGTATCCCAAGAACCTGTGTTATATGAAGGTACACTTCGGTGGAATCTGCTGCTTGGTGCTGTTAATCCGGACCTTGTGACGGAGGCTGATATCGAATTTGTTTGCCGCCAAGCTTGTGTATGGGACTTTGCAATGGCCCTGCCTAATGGACTCGATACAGAGGTCGGTCATAAGGGCTCCTCTCTTAGTGGTGGGCAATGCCAGCGCGTGTGTATTGCTCGGGCGCTTATTCGCAAGCCTCGCATCTTGCTTCTGGACGAAGCTACGTCCGCCTTGGATGCCGAATCCGAGGTACTTGTCCAGCGCGCTCTTGATAATGCTGCTTCGCAATGTACCACGATCACCATCGCTCATCGCCTGTCGACCATCCGTCGCTCAGATATAATTTGCGTCGTGGAGGACGGCGAGATCGTGGAACGAGGGTCACACGAGTCGCTGTTGGCACAACGTGGCCGTTACTTTGAGCTAGTGGAAGCTCAGCTATAATCTATCATGTTCGATCAGCGGCTGCTGCTACAGGAGCAAATGGATCGCGAACGGACTGGAAGCGTGTTTGATACCATTTGATATAATCTTTCTTCAGCGTTTCAATTTCCGCGTGCAAGGTGGCAACCTGCTCCGCCATGGCCATAAAGGAGGCATTTTGGTTGCGAATAACATCCGAAATCACCTGAGGAGCAAACTGCTCACGCTGATCAATAGAGATGAGATGTCGCTCAAGTTGTTCCATCGTAAGGCGGTAGCGCTGGATGCGGGTAATGTCTTCTTCTGAGATATTTTCGTAAAAGCGACGCAACCAGTCCAAAAAGCTGCTTCCGTCACTCAACTTTTCTTTAGCATGCGTGGCCACCTGATGTAGCATAGCATTATCGTGCCGGTCCTTTTCGACCTTGGCGGTCACGGACTGCAAACGCATAGTGTCTGCTTCTAGTGTGGCAGATAACGATTGTTGCGCGGACATTAACGCATGAACGTCGGCCATAAGGCGGTGCATCTCCTCACTAGCATCGCGTGCACGAAGCTCGTATTTGATTTGCGTTTGAGACGAGATAAATTTGTCCATTGTATCCAGCAAAGTGCGCTGAGCATCAGGGAGCTCATTATAACGTTCGCGCTGGTAGTAAGGGTGTTGCATTATTGGTGAAACGCTTTGAGGTGCCGCATTTCCAAAAGATACACCTGCTGGTTTGGCACCCCAAAGACTATTGGTATTCGAAGGGTTCTGACCAGCGAAACCCACACTGCCCAAGGTATTCGTGTTGCTCTGTGTCCCGAAAAGACCAGTCCCGCCTGCATTAGACGTGGTGCTTTGAGAACCAAAAAGCCCACCCGTGGCAGGTTTCTGTGCTTGCGAGCCAAAAATTCCACCACCCGTGCCAGTATTGGTGGATGAATTGCCAAATAATCCGCCGCCGGCGTTGTTGTTCTGTGCACCAAAGAGTCCGCCCCCCGTGTTATTGGATGTGCCGGACTGCCCGCCGAACAAGGTGCTACCACCCCCCGCCGTGTTATTCTGCGCTCCAAACATCCCACCAGTGTTGGTGCTGTTGGTAATCTGTGCGCCAAACAAGCCTTTTCCGCCAGCAGCGTTGGTATTTTGGTTCCCAAACAAACCACCGCCCGGCGCCGATGGTTGGGAAGCTGATGGTGCACTCAGGCTGTTATTTGCCTGCGCATTCTGATTGCCAAACATGCCCGTAGTAGCAGGCTGGCTTGCGTTGTTAGCCGTAGTTGAATTGTTACCAGGGGCCATTGAACCAAATAAGCCACCTGTCTGGTTCTGCGCAGGGGCCGCATTCGACGTGCTTCCAAAAGAAAAAGAAGGCTTTGTATCAGTAGTCGCTGAAAAGGAGAACGAGCGCGGGAATGCCGAGTTGGACGCGCCCTGTCCTCCGGACGTGGCACCAAACATGGTGAGGGATAAGCTCGACCTATGCGCCGACGTGCGACAGTGAACCACCACGTGGCCATCAGGAATAGTCCAATGTGGAGAAGCTGGCCGCAGGCTACGCAACCATGACACAGGAGTCAGATGCGCCTTGGCTGGCACAGCGTGTCGAGCACAATCGTGCCTTGCACAGGGCTTCCTATGATGGAGACGCAGAATTGTGCCAACAGCTTCTAACTCCTTCTAAATCCTTGGGCGACTGGGACGGATCCGCCGATGTTTGGTATGCAGACGACGAGATGCTAGGCTGGGACGCCCTGCATTATGCTGCGGATGGCGGCCATGCGGACGTGATTTGTCTTTTACTCAAGTATGGAGCATTGTGGAATGCTGTCGATTCGCTTGGTTACACTGCCGCGGATATAGCATGGTCTCGCAACCACACGGCCTGCTACAATGTCCTATTCCAGGAGGGTGTGCGTCAATCGTTTCTTCTGAATGTGATTGCCCGTCGCGCGGATGCCGACTCGAAACCGGAGGGAAACTTGCAAGAGGACCATGCTATTCGATCTAACGAAGCTGATACTGAACACTTGACCCTTGTTTCGGGTTCACAAAACGAGGTGACCTACTCGAATGCAGACTTTTTAAAAAACCGGCTTACCTTCTCCCAAGACAGTCATGGGCAATGGAGATGTCTTGATAAGGACAATAACATGGTAATGGCAGAATGGGAAAATGAAATCATGCTTGCTTCTGCCAAGGCGTTGTGCGAGGGCCAGCACGAAGGATTTTCTGTCTTGAACGTGGGATTCGGTCTAGGCATTATCGATGAAGCCATTCAAACGTACAGACCTGGGCGCCATGTTATTATCGAGCCGCACCCCGATGCTTTGGCTTTCATGTATCAGCTTGGCTGGGACAAGCGGCCTGGTGTGGAAATATTTGAAGGCACTTGGGAAGAATTCTTAATGCCACAGAACGACCAAGATGGTGCTATTGCGATGAAATTAGGTGACTTTGACGCAATTTATTTCGACACGTATTCACAAGACTATGCTGGTGTGTAAGTACTGACTGACTCGAGACCTACGCACGTTTTTTGAGTGCCTTCCAAATGTGCTTTCGGGACCCGACGCACGCTTTTCCTTTTTCCATGGCTTGGCTGCTACTAACCAATTCTTTTATCATGTCTACACTCGGGTGGCCGAGCTTGACCTGCGCGATATCGGTCTAAGCACGGAATGGACTACGATGCCTATGAATGTTGAAGAGGTTGTATGGGAAGGCGTCAAGCGCAAGTACTGGACGCTAGACCAATACTTTCTTCCTCTGTCGAAAATGCAGGTCTTCTAGGCAGATCGGTCATGCACGTGCCAGTGGTCCGAGCGCGGTCAGGACATTCCTTGGCAGTATCAACAGGCGTCGGTTATCTTGGTGACACGATGTTGACACCTATGAGAGACACCTTCCGCCGCTCGTGGCCAGCGATTCGTAAAGAATGGCGTGAATCGATGGCGTGCGTAACACTTGTACTTATGTAGCGAATTCTGGGGCTCATTTATGATCCTCCTGTTTGGGGCCGGTGTGGAATGCCAGGTCCGCCTACACTACAACGACAATGACATGAGCGGTGCCTTTGGGACGTATCTTTCCTGCCGCATTGCTTGGGGCTGTGGTGTGGCACTGGGTGCGTGGGCTAGCGGCGGTATTTCTGGCGGTGCGTGCAATGCTGACTTACCGAAGGCCATATCAATCCTGGTATGTTGAAATCGTTCATTCTCAGCTGTAACGTTGGCGATGGCCTTATTCCGCGGCTTTTCTTGGAGGCGGGCTTCGCGCTATATTGTAGCGCAAGTCCTTGGTTGTGCCTTCGGCACCCTAGTCGTGTATATGCTGTACCGGGAGAGCATTCTCTCTTTCGAGGGGGGGCTGCCGCACTCGGTTAGTGGTATACGATCAACGGCAAGCCTCTTTTTTACGCACCCTGCACCATCCATTTCTCTTACGACAGCCTACATGACGGAGGCAATCGCCACTACGACATTGCTCTTTCTTGTGCTGGCTTTTGGCGACACGGGCAACTGGGCGATCCCTAAGGGCTCGATGCCTGTGGGCCTTTTCCTCACTGTACTAGCCATTGGCTCTTCCTTGGGCTCCAACACAGGCTACGCTCTTAATCCTGCCCGCGACACGGGGCCGCGCCTGGTACTGTACCTGCTTGGCTACGGAAATGATGTATGGACACATGATGGAGCGTACTGGTTCTTTGGTGGCTGGTGTTCTACCCTCTTGGGTGCCTGCCTGGGTGTATTGTTGTACGACTTATGCTTGTACGATGGACAAGACTCGGCACTATACACCCTGCATGAGCCGGCGTCTGTTACCCTCGAGTAGGCTCATTGCATAGCATCATACGGCCGTCTCGAAGGGAGTAAATTAGTGCACGGGCCATAGGCAGAGAGTTTGATGGCTTTTCCGAACTGTGCACCGCACCAGTGAGCCCCAGACTCGTGCTCGCACTAGAATTCAGCTCTGTGCCTGTGATGGGAATCGAGGACGAGTGAGGTGTTGTGTCTTCTTGGACTGCCTGTCGGACTTGCTCCCGAATTTGTTTCATGTATTCGCGCTCGTCGGCGCTCACATTCTCTTCCGACAGGAAAGCGCGAAATACACCGTCTGGCGCCAGCGCCACACAGGTAAACCGCTCAAGAAGAGAAGACGTCATGTCTACTGCAAAGACAGGGAGAGACCCTGAGTGAAGAGCATCAGCCATTCGCTTTGCTTCAGCAAACGCGCGGTCCGCCAACGCATGGCGCGTACCCGGCTTCATGCGCCGATCCTGGCGGCGAGAGCGGCTTTCACGGTGCGGCATGATAACACGCACCTCCTGTGCATGGCCAGGCGCAGTGCCGGCACTCTTAGGGGCCACAGAAGGCTTGACGAGATCCGTGGGCAGAAGTCCGCGACCACAGGTTGTTTGGTCAATGCGGCGCCAGCGTGCGATTCGGTCATAAAGCACGCCCGTGAGCTCCTCCTTGGTCACCTCGTGCTCAGTGCGGGTCAGGACCTCCTTCACCTTAAGAATAGGCGAATGTGCGCGCACTAGTACTAGGAAGAGGATGCCCTCTGAGCGACAAGTGGCCACCGTTAATTCAGGAGACTCGCCGGCGGCCTCTTCATACTGCACGTCTGCACTGATCCCATGTGCCCAGAGCAATTGGCACAACTGCAACTTGGCCTCCAAAAGTCCTGGCTGACTGGATGCGACATAGCACTCACATCTACGCGGTGTCCATGGCCCAAGTGTACGCTCGTCCTCCGGACGGCCAAGCAAGCGCGGGAGTATTACTTGTTGGTGCTTGGCGAGTGCCTTGACAATCTTTCCCACTGATACTTGCAGGCCCACCGCATGGGCCGGCGCAGCAGAGCTATCGCCTGGGTACGCGAAGCGCCGAAGCAGCTCATCGTAGCGACCACCGACCGCAAGAACGTCCCGCTGCTTACTCGCACTAGTGATGCGTGTGACAGCAATCATTGTGCCGCCTCGGTAATGTGTGTGGCTGTGACTCAACAAAGGTGTAAATAAAACAGGGGTTTGAACACCCAAGAACTGACTGAGCCGTGTGACCTGCGATAAATGCGCCAGTGACTCGGCGACATGTGAGCGTTCTGTCGGCGTCAGGATGGAGACCCACTGTGGCACAGTGCTGTCAAAGTCGCTGCGAATGTTCCAGCCCTCGATCTCCTCGAGCATGGAAGACGTCAAACCAGCCTGGACCAGCTGCTGACGAGCACGAATCTCAGTGCCTTTGGCCAGGATACTAGGCAACGTCATCAGCAGTGCATCATGGAAGCGTTTCGGAAAGCGGTTCAAAAACGTTTGTAAGAGCAACTCATGGCTGAGCTCAATGGCCCAGCGCTCACCAGCTAGCCCAGGTATGCGAACAATCTCATCAATCACGCCAAGAATCTCGGCCTCTGCAGCAGGCTCGCGCACTTGCGACACGATATCGTAGCTCGCAGCGAGCACAGCGCGGGGCTGCCCGCCAGCGAGTAGATTTTCGCGATATACGTCAGCGATATCAAATCGTTTGAAACGCGAATGCCCGCTACGCGCACAAATCCGTGCAAAGGGGACAGTCAGATCAAAGGGCAAAAAGACAACGTTGCCGCTCTTGTCCAGAAGCTTAACAATATTTTTCTCCTCGCTGTACACGTCACTGGGCGGGAACAGCAAAGGTGGATGCACAGGCACGGCGCCCCGGCGCTGAAACATTTGGCGCAAATACTGGCTCACCACACCTACCAGCACGTCATCTTCGTCACCCTGGGCCCCGGTGTCAAAGGTAAAGTCGCGAATTCGGTCCGTCTGTGTGCGCGAGAACAGAGCATTAATGAGCTCATGGCGATGAACACTGGTGGGGTTCGCAGCCAAGCGCAACAGCTCCTGAACAAACTCGTCCTCCATCTTGGGCGGCAGCAGGGGCGACCGCAGCATGGCCATGGGCGTAGGTCGTTTGGCGGGGTCGTGATCGAGCAGCTGTAATATGATCTCGGTTTGTGCAGCAAAACGTGTGCGGTCCCAGCCCTTAGGGAGCTCGACTTGGGGCATTCGCAACTGCCGCAGCAATTGGAATCGCTCCATGGTCGTGGTATAGTAGCGCTGAGAGGCGATCATCTCGAAGAAAATAATACCCAGTGAGAACATGTCCACCTTCTGGTTGTACTTGGTGCTGAGTCCCTGTTTCGATAGCACCTCTGGCGCAATGTACGAAAATGTTCCCAAGCCAGAGGTTAGTTCTTTCAGATCCGCTGTACTTCCGCTTAAGACTGACTCGCGTAGACCACCATCCATTGCATGTAGGTTGGTCGTGGCCAGACCAAAGTCGCCCACCTTAATATCTCCGTGGGCATCCATCAGCACATTGCTAGGCTTGAGGTCGCGGTGAATGATACCCAGAGAGGCGATATGTGCAAGTGCTTCGAGCATTTGACGAAAAATGTGCCATGCCTGATCAATAGAGAGTCCACGCTCAATCGCATCGCCCAGGGTCTGATTCTCGACGTATTCCATTTGAATGTAGAGAACACGCGTGGAGGAGCTGGCCGCACTGTGATCCAGGGAAGATAGCGGCATGTCGTCACTCGACATATGGCTGTTACTGCGTTGAAATTGGTCGCCGTTAGAACGATCCAGCTCGACCATTTTAGCACCAGCCCTATCGCTTGCGCTTTCCTCATCACTGTCTTCGATGCTGTCTTCGTGGCCAAATTCAATAAAATCACCAGCATCAGAGCTGCTCTCTTTGTCCATTGAGAGAAAGTCGTCCATATTGCCATGGGTCATATGGTGCAGAGCCTGCAGGGCACTCGCGTCCATTTGCTGGCTAGTCGTCATATGGCTCGCATCCCATGCAGGCTCCGTCGACAGCTCAGAACCCACAGGTAGACTCGGTACTGCCGTTCGCTCGATCCAGCAAGTAACATATCGCACAATATGAGGGTGATCCAGCCGAGAGAGCGCCATAATTTCACGCATCGTTCTCTCTTCCTCAGCAGCGGAACTGCTTAGCCGAATCTTTTTGACAGCATAAAACCGCTCATCGAGCTTATTGCGGGCCTTTACGACGACACCAAAAGCACCCTTGCCAAGAAACTCGACCTCTTCAAAGTCGCTCAGATAACGTGACACTGGCTGGAAGGTAGGCAGAGCTGTATTGCGCAGCTGCCAAAAGGAGCCTACGCGATCAGGGTTTGCCTTGCTAGCAGGCGCTCGGTATGGCATACCACTGGGTGTGAGACGCTCGCGCGGCGGTAGAATAGCCGACATGGAGCCTTCGCGCCGCGGAGTTACCTGCTCCTCGTGCTCGAGAGACTGAAATGCATCGGTGTCCGTGGCAGTGTCCATATAGGACAGCAATGCCGCGGCCGATAGACGCCCTTTCTCAGAGCGGTTCAGCATCTGATGTAAAATAGAAATAGCTGATCGGTCCACGTCATATTTGGCAGAGTTGGCGCACTGCTCCAAGCACTGTTCAGGCGTCACAGTGCGGAAGATGATGTCTTGACCAAAAAGCATTTGGCATAGGCAGCGCCCTAGATCCCAAATGTCGCGTGCATCTCGGTATTGTAAAGGGCTTATGAGACTCTCAGGCGCACGCCAGCCCTCAGGAATATCGTTTTGCATGCTTTTCATTGAGTTTAGAGGGTTGGATCGGTGCAAGTCCAGAAGCTGTTGTCGGTACAATGCTCCGTGAAGCCAGGCAGTATTTTTATCCAGTACGATCGATTCCAAAGACACGGAACGGTGCGTCAAGCGCGATCGATGAAGATCTGCGAGACCTTGAAGTAAATAACGGAGCAAGGGCCTAGCACTGAGCCAGGACATGGCGTGGCATTGCTGCAGCAGGTCACCCATGGTCATGGCATGCTTCTGCTCGTGCACAAGGCACACTAGTGATATTCTGCCGTACTCCTGGACATGTTCGAGAGTAACGAATGACCAGCTCACTAACCTGGCCAAGTGGTCAGATTCTACCCGTTGCAAGCGTGTCAGGTCAGACTCAAGATCCTCCAGTTTTCGTTTTCCCACTGCTTTTTGATAGTACTGAGAAGATACAGGTACCACCTCAAGATTCCAAACCGTATCAAAGCTCATGTCGGATGAGACAGGGAACGACATGTACCTTCGCGCAAGGGATACTGTGTCCAGCATAGGGCCGCGCTGTAGCTGATCGACTCGAACACCTGACACAAACACGGGAAAATCCAAAGTAATGCGGCATACTCCAAATACCACCTGGTCCATCGCATGCAGCTGTTCTGCCTGGAGCGACTCTTGTGCGGGAGGCCGAACAGGTAAAGGCGTGTCACGAAGCCGCTTCAGCTCGCTCTTGATGGCCAGCTTCTGTTTCCTTGTCTCATCTTCAATTTGATCAGCTAATTCACTTTGGCGCTGCCTTTCCTCATCTGAGCGTTTTTGCTGTTCCAACTTTGAGCGCCGCCTGGCATCCTCTTCTTCCGCTTGAGCTCGCCGTCGCATCCGCTCTTCAAGACTCAATTTAGAGCCAATGCTGCTCGAAGGTGCTGTGTTGTTCCGGCTAATAAATTCTTGAGCAAAGCTGACAAGCTCCCAAATCATTTCTGTGCCACGAAGTGAGCGTGCTTGGGCATTCATTTCCTCCTCCAACTTGCTCAACTGCTCTGGTAGTACTCCCCGCGTTCGTGCATCATTGATTCGAACATGACAAGTTGGTTGGACGTTTGGGTATTTTTTCGTGAGTGAGATATGCACAACCACAGAAACATGTTCTTTATGAGCGTCGAGCTCCGGTCGCAGTATGAGCTCGCAAGTTTGGACACTGGCCGCTGCTGAGTTTTGCCATGCTTTCGATGGAAGCTCCGCAAAGTCAGGGCCCATAATGCTGCCAATAACACTCAGCTCTGTGCGCCGCCGTTCCTCGAGCTCATCACCCGCGTTCATGGCAGCGCACATGACGCTACCTGTCGTCAGAGACCTCCGCTTTGTGCGCACGTCACGTGTGAGTGGTTCGTGCGCAACCTGGCTTCCCGCTTCCTACGCGGACTCAAATCGCAACAGCGATACAGCTCGTGTTGGAGATGTAGATCTATAGGCATTAAAGAACTGAGCCGAGCTACCATGGCCATTGCTTGGTTAAAGCCCTGACATACATGGCCACCTGCATCCGCGCCTACCACGTGTCTCCACATAAATATCTCGGACGGTGGCCCCGCACTTCCGAATTCACATCATGGACGGCGACTGCCGGCGGGCAAAGAAAGTATGTGCGACAGGCTAATACAGATTTTGGATCATTTCTGCCCTCCTAACCAGCACCATGGACTCGACAGAGTTATTCCTCCTAGTATCATGAAAGGGGCGAAAGGTTTCGCTATGTACGTTTAATCGGCTGACACAGTTTCACTATATTCCGTGCGGGGTTTCTGATGAGCGTACGCGGAGGTATGGGGATTGTGGTTGCACGTCTTCCCTCTGGCAAGTGGTCTGCTCCTACAGCGATAGGTGTTGGCGGTCTCGGCAGCGGCTTCAATGCAGGTGCCGAAATGGTTGACTTTCTGATTGTCCTCAACACCTCTTCCGCTGTGCGAACATTCATGGCATCTGGATCTTTGCAGCTAGGTGGGAATCTTAGCGTCGCGGTTGGTCCCTTGGGCCGAACAGGTGAGGCCGGTGCGTCTATCAACGGCGATATGCAGCTTGCAGCCATGTTCACCTATTGTGTGTCCCGCGGGCTGTACGGTGGCATTACTTTTGAAGGGACGCTTCTCGGTGACCGTCCTGATACTAATGAGCGCACCTATGGTCACCGCTGCACCGCTGCAGAAATCCTGTCAGGTCAAGTGGATGTGCCCAATTGTGCTATGCCCCTCATTGCGCGACTAGAAGAGATCACTGGTTCCGAGTCGTTCGAAAGCTCCATGTATCATGGGCCTGACGATAACTTTGGTGTTTATACGGATTACAATCGAAATCCAGAACATCGGAGACGTCCTCCGCCGCCAATGACCAAGGCGAACCCCGAAAATCCCTCTCTCGACGATGACCACGGACCGTTTTCTCCTCCCCCCTACAGCTCGCTTCAGAACGAAACTGACGATAAAAATATTTCTAGCAAGTACGGGTCAGTTGGCAAGGGCTCTAGCTGTACGAAAGAGTTCGAATATGAGGATCCCTTTAGTGATTCTCATTCTGCTTCATACAATCCCAGCCTTCTAAAGTACGAGCCAAGATCAAAGCCCGGCTTTCGCCAATCGAAGCAGCCCCGTTCCAGCTCTAGTGCTGTGAGCCAGGATTCAGGGGCATTCACTTCTTCTGATGCGTATGGCCTCGATGAAAGCTTCAACCCTGATTTTGATCTTCCTGCATCGGTGTCAAGACAGTCCAGCTCCACTAGTGCACCGGCTGCTGGTCTGATTGACTCTAGTGTTTTGGATGGCGATCTTGTTGTGGCCATTCACGATTTCACGGCGCAAAAGCCCACTGATTTATCTTTCCAACGCGGAGATATTATCCGAGTGACACATCGCACCAACAAGGCTAGCGATTGGTGGTCAGGTGAGCTAGTGGCGCAATTTAGCGATGGACCGAGCCATGTTGGACAGTAAGTTTATGATGCACTGATTCAGATTTCCTTCCAACTACACAGAACCACTCTAGGCATCTACAGGCTGACCCCCTGTTTCTTCGATGACCATTTGTGCGTACTTGTCAATCAGCATGTTGTCGTAGCCGATCAGGGAAATATGAACACCAGCTTTCCACTTTTGTGAATGCTGAAAAGCGTACCTTAGGATAAGATCCCACGCGGATGCCCTCTTTCTTTCCCATTTTCGTCAACTTTTCAAGAAGCTGTGGTTAGATAGCTTCCTCACTTACAGGACTGATCGCACTTTCAGGAAGATTTGTGTGAATTAGGCGGCGGATAGGCTTGGGCATTTCCGGATCGATGCGGAGATAGGGGGGCAGGGCATTTAGTAGACCTTCAAAAATGCTAGGAATTCCCGGCAAAACGCACACATTCCCATTTACGCGCACAACTGGGACCCAGTACTCCTCTGTGGGGAAGAGAACTTCAGCTCCACGGGGAAACAGAGCCATGCGCTTGCGCGCCAGCATAACATTCTCTGTTTCATTTATCGTGCCATAGACTTTTTGAATTCCGGTCGCCATTCGCTTTAATGTCTCATCATGATACTCGAGTGGTTCACCGCCGAATGCTTTCGCAAGCGATGAATAGGTAATGTCGTCGGGAGTGGGACCAATACTGTACATTAAAACAACCTTCATCGTACCCTCCTGATGTAACAACCCAGTCATATTTTTCGGACTGTATAAGAAGCACCAACGTACCAGACGACGCGCAGCTTCGACACTTTCGTGAGCTAGTTTTGCACGTACATTTCGTCGACATCATCAGAAATGACTTCGATTTCTACTGTTAGATGGGAACAAACGCACTCTTCAACTCAATACCTGTTTCGAAGCACAACTTGGCCATCTGATGTTAGTGTGCAGGTGAGCGTACCTTGTTACTGTTGGTGTCCTGGGTTTTGCCACTAAATGGGTGAGTAAATCAAACTTACTTTAAAACTTCGTCTCCAATGATCAGACATCTGCTATGAGCCACAAAATACGTACGCTGCCGTTCGTGTAAAAGGTCGATCAGACAAATCAGGTACCAGTGAGCGTTCAAACAGCTTTGGGAGCATATCTGTCGACTTTGCACCAGACATGATTGGGATAATGTTAGACCTGAAGAACGTTCGGTAAACTGAGGGAACAGGTTTCGGCAAGGCTGAGGCTCGAGCACAGATACGCAGCGGGTTGAGCACAGACTCGCAGTGGAGCATGTACAAGCGCAACTCCACAACCCCAGGCGCTGGTGCCTCGGCTTACGCCCCAAAGTGGAGGTCATCGAATACCGGGGAGCCTAGAAGTGCGACTACTTTAAAAGTTCAGCTGCTACTTCAGCGTACTTGTAGAAAAAAGGATATTTTACCGTGGCTACCCTAAATTGCTCGCTAATGAGTCGTTTAGTTTTTTCCATTGGCCTTGTCGCGCAGAACACGGCGAAGAATCTTGCCGGAAGCGCTCTTGGGAATTTCGGTAATAAACACAACGCTGCCACGAAGCTTTTTGTGGTTGGCCACCTGGGGATTGAACCAGTCTAGAATTTCTTTACGAAGGCGGTCCTGCTCATGCTGCGAGCTCGATTTCAAATCAATCGCGTCTGCCTTGGGCACCACATAGGCACGAGGAAGCTCTGTGGCCTCGTCCTTTACGTAGACACCGATCACGGCGCAATCTTGGATCTTGGGGTGGGCAAGCAGCATATCCTCAAGTTCGGCAGGAGAAACTTGGAAGCCCTTGTACTTAATAAGCTCCTTCATGCGGTCCACGATAAAGAACAGACCATTCTTAATGATAGCAATATCACCGGTCTTGAGCCATCCATCCTCTGTAATGGTCTCTTTAGTTGCTGTCTCGTTGTTCAAGTAGCCCTTCATCACAGCAGGACCACGAATCCAAATCTCACCAGGCTTACCATCTGATCCCTGATCGTGGGCCACATCCACGCCCTCATGGTTCACCAAACGGATCTGAATGTGAGGCACAACTTTTCCGGCGGTACCAAGGTTTTTGCGGTGCTGGTCCTTGGTGGCGCGCAGGGCCACAGGGGCCGTCTCACTAAGACCGTAGCCCTGCGAGATCAAGAAGCCCGGAAGGCGCTTCTGAGCCTCTTCGCAAAGCTCGGGACCCAGAGGCGCAGCACCACTGAGACCCACCTTTAGAGTAGAAATATCGTACTTGCTAACAGCAGGGTGACGAGCCAAAGCAAGCAGAATCGGTGGGACAATGATGGCCATGGAGGCGCGGAAGTGTTGCACCGCAGCACAAAAAACTTCGACCTCGAAGCGGGGCATGACAACAACGCGAGTGCCAGTCATAAAGGCCGCCATGGTGAAAAAGTTCAAGCCAAATATGTGGAAGAAAGGCAAAATAGCTATGGCGGTGTGACCAGGGCCAAACTCGCCAAAGCTCACTTTAGCAAAAGTGTCAGTACCAAAGATCATATTTTTGTGGGTCAGCATGACACCCTTGGGTTTACCGCTAGTACCACTAGAGTAGACAATAAAAGCGAGGTCTTCTTCCGGGTTGACGGGAACAACACCAAGCTCATTGGAAGTGAGCGCAGTACGGAAGTCTTTTTCACCCGTCTTTTGGGAAAGGACCCAGTCAGAGTCATCAATCAGCCAGATCGGGTTCTGATCACTGGGAAGCTTGAAGGAGCGCTTCGATTTAGACCAGGCCTCGCGAACATTGCCCAGAATGGAGGGATGTGTGAAGATGACTTTGATATCAGAGTCAACAATAGGGTGCTCAAGCTCTTCAGGCGAGTAGATAGGGTTCAAGGTCACACAAGCACAGCCAGCTCGAATAATACCAAGGGCCAGAGAGGAATAGAGCGTCGAGTTCGGCGAGATGATACCAACACGGTCGCCGGCCTGAAGCTTCAGTGTGTTGCGCAAAAAGTATGCAACTTCACCAGCCATAGTTTGAACCTGACGGCGGCTGAGATGTCACTAATGTCGTACTTACTTGGTCACCTTGCCGTCCAGACGGTAAAAAGCAACTTCCCGCTCATCGACGCCAGCATGGTCCGCCACAACCCAGCTGTAAAGGCTTCTGTCAGTGGCTCTACACTCACTTCCCAGTGGGGGGAATAGTCACGGGAGGAACAGAATAGTCACTCTCAATGATTTGAGCCATCGTTGTGCTAGAAGCTACGGGGCAGACCAGACGCGAATCACAATGCTGGAATCGACTGGACATGTGTCAATGATTTAGGATTATGTAAATGTCGTGACCGAGTGTTGTCCCCACGCGGGGAGGAGAACATCCGCGGAGTTGTCGTCCAGCTCATCATCCAATGAGGCCTGACTCTTGAATCCGTCGAGGCTATCAAGATCGTCATCGCCGCCGGCCATCTTTTTAGCGATCCGGTCACTCTGAGTATACGATAAAGACTTGGCATCCAGTGATAAACTGCTCCACATATCTTCCCGTAGTGAAGCAGCTGTAGCGCCGAGTGAACGGAACGGTGCATGGATGGGATCCATAGCCAATGAGTCCATCGTCTCAGATTTTTGTACAGCCATGCGCTGCATGGGAGTGACTTTGTGTCGTTCCATAGGTGGTCGGCCAAACTGGATCATCGACGGTTGAAGGTTGGACAAAGCGCCTTCCACCAACGCAAATCGGTCTTTGAAATGAATGAGCAGGTGGTACCAGAGAGGGTTTTTGCATAGTACTTTAGAATTCCCAATAACAATGAGACCATATCGTGCTCGAGTAAGTGCAACATTAAGGCGTCGGGGGTCGCTGAGGAATCCAATGCCACCCCTGTCATTGCTCCGCACACAACTGACGATGATATAATCCTTTTCACGGCCTTGAAACGCATCAACACTGGCGACTTCCACACTCCGATAAAGTTCCTTGTTAAGACTGCCAAACATTTGCATGTAATTGATGATAAAGTTTCGTTGTCCTTCGTAAGGCGTTACTACACCAATTTGCTCTGAAACAATGCCGGATTTTAAGAACATGGTAATGATCTTTTCAACGCTGCTCGCTTCCGTACGATTTAAGAAAGATGTTCCGCTTCCTGAAATCTCTTCCTGACCCAAATTTTGATAGAACATCATGGGCATGCTCGGGATGGGCCAGCGAATGGGATTTTGTCGCGATAGACGTTCCTGGGCCGTAACACCATTTTGCAGCATACCATCGTAGAACATATTGCTCGGAAATTCTGATAAGCATGGATGCATACGGTATTGTACTTCGAGGCGTCGAGGCTGATTGCCGAGAAGGATCAATCTCTCGAACAAACTCAAATTCATACCAGCATCCGCCACCTTGCTACTCATGACAACAGGGCCGAGTTGCTGATGGTCACCGACAAGTACAAGTTTCTTACAGCCACGCACAATCGGAAGCATGATTTCGGGTTCCACGGCTTGTGTAGCTTCGTCGATGAGTACAGCAGAGAATTCAAAGTTTTCAAGTCGGCGGTCCGCACTGCTAGAACATGTTGTACAAATAACATCAGCTGCAGCCAAAATCTTCCGCTCCATCTGGAAAATCAAGCTTCGGTACCGGCGCTCCTCCTCACCAGTTAACTCGCCATTCTTCTTTTGAAGATTCTTAATCCGGGTCATCTCGGGGCTGGGGGGCATAAGTGCGACCTGCTCGTGCAGCGAAAGAAAGCGCACAGGCGACGATATAGTTTCGCGAGTTCGCGAGACTACGCGTACCACTTTCAGACCAGTCCGATCAATTTTTTCAGTGAGCTGATCCACGGCCACATTCGACGGTGCACAAACAAGCACCTTTCCCTTGGTCATTTGCGTCAGATGATAAACAAGAGTAGCACTGGTAACGGTTTTACCTGTGCCAGGAGGCCCCTGGATCAAGCTCAAAGGCTTTGATAGGACATACTTAATGGCAGCCACTTGACTGTGGTTCAGATCTGGCAGACCTGGTGCCGTATAGCGCTTGGGTTCTTGAAACTGAACTTGCTCCGAACCAGTAGGAAAGCCCAATAGTTTCTTTCGCAAAAAGGGTGCCATACAATTGCGTGCGTTCAAGAACACAGAAAGTGCTTTCTTCATGCGAGAGTATGTGGTTCCAACCCAGACAAACTCCACAGTAAAGTTGGTTGTGCACTCTGTAGGTGGTTGGAAATACAGCGGTACATCGCACGCCACCTCCATGGAAGAAGTGGGTGAAAATTGCGAAACCCTCAGCTTGGCCTTCCATTCGCTCGCCAGAGTCCCTGTATATGAGACAAAAAGCTCATCCCCGATACCCAGACGCATCTCACCGCTCTCGAGCTGCGGCAACCGAAGCCATAGCGCCAAAGAGCGACCTTTTCCTGGCTCCCAGCGTACAACCACATCATGCTGAACGAGACTTTCTTTAAGCTTCTTATCGTATTGCTCTTCCACAGAGAGCAAAGCACGGAAAATATTGCAATATTGTTCTGCATTATCGTAGCTCACAAGCGTTTTAGGGAGTTCTTGCTCTTTTGTGGGGTTTTCCACATCTTCCAACGTGGCTTGCTCATTGTCGCGCCACAAGTTCTCAAGCTTGCTGATCTGTGCAGAGGAGATAGGGTGTGCATTTCGCTGGGTGGTCGAGCTGGGGATCCGAACAAACCAGGGAAGGAAGGACCGATTTTCAATCAGAGGTGCCCATTGGGATGCGTCCCATTCCACTTCTTTTGTGTTTGCAGCATAGTTGCAAGGATTGCGGCACAAAAGCATGACCACAGCACTGCCCTGAGCTGGGAGAAAACCAAGCATGAAAGGGTTCTTCGAACCACAGGTGTAGCACTCTGGCACGGTGTCACCCAGAGGGGATTCTGGATGCAACATGACAGCCTTATGACGAGCACGAACCAGGTGAGTTACAATATGAGAGGAAGGAGTTTGGCCGCGACCATTGCAAAACCTGAATGTGAGTATGATATGCGTACCATCTTTTGCAAGTGAGGCACTGGAGAACGCAATTCACATCATCGATACCACAGTAGGCACAGGCGTGCTCAGGAAGAGTCTTGCCCTCTTCTTCATCCGGATCAATGCCCTCGGGTATTGCATCGTAATCATTAGCGATATCAGCAACGTCTGCCTTGGATATCGCCTCTGCCAGATGCTCAACTTGCACATCCGGAGAGTCCCCCATGCTGCTTGACTCAACCGAGTCGCACACGCAGGCTTTGACACACTAGTGCCGCAGCCTGAACCTCCACAACCACGTGAGCAAAGTGGAGACCCCAGGCTGGCCCCCGCAACCATGGCGCCGGAGGCGGGCCGTGCTGTAGCAGGGGACGAGAGGGATGTGCCTCATGTACCGCATATGTTATCGCAGATTCCGGGACCAGACTATGTACCAGCAGAGGTGGCTGATCTGGAAGAAGAACTCTACGATGACGCCGAACCCACTGTCACCCTTGACGAGCTTGCCTGGCTGCGACCTTTGCCGTGGTGGCGGAGGCCTCGACCATTATTCTTGCTACCCGTGGTCCTGTTGTTCTCATTGGCGTTAGGTGTGATTCTTGCGCCTCGCATGGAACTATTTTTGTCGATGATTTGCCAGCAACTGCAGGTGGATGAGAGTATGGCACCTGGTACGCCCCCTCATGTCCCATCTCCAGCGTGTCGCCGATCCGTGGAGGCGCAGAGAAATTTGTCCATGCTACAAATGAACCTGCTTGTTGTTGCTGGTCTGGGATCTGCCCTGATGACCGGACACTGGTCGCGTCTCTCTGAACGTATCGGACGCAGGCGCATCCTGTTATCGGCAGTGGCTGGCGCTATTGTCAACGATGCGATGGCAGTACTTCTTTCCTATGTATCGACTGACCGCGTGCCCTTTGGAGCCAACCTTTTTGTACTGGGCAGTGGAATCGAAGGATTTTTTGGCTCTTCGGGTACGGTTACCGCTATGGCACAGTCGTATCTTTCCGACGTCACACCGAGTGGTACTCGGTCACGTCTTTTCGCTCTCATGTCTGGCATTCTCTTTGCAGGCATCGCCATTGGGCCAGCAATGGGTGGCCTGCTTACCAAATGGACAGGAACGCTTTCTATCCCCCTGTGTGCTGCTATCGTGACCCATGCCGTCATTGTCCTGTGTCTCCCTTTTGTGCCTGAAAGCCTGCGTCCTGATGCCCAACGGCAGGCTATCCAGAGTCATCATGAGACGCAACACCAGCATGCAAGTCGCGGCATCGTATACTATATATGGCAAGGTCTCCTGGCTCCCTTGCGAAACCTGAGTTTTTTGTTGCCTCGTCGCCTAGGCGAGGAAGAGAGGCCGGTTATGGAAAACGGTCGTCTAGATACCCAGCCCCGCGAGTGGGATGCCAATTTGCTGCTGCTTTCTACGGCCTATGCCGTGGAGCTCGCATGCATGGCCATTGTGCCAATTAAGATTCAGTATGTGCAGCTGATCTTTGGGTGGGAGTCCAGTGCAGTGGGGTATTTTGTGAGCTTTACAGCACTTTGCCGCATGATATCGCTTACAGTGTTTGTGCCTCTCATGACCAAGATCTTGCACCGAATGCCGCGTTCAACAGTGCTTCCCCAGGACAACGCCTTTACTGCCGGCATCGATGCGCATGCAGTTCTGGACGAGCAGGGATATGCTCGCGATGACGTGCCTACCACAGAGCCGTGGACCGCTAGGGAGCGTGAGTGTGAACAGCAGTGGAAGCACAGAGAAAAAAGACTAAGGCTCATTCATGACAGCCAAATGGATATGCGTATTGCTGTGGGGTCTTCACTGATCACCTGTGGTGGCTCCATTGTATCGGCGCATGCCCATACGGCGGGAGTGTTTATGCTGGGCATCTTCCTGGTGGCCTTGGGCGGTGGCGTTGGCTCCGCAATCAGCTCTCTGGGCATGGCTGTCCTGCCGCATACGCACGGCGCAGGACGCCTGTTTGGTGCTTGGGGCGTGCTGAGCACCCTGTCGGGCTCCATCGTGGGCCCGATCCTATTCTCTATGGTTTTCAGCCGCAGCGTGTCAACTGCGCCTTGGCTTGTATTCTACATGGTGGCCATTCTCCAGTTTTTGGTGATCGCTAGCCTCTCCATGGTGCGCCTGGGCTCCGTGGAGGCCCTAGTGGGACTGCCCGCGCGACCCCGGCGTCCAGCACGACAGAGCAGATAGGTCACGTCGTGGTATATCACGTGATGGGTGCGCCGAGCGCTCGTCGGTGCAGCCGCCTGGTCGAGCCGCGACGCCGACCCGCTTGGACCAGTAGCCATGTCGACCTTCTTTCAGAAGCAGCAGCAGGTGGCTGCTTTGGACCCGCGACTGGGTAGCCTTATGGCTAGTGCGGGTTTGTATAATCTGCGCTCGCTGATCAAGGGCGTTCGTGCATGCAAGACGCTGGCGGATGAGCGGTCGCTGCTCCAGAAGGAGTCGGCAGCGATCCGCACGTCTTTCAAAGATGATGATGCGTATATGCGCTATACGAACCTCTCGAAGCTGTTGTATATTCATATGCTGGGGTACCCGGCGCATTTTGGCCAAATGGAGTGCCTGAAGCTGGTGGCCTCACCGCGCTTCACGGACAAGCGCCTGGGCTACCTGGGCATTATGCTGCTTCTCGACGAGAATGCGCAGGTACTCATGCTTGTGACGAATGGCTTGAAAAAGTACGTATGATTTTCTCATGGCAGCGATATGAACCATTCCAACATGTACATTGTGGGCCTGGCCCTGTGCACTTTTGCCAACATCGCGTCGGAGGAAATGTCGCGCGACTTGTGCAATGAGATTGAGAAGCTGATGGGCAGTTCCAACTCGTATATCCGGAAAAAGGCGGCGCTGTGTGCTATGCGCATCGTGCGCCGCGTGCCGGACCTCGTGGATCACTTTCACGAGCGTACCTTGCAGCTGTTGAACGACAAGAGCCATGGTGTCAAGCTGTGTGCGCTGAGCCTGGCGATTCAGATGTGTGAGATGGATCGGACTAGCGTTGATTTGTTCCGCCGTGTACGTGCACGTTGCTGACGCAGGCCACAACGCCTCTTGTTGCGACGCTCCGGACATTGCTCACAACAAGCTTTTCGCCCGAACACGATGTGGCTGGTGTCACGGATCCCTTCTTGCAGACCAAGATTCTCCGTTTTCTGCGCATGCTGGGCCGAGACAGTGTGGAAGTCTCGGACGCCATCAATGACATCCTCGCGCAGGTAGCGACGAACACCGACGGCTCCAAGACGGTGGGCAACAGCATTCTTTACGAGTGTGTGCTGACCATCCTTGAAATCAAGTCGGATGCGGGCCTGCGCGTCATGGCGATCAATATCTTGGGCAAGTTCCTAGGCAACACGGACAACAATATCCGATATGTGGCGCTTAACACGCTCAACAAGGTCGTGTCCATTGATACCAACGCGGTGCAGCGCCACCGTGGCATTATCCTAGAGTGCCTGCGCGACGCTGATATCTCTATTCGACGCCGTGCGCTGGAGCTTACCTACACGTTGATCAACGAGTCGACGGTGCTCGCACTCATGGAGGAATTGCTGTCGTTCTTGCATGTGGCCGATAATGAGTTCAAGCTTGGCCTGACAACCCGCATCGGCATGGCGACCGAGCGCTTTGCCCCCACGCCGCGCTGGCACATCGATACCATGCTGCAGGTGCTTCGCCTTGCAGGCAACTACATTCGTGACGATGTACTGGCGTCGTTCCTGCGTCTTGTGGCCAACACGTCGGAGCTGCATGCATACACGGTGCAGAAGCTGTACATTGCGCTGCACGACGACATGTCGCAGACGGGCCAGACTCTGGCGGCCGTATGGGCCACAGGCGAGTACGGCGACATTCTCTTTGGCATGGACCGTATCACGCAAGACGGTGCCGTATACGAGGTGTCGCCTAGGGCGGTAGTGGACCTGCTAGCGAACCTCTTGGAGTCGGTGTTTGCCACGGAGAGTATCCGCGAGTTTGTCCTCACGGCCCTGGCCAAGCTTGCCACGCGCATGCGCGATGCGTCGCAGCAGGCGCGGATCCAGAGCCTTTTGGGCGAGTACGCCGAGAGCATCCAGCTGGAGACACAAAAGCGCGCCCTCGAGTACGGCGCGCTCTTGCAGCGCCATGCCATTTGCGATGGTGTGTTGGAGGCGATGCCTGTCCCGACTATGCGCCCGCTTGTGTTGGAGAGCGTGCCGCTTGCCCAGACGAGCGCGACGCGAGACGCGGGAGCACTGTTGGATATGGGCACCGAGTCCGTGGCGCCAGCGCAGAGCTCGGCGGCGGCCGCACAGACAAACACGGATCTTCTCGCCGATATCTTTGGCGGGTCGGATGCACCGCCCGCTGCGCCTGCGGTTGCGCAAGCTCCCCCGGCATCGCAAGGAGACCTGCTTGGGCTGCTGGACACGCCGGCCCACACGGCGGGCGGCGATGTGGCGACGGGTGTGAGTGAGCTGCACCTACAGGAAAGTGCGGCACCGAGCGAGTCGGAAGCATACCGCGAGCGCGGGCTTCGCATGGCCATGTCTGTGACGCGGAATGGCGCGGAGGCGTCTGTGCAGGCTCGCTTCTCTGCCACGGACGGCGCTGCGATTGAGGGCCTGACTTTGCAGGCGGCGGTGCCCAAGACGCAGCAGCTGCAAATGTACTCGCTCTCGCAGTCGCACCTGTCGGCTGGCCAAGTGGCGACGCAGGCAATGCGAGTGACGGGCTTGGGCGCAGGTTCGCTGCGACTGCGTATGCGCTTAGCCTATGTGGTGGATGGCGAGCCTCAGCGGGCCCAACTGGATTGGACACAGCCGTAGCTACGATTTGCTAGGCATGGCACTGCGTCAGTCACAGGACGTACCTGATAATTTGGACGATGTACTGGCGCTCGTCCATGAACGACTCGTCGGTGCGATCGCTGAGAAAGTCTTGTAGGAATGTGAGCAGGCGCGCCTTGTTGCGCCGCAAGATCGCCTCGACGGCTGGGGTCTTTTTGGGGTTCGCCACAAACACCTTGAACACATGGAAGGCTTCCAGCTGGATATGCTTGCTGCGGTCGCGCAGCGCATTCATGGTGCGCTTGAGATTCTCCTCGCTGGAGACGTAGCGGACCATGGTGCTGTAGTGTGCACGGTCGACCAGGAGTTCGCTGAGGAGCTTGAGCGACTGCCGCCGCGTCACGTAGTTGCGCGAGTCGAGCAGTTTGGTGAACATGGCGAAGAACGTATCATAATTCTGCTGCAGGTATTCGGCAGCCATAGTCCGGTGCAGCACCAGAGCGTCGCGCAGGTTCTTGAAGGCGTCGCAGGACACGCTGAACGAGGTCGTCTCGATGTACGTCGGAAAACGCGCGAGGCTGGGTGAGTATCGACACGTACTCGTCCGAGTAGAGCAGGATTTTGGCGAGCGGCTCGTGCTGCACCATCTCATTGAGTATGAGACCCGTGTTCATCGCCATGTCCGGCACATCGTACCCACGGAAGGCCATCAGCACCACGGCGGGATGCGTGCGGAGGTACTCGACGGTCGGTCGCCGCGACCCAATCTGGCGCTGCAGAAGCGCATTAAACACCTGCACGATGTCTTTGCGCGTCTATGTTAGAGCATGCACGCACTTCAAACTCGACCCGCGGCATCACCGTCAGCAGGCACGGCATGAGCTGCTGCTGGTACACCTCCTGCGCGACCTGCGCGACCTGCTCGGGCACTGGCTCGCTTTCTGACGTCAGATGCACGGCATACCTCCTTCGCCATACAGTACAAGCTTGGTCTGCTGCAGACCCTGCCACATCTCCTCGAGGACCTGTGTGAGCGAATGGGCGTACCTTGCGGCGGCTCTCGCTGCTCGGCGCGTCTGTTAGGCGCCAGCTCCCATCGGCTGCCACGCTCGCGCCGAGACGCATACACAGCTCGCGCAGCAAACGCACAAGCTCAGTAGGGCTGCGCTGCCGCGGCTTGAACAGCAAGTTCATGCTCAAGTTCGCACGAGCCTAGCGCGCCCACCACCGGCGAACTCCACACGCACGTGGACCTTGTCACCATGCCGTCTCGCGATGCCTGGTGGTGCGCGTCGGTCGTTCTTGCGGGCGCCGTTGCGCGAGTATTTGTGTCCTGGGCGAGTGACTGGGGCGAGCAGCTTATTGACCGCCCTGAGCTTGCGACGCCGATGGATCGCCTGGCGCTGTGTAAGTGTGGTTCGCTGACGCAGTGCGCGAGACGCAGTACCTGCTGAACGAGCTGCATGTCCCTGCGGAGGCGCTGTGGCGCTCCAAGGGGCTGCATCACTCGCCGCTCCTGCTGAGCCTGCCCATGGCCTGGCTCGCGGACCCGTGGCTGTCGGCCTGCGCGTGGATGGCCCTGGATGTGGTGTCGGGCATCGTGCTCGCGGCCCTCGCTTCAACGCTGGCGGCGCGTGCTGAGCGCCATGTGCGCATTGTGCCGGCCGCAGTGGCTGCATGGTATGTCCATCTTCTCACGCAGCTTTCTGCTCAACCCGTACGCGATCGCAGCGTGTGCGGCCAAGTCGATGAGCCAGCTGCGCACGTGTCTTTGGCTACTTGCGCTGCTCGGCGCGGTGCGCGGCGCCTCGCTGGTGGTGGCGTGCGTGCAGGCCCTCAATGCGGTGCTGTTTATGGGTCCCGCGTGCGTGACGCCAGCGCTCCTGCTGCTCGGCGCGGATGCACATGCGCAGTATGGCCGCTGGCGCGCACGCTTTGGGCAGCGGCAATCGGACGCATGGTCGCAGTGGCTGCGGCGCACGGTTCTGCGCTTCGCAGGGTGGCTGGGCGCCTTTCTCGTGCTTTCCGCGCTGTACTCGCGCGACCCTACGCTGTCGTTTGTGCGCAGCGTGTACGGAAGCCGCCTGCTGGTCGACGACCTGGCGCCCAACGCGGGGCTCGTGTGGTACTTTTTCGTCGAGATGTTTCCCCACTTTCGCGCCTTCTTCACCATGGTCGTGAACCTACACACACTCTCGTACACGGTGCCTGCGCTGATCAAGTGGCGCAGCGACCCGCTGTTTGCGGCTACGGTGCTCATCGGCATCCAAGCCCTGTTCCAAACGTACCCCTCGGTCGGCGACGCGGCGCTGTATCTAGCGCTGTGGAGCCTGAACTTTTCGCGCCTCTCTGACTGTACGTATGGCGACTCACACAGACCTGCGATACCCCATGGTGACAAGCATGCTGTTCCTCTACTCGGCGCTGCTGTTTCCCGCATTCCACTACCTGTGGCTCTACACGGGCTCCGCCAACGCCAACTTTTTCTATGCCATCAACCTCGTGCAGGCCCTCGGCCTGGGAAGCTTGCTGCTTGACAGCGTGTGGGCCTGGGGCCGCGAGCGCTGGGAACTCGAGCGCCGTGGCACGAGCCGCCCTGGCGTGCGCTACGTCGTGCAGCGATAGATTAGCTCCACGTAGGCACAGCGTACCACGGGTGCGACGATGCACGCCATACAAGAGTCGCCGCCGGTGCAGCACGCGCCCATTCGCCCAGCGCGACACACGCCTCGTGCACGCCGCGCATGAGTGCCGCATCCGATGCACGGCACAACAAGAGCCATGGATCGTTCGTCGCCGCGTCCAAACGCGCCGAACAGTGGGTATGGCACGCGTCCACATGCTGCAGCACGCGCGTACGTACGTCCGAGCAGGAGCGCTGCTCCAGTTCCGTCCACTGGTCCCATAGCGGCTCCGCTGTATGGCTGTCGGGCTGAGTGACCACATGCAGCCGTGCACGGGTGCACCAGGCGGGGCGTCGCAGCCACTTGAGCCGCCGCGTAAGGGCGTTCTGCACGCGTGTCCGATCACCTGACGGCGAGAGGCGTGCGAGGCTCTGCGCGGCACACAGGTGGCGCTCCGCCGCCACAGCATGCTGGAAGCTAGCGAGCCACGGGGCGCCTGCAGGCACTGCGCTGAGAAGGGCCCCCAGCTCGCCCTTGACCTCGGCAAGCAGCCAAAAGAGGCACGGGAGCTCGTCGTTGTCGTACAGCCCAAGTTCAAGCCCCGCGCCGAGCGCCTGCTCCATGCTGGTCAACAGTAGACACTGCACCGGGCGCACCAGGAGGTCTGACGGACACACGGACGGCAGCGCTGACGCCATGTGGGCACTCAGCGCCACAGCCTCGTCGAGCAGATCGGCCCACGCTGCGTACGCCTTGCCAAAGCTGCGCTTTTGGCGCGCGCGGTTCGCCACATACGTGCCAAGGTGGTCGGCAAGAAGGCCCGCAAGGCGCTGCAGGAAGCGATTCAGGCGACGCGCCTGCCCTGCGCTAGGCTCGCTGTGGTGAGTCAAGAAAGCGTACCGTACGTCCAGCCACTCGAGACGCGTGTACAGGTCGTCCATCGAAAGCGATGTCCACTCCTCGAGCCAGCTCGAGGCCAGGTGCAGCAGATCGCGCGTGCCGCCCGCACACGTATAGCCATCCGACACGTACGTCGACGCGAGCGAGCGCAGAAACGGGATGGGCGTGCTTTGCTGAAAGGCAAGCGCCTGCGACCGCACATGCATCCACCAGCACGACACACGATCGGTGCTCAGGAGGGACAGAGGCAGCTCGACCTCCTCGCGCAGCACACAGCGCCACCAGTCCCACACAGCATGCGATTCGCGCAGCGGCAAAGGACGCATGGGGATGCTTGTAGAAAAGTGGCGGCTCAGCGTGATGTCAAAGAATGCCTGCATATGGCGCGGCATACGCGCCAGCGCCGCGTCCTGCAAGGGCAGGATGTCCGCGGCCGCGGCGCCAGGCTGCAGCTTGTCCCATGCGCGGCGGCATACGCTTAGATGCAAATGAATGGCAGTGAGGTCAGGCACCTCGCTCGTCATGGCACCAAGCGCCAGGAGCCAGTGCTGCCGCCAGCGAAGGCGCAGCTGGAGCGATGCTGCATGCTCGTCTGGGATGCGCGAGGCAGCCGCGCTGAGCTGCGTCGCAGCATCGTTCTCGTCAATACCGTCCGGGAGCGCGATGCCACCGAGGTCCCCGCTAAAGTCCTCGCCCTGTGTAAGTAGAACGACGTACGTCTGCGACGCGGTTTCGCGTCAGCTCGAGCCACTGCAGGGCGCAGCCCTTGATAGTGGCGATCAGATACGCGTGCAAGACGCCGTGGCACCAGTGCTCCGACGGCACCACGTCCCGCAAAACGCACTCGTGAAAGTACGTGCAGGTGTACAGGGTCTGCGAGAGCGTCGCGCCGGCGAGCCACTCGAGCTCGCACGCCACGAGGCGATCGAGGACCCAGCATAGCTCGTCAGGCGCGAGCGAGACAGGCAGCGGGACGCGTGGCTCGATGGGGCGCTCCTGCGCAGGCAGCAGTGCCGCAGGATACTCCATGCCGCCGTCCATCAGGGGGTCCATAGCCTCGAGCGCGTTCATTAGGTCGTGCAGCGCGTAGCCCGCAGGGTGCACAAACGCGGTCGGTGCGAGTGCTGCGTCAGAGCATCCCACGTACATTTGCATGCGTCCCAAAAAGCGGCCGTGCAATCGGACGTTGCAGGGGGAGGCGCTGTCCCCCCGTCGACGGCTGGCATGCCGTGATGGCAAGAGGCGCCCGCATCGGGTGGAGCGATCGGGCGCGACCCTGACGATGACCTACGACCCGGTGAAGGACGTCAGCGCGGACGCACCGGTGCCGGCAGAGCCCGCGCAGCGAGAGCCTAGGCCGTATGCGCCGCTGTACCGTGTGACGCCGCCCAGCAGCGTGCTGATTCCCATGACATACGAGGAGGCAGAGGCGCTTAGGCAACGGTCGCAGAACCCGCTGCGCGCGCGCGCGCCGCGCTCGTCCACCGCGCCGCGCGGCACGGTACGCCCTTCCGAGGTGTCTTTTGAGGAGCTGGAGCGTAGTACAGTGGCAAGGCACTATAACAAGCGGCGCGAGGTGGGACGCGACGCGCGTGAGTTGTCGCCGATCATCCCGCTCAAGCGCTTCAATAATTGGATCAAGTCGGCGCTCATTTCCATGTATGCGCAGGTCGGGCAGCAGCCGGACCAAGGCGCACGCGTCCTGGAGATGGGATGCGGCAAGGGCGGCGACCTGCGCAAGTGGGACCGGCACCGGCCAGCGATGATGGTCCTGATTGATATTGCCGATGTATCCATCGAGCAGGCGCGTCAGCGCTACGAGGAAGGGCATTACCGCTGGGCCGCTGAATTCTTTGCTTTTGACTGCTTCCGCGTACGTACACCGACTAACGCAGCGCCCGCTCGACGAGGTCGTTCCGCGCCCATTGCTGGAGCCACTCTTCGACACGGTATCGATGCAGTTCTGCATGCATTATGGCTGGGATTCGGAGGAGAATGCACGCATGATGCTCTCCAATGCGGCACGCTGGCTGCGCCCGGGTGGCACCCTCATTGGCACGACTGTCGACGACGAGACCCTGCTCGCGCGGCTGCACGAGAACGAGCACTCGCTGTCATTTGGCAACGAGTGCTACCGCATCGAGTTTGATCAGCGGCACGAGCCAGGCGAGAAGCCATTTGGGGACCGCTACCACTTTTGGCTCCTTGATGCCGTGGACGATGTGCCCGAGTTTGTGGTGGACTGGGCGGCATTCGAACGGTACGTGTAGCGACTGACGCAGCATCGCGAATGAGTATGGGCTCCATGTCATTTACAAGGCGCGCTTTGATCAGATCCTCAGCGACGGGTACGCCAACCGCCCGCTCCGCCAGCTGCTCGAACGCATGCAGGTCATCGACCCGAATATGGCCGCGGCCGGCGTCGTAACGCCTGCCATGTCGCCGGCCATGTGGCACGTATGCACACTGTATTTGGGCTTTGCGCTGGAAAAGAGGGTGGATGCTACAGACTAAGGACCGCATCGCACCGCGCACACAGGGTGTCGGCCTGTGTGCTGTGGAACTGCCAGCACCGAGGGCACTTGTGCGTCGTGCACGCGCGCATACGCACCTGTACCGGCAGGCCCGTGACGGTGCGCTCGTGTGCCCACGCACCATCCGGCAGCGGCACCGCTGTGCCCGCCGGATGCACATTGACGTGTGCCACACCGAAAAGCGCGGCTAAAGCGCCGGGGGGGAGCAGGGTCGGATCGGTCAGTCGCCTATACAGCGCGTGTGCTGGATCGACCCATACATCGACGTCCGTCTCGGCGGCACTGCGGATGTGCCTGTGTGAGTAGATGGACGTACTGCTGCTCGATGCACTGCGTCATGAGCGAAAAAATGTCCGAGCGCACTCGCAGCACGTGGTGCATATCGTGCTCGAGCCCTGGATCGTGCCATGCGTCGTCGATGGTATGCCACCCACGCTGGAACATGGACGGCATCGAAGCCTGCTCCGCTGGCGTCGGATCCGCCGTCGCGCCGCTGCGGTACCACATAATCTCCTCCGCGAGGTGCGGAAGAATAGGCGCCAGCACACTCGTGAGCGTCTGCAGCGCCTGATCAAGCACGTAGAGCACCGGCTGCCGATCGGCGTTCGAGCCGGCGTACAGCGTATCCTTCGATACGGCGAGGTACAGCGACGAGAGCGTCTTGGTTGCACACTCAAGCAACGAGCGAGTGACTGGGTCAGCAAGCACACGTACCGAGTGCCAAATCGAACGCACCGTACGCTGCGCGGCACGTGCGCTCAAGGCGGTGCAGCTCGTGCATCGTAAACCGCTCCATCTGGGTGAGTAGTGAGGCGTACCAGGGAGGCCTTGGGCACATGTAGAGGGGGCACTGCGTGTGCCGGCGTGTCCGACAAGTTGGCTAGGAGGAAGCGCACAGTCGTGCGCAGCTTGCGCACCTCATCGCTCACATGCTTCATGATCAGCGCGCTGACGGGCATATCGCGCGTGTAGTCGGCCTTGGCGGCCCACCAGCGCAGCACATCCGCGCCGAGCGCCGGAAACTCTTTTGGCGCCGCAGGATCGCCGTGTAGAAAGGCGCTCGGCGCAAGAACGTTGCCCAGAGACTTGGACATTTTGCGGCCTGCCTCGTCGACAACAAACCCATGCGTCACAAGCGCAGCATAGGGCGCCACCACGCCAGGCCCACACGCTGCGGCGCGCGTGAGCATCGACGATTGAAACCACCCACGGTGCTGGTCCGAGCCTTCCAGGTACACGTCCGCACATGCATGCGGCGCGCACCACGGCTCGCCCAGCGCAGCTTGCAGCACGGCCCACGACGAGCCACTGTCGAACCACACGTCGAGTGTATCTCCTTTCTTGTACCACGTGCGTCCAGGCGCGCGATACTCGGGCGCAACAAACTCCTCGGCGCCGCGCTCCCACCACACATCCGCGGAGCCGTGTGCATCCATCACACGGAGAATGTGCTCGACGTTGCGCGCGGTAATCAGCGGCTCGTGCGTCACTGCATCGTACACGACAGGGATCGGTACGCCCCATGCCCGCTGCCGGCTAATGCACCACTCGGATCGGCGCGCGACAAGGCTGTGCAGACGCTGTGCACCTGCCGGCGGCACAAATTGCACAGCCTGTAGCGCCGCTTGGGTATCGTCGAGCGTCTGCCGCAGGTCCGCAAACCACTGGGAGGTCGCGCGCGTGAGAATCGGCTGCTTAGTGCGCCAGTCAATAGGGTAGCTGTGCTCGTACTTGTGCTCAGCCAAGAGTACGCCGTGCCGCTCGAGAAGGTCGATGATCGCATCTGTGCCTTGCGTGATCGCAGGCTGCTCGTGCAGACGCGCCAGGTCCTCACGCACAGCTTCTGTGGCGCCCCATGCACGGTCCACGAGCAGGCGCCCCTGTGCGTCCACGGGCGAGACCATGCCGTGCGTGGCAAGGCGGCCCGTGTCGCGCCATAGCGCATAATCTTCCTGGCCATGGGCTGGAGCCATGTGCACGAGACCGGTCCCCGACGCCGTCGTGACAAACGCGCCATGCAGAATCTCGCGTTGCTCGCCTGGCGCCATGAGGGGGCTCGTGTAGTGGCAGCCAACCAACGCAGAGCCAGGCACACGCACGAGCTCCGTCACAGCACCGATCGGCGCGAGGGGCGCGCCGTTCTGCGTGCGCACGAGGCGCTCTAGCTCGGGAAGTAGTTCAGTGGCGACAATCATATGCTCACTGTCGGCGGTACGCACAACCGAATACGACGCTTCGGCTTGCACGGCCACAGCCATGTTGCCCAGGAGCGACCACGGCGTGGTTGTCCATACGAGCAAGTCCACGGATATGTCATGCAGGTGCGCTGCCAAGGCCTCGGAAGGCACGAGCCGCAGGCGCACATAGGCGCTGCGACTAACGTGCCGCTCATCGTACTCGATTTCCGCCTCGGCCAATGCCGTTTGGGTTGATGGCGACCAGTAGACAGGGCGGAAGTGCTCGTATATGAGCCCGCGCTCGACAGCACGCGCGAATATACGCAGCTGCTCGCGCTCGTACGCGAACGAGAGTGTGCGGTACGTGTGCTCGTCGGCCCAACTGGCCAGCAAACCAAGCTCTTGGAACTCTGCGCGCTGTCCTTGTATCTCACGTAGGGCGACGGCGCGCGCGGCGCGGCGGATCTCGGATGGCGACAAGCTAGTTTGGCCGGCGTCAGCGGCCTCCGCTACGGCCTTGATTTCGATGGGCAGGCCGTGGCAGTCCCATCCCGGCATAAAGTGGACGCGGCGGCCTTGGAGGACGTGGAAACGCACAATCACATCCTTGAGGATCTTGTTCAGTGCGTGTCCCATATGCAGACGCCCATTGGCGTACGGCGGCCCATCGTGTAGCACAAAGTCTCGCACGCCGTCGCGCGCCAGGTGCTCGCGCTGCCACAGGTACAGACGCTCGGTCGTTGCTGGGCGGAACAGGCACTCGCGGTCCTTGGCCGAAGCGCGCAGCTGGAATGCCGTCTGGGGCAGCCGCAACGTTGACTGGTACGGGCGCGCCTTGGCGCACGCGCGCGCGGCCGCATGGAAGCACCGCGCAGCGCCTGTGCCCTTCGCACACGCCGCGTGCATCGTCGTGGGGAACGGTTGGATGAGTCAGCAAAAAAAGGCAGATCGTCGGCGCCCTTCTGGCCGTTGGACGAGTATGAGCGACTGGGGTGTGTAGCGAGTGCTCACGCAGAAAACGACGACGTGGGGCCTGCGCCTGTGCCCCTCGCTGGCCGACGCCGCTTTGAGGACGAGGACGTGGAGGAGGATGATATCAAGGACGACTGGGAGGAAGAAGACGAGGAGCCGCCGAAGCCTGCGCCTGCGCCCGAGCCCAAGAAGCGCCTGTCGGTGAAGCAAAAAATTGCCGAGAAGGAGGCACAGCGCCAGCAGAACTCTGTACGTTTATTTTCTAATGCCAGGGCAATGACTTTGACGACTGGGACCTCGAGGGCGACGAAGAGGATGAGGAGGAGCGCCGCCGCCAGGAGAAGGAGGCGCAGATGCGCTCTGACCTCGACAATGCCGCGGCTTTGCTCGGCGCCTCGTCCCTGGACGAGAAAAAATCAGGCGCTTCCGCGGCGCCGTCTTCGCTCGTGGACGCCAAGCCAACGAGCAAGGACGAGTGGGAGGCGTTTGCCAAGGAGCTGTACCAGACGCTCGTGCAGCCCAAGGCGTCTCGCCCCGGCTTTGACAAGTACTTTTTCCCTCACTTGCTCACGCTACTTACCACGAATGGCTTGCGCGATGTCGACATGCGCAAGGGTGCCACAAAGCTGCGCGAGCTCGCGGAGGCCAAGGTGCGCGCAGACAAGGAGGCGAAGAAGACGGGCGGTAACGTCAAGCGTCCAGCGAGTAAGCCCAAGCAGGTCGGCACGAGCAGTGCCAAGAACACGTACGTGCACGCACTTACACAGAATCGACCTCAAGGCGTACGGCGACGAGGCACTGGACGACGATCTCGAGTTCATGTAGGTGTCTATACAGTACAGCATCTACGAGGTGATGACCATCCCTCGAAATGTGCGCATGGTGTGCCATGTCCAGTCCCACAGCGCACCCCACGCTTGGTAGACATGCGCCCAGAGCGAGCGCAGCGATGCATCCATTGGTGCAGGCGCTGCCGCAGGCGCTGCCGCAGGCGTCGGCAGCGTTGAAAGGGCCGCCGGCACCGACGCCCCCGTTGCTTCGAGCTCGTGGGCGTCAGTGTCGTTGCGCTCCGCGTGTCGGTCCGAGTGCCAGCCTGTCGTCCTGACACACTCGCGCGCATCGTTGGCGAGCCACTGGTACCAAAAGTACGTCAGTGGAATTGTCGCGCAGTGCCACAGCGAGTGCGCATCGACAAGCCGCAGGAGCGGCGGGAAGTCGAACAGCTCCAGTGCCGGCGCTAGGAACATGGCGGCCACAAGTATCTCTAGGCGCTGCCGCTGGGGCGCAGAGAGCACGAGCGGCGGAACTGCATCGCTGGCCAACGCCGGTCCCTTATGTGAAGCAGACGCTGCGGCGTGCAGCAGCAACACGCGCATGCGCTCCAGCAGGTGAGGCGCCAGCGCACACAGCAGCCACAGCGTATTGTGCACGACACCGACCATGAGGCACGCAGCCATATTGTACGTGTAGTCGAGCCGTCGGTGCGACAGAAGGTACAGCACATGCAAAATCCAGGCGCCTACGCAGGCCAGCAGGGTGTGGCGGAAGAGCGGGGTGCCTGGCCGCAGGTACATGAGCCGGCAGAGGGTGAGGAACAGCCCGGAGAGGAGCACCGCGGCCGCACTAAAGTAGTCCCAGCGCTCCGTCCACCCAACGTCACGCGTGTGGAACACAGAGCTGGCGGCCCATGCCACCGTCGCGATCCTCGCATGCCACATATACACGCACTTGAGTGGGAAAGTGTCGGGAATCAGGTCCAAAAACACGTGAAAGATGGCTTGCAGCTGCACGAGCAGGTTCAGGAGTGAGAATAGCACAGACATGGGCTCCTGCATGCCTAGGAGACGCAGCTGTGGCCACTTGCCATAAAACTGCACTGTCTGCTTGTCAATAGTCGGCAGGCGCGAGAGCTCCAGCGCGACCATCGACTCAATCGTGCGCCGAGTCTCCGTCTCCGACATCAGTGGTGGTGGCGGCTCTGTAAGCAGGGGCACACAATCGCCCGACGAGCTGAGAAAGTGTGTGTCACCACACAGCTCCTTGAACTCGTCGTCTTTTTTCTCCCACACAAGCTGCTCCGCCCAGCGCTCACGTAGTTCTTTGGTCCTAGCACGCTCACGCGCGGCACCATCTGTGATTTTCGTTTGAATATCGTGCACGCGCTTTTTCGCTTCATTGGTGATACGGTGCGTACAATGGTACGCGCAGTTCGACTCGCACGACCAGCCTGTCATAATCAGGTACCATGGCAAGGGATCCGGCACCACAATGGTATCATCCGAGAGGGACTTGGGCCGGTGGTCCTGGCAGGTATCAATTTCACACGACTTGACACAGAGATGAAACTTCACCGACCGATCGCCCACGGAGGCCTTGGCCCACTGTACAGACAAGGCCGCCACGACGGCCACTGCTGCAAGGGAGCGCTTCATGGTATCAACGCCTCGTAGCGATGGTATAGGAAGGGGCTAGACGAGGTCTTGTCGTAGGAAGAAGCACACCCACAACGCGCAAAAGACAAGCACGACACGCCAACGACTGACTGCCCAGGCCACCGCGGAAAACCCGCTCGGCTGCCTAGGTAAGCATCGGGAGGCATCGGGCCCATCACCGACTCGCTGCACCCATGGGTATCGACTGAGGCACTATGTAGGGGCAAACCTATAGATTCAGCGGTCAGCGGTAAGCATTAGGCCTCGGGCGGCTGGATCGCTCCGGCAGGTGCATCCCAGCCCATATTGGGCATACCATATGCCCCTTGCGCGCTCGGAAGCACCTGGTTCTTACGTGCCTTGGCTGCCACAAGACGCTCGGCTTCGGAACCATGGCGCTCGCCGTTCTTTCCATCCTTGCGCAATGCGAACATAACAGTGATGGGACGGTTTAATAGGAACTGACCATTCAGCGAGTCAATAGCGGCATCCGCCGACTCGAACGAATCAAACGAAACAAACCCATAGTTCTTGGACACATGCGTCGTCGGATCGCGAGCGACTTTCGGTGCACCGACAATGTTGCCAAAGGCCGCAAAGGTATCATACAGTTGGCGCTCATCCACGCTAGAGTCAAGGTTGCCCACGAATAAATTCGCGCCAATATCCACCTCCTGCTTCTCGTTTGCGGACATGTTCACGCGTATCGGTTTTCCATACAGTTTGATACCGTTCAGGATGCGACACGCATACTCTGCATCGGCCTCCGTGCGGTACTCGGCGAACGCATAACCCTGGTGCATTTGAGTGATGCGGTCCTTCGGAAGATAAACATGCGAGACAGGTCCAGCCTGAAGCATCAGCTCCCATACAATCTCGTCAGATACACGCTCATCTAGATTTCCGACATAGCATGTCGCTTCCTGGTTGCGCTCGAGATTGCGCGACATGGCAATGTGCTCGCACGCGCTGCGACGAGAGGAATGAGGCTGACTAAGAAAAGGGCAGGTGGGCCGCTCAGCAAAAATCTTCTTTCCCTTGAACAAAATCCAAGGAGGTACGTGGCTAGCCTAGATACAGTCTGACACGTCCAGACACAAAAGTTCGAGCCCGGGGATTCAGTACCGTGGTTTCGCGTTCCCGTCTTCGAGATTCGAAACCTTGCCCTCCGGGGCGGGCAGGTCTGGAGGCCAAGTATGTGTCTTCCTCGGGCCTGCCGCTCTCCCTCGGGATAGAGCGACGGTTTGAGTTGAGGATGCAGCTTGGCCAACAGGCCTGGGTCACCTGTCCTGAAAGCTTAGCTGACCTACCTTAAAATTAGTGTAGGCTGGGGCAGGCACCGATATTCTATGCTTGGGTCGCCATCTGTCAGGTATGTGTGCTTCGAGCTAGACCGATCCATGTGATGCAAAGCGCGGCTTTATCAGCGCGCACCCGCTATGATGTGCAACAGTGTCGCCCCAAACTGAAGCTAATGCTGATCGACCATCGAAGTACAGCCAAACATCATCTTCATCTCTGAGCACTATATTACATGGATCGGTGGCTCTCGTGTTTAGAACTAAGCTAACAAATCAGTATGAACATGTAGAATTAGAGGTAGCTCGCTAGAGCGGGGAAATCTTGGCAAACTGGATCATAGCCTTATGCGCAGTTTACGGATGGCTGCGCAGAATGGCATTGTACATGGGAATTTGCTGTGAATTCAAACGCGAGACGATCTTTGGTCAATGATAGACGCGTGGTTGGGTATGTGTGCATTTATTTCTCCAGTTGTTCGCCGCAGTGTGACAAAATCAAGTCCGTAAGATGGAAGAACCAATCAACAAATTTGAATTGTGGGGTACGTTTGGCAGAAAAATGGAGTGTCGCCCCAGTTCAGGTTAGGCGTCGGGCGAGAGCAACGCCATATAAACAGTCTTCTTCGACCAAAGATCCATCGATCTTTACCATGCCTCATACTGTATATGGAGCTCCAATTGGAGCCATGACCTATGTTGTGGCCCTACTGGCCTCCATGGGCGGTTTCCTGTTCGGCTGGGACACAGGTCAAATCGCTGACCTGCTCGTAATGAAGGACTTTACGCAACGGTTTGCTCAGTACCCCCAACCAGACGGAACAGTCGAATGGAATTCATGGATCCAAGGTCTTGTTGTGAGTCTCCTCAGCGCAGGAGGTATTGTTGGCGCTGTTCTGGGTGCCCCCCTGACGGACAAAATTGGGCGCCGGCGTGCCATCTCAATTGGCTGCCTTATTTTTACTGTGGGCTTGATCGTGCAAATTGCGTCGCAGTATAGCTGGGTGCAAATGATGATCGGCCGTCTTGTTGTGGGAATTTCCATCGGCTGGCTTAGCTCTGCTGTGCCTGTGTATCAGTCGGAGACGGTACCCAGGCAAGTGCGCGGTGCTTTGGTGGGCTCCTACCAATTGCTTATTACACTGGGTATTTTGCTGTCATATTGTGCTTGTTATGGTACTCGAAACTATACCGGATCAAGTCAATGGCGTATTCCCATTGGTATTGGGTTTGCTTGGGGTATTATTCTTGGAGTTGGCATTCTGTTTTGCCCAGAGAGCCCACGGTGGCTTGCAAAGCAGGGCCAATTCGATCAAGCTCGAAAGGTCCTTGCCACAATGCGTGGCGTCGATGAGTCAAACAAGTTTGTTTTAACAGAGTTTTACGAGATTAAGCAAGAAATCGCGGAAGAGATGAATATGAAAAAATTGGGCTGGATCGATTGCTTCCGGCTAGAGCACAAAGCCCTCTATCGCACGCTAATGGGAATTTTGCTTCAGATGGGTCAACAACTCACAGGTGCTAATTACTTCTTTTACTATGGTGCAACGATTTTCAAACCCGTGCAGATTTTCGTGGATCCTGAAAAGAACAGCTACGTGGCCCAGATTATCTTGGGTGCAGTGAACGTATTCACCACTTTCCCAGGACTGTATGCGCTTGACCGCTTCGGAAGACGCGCGTGTCTTGGAGTGGGTGCCATTTGGATGATCATTTGGTTGATTGTATTCGCTACTGCGGGTGTTCTCGGTGGCGAGTGGGTGAATGGCGAGTATGAAATCACGAGTAAATCTATCGCTATCCTGATGATTTGCTCTGCGTGTTTCTTTATCTTGGGCTTTGCCAGTACTTGGGGACCTGGCGTTTGGTCGTCCATTGCCGAAAATGCGGTTCCAGAGCTTCGTGCAAAGCAAATGGCTTTAGCCACTGCTAGCAATTGGACATGGAACTTTTTGCTCGCTTTCTTCACCAGTCCCATTACCAATGATATCCAATTCTATTATGGTTATGTGTTCGTGGGTTGCTGTCTGGGCAGCTTTTTGCTTGTCTACTTCTTCTTATATGAGACGGCTAATTTGGATTTGGAGGCAATACAAGCAATGTACGAGGACAACTCATTGAAGCCATGGAAATCAGCAAAATGGACTCCTCCTGGCTACGAATCAAGGACATCAATCAAGCATGATGTTGAAAATAACGCCGAAGTCATTGACTCGATGGAAAACACAGACGTCAAGCCTGCACCTGTACCTTAGAATATGGCTGTGGCTGTACAAATATGTAATCTCTGAGGAGCTACCAGGACCGCCTGAGATTCATGTTACAAAAAGGGTAATGTCTCTGTGGTAGATACTATGGAGTTAGGAACGGATACCTTGACTTCCAAAACGAATGCTACTTGTTAGGGTAGATGGAGATTGGAATTACAGGGCCAGGTCCCATGTCCTTTACAGCATTGGCCGGCCTCGCATAACCATTCATGATTGTTGGCGTCTTTTGATAAGGGTCCCTTAGGCGCAGTCCTTCCTTAGCAGCATCAAAGGAAGAATTAGAGCGCAAGGGTTGGCCTGCAATGCCATTGTATCTTGCAAAGGGTCTGCTGGACAATGAATGCGTCGGCGATGTCAATCCCAATCCAGCGGGAGAAATGTCCATCATTCGATGCATGGCGCCGTGGCAGGGTGCAGCGTAGTAAGAATGTTGGAACTCGTCCATGCTCGAATAATGCTGGTACTTGCCGGTCTTGGCCAATGATCCAGACACGACCCGAGTCGGTCGAGGTTCTGATGACATGGCATCTAGCCTGCGAAGGGATGGACGATTAAAAGAAGTTGGAATGTCCTGAGTCCTCGACTCAAATTGTGTAGGTACTTCTGGTGCATGTGCAGGAGACTTGGAGAGAGGCGGAAGCATCACATCACTGGTACTAAGGCGGGAAAGCCTAGTTGGAGGTGGCAATGCAGGAATCCCGCGTGTCTCTGGAGAAGACGCCACTTGTCTAGGATATGGGCGCATGGGGGTAGCCAGCCCATCGCCAAGCCCCAATACAGATGATGGCCCCGTCGGCATAGTTCTCAAGGGAGGCAGTTTTGTACTGGGAGAATCGTAGTTGTCGTACTTCCAGGAGGAGGGCACACTTTCCGCCTGATAGCTCGACTCCGGAACATATTCAGCACAAGGTCCTGGATAAGACAGGGACATGCGTGTCGACGGCAACTCAGTTGAGTAGGCATTGTGTAGAGGTCGTCGGGGATAGGTGTAGGGCGCAGGGCGCGTATATGACATCATAGAGGGTGAGTGAGAGTGATTAAACGATGCCTTGGTCGGATAACGAGACTCCATGGCCTCTTCACGCGAGAGCAATGAGTTGAAAGTCACATTTGGACCATGGTCCGGTTGGTGCGACTGCACGTTACGACCATCTTGTGAAGGAGGCAATGAACTAGTTTTTTCTTGCTGTCGAGCAGTCTTGGTAGGGGATTGTATTGCGCGTTTGGCAGCAGCCCTTGCTGCATGACGGTTTCGGGCGGCAACAGAGGCTGCGAGGTTTGTGTGCAAGGCTGTGAGCCTGTCTAACAGTTCTTGGTTTAGCTCAGGTGTGCCAGAATGAACCGTTTGGCAATGTTGCCTCAAATTGTCGAGACGAGAAAAGGATTTCTGGCAGTGGCATTGAAAAGGTCGTTCTCCCGTATGCTTGCGGATATGACGAGCGAGGTGCTCACTACGTGTAAAGACCATCCGACAGTCACCAAAGCCTGTGCACTGAAATACTGCACCTCCATTGCCCGATGTACCCAGCGTTGCCTTTCCACGTCGTTCACCAGAGCCATTTGACCCCGCAGACTTGGACTTGGCCATTGTCGTCAAGTCACAGGAAAGAAGATCAGGAACTAGGGCGGGCCGGGTTTCGACAGTGCGTTCCTGAGAATGACTTGAATCACCCCCACTCTGAGTAGTACAATTTGCCGCTTCGTCCTAGCTCCACGGAGAAGAGTTTAGTACGATTGGCTGAAAATATTTTACAGGGTCTGAGCCGGCGGATAAACTCGATCCCCGATCAAGCCAAGCTCATTTTCGGAGATAGCAGCAATTATGCGAATAGATATGAGCCATTGATATTTATTCTATTATTATTGGTTAAGATGAAGTAACATGCCTGGACTTCTGTATAGAGGCTTGGCGCTTGGGTATTGGTGAGGCCGATGGCGTAGCAATCACGTCAGGACTCGATTGAATTTTTTGATTGGTGGTATTGGCCATCTCCAGCTTGGACGAGATGGGTCAACGCTCCTCGTATCCGACTGGCAGTTCGGAAATAAGAGTTGACCATTTCCATACACAGCCTCTTGTCTGAAAATAATTCTCATTTCATTGGCCACATTTCGTAGGCGCGTTTCCCGTACCAGCAAGCCAAAGGCGCATGTGGAATGCGTCGCGTGTACAGAACAAATGAATGTGACAGTGCATATACTTTTAGACTGCCAGTGCGTCTGTGCGAAACACTGCAGAAATTTCATTTGCTTGCCACAAGCCGGCTGTTTTAGGCTGTGGTTGACACTACATTTGGTATCCTAATCCAAAGGAATTGCTTTACCTCTGGCACCCACAAAATTCACAAGATTGGGATTAAAACAACTTATCCAAGGTCTTTCATTCGCCTCCCTGGAATGCCTCTTTGAGTGCATTGACGATTAACGTATATGGCGGTTGGGATTTTGGTAGACGTGGCCTCCTGTTCAGGCATGCAAAGCCCAAAGGTGTTGGACACACGTCAAGGAATTGTTTCCCCGGACTGGCAACGTGGTGATGAGACAAAGAATAATGTTCTACCCGACCCAAAATTATCTGTCTCGTCATTCGGCAACCTTGATGATAAAGCCAAGCTGCCTGATCAAGATTTAGGGACGTGCAATTCTATGACCGAAGTTGAGGCCAAGGATCAAAAGGCTAAGCAAGCGACGTTGCCTGTGGATGAACTCTACCACACTAAAAGGGGTGAGTGGTGTGCATCCATGGTTTGCTATATTTGGTTTGCTGAAGCATCTCAACTACCAATACAACAGACGAACACGTCTGGGACAAAGCGTAAGCGGTCTGATACGCAAACATCGACGAGTCGGAAAGGATTTCATCGGCCGGCTCTCTCAATGAATTCGTTTATATCTCCTTCGGACAGCGCTTCTTCAAGGCCAAGCAAAATTCAAGTATTTCCTACGGAACGCTTTGTCTCTTTCGTGACAAATATACTGCGAACAACTCAAGTTTCTTATTCGGTGGTGCTTGTGTCGTTGTATTATATTTATCGACTAAAGAGGAGACGCCTGGGTCTTGTCGGACAACATGGGAGTGAATATCGACTATTCCTCACCTCGTTAATCCTGGCCAATAAATTTTTGGATGACTATACTTACACGAACAAGACCTGGGCTGATCTTTCTAAGACGCCCTTGAGAGAAGTAACCAAGATGGAACTACAGATGTACGCTGGTATTGGAGCTAATGCCAATGTCACGCCCTCTAATTACGCCTGGTGGTGTGCAACCTTAAGAAACTTGAAGCACCAACGAGAAATTGATCTACAATGGCTTCATTGCAAAGAATCAGTTTCCTGCATGCCAAGATCTCCGCTTTCACTGTCCGTACATTCATCACCGAACTCCACTCCTTTTGAACAGACACACGCACTCCCTGGAATGCAATACGGCTGTCCAGCTACGGTATATAACGTGGAGTCTCCTACTAGCAAGCGCAAATCGAGTTGGCCGACTATGGATAGAAGAGAGGAGCCACGCATTCAATCCTCTCCGACTCTCATGCCTCACAGAATGTTGGAAAATGGATACGTTGTTGGTCCATTACAAGTACCCAATACTATATCACCTACTGATTGGATCCGTAACAAAAATACATTGTGGCCAGGTGGCCACAACCATGAGCAGGGACTTTCAGAACGGCTACCGAGGACACCGGCTCCGCCAAATTCACATTACGAGAAGAGCGGATTAATTTCATCAATGGCTGGTGTGCATCATTCTGTTTCAGCAAGTGTTGATACATTGTTACCTATTAGCAATATGAACGCTCTTGATGGTACAGTCAATGCGCTACAATCTAAGCCTATGATTGATATGGAGCTCTTCGGCCCGTACGGGCACTTTTCTCCACCGTTCGTGAATCACCCATCTACGAACACTTCGCCTATTGTGTTGGCATATTACCAGTTGGCAGCTGGATATCCTTATGGCATTCCCACGTCAACCAATGTGGGTACTTTGCATAACAGACCATTCTTCGCTCCACATCCGATATATGAAAATTCAAAACCCGACGTGAATATGTTCATTTCTCCATCTAGCCTGAACGCATTGACACAAAACAATGGTGCGCTTCATTTAAAGGAACCTTATACACACTGGTCAGGAGTTGGGATGCAGAACATTTCGTGCGGGACGAGTGAAGTGGGAGTACAAAATGAGAGCGGCAATTCAGTGGCAAGGGCACCTGTACAAAGTTTGCTTTCCTCTGGCTTTCCCGATATAGACCCCACCGGACAATTTATGGGACGCCAATGATGAAAAGTTGTTACGATCATTATTCATAGTTATGTCACATATGTTGTATTATACTACGATGATGCTTAAACGGGAGATACGGGCAAGCATCAATTTGATGCTGGATCACGAAATAGGGAGGATCCCCGAGCTCCTAGGGAGATTGTGGAGGCATGCAACTTGGCTCGAACCATGACCCCGTTCAAGGATCGCACAGCGTCAAGCCGGCTGACGCTGCGGAAAAACATGCACATTGGTGTAAATGGTACGTCTTGTATCAGATTAATGTAAGACTTTGTATATATATCTGCGCCATGGGCGTATGGTTATGGGGAACCATATATTGTGGCTCGTGTGATGGGGTTTCATCAAAAAGCTGATCATCAAGGACGTGCCGTTAACCATATTCGGGGCAACTTGTTTTTTCGGATGAGGGATCTAACACATCGCTCAAACAATGATCCGCGGTTGCTAGTGGCTACAATGCATTCTGACCTGTTTCCTGTGTCTACAATACGGGGCAAATGTCGTGTGAAACATCGTGACCTGATAAGCAATGGAACAGCTCCTGAACTCACTGCATGGAAACGAAATGATGATCACTTTTACTTTTATCAGTTGTTTGACAGATACAGTCATCGTTTTTACGATGTTGTTCCCACCTATAAAGTGAAGAATGCACCCGAGCAAGTTCTTACTGTGCTTCGTGAAAGATATTCTTTCATCGTGGCAGAGATGTCTGTGTCCGCTGAACTTTGTGATGCTTTGCGCGGCTGTGCTGTCTGTCATCAATGGGCAGCTACATCAGAGTCTGTTCGATGCGATACATGTCGGAAATTTTTCCACATGGCATGCCTAAATCCGCCTTTACAGTCAAAGCCGGCTAAAGGTTACTGCTGGAATTGTGCGCCATGTGCCAAAAGTCATGATGAAATTGTGGAAGAATGTGGTGTTGGCGGTGGTGGACTTGATTCTAAAGTGAGCATGACGGTTCGTGGTTCGAGGGGTCAATCCAACACTTCCAAAAGAACGAAAGCACATTTATTTGGGGATGTGATCCCTATGAAAAGTGAACATGATTTCCGCACGCCTGCCGATAGGGAGGGGATCAGATGCTTTAATGGATGGCCTTACAGGTACTTTGGCGAACACACCAATGCGATGGATGTGCTGGATTCGCATGATTCAATATATCCCCGCGCTGTCACCAGACTTGGGCCAAGATATCAAATGGATATATCTTCTTTTGAGAAAAACATGCGCAGAGGTTCGGATCCTTTTGAATCTGAAAATATACAAGAAGCGGGAGAGCAAAATACCTCGAAGCGTCTCACAAAACCAGTACCACGAATGAAAAAGCGAGCACAACAACATAAAAGGAAGCGTCCTGATGCAATTGATACTTCTGTGGCGGATTTTTTTGATCAAGAAGTAGATGATTCACAAGAGAGACTGATCGAGCGTGGCTTGGACGAAAATTTACGGGTAATCTGTGTTCCGCCACCAGATGGAGACTGGGATCGAGGTATGAAGCAATTTTACTGACACACAGTGGATCGCTATTTGAAAGAGATAACTGCACCCAAATCAAGCATTGAGCGTTGTTCTTATTCGTTTAAGAACCGTGCATTGACGATATTGTGTGCTCAAAAGTTCGATTACGAGGCCGCTGCCAGCATGTTTGAGCAGAGTCGAGATGCAGATTTTGCATATCACCCATTCACCTCGAAGGAAACGCAGATTATTGAGCAGACTATCACACAGAAGGGTGGTGAAATGAAGCACTTGAAGCGTGCACTACCTAATCGCCCTCCCGCAGAAATTGTTCAAGGCGTTTATCAATGGAAAATACGTAAACTGGGCGAGAGGTGGCGTGGTAAAGAAAAGTGTAAAATAACCTTGCGCGGCATCCGTACAATACAGGGAGAACAAGAAAGAGAGTCATCACCCACAGGCTCTATTCTTTCAGAACAAGACTTGGAAGATCTGCAAGACCAGAAGAGATCTGCTAAACTCGCTTGTGCCTTTTGCTCGACGACATCAAGTCCATTTTGGTATAAGAATTTGATCAACGCTCCTGGATATGTATTATGCGTGTACTGTGGTCAATACTGGCGCAAATATGCTGCTGAAACAGCTACAGCGTTTATTACAGACGACAAAAGAAATGCGGCTATTGAACAAGGGTCCGAGCAATTTGGTTTGGGAGTTCTTGTCCCAAATGTGAATACCTCTACGATGCATTCGATGCCACAAAAGGTGGCTTCCCCTTCACCTTCGGTACAAATTGAGGTGAATAAGTGCATCATGTGTCGCCGAATGGACCCGAAAAAGCTCCTACGCAGCTGTGCGCAGTGTGGAATGGCCGGTCACCAATCTTGTCTTGGGTTTTCTGAAAAAGAGCTTGACTCGGAAAGATGGCTTTGTGATACTTGTGCGAATGATGAAGACCCAAGTGCATCTCTGTTGCCATGTTGTGTGCTATGTGGTGAAACGCCTACAAAGAGGATTACTGCGAGTTCGGTACATAATCGCAAGTCTCTGTTTAATGATCCTGATTATTTGAATGCTTTAGATGTTTACAAGCCGACTGAATGCAACAACTGGGTACATCTTCTTTGCGCAATGTGGACACCTGATGTTATGTTTGCTGACAGTGTCTCTATGAAGCCAGTGGAGGGTGTGGGGAGTCTTCCGATGAGTCGCTATGAAGCACGCTGTTCTATCTGTGAAGAAGTTAAGGGTGTCTGCGTAAAGTGTGCTGAACCTACGTGCCGAACACAGTTTCATGTATCTTGTGCTTTTTTGTCACAGCCGTCATGCATGTTGGGCTTTGAAATATTCCCTGTGAAGACTTCGAGGCGCGAATCTGTCAACACTTTGGCCTTTAAATCAGAAACTGGGCATATGTGCGCCCAGATCTGGTGCAAAGAACATATTGGAGCTGCAAAGTCGAAAAAGACATACGAATTCTTTGAGATGGACCCAAAACTCAAAATGAACGCCATGCAAGCGTATGCACGCACACACAAGCAGGTTACAATTGCTGCGAGCAAGAGCGCGAGTCTGGTGGAATCAACACACGCTCTCTTGCGCCGCGCCAAAAAGTTGGATGCCTTATGGTCTGCTCCTGAAAACAGGCAAGTTGATCATGGTAAGACCGACAAGTTGGAACCTATGGAGCTGGATGAAGACAAAAAAACCACTCAAGAAATTATTGATTCAAATGAGCATACATGTGTGAAATGTCGCTCTGACTGGTCTCCTTTGTGGTGGCCTGTAGACAATGGATTGGCCTATTGCTGCACCATGTGCCACAGAGACTTGGTGAGCACGGCAGTGGAGGTGTAGGTAGCCATAACGCACGAGCCACATAAAGCTATTGCAATTGTGCGTCACGTGAATTGATGTATTTTGTCACGTGTAGAGGGTGCAGGCTAGGGCTTGGGTCGCCTCGACGTCCGGTTTTCTTCGACTCGTCACCTCGACGGCATTAGCAATGTCTCACTGTAAGGTATGTGTTTCCATGACGTCGAGGACAGTGTATGCTAACATCTATAGTTCGAGCACCCTCGTCACGGCTCGCTTGGTTTCCTGCCCCGCAAGCGTGCGGCGAGCCACCGCGGCAAGGTCAAGTCTTTCCCCAAGGACGATGCTAAGAAGCCCGTCCACCTTACTGCCTTCATGGGTTACAAGGCCGGTATGACTCACATTGTCCGTGAACTCGACCGCCCTGGTTCCAAGTACCACAAGCGCGAGATTGTCGAGGCCACCACCATTATCGAGACCCCTCCCATGGTCGTGGTTGGTGTGGTTGGTTACGTTGAGACCCCCCGTGGCCTGCGCTCGCTCACCACCGTCTGGGCTGAGCACCTTTCGGACGAGGTCAAGCGTCGCTTCTACAAGAACTGGTACCGCAGCAAGAAGAAGGCGTTCACCAAGTACGCCAAGAAGCACTCGGAGAACAACGGCCAGTCGATTGCCCGCGAGCTCGAGCGCATTCGCAAGTACTGCACTGTCGTGCGTGTTCTGGCGCACACCCAGCTTCGCAACACTAGCCTGAAGCAGAAGAAGGCTCACCTGATGGAGATCCAGGTGAACGGTGGCTCGGTCGCCGAGAAGGTGGACTTCGCCCACGGCCTTTTCGAGAAGACTGTTGACGTCAACAGCCTTTTCACTCAGGACGAGAACGTTGATATCATTGGTGTTACGAAGGGTAAGGGTTACGAGGGTGTGACTGCCCGTTGGGGTACCAAGAAGCTGCCCCGCAAGACCCACAAGGGTCTGCGCAAGGTCGCTTGTATCGGTGCCTGGCACCCGGCCAACGTTATGTTCACTGTTGCCCGCTCGGGTCAGGACGGTTATCACCACCGCACTGAGCTGAACAAGAAGATCTACCGTATTGGTAACGGTGCTGACAAGGCGTCTGCTGCGACTGAGTTTGACACCACTCAGAAGTCTATTACCCCCATGGGCGGCTTCCCTCACTACGGTGTTGTTAAGAACGACTTCATCATGATCAAGGGCTCTTGCCCCGGTGTGAAGAAGCGTGTTCTTACGATCCGCAAGTCGCACCAGATCCACACTTCTCGCCGTGACCTGGAGAAGGTCACGCTGAAGTTCATTGACACCTCGTCCAAGTTCGGCCACGGTAACTACCAGACTGCTGCTGAGCGTGAGGCATTCGAGGGCCCCAAGAAGCCCCCGGTGGTGTACTACTAAGCGAAAGTAGGTGTGTACATTGGCCCTGTTTTGAGCCATTGTATGCCCATACTGTCCTGATTCTGGCCTTGGTGTAGATAGCATCGATGCCTCAAAATGCAAAACGCTTTCTGCATCTTAGTGTGTTTTGTTATAGTGTTGTTTTACAGATGGCATAAATGCACAATCTGAGCAACTAAGGTAAATCGGATGGGAGGCAATTATCCACGAGATACCGTGAATCTGCTAGTAAAGCAGGCATAGACTGGGCTTTTAGCAGATTGATTAGGCATTCTAAGTACTATTAGCTCTTAAAAAGTGATTACTTGACGACAAGAACGGGCACCGGCGAGTGGTGGACCAAGTACGACGACACAGTGCCGCTGCTCAAGCCCTTCTTCCAGCCACGGTTGCGCTTACCAATCACGATGCTGTCGCACTTGTGGTAGTTCACTACCTTGAGAAGCGAGGCACGGGCTTCACCGTGAAGCACGTGCATAGTAACGCCGTAGCCCTGCTCTTGAAGCTTCTTGCGGTAAGGGTTCATGCGCTCAACGGCCTGTTGGCGCAGCTGCTTCAGGAGCTCGTTCTGCTTCTTGCTGTCAATAGTCAAAGGACCCGAAACCCAGGGGCCGCCGAGCACGTTAGCTGAGAGAACAGTAACAAGGAAAATGTGGCAGTTCAGGCTGAAAGGCTTCTTGTCCAGGATGTAGTTGAAGGCTAGGTCACCGGCCTCAGTTCCATCCAGAGCCAGAAGAATCTTGAACTTGTCATCCGGCACACTGTCACCAAGGTTACCGACAATGTGCTGGTTGCGGGCCTCCGTAGGAATCGAAAACTTGTCGAAGGGGTTGCCGGACTCGAGCACAGGCGTCTGCGCAATGTTATGCACACTGTCATATATTAGCAAGGAAGATTAGATACTTACGGAGCACCTGGGGTAATCGAACCGCTTGCCGAAGTCTGGTGTTCACCGCCGAAATAGCTCTGACTTTGATCGCTCATGAAGTGAATGGGGTTGTAAGGGAAGAGGGTTTAGTTCAATAAAACCATGCCAGACCAATCCCCGCGGTTGCCTAGCAGCCACGCGGTTAGACTCAACCAACATTCAGCCAATCATCGAACAATAGACTACGTAAAGAACAAGATCGACGACCAGTTGTGGCGCATATTTAGACCTCGTCACATGGTTGAAGATGACATAATATACGCTAATATCATGCTGCATCCACAATTATGGTATACCTATAAGCTCATGCGACAAAACACTTAACCTCAGGTCCGCTTGCGCCGACCCATAGATAGCTTAATTTTCATTCCGACCTTGGGGCGTGGCTCCGCCATCTCTTCAGCATCAGAAATAGAATCGGACACTGTGTCTGGATGAACAGACTCATTCTTCACTGCCAAAGTGTCATTAATGGTCTCAGTGTCTTCGTCATTGAACTCTTGCTGCACCTCGGCCAGAGTAGCATCAAATACACGTTGTAGTTCTTCGGCATCATTCCATACAAAAGAACCCTCTTGGTTGTAGGTGCGGGCATTGTTAAACATCAAATGGAAATCACTTTGAAGAGCTTGTAAATTTGCATACATGTGTGACTCAATCCGACGTTTAATTTGCTTCAAAGCAATAGGTTGGGTGATGATGATGTGGTAATCAGGATACTCAGAGCGTTTCGGGATATCGGCAAACAAAGCACTGCGCAATCGGCCTGTTTCTTCCTCCTCACACTGTTCAACAGCAGAATAGCAGCGCAACATGGCCGTCTTGAGTTTGTCCGTCGAAGAATCCGTCTTGCGACGCTTGCTAGCCACATCAGCAGCAGTCTCAGACACAGACTCAGCCTGAGTGGAGCCACCACTCTCAGTAACCTTGCGCTTGCGCTCAGCCGCCATCGTATCATCTGAAGCAGAAATGTCCTTGGATTGCTGTCTCAATCGACGCTTTTCAGCACGCTCACGCTTGCGCTCAACCACCTCATTGAGGTCCTCTTCCCCTTCCAATGCTCGAAGGAACTGCTCTTCGGTAAGACCGTCGTCGTAATGGACAACATTACGACGGCGAGAAAGAGGTTGCTCCTCTGCCGACCCATCAATGGCCTCAGTGTCAAAGTCACGCTGGTATATCTCCGGCAGTTCACTTTCCTGGATCAGACGGTCAGGTAAGGGCCCTGTGTTTCCAAGCGCATGCCATTCTGTTTCCTCGTCAGCCAGACGCTCACGGTCAACTTCCTGGAATTTGGCAACTTCTTCTTCAGTGCGTGCAAGTAGTTCATTGAGTTCGTCATCGTTTAATTCACCCCGCTCTTCTTCATCGTCTTCATCATTATCCGCTTCGAGCATCGCACGGAGCAAAAGCTCACGTTCATCAGCTGTAGCTTGATTATCGAACTTGCCGGCCTGAATGACTTTACCATTAATCTCCAACTTGGACTGTGCTCGAGCCAAGATCGTCTCCTCGACTGACTTCTCGGTGACAAGACGCAAAATGCGTACTTCCACTTTCTGGCCAATACGATGGGCACGATCTTGAGCCTGCAAATCTTGGTGAGGATTCCAGTCAGAGTCATAAATGATAACAGTATCAGCAGATTGGAGGTTTAAACCAAGACCACCTGCACGGGTAGAAAGAATAAATACGTCGTACTGAGATTGAGGGTCATTGAACTGCTTCAGCAGAACAGACCGATCGTCAGGTTTTGTCGAACCATCAAGGCGAAGATATTTAATACCACGGAAACGCAAAAAGTCTTCCATGATATCCATAATGGCTGTCATCTGGAAGAAGATGAGGACACGGTGACCTGTCGCAAAGAGCTTCGGGAGAATTCGATCAAGCAACTCAAATTTGCCTGCCACGCGGTACAAGTCAGGGCCATTCTCCTTTGTAGGGTTAATGGTCGCCTCGACCTGTTCAAAGGCATATGGATGGTTACAGATCTTGCGCAACTGCATGATGGCATTTTGTAGACCGCGAATACCCATGGGTTTGGTCATTTTACCAGGCCCACTTCCTCCATCGCCCAAAATAACCTTGTGACGCTTCATCTGCTGATAAAGCTTCACCTGTAGTGCGCTCATGCGGCACTTGATGACCTTCTCCACCTTGTCAGGCAGCTCTGCCTCAACATCCTTCTTCAAGCGACGGAGCAAGAATGGTCGCAACACCTTGTGAAGACGCTTAATAATAAGCAATGCCTCTTCTTCATTGAGCTGCATGCTATTGTCACCTGTGCCCGTGTTGACGAAAGGAGTATTGAACCACTCGTCGAAGCTCTTAATCGAGTTGAAAATCTTGGGGAGCACAAAGTTGAGCAAAGCCCATAATTCAGGAAGATTGTTCTGCAGAGGTGTACCAGTGAGAAGAAGTCGATACCGACTTGAGTATGACTGAGTGAGTGTAACAGTAAGCTTGCTTTGGGTATTCTTCATACGGTGACCCTCGTCAATAATCATGTGGGTCCATTTGATCTTCCCTAGAAGGTTCTTTTCCTTGATAATATACTCATAAGTTGTGAGTAGAACCTGGAAAGTACCCATCTTGAGTTGACCAGCAAGCTGTTTGCGAACGTTGGGCGTTCCTTTGTAAACGAGTGTGGTAACAGACGGGGCCCACTTGTTAAACTCATTAACCCAGTTTGTCAACGTGGACAGTGGCACAATGACTAGGTATGGACCGTTTTGCTTCTTGTTCTCAATCAGGAAGGTGATTAGCGAGATAGTTTGAATTGTTTTTCCCAAACCCATCTCGTCGGCAAGAATACCATTTAAACGATTGTTGTACAGTGACACCATCCACTGCAGACCCTTCATTTGGTATTCTTTCAACTTGCCACCAACCAGAATAGAGGGTTGCTCAGTAATGTTCTCCTGGATGCGGTGGGCCACGGAATAGTAGTCGACACGACTCGAATCATCACTGGGATCATCCTGGCGAGATGCACCAAACGTGGTTTCATCCACAACACCGCCTTCGACGGTATCAACAGTGCTCCAGTCTTTGTGGGCATCGTCATCCTGCTGGGCACGTACAGCCTGAGCAAGACTGTCCAAATAAGCATCAGTTTGTTGCAGCAAGTGCGTGATTCGCGTATCCTTAGCAGTATCAATCAGCTTCAAGTAAGCCTCTTCATCGTCAGCCTTAAGAGCATTGAGACGCTCTTTCGCGACCCGCTCAATGCGCCTTTGTTCCTCGCGCTCAGTATCATTGTGCAGCTTGAGTACGAGACGGCCAATCTTCCGAGCCTGGTCAGCAGCCTTTGCCTGAGCAGCCAGCATGTCTTTTCCGTGGGTGCAGATAAGAGTAAGGTAGTCAGTGTGGCGCTGCTTGACTTTTCGCTCGCGCTCCATACGTTGCTTGCGTTCTAGCTGTTCCGTGACACGAGCATCCCGAAGAGCTTGCTTCCGAACGCGCCGGAACGCGGAGCGGTCGAGCCCTAGAGAGGTAGCCAAGTTCATGCTAACAAGGATTTTCTCTCGCATTTGCTTCTGGCGGTCAAGAAGATGAAGTGACTTGAGTTCAATGAGAGCCTTAACCTTCGCATTTGAATCGCGACCGCGAGAGTTCGTCAAATCTGATGGTTGTGAACTAGCAGCAGTGGGTACCTGAGCCATACTCGCAGGGAATGATTCCAGCTCGCGGATGCGTTGCTGGATACGTGCCTGGATGAAACGCTCGCGCTCTTCAAGCAAAAGCTGAGAGTTAACACCAGCAGGGAGAAGACTGGGTATGAGCAAGCGTTGCTGAAGAGAAGCCAGATCGTTGCCTCCAGACAAGGCCGGTTTTGCTAATAGCGTGAAAGGATGCAAGTAGGCATTGTATGGATACACTTTGCTAGACGGGTCGTCTGCTGGTTTAGTAGGTCCAGTGTCCGACTCTGTCTTATTCAATGACGACTTCTCTTCGGTAGAAGACTTCATAGGATCGGGACCATGAGCGGCGACATGCGCTGCATGAGAATCAGCCGCCGCATCTGCAATCTTGGAAGTGACATACGGGGTTGACTGTTGATCAGTGGGCAAACCATTGGTCAAATGCGCCTGCAGCTGAGATGACATGGGCTGGTTGCGCGCCAGCTGCTTGAAAGCATTAACTTGAACACGGAGAGCATTTAATTGGTCGGGTGTTAACGCAGAAGACGCTTGAACGGCCGAAGCCAGAGCAGATTGGTTCCCGTTCGCAGGGGAAGCTGTGTTGGCTGGCTTAGGCGGTGTACTTTGGCTAGGCACATTGCCCGGCGATGATGACGCGTTGGTAGATGAAGCCTGAGATTGAAGAGAAGCATTCACCTGTTGTATGCGTAGCTGCTGTAAATATTGGAACGCCTTGAGCGTCTGGGCAAGAGCAGCATACTCAGGACTTGTTTGCTCGTTTTGCCCACTGTTCTTAAGTTGCTGGACTCGCTGGTGGGTAAGACAACTTATACATACCGCAATGATCTGCTGGAAACGATCCTTGGTCATACCAGCCAGTTGCTGCTGAATCTGGGGCGGTAACTGGCTTAGCAGATTGGACGACGAAAGCTGCGGCCCATCCGCATTGGTAGATGGGATGCTAGGTTGTGCCGCATTGCTAGCCGTGGAGCTCATACCAGGAGCCGAGGGTGTAGACTCTGAAGAGGGAGAACCAGCCTCCACCATACTGAAGTTGGATCAGAGGGTCAAGGTTAGGAGCCACAGGGCCAGAAGTAGTTTATAGCTGATGTGGGACCAGACTAAAACGTATTGTTAGATACCTGAAAATATCCCAGAGGGACTGGCCAGGGGATAAAGCCAAGGTAGCGTTAAACTCGCGCTTTCTCGACGCGTCTGAACGCGTTGCAAAGAATTCAGGAGTTCGCGTAGCGATATAGGCGCGCAATGCGACTGGCGTGCGATGCGAAATGGATGTGCGGGCTTTCGGCGCCACCCGTCAAGCCGATGACCAGTTCGGCCGAGTATAGGGCCAATGAGGATTGTTTACTCTGGAATCCACATCAGCAGGCATTTGGTGCCATTCACGTGCGCTGACGCGTGCGCGACAAAGCAACCTTTCAAGACCGTGATACCTTCACGCTTTCAGGTGGAGACTTTCTATAAAAGGCATCAGATCATCGCGGCGCACTTCTAGTACGCTGGATTCGAATCGGTCATTGCGCATGCGCGCACCGCTAGATTGGGCAGCGTCTTGGAATGCCAGTCCAAACCGGTTCTTGCTAACATCTCCGTAGTCAGGAGCACCAACAATGCCCACAACCACGAAGATATCACGCTCAGTGTCAAGGGCGGCCAACACGAAGGGTAAATTTTGAGGAGCTGTCAGCAGGTCAGCGTCGTCACCCTTGCTCCGCCTGCGCGCACGCTTCGCTTCGATACGTCGTGCATGCTGCTCACCAACGATGTCGCGCAGGGCATCTATTAGCCAGTATCCCAGACGTGTCAGTGTGTCAGGTTGGACAAAGAGATGAAGTGAGGGCCCATCTTGTAGCACTGCGAGACGGAAAGATCGAAGTGTCTTAATGGATTGCTTTATGATAATACTGACGCCCTGCGTCACAATAGCCTCGTGTAATGCTTTGGCCAGCTGAAGCGATAACTGGAGCAGTGTCACGCTTTTGGGTTTTTGCACATCCATAGCAGTATATGCTTCGAAGAAGTTTTTTACCCATGTGGCCGACACAGAGTTTTCTTCATCGTCAGCAGGATCTTCTGATTCCGTTCGTGACGTAGGACCTGAACGCTTGGCAATATCAATGCCATTGTCGGCCAAAGACCACAAGGTCCGTGCCCCATAAGTGCCAACAGGCCGGTCAATACTGCGTGGGCCACTGATACTAGGGTCAGTGCGAACCATTTGAACGCCTTCAATCTCGATTCGCATGCCGTGTGCTGCTTGAAGCAAAGCTGATATACCTTGCACAGTATCTGATGCGCTAAGTGGCACAGTGCGAAAGCCGTATGAGCGCGTGAAAGAACGAAAGGTCAAGTCGACTAGGCCATATTCAGGAGCGATGGACTCCATGCGCTGAACAAGGGATTGGCGCAAGTCAAGCTCCATGTGTTCATATGTCTGCCGACAATTAGCGAGGGAGAGCCCCATTTTTGCCAAAAGACCACGCAATTTGTTGATCCCTTTCTCCCTCCAAATACCAAGTTTGGCAGCAACATAACTGGTGTGGTACATGCTGGATTCCAGGCTCCAATGGCGATACAAAGTGAAACGTAGTTCATGGCTGATGACATGCACAGAGGAGTCGTCCGCACCATGTTTTTCCGTGGTAGAACCTTGACCATCTTCGCCCCTCTCTGTGGTATCCATGGCCACCACGTCAGAAGCCAAAGCCGCGGCGTAGCCGTCATAGGTGCTTGCATGAATAGAGTTTGACAAATATTGCGACGTCAATCCGAGAATCGCATACCAAAGATTGTCTCGATCTCCGCGGCCGAGTGCCACAGCCAGAATATACATCATCTGAGCCACACTCATGCCAGTCCAGCTGCCGCGTGCGTAATATTTCGCCAAGATGGTGCGGTAAAGCTGCCGCTGCTGGCCGTCGAGACGGGTGCGTTTTCTTTCTCGCTCTTCGTTCGAAGTGTGTGCACGCTTGTGCTGCTTAGATGCTGTTGCATCTGACCCTTGTGACCCGGATATATTTGAAAGTGTCTCACTGTGTTGTTCGTCTTCTTCATTATCGCTTTCGGAGTCATCGCCCTCAGAATCAGACTCGAAATCAAACTCCAGTTGCTCGTACGCCTCTTTCTCTCTTTGCAGGCGCTCGTCAATTTCACCGTCATCCCAAACGAAGATGCGGTCGTTAATTTGAGACGTAGCGAAAAGGTTATCAAGGTTCCAAGGGCGATGGGAATCAAGCACATGTAGGGAGCAGTATGGCGGCAGTGGAATGGTCGTGGGTAATGGAAGTAGTGACCCAAGGTTAATGAAAACAAGAGTATGAAGCTAGAGAGTCAGTCAAGTACGACATACCTCGACATGGTCATACACGTCCTGGGCAAGTACCTGCTGCAATGCACGGTATCCATTAACCGGGGAAACGCGAAAAGGAATTTCATCATTTGCGAGCAGCTGCGTAAAGATGCGTGTGGCTGCCAGAGAGTCCACGTCGGGCGTGGCTAGAATGAGCACAGTGGCACCACCCGGTGCAGCTGGGGTATCGGAAGAATCGTCGCCAAGCACCCGTTTGCGGGCTGATTGGCAAATTCTTTTGTATGCCTGGGCATAGTCAGAGCGATTAAGCCCAGGCATGCGTGCATCTTCGCCCGTCTCCCGCGGGCGATATACAATCATGCACGCTACGAGGAAACGCGAATGAACGCGCAACGTGACGCGCCGCGTAGTATATTACCTAATAGACTATACAACAGGGGCCGCCGACAAAGTCATTAGCAGGTTCTTGAGGTTCGGCAGTGTGTTGCGAAGATCCAACACGGGCACGTGGCACTTGTTCATGAGCTGCTCGATGTTCTTATTGAGTAGGAAGACAGCGTATTCGTAGCGGTACAGCTCTGTGCCGCGGCCATGTAAAATAAACCTGGAGTAAGATAATAACACGCACGCTCGCGGGCCGTTCATAATGCTGATTCCGTCGCGCACAATGGCCTTGCTACCAACGGTAGTGAGCGGATAGGGCAAGTGTACATGCAAATAAGAACTGAGGAGAAGGACTAGTTGCGCCACAAATGTGAGGGCCGAGCCCACTTCCTCTAGCGGTAGCTTGTGTATCAGAGCACTGGCATTCTTGGTGGTAGATGCCACGCCATTGGGGAGAGGCAATGAGACGATCGAATAAAGCAAGTCTCGTGCATGCTCAAGTTGAATAGGGTATATAAAGTCCAAATCACGCATAAGTCGTGCACGTTGGTTTGCGATATTTTTCTGTAAATCATCCTGTGTTTGCCGCAGCTTATCGAGAGTGAAGCGCGCACTCACACTTTGGGAAACAGTATTGGAAAGCTGGAGAAATCCCTGACGAAGTTCTTCTCGGCGGTGCTTCATATCACTCTGACGTGATTGCAAGGATTCGCGCACTGTGTTAGGAAAGAATACAAACAGTCTTCTAGCTCTTTTTCTCTCCTTCTGGTCGTTGCCCGCATCTGGCTCAGCTGGACATGCCCTTGTAGTTGAGATCGCTTGGATGAGCATGTATCACGTACCTTACGGGCCAGACCGGCCTTGTCATACAATGCGGGCGTGCACCGTGCAGCGAGGCGTTCCCGTTCTTTTAGGAGACGTGACAGCTTATTTTGGCACTGGAGCAAACTGAATAAGTGATTTTATGCGCACCTTTCTAGCGTAGAGCGCTCATAGCTTGGCTCTACTGGTCCATTTGGTGCCAACGATAGTGACTGATTTGTCGGAGTCGGCGACTCTTTCGCAGGGCCGACGTGGAAATACTCCCGCAGAGTGCCATTGACCTCGAGAGCGACATACACAGAATTTGGTGAGTGGTCTTGACCCGCAAGCTGGGTAAGCATCATGCACGTACATGGCGACCCACTGGCTCAGCCGATGCGAAATCAACAGGCTGCTCCCATGCGCAGCGCCACGTCGAAAGAGGCATGCTGGTGAGATCTTCAATCCAGAGAGAAACAAGCATGCTGGTCCATCTGAGTCCGCCCTGCCGGCGCATCCATGGCGAAAAAACATCACCAGGAACAATAGGCTTGCTGTTATAATCGCCCCAGCACGTGTGTGGGCCGGCTTGGGGCACCGTCACAAAGAATGGTAGCTCGTTATCTCTTCTGAGTGCAACAAAGCATTGGTTTTGGCTATACAGACCAACGCAACGAGCATCAATGGCCACAATACATCCTAGACAGCGGCGGTGATGCCGAGTCATGGTGCGAGACCGAGCCACGGTGCAGATTGTGGAGGTCGTCTAAATTGGCTCCTTTCCACCATCGGGGCAGGCACCCAGCATGACTACCGTGCGACCCTTTCGAGCCAAGGACCTATTTGAGTTCAACAATGTCAACATGGACCACTGGACTGAGACGTATAGCAATGGATTCTATCTCTCCTATCTTGCGCAATGGCCCGATATGACACTCACAGCGTGCGCTGCCCACACTGGAACAATTATGGGATACGTATTGGGAAAGGCCGAGGGACGTGAACCCAACACAGACAAGCGGAAAAAGCGGGAAGAGCCTACACTACACGGACATGTGACCGCTGTAACGGTTGCTCCCGAGTACCGGCGTTTGGGTGTGGCACAGATGCTAATGGACTTTTTCGAGCTCGTGTCGGAGCATGTATACCACGGATTCTTTGTTGATCTATTTGTGCGCCCTTCGAACGAAAAGGCTATCGGCATGTATGAAAAGCGAGGCTACTCTGTGTATCGCCGAGTACAAGCCTACTACCAATCGGCTGCCTCACGCTCTGCCGAAGATGGATTCGGTACGTTCACGCTGCTTACAGGAGACATGCGTAAGCCGCTTCCCCGCGACACACAGCGCGAAACGGTCCGCAGTAATGGGCGACAGGTGGTAGTCAAGCCGCAGTACGTATATGATCTCTTACATGCAGCCAAACTATTTTTGATCCCATTGTTCATAAGGGTGTATAGGCCATTACTGAGGAGGCTGGTACGGGTGAATGAGGTATTCCTGGCGTCAGCAGACTATACATACCGAGAGCGACGAGAGCTTCTCAGGGCCACGCACTTCCTCCGTGAGCAGCGGGATTTTGACAACATTGAAGTCCTCCGCGTACAGATCCATCATTTCATTGACGTACTTGTCTTGCATCGCCTTGCGCACGCGACAGTGTTCGCAGTTCGAGCCGGGCGGTGGGTAGAGGAGCTGGTTACACACGATCGCATGTGTATCAATGCCGTACTGAGTGAGCTCCTGAATCAGACGCTCCGTCTCGTAGAGAGAGAGGAACTCAGCAATGCACACACACACGAAGGTCGTCTTAGTCTCGTCTTTAAACTGCGTGTTCACTTCAGTGATGATCTGGCGCATTCCCTCCAGCTTGGCGAACATGTCCTCCTGGTTCGAGCCGCCGCCACCCATCATGCTTTGAAATTGCTGGAACATGGGGCCCAGACTCTTTCCGAATGTGCTAAACTTGGAGAGAGCCTTCTCAAGCACGCTAGGGAAGCTCAAGAAGCGCAAGGTATGACCAGTGGGCGCCGTGTCGAACACTACCACACTGTATTCCATCGACTTGACCAGCTTCATAATCTCAGCAAATCCCATCGCCTCATCCACACCAGGGATGGCAAAGGCGAGGTCCTGCATGAAGGGTGCCAACGCACCACCCTGCTGCTCCGACTGTTCGATCATCTCCTGCATGCTGCTAGTCGGGTCGATCTCCATAGCACTCAGGTTGTCGAATCCGTTCACCTTCACGGCTTCGCGGCCGAACTTTTGTCCAAAAGCATCCGACAGGTTGTGCGCAGGGTCGGTGGAGATCAAAAGAACTCTCTCGCGCACTTTCGAGAGCTGGATTGCGAGCGAGCAGGAAGTAGTTGTCTTGCCAACACCACCCTTGCCACCGCAGAAAATCCACTTGAGTGATTTTTGATCCAGAATGTTCTGTAGGTTCGGCGGCTGCGCGTCCTCTACAATCGTCGCCATGCTGCTGTGCCTTGGGCGGAAAGCAGAGGCTGCACGTTGCTGTACCGTCGTGTGCCGAACTCACGTGGAAGCCACGTGGAACACATGATCAACGTAGGCGGGGGAAGCGGGGGCTCCGCATCCCTTCGGCAACTATCATGTCTACCACAGTTCTTATTACCGGTGTCACTGGCTTTATCGCCTTCCATATGCTTGAAGCGGCACTTGCTTCACCATCAAACTATCGCGTACGTGCGACATTGCGTTCTATGTCCAAAAAAGATGAGTTGCTCGCACGCCTGTTGCCGGAAGATCGGGAACGCGTGGAGCTAATTGAGGTGGCCGACACGGCCTCGTCCGATCTATCAGAGGCAGTGCGTGGTGTGAGCTACATCTTCCATTTAACTTCGCCCTTCCAGACAAACATTGAGGATCCTGAAAGAGATCTTCTGAAGCCGGCTGTCGATGGTACACTGAACCTACTCAAGTATGCCAACAAGGAACCCAGCGTCGAAAAGGTCGTTGTTACCAGCTCTTTTGCTGCTATTATCGATTTCCAGGCTGGTGGTCTTGAGCGCCCTGGCTATGTATACACTACCAAGGACTGGAACCCTGGTACGTTTGAGGAAGCCAAAAATGCCACAGGGCCCACTGCCGGCTTGTTTGCCTACTGCGTCTCCAAGAAGCTCGCTGAAAAGGCAGCCTGGGACTTTGTGGAAAAAGAGAAGCCTTCCTTCTCCCTGGCCACAATCAACCCGCCCATGGTCTATGGCCCAACCATCCAGCCAGGTATTCGCCGCAAGAACCTGAACACATCTAGTGCAGCTCTCTATGACCTCATCAATGGCAGGGATTCCATGCCTCAGGGCCTATTCCCCCCTTTCTGTCATGTGAAGGATGTGGCCGCGGCTCATTTGCGTGCGGTGGAGTTGCCAAAGGCCATGGGTCGCCGCTACTTGCTATGTGGTGGTATGCTCAGCGCAAACCATGCCGTTAAGTTCATCGCCGAACACTATCCTCTCCTGCAGTCGAAACTCCCTAAGGGCTGGCAGGAAGCTGCGCAGCAGCTGCCAGATCTTAGCCAGATTGCCCAGCTGGATGCTTCCGACGCCAAAAAGTATCTGGAGATGGACTTCCGCGATTGGAAAACGACCCTGAAGGATTGCGTGGACGATCTGCAGCAACTGGAGAAGCGTCCCAACTGGGATGCGTAGTAACGAAGTCTTCCTGTAGGTGTGCTCCTCCCACCACTTTAACCACGTGCGTCACCACGTGGCATTAGTTCGGAGCCTCGTCCTTCGATCGAACCCAGGCACATGGGTCATGCGGATCGGCGTGCTGGTTGCGCTGGTAGTAAGCGCACTCGTTGCCGTAGCATACGGCGCACCCGAGCATAGCATTTCTCAAGCGAATACAGATGCACATCCTCCATATGCAGTCTTGCCGCCCGAGCCCTTGGCAGCGCATGATCTCGAACTCTCCAATGTGCTGCTTGTCACATCGATTGACGGCGCCCTCCATGGACTTGATCGCTCTTCGGGTCATCTATTGTGGACGCTAGCGTCTTCAACTGAATATAACGAGTTTGAGCCACTTGTCTCTTCTACATATGACTCTCGCTCGGTCGAGCAGCTAGCCCGTGATGCGATATCACACGGCGACCCAACCCTGATTCAAGCACTACAGAGTACGGGTATCTACATTGTAGAACCATCTTCAGGAGGAGATCTGTACCTGCTACGAATTACTGCAGGAGCGTTACATCCTCAGCTTGAGAAGCTTCCATTTTCGTTGCCTGACTTGGTGGCTTTAAGCCCTTTCTCGCTCAGCTCGGACGACACACGTATTTTCGTGGCTGAGAAGCAAACATCGCTTGTCGAGCTGAACGTATTCACGGGGAGTATTCGCGCACTCTACAGCAGCCGCGAGAGTGCTTCCATGACAACCGGCGCACATGGGAGCCCCTCCTTTACCACGGCAGACCACAGCTACGAGGGCGATATCCCAGATGACACGGCCTTAGAGTCACCTTGGGTGTACATTGGCCGTACAGAATATACACTGCGAGTACATGTGCGGGGTCAGCCACATTCCATGCAGACACTACACTATCGCGCCTATACGCCAAACAAGGCTGACCAAGATGTGGTTCTACTGTGGCAGCAGACGATGCAGCCAGCGGACCATCGTGCGATCCTACCATCACCTCAGAACTCGACCCTGGTCTGCTTTGACCTACGTCTTGCTCGAAATCCGTCCAAGTACACCTCTCAGCCGATTCCCCCGGTTCTCTGGTCCTCGACGCTAACCGCAGAGGCCATTGACGTGTTTGACGTCGTGTTCGCACCCCCACCTACATCTTCACTGGATGCGCCACTTTTGCGCCCTGTTATTGTGCCCCACTCCACTGGAATCCTCCCTGCAATCCTAAATCATCAATCGCGGCCGCACCGATCCGACAGCTTCACAGGTGCCTTTTTGGGTGTATCACCCCAGGGTAGCCTCTTTGCTATGGGCAGTAGCCGTTACCCTTTAGTGGAATTCGCCGAATCGGCTGCTGTACTTCATCCGAGCAAGCCCGTGTCCGAGTTGCCGCTGTCGAACCCTGCGGCGGGGCTACTGCGCCCTTGGATCGGAGGGTACCAAGTGCCCCAGGTGCCCGTTGCTAACCACATTCCGCGGCTTGGAGGATCAGTCGCTGTGCCACTGCTTGGAGCACCGCCTGAGCCGACGACTCCGATGCGCCTCACAAAACGTCTTCTCGCTCAACTAATGGCCCTTCTGGCCCTTGTGTTAATCCTGCTGCGTGGTGCCTATCTTATCTGGCGTGACTCGCGACCATTGCTCATGTCAACAGCGTCATTGACATTTGATGACGCCAACGCACTTGGGGCTACACTGTCCGACCCCGACGAGATGGCTGTATCGAAGCCGGTTGATGCACAGGACACCCAAGTCTTTAAGGAGGATACAGAATCCCCCGCTACTGAGACGGTGGAGGCGACAGGCTCCTCAACGTACTTGACCAATGCGGACAATGATTTGAAAAAGAAACGTCGTCGTCGCGGCAAGCGGGCAGGTGCAGCTGTATCTGCGCGGCAAGCGCGGCGCGAGGGCTCGCAGGAAGCAGCACAGGATCCGTCCACAAATATTACACCAAGCACGTCTGGCGCTCTTGACACTCTCGAGACCAAACCCGAGTCTCATGCACCTGCATCCAGCACTGAGGCGGTTTTAGGGCCATTGGAAACGCCCGGGGGGCTTTCAGGGTCTATCCAGCCACAATCACTACAAATTTCCGACCAGGTACTGGGATATGGATCCTCTGGTACCGTCGTGTTTCGCGGAACCTTCCAGGGTCGTGCAGTGGCTGTGAAGCGTTTGCTGCGTGACTTTGTGGAAATGGCATCGAAAGAAGTATCCCTGCTTCAATCGGCTGATAACCATCCGAACGTGATCCGCTACTATTGCCAAGAACTGACGCCCAACTTTCTGTATATCGCATTAGAAGAATGCCCTGCGAGTCTGGCAGACTTGGTGGAACGATCACTTGACCATGAAGAGCTGGCCTCTTTGCTGGAGCCCCGAGAAGCTCTGCGGCAGATTACAGCAGGATTGCAACACCTACACTCCCTCTCCATTGTGCACCGTGATATAAAGCCCCAGAATATTCTTGTCACATTGACGTCAACCCAGCGCCTGCGCTTTCTACTATCTGACTTTGGTTTATCGAAGCGCATCGACAACTTGATCAACAGTACCGCAAGCCAGTCTATTCAAGCAGGTGGCACAGTTGGCTGGCGCGCGCCGGAGCTGCTAGAAGCACAGACGCTGTCACAAAAGGGTCTTGGCTCACGACTGTCACGGGCTGTCGATATTTTCTCGCTGGGCTGTGTTGCCTTCTACCTGTTAACACGCGGAGACCACCCCTTTGGGGAGCAGTACGAGCGGGAGATGCGTATCCTTCATTACCAGGTGGACTTGTCTGCCCTGGAAAAATTCAGCGATGATACCATCGAGGCACAATCGCTGATCGAGAACATGATTCAGGAACGGCCAAATCAGCGACCCACGGCGCTGGAAGTCATGAGGCATCCATTCTTCTGGCAAGCTCAAATGCGCCTCACCTTCTTGCAAGATGTCAGTGACCGTTTTGAGATGCTAGAGCGAGACCCACCGGCTACTGCGATTGAGCTCCTAGAGCGCGATGCTGTCTCCATCGTTGGCACAGATTGGAGGAAGCGCTTCGATCGGGGCTTTCTAGACGATTTGGGCAAGTTCCGCAGCTACAATTCTGCCAGTGTACAGGACCTGCTCCGTGTGATCCGCAACAAAAAGCATCATTTTAATGACATGCCTATGGCCCTAAAAAAGTCACTCAGCCCTATGCCTGAGGGCTTTCTCATGTACTTTACGCGCCGGTTCCCTCACTTGTTCTTGCATGTGTACCAAGTGCTCGAGAAGCTCCCGCTACTCCGGAGCGAGCCGACTTTCCGGCATTACTATGAAGCTGATGTCATGACATTCCATTAGGGTCCTCCCATAGCACTTTCACGTTCCATCACGGACTTGTCCAGTTTAATGAGAATCGTCGTCCGGTCAGGATAGGCATCTGTGGGCACCGCATGTGCCGTGACGCGTGCTGGCTGCATGTTAGTGAGATGCCACGTACGAATCCTAATCCTTCCAGTGCGCCTTCCACAATGCCGGCCGTAAATGCCTCAATGCTCAGCTGGCTCATATCTTTGGGCACAGAGATTCCACTTGCAAAGAATGGCTTGTTACTGGAGATCATATCTGGGTAAGCAACTTTGTCCACGTACATTCGTCAGTACGCTCACTTTCTGTGCTCCTTTCCAAACTGTCCGCCTGGAATCCGAATACAGACTTCCAAAATGTCGTATGGAGCCACAAGAGCGTCTTGAGAAGTCGCGTTTCACGTTGTGGCCGCTTCGGATTCGATGCCGTTTGTGTACGGTGCGTGATCAATATCAACATACGAATGCCTACGCGGCTTCCCATAGATCCCAATAGACGCTCAAAATCCGCAATGCCAGAAACACGCTCTTGACAATAAGAGACCATCTCTGCAAATAGGAACTGCAGCGCACTTTGACTCACTTCGTCCGCGCGTGTCTTGTCCCGAGGTCGATCTAGGATATCAGGCGTCGAAGCAGCTGTAGATACGGACGTTCGACGCACTCCCTCAGTACCGGCGAAGGAGGCACTCGCGCGCGGTGACGACACGGCGTAGGCCGCAGTCCACGGCGAGGCCATCGTTGTGCAACGTTTGTCTCCACACTGCCGCACGCTCCCACAGCTAGGCCGCTCTTGTTCCTATCGATGACTAATCGTACTAGACAAGCTCACGTCGGAGCTCTGGATTATAGGTCGTCCAGGTCACTGTCGCCTTCTTGGTACTCAGCAGTGTTGGGCGCAGCATTTTCATCCTCATCTTCCTCGTCCTCTTCCTCGTCCTCGTCCTCTTCATCGCTTTCGGCCTGTTCCAGCCATTCGAGGAACGGCGCTGCTGCTTTGCGCACCCGCTTCGAGGTTTCCTTGTCGACATACTTTTTCGACACATGTGTACCCCACTGTTGTGCAAGATCTTCGTCCAGTACATCGATTTGGTACAGGGCCATGAGAAGCTTCGGCACGCCATTGGGGACCAGACTGGGTTGCTCGAGACCGGCCAGACGCTCAATACCACCGAGCATCGATTTTTGGTGCTTCTCCGATGTGATCATCTTAACAAGCAACGGTGCATAGTGCTCCACTTCAGCGGGCGCATTCTCACTGAAGAGCGCCTGGAAAAGCACCTGCACAGACTTGTGCTTCTTTTCGATACCAAGCTCCTGAGCTTTGCGATAGACATCCGCTGCACTTGGCCTCGAACCCTTTTCACGCTCTTCCAGGATCCACGTGCCAAACTGCGAATAGGGACTCGACTCGTCTTCTTCACCTTCGTCATCATCAGCGCCAAGCATGCTCATGGCACCCTCCAGTGCCTTTACACGCGCGGCCACGGCCGCCTCCGAGGTGTCGACCGACCAGTCCTCGTCGACGTCCGTTTCCTTCTGACGTTGCTCGGCCGTAGGAATGCTCTGCGCTTCTTTCTGAATTCGTTTGGTCAATTCATCATCACTGCCAGCATTCTCATCGGCTTCAGCCACTTGCACTGACTGGCCACTAGCTGCACCGGCACCTTTTGCACCCTTCACGCGCTTGGGAGGTGGGTTCTTCAAGATAAATGTACACAGCTTGTGGCGCATATCCACATAAGTACGCTTACCACAGGCCTTGCAGTCACGCAGAATATCGCCGTCCCGGATTTTCAGGTCTGTTTCGGGATTTTTGCACTCGCCACAGAGCACAAACTTGTCAATAAAGCCGTCAAGCAGCTCACGCAGGCGGGCTGCATCATGCGCACCATTTACGATATATCTGTCGCTTTTTTCGTCAATCACCGTCTGAGCTCCAAGCTCACTGCCAAAATACTTTGTCGGGTCTGCGTCAGTAAAGTGAAAACGTACATGTCGGCGGTCGACTCAGCGCGCGCGCGATGTCCGACATGTTCGGAATAACGGTCTTAATACCATTTCCTCTACCCTCAATCTTGATTTCAAGCAGAGGCATGCGGTAGCGGTAGAATTTGTCATCGACATCACGACGAATGTTCACGATGGTCATCTTCGCAGGTCACAGATAATTGGTATGGGCACGATGAGGCGTTCACAAAGATACTTTAGGTTTCAAGCAAATATGTATGAAATATCATCAAATTTCGCACACCCCTTCACCAAATTATTTGGCACTAGAGATCCACGCGGTGTATGTGAGAGATTGCACAAGGCAAAGAAACTGTCGTTCGCACAGGCGCGGCCGGAAACTTGGCCTGGCTCTTCGATCACGTGGCCAAATAGTCGTAAGAGGCCATCTGGACTCCTCCACTTGCTGCAGGCTGCGCGAGCCGCCGAGGCAGCGCTATGGACCTAGGGACCCATGACAGTCAAAAGTTACGGGAGTTGAAGCGTCGGGAATCCTCCTACACGATATGGGAGAGATCTCCTGAACGCCCTATGTATGATTATGAGTACAGCGAAGATATAAAGCACAATAGACATCGTCGTCGACATCACCATCGCCACCATCGATCCTACCGTCACGAGCGTTCCGATCAACATGATAAAAGTACGAGAGCCTCAAGTAGTAATTCTCACAAGGATAAATACCAAGAGTCACCAGAAAAACACACTTCCTCAGAGGTCGCAGGCGAGGTTATTGGACCAACTCCACCGTCCAGCACAGCTTATGAACATACATATGGCGCGCGGCTGTTACCCGGAGAAGGGAAAGCTATGGCAGCATTCGTCAAAGAGAGTAAACGTATACCACGAAGAGGCGAAATTGGGCTTGACGCCGACAAAATTGAGGCCCTCGAACGGGCTGGATTTGTGATGAGTGGCTCCCGCCACGAGCGAATGAATGCTGTGCGTTCTCGCAAAGAGAACCAGGTCTTAACAGTAGAAGAGCGCGCGAAAGAGCTTCGTCAGCGTGCTGAAGACAGGGCCCGTAAAGAAGCCGAGATTATTGAACAGTTACGCGAGATGGCTGGTGTGCAACATCAGTCCTCTGCTGTGTGAAGTTCATCCCAAGTCAGAGCGTCTTGGCATCGTTGCACTGCTTTTTCCAATCCTAGCAATTGCGCAACTTCAGCAACGGGAGGTCCCGCACGCTCACCTGTCAAAGCAATCCGTGCACTTTTCTGGACAGCTGTTTTGCCACCCTTTATTTGTTTCGCCTGTCCCTCCATCCAAGTGGGCCATTCTCCTTGCACATTCGTCGTCTCCGTAAAAAAATGTTCCGCCGATTTGACGATATGACGGAACGAACTTGTTGGAATGCTTGCACGGAACTTTCGACACGATTCCGAGTCCCATTGTGGCTCTCGGAACAAGTAAGACATCTTTTTGGGAATCTCTTCCAATATATCGACGCGCTGTTGACCAAGATTAGCCACACGCAAAAGATATTCATCACTGATATTGCACAAGGCACTGTACATAATAAGATACCCCTCAACGTACCTAGACCCCAAATCTCTGTCCAGAGCCGTGCGCAAACGATTTAACATAGAGGATCTCGTTGCCGCATCGTTGGCAGCGCATTCTAGCTTAGAATGTAGGTGCTTTCGATTAAGGAATGCGAGCTTGTCAAGAGGCAGAGTAGCGCGAGAGTGAGATATCCGACACAGGTCGAAGTTCTCAATCAACTGCTCCATAGTCTTCACATCTTGATCCACGTCTTGAACCTCCGGATGGCTATATCCGGTCAATGCAACAAGATTTACCAGGGTTTCTGGCTCCCACCCTTGTCGCTGGTAATCCTCAACGCGTACATCGCCAGAACGCTTCGAAAGCTTAGTGCCATCAGCGTTAATGAGAAGCGGCAAATGCACAAATTGTGGTGCAGTCACACCAAGTGCTTCATAAAGAGCCAAATGCTTGGGCATAGACGGAATCCACTCTTCTCCCCGAAAGACATGCGAGATTTGCATTTCTGTGTCGTCCACCACACTGGCAAGGTGATAGGTGGGCCATCCATCGCTTTTCACCAAGATCGGATCATCTGTGGCTCCTGACATGACGTCTGGTCGGAAATTCATGTGACCATATACCACATCTTCGTAACTGAAGACGCGCCCAGCCTCCATCTGGTGTCAGAAATCGAACATACTTTAAGTCGAACGACATACGTCTCCCCCTTCAGAATTCGTTCTTGCGCTTCGTCTTCACTAGGGGGGACATAGGCCTCTCTCAAAAGAGCTGAAGAGCGAGCATCTAAATTTCGGGAAGCAGGAGCTCGGAAATCCCTGTAGGCTCGGCCATTTTGAAGCAAACGTTGGGCATATGCTTGGTACAAATGAAGGCGCTCCGATTGCACATAAGGGCCAAAGGGGCCTCCTTTATCCGGTCCTTCATCGTAATCAAGACCGGACCATCTCAGAGATTCCTGAAGGGCCTTTTGCGCTCCAGGCACCAAACGCGACTGGTCCGTATCTTCGATTCGTAGCACCCATTTTCCTCCCATCTTGCGCGCAAACAGATAGTTCAACAGTGCTGTGCGTAAACCACCAACATGCAGGTAGCCAGTCGGTGAGGGAGCAAATCTAACTCTTACGCCATGGCCTGAGCTGTAGGCGCACGTTAGCACCGTACAGCTCCGCCATCGCTGCCCGCATAGCCTGGATCGTGCTAGAATCATGGTGCAGGGAGGTGGAGGCCTTCGGCCGATGCCACAATTGGGACGTGCGTACACCAGTGAGTACCCCAGACTTGTCTCTCTCATATCACGATGGCGTCACCATCCTCGGCTGCGTCCATCCCGTCAGACCTGGTCGTCCTGGAACTTCCTTATCCCTATATATTACACCCAGGTCTAGTACTTACGGTTACTCTGCGGAATGTGCAATGTTTATCTATACTGCGTGCGGCATTGTCTGAACGTCGTGGCTCTGTGGCCAATACCTCGCATTCGAGCTCTAAAAATGTGATTGACCAGCGGCCCATGATCTTGGCCTGCCTTGCTCAAAAGTCACCTGAAAATAAGGAAATATCAGGCCAGGCTGACTCCATGGATGTCTTGTACCCATGGGGTTGCGCTGGCCGCGTGTTGCGCCTAATCAATATGCCACATACGGATCAATGTCGCATTATGCTTTCTGGTTTAAGTCGAATTCACGTCAAAAAGGTTCGACCTGTGAAAATAGAGGCAACTGCGGGTATCGAAATCGCACCGCCTCTTTTGGCTACCGTCAAGGTTCTTGGTGATAAGGAGTCCAATGCAACATTACTCGCTGGTCCTGCTCATAAACGCCTTACAGAAACCACCATCCGTCTCATCGATGCCATGCAAAAGGTACCATCTACTCCTCCTGGAGCATCTGCTTTATCCCGAATTCCTCTGCTTCCCTCCAGTCTAGTACCCAAGCTTGTACATTTGCTTGAGGCCAAAGAAGAAGCTCATGTCGCAACACTCCCTGACCTTTTAATGGGTGTACTTGGAGGTACATGCACATGGAAGGATCGCCTAGAGCACCTATCCTTGGTGCATGCCGGTGCTCGACTGGAGCGAACGGCTGATATGTTCGAACATGCGATTGGAAGGGTGAAAGTCTTGCGCGAACTTCTTACAAGTGTATCAATCTCATTCGAAGATACTCATCGAGCCGAGCTTCTCCGAACCCAGTTACAATCGATTGTCGCCCAAATCTCTGGCGTATCGTACCCAGGGGTTTCACTCCGAGTGATTGATGGTGAGCGCGCCCAACCCCTTGTCAAGTCGCCTCCTCCAGTCTTGCGCCGCGCAATCAAGAAGGTTAAAGGAGAAACTGACGAATCCGATGACGACCCTATGTCTGCTGATATGGATGACAATACTGCCGGTGATGAAGTGAAAGAACTAGCTGATCGATTAAAGCAAGCATCTATGCCACTCGAAGCTCGTAAAGTGTGTGAACGTGAACTTCGTCGCCTGAAGAAGATGCCCTCTCAAAGTATGGAGCGTGGTGTGCTAATCAATTACCTTGACACTATGCTGGATCTCCCTTGGGACCGCAGATGTGCACAGATCTCACAAGCAGAACTCAGCACCCTTGTTCCTAGCACCCAGGCCGTCATCGATCCCAGTCTGAGTCTTGTAAAACAGGCTGAAAAGGTGTTGGAGGCTGATCATTATGGTCTTGAGAAGGTGAAGAAGCGCATTTTGGAGTACCTTGCCGTACTCCAACTGAAGAGTGAGCAAGCAGAAGAGCAGGCCAAGTCGCAACAGGCGAGTATGCCTGAGGGTACTGCGCCACCCAAATTGCTTAATTCCATGGCATCAAATGTTTCATACAAAGGACCTATCTTGCTCCTTGTCGGACCCCCCGGCACTGGTAAAACGTCTATTGCAAGGTCTCTTGCAGCTGCCTTGCAGCGCCCCTTTGTACGTCTCTCTCTGGGTGGTGTACGGGATGAAGCTGAGATTCGTGGCCATCGTCGCACGTATGTGGGCGCCCTGCCTGGTTCTATCGTATCTTCGCTGCGTAAGGCACGTGCATCGGACTGCGTCATGCTCCTTGATGAGCTAGACAAGCTCAGCAGTGGTATGGGTATGCACGGAGATCCAACAGCCGCTATGCTTGAGGTGTTGGATCCTGAACAGAACCATGCCTTTAAAGACCATTATTTGAACGTTCCTGTTGATCTGAGCCGTGTCGTATTTATTGCGACTGCCAACTCTCTCGATACCATTCCTGAACCCCTGTTGGACCGTGTGGATGTTGTGCACATTGCTGGCTACACCTACGATGAAAAGGTTGCCATTGCCCAAAAGCATCTGCTGCCAAAGCAAGTTAGCGCACAAGGTCTGGAGAACAAGCTAGTCGAATTTGACGAAGGTGTTTTGCTAAAAATTGCTATGTCGTACACTCGTGAAGCCGGTGTTCGAACAATGGAACGCCGAATCGGCGATATTGTGCGCGCCAAAGCTGTGGAATATGCGACACAGCGGCACACATCCTCCAGCAACTACCAGCCTCATGTCTCGGTTGAAGATATGGAACGATTCTTGGGACCGCCAACCTATGAGCCAGAGATTACAGACAGCGTTGGTACACCAGGTGTTGCCACAGGAATGGCCTACCAAGGTTCGGGTACTGGCGCCATCTTGCACATTGAGTGCGCCTTTTTGCCAGCAGGTACTGCCGCGTTGAAGCTAACTGGCTCCTTGGGTGATGTGATTCGAGAGTCAGCTGAATTGGCCTTTGCATGGGTCAAATCTCATGCATTCGCCCTCGGCATCACTGCTGATCGTGACGCATCGTTCCCTCAAAATGACGTGCATCTGCATATGCCCAGTGGGGCGACACCAAAGGATGGTCCAAGCGCAGGCGTGGCATTTGTATGTGCGCTTGTGTCCATGTATCTGCGAGTGTCTTTAGACACACGCCTCGCTATGACAGGCGAAATTACACTACGTGGGTATGTAACGCCAGTCGGGGGTATCAAAGAAAAAGTCATTGGAGCCCACCGTGCTGGTGTTCGCAAGGTCATCTTGCCCCAACGCAACCAGCGCGATGTTGAAGCGGATATTCCAGCCCCTGTACGGGCTGAGATGGACGTGGTATATGTGCGCACGATTCAAGACGCCCTGCATGCTGTGTTTGGTGCCAGTCTCGAGACGCAAATCAGCACCCTTCACGGTGACATTGAAGCTCGTCGGCGTTTGCAAGAGCTCGAATGGCAAAGCCGATTGTAGATAGCGTACCGTCATAGCCGACTCGATGTCTAGGAACAGCATGCCTCCCAATGGGTCACCCATTTGGCCATACGCTCGCGCTCTTGCTGCAGTTGTGCGTATTGCACAGATGGTGGACACTTTAAGCTCAAATCCACGACTCGCGGGGCTGCCGCCATTTCCCTGGCGCGTTTCCAAACAGACTCTGGTTCCCGTATCGTGGTAGCTGGCTTGTACACAGGTAAAGCGGGCAAGGCGGCGAGATTTTCCAGCCAAGATTTGGCTTTAAGGACTGCATTTTCTGCTTGCAGTTGCTTTAAAGCGCGATCTTTCTGATACACACATTCTGTCGGCGCGTGATCAACGTCGGAATTCGATTCCACCGTCGGTTCCTGGACATTCTCAAGCTGAGCACGCAGTGCTTCCGCTTCTTGACGCCAAGTCATACTCTCAGTGGCTTGCGCATGACTTTTCTCGAGCTGGTGCTGTAAACGCGCCACTTTTGCGCTCGCTGCCTCCGCTGCTTCCTCTCGCTCGCGCAGAATTTGTTCCAACTTGGCGAGCCGATCTTTCCAATGACGTGCTTGTGCTGCATCACGCGCTTCACAAAGTTCTGTGTATATGACACGAGCTCGAATGTCCCAAGGAGGCATATCATCGATGGCCAAGACATGGTCCTGACTCATGGCCCCTGCCAAGACTTGCTCTGCCTCTTCAACCAAAGTGCGCATACCTGTACATAGTTCGGGCATGGCCTCAAGTACTGACGTGGCTTCATCGTTCAGTACAGTCTCAACAAGGGGGGTAGCCTGAAGTACCAGCGCAGACGACTGCCGCCCTAATTCAGGGAGTGACTGTATCTGTGAAAGCTCGATGGTCTCCTTATTGGCATATAACGAAGCCAAACGCCGATGAAGTCTTCGGCAAGCGATACGTGCACGTGAAGTGAGTGTGGCCCACTCTGACGTCGAGGTATCCCTAATTTTTTGCTGGACGATTCCTGCACATACAAGCAATGTTTCCACATCATGCAGCGTAAGAGAGGCGCTACCAATCTCTTTTGCCGCAAGATCATAGACAGAGTCCATATCTGGCAGCGCATGAGATACCGATTCGAATGCGGCCACCGCCTCTGTACAAATACGCTCACACATGGTTTCATCGAATTGCTCATGCTCAAGCGTCTCGATACAGGTTTTCATTTGCTTCTCGATATGCTGAAGATAAAGATGATCTTGAGCGTGTTCCAAATAGACGTCCGGTGTGGCCGACTTCAACACAGCACTGATCTGCGTGGCTAGTGCGTAGACATGCGTGAGTGAGCGGCGAAGATGGCACCCAGCGAGCGTGACATCATCCAGCGTGCGTTGCACCAGCTGTTCCTGTACGTCAATCTCTTGCACCAGAGAATGCCGAATCAGATCACACCAGCGTGCGATACGCTCATAAAACAAAAGCGACTGCAGAGCCGATTCGTCGGCGCCTTGAAACGACGGCGGTAAGTAAGAGCGAGTAATTGAAAGTCGCAGAAGAGTTTGCTCATGTTCGATGGCGCGCAAACGAGGTACTAACGATATCGAATTCGAATGAGAGACAGTGGGATAGGGAGCGGACGGAGCGGGAGCAGGGGGGGCATTGCACTTGGCACGCCATGTATCACGGTCCTTCATCAGTTCTGTGACTAGAGCTCGGAACTGCTCAATAGTTGAGGCATGTGATGCCAAGTGCATTTGAAGTACCTCCCTTTCGTTTGAAAATTGTGTTAGTCTGTCCTCGCGCAAGTCGAGCTCCTGTTGCAATTGGGCCTCTGTCTCGAGATGTGTTGCCTCCAACTCATCATTCACTGTTTGAAGCGCCTCTAACTCTTGGATTTCTGACGAAAGTTGCTCAACACGCTCTTCCAAAGCCATATTTCTCTCAGTTAACTGCTCCAACATATCTTGGGCGCCATGTGCCACATCCGCCTGGATTCGTAGTTCTGTCAAGACTGTCTCGGCTCGCTGAAGTTTGTCGCGGGTACTGGCATAATCCTGCTCCAGTTGATCTTTCATAGCCAGATCCGCCCGTAGCGAGGCAAGCTCTTTCCTTTGCTTGGTATCAGTTTCCTGTGCCGAATCACGCAGTCGTAATAGAGCTTCCTTGAGGCGCTCATTCTGTTCTAGTAGCGCAGCAGCATCTGCTGGCATAGCTGCCTTGGCGGCCTCTGCCTGGTATTCTTGCTCGAGCTTCAGTTCATCTGCCGCGTCGCGTGCCACCTGTAGCTCCTGTTGCAAAGACTCAATACGCTCTTCCGCCATTTCAAAGTCAAGTGTGACCATCTCAAGTCCTTCGTTGAGCTCCTCAATGCGATTTTGCAACTCTTCACGTTCCTTTTCTAGTTCCGAGACACGCCCTGTTGATTCCCAACAATCCTTGCTACGCTGCACTTGTTCAGCCAACTTATTTTCCAGTTCTTGGACCTGTTCGAGATATCTCCGGCACTCAGCCTCTACCTCCTGAAGTCGCTTTATATCAGGGTGAGATGCTCTTTCAGCTTTAAGTCCTTTGCAGGGAGACTTTCCGGCATCAGATTCATCCTCAGAAACTAGAACGGATGTGATCGGTTTTGGCCTTTGTGTCTCTAGGTTTGATGTGGGCGAATATTTTCTGGGAAGCCAAGGTTTCGTGGGAGAAACAGGCGTAGTTTTTAAAGCTCCCAACCTTCTTGAACGCGCTTCGGCTGTCGTGCGTGCACGCTCTGATGGAGACATGAGCGAAGAATATGAGGGAGAAGCAAGAGTTTGAGCAGCACTTTGTGGGTGCCTCAAAGCCGGGCGCGTAGGTGTTGACACTCCCTTATTCAGAACTGAAGATGACTTTCGCTGAGAAGTTTGTGTGCCCGATTTGAAGGGCGATGCAGCAGGAGGTCTTCGCACGCTGGTAGAGGGACGCGGCATGACGCGAGGCATTGAAACAGGTCGTAAAGAAGGATTGGCTGACGCAGAAGTTGAAGGATTCTTCAGTGATGTATCATCTTGTGAAACCAAGCTCACTTGACTAGGACGCACAAACACACCATAGTAGGGCTCGCACTCAAAATAGCGTTTACCTTGCACAGATCCATCGTTTTTTCCACGCGGCTCCTCCAGGCAAATACCTACCCATGGCCCTTGCGCAAATGAGGTTTGTCCAACAAATAAAATCTCACCATACCCCATATTTGCCACCCGGCAACGTGCGTGTAATCGCAGCGGCGCAGGCGACGCCATCGTGCGCGAACGATCGCGCACTGACATTGATCCACTGAGCGTGTTGTGTAGGTCACGTGAATTACGCGTGGGGCACTTTTGGGTGAGCGCATGGCGATGCAGCTGCGCTTGCTCTCCACGGCCTTTTGTTAAGATGGGGGCGTTCCTTTCGCGCCTGAAAGGCAAGCTATTTGGAACACGCGAGCTGCGTGTCTTGATGCTTGGTCTTGATAATGCGGGAAAGACCAGTATGTTGACAGTATTCTTACGTTCCAGCCATTCTATACAAGCTCAAACTCCATCGCAACGTCAAAACCATCCCTACGGTTGGCTTTAATGTCGAAACCATAACGTTCAAAAATGTAAAGTTCAACGTTTGGGTATGTTTTTCTCCTATCTTACAGCCAGGATGTTGGTGGCCAAGATAAAATCCGGCCTCTTTGGCGGCACTATTATACAGGAACCCAGGGTCTCGTCTTTGTGGTGGACAGCCGCGACCGAAACCGGATGGACGAAGCACGAGACGAGCTTCACCGCATTTTGTCAGACAGAGAAATGCGTCATTGTGTCTTGCTTGTGTTTGCTAACAAGCAGGACCTCGCGGGTGCCATGTCGCCACAAGAATTGACCGAACGCCTAGGTCTCTACGCGATCCAGGATCGCCCATGGTTTGTGCATCCTAGCTGTGCAGCAACTGGTGAAGGTCTTTCTGAAGGCTTGCAATGGATGAGCCAAAATATCCCCGATATGCGACTGTAACATGTCTTAATACCCTCCCAATTCACTCTGCGAGAAATGTGCCGTCATTCGACGTTGATAGTCCTCGAGTTTGGGACACTGTGTAACGCCGTGACCCAGACCGCCACAAACTGCACATGCGTCTCTTCCCGCAGCCGAACCGCTGCGCGGATCGTCAAGTGCTTCAAGAAAAGATGGGATCCTTTGTTTGGCTTCCAAGAGCAAGTATTTAAGGTCGAGCATAGTTTGGTCGCTCACCTGCGAGTTTACAAATGTGGTAGCAATGCCAGTCCTCCCATTTCGGCCCGTCCTGCCAATCTGATGAACGTAGTCTTCAATATCTTTAGGCATCGTATAGTTAATGACATGACGGATTCCATGGAAATCAAGCCCCTTACTAGCCACACCACTGGCCACCATGACGTCCTTGGTCCCTTTCTTGAAGCTTTCTATCGCATATTCGCGTTCTTCCTGTGATTTAGATCCGTGGATGGCCACCACTTCGACGCCTTTGCGTAATAAATACTCATAAACATCTTCCACTTCATGCTTGTTATCACTAAAAATAATCACTGGTGGTGCCGTTTTTTGAAGCGTCTCAAGAAGATAGACCATCTTGGAACTTGAATCAACATACTCAACTTCCTGGATGACATCTAAACTGGCCGCGCCCGCGCGACCTACATTCACAATGACTGGTTTGATGAGTGACTGTTCAGCAAATTCCAATATTTTTTTAGGCATTGTAGCAGAAAACAGCAACGTTTGGCGCTGTTGGGAGAAAAAACTCATGATGTTGCGGACATCTTCCTCAAATCCCATATCCATCATTCGATCGGCTTCATCAAGACATAAATAGTTGCACAGATCCAGCCGAAGTCGCTTTCTCTCCAACATATCCTGTAGCCGACCAGGCGTGGCCACGACTACATGAACGCCACGACTCATTTTGTAGGACTGATCGGCCATATTGATGCCGCCGATGCACAATAGCGACCGAATCTTTGCATAGCCGCCGTGCTCTAGAGCTTCACTCATTCCCTCAATATATTCGTGAGTTTGTCGTGCGAGTTCTCTTGATGGACATAGAATCATGCCCAAGGGTCCATCTCCTTTTTCATAAGGGCACCTACGCTCAGCTTCGGCTGCGAAAAGAACCAACGGCAAACAAAATGTGAGCGTTTTGCCACTTCCAGTCGAGGCAATGCCTATAATATCCCGACCGCTAAAGGCGGCAGGCAAGCATTGCATCTGGACAGGTGACGGTCTCTTAATCCGTTTGCGTTCTAGATGCTCGATAACGCACCTTGGCACTTTCATGTCCTTCCATAAGTAACTTTATTGCTTACCTGGAAATATGGAATTATAGGAGGGATATGCTCCCCTTCGACGACAACATGGTAGTGTTTCCGAATTCTCATTCTCTGTGAGTCTGAAAGTTCCAAAATATACTGGGGTGGCTTCCATGAACGTTTAAGAGGCTCCTTATACTGAATGTCTTTGGCCAATTCGGTATGCCCAATAAGTTTTTTGCGCGTACTCTGTGCTTCCAAAAAACGTGCCTCTTCTTCTGCCTCTAGGTCAGATTTTGATCTATCCTGAGTATCGCTTGTTTGAATTTCCCGCGCGGTCTCTAATAATGAGGGTGCTTTGACTTGGTTCGGCGACGGCTCCCTAGTTGGTACTGGTGCTGGCATGTTCATCTTCGCACGCGATTGATGCCTTTGCAAAGCCTCTGATCGCCTTTTCTTTAACGGAACATATGGTACATAGTCTTCTTCCTCGTATGCATACAATCGATCGGGCTCATCGGCGGCAGATACACTACTGTCCTTGTCCTCCGACATACACGCTCATAAAATACGTGTGATTGTCTGTGCTTTGATGCACCTCCACATACACGTGATAGACACGAGCGGACGGGTGCTGCATTCACCTACCCCGCTGCCATGGTGCGCAAGGCTCGAGCGCCTCATGTATCGCTCGAGGCCCAACTTCAGCAGCTCACGCTGCTAAGCGATGTTGAAACCAATTCAGAAAATTTTGAGCAACTTGGTCCCATCATCAAGAATTTGGATGAGGCACATCAGCAAGATGAATTCCTGCTTCAGCTGCGCGAGTTTGTGCGCAAAAAGGATGAGGAAATCGAACAGGTCTGTAACGAAAACCACCAGGAGTTCGTTTCTTCTGTTGATGAACTCTTGATTGTGCGATCGGGTACTGTAAATCTCAAACATCGTATCAACGAATTGAATCAGGAAGTTCAAGCGAGTGGTCATACACTATTCAAGAAGAAGAAGGACTTGATTGAGAAACAGCGTGTTGGTCAAAACATCAATGAGACAATCGAAATTCTTCAGGAATTTCAAAATGTCTTGGAAATGACGTCTGTCGTGGATGAATTGATTATCCAAGAGAAGTACTATTCAGCATTAAGACGACTTGAAGAGCTTGAAAGTGTGCATTTAAAGCCATTGATGCAGCACGAACTTGCTCAAATGATTCGCGACTCTATTCCTAATATGCGCGAGCGTGTCTCTATGGATGTGACGAAACAGCTCAAGAGTTGGATGTATGATGTACGAGAAAAGAGTGGTGCTGTGGGCCGTGTTGCTCTAGAAACGATGGAAGCTAGGCAGCAGCGATGGCGTCATCGCAGCCAGAAAGATCCCATGCTTCGCATGTCGTCGATTAACAGTCCGATTGAGCAAATTGTTAATGAACGCATTGAAGTAAACTATTTACAAAACGACAAGGTTCAAGTTGACTTTAAACCCTTGTATCAGTGTATCCATATTTATGAAGTTTTGGATCAGCGTGAAAAGCTGCAAGTTAATTATCATGAGGACCGTAAAGCTCAGGCCAATCTTCTTCTATCACGCAATCTCAACATGTATCAGAGCAGCCATGATTTGATGGCCCTGTTGGAGGAAGTTGTTGGGTACTTTGTGATCGAGTGTCATGTATCTTACACATCTCCCGCTGGATTCCGACCCATGAGTGAAGTGGAAGATGTGTGGGAATCCATGTGTGAGCGTCTTGTCGATATGGTAAATGTTGGTTTGCGTGATTGCAAAGATACCAAAGCATTTATCGAAACAAAGTCTGCACTGCAGACATTTGTTCGCACCCTAGAAAGTTTCGAGTTTCAGGTATCGCGTATGAATGGACTTATTCTCTCGCTTTTCCGTCGATTTGCCGAGCTTCTTCGTGAGCGATTTGCCAACGACTTCCATCAGGCGGTGCGAGAGGCACAGCATCAGCCCATGATTGTGAACAATCCCAATGAACTTACCAAAGTTTTGAGTGTGTGCTGGCTCAAACAAGGTGAAGCGGAGCAGTTGCAAAAACAACCATTCCCTCTGTCCTTGCCCTTTTCTCAGACATATCCCTTGTGTTGTATGGATATCCGGAGTTTAGTGGAACAATATTACAATTTCTCCGGCGGCTCACCGCAGCGCATTCGCGATATTGACAGCATCTTGACACAGTCCCTGGACGAGCTGCTAGTGCAGCAAATCAGCGCCAACATCCGAGAAACAGTCGAGCAATCGAACAATCTAAGCCAGATCGCCCAAATTATCGTGAACATTGAGCATTTCCAGCTGGCGTGCAAAGAGTTGGAGGCATGGCTGACTGATTCTCGAACACCCAACCCCAGCAGCCGATTAGTGTTAGGTGCTTCTCATCACTTGGCTAAAACATTGGAAATTGCACAAAAGCGCATTGATACGGCTTTGTTCGTGAAACTGGACCAGTTCTTGGATCTTCTCGAGTATGATTGGACACCATCGCAAGTGCGGCCTGGCTCGCAGCAAGCATCTCCCTACCTGCGCGATTTGGTTGACTGGCTCTCAACGATGATGGACAGTGCGCTAATTCTCCTACCAAATGATGCGAAGCATGCTACGTTTCAATCGTGCTTTATGCACATTACGAATCGGCTGTTGAATTCGTCTCTGCTTGACAGAGATGTTTCTAGAGTCAACATGGCCGGCCTGACCCATCTGGAGATGGATGTAACTTTTCTCTACAACTACGCTATGTCATTACATGTCGATGGAATGGAGAATGTATTTGGGCAGATTCGTCAGACGCTAGCGGTCGTCCTATCTGAATCTGTTTCTGAATATGCTCTTTCGCCTTTGGCACGCTCACAAAAGTACGTTTCTTATTCTCACGCTAGATTCTCGCAAGTGCATCCGGTTAAAGTTGCCCAAATTCTCGATAAGCTTGGTGCGTTTTATGCATCGCAGCCGGGTCGAGGCGACTTGGCCCAAAAGTGCCAGCGCGAAAGAGATATGGTTCGGCGACTCATTCAGCGTTGAAATACCCTTAGCGTGGCTGTTCCATCTGAGCCAGTGTCGACGAGACAATCTACTTTAATGAACAATAAATACCCCTTAGAGCCTGAATTCTATCTACATCGATACCTCTTTATGGGTCACGTCCTAGGTTCACTTAGGGTCGTGTCACGGTCCTGGCCGAAATTCGCAATGCCAGGTGTTCTCGAATGTATAACAGATTTTCGATGGAAATTGTACTGTGTAACACGCTCTTTTTTCTTAATAGATAAGTGAAAGGGGCGACAGAGTCGCTGCTGGGCCTTGATCTGGCTTCGAACCCTGGGATGTTGCATGGCTCGTGCGAAGCGCCGCCACTCGTTCGTGGAGGCGACACACTCCATCACGTGGGCGACGAGCCCACGACACACCTACGCGTGCCTCCACGATGTCGGAGGACGCGTCCGCCAATGGGGCAGACGCGTTCGTCTATGATCCCCAGCCAGATCTTGGAGAGCAACGTGAGCTGAGGCGAGAGTATCGAGCTCTTCTTGCAAATGCACAAAGTACGTGCGAGTGCTTCTGACTCAGATACACGACGACACCTGCCCGAAAGCACCATCCAAGAGCTCGGTGACATGGTGCGCATCGGCGACGAGCTGTACTCGAAAGTCAAGGCGCCAATGGATGGTCTTTTGGATTCTAGATATCTTCTTAATATTTCGGATATGGGTGCAGAAATGACGCGCACTATGCGTATTGATGCTGACGCGTTTGACATGGATGAGTATATGCAAAAGGTTGCGCACTTCATCGGTGGAACTACCGTCACAGCGTCTACACGGCCGGATGATAGTGCTGCTGACATGTCTGAGATATTTACTGGTGATACAGACACATGGAACTGGGATCGACTTGGCCTACTTGCCGCACGTCACTCGCGGCGTGCTCCAGTGGCGGAGCATTTACTAGGGCCCTTGCAAGTGACACCAAAACACAGGAAGATTACACGGACTTCTCGTCTTGATACTGACGCAGAGCAAGTCGCGCCTCAGATACTCGATGCATCGGCTATTGTTCAATCAGAAAATGAAACCTCGCGTATGGTGCTGGACATCGCTCGCCGCCTGGAGGAATGTTGTGATGAAGATGGCATCAACTTGTTCCGTTTTGCTCTGAACCCCGACAGCTTCAGTGATTCTGTGGAGAACTTGTTCTATATCAGCTTCCTTATTCGTGATGGGAAAGCTGCCATTATTGAAGACAGTGAAGGTGACCCGATACTTTGTATGTTGTACGGGCTAACACAGTGCTATCGGAAGAGCCCACGGAAGAAGACAGGCAGGCAGGCCTTACGCGGCGCCAGATTGTCTTGGAGCTCGACGTGCCAATTTGGCGAGAGCTGCTTAACTTGTACAATATCACTTCCCCCATGATACCTTCTCGTGAGCAGCCCACAGCGCTGCCGTCTACAGGGGGCTGGTATAGCTGAACTACCTAGATATGCAAAGTATCCAACACGCAAAATAAGCGGCGCAGTTCAGGCACAGTCCATGTGCCTAGGTCATGGGAGGAAGGTGCATCGATCGCGATCTTTTGCGGAAAGGTCGCCTTCGCCACAGCCCAGATCATGTCCTGAACACGAAGCGAGTTCGAGCCTTGCATATCAGCGGCACCAGCATGCCATGCCGGCGCTACCTTTTCATCGCGCAGACGAACATTGACCGTACGGTTTTGCAGTTCCTGCTGGCCCACAATTAAAATAAAGTTGTAGCGCTGAAGCTGTGCATGGCGCACTTTCTTACCCAGAGTGTCGCCAGAGGAGCTGAGATAGTGGGGCGGAAGTTCCACTTGGAAGCGCGCGCGTGAAGGGACTTGCAAGGTATGATGAGCCATGGATGCAGAGAGGAATGGATTCCGCGACTCGCGTGCTTCCTGCGTGGTTCCACACAGGTTGGCTTGTACTTCTTGGGCGTACTCAGCGATATGCTCGTGCGACGTGGGCTCTGAGCCAAAGGCAGGAATCACCACCGCCTGTCGAGGACTGAGCCAGAATGGCCACCAACCCTTGCACTGCTCCATGAGAATGGCCAAGAACCTTTCGAAACTGCCGAGAATGGCCCGGTGAATCATCACGGGTCGTGCATATCCAGGCCGGGTTTCATGTACCCCTTCTTCGCTGGGCGCCTGCGCATACTCGAGCTTGAATCGCTCCGGCAACTGGAAATCAAGCTGGATGGTGGCCGTTTGGTGCTTTCGGCCCATCGCATCGACGAGTCGGATATCAATCTTGGGGCCGTAAAATGCGCCATCCCCTTCATTGAGCGACCATGGTTTTCCGCACTGGTCAAGCGCCTGTTTTAAACTAGTCTCGGCGCGGTCCCATACAGAGACATCGCCAATGAAATTGTCAGGGCGCGTCGAAAGCACAAGCTCGTATCGGTTACCAAAGCCAAAGACTCGGTAGCCAAGAGACAGCATATGCAACATGCTTTCGATTTCCTTGGCCACCTGGGACGGCATACAAAAGACGTGTGCATCGTCTTGGTGAAAGCGGCGCACACGGGTCAAGCCAGAGAGAGCACCTGAGGCTTCGTTGCGGTGCAGTGGGCTGAACTCAGCCAAGCGCCACGGCAGCTCACGGTAGGAGCGCGGCTGGTGGGCAAACATGACGCAATGCCCAGGGCAGTTCATGGGCTTGAGGCCAAAAACGCCTTCATGTTCACCGCAGCAAGAGAATCCCTGTGCACTAAACATGTCATCACGGTACTTGTCCCAGTGTCCGCTCTGCTTCCATAACGAGCTGCGATACAGCTGAGGTGTTTGGACCTCTTCGTATCCGAAAGCATCATACAAGTCACGAATCACACGTTCCACTTTTCGGATTAAACGCATGCCGTGAGGCATTACAAAGGGGCTGCCAGGAGAAGACTCGTGCGCGAAAAAGAGTTGCTGCGCCATACCAAGATGCCGATGATCAGACTTTTCCAACTCGGACATGCGCGATGTATACTTTTGCAAGTCACTTGAAGAAGGGAACGCAATACCGCGGATTCTAAGTAGGGGCTGGGATCCATCCAGAGCCCATGGCGCATGCAGCGTGGCCGCAGACCATCCCAGGATCTTGGCGGCCTTGATCGGCTTTGTCTGGCGCAGCAATGTCGTATCGCCATGGCGCGGAAGAATATTGATCGCGTGCGATCCAGCATAGACAACGGGCACCTTCTCTTGATGATCGGCATAGTCGAGTATGGCGCGAAGCACAAGGGGGTTATGGCCAAAGAGCTTCGTGGCTTCATGCCAAGCAAGCACTTGGACAGACAAGGGCAATCCACGCTGGCAGGCTTGCTTCATTGCTCGCTCCATGTCTCCAAGTTCTTCCGCCGACATCTTGGGCGAACCTGCGCGGAGCACTGTCGTCACACACGATTGAAGCGCCTCGTCTACTTGCACATGGGCTTCGAGCAGTTGGGGGCTCAGAGAAAGAGGAGGATCCATGCGAGCACGTAGTACTTCCATCGTGTATCCCGAAGTAGCGTCTGGCTCATTCCCCGCACTCTCCGTGACAAGAGGGATAGAGCAAATGGCACCCGGGCACACTTGCTCAATGGCGATGCACTGAGCATATGCGGCAGACAGCCAAAACGTGCGCTGCGCAAGCTTGTCTTCCGAGTCGAATGGCAGAAAAGTCAAGTGCTTCGCTGCTTGTGATGGTGTCGCATTCAGAGAAAGAGGTTGGCCAAGGTCATCACGCGCCACCACATACGCACCCGCTTCATTCGAGCAGGCCGTACTTAAAATCTGTGCCGCACTAGCACGTTGATCAGGGCTCACAGGTACTGTGCGAGCAGAGGCATATGTTGCAGCACACGTGCTCAAGCGAGCTAGGGGTACTGCTATGGGCCTTTGCGCCCATGTCCGAAGAAGTCGGACGTCGCGCCCTGGCACCAGCATAATGGGAGGCACAGACACAAACGCACGTGGCTCGGCGGACGTTTCACGCCCGTGCGACAGCGGCTCGCCCAGGTCACCCGACTTGTGCGCCACCATGACGAACAATGCCACACTAAACCATGTCCAACCGGATCCGATTCTATACTCTTTCCCTACTCCTGAACTTCTAAGTGAATCTCTAGCTGATTTTGTGATCAAGGTATGTTGATGACTTGATAACAGGAGGCGCAAAATGCAGCGATTGAGAAGCGCCAGATGTTCACGATCGCCTTGTCTGGTGGGTCTCTTCCCAAGACGCTGGCGAAGGGACTTCTAGCTCGGGATGACAATGCAGTTCAGTGGCACAAGTGGCAGGTGTTCTTTGCCGATGAGCGCCTGGTTCCATTGGACCATGCTGACTCGAACTTCAAGTTGTGTGACCAGGAACTCTTCTCCAAGGTCCCAGGATTCCCGCGCGAACAGATCCATACGATCGATGAGTCCCTCCTGGATGATGCGGAGGCGCTCTCTGATGCTTATGAGAAGCGTTTGGTGGACACTTTCGCTGGTAAGGAGACGGTGCGCAACCCCGTTTTTGACCTGATTTTGCTCGGCATGGGTCCGGATGGCCACACTTGCAGCCTGTTCCCGGGTCATGAGCTGCTGAAGGAGCAAGACCGGTGGATTGCCCCGATTGAGGATTCGCCGAAGCCACCACCTCGCCGCATTTCGTTCACGTACCCTGTCTTGAACCACGCTCATAATGTCGCGTTCGTGCTCGCTGGCGAAGGCAAGCAAGAAATGCTAGCAAAGGTGCTCGACGAGCCCAAGCTGGGTCTGCCCTCGAGTCTCGTGCGGCCCTACGCGCCGGGCCAGGTGCTCTTCTTCGCGGATGAGGCGGCCACGGCCAAGACCCACTACCCCCGTGGTAAGTTCAATCTGTAGACGCCAGAAATATCATGATAGAGCTAAAGCTACTTGGTCCACGTCTTTTTTCCCCTGCTTGGAATCAGCGAGTGTCTCATAGCCAAAGGAAAGCGCATCGATGAGCAGGGCCATGCGACCTGTCGCGGCACTCGTGCTGGTGTCGTCCACCAACAGAGGATCGTGTTGCCGAAGGGCGTCCAGCTCATCGTCGAACTCCTCCGTAAGAGCTTGCATATAGAGAGAGCGGAATGTATCGCGCTGCTTTTCGAGCAGCTCATGTGAGATCTCGGTGGATGTCATAGTCGACAGCCGACCGCCGACCATGGTTCGCGGTCGGCCTGGTGGCTCCGAGTCGCCCAAACGCTTGGATGGAAGAGGAATCTTTGGTGCTTCTAGGGTATCCTCTTGTGTATATTCATCGTCCAGATCCAAGTCGCGGTCGTTATCCGGCTCTTCATCAAAATTGTGGCTGATTTGCGCATCGCTCACTTCGCTGTCGCTGCTGTCGGAGGAGCTGTCACTGGACGATTTCACAGCGGGTTTCTCATCATCAGAAGAGTCATCAGACGATGAAACGATGGCGGTGCGCACCTTGCGGGCACGCTTCCGCCTCGGGCGCCGCGCGATGGCATCCGCCGGCGACATGGGCAGCAGCAAAAGGTCACTCCACTTGTGCAGCCAGAAAAACGGGGTCGGCTGACCGGCGCACCACGTCGAGGCAGGGCTTCGTAGAGAGCAGGGTATATGTCTACGTGAGGGGGAGGGCATCTCGGACCTTTTTTACTTGTTCGGGCGGTAGTTCTTCAAACGGCATGACCGTGATGGGCGCACGAGTGACGTCCAGGTCGCCAGGTATACCACTGCCTGACTGGGTATCGTAGAGCGCCAATGAGGACATGGATAGGCTAGCTGATTGCGCGGCGAGACGCTCAAACAGGATGTGGTCGGTGTGGAAGAGCCTGGAGATGGTGAGAAGAAGGCCAACATACTCCCACATATATTCGTTCAGGATCCACTGCTCCTTGAGTGCGGCGCAGAAGTCCAAAGAGAAGCATTCCTGGAGGTAGTGTGCCAAGCAAGCCAGAAACTGGGGCTCTTCAGGGTGTGTCGTCCACGCCTGCTGCGCTGCCATGCTCAGATACGGTAGCATATTGACACGCCCACTAGCCGGCTGGGTAAGAAATAGGAGATACATACCTCGACAATGGGATGAATCAGGATGGGTGGGAAAAAGATGATGGGGAGGACAAGCTGAGCTTTTTGGATCGTGAACTGCACACTGAAGCGAAAAACGCCTGGTGCATAGGGTCCCTGGCGTACAAACACGGTACCGCTGAGCCCTGGTGTGAGTTGCGCTAGACGTACGCAAGGGGTCCATAGCATCGGGCATCAGGTACACGCCCGGCGGCATGGTGCCTGGCTCGCAGAGATGCGCACTGGTGAGCGTCAGTATGTGTACCTACAGCTGGACTAATATTTGCTGGCGTGCTATAAAAAAGGCATCTCTGTTAAAGTCGGAAGGGCGGTGAGCCGCCTGCATGGTTCGGATGGCACCCTGGCACAGATGTAGTGCGATAGTGGGAGCAGCAGTCGATCGCGGCGTGACAGCCAGCGTAGCAAATCAGTGTGTGTCGATGCCTTATCAAGCGAGATGCTTATTCATACCCGATGCGCCCGGGCAACCAGTCGCGCACGAGAGCCACACTGCAGTTGACACGGTTCACGTCGAAACGAGGCTATGGGGGCTACACCGCCTCCCAAGGAGGCCACGACTTCGTACGTTTTCTGCCTTTATTCGGTGCTAACATGCGACTTTCCAATCAGCTTTTCGCGACTATTCTGGCCGAAAACGTCGAACCCGTCCGCGACAGTATCGCGCACGAGCGCCATGTCGCAACCGGGGGGCCTCTCGGCCCCCGATGAGCTGACGATGGACACAACAGAATCCTTTGCTGTCTCTGACTCTGCATTTGTTTCCACGAGCGCGCCGGAGGGCCCATCGCTCGACTCTCCCGATGTGACCACGTCCGATGCCAGCCACATGGAGGTGCACGATGGCGACTTTATGACGGAGAGTGTCGACTCATCTGACGACGTCGGATCAGTGCTGACGGAGGATGAGGAGGATTACGAAGACTACTGCCGTGGCGGCTACCACCCTGTCAGCGTAGGCGACGTGTTCTCCAATGGGCGGTACGTCATTGTGCGCAAGTTGGGCTGGGGCCACTTTTCGACCGTGTGGCTCGCCAAAGACCGCGTTGCGAATCGTCATGTGGCCCTCAAGGTCGTCAAGTCTGCCCCGCATTATACCGAGACGGCGCTCGACGAGATCAAGCTGCTGCAGCGCCTGGTCTCCGCGAATCAAAACCACCCTGGCTGCCGTCACTGCGTGTCGCTGCTCGACCATTTCCGCCACAAGGGCCCCAATGGCTCGCACGTTTGTATGGTCTTTGAGGTGCTAGGTGAAAACCTGCTGGGTTTGATCAAGCGGTATCAGCACCGCGGCGTGCCCGTGCACATTGTTAAGCAAATCGCCAAGCAGGTGCTCCTGGGCCTTGACTACATGCACCGCTCCTGCGGCATCATTCACACAGACTTGAAGCCGGAGAATGTGCTCATCTGCATCGAGGATGTCGAAGCTGTTGTCGAGGCAGAGCTGCGAACGAATCCCAAGGCGGTCCCGACGAAGCTCGTTGGTGTGCCGCCGAGTCAGGGCCGTGGTGGCACGCAAACGCCGCGGCGCGATTCGGTGCTGATTACGAGCTCTCGGCCGCTGCCGAGTCCGAGCAGCAGCCTGGGATCGAGTCCCATGTTTGACAAGCTGGCCTTCGCCATGTCGAAAATTGGCACGACGTCTGCGAGTGGCTCGGTGGCGTCCGAGTCGTCGCTGCCAAGCCCTGGTGCCGGCAGTTCTCTGTTCCCGCCGAACGCTCGCGAGCCGCCTAGTGGGACCTCGCACCACACGTCGGGCAGCTCCATGCTAGGCAACAAGGTGGCGCTGCCCATGCGCAAGGGACCCTCTCTGCTGTCTCAGCAAGCACACAAGGGTGTGCTCACCAAGGCGCCTGAGCCTGAGCCCCCTGCAGATACCATCACGCCGCCCGCGCCGGCCGGCGTCGACATAAACGATGAGCTTGAAGAGGCGCCGGCATCGTCGCACTCGCCGCCGCTGGGCCTGTCGCCTGACCCGCTGCGCCCTGCGCCGGCGGCGGGGGACCCGACGACGCTTCCGCCGCCGCCGCCATATGACCCGTCGACACTGGAGCGAATCACGGTCAAGATTGCAGATCTCGGTAACGCCTGTTGGACGGACCACCACTTTACCAACGATATCCAGACGCGTCAATACCGGTGCCCCGAGGCGATTCTGGGCGCCAAGTGGGGCACCACGGCGGACCTGTGGAGTGCGAGTGCGATGTTCTTTGAGCTGCTGACGGGCGACTACCTATTTGATCCGGCCGCAGGCGCCAAGTATAACAAGGACGACGACCATATCGCGCAGGTCATTGAGTTGCTGGGCGATTTCCCCAAGAGTGTGGCCTTTTCGGGCAAGTATAGTGCGGAGATCTTCAACCGGAAAGGCGAGCCTCGGCATATCCACAAGCTGCGGTACTGGCCGTTGGTGAATGTGCTACAGGAAAAGTACCTGCTCACGGCAGAGCATTCCGAGGAGCTGTCGTCGTTTCTGCTGCCAATGCTGCGGCTGAACCCGTCAGAACGCGCATCGGCGCGCGAGGCTCTGACGCACCCCTGGCTTGATGGTGTGATCACGCAGGGCGAGATGGAGCTTGCGCTGGAGCAACAACTGCGAGCGAGCGAGCAGGGCGTGCATGTCCCGACGCGCCACGAGCTCGACGTAGAGGATGCGCTCAAGCCGATCGGGTCTATGGCGTCGTCGCCGGTGCCGTCGGAGGGCGCATGGCCACTCGACGCATCGGGCGATACGACGTTGCTACAGTCGCAGCTGTCCGCTGCGCGGCTCTCGTCGGGAGCCGCTAGTGAATCTGATGTGTAAGTGCATCAACGTACGTAAACATCCAAGCGGGTCAGCTGGCTGTATGTCTCGTTGCTCATGCGGAAGCGTAGCATGCCTGCCCACATCATGAGCGAGCGCGCCTGGTGGCGGTACTCGAAGAGGACCGTCGAGCTGTCGCGCGTGAGCGAGTGCTTGAGGGCCTCGTGCAGCTTGTAGAGCGTGTTCATCGCCATAAGCGCAATCTCCGAAAAGTTCTTGGTGATATTCTCATCGTAGGTCTTGAATTCCTCGGCCTTGCGCGTGATGCTCACCACATCGCGGCGCGCCTCGGCGTCAAGAGGCAGGATGTGCAGCGCCTCGAGGGCGCGCAGCGTCGGCTGCCACTGCTCCTCGTGGTACAGAGTTGCTGCCTTCTTCAGCTGCAGGAGCGACTCGCACACGTCCATCGTTGAGCTGTGGTAGCCCTGCTGCGCATAGCTCGCGAGGATGGCGCGCGCGAGGCGCACCGGGTTCGACGACACGGACAAGGGCGCGGCACTGTCGTCGACCGTGCGATCCCAATCCGGCAGCTGCCCAGGCTCCATGAGACCTGCGCCAAGCGCGCGGTTCAGCACGGCCATGACCGTATCGCGCTCGTGCCCATAGTTGTACAGGAGGATCGCATCTGTCGTGCGCTGCTCGCGCTCACACTGCACGGCCGCCGCATGCACAATCTTGGCGAGGAACGCGTGGCGGTCGTCGAGATGCAGTAGCGCACTCTGCTGCTCGATCAGCCCCGGCGTCGTGAGCCCATCCGCCCGCACGTCGCCGAGCAGCTCCACAAAGCCCGACGAGGGCGACTCGAGGATGAGCGCCTGCACCTGCTCGTGGCACCGCTGCACCTGCTCCGCGCCCACGGGTGCCACGCAGTCCGCATTGAGACACAGCAGACTAATGTACGCGAGGGCATCGCGCCGCGACGTGGGCGCGAGACGCCGCGCGTAGCGCTGGATGAGCTTGGCAAAGTCCAGGTATGTCAGGTCGTCGATCGTCGTCAGGTACTCGAACTGCGAGGCGGTGCCTGCGCGCGGCACACGCAGCAGGCCATAGTACGTGAGAGCAATGGCAAAGTGCACCGCATCCACATGCAGCGCCGCACGCGACTGCAAAAAGGCAATGGCCGATTCGAAGCGGCCGACAAGGAGGAGCAGCTGGAAGTAGTGCAGCGGGCGCTGGCCCTTGGGATCAAAGTGCGCCTCTCCGTACTTTTCCAGCTTGTTGCCGAGGTCCTGGAGCGTGTACGACTGGAGCGCAGGAGCCTGTGCATCCTGCTCGGCCGTTTCCGAAACCAGGCACAGCTGCAGCCACAGCCAGTTTTCGGTGCTGAGAACCAGTGGCGCAGGGAACTTTTTCGCCACGTCAAAGCGCCCCAGCAGGCGGTACAGCGCGTAGCGGTACGGGTCTTCCACAGCGCCGCTGCGGAAGCGCGTCACATACTCGCCCATCCAGTGGTCGCGCATGGACCGCGGCAGCGTGCGGGACGGTGAGTCTGCCCACGCCTTGAAGAAGGCGAGGAACGCAGAGTCGCTGCGCTGGAGCGCACCCTCGTTCTCCTGCAGGCATGCAAGCGCCTCAGCCACATGCCCCGAGCGTACAAGCACAAAGACCATGGCCCACAGCGGCGCCTGCGTCGCAGCATCGAGTGGCCGTGCCAGCTCGGCCGGCCAGGGACCCTCGTTCGTGCGCAGCTGTACACGCAGAAACGCTGCTACAGTCGCACGCACCGAAGGCACACCGCCGCGCTGCGCCTGGACGGGGTTCGCCAAGATGACCTGCTCCATGTAGTCGAGGAACTGCTTCTCGAGGAATTCGCGCGCGCCGCGCACCCATTTTTCGCGCAGCGCCACGCCTTCTGGACCACGGAACGCGTCCGCGTCCATGTACGCCGCAGCGTACTCGCGCGCGGGAATGGGCGACGGGAGCACCGAGGACGACGACGATGCCTCGCGCACCATGTACTTGAGTGCGGTCCACGCATCGAGCAGGGCGCGCTTCCGTGTCGCGTCCTGCGAGAACGAGTCGACCATGTCCATAAACGCATGGATGAGCGGTACAGCCTCGCCATCCACGCGCGCCTTGTTGAGCCGTGCCACGACCGCATCGTAGCGGATCATGCGGCCCTGCTGCGCAAGACTCGTGTCGTTGTCAGTGGGTGCCGTGGAAGTGCCAGGCACCGACGCCACGGAGCGGCGCAGCGTGACACTGTCGTCCGAGGGGCGGTGTTGGCCGAGCTCCTCGAGGATATGCTGCTTCTGTGACTGCCAGTCGCGGTGCAGGCGGCGCCCCAGATCCTGCTGAAAGTCGTCCATAGCTTCGCGGCGGCTTTCCTCAATCATGCTAAGCACGACCTGCTCGTGCTCGTGCCGCAGGTAGCCGCCCACATCCGTGTCGTACACCGGCTGCAGCGGCTCAAACGTGTTGGAAATGTTGGTGTGCTGAATTGCATTCGAGAGCTGCGCTGCATCGATACCGCCACTGGCGAGGAGGTAGTGCGCGCGAGCGTCCGCCGACGTGTGGCCACTGCGCACGCTTTTGCTCACGAGCTTGCGGCTCTGGCTCTCGATCTGGTCGATGCCGAGCTGGATCGACGGGAGGTCCGAATCACGCGCGAGCTGGTTTGTGAGCTTTCGCGACTGCTGCAAAATGTCGGACAGCGACAAGGCGGGTTGCGCCGTGGCGCCCAGCGTCGAGTGTCCCGCAGCCTCCATCGCAAATGCTCGACGGACCACCAGCGCGTCGCCGCCGCGAGCGCAGCGCCCGCGATCTCATCACGTGACTAGAACGCTACCTGCCTACGGTGCCGCTGCGGTTCCACTGCACGAGCTCGTCGAGCGTGACGCCCGTGCCGCCAAAGATATCGAGAGCGCTTCCGAATGTCAGGTCGACGCGCCCATTCGATATCTCGTCGACCAACTTCATATCGTCCAAGTCTGGCGTCAGGCCCCGATACGTACGCCGCGCGCCGCCCGCATAGGTGGTAGGAATCGATACCCACTCGCCGAGGCCTGTGTAAGCCGTGCATACGTACGTTGCACGAGATCCTGGTCGATGCCGCGGCACAGCCCTTCGACATCGGCGGCATGAATGAGCAATTCGCTGCGTGAGACAGTGTGCGTACCTGCAATGCGCCGACACCTGCTCGAGCGTCGCTGCGGTCAGGCAGGGGCACGCACCTGGAGATAGCACCATATCCGTGAGGTCCTGCCAGCGGTTCATCGCCACGACCCACTCGTCGCCGCGCCGGCGGCAGCTGATATCGACGACGAGGCGGTCCTTGCCGACGAGGCGCTCGAGTTCAACGAGGCGCTCGATCGAGAAGCGGCACGCAGGGAAGAGGTACGACGTCACAATGACCTTGTCCGCGCCGCGCTCGAGCCACTGCGCCGCATTCTCGACCGTGATGCCGCCGCCGACCTGCAGGCACTGGGGCCATGCCTGCAGCGCCTCAGTTGCAGCCTCCTCATTGCCGGGTCCCAGCTTGATGACGTGCCCGCCGCGCAGGCCGTGCTGCGCGTACAGCGTGGCGTAGTGCGCGGGTGGGTGTGTCGCGACAAAGTTGGTCTGGAGCGCGTTGGTATCGTCGCCCTGGCCATCCTTCGCATCACGTAGGCTGCCACCCACAATCTGCTTCACCGTCCCGTGGTGCAAATCAATGCACGGGCGGAACAGGCTGCGCCGCCGCTCACTGGCCATGCCGAGGCGTGGCGCCCGCCGCTGCCGCAGGGCTCTCGCGTCACGTGCAGACGACCTCGGCGGCGCGGCAGGTATCGACGCCACGGTCATGAGCCTGGGTCCGATCGTGGGGCGCCGTGCGACGCGTGTGCCGTCTACGCTGCGCGCAAGCTCCAGTGCGGCTGGCGACAAGCGTCGGCCGCGCGAGTCGCTGCTGCGGCGCAACCTGGCGCCGTTGTCGCCGCCGACACCGCCGCCGAGCGGCACGCAGTACAGCCCGCTCACAGTGTCGCTCGTCAAGGGCGTGGGCCGCCTGCTGGGCTACAATTTCGTTCGCAGCAAGGCCATCAAAGTCACAGGTGATCTCTACGACCGCGCGGCGATGCGCGCGCAGGCTGAGGCGCACTTTTGGTACAAGGAGTGCGCGCTGCCGGCCTCGTTCCAGACGTGGTTCCAGCTGACGAACCTGCACATGTTCCTGCTGTTGAGCCGCTTCCGCGCGCTTCCTGCCGAGGAGGCGCGCGAGTACACGCAGGAGCTCGTCAACCACTTTTTCATCGATACCGAGTCGCGCATGCGCGAGCGCTTTGGTGTGCAAACGTCGCGCCTCGTCAAGGGCTACATGAAGGATCTGCACCTGCAGCACCGCGGCTCGATTGTCGCCTACGAGGAAGGCCTTGCTACGGACGACGTGCGTCTCTCGGGCGCCATCTGGCGCAACGTGTGGGGCGGTGGATGGGGCGTCATTGGCGGCGTCAAGCGCAAGATGCCCCTCTTTGACCGCACCAAGCAGGCGCCCGATGCGTCCGAGGACGGCGCGCCAGAGCTGGCCGTCGACAAGGAGGCGCCGGCGCTCGCGGTAAGCGAGCCCGACGAGGACAGTGCCGCGCGTGCCGAGCTGCTGTTTCCGCAGCACTTGGAGCGAGTCACGCGCTGGCTCCGCCGCGAGGTGTACCGCCTGGGCCACCTGCCCAACGACGTTGTCCTGGATGGCGACGTGCACGCGCCGCGCGCTGCACAGGCAGGCGATGTGGTCGGCCCGCCGGCGCCAGGCGCACCCGTGGCACGGGCCCCTAGCGCAGGCGACGGCCAGCCCGAGGTGGTGTCGGCGTATACACGGATCTAAGGAGGGACGAATATGGGTGCGGGCTTGCTTGCGCCGGCGCCCTCGTCGGGCGACCGAAGTGGCGTCGGCGCCGCCGAGGTCTGCGTGGCCGGCTGGCCGATAATGTAGCGCAGAATATCACTGAGACTCACCATGCCCACGAGCTGGCCCTTGGGGCACAGCGGCAGCGGCTGTGTTATGCTGTCCTGCGACGGCTCGGACGATGTAGGTGACGCGGCCACGGGCGACTCGTCAAGGGCGTCGGTCGGCTCCAAGACGAGCATGCGGTGCATGCGCCGCTGCTTGAGCATGTCGAACACGCTCGCGAGCGAGTCGTTGCTCGAGCAGCATGTCACGCCGGGGTAGTCGGCCGACCGGCGCTCGAGCGCCTGCCGGATCGTCAGGTCCAGCTGGTAGTAGGCGCCGGTGCGCACAAGCGTGATCACGTCGACCGACTCGTACAGGTCGACCACGTCGCCGTTCGCGTCGAGGATCGGCACGGCACTGATCTCGTTCTCGCTGAACATGTGCACGACATCAAACACGGTCGTGTCGAGGGTGGCCGTCAGCAGGGGCCAGTGTGGCCCCGCGTCGGGCGGCGGCGGCTCACGCATGCGCAAACGTGCCTGGGGCGTGCGCCGCCGGCGCTCGAGCTGGTGCGCGTACGTGTATGTGCCGATGCCGAGCGAGCCGATGCTAGCCTTGAGGCCGGCCGTCTCGCGGCAGTTCATCGCGATGAACTTCAAAAGGCGGTACTGGGTGAGCACACTGAGCACCGTCTCGATCTTCAGATCCTCGTTGTACTCGAGCAGGGGGATGCGCCGCGCATGTGTGCGCACGAGCATCTCGCCGGCCTCGGCGAGGGAGCGCAGTGGCGCCATGCTCAGCAAGGGCGGTGGGTGCACGTCGAGCGCCTGCTCGACGGCGCGCAAGTGCTCGAGGCGCATGGTCTGCACGTCGACCTTGGCCGTGTCGTAGTTCGCCGCAGTAAAGTAGTAGTACTGGATCAGGTGGATGATGTCGTTCACGGTCAGCATGCCGGCGAAACCGGGCTTGGTCGTGTCGTTGAGCGTCGAGCGCCAGAGCGGCGCCGAGACGACGCCCGACTGGAACATGACCTCGAGCGCCGACTGAATCGACAGTTCCACATCCAGCACAACGAGCCGAAACGACACGGGAAGCACATCGTAGCTGCTGTGCGTGCGCAAAAAGTGGCGGATCGCATGCAGTGCATGCAGGTGGTGGTCCTTGAGCTGCGCGAGCCGCCGGTCCACCCGCCGCACCGCAGCCGACACACTCGCCGCATCGTTCGGCGTCGACTCGCCCGTATGTGGCGCGGACGGCCGGCACGACGACTCCGATTCGCGTCGGGACGATGAGCCCGACGTGCACGCCGACGACATGACAGTCGGAGGCGAGCCGCGCCGACCGGATGTGGAGGAACAAGCCGGCTATGGGTCTATGCATCCAACAGGTCCTGCACGACGCTCCACGACGCACGCGCGTCGGGTGTGTCTTGCGCGAGCCATCGGTCCTGGAGCTCCTCGCGCGTGAGCCACGCGAATTTGGTGCCTGACGCGGACGAGGGCGTGCCAGAGAGGATGTGCGCTTTGAGAATGTAGGTCTGTGTGAGTCGTGCGCACGCACCTTGTTCGACTGGGCAGCGTCCTGCACCACGGCAATAGGGAGCTTGCTCACGAGCCACAGGTCCATATCGGAGCCGAGCGGCTCGGTGACCGCGTCGGTGGCCGTGTCATGCAGCGAGTCGGTCGCCGCGCGCTCGGCGGGCAGGGCCTTGGCCGGTAGGCGCCACGAGCCGTCGCGCTGGACCGCCAGGTAGAGCGTGCGATCGAGGGCGCGCTCGAGGCTCTGCACATTGTTGTCCGCATCCGCCTTGGTCTCGCGCGGCATGGTTGCGTACAGGTCCGCCTCGGCCTCCTGCGCGCCGCTGGCCGCGCGCGCAGCGTCGGGCGCCTTGGTCGCCGTCTGGACATCCCACGTCTTTTGCAGTTGCGTATAGTATTCGTCAAAGCGGGACTCGGCTGCCGATCCCTTTTTAAAGTACTGCTCACGCGCGAACGGCTGCTGCAGGCGGTTCGACAGCGCAACATTGAAGCGGTAGTACTCACGCTCCAGCTCGCTCGGCGCCTGTAGCACGACAGGTGCACGTGTCACCAGGAGCGCCGAGTGCAGCGACGCAGCGGCCCGCGCCGACGAGGCCATGCCGGCAGCGCGCGTCCCACACGCGCGAAGCACCATGACGAAGAAGGGGATGGCCGTGGCCGCTCTTCTCTTGGATCACGTGGAGCCACGTGCCCCGCGGGGTGCGGGCTCGGGCGCTGGCGCCCGAGCCAAGCACCACGATGGCCGCCCAGCAGGAGCGGAGCGATGGGCACGCCGTGGCGCCGTTTTCGACGTCGTCGCTGCTGCCTATTGAGAATGTATGGCTGCAGGAGACTACAGAAAGGCTGCGCTCGCACCCGACGGCGTGGGAGGGCTACCAGCGTGCGGGTCTGGTGACGAGCGACGAGGTGTCGATGCTGCGCCAGGCGGAGCAGGCGGGCCAGTCTGGCGACATGGCGCGCGTGTGCGAGCAGGGCGGCGCCTATGCGGCGCTCTATGTCAAGCTGCTGGGCAAGCTGAGCCGTGTGGAGACCATCCAGACGGTGCTCATCCTCACCGACGACCTCGTGCAGGCGGCGCCGGACCGCCTGGCGTGGCTGCTCGCCGCGGAGCCGCTGCCGCCGCTGCGCAAGCTTCTCGACTCGGACGACTCGTTCGTGTCGCTCAAGGCCGCGCAGTTCATCACCCTGTGTCTCAGCGCGCTGGTGGCGGAGGGCGAGGCGCTGCCGCTCGACATGGCGCTCGCCGTGATAGACTACATCAAGAAGGCGCTCGCGCCCCTCATCCAGGGCGAAGAGGCGAGCGATATCGCCGAGGGCCACGCGGTGCCCATGGCGCTGTGCATCGCCAGCGAGATTCTGCGCACGGCGCGGGGCCGCACGTCGATCTGGGCCAAGGACATGGAGATGCGCGAGGCCGGCGAGGCGGATGCGGCGCTGATTCCCCAGCTGCTGGGCGTGCTGCGCAAGACGTCGGCGGGGGCGAACGCGAATGCGGGCAGCACGACGCTGCCGCAGCTGCACTACCAGGCGCTGTTCTGCCTGTGGCTGCTCACCTTTGACCAGGCGGCCGCGCACGGCCTGGACCTGTACTTTGGGGCCGCGCCAGTTCTCGTGCAAGTGGCACAGAAGGCGCTCAAGCACAAGGTCGTGCGCATGGTGCTGGCGATCTGGCGCAATATGCTCGTGGCGGCGGAGGCGGAGAATGCGACGCGCCTGCTCGGCGCCAAGGTGCTGCCGCTGTGTGCCACGCTCGAAGAGCGCCGATACCCCGACAAGGAGATGCAGGACGATTTGGGCTACATTGCCGCTGTGCTGCAGCGCCACCTGGATCAGATGAGCTCGTACGAGCAGTACCGCTCGGAGCTGTATAGCGGGCGCCTGAGCTTTGACAACCCCGCGCACGCGCTCGAGGACTTTTGGCGCGAGAATGCGGAGAAGCTCACCGAGGACCACGACCGCGACCTCCAGCAGCTCGTGCGGCTGCTCCAGTCCAAGGACGCGGATCCGACGACGCTCGCCGCAGCGTGCGTGGATGTGGGGCACTTTGTACAGCATATGGATGGCGGCCGCCGCCGCGCCGACGCGCTCGGTGCCAAGACGGCCACCATGCAACTCGTCGAGCACGCGGATGCGAACGTGCAGTACCACGCACTGCAGACGCTCGCGCGGCTCGTCTCCACCAGCTGGCGGTAGGACATAGCTCGGGCCAAGCACGTGCCACTCTCCACCATGTCCGAGGCGGACGCGCACCCTGTGCGGCTGCTGATGCTGGCCGTGGCAGACGACGTCGCGCTGCCGGACGGGGAGGACCGCGACATGGGCGCGCAGGGCAAGGGGCGCGAGTCCACGGGCGGTGCGCTTGCGCGCATGCTCGTGAGCTCGCTGGCGTTCCTGTTTCAGCGCCCGATTCGCCTGTTCCGCCCCATGCACTTTTCCTCGTTCTCGCTCCTAGAGCTGATGGCGCGGCGCGAGGGCAAAAAGCTCGGTATTCCGTACCTGCGCCGCCTCGTGCGGCACGAAAATCCGGCGCTCCTGCTCGCGCTCGTCGTGCCCCCTATGAGTACGTCGACGCACTGACACAGTGGCGAACCTCGCGATCGGCTTCACTCTCTTTAAGACGTACACGCTCACCGAGGCGTGGATGCGCGGCACCGACACAATATCTGTGGGCAGCGAGCCGTTCGTACCGACGCTGGTCGTCGCCGTCGCCGGCGCCGCGGCGGGCGCTGCGCAGTGCATCATCTCGGCGCCGCTCGACAATATCCGCCTCGTCGTGCAGCCGATCCTCATGCACGACGCGGCACGCAGCAGCTCACCCTCCGCGCTCTTCCGCATGCCGGTGCGCACATGGACCACCATGGTCGAGGCCGCCTTCCTCCCGTTCCTGCCTGAGCGCTGGTACGAGCGGGCCCTGCAGCGGCTGCAGCACCCCCGCCCCGGCCAGCCGGGCTCGCCGCCCGCCGTGTTTCGATACCTGCCGCGCCATGTGCGCCTGCTCGCGCGCCAAAAGCACGGCGTGAGCCTTGCTCTATCGCTCGTGCGCGACGCCTCGGGCTTCGCGTGCTTCTTCATTGTGTTTGAGTGGGCGCGCCGCGCTGCGCTGTACGTGTCGCTGCGCGCCGACCAGCTGCGGCAGAGCGTGCGGCAGGCACTGCCGCCAGCGCTCCGCCTCGGCTCGCACGACGCACAGCGCGACGCCGACACGAATGCATCGATGGATCAGAGCTTTGGCGCGAGTCGCAGCGTGCTCGGCCGGTGCTCGGCCGCGTTCGTGCTCGTGCTGGGCGGCGCCATCGGCGCGTGGATCTACAGCGTGGTCAGTCGACCGATCGAGCTCGTGCGCATGGTCCTGTGGCACCGGCTCTACGTGCCGCCGCGCAAGCCCCGCGCCTACAGCCGCCAGGCCTCGGCGCTGACCAATGTGCGGGCTGCGCGCATGCCGTCGGCGTCCGCGCGCATCGGCCTGGCACGCACGACGCGCCACCTGCGCTGCGACCGCCGCCGCGTGCCGCCGCCGCCGCGCTCGCACATCGAGTGGCGCCTGCGCGCGGCGGGCCCCGATGCGGGCGGGCGGCTGAAGCGGCCTGGCCCCGTGCAGGAGCGCCTCCCATCGACGACGCTCGCGCGGCTCCTGCGCTACGCGCGCATGACGGCGCCGCCCCGCCTCGGCGCGTCGCCGCTGCACCTGCTCGTGCACACGTACCTTGTGCGTCCGTTTGTGTTTCCCGACCTGTGCAAGCCGTCGGCGCCGCGCCCGTGGGGCGCCGCGCCAGCGTCGAGCTCGACACACCATATACCCGCCTCGGCCCAGCGCCCCAAGCTCCGTCTGTCGTGGCTGTGGAGCCGCTTGCTCACGCCCTACGGCTGTGGCTTCCTCGTGTTTGCGTGGATGAGTGGCGACCTTTAGAACGGGCGCCCCTGTGTACCGTAGACGTACTTGAGCACGGGAAAGCGCAGACTCGGCGCGTGCCCATCGAGACGGGCCGTCTCGGCCGCATACGCAATCGTCACGGTGCGGCCGCGCAGGTCCTCGGGGTGCGCGGCCCAGTGCACGCGCTCGCTGGGCCGCATGCCCGAGCCCACAGCGACGCGCCGGCCGCGGTAGCGCACCACGATGCTCGCGACAGCGCGGCGGTCGGCGTACACACCATCGATCGGCAGGCGCATCGTCGAGATCTCGACGTCCTCGACGACAAACTCGGCCTCCTGCCGCGCGCACACCTTGAGCATGGCATGCGAGCGGCGGCCCTCGTACGGCTGGTCGTCGCGTACCATGACGCCCTCCCACGCCGCCGCCTCGCGCAGCATGCTGTCCAGGTCGGCCGGTGCATGGAGGCGCTTCTGTGGCAGCGCACGCACGCGCGTGGCTGGGCGGTGCGTACTGAGCCATGCCGTGAGCGCAGAGAGCGCATGGAGGCGCGCAGAGAGCGTGCGTGTCGGGCTCTCGCGCCATGCAAGGAACTCGCGCAGGGTCAGCATGTCAAACGGATGGTACGTGAGCGCTGCGGTGTCTGGCGCCTGCCGCGTAACGAGCGAGGCCGCGCGCACAAAGCTCTCCTGCTCGGCATTCGACCACGCACACAGCTCGCCGTCGAGGAGCCACGGGCCGTCCCGCGGGACGACGGGGCACGCATCGAGGTCCGCGCGCATCTGCGCGGCAAAGTCACCGAGCATGCGGAACGCGCGCCCGTGGCGCGAGAGTGCGTATACGTGCGTGCCATCGACCACAAAGAGGCACCGCACGCCGTCGAGTTTGCGGCTGGCGTACCATGCGGTGCGTGTCGGCGGGAGGGGCAAGCTCGGATGCGGCCGCGCGAGCACCACGGGCATGGGCAGCGGCGCGACATGCCCATGCGTGCGGAGGCGCGTGAGCCATGCGTCCACGTCCAGGGTGCCAGGCCCGGTGAGCGCGCGCTGCACCGAGAGCGCCGAGAGGCCGACGCCCAGGTGGCGGTCGAGGCACCGGTAAAACACGTCGAGCACCGTGGGTGGCGTTTCGCGCGCATGCTGTGCATCGACGCCGTGGCGCTCCAGGAACGTGTGCACGAGCTGCTTGGCCGCGTGGCCGCGCACTGTGCGAGCGCCGAGCTGCTGCAGGAGGGCAGCGACGGTGGGCGGCACGGCCGCCTTGTCGGCGGGGGGCCGGTGCGCGCGGAAGCGCGCGAGTGTCGCAGAGCTCATGTGGAAGAGGTGGCCATCGACGTACACGGCGCGCAGGAGCGCCGCGAGGTCAGGATACGCACGCACCACGGCCTCCTTTGCACGGAGTGATGGCGTCGCTGCCGCCTCGTGCATCATCTCACGCAAGCGCTGCAGCTCGTGGACGACCGAGGGCGCATGTGCACGGTGCGTCCAGCGGCAGCACAGGCGGGCCGCGGCGCTCGAGCGGCGCATCGTGGCGCATGTGGAGTGCTTTTGCCACGATGGGCGACTCGAGGGAGCGCGTGTACGTGCTGCATTTTGCGCAGTCGCACACGGACTTTCGGCTGGCGGAGCTGGCGGCGAGTGCCGAGTACATGGGCGTGACGTACGAGCTGCTCCCGACGCCGTCGCGCGAGGACCCGGCCGGGCGTGTGGGCGACGTGTCGCGCCCCTTTTTGCTGTGTCGTCTGCCGGACGACGAGGCGGCGCGCCAGCTGCTGCGGCGGTGCTCGGCGCTGCGTGGCGTGTGGGAGCTGTGGGCGTGTGCGGACACGTACGAGGAGCTGCATGCGCGCAACAAGGCGGCGGCCAAGTACGCGCCGTGGCTCGCGCCGGCCTACTCGTGGAAGGCGCTCATGCAGGGCTTCAATGTGGCGCTCTCCGAGACGCGGCGCCTCGCGCTGATCAACTCGTTTGCGTACATGGAGTTCCAGGGCCCGATCCGCATGCGCCAGTCGGACGTGACGTGGGGCGTGCTCGAGGAGTACCGGCGCGCGACGGACCTGTCGCAGGTCGAGGCGCGCGGCCGCGCGGAGCGGGGCGACCGCGATCCGCGGCTCGTGCAGCTGTTCCTCGGGCGCAAGATCAAGGCCCGCTCGGGCGCGCCGCCTGCGCGCGACCTGATCGACGCGCTCAGCCTCAAGAAGCGCAGCTACATTGGCAACACGAGCATGGAGAGCGAGATGAGCGTCGTTATGGCGAACATGGCGCTCGCCGGGCCGGGGCAGTGGATCTACGACCCGTTTGCAGGCACCGGCTCGATGCTGTATGCGTGCTCCATGCTCGGTGCGTACACGTTCGGCAGCGACATTGACGGGCGCATGCTGCGTGGCAAGGACGCCTCGGGCGTGCCGGGCGTGCGCCGCAGTGCGGCGCAGTACGGCCTCGAGGGGCGGCTCATCGATACCGCCGTGTTCGACATGACCCAGTCGCCATGGCGCACGCCGTTCCGGCAGGGCGCGGGCCTCTTTGATGCCATTGTGACGGATCCCCCCTACGGCGTGCGCGCCGGCGCCAAGCGGCTCGGGCGCCGCAACGTCGCGCACCAGCGCGACGAGCCGTACATTATGGCGGACGGCACGCCCGCGCACACGCGCCCCGACTACCTGCCGCCGACCAAGCCGTACCACCTCTCGGAGTTGATTGACGATCTGCTCACCTACGCGAGTGCGCTCCTGCGCCCCGGCGGCCGCCTCGTGTTCTGGCTACCTACGATGAACGAGGACGACGCGGAGACAGCCATCCCGACCCATGAGCACTTTGACCTCGTCGCCCATAGCCTCCAGGACTTTGGGCGCTGGGGCCGCCGCGTACGTCGTATCACTCACACAGCTCATTACCCTCCAAAAGCGCGCAAGCGCGCCGAGCGCTGAAATGCCCAGCGCGCCAACGCGCCCTGCCGCACCTGGCCGCGTGCTCGCGAGCGACAAGCCGGACGAGTTTCGCAATCGCGTACGTCGCTGCGCTGACACAGCTCTTTGCGCCGACCCACGACCCATAGCACGTGATAGAAACGCGTCGCGTCCCACCATGACCACCGTGCCGACGACGCAGGACACGGACGCCGCGAGCTTTTTTGAGCGTGAGCGCGACAAGCTGATCGCGGATATTACGAGCGTACGTGGCCGTACTCACCGCAGGACCTCGAAACGATCATTGCGTCGAGCAACGCAGTCAACCGCAAGATGGAGGAGCAGATCTCGGTGGGCAAGGGCTTTGACTCGATCTCGGAGCTGTGGGGCCAACTCTCCGAGCTCATGGCGCAGGCAGGCCTGCCGGCAGAGAGCGCTGAAGAGACACGGGCTGACGCGTAGTGGGCTACAGCTGGTGCATCGAGCCTACGGACGAGAGCAGGACAGCCTTGCGCCGCCGCTGCTTGCCAGAGCCGCCGGTCGGCACGGGCTCGGGCTCGGGCTCGGGCGGCAGCGCACCAGAGACCTCGCTGAGCGATGGGAACGCATCGTCGTCCCATGCAGGCGCGCGCGGCGCGCCCCACCGCGGCGGAGGCGGCGCCGGCACGAGGGGGTTGGTGCGTGCGCGTGTGCCGAGCAGCTCGCGCTTCTGGGCCTGGCGCTCGGCGTGCCCCTGGTTCGTCGGCAGGCTGGGAAACTGGCTCGCATGGAGCCCCGCGCGTGAGCTGCCTGCGCCGCGCGCAGCGGCCACCGAGTGCGACGCACTGGGCCGCGGCTCGCCGAGCGCCGGGAACGCGGCGAGCGACGAGGCGGGGGTGCCGCAGCGCCCCACGAGCTCGAGCCCTGGGCACGCGGCGCCGACGCAGGCGCGCGCGAATTCGCAGCGGCCAGGCTCGGAAAGTGCGCGGCGTTGCGGGCAGGCGCCTGCCGCGCACTCGTGCGTGGCGCCGTGGACGCGGCCAGGCTCGGAAACGACGCCTGCGCCTGCGTCGCCGCCCATGCGCGCTGCAGCGCATCGGCCTTCTCGCCCGCGCCGAGCATGTCGCCAAGGTGCTGGACGACGCGGTGCGTCGGCCCGCCGCTAGCCTGGCCGCTCTCGCCTGTGAGTGTGTGTACGGTGCGCAAGAGGTCGTCCACGGTCGTCTCGCCGGAACGATACGCCTGTAGCGCGGCCTGGCACGCAGTCAGCTTGATGGGCGAGTGCAGCAGGGCGGCCACGGCGTCCCACTCGTCGTCAGCGGCGCTCGTGAGCGTGCGGCCAAACTGCGCGCGACGCGCGTGGCCGGCCGTGTCCGTGTCGCGTGCCGGTTTTTTTCCGCGTGCACGACCGCTCGACTCGCCTTCGTACATGAAGCGGGGATCGACGCGGAGCGCCTCTTTGCGCTCGCGTGCCGAGAGGGCCCGCCCGTGCTCCTCGAGCTGGTGCACCTGGAACTCCATCTGGTTCTCAAACACGACAAACTTGCGCTCGAGGCACTCTTTGGCGGGGCACAGGTAGTGCGCCTCGTGAAAGTGCTGCTCGAGCATGCGGTAGTCCTTGTAGTAGCGCCAGCGCTCGTCCTCGCTGCGGTTCTTGCAAATGTGGCACTGCTCGTGTCGGTCGCGCATGTGCACCCACAGCTCGTCGTCGCTGTAGTAGTGCTGGCGGCAGTACTCGCAGTACTTGTGCTCCGCGGACAGGTGGGCCTGCAGCGACGAGGCGGTGAACAGCGTGTGCTCGTGCGCAAAGATCTTCTTGTGCTGCACACACAGGTCACACAGCAGGCGCGTGTGCTCGCGCTTGGCGTGCGCCTTGAGGTCGGCCCACCCACTGCACAGCGTCTCGCACTGGGGCTGGGGGCAGTGGAATCGCAGTAGCGAGATGGTATCATGGTAGTCCTGCTCCGTCTCAAAGTAGATGGCCAGCTTCTCGTCGGAACATGGCAGCTCGTCGGCAGTGAACTCGCCAAAGCCCTTGGTCGGGTGCCGCGTAAAGATCACGCGCGTGGCCTCCGCCTTGCAAAAGGTGCACTCGCGCTTCTTCCAGAGGGCACGCAGGCGCATCGAGCAGATGTGGCACACGCGGTGGTTGCAGGGTGGCACACTATACATGCGCACAGGCTCGGCACAGATGAAGCAAATGTCCGCGTCCGCAGGCGCATCGTCCGCAGGCGCATCGGGAGGCACCGATGCCTGCGGACGCCCACGGCCGCGATCACGTCCGCGCCGGCCGCGCCCACGCGCAGAGCCGCGCGCGGCCGCGCCACGAGCCCCCGGCGCCATGGTCGAAAGGAGCAATCTATGGCGTCACGTGTCACACGAGCCACGCGAGGCGGCCGGGTGCGCTGCGCACGATGCGTGGGAGCGCCTGGGTGAGTGTCGGCAGCGAGGCCGAGCGTAGGCGCGTGCAGAGCGCGCGAATTTCGTCCTGTAGTTGTGTGCTGAGCGCAACAAGCGTGGGTGGCTGCGCGATCGCGAGCGCCTCGAGACGTAGTGCGCACTTGCTCAGCGCGAGCACAGCGCGCACGGCCCATGCATCGAGGCCGGGCGCGGCGCTCGCAAGGGGCGCCGGCGACGGCGCGGCTTCCAGCGCGAGGTCCACGAACGTGTGCATCGCACGCACGGCCGCAAGCACGCTCGCGAGCAGGACGTGCGCGGCAGTGTCCCCTGCCTCGTCGGGCGCACGAGGCGCCTCGGCGCCCTCGGCACGCGCTACCGCCTCGTCGACCAGGTCGGTCAGCGGGCGCGCTGGGCGCGCGGGAAAGGGCGCCGTGCATGCAGCGAGTGCATGATCGACCCAGGCGACGCACCAGTCCATCCACGCGTTCCAGAACCGCAGGGCCGCTTCGCCGAGACGACCAAGCACGGCCGGCGCGAGGGCGAGGGCGGTGCCGGCGAGCACCTGCTGCAGGCGCGCGCTACTTAGCGTCGTGAGGTGCTCCGCGGCCGGCACGAGCGCCGTGGCCGATGCGGACGCTGGCGCGCAGTACGCGAGCGCGGTGAGCACGCTCTGTGAGAAGAGTGTGCAGAGCATCGCGTAGCGCTCGGCGCTCGGGCGCGCAGCGACGAGCGCGAGACGCGCATGCACCACCGATGCGAGCGCCATGGGGCCCCATGCCGCGTCGGTCATGGCCGGCAGCGTGTGCGCAAGTGTGTCGTCGAGCATGGCGCCGATCCCGGTGCGCTCCAAAAGGAGGGGCGGGGCGCATAGCGCGAGACGCCGCGCCACGCATGCGCCACGCACTTTGGCGGGCGTTGATGGCGTATCGAGCCACGACATGATGGGGGGAATGAGCTGCGGCCACAGCGTCTCCCACGCCGGCGCGTGCCGCGCGCGAATGTGCGAAACGAGCCATGCCAGCACATTGTGGCACCCCAGCGGGATGTGGCCATCGCGCGGCGCCGCCGACTGCCATGCCGGCTCGCTGTCGTCCCACACAGGGTGCGTGTGCGCCGGCGCCGCGCGGCCCGTCTCGGCGCGCACACGCGGCGTCGGCTGGAAGAGAGGGCGCACGTACGCGGACAGAATGTACGAGACCTCGTCGAGAGTGAGGGCCAGGGTATCCAGGAGCTCATCCGCACGCGTCACGAGGGGCGCTACGCACCACGCGTCGCGCGCATAGCGCGCGTCGATCCAGGTCCCGAGAGGCGCAGGGTCCCACGCCGGGACAAACTTGGCGGCGGCAATCGCCACGTCGACGCATGTCCCGCGCTCCGCATCGCCATCGAGCATGGCATCGAGAATATCGCGCGTCTCGTCGACCCACTCCGGCGCGCCGGCGCTCGGCGCCGCGGCCAGCTGCTCCAAGCGCTGCGCCAGCGGAGGCGCCATGAGAGAGCCCTCCACCTTCGTCCATGGAGACCGAGGCGCCGAACGCGCTGCTCGCCGTGAAGGTGATGCGTGTGTCGGCCCCGACACTTGCGGCACGCTCGATTCCCGTGTTTGAGACAGCGAGGGAAGGCGCAGCGGTGCCGGAGGGGGTGGATGCAGGCGTGTGGGAGGCGGTCGCATCGACGTATGCGCGGGGCAGTGACGCGCCGGCGCATGACGATGCGCTGCCCCTGCGCGAGGCGAGCTGGACGGACCAGCTAGTGCTGCCTGCGTCGTTTGGCACGGTCGGTATGTGTGCGCACTTACGCAGCGGTGGGGCAGACATTCCAAGCCGTCGTCTGCGTGGCCAACACGGGCGGAGTGTCGCTCACGGACGTGCGCATCGTACTCGAGATGTACTCGGAGGCAACGGACAAGTTTGTCGCAACGTCGTGCGAGCTGACGAGCGTTGATCTGCCTGAGCTTGCGGCGCAGACGCAGCACTGCCTCGTCGCGACGCACAGGCTCGAGGCTATGGCGCCGCATGCGCTTGTATGCCGCATCCGGACCGATGGCAGCGGCGAGCACTGGCTATCCAAGTACGTCGCGGCGCTAACGCAGGCAATACCGCTTTCCTGTGGCGCCGCCACCGTTTGCGATCAGCTCGGCGGCGCAGCTGAGCGAGGCGCTCGTGCAAGCGCGGCACCCTGATGCATGTGTGCGCGAGCGCACCGTCGTGCGAGTGCAGGTGCGCAATGTGTCGGAGCGCCCGCTGTATATCGACGAGCTTGCGCTCGAGACGGATGCGTCGTGGGATGTACAGGCGCCACCACTGGATGCGGCGCCGCTCCTTCCCCAGGACATCCGGCAGTACCTGTGCACGCTGACGCCGCAGCGCGAGGTGACGTGGCCGCTTTTGCGCGCGCAGCGCGATACACTCGCTGCGCTGCCTGCGCACAGCACGACGCTGCCCCTCGCGCTGCGCCTCGGGCATGTGCAGGTGGCGTGGCGCGTGCCGGGCGGCGAGCCGGGGCGCCTGCGGGTCGGGCCGCTCACGCGCGTCGCGCACATTTCGCGGCCACGTACGTCGTGGTATGCGGAGCTGTATGTGGACCCTGTCGCGAGCGCGTCTGTCGACGAGGCCGTGGTTGTGCGGGCGCAGGTGCGCCTGTGGGCGTGGGCTGCGGCCGAGGCGCCCACACACGTTCTCTGGGAGCTGAGCGATGCGTGCGATGCGTGCGTCGTCGGCGCGCGGCAGCAGACGACAGCGCTACCGCCTGGCGAAGAGGTGCTCATTCACACTACATGGACGGTCGTGCCACTACAGGAGGGTGTCGTGCGCCTCGGGACGCTGTCGCTGAGCGCCGTTGCACCGAGCGGCGCTCGCGAGCTGATCCGCGCATGGCCGTGTATGGCCGAGGCGCCGGTGGGGCTTACTGCACCTTGCGTGGATGCTGCGCACGGAACTGGACGATCAAGCGACCCGTCTCGTTCTTGAGCCACGCCTGTAGCTCGGGGCGGTAGCCAAAGAAGAACAGTGTCTCGACAAACACAAAGAGCGGCGCGAGCACGAGTGCGCCGAGCAGGTTGTCCAGCAGCGCAGGCGCACGGCCCTCGTGCACGCCGTGGCCGTAGAACTGCAGGATCCAGCTAACGACGAAGAGCACACCGGCGTACTTCGCCGCGTGCTCGACGTGCTCCATGGTGAGCCACGCGGCCGCATAGTAGCCGATCCACAGGGGCGTGATCAGCGCCGCAGAGGTGACGTCAAGCACATAGTAGTATGCGAGGTACAGTGCCGCGACGAGCGAGGCGACATTCAGGTGTGGCCACACGGCCGGCGAGACGTGAGCCGCAAGCTGCCGGCACACGTCCCACACGCGAGCGCCCGCGGCGTCGGGCAGGTGCGACGCCACCGACTCGAGCGACACGCCTGTGGCAAGCACGAGTACCAGCGAAGACATGAAGATCAACGGCACACACACCATGTGAATACCGACATTCACGCTGTTCGTGTGGTAGGCACCATAGAACGCGAGCTGGTCACGGAAGCTGAACGGGCTTGCGGAGAGCATCGTGGAGGGGGGGGGAAATGTGGGGCGGGAAAAATGGGGGGCAAATCAGGCTATGGAGGTGCCTCGGGCCGAGGCTGTGCCTGGGCCAGGGCGGCGAGGCGGTTGTGCTCGAGAATGTCTGTCTGCTCCCAGGGAAAGTCAATCCATACGGGCGGCGTCGTCTCAGCTGCATAGTAGTAGACGCCGGTGCTGACGCCGTCGACGATGCGGTCGTCTGCGGGGCGCGCAAGGATAGGCAGCTCGGCGCGCTTCGGCCCGAGCTTGTTGTGCACGACAAACACGGCAAAGCGGGTGGGCGGCAGCTGCGCGCGCTCCTCGGGCGTGTACGCCTCGAGCGCTTTCTTGACGTCCTTGAGCAGCTCGTGGTACGCGTAGTGCAGCGTCGTGCGCGAGTCGTCGACCTCGTCGACGATCAGCACATTCTTGCCAAGTAGGCCGCCCGCGTCGCCGCGGCCCTGCGAGTCGGTGCCGCGGCGCGCGGTGTCGAGCCACTGCGTGCGGACCACCTCGGTGCCGATCTGCTCCTCGGACACGCCGTCGACCTCCTCGTAGAGACTCAGGCCAATCGCCTGGATCGGCACATTGCGCATCTTGCCGGGCTGCTTCTCGTCGCGCTTCTTGAGGAACGTGCGAAGGACCCGTGCCGGGAAGAACCCGCCACCGCCAATGGCGACGAGCAGGTCCGGCTGGAACTCCTCGCGCACGATATCGGCCATGTTGCGGATCATTATGTGAATGTCCTCATACGTGGGACGCCAGTGATCATCGGGCACGCCGGCGGGGGCGGCAGCGCCGCTAGGGTCGGACATGGCAGCAGGGAAAAATCGGACGATTTGGGAGTTATGGCACGCCACTGCCGCCCGCCCGTCCCGCGAGCATGGCGGCATCGAGTGTACGTAGATAGGCCACGTAGCCGCTGCTGAGCCCTCTGCCTACCTAGGAGCCTATGTAGGGGCCGTGCATACCTGGCCTGCGCGCAGGGGGTGTGGAGCCGTGTCCGACGGGGCATGGGATTTACGGGTCCCGAGGCGTGGCGTTGCGCCCTGCTCCTGTCCATCGGACGCTATTACGCTATGAGCCGGCTGATTTCACCCCGTGTTTTTCAGGGCGCAGCAGCACTTCGAAGCCACGTACGTTGCCTGCCTGCTGACCGTGAGCCGCCCCGCACGGTGCGTCCGGCCGCGGCCGCCGCCCGCCACGTCCACCTCGTCGCGGACCACGCCCAGCTGAAGGACAGCTTGCCCCAGTCGGGTAGCGAGCCCTTCAAGGTTCAGCTGTCGGAGGAGTCGTTTAAATACTACCGCATCGACCCTCTGTCGACTGAGCTGACGGTGACCAAGGACGAGCTGGTCTATCTCTACAGCGAGATGGTCAAGATGCGCCGCATGGAGGTGACGGCCGACCAGGCCTACAAGAACAAGCTCGTGCGCGGCTTCTGCCACCTGTCCATCGGACAGGAGGCTGTCGCCGTCGGCATGGAGTCGGCGATCCGCCCCGACGACAGCCTCATCACCGCCTACCGCTGCCACACCTTTGCCGTGCAGCGCGGCGGCACGATCAAGGGCATGCTCGCCGAGCTGTTTGGCCGCGAGGACGGCATGTCGCGCGGCAAGGGCGGCTCGATGCACGTCTACACGCCCAACTTTTTCGGTGGCAACGGCATTGTCGGCGCGCAGGTGCCCCTCGGCGCGGGCCTCGCGTTCGCGCAAAAGTACAACAAGACGGGGCACGCCACCTTCACCCTGTACGGCGACGGCGCGTCGAACCAGGGCCAGGCCTTCGAGGCGTTCAACATGGCGAAGCTGTGGGACCTGCCGTGCGTGTTCATTTGCGAGAACAACAAGTACGGTATGGGCACGAGCGCCGAGCGCAGCTCGATGAACACCCAGTTCTTCACACGCGGCGACGTGATCCCCGGTATCCAGGTGAACGCTATGGACGTCCTCGCGGTCAAGCGCGGCACCGAGTTCGCGCGCGAGTACACCACGTCCGGCAACGGCCCGCTGCTCATGGAGCTCGTGACATACCGCTACGGTGGCCACTCGCTCTCGGACCCCGGCACGACGTACCGCACACGTGAAGAGATCCAGAAGATGCGCAGCTCATCGGACCCGATCCAGGGCCTCAAGACCCAGATCCTCGAGTGGGGCGTGATGGAGGAGTCCGAGCTCAAGAAGGTCGACAAGGCCGCCAAGGAGGAGGTCGACAAGGCATTCGAGGAGGCCAAGGCGAGCAAGGAGCCCTCCGAAGAAGAGCTCTGCACGAACATCTAGTACGTACTATCGACTAACATCAGCGTCAAAGGCACCGGTCCTACGTGGGTGCGCGGCCGCGAGCGCGAGGAGATCCACCACTACTAGGCGCCCGCCTCGCAGATAGCGCTTTAGATTCACGTGATATATCGCTCAGCGCCGCACCGCGCTTTTGCTGCGCCGCACCGTGGTGAGCACAGGACGCCGGCGAGACTATAGACGATGGCTTCGCTGAACTTTTGCGCCGAGTGGTACGTTTGACACGTTCCACGCAGGCTAACTCCAGCAATAACCTCCTCTACCCCGAGGTCCGTTCGCGTATGCTCACAGGCAGGCAGACAACACGAACCATGTCCTCATGTATGCGTGCCGCAACTGCCCGTTCCGCACAGAGGCGGAGAACCCGCTCGTATTCCGCAATGATCTAAAGCTCATCTCCAAGGTAGGTCGCGCTCGTCAGAGCTGACACACGCAGGAGCAACCTGGTATCATTGACGAACTGATGACCGATCCGACGCTGCGCAGGACGCAGGACCTGACGTGCCCCAGCTGTGGCCACACCGAGTACGTTAGGCTGCAGAGCGTGCTAACCCAAGATCCGTCATGTTCCAGGACCAGAGTAAGCGCACGTTCAACAGTAGGTACCGACGACTCACGCAGAAATGATCTTCTTCTATGTGTGCTGCTACTGCAACCATCTGTTCCGTGACGAGCCTCTCGCAAAGCCCCACGAAGAGACCGACTAGTCTGGCGGTCGGTCCATGTCCGCATGCTGCCGCCATAGGCGTCCTTGTCGCGTGCCGCGCTGCCCTTTCCCAGAAAAAGTGCCTTCTCCGCGAAGAGCCCCATACCCTGCTACATGTACTTTTCACCATAGTCGATTACCGTGAACCTATCTGCAAAGCCGCCGCCACACTGGCATGCCCGCTAGTCCCACGGCTGCTGGCGCCGCTGAGCCGTCCTACAGCCAAGCCCCTGTGCTCCGCCGGGAAGACCCGGCCTAACAACATAACTCCACCTAGTAGGTCTACCGGTATAGTCAGCCAATCACGTTCCACACAAAAGAAATCGAGCCTGGTGCCCGCGCTCTGGGGCGGCCCCCGTTCGCTCACCTCCATTAGCGTCATGTCGATGTGTGCTGCTGTGGGACTGAACGCTCGTCTTCCTAGCGCGGGCCTGACTCGCATGCTCGTGTCGGGTGCTCGCGGATTCCATGCTGGTGCGTGCTCGACATCTGACCATCAGCTCGTCCGCTTGCGGTCGCCCCTACCCAGACCCGCACGTTCGGGGGTCCTCTGATCCACCCGGGTGGCTGTGAGTACATGCCAAACTAACAAGCAGCGTACATTAAAGGCACCGTGAACGAGCCCACGGAATACCCCAAGCCGAACGCTGCGCACGGCTCGTACCACTGGATCTTTGAGCGTCTTATCTCTGCGTCGCTGGTGCCCATGATTGCCGTCGCGACTGTGAAGCACGGCGCATGCGGCACGCTGGACGGCGTCCTGAGTGCGACTCTTCTGATGCACTCGCACATTGGCTTTGACGCCCTGCTGGTGGACTACCTGGACAAGCGCAAGTTCCCGGTGACCGGCCCCGTGGCCAAGTGGATCCTGCGTGCTGCGACGGTGGCCACCGCTGTGGGTCTCTACGGTACGTCTGCTTCATTTGCTAACCTTCAGAGTTCAACACGAGTACGTATACGTGCGCCTTGGCCCTGTGCTGTGCGGCGTCGAACAGAACTAACCTGCAGACGATATTGGTCTCACTGAGCTTGTGGCCAAGCTTTGGATGGCCTAAGTGGACACGCCCCGCTCTACCTGTGTACCATGATGTAGTGCTACGTGTAGACGTGCGATCCTCTCATGTCCAGCGCTGGCCCACGTCCGGCGGCTCCGGCACTGTCTCGATCGGCCGTGGTTACGTTTGCTTAGTCATACTCTTAGTATGGCTGGGCGCGGCGAGACGCTGCCAGCAAATCACAAGAGGCTTTTGCTGGCTCGTTCCGACGGCGAGCTGCGAAACGCTGTCGTGCTTTTCGGTACGCGTCCGTAACCATCATGGCTACGCTGCCCAAGCCGGACGAGTCGCCGCAGGGGCGAGTGAGTGTGGTACTTGGGTCACAATGGGGTGACGAGGGCAAAGGTGTGTATCGACTGCACTGACTGTAGGCAAGTTGACCGACATGCTGGCCGGCGAGATGGACATCTGCGCTCGCTGTGCAGGCGGCAACAATGCAGGTCACACCATTGTGGCCCGCGTGGGCTCGGATCAGGCCGAGACCAAGTTCGACTTCCACCTGCTGCCCTCCGGCCTGGTGAACCCCAAGTGCATTGGCTTCATCGGCAGCGGTGTTGTTGTGCACGTACCCTCGTTCTTCAGCGAGCTCGACACGATCGAGAGGAAGGGCCTCAAGTGCGAGAACCGTCTGTTTGTGTCGGATCGTGCGCACCTGGTGTTCGACTTCCACCAGATCGTCGATGGTCTCAAGGAGGTCGAGCTGGGTGGCAGCAGTATCGGCACCACCAAGAAGGGTATTGGCCCAGCGTACTCGAGCAAGGCGTCGCGCTCGGGCTTGCGTGTGCACCACCTCTACGACTTTGACACATTCGCGGCCAAGTTCCGCACGCTCGTGGAGGGCCGCTTCAAGCGCTACGGCAACTTTGAGTACGACACCGAGGGCGAGATTGCGCGCTACCGCGCCTTTGCGGAGCGCCTGCGTCCGTTCGTGGTCGACGGTGTGACGTTCATCCACTCGATGATCCAGTCGAACCGCCGCATCCTTGTCGAGGGCGCCAATGCACTTATGCTCGACCTGGACTACGGCACCTATCCGTTCGTTACCTCGTCGTCGACCGGCATCGGCGGTGTCTGCACGGGCCTGGGTATCCCACCGCAGTCGATTGGTCCTGTGATTGGTGTGATGAAGGCGTACACGTCGCGTGTCGGCGCGGGTCCGTTCCCAACGGAGCTCAGCGACGAGGTCATGACCCACCTCCAGGAGGTGGGCGCCGAGTACGGCACGACCACCGGCCGGCGGCGCCGCTGCGGCTGGCTGGACCTGGTCATGATGCGCTACTCGTGCCTGATCAATGGCTACACAAGCCTGAACCTGACGAAGCTCGACGTGCTCGACAACCTGCCGTCCATCCAGGTCGCCACCAACTACCTGGTCAATGGCAAGGAGCTGTCCAGCTTCCCCGCCGACCTGAACATCCTCGCCAAGGTCGAGGTGCAGTACAAGACGCTACCTGGCTGGCAGGGCCCGCTTGCGGACTGCACCGAGTACGAGCAGCTGCCCGAGACGTGCCGCGCCTATATCGAGTTCATCGAGTCGTTCTTGGGCGTGCATATTGAGTGGATTGGCGTGGGCCCCGGCCGCACGGCCATGATCCACCGTCCCAAGCCTTCGGCGTAGAGTCATCTATAGCAGTGCTAAGGGGTTTGAGTAGGTAGCCGCGGAGGTGGCATGCTCGTGGGGGTATGCTGTGAGTGGGGCACAAGCGAGAATTGTCCTTCGCGGAACCACTTGGAGTTGGCTTCGTCCACCTTTTTCTGCCGTGATGGATCGATAAGCTCGATGCCCTGCACAGGCGTGAATGACAGCGAGGAGGCCGTGCCCGCCGTCGTCGAGCTGCCAGGCGCCGTACTCTGCAGCGCGAGCGTCGGTCGATTCAGCCGCGCGAGCCGCTCCTTGTTCGCTTTCGAGATGCGGCTCTTGGTCGCACTTGCACTGACGGCCCGCACCTTGCCGCTCGCCTTGGAGCCAGCCATACCGAGGCCCATGGTCTCATCAAAGGCGCCAGCCTCCTCCTCCTCTTTGCCAAACTCGACGCGGTTCTGCATCTTGTGCAGTTCCGTCAGTCCGTGCATCTCGCGGAACTTGCGCGCTCGTCGCCCTCCGCGGCGTTGCTTGCGGCCTCCCTCGCTTGGCACAGGCAGTGCCTTGACCAGCTTCTGGGGCGGCGGCTCGAGCAACTTGTCAATTTTGCGCGCGATCTCCTCGTACAAGCGGGCTCCATACTCGCCGTGCTGCGAGCCGCTCGAGCGGCCCATGTCCATACGTGCCGCAAGAGAGGCCTTGGCACTGACCATGCGGAGCGCCTGCATTTTGTAGTCGTCGGGCGTCTGCGCCACGAGGTCACATTGCGCAAGATAGCCGGAAAAACGCGTCGAGTCGCCGTGCGCCGTTGACAGGCCTGTGGACATCTTTTGCGAGGCGCCCAGCAGGTGCACATTGCACGATGGAATCTTGGTGAAGGCTGCGAGTCCTCCGGCGACACCCAGAAGCCTCGTCGCGATACGGGTGCCGATCAGCGCGGACAGATTGGGCGCTAGAAGCGACATACGTGATTCGACGTACGAGAGGATCCGGTGCCGCGCCTCTTCCAGCTGCTGGACCTTGTCGCATGCCTGCTCGATACGGCTCCACTCATCAGCCGCCAGTGGCCGGCCAGTGGTCGTCGACGCCGTCATGCTGATGACGACAATCGTGCCGGCCGGTACCAGGCCTTCGAGGCCGGTGCAGTGCAACTCGGCGTCGTTTCCTAGGGCGCGCACCGCGTGAATAAACTCCCACGGGTTGAGAACAAGTGTCTCGAGCTCCGGAAAGCGCGGCGCATACAGCTCGCGGATGTGCTTGTGCTGCACAAGAATCTCCTCGTCGACCTCCACGGCCGTATTGTTGGCGCGCACGATCAGCTCGTATTCGTCGGTGCCCTCGAGCGCGGAGGCCACAGGAGGCAAGGGATGCTTTACCTTTTCGTCGATCGATGCGAGAAGGGACTGGAGGGATGCGCCATAGGGCGCCGACGACGGCTCAGCGGTCTCGGCCGCGTGCGTGTTGTCGTGCGGTGCACCGGGGGCCTGGCCTTCCTCTTGCATGAGTTCGTCGGCCATGGACGAGGAGAGCTCCTCTGCCACACCGCTTCCCTCTTCACCGGGTGGAGCGGCAGCCTCGTCCATGTCGGCGAGGAGCTCGTCGGCGAGGCTAGACATGGTGGCGTGCGACAAGTGGAGGCGGACGTGCGCGTCGCCGCAGCGGCCCAAAGGCCAGCGGTGTCATGGGGGCTGGGCATAGCTTCACGTGATGAAAATCCTAGAGATAAATTTTATCGCAGGAGCGACCGAGTCATTCGTGTAAAAAATGCACGATGATTGGCGGGAAGATGCAGCGATGTGGGGGGTCCATGTATGGCTTGGCCGGCAGGCTTCGGAAAAGTGAGAAAATGCAGATAAGCGCCCATCGGACAGCCTGCGACGTTGGGATCTTACCAACGCCTGCCCCCTGCCAGCTGTTTGAGCCCTTTTATACACCTACCACACGGCCCTTACAGTGAACCTTGTGCTGCCTATTGCAGTATACTATTTGACAGGAGACTTTTTGCAGGACTGGTTTCTTCCACCTAGACAACTTTTCCATTGATTGGGGAGCTATGGCGACTGTGTACCCGACGACCCTCAACAACAACCAAACCTCATGCGACGATAAGGATATGGTGACTGAGTACGCTACCTCGGCGGCGCTCAACGATAGCGGCTACGAATCTGTGGAGCGCAACCAGGACTCGTGGGCTGGCTCTCTGCCTGCCTCGCAGGGTCTGTACGAAGCGGACTACGAGAAGGATGCGTGCGGTGTAGGCTTCATGTGCCACATCAAGGGCAAGGCTTCGCACAAGATTGTGTCGGAGGCGCGCTTCCTACTGTGCAATATGACTCACCGTGGTGCCGTCGGTGCGGACGCGCGCGACGGTGACGGTGCCGGTGTTATGACAGGTATGCCCGATGCCTTTTTGCGGCGCGAGGTATATGTGGACTACGACTTTGAGCTGCCGCCGCTGGGCCAGTATGCATGCGGTAACCTGTTCTTCACTTCGAAGGATGACCACGCGCGTGCGGAGCATATGAAGCTGTTCGAGAAGATTGCCGAGAAGCTGCAGCTGCGTGTCCTGGGCTGGCGTGAGGTCCCCGTGGACAGCAACATTCTTGGTCCTGCCTCGCGCAGCCGCGAGCCCAAGGTGATGCAGCCGTTTGTGGTGCTTGGTGAGTACTACGGCTGGGAGTCGAAGAAGTGCGAGGCGAACGGCGTGTTTGATGAAAGCCACTTTGGCCGCCAGCTATTTATGCTGCGCAAGCACTCGACGCACCGCATCGGTCTGGCAAACTGGTTTTATATCTGCTCGCTGAGCCCCTCGAATATTGTATACAAGGGTCAGCTGAGCCCCGTGCAAGTGTACAATTACTACCATGACTTGAACAACTCGATGTACTGCGCGCACTTTGCGCTTGTGCATTCGCGTTTCTCTACCAACACGTTCCCGTCGTGGGACCGCGCGCAGCCGCTGCGCTGGGCCGCCCACAACGGTGAGATTAACACGATCCGCGGCAACAAAAACTGGATGCACGCCCGCGAGGGCCACCTGCGCTCGGAGGTGTTTGGCGACGAGCTCGACCTGCTCTATCCCATCATTGAAAACGGCGGCTCGGACTCGGCCGCGTTTGATAATGTGCTGGAGCTCCTGGTCGTGAACAAGGTGCTGACGCTGCCGCAGGCTGTCATGCTCATGGTGCCCGAGGCGTGGCAGGGCCGCGAGACGGACCCTGCGAAGATTGCCTTTTACCAGTGGGCGGCGTGCCTGATGGAGCCGTGGGATGGTCCCGCGCTCTTTACGTTCTGCGATGGCCGCTACTGTGGTGCCAACCTGGACCGTAACGGTCTGCGTCCTTGCCGCTGGTACACGACGTCGGACGATATTATGATCTGTGCCTCGGAGGTTGGGTGTGTGACGATTGCGCCCGAGACGGTGACGGCCAAGGGCCGTCTGCGCCCTGGCCGCATGCTGCTGGTCGACACGCTCGAGGGCCGCATCGTTGACGACCGTGAGCTCAAGTCGAGCACGGCTCACCTCGCCGACTTTGCTGCGTGGGTCGAGCACAACCTGCTGCACCTCCGCGACATTACACAGCGCGTGGGCCGCGTGAGCCGCGAGCCGCTCTCGCCGGTGCTGGACGAGACGCGCCTGAGCAGTGACCCCCGTCTGCGTGCATTTGGCTACACGATCGACCAGATCAGCATGCTCATGCTGCCCATGCTGGACGACTCCAAGGAGGCGCTCGGCAGTATGGGCAACGACGCTCCGCTTGCATGCATGTCGCAATCGCCGCGTCTGCTGTACGAGTACTTCCGCCAGCTGTTTGCGCAGGTGACGAACCCTCCGATTGACCCGATCCGTGAGGCGGTCGTGATGTCGCTCGAGCAGTACATTGGTCCTGAGGGCAACCTGCTCGAGATGAACGAGCTGCAGTGCAACCGTATCCACCTCGAGTCCCCGGTGCTGAGCATTGAGGAGATGAAGGCGCTGCAGAACATGAGCATCGTGCACCCCGAGTGGAAGTCGATCACGATCGACACGACGTTTGACTCGGCGCTCGGTGCAGCCGGCTACGAGGCGACGCTGGACCGTGTGTGTGCCGAGGCATCGCGTGCGATTGAGGACGAGATGCGCATCATTGTTCTGTCCGACCGCCGCGTCGGCCCGCACCGCGTGGCGATCAGCTCGCTGATCGCGTGTGGTGGTGTGCACCACCACCTGATCCGCCAGAAGCAGCGCAGCCGCATTGCGCTGGTGATCGAGTCGGCCGAGGCGCGCGAGGTGCACCATGTGTGTGTGCTGCTCGGCTACGGTGCGGACGCCATCTGCCCCTGGCTCGCGCAGGAGGCCGTGATGAAGGTCGGCCGCGAGGGCTTGTCCAAGGTGGACCTGCCGGCGGAGCAGCTGACGGCCAACTGGCGCCACGCCGTCGACAGCGGTATCCTCAAGGTCATGTCGAAGATGGGTATCTCCACGCTGCAGTCGTACAAGGGCGCGCAGATCTTTGAGGCGCTTGGTCTCGACAACACGGTGGTGGACCGCTGCTTTGCCGGCACGGCGACGCGTATCCGCGGTGCTACGTTCGAGGTGCTGGCCGCCGACGCACTGGAGCTGCACGAGCGTGCGTACCCCCGCCGCGAGATTGTGTCGTTCCCCGGCCTCAACGAGACGGGCGACTACCACTGGCGCGACGGCGGCGAAGGGCACGTCAACGACCCGTCGTGCATTGCGTCGCTGCAGGATGCGACGCGCCAGAAGAACCAGGCTGCGTGGGATGCGTACTCGAAGGCGACGCGCGAGGCTGTGCGTGCGACGACGCTGCGTGGTCTGCTGGACTTTGACTTTAGCAAGGCGCGCCCGATTCCCGTGGACCAGGTCGAGCCGTGGACCGAGATTGCGCCGCGGTTCTGCACGGGTGCCATGTCGTACGGTTCGATCTCGATGGAGGCGCACTCGGCGCTGGCCATTGCGCTGAACCGCCTGGGCGGCAAGTCGAACACGGGTGAGGGTGGTGAGGACCCCGAGCGCTCGATTCCCCTGCCGAACGGCGACTCGCTGCGTTCCAAGATCAAGCAGATTGCGTCGGGCCGCTTTGGTGTCACGTCGCACTACCTGTCGGACTCGGACGAGCTGCAGATCAAGCTGGCGCAGGGTGCCAAGCCCGGTGAGGGTGGTGAGCTGCCGGGCCACAAGGTGTCTGAGTCGATTGCGCGCACGCGCCACAGTACCGCGGGCGTCGGTCTCATCTCGCCCCCGCCGCACCACGACATTTACTCGATCGAGGACCTGAAGCAGCTCATCTACGACCTCAAGTGCTCGAACCCTCGCGCGCGCGTCAGTGTCAAGCTCGTGTCCGAGGTGGGTGTCGGTGTGATTGCCGCTGGTGTCGCGAAGGCCAAGGCGGACCACATTCTCATTGCCGGCCACGACGGTGGTACGGGTGCAGCGCGCTGGACGAGTATCAAGTACGCGGGTCTGCCCTGGGAGCTCGGTCTTGCGGAGACGCACCAGACGCTCGTGCTCAACGACCTGCGTGGCCGTGTCACGGTGCAAACGGACGGCCAGCTGCGCACGGGTCGCGACGTGGCGATGGCGTGTCTGCTGGGTGCGGAAGAGTGGGGCTTTTCGACGGCGCCGCTCATTGCCATGGGCTGTATCATGATGCGCAAGTGCCACCTGAACACGTGCCCGGTCGGTATCGCGACGCAGGACCCCCAGCTGCGCGAGAAGTTTGCGGGCCAGCCGGAGCATGTGATCAACTTTTTCTACTACCTGGCCGAGGAGATGCGTGCGATCATGGCCAAGCTTGGTCTGCGCACGGTGAACGAGATGGTCGGTCGCTCGGACCTGCTGCGCGTCGACGAGTCGCTGCGCACGCCCAAGACGGCGAACATCAACCTGAGCGCGCTGCTCAAGCCGGCGTTCGAGATGCGCCCTGGTGCGGCGACGTACAAGGTGCGCCAGCAGGACCACAAGCTGTACGTGCGCGTCGACAACAAGTTTATCGACGAGGCCGAGCCTGCGCTTTCGCGCGGCCTGCCCGTGCAGATCGACTGCGAGGTGGTCAACACGGACCGTGCGCTCGGCACGACGCTCTCGTACCACGTGTCGAAGATCATGGGCCCCGAGGGCCTGCCCCGCGACACGATCCACATCAACGCCAAGGGCAGCGCCGGCCAGTCGTGCGGTGCGTTCCTTGCGCCGGGCATCACGCTCGAGCTCGAGGGCGACGCCAACGACTATGTCGGCAAGGGTCTCTCGGGCGGTCGCCTGATTGTGTACCCCCCTCGCTCGTCGCCGTTCATGTCGGAGGAGAACGTGCTTGTGGGCAACACGTGTCTGTACGGTGCCACGTCCGGCCACGCGTACTTGTCGGGTATTGCCGCGGAGCGCTTTGCCGTGCGCAACTCGGGCGCGCATGCCGTCGTGGAGGGTGTCGGTGACCACGGCTGTGAGTACATGACCGGCGGCCGCATCGTCGTCCTCGGTCCTACGGGCCGCAACTTTGCTGCGGGTATGAGCGGCGGTATCGCCTATGTGCTCGACCTGAACCGCGACTTTGCCAGCCGCTGCAACACGGAGATGGTCGAGCTCGGCTCGGTGGAGGACCCTCGGGAGATTGCCGAGCTGCGCAACCTGATCGAGGACCACCGCCACTACACGGGCTCGTCGATTGCCGAGCACGTCATCCACGAGTTCCACCACCTGCTGCCCCGCTTTGTGCGTGTGATGCCCACCGACTACAAGCGCGTGCTCGAGCAGGAGGCCGCCAAGGCCGCCGAGGAGAAGAAGCGCTCGAGCCACGTCGACCTGCTCGGCACGCTCTCGCGCCGCGGCAGCCAGGTCGATGTCACTGTGTCGGACGAGCCGGAGCCCGCCAAGCCCGCCGAGCCCGCTGTGGTCGACATGGAGGAGGCCATGCTCGACGAGGAGCTGACCAAGGCGCGCACGTCCAAGCTCGACAAGATGCGTGGCTTTATGAAGTACCACCGCCGCACCGAGGCGTACCGCCAGGCGGGCGCGCGTGTCAAGGACTTCCAGGAGCTGTCGCACCGCCTCACTGAGCCGGAGCTCAAGCTACAGACGGCTCGCTGCATGGACTGCGGTGTGCCGTTTTGCCAGTCGGACACGGGCTGCCCCATCTCGAACATCATTCCCCGCTGGAACGACCTCGTCTTCAAGGGCCAGTGGTACGATGCGCTGCAGCGCCTGCTCATGACGAACAACTTCCCCGAGTTCACCGGTCGCGTGTGCCCCGCGCCCTGCGAGGGTGCGTGTGTGCTCGGCATCATCGACAGCCCCGTCGGCATCAAGTCGGTCGAGTGCGCGATCATTGACCACGCGTGGGAGCAGGGCTGGATGGTCCCCCGCCCTCCCCCGATGCGCACCGGCAAGACGGTGGCGATCATCGGCTCGGGCCCCGCCGGTCTCTCGTGTGCCGACCAGCTGAACCGCGCCGGCCACTCGGTGACGGTGTACGAGCGTGCGGACCGCATTGGCGGTCTGCTCATGTACGGTATCCCGAACATGAAGCTCGACAAGGGCGTCGTCGATCGCCGCGTCGGCCTCATGGCCGCGGAGGGTGTGCAGTTCGTTACCGGCACCGAGGTCGGCAAGGACCTCGATGCGGCGGACCTGCACAAGCAGAACGACGCGCTCGTGTTTGCTACCGGCGCGACGTGGCCGCGCGACCTCAAGATCCCCGGCCGCGACGCGAATGGCGTGCACTTTGCGATGGAGTATCTGTCGTCGAACACCAAGGCGCTGCTTGACTCGCAGCTGGCGCCTGGCACGTACCTCAACGCCCAGGGCAAGAATGTGATTGTCATTGGTGGCGGTGACACGGGTAACGACTGTATCGGTACTGCGGTGCGCCACGGCGCCAAGTCAGTGGTCAACTTTGAGCTGCTGCCTCAGCCGCCCGCGGTGCGTGCCGCCAACAACCCCTGGCCGCAGTGGCCGCGCATCTTCCGCACCGACTACGGTCACGCGGAGGTCAAGGCGCAGTGGGGCAACGACCCGCGCGAGTACTGCATCTCTACGACCGAGTTTGAGAAGGACGAGGCGGGCAACCTCGTTGCACTTCACACGGTGCGCGTGTCGTGGGAGCTCGACGCGAGCGGCAAGTGGCAGATGACCAAGATCCCCGGCAGCGAGGAGCGCTTCCCCTGCGACCTGTGCTTCCTCTCGCTTGGTTTCCTGGGCCCCGAGAATGCCGCGATCCAGTCGCTCCAGCTCGAGCAGGACGCGCGCAGCAACATTCTTGCGGACACAAACAAGGGCCCACGCCCGTACCAGACCTCGGTGCCCGGCGTCTATGCCGCCGGCGACTGCCGCCGCGGCCAGTCGCTGATTGTCTGGGGTATCCAGGAGGGCCGCGCCTGCGCCGCGCAGGTCGACACGGACCTGATGCGCAGCTCGGCCCTCCCCTGGGCCGGCAGCATCCCCAAGCGCATTCACAATGCGGAGATGCCCAAGGTCGCCGCCGCGCCCTCGGCCTAAATGTTGGCAGTTGGTAGACTTGTGGTAGGGTCAACGGCTGCTGCGCCTAGATACAGCTGCCAAGCTTTGGCAGTGCCGGCCAAGGTTTTGGATGCCTCCACATAACTCCCGGTAGGCGAATTTCGTATTCGGTCTCCGCCCGTCACGCCACTAACCGTGGTCGCTGCGGACAGGTTTGCTCCCTACGTGCATAGCTGGCTACCAACAATCCCAATCTTATGAACGCCGGGACCCAACCTGGGCCGGCAGATACCCTTCCCAATACGACGGCCCAGTCGCAGTCGGCCGTGCCTGACCGCGCGGCCTTCTCTTTTGTGTGTTTGGGCGTCGGTGGCGGTCCGTATGACAACGACAGCTCCTGCTATGTTATGAAGCCTGCCGACCAAAAATGGCACGATGGCACCATCCTAGTTGAGGGAGGATCGTTTATGGGCTCACTGAAAGAATGCCTCGAGCATCCCGCCGACTCGTTCCCTGACGCTGTGTTCCCCGCCGAACTCAGCCCCGAGCAGCGCACGGAAATCTTCCATTCGTGGATCACGCAGGTGTACCTATCACACGGCCATCTCGACCATGTATTTGGCCTAGTCCTCGCGTCTGCCAACGCTCGCATCCAGCGCCCCGTTTACGGCCTCCCCGACACGCTCGATACCTTGCAAGAACTATTCAATGGTCGCATCTGGCCACGGCTCGCCTCGTACAACGCAGAAGACCCCATGACCATGTACCATCTGCGCAGTCTCGAGCTGGGGAAGCCGCTCACCGCCGCGCCTGATGTAACCGTGACGCCATACCCCGTATCGCACGGTGCCTCGCGCCTTACCGATGGCGTGCCCGTATTCCAAGATCTATTCCACATCCCGCCGCCCACACCGCTTCCTTGCGCACCGCTCGACACCATGTCAACGTCGATTTCCACAGCCTTTCTATTTCGCAACCACCGCGTAGACCGCGACGTGCTTTTCGTCGGCGACGTCGAGCCCGATGAGGTGGGTCGCTCTATGGCCAACGCGGATCTTTGGAAGCAGGTGGCGGGTCGCATGGCGCAGGGCAAGCTGAATGCCGTCTTCCTCGAGTGCAGCTATGCCTCTGAGCAGCCGAACCACCTTTTGTTTGGCCACCTGACGCCGAAGCATTTGTATACGGAGCTCGAGACCCTCGCGCGCCTTGTGGCGCGTGAACAGGGCCGTGATGAGACCCAGACGAAAAATATGCTGCGTGGTCTCAAATGCATCGTAATTCATATCAAAGGCATGATTCTAGCTGCTGATCCGCTCTTTTCCTGCTGCCAGCGAGTGCAGCGGCATCACGAGGAAGAAACACTAAGCCTTCCCGTCAATTTGGTCGCCACCGTCGAAAAGGAACTGCATGAGCTGGAGACAGAGCGGCAACTGGGCGTGCAGTTCATCATTGCTCGCCGCGGACAACGGATTGGTGCGTACCGAGACTACTGACACAGAATGCTGATTGGTTTCCTGTATCATATCGTCGACGTTACTATGATCTATAGACAATGCATAGACATTACACTATTGATTATTTTAGTTCTTCGTTAAAAAGCTTAGTGCTTAATCTGGACCCCGCCTGGGGGCATAGGCATCAATGGCTCACGCATCGTGTCCGCATTCCTGGCGGACACACGGTTCCCCCACCAGTCAATGATGGGGCTGGCATTAAGCGGTAATTGGATCGCAAAGAAGATCAGCAGCTCCGACGCCACCGTGCCCAGATCCAGTGCGTCGGCTGTGACAAAGTTGTACTTGGACCACCATCGGAAACGATACCTTCGCATGCAGAACTGGAAGATAAACGCCACCACAAACCAGCATGTGAAATTGATGCTCATAGAGCCTGGCGCATATGTCATAGAGGCAAAAATCAATGGCGCATTGATATAGAGCACCCAGCGGGCCTTGGTTCGCTTATACAACAGCCAAACAAACAGTGGCACGATGGCCCCCGCAAGCAGGCCCCACAGGACAAACTGGAACGACTGGGAAAAGAAGATATAACGTGGTCCCACACTACTCCACAGTAGCGCCGAGCTGCCGTAGGTATTCGCCATAATACAGTGCATCCCTTGGTGCTGCGTGGCCGTGCAAATGTCAGGAACCGTGGCGAATAGCAGCGAAAGGACTGCCACCTGCACACACGATACCACCAACACGCTGAGGAGCTGAACAAGCACCATGGTCCGCGGCGGAATTTTCATATAGTGCCCCAACTTCATGCTCGCTGTGATCTGCAAAGCACTAATAAGCGCTTGGACAGTCAGTGCCTTGAACGCCATAAAGCTTTGTGGCTTCTGTGGTAACAGATAACCACCCACTAGGTCGGCAAAAACGTTGTTCCCGATCAACTGGCCCGTCTGTGCAAGCACATAGCCCGACGGCAGCAGGTACAGGATGCTGATAAGAATACCCACAATCAGCGCTTTGGCCGACATTTCCTGCGCGGCGCTGTCATCCGTGATCAAAATCACACAGAGGGCAATGACAAACATGACCCAATACCACCAAGATGGAACAGACTTGTATCTTTGCATCAGTTTCGCATGAATGTCCATTTTATCAGGTCTCATTTTCCTTAGGGCTTCCCAAATGTCCTTATTGTGGTTGAAGAGCGTATGGAACAAGAGCGCAGAGAGATTAGCGAACCCACTAAAGTAGGATATGATAAATCCTAGCGAGATCAGGACAGGAGAGTAGGCCCTGTATTTGGCAGCGTTAAAGGTGCCTTCAGGGAGGTCGAGTACACGGTTCGCCTGGTACGGTTTACCATACTTGTCCCAGACACTGACGCTAGAGAACGGGAAGTAGGCCAGTTTCCATACATTGGTAAAGTACATGGCCGGCATTACTGCCCAGGTCATCAAAACAAACCCTAGGACCATATTGCATGTGCACCACCAAGGGATAACTAGTGGTGAGCCAAAGTAACTGATTTGCGCCCAGTTCAGCGTAAAGCTCAAGAAACCCATACCATTTACCCCTGCCACTAGGTTCAGAACAATGTCTCGCGGCTTGATCCAGCAGAGCCAGCAGACCAACGACAAACCTTGAAAGAGCAGGTCGGGAATGAAGTTGTAACAAAAGGCACCAATTGCGACCAGGACCAGCCAACGCATACGCGACATTCCCTTCTCCATCCGGTCCGTGTCAGCATGCAATGTATTCAAAATGGTTGTAGTCATTAGGGTTTGAGGCCACAACATCGAAGCCGGTTTCACCAAAAAACGATCCAAGACACCCACAAAACCAATGCCAAGAACACGAATCGACATGGTTAGGACAAATCCATACCATATTGCATTTTGCTGGCGATTTTCGAAGAAGAACTCTTTGGCCATTAAGTAATGAATCACATAACTAGGGTTTACAGCAATAGAAGTCGCGGCTGCAATGAGAGCGTGCTCCTTGATATTGAAAGGTCCTGGGTTGAGCGAAAATGCGTAGCCTCCGAGCCAAGAGGGCAGACGAAACTCTTGTATCGGCAGCAAAACTGCCAGCAGTTTGCCGATTGGGTAGACTACCACCATGACAACAGTGGCAGAAATGGATGGTGCTGGGGCACGAGTCATTAAAAACAGGTTCACACCACTGACCAATATTGCGAAAAAGAACGAGATGATAATAACCCGGAAGGTAAGAACAGGCATTGTGGGATCATCAATGTTGGAGACAGAGGCCCGCACTTCCGGGAAGGGAGAATCCTCTGAATCGTCCTCTTCGTTGGGTCCCGTCGCCATGCCTTTTTTTGTGGAAAAACCTAAATTATTTAAAAGGATCTGCTCTTCGACATCTTGATCATTCTTCTGGGTTACCTCTGGAATATCTTCGTGATCACTCAACCTTTTGCTGGAGGTTCTCAGTTCATGACTTGAGCCCTGTGAATCGTGTTCGGGTATCGCAGTGGAGGCCGTCTTCCGCTTGGACCCCGACTGTGATCGGGTCGCGCTGCTTCGGTCTACTGACGAGGGTTTCAGCAGGGATGGAGCAGATAGTTTGCTTTCAGCTTTGGGTGACTCGCGCAACTCCCAAGGCTTACCTAGCAAAAATACATCATCTTCCGCATCGGCTTCACTGACTTCATCCTCAGGAACATCCAAGGCCGTTTTGCGATAGGAAATTGGTGGTAAATAATCCCTGGCGTTGTGAACTGGACCAGCTGTTTCGTTAATTAATGGAACATACAAGGCATAAAAGCGAATACCCCTTCATCGTCTTCATCACCTTCATCGCCTTCATCGAATCCTAATGCATTTGCATTCTGATCATTAGATGAACTAGAAACAAAATGTCGAGTGGCTGGCCGCTCTCTAGATTTTCGCGACCATAGACCACTTGACATGGTCGCGTAGGGCAATTTATTTGGGCTAAAGTGACAGTTCGCAGAACGACGTATTCTGTGGAGGTGCTGGAATGGGAATTCGGGGCAGCCCTTCATTCCATATGCATGGACCCGTGCACACATTGGTCATTTTCATAAATCTTGACACTACATGCTATCCTCGTCCATTCGGGTTGAAGCCGTCCTATTTTGACCCTGTGCACTCTCATCCACTTGGTCGGCATTTGTGTTTAGGTTATCTTCAGCACTGCGCCAGGGTATGCTAGTGGAATCCAGCAGAGGGCGAGCAGGGCCAAATTCTAGCGAGGTGGTTTGATGTTCACGGGCAGGAAGAGCATTGGCTGCGCTAATAGGTAAATGCAGGGCAAGGATGGGTTCGCGAACAGAAGAAGAAGTGTCTTGAGCCAGTGTAGCTGTCACTTGGACCAATGTAGCGGGAGGACTTGTTGCCAAGTCCACATTTTGCCACATTGACTGGACCAACTGCGACAGGGCCAGACGGACGTCTAGAACTCTGTCTGTGACCAGTTCCAACAGAATGGGAAAGATGAGTTCTTTTAAGCGATCCTTCCCGACACTCTCGTTCCACAGCTTGATAAAGATCTGTACAAAAGTAAAACGTTGGCGGTAGGCAGGCGCATACGCCAAATCAGTTAGCATGGACAAAAAGCCATCCGCAATAGTCTCATCATGCGCGCGGAATGTGGCGTACATAGACGGCACCGCCGCAATTCCAATCTCACGTAGCGCATTTACAGGATCGTTCAGCGCCAACAAAAGCAATGTAACCAGCGACCCATCCTCATCCACCAGAAGGAGGTTGGGCACCAATGAGGGGATATGTGATGCCATCGTTTGCCGCAACCGCCAATCTTGCATGAAAGAGGCCATCCAGAGCGAGGGTATTTGCCGCAACTGCTCGTTGGCGATGGAAGCTGGGAGCATTAACAAGAACTGGTCAAAATGCTCTAGAAGTGTTGCTGTAACGTCCACGCACGGATCATGCATGAAGCGCTGAGCTACAGGGAGCAAGTCAGCGCTTGTTGTCTCGGAGCCAAGAAGCCGAGCAATTTCATGCAGCGAAGCAGCCAGCGAGTTGCGAATGTTGTCATATACATGGTTGGTAAGATGCAAGTAGAGTTCCCGCAGCTTAGGCCAATGTTCCGCTCCCATGGTTAATATGACAGCAGGGAAATTAAATGCGACAATCAGTGCACAGTCCAGGTTGTTCAGCAACTCGTTGCCGTTGGCTGTCTCGGGCCCGTGCATCGGCTGACCCATGAAAAGTCGTACGAGTTCGTCTGGCACGCCTTTTTCCTCGCCATGAAAGAGATATATGACTTCACCAATCATCTCAAATGCCGCGAGCTGGACATTTGGCGAAACGTCTTGCTTTAGCGCTTGCATAATAATCACAAGGTTCTTGCGTCGCACCTCATCGGCTGGTTGCGTAGCAAAAACACCTGGAAGAGAGTAACATGCTGCCTGTCGCACCTGCCAAACGTGGTCCAGCAATACCCGATTAATGGCTTCGAGCAATCGCTGTGGTGCATCTGTCGAGCTGAATTCAAAGGACTCCGATATTCCGTTCGCCAGTGCCTTGCCAACAATACCGATGGCAGCAGCAACCTCCTTCCGGACATAGAAGGCAGGATCCAGAGGCCAGCTAGTAATCTGAGGCACCACTCGCTCGACGAGATGTTGTGTTGAGAAACCACCTTCAACAGTAATAGCGGCGAGAAGGTTGATAGACATCATGCGGCCTTGAGCTGATTCCTCGTCGAACGATGCACGCTCTGTGCTTCCGATGTGTGAATCGTTATCTTCCGAGTGCTCTTCCACCCGTGAAATTGCGATGGCCACATTTTCAAACAGTTCATCCAACACTGTATTCCTGGCATCACGGCCAAAATCATAAGGAACCAATGGAACACTCTTTTCACGAGCAGTACCTTTCTCAACCAGGTCTGCTCTCCGTAGCTCTTCCGCCTCATCTGAGGGGGCTGTGCAATGATCCACGAACTCATCATATTGCTTGCTGCGCAAGAAATATTCAACAATAGAGGCTTGTGTAGCGCCAGAAACAACATTGTTGGGATTCAGCAAAAGCGCACACAAAAGTGGTGTAAATGCTGATACTGACAGGCGCGGCCGTGGCATGATTTCATCGTCCGACGAATCCAACACTGCACGACTTTCATCCTTGAGTTCCATTAAAGGACAATTCCGGAAAAAGAACCACATCAAACGACCCAGCTCCGGCGCGAATACGGCACTGACCTCAAGCTCGTCTGTGGCCAAGCCGTTAAGTAGAGGGATTACATATTCGACAGCGTCCGTCAGGTCGACGTCACGAATCCATTCTGCCAAGCATCGTGACACCATAATACGGTGGTATGCCAGATCACTCTTAGCAAACAAAAAGATCCGCTCCAGCGTACTCAGCCCATCATCCAGCGAGTCTTCAACGCTTTCATCTGGAGCATCTGGAGCATCTGGAGCATCTGGAGCATCTGGAGCATCTGGAGCACCGTCCATGCTTTCGTCCTCTGCTTCAAAGCCTTCGCTAGTCACAACTTGGCGCGAGCGGTCTTCTCGCTCATCCTCTGCATCAGCATCGTTGCTGGTATCATCATAGCCATCATAGCCATCAGAGTGAGAGTCGTGTGAGTCAGAAGAAGACCTTGAGATGCCATGTATGTTTCTAGACATCTGCCAAGATCGTATACGAGCTTGATTCTCTTCCAAGTCCTCCTCTTCCTCTTCAGCGACAGAGTCTCCCTCATTGTCAGAGCTAGAGTCCGTGCTGCTCATACCAGACCCTGCAGAACCATCCCCTTCTGAACGCAAACTGTCAGAGTCATCACTGAGAGAATATCCAGACCGCGGGGGCAGTGCAATATGACTCCTAGTCTTGGGTGGGCTGTCAGGTACGGAGCGCGGCGAGCTCGAAAAAACGGAGGCCGAAGGCGGTGTCCTGGAAGTTTCCGACATAGAAGGCGGGGAGGCACTCAAGTTGAGTGCAGACAAACGAGGAAAACCCAGGTTTACCTTGTCGGATCCAGAGAATGACTCGTTGATCATCACGGGGGATGATTGCTGCTCATGATTCACAAACCCCGTGTCTTCCACATTCAAGGGTGGCGATGCCGATGAGGGAGGTGAATCCACCCATACGGAATTGACATTTTCGGGTAGGGGGGGACCTGTTGGTTGCTCGACCATCGGATCCAAAACCTCGGCCAAAGGTGACGAGATACGAACAGTCGAGGAGGCGCTAAATGATCCCTCCGGCCATGCATTCCCGTGAGCCAACCAGCTCCCAGATGCCGAATTTGGTGACGAGTCTCGAGGCACACTGGCATGCAAATTGTTACCGATACTTGGTGTTTTCCGCAGAGACCGTATACTCGGTGCCGACGACACCCTCATATGTGCATTTTGCATCCCTTTCCGCATATGCCATCTGGGAGATGAAGGAGACGAGGGGGAAGATGATAAGTCGGATGAAGGGGAGGCATTCTTCTGCACGGACGCGTCAAACGAATGCACCCGACGTATCGGGATGGGCTGCGCCTTGCTGCCCTCGGGACTAGAACTGGATGGATTTGGCTGGGAGTTCCCTGATTCCTCTGAATTTTCAATATCTGCAGATTTCAGAGCTGAAGGTCAACATTTAAGAAACGTACTGCTCCCATCATGCGGCATGCCTGAAGACATGGCTTAGTTCCGACTTCAACGTCGGTCAGACAAACAGAACTCTCGAAAACCCAAAAACGGTATCACACCTTTCCGGTTTAAGAGAGAGACGGCCAAGCGTTCTCAAGGGGCCGGGCAATCGCCAAGCTCTTGACCAACAACTTCGCAGCAGACTGCTGTGAAGGGCGCGCCTTGGAAGAGAAAAACCGGCCGCTTGGCCCGCGTGGACATACCTCCACATTTGTAGGTCAGTGCATGCTGGGGATAAAGCAGCCTAGTGGTTGGGTTCGTTGGGTCAGCAAAAGCTAAAAGCATGCCAACGCTATGGAACACAAAGTATGCATGCGACAAGTTCGTATTATGTATGGTACAGAATGGGATGGTTCCAATGAAATCATGCGCCACTGCCAGTTAGTATTCCATAGATACACACATAGTGTTTTCGCCTGCATAGCTTCTCGTCAGTCTCATCAGCTTCACGCACCTCATATACAAAAATCCATCTTCATCTTTGTGTTCTTCATAAATAGCGTTCATAGTGGCAGATGACGATGGCAAAATGTCTCCAACAAAGATAAAAATTGCCTTCTCGGGTGCGAGTCTTGCTCGTCTTCGAATCACATAGACAAACTGACCCATTGTCAGGTCCTTTTTGTCAGTGTCCAAAAAACATACGGCAGGAACGAGATAATTCGTTTTGCTGATGGCTCGAATATCGGTCTTTTCTGCCTTCTCACAGATCACCGGAATCCTATCCGGGAACTTGCCGCGGATTTTGGAACTCTCTTCTTTACTCTGATCTTCATCTATCAGTTTCAAACATAGCATACCTAATGAGAGTTCTTTGTAGAAAGCTGAGTGCATCAAGACAACTTGCCATGCCCCCCCGGATGGCTTGTGTGGCGCCCTGAACACGCTGGTCACGTGTATCATCGGTCGTGAATAGAGGCGCGACGCGCGACGCGGCATCTCCCACTTCGGACCGATCATCATGTCGAGCGTACGTATTCTATTAAATCTCTAACTTTCTTAGGGCCGATCAGCCGGCGGGAAAATCCTTCGCAGTCGTTCTAAAACAGCAACACTCGACGAGTCTATTCTAAATAAAATAAAAGAACATCAGAAGGAATTGGTCAAGCAGAAGCAGGAGGAGGGACTTAAACGTTTTGCCGCAGAAGATGCCGGCGCTCAAGATTCAAATGAACATGTTTTCAAGAAGTATGAAAGCTATCGTCGTGAGAGCCAACTTCCAGCTAAAGTAGATGAATTGCGGGTAAGTTCTTCTGCGTATGAATCTGACCCTATAGATTATGGTGGATCATCGCGCTCAATCAGTCATTCTCCCCATTAACCAGTTCGCGGTTCCTTTTCATGTCAAGACATTGAAGAACGTGAGCACATCATTCGAAGGAGACTACACCTACCTGCGCATCAATTTTGTTACGCCAGGACAGCTCTCAGGCAAGAAAGAGGACGTTCCCTTTGATGACCCTGATGCCACCTTTATCCGGAATATCAGCTACCGTTCGACAGATGCGCGTCATTTCCATGAACTTTCGAATGAGATCACAGAAATGCGCAGAATCGCTTTGAAGCGTGAAGCTGAACAGAAGGAAATGGCGGATGTGGTCGAACAAGATCAACTGATCCTCAACAAGCAGCGTCCTCTCTCGCTACCAGAGGTGTTTCCTCGCCCTGCACTGGAAGGAAAACGTGTTCCGGGGCATCTCAGTATCCATCAAAACGGTGTCCGCTTCATGTCGCCTATGCGCCAAGACCAGAAAATCGATATCCCCTTCAGCAATGTCAAGCACCTATTCTATCAGCCTTGTGACAAAGAGCTCATTGTACTCATCCACTTCCATCTAAAAAATCCTGTCATGGTTGGCAAGCGCAAGACTCGCGACATTCAGTTCTACCGTGAGGCCTCTGATGTCCAGTTTGATGAAACTGGTAACCGGAAGCGTCGTTACCGCACTGGTGATGAGGATGAAATTGAGTTGGAGCAGGAAGAGCGCCGGCGTCGCCACATGCTCAATAAGGAATTCAAGCACTTTGCGCAGCGCATTGCCGATGCCTCTGAAGGTCGAGTGCAGGTGGATATCCCTTACCGCGACTTGGGCTTCAATGGCGTTCCATCGCGAGCGAGCGTTCTGCTGCAGCCTACAACGGACTGCTTGATTCATCTAACTGACCCTCCATTTTTGGTCATCACCTTGTCCGAGATCGAGATTGTCCATTTAGAACGTGTTCAATATGGTCTCTCATCGTTCGACATGGTATTTGTGTTCAGCGATTTCTCTCGGGCACCACTACACGTCAGCAGTGTTCCAAGCAGCTCTCTGGATGATGTCAAGCAATGGCTTGATTCGGTGGATGTCTGTGTGACAGAAGGTGCTGTGAACTTGAACTGGGGTGCTATTATGAAGACGATCAATGAGGACCCCCATGCGTTCTTCCAAGAAGGTGGCTGGGGCTTTCTGCAGGCTGATGCTTCCGACGTATCTGAGGAATCAGAGAGCGAGGAGGAGTCTGAGTTCGACTCTGACTTGGACGATGGAGATGAACAATCTACTGAATATTCTGAAAGCGGCTCAGAGTTTGGTGAATCGGAAGAAAGCGGTTCTGAACCCTATGAAGAGAGTGACGAAGGTGAAGACTGGGACGAACTAGAGCGCAAGGCTGCCAGAGATGATCAAAAGAAGCGCCGTGAGCGCGGTGAAGGCAGTGGTAGCGAAGATGAGGACGTTAAACCGAAAAAGAAGAGCAAGGGCGGGTTCGGCAAAATCTAGCTGTGCCTCAACATCCCCTGGTGCCAGCATTCCTTTTCCAGCGGCCCAAGATCGTGACCATAATGGTCCAATCAATTGGCCGTCGTGCCCCATACGCTATATCGGGCCTACGCTAGTCGAGAGCGATAGCCTAGGTAATTTCTGCATGGATATACAGATCCTACTTAACCGATAATAAGCTGCACATATTAGACATAGCCCGTGAAACTGACATACCTTGTTCTCGCTGTCGTTGAAGTCGTACTCAGGAACCTCAAGGTTGAGGGGAGCTAACCTGTTAGCAAATGCCCATATGTGGAATACATACCAGGACCCTTGCGGATACGACCGCTAATGTCATAGTGACTACCGTGGCAAGGGCAGAACCAGCCACCGTACTCACCCGCCTCACCAATCGGCACACAACCCAGGTGGGTGCACACACCAAGCATAACAAGCCACTCAGGGCGCTTGGCACGCTGCGAATCCGTCTCAGGGTCACGAAGCGTCGAGACATCAATATCGTTCGCCTCGTCGATCTCGGCCTGGGTGCGGTGACGCACAAACACAGGCTTACCACGCCACTTGATGATAGCGTTCTTGCCCTCTGGGATGTTGGCCATGTCGACCTCGACCTTGGCAAGGGCAAGAACATCGCTGGAAGCACTCATTGTCGACAGGAAGTTGGTAACGGTAGAACGCGCGCTAGCGGCAGAGATGGCACCGAAGCTGCCGATCAGGAAGTAAGAAAAGGCACGGTGCACTTCAGGGTTCTTCACACGGGAGCCGCTAAAGTCAGGCGTGTCAAGCGCACGAGTCGAGGACGAAAACGTGCGAATTTGAGTACCAGTAACCTTAGCTGAGACATTAATGGATGGTAAGTACGCACCATTCACAGCCGAGCGAGACACCAGCGAGTGACCACGCAGCACAGCCTTGGAGGTCCAAGATGGCAGGGCGCCAATGTCCCCGCGTGGGCCGGCGGCAGCGTGCTCGTCGTGGCTGTGCGGGTCAGCCGGCGCAGCGGCACGAAGGTTCAGACCGGGCACCACAGGGGCACCGCTGGCAGCGTGTTGCACAGTCGGCCTGCACACGTTAGTCACAGCTCTTCTCATATATACATACGCCACGTTAATAGCCCGGCGCGAGACAAGGTTCCGGCAGAAAGGGGCAGACATTGCGATTCACACGCGGATAGAGAACCCAGGCGAGATGGCCTACCGTGTAGAAATCGGAGTTGACAAACGGCCAACGGCGACGGGAGCAATTCCAAATCACGGGTTGGACCCGGCCATTCCCGGCCGCTATTTCTAAGCACCACGTGACCAATGCATGGATGACGACGGTTCTGCTGCATACGAGAAGACCCCACCGCTGGAACTTGTGACTCAACATCGCGCGAAGATGTCGACAGAGAATCCGAAGATCCTCCCAAGTTCAACGGGGGCTGAGAAAGCCGCGTCAATGTCTCAGCGTGGCTCGATTCGCACCACAAAGTCTGAGGCAGGCTCTGGAAATCTCGGCACCTTTGGTGTCAAGAGCGGCCTTGCCCAGATGCTAAAGGGTGGTGTCATTATGGACGTGGTAAATGCTGAGCAGGCTCGTATCGCCGAAGAGGCTGGTGCATGTGCTGTGATGGCTCTGGAGCGTGTACCTGCCGACATTCGTGCTGATGGTGGTGTCGCGCGTATGTCCGACCCCGCCATGATCCAGGAGATTATTGACGCCGTAACCATTCCGGTTATGGCCAAGTGCCGTATTGGTCACTTTGTCGAGGCCCAGATCCTGCAGGCCATCAATGTTGACTATATTGATGAAAGTGAGGTTCTCACTCCTGCTGATGAGGAGAATCACATTAACAAGCATAACTTCAAGGTGCCTTTTGTGTGTGGGTGCCGTAACCTTGGCGAGGCTCTGCGTCGTATTAGCGAGGGTGCCGCTATGATCCGCACCAAGGGTGAGGCTGGCACAGGTAATGTCGTCGAAGCTGTTCGTCACCAGCGCACTGTGCAGGCCGAAATCCGTCGTGTTTCGAACATGAGCGATGACGAGCTATACACGTACGCACGTAACATCCAGGCGCCGTTCCATTTGCTCAAGGAGACGGCCCGCTTGAAGCGTCTCCCTGTGGTTAACTTTGCAGCTGGTGGTGTTGCTACTCCCGCCGACGCTGCTCTCATGATGCAGCTCGGCAGCGACGGTGTCTTTGTTGGTTCCGGTATCTTTAAGGGTGAGAACCAGGCTGAGCGTGCCAAGGCCATCGTGCAAGCTGTTGCCCACTACAATGACCCCGCTAAGCTCGCAGAAGTTTCGACTAATCTTGGCGAAGCTATGGTTGGTATCACTATCTCCGACGAGATGAAGGGTGGCAAGCTCGCCAAACGTGGTTGGTGAAATGCGTGGGAAAAGTTACAGCCCTCCCCCACATCGGAGATTCCTTGGCGGCTAGACCAAATATAAATAGGCTGTTCCTGACCCACGTGGTTCAGTTTTGCAAAACTGTCCAATCGTAGGTGAAAAGGGGCCGCGAATAGACACGCGGCGGGCTGTCGCTGTATGGCTGATTGATTCTCGTCCAACCCGTGCTTCGTCTTCTACATCTGAACTAATCAGCAGCCACCATAAGTATGGTGTCTTCTGATCTTGGGTCGAATGCACATCCGCATTCGTATCCTTCCGGCACAATACCAGGACCGCCATCTGCACCCATGGGCGCAGCAACAGAGGCTCGACTCACACCTGCCACGGAGTCCGTGCCGGTACCCGCCAGTGGCACTGCGCCCGTGATGTACATGGATGTCAGACGGAGTCCCAACCAGGGTGGAAAAGAGGCTCTCCGTCGCTCTCCGCGGATTCCACCTGGTATGATGATAGCCCACGAGGGTGGCGCTCCTCCTATGTTGTCCCCTTCGAGTGATCGTGTGATGGCCACTTTGAACAAATTAAGTATGGCGAACGAACAGACATGGATTGCCATCGGCTCCACCGCTGAATCGATGAGTGATCCTACACGCGCCATGGCAGCTTATGATTCCGCGCTGTTGCACAACCCTTATTCAATTCCAGCCCTCAGTGCTATGGCAAGTTTGTATCGGTCAATGGAGCATTTCGATCTGGCTATTGAATACATCCAGCGTGTTCTTGACATTGACCGAGAAAATGGCGAAGTATGGGGAGCAATGGGTCATTGCTATTTAATGATGGACGAGCTTGAAAAGGCGTATGCTGCATACCAGCAAGCACTGTGTCACTTGCCCAATGCCAAAGAGCCCAAGCTCTGGTATGGGATTGGTATTTTATATGACCGCTGTGGCAACCTTGAGCATGCGGAAGAAACCTTTTCAAGTGTTGTACGTATGAACCCGGACTACGAAAAGGCAAACGAGATTTACTTCCGCCTTGGTATCATTTATAAGCAACAAGGTCGCTATGACTCTAGCTTGGAGTGCTTCCGCTATATCCTGCAAAATCCTCCCAAGCCTTTGACCGAGATGGATATTTGGTTCCAGATTGGTCATGTTTATGAACAAAGACATGAGTATGATCTCGCAAAGGAGGCATATGAACGCGTTTTGCGTGAGAACACCAACCATGGAAAAGTACTCCAGCAGCTTGGTGCGCTTTATCTACAACCCGAATCGGGCATGTTTGATCAGGAGAAAGCACTTCGTCTTCTCCACCAGAGTATTGACTCGGATAAAAATGACCAACAGACTTGGTATCTGCTTGGACGTGCCTACATGGGCTCTCACGAGTACAACAAGGCGTACGATTCTTATCAGCAAGCCGTATACCGTGATGGAAAGAATCCAGTATTGTGGGGCTCTATTGGTGTGTTATACTTTCAGATCGGACAATTCCACGATGCACTAGGTGCCTTTTCTCGCTCTATACGCCAGAATCCATATATACCTGAGATTTGGTTCAATCTTGGCATTCTTTATGAGTCTTGCAACAATCAAATTTCGGATGCAATCGATGCTTATCGGCGCACACTCGAGCTAGACCCGGATCATACTGAAGTACAACATCGTCTTACAATCCTTCAAAACGCCGAGAAATTGGGCCACAGCGTACCTAATATTCCAGAACCCAAAGAGCTTCCTTTCTCTGCTTTCTCTACTTGTATATTGCCTCCTTCTGAGGGTAGTCCGATGATTGGTGACGCAGAAGAAACTGGATGGACGGGTGAGTCGGCTGCACATCATGCGAAAGAAGGGGGGGTTCCGGGTTCAGATGAAGTGCGTCAGCTTACGTCTGAGGCGTCGCCTAGGAGAATGAAGTTTTATGATGAAACTTCCGGACAGAGTCCTATGCCACACATGCAATTCGCTAAGGCTCAATCTGACTTCATGCGCGATACGCCAACGGGCCGTGCATTTGCCGCGCCACCCGAGTGGGACCGATACCCCTATCATGATGAAAGCGCAGGCGCATATTCATCTCGCCGTCATCCCATGCGTATGCCCAACGACAGCAGAGGTGAACGCCTTGAGCCTGGGTATTTCAACGATGGTACTAGGCCATCATACCCTGTGTCAAGTGGAAGTACGCACTTGGCCCATCGTGATGTGATGTCATCCGATGTCGACCATGACCGGGCACGTGTGGATAAGGAGCTTCAATTGCGTCGAAAGCGTGATATGGCCAACTTGCGTCGCCCAGTTTCTACATTGCGCTCCAATCAAAGCGAGTCTGCCCCGACAAGCGAATTCGTATCGGATCGAGAAGATGCCTCGAGCTCCACAATGCGCAGCGCCATGCCAGTATCTTCCAGTCGAGAGATTGACGAAGACTATGACACAGGAGCAGCTAGTGCTCTTATGGGTCTCGCAGGTGCGGCTGCATCGGCATATGAAGCCAATAACCTATCAAGGACGCGATCAGAGACTCTTTCTTCTCCAAAGAGCAAGCGTATTTTGGATTCTGACCATGTGCCTGTGGAAGCCAAGAGGCCACGCTCTGATGAACCTGCGCCGAATGGAGACTACGAAGTAGTTGCCGATCCAGCTCGCGGGAAAGATAGTTGAACATACAACGCAGTTGCATTCCATTTTCCTTGGCCATTGTGCATCCACCTAACTTCCCATCTGTCGCGGACAAACGTTGGTCCCCATAAAATGCTGTGGGCACCTAGGTCAACTAATATCACATAATCATACATATACGTACATATAGCCGGTCCAAGGTCTGAGCGCATGGTCAGCCACAGCTTTCTCGTATCCAAACGACAGTATGGGATTACTGGGTCATGTCGGCTCAGCTGTTATGAAGACAGACGGCAAATTTTCTAGCCAAGATCAGGCTCCTGAAGGAGCCCATGCAGATGATACAGAGGAGCTGAACGAGGAGCACGGCAACATTCTGTTGAGTCTAATTAGCCAACTCAGAATTGGTAAGGACTTGTCCAAGGTGACACTCCCCACGTTCGTCCTGGAGCCGCGTAGCATGCTGGAGCGTGTGACTGATTTCTTAAGCCACCCTGATATACTTTTTGATGCGGACCGAATGGAGAATCCAGAGGAGCGATTTTTGGCGATTCTCACCTACTATATGTCAGGCTGGCATATCAAGCCCAAAGGTGTGAAAAAGCCGTACAACCCAGTATTAGGCGAGTTTTTCCGCTGCACCTATACATATCCAAATGGGACTCATGGCGTCTACATTGCCGAGCAAGTTTCTCATCATCCCCCCATCAGCGCCTACTATTATGTCTCTCCTGAGAATAATGTGCTGATCTATGGTGACCTTCGTCCTAAAAGCAAGTTTTTGGGAAACTCAGCTGCCACTATAATGGGTGGTGAAAGTCGTGTCGTCCTTTTGAATAAGTTGGCCGATGGTGAGTATACCATCAGCATGCCCAATATGTACGCACGAGGCATTATGTTTGGAAAAATGGTGTTTGAATTAGGGGACCAAAGCAATGTGACGAACGTGGCTAACGATATTTCTTGCCATATCGATTTCAAGGTGAAAGGCTACTTTGGTGGCACTTACAATGCCATTGGTGCCAAAATAAACCACCATGGCCGCACAACGGGAGAGCTTACTGGTAAATGGAGCGAGGCCATGGAATACAAGGATACGCAGACGGGCAAGTCTCGTGTACTTTTCGATGCCAAATCGGCAGCCACAGTTCAAAAGCACGCACCACCGCTAGAGGAACAAGAGCCCAATGAATCTCGACGGTACGTGAATTATGACGCTGACAAACAGCCTATGGGCAAAAGTTACAGAGGGAATCAAGACCAAAAATATGGACATGGCTACGGAGCATAAATCTATCGTGGAAGATGAACAGCGTCAGGCTGCTCGTGCCCGAGAGGCCAATGGCCAGGCATGGACGCCACGTTTCTTTATTCATCACAATGACATGTTCATTCCCAACTTGAAGTACGTACAATGGTGGCTTACAGCAGCGTGCTTCCCGATGCTTACCGCCCTGCTTCGGCGGTTCAATACTTTGCTACTAAGCTTGGATAAGGGTTGGGCTCTCTCGTCAGGCCTCTGCGAAACAAGTAACCATTCAATGCTCATAGATTCTTTTCAACATTAATGTAAGAAAGCTATCAGTCCGAGTTACTTGCTTCCAAGCTGGCGCTATCGCTTCGCTCTGACTCATCCACATAAAATTGATCAGGGGGTAGAAGCCAATCTGGCACAAACTCGGCTGGTGGCATAGTCACGAGGTCAATATCAAACATCTAGAAGTCAGCATATATTTACATACCTCAATGAAACGTTCGATAGCACTTCGAGCTAGAGGTCCTGCAAAAGCACGGTACTGATGTTAGAGAATACAATCCATGTTTTGACGTACTTCGACCAAAATGCTACTGAGGTTCCAGCGTTGGATTTTTCTCAAGCAGCCCAGTAAAACGCCGGTTTCAAAAACACCAGCACTGCATTAGTCTTAAAAACGTACGTATCAGTCACAAGTACAGGATGGTTTCGGATATCAAGGAGTAGTTCTAGGCCATCTTTGACGATAGTTTCAAACACGCTGAAGGAATTGATCTCATGCGGGGACAAAAATAGGCTATTAGTCGTTGGTGCTGAGACTTGAGCTATTGGGTTTGGCGCCGGCCATCTTCTCTCAATTCCAAAATGATGTAATTCGATATGGTGTTTCGCACAAAATGATTCTAGCGCTTTGGAAGGATATTCAATGGATAACAAAATCACGCTTTTGAGATTAAGAGAATCTAAAAATAAAAACGATTCGGGTTGAGACGAAGGATCTGCACATCGAAATATGTAAGGACATACATGCGCGAAGGCCAGTGGTGGTGATAGCGCGGCTAATTGGATTGTTTTGGCCTCCGAGGCCGAGGGTCCCGTAGGACGCGCGCTCATGGCACTGTTGCAAGCAGCTATCCCTCCACATGAATGGACCGCCCTCCCATTTATTTCCAGACACGCGCCTACGCTTGGGCCAAGCGTGCTTATTTTGAGTCAACGCGGTGGCGTTTATGACTCACGCACATCCATCTCAAACTCATAAAAGAGGATGCTAATTCTCTTCTCACTACCATGATATCACAACTGAGAGACGCGTTACAAAACAGAGAGGAAATACACCTGCCATTTGTGTCCGAGCTGAGGCAACATCTCGACAAGGATGGCGGGGAATTTTTGGTGCAACTTACCTCGGACACGTCCGCCACACTTGGCACTCTTGATACAGTTTGCTTGCCAGAGACTGACCATAAGGCATGCTTTGATGTACTCCAACGTACGAGTGAACACATTGGTGCTCGGTGCTCACCAGTTCTATCGAGCCCGACCAAGTCGACGTATTTGATACGGCGACTGTCCCACATTGCCGAAGATAATATTGAAGTACGCTTTGCTGTTTTGGGAAATGTGGATGCCGGAAAGAGCACATTGTTAGGCGTACTTACCAAGGGAGCCCTGGACAATGGCCGCGGCCGAGCGCGTGCTGACCTTTTTCGGTATAAGCATGAGATTGAAACAGGGCGAACTAGCAGTGTCGGAACAGAGGTCATGGGATTTCGTGCTGATGGAAGCCCCGTCATTGGGTTTTCGACCAACGATCAACGCCCTCACAAGATTTCCTGGGAACATATAAGTGATGCTGCTGCCAAGGTTGTCTCCTTTATAGACTTGGCTGGCCACGAACGGTATCTCAAGACTACTGTATTTGGACTAACAAGTCAGCTACCTGACTACGTGATTTTGATGGTCGGTGCTAATGCTGGTCTTGTTGGTATGAGCAAGGAACACTTGGGTCTTGCTTTGGCCTTGGGCATCCCTGTCGTGGTTGTCGTGTCCAAGGTAGACATGTGTCCACCAGAGATCCTTAATGCTACACTTGCTCAAATTCGCAAGGTTGTCCAATCCCCAGGATGTCGCAAGACCCCTGTTATGATATCTACGAAGGAGGATGTGCTATGCACCGCTATCAAGTTGCCCATTGAGCGCATATGTCCTATTTTCCAAGTAAGCAGTGTTACTGGACAAGATCTCGACTTGCTGAGCATGTTTATGAACTTGATTCCCTCTAGTCAAGCACAATATGCACCACTGCAATCCAAGCCAGTCGAGCTACCTATAAGTGATGTATTTAATGTGCCGTTTGTCGGAACGGTAGTTTCAGGGGTCTTGACTTCAGGTATTGTCAAGGTTGGTGACCCATTGCTTCTTGGTCCTGATGGTTTAGGGAACTTTGTACCTACGTCAGTGCGATCTATTCATCGGCGACGAGTCAATGTCGAATGCGCTAGTGCTGGTCAATCTGTTTGTTTCGCTCTGAAGCGAATTCGACCATCGCAAGTGCGCAAGGGAATGCTGCTCTTAGCAACCACTGACGTCAACCCGAGCGTGCATCGCGAATTTGAGGCCGAAATCTTGTGTCTCTATCACTCCACAACCTTAAGCGTAGGCTCATGCATTGTCATGCATGCGTCTAGTGTTCGACAAACTGTTCGGATCATTGAAATCGTCAAGTCTAGCTCGCCTGACAACCACCACTCTGTATCTTTACATGCCGACGACGGTGCCAAGCCGGTCGTTCGTATGGGCGACCGTGCGCTAGTGCGATTCCAATTCACGTGTCGACCTGAGTATATCACTCCGGGGACCAAGCTCATCGCCCGAGAGGGAAAGACGAAGCTGGTTGGCATTGTCAGCAGCGTGGGAGAGCAGGGCATCATGCCCACTTCGCTACCGGAGCATTCACGAAGCAAGACACATGGACCGACAGCTCCATTGATACGTCCAGGAATGCAAGTACGCGGAGCAGCCTAATGTGACATGAGACTAGATAGACTACCATTAATGCTGTTTGTGAGGATTGTTCCAGCTGAGGAAACTGGTATCTCCGACTCGGCGCGGCTTGATAAGTTGCTTTGCCGTAAGTACGATACCAAGGGCAAAACACAATGCAGCGACAGCAATATGCGTCAGGCCAATGACAAGGCTGCGGCCTCCGATCCAGGAGGCTGTGCTCAAAACGATGGCCTTGGTACCACCATACATATTCACAGGGTAATTGTCACCGATGAGTAGGGAGTATCGGCCAGCCTGCATCGGAGCCGTATCATTTCGCATGTAAAGCTTGCGGAGTGTAGGGAACGCTGCTGTGCGCATCCAAACCTGGAAGTGTTCGTTCTTGCTAGGGTCAAAGAGCTTGCCCTCCTCATAGCGACCGCTCGGATAGCCAAAAGGACCTTCAGCACCCTGCCAGAAAGGCGGCGGCACAACATCCTTGGCGCTATACGTGGGAGTCTTGTAGCGACTGGCTTCTCCCGACCAAATAATATTCTTCTCAGACATTTCATATATGCTTTTCGGCTGGTTGTTTTGATCCAACAAGACAGGAGATTGGTAGGTGTCGTTGAAGACACTATTCGCGATAAGGCCGCAAGGGTATACGCTAAGGCCCGTTACGGGGTCTTTGCCAAGAGGCTTGCACTCGGCACCTTGGAGTTGGTCCGCCGTTCGAGGCTTGTTCAGCATCTGCATCGAATCAACGCTCTTCATATAGCGGCGGTGGTTCTGGTAAAATTTTGTCAGCTTGTAGTATAGGAACACGCTAGTATCCATCTGGGCAGGGATGGTAAAGTACAATGTGCAGTTATAGCGCTTGGGGTTGTTTTCATGTCCAGGCCCAGGAGGAACAAGGGCCTTGGACCACTGAGGCGGGTTGTTGTACATTTCCATACTACTGGTATGGAATCGATACGACACGTATTTGCTGGGAATGGGTGCAACATCGTTGGTCGGCGCCTCGTCGCGACATTCCGAGTATCGAATCGTCAGTTCATTCACTTGAAGAGCTGACCAGTACATCACAGCTCCCAGAACTGCAAAGAAGGTCCCTAGACCAAAAAGCAATGGTAGCACAGTAGAGTGTGTTAAGATGGGGTGCCATGCTTTGAGACGCTGTTGGCGCAGTGCTGTGTTGGCAGGACGCTGTTGCGCATAAGGCTTTTTCTTCTCTTTCTTATCAAAATCCTGCCCCTCGTTTTCAGACTCTCTTTCGGGTTTCGAGTTGTACTCCTCGCTGTTCTTGCTGCGCCGCAATTCTAGCATCGGGAGCAACACGTCGATCGACGCGGGTGCAAGCCACGGCCCACTCTCTGGTGTGTCACGTGATTCTTCTTCGAGATGCCACCTAGGTTTAAGCTTTGCTTGTTCATGGCCTAGTGCTGCATGAGCGTCTCCTCACCTGCGAGAGAAGCTGGTCACCATGACGGAAAGGCTTCTTTGAATAAACTATTGCCGATTTTGCGCCTCTTATTTCCGTCGCATAAATTAGGGGATGTCGTTGACCCCCAGCTCCTCCGCGATGTGTGTCTTCAAGGCAGCATGGATAAACTTCCCAAATGGGTGCGGGCGCAAGCTTGGAAAGTACTACTTGGATATCTACCTATGGAGAAAGCGCAATGGTCCAATACACTGGAGCAGCGCCGTGAGGAATACTATGTGCGTACAGCCCGCTGACTCTAGCGTTTCCTAGTTGAATTTTCTTCCAGCTCGGATGCTAGCCCTGTGCGGGACCAGGCTGATGCATTGCTGGTTCACATATTTGAGTACATCAGGCGACTGGCTCAAAAGAACCCTTCGCTCTATCACCATTGCAAAGAGTTGAGGCCTGCTGACACTCACACCAACGCGTTGGATTCCCACTTCGCAAGTTCCCGTCACGGAGATCTACTACTGCAACGCCTCGAACAAATCTGCCCTGAGTATACTGGAACTTCTGATGGAATTCATAATTGTGGATCTATTCAGACGGAGCGCTTGGATAAGAGATGGCATGTCATGCTTCGTATCATGTACTTGTATGCTATGATGAATCCATGTGCCGGGAATATTCAAGCTTTGGTGGAAATCTTGTATGTTTTGCTATGTGTGGTGTTTGATTCGCGCGATGCATCTATCAAGGGAATGAAGGATTGGGAGGCAGCGTTGCTGGGTGTCGACTCAAACAGAGCCTCTGAAGCCGACACATTCTGGTGCTTCTCCCTATTGATCGGAGAATTTCGCGAGGTTTTTGATTTGGGCGGGGCCGACCTCGATTCTAGCAACAGCTTACAGCCATATACAACGGCTCCTGTACCGATGCCGCGTTTCGCGCCGAGTACAGGTATAGCGATGGCACTTCGTCAATGCAGCAGAGAACTTCGCAATAACGATGAGTCGCTTTGGCTGTATCTGTGCAAGCATTCGCTCGATCCTCAAACTGAAAACTATTCTTTGCGATGGATTCTCTGCTTGTTTGCGGCCGATCTTCCTCTACACATGGTTATGCAAATATGGGATGTGCTTCTTACCGAGCGACATGTTACCTCGGCTCCAGACTCGAATGCAGCTGTGGATGTCCTGGTGGACATGTGCTGCGCAATGCTTCAAGCAGTGCGCGATCAACTGTTAGATATACCCCAGCGCCTCTCGTCGGACTCGCACATATCTGCAAAGACATCGGATATATTCCTGTCTATCCTGCAACTCCTTCAAGCATACCCTTTATCAAATCCTCGTCCAATTATTTCATTAGCTCTGCAAGGGCGTGAACAGCGGCTCATTCCTGAAGGTGCTGGATCCACCATGCAGGATCCTGAAACCAGGCGTTTGAATAACATACGCGTGCGAGCAGTGAGCGATTCTCAAGCGCGCAGCACGAAATTGCAGGCACGACTTGCAGCGAGCGTGCAGCGGGGATTGACGACGCCTTCCCGTGCTTTTTCGTGGGATTATAAGTATATTTCTGATGTGTCGGATCAGAAAGCGAGTGCTACTCATAAGGGCGCTGAAAGGGTGCACGAAGATCTCCCCAATGTTAAAGGTCTCACTGCATCATCTGAACACGAAGATATACCTAGCCCTGGTGTATCTGGCCCGCGTTTATCGGATGCTCGTCACTTGTTTCGCAAGTACACTGATGCTATTCAAGAGTCAGACACTGTCGCCAGCGTGTCCAAGGCTAGCACAAATCTTGCAGCCAAAGCTTTAAACTGGCGCACGGCGTCTCCGACTCAGCCCGAGCAGAAGACTGGCTCGTCGAGTTTTAACGTACCTGACCTACCGATTCCTAATGTCTTGGACAGCCAGGATGATCGTGACACTTTCCATCCATCCATCAACATGCAATGGTTGCCATCTTCCCATACCCCACAGGAATCAGTTAAGATGGACTCTCTGAGTATATCGGGAGAGGCCGATACGTCATCAAATTTGGTTTTACCGAGCCTTGAGAGCACCAAGAATCCGTATACCGCTGAAGAGAGCACCTTGACCCCTTCATCTCCCACAGCAACTCAATTTGTTTCATTGACTAGCAGACGGGGTATTGGCTTGCGTCGTTCTCGTCCTTTGCCTTCGCGAAAGGACGACATATTTGTAGCGAAACCTCTGCCATCAGTCAACATGTCAAATCTTTCACGACCTCAACAAACATCTGCATTCACTTCTACTTCATCGGATTCATCTAGGCCTAGCTCGCAAGAACATCTTGAGGCTTTGATGTCCGACATAAAAGCTAGTGCATGGACTAGAGAACCATAGTGCTACACCGATCTATCCCGTACCTAGTTGCGCCGCCTTGATTGGCGCAATGGCTTGATTTGCCTGCCACTTGGAGTAGACGTCGAACCCAGATTGAACAGCCCACCACTGCTGCCATCGCCCGAAGTCGGCGGCGGGGTTCCAAACGAGAAGCCTGGCGCAGGCGACCCTGGAGCAGGCGAGGCTGGCGTAGCGCCGAACGTAAAGCTTGGTGCAGGTCCAGAGGGAGCTCCAAACGAGAAAGAAGTCGTTGGCGCAGGCGCAGGCGCAATCGGATTGCTGGGAGCTGGCTGTGGTGCACCAAACTGTAAGACACCAGAGGGAGGCGCGCTTCCAAACGTGAAGCTTGTTGTCGGTGCGGCTGAAGCACCCGGAGCTGATGCGCCAAACGAGAAATTCGGATTAGGGGTTCCGAATGAAAAGGATGTGGTAGAGGCAGGAGGACCACTAGGTTGGCCAAATGGGGGCGTGGATGCTGCAGGGGGTGGTGCTTGTGTTTGAGCAGGAGCAGGAGCAGGAGCACCAAATGAGATGGAGGGCTTGGGCGACCCGGTCGTAGAGTTCGCCGAAGATGCAGGCATCGCGCCAAAGACGAACGCGGGTGCAGGTGAGGCCGAGCCTGAAGTAGAGGTAGGCGCCGGTGCACCAAACGGCGTGGGTGCTTGAGGTGCCGGTGTTGACTCGGCAGGATTCTTTGGAGCTTGATTTTGAGAAGTCGCACCAAATGCTTGCGGGGGATTTGTCGATCCGAAGCTAAAGGTAGGTGTGGATTTCGCATCGGACTTGTGCGTGGAAGCACCAAATGAGAAGGAAGGGGCAGCAGGCTTCTCTTCCTTCTTCTCCGAGGTCTGGCCAAACGAAAATGTAGGCGCGTCATCCTTTGGTTTAGCAGACTGGCCAAATGAGAAGGCCGGCTGAGACTCCATAGGCTTGGTTGTTTGACCAAACGAGAATGTTGGTGTGCTCTTCTTCTCATCAGAGACACCAAATGCGGGCGTGCTAGTGGACGTAGTCTGACCAAAAGAGAAAGTAGGTGCGTCTTTCTTCTCGGAAGAGCCGAATATCGAAGTAGTAGGTTTTTCCCCTGCAACTTTTGATTCAGATGGCTCTTCAGCAGGTTTGTCTGTGTCCTGGTCAGAACTCGAGCCAAAAGAGAACGCTGGCTTTGCATCCATCTTGGAAGGCTGGCCAAAGGAAAAGGCTGGTTTGTTGCCTGAAACACTCGTGTCTGCCGCAGTTTCGTCCTTCTTTTCCGTGGGCTGGGCCGAGAGAGGCTTGCTCTCCTTGTCGGCCGGCGGAGCAAAGGAGAATAGTGGCTTGTCAGCCTTTGGTGTTTCCGCTGCTTGTCCGAAGGAGAATGATGGCTTCGACGAGCCCGTATTAAATGAGAAGGAAGACTGGCTGTCCTTTTTCTCACTAGGCTGACCAAATGACAGGCCAACCTTTTCATCCTTCTTGGCAGACGAACCAAAAGAGAACGCTGGCTTCTCACCCTGGGCAGCGGTAGCAGCCTGATTAAATGAGAAAGCTGGTTTCTCCTTCACAGGTTCTGTGCCTTGATCCTTGGCAGGTGCAGGGGCATCCTCAGTCTTGTCATCTGGCGCACTAGAGGATTCCGTTGTCGAGCCTTGGCTTGCCTGTGCTTGCCCGAAAGAAAAGGCAGACTTTGTTTCGTTCTTTTGCCCCGGTGGAGCAAATGAAAAGGAAGGCGTGTCCTTTTTCTCTGCCATAGGGCCAAAAGAGAAGGCAGGTTTGTTCTCCGTCAAGCTCTTTGGCTGAGAGAATAAAGTAGGCGCTTCGTCTTTGTTGTCTGCCGACTTTCCAAACGAGAAAGAAGGAGCTGTCGGATTCAAAACAGAAGCAGGCTTTTTCGCAGGTCGCTCTTCATCGTCTCGATCGCGCTTCTTTGAGTCAAACAAGGAGGGCTTGTCCATTGGCGGCTCCGTTGTTTTATTCTCAGGTGCAGGAGCATCCAAAGCAGGAGCTGTCTTCTTGGTGCCGAAAAAGTCCGGCACAGGACCCGACTTCTTTTCCATCGAAATAGAATCCGTCTTTGGGGGCGCCGATGCAAAGAACGAGCTTGGAGGTGCGTTTTCATTCGGTTTTTCCTTCGCTGAGGCGTCGGGCTTGGCTTCAAAGCGCATGGACCCAGGCTTGGGATCCTTGGCAGGGGTCGTGGAGGGCGGTGCCATACGTTCGAGCAAAGGCTTGGATGACGACGGAGCAGGCTTCTCCGTGGCTTCGCCAAAGGAGAAGTTCTCAGGGAACAGACTAGAGGGAAGCTTGATCTTTGCAAGCTCTTCGCCGCTTGGCATCGATGTATCTTCCTCGTCGTCGTCGTCAAAGGCGGTGATGCGACCAGAGGGTGCGTGACGACGGTTAATTTTCGAAGTGCCCTGGCGCAGCACTGAGCGTTTTGGTATGGGCTCATCATCAGGGCGCACCTCAAATTTGTCACGCTTTCGCGGCGCAGGCTCCTCGTCTTTCCTGGGCAATTCTTCTTGAAGCGAAGATGCCATAGGTGCGGTCTCCGGGTCCACATCAGAATCCTTCGACGACTTGGGAATCACCTCAGATTCAGTTTTGACAAGCTTTGCACGGGACGACTTGGAGCTTAGCTTGGCCTTCGAGGCTCGCCGTTTCGTTTTACGAGATGCTGGCTGCTCAAGCTCTGCCACCTTCAAGTCTTCTTCGACGCGTGCTTCATCCGCCGAGTCGCGCTGGGTATCTTGAAATGGCACCGACTGTCGCAGTTTTGAGCGCAAACTAGACTGCAGTCCCACCTGTGATTGGCGCAAGAGCTGCGACCGCCGAAGCGAGCGAGAATGAGGAGCGATGCTTCGAAAGGCCGCAGATCGTGAGCGCGGTTGTGCCAGAACACTTTCGCGCTCTGGTGCAGGCAGAGGTACGGGGATCGGTGCTGAGAGAGACCATGTCGGTCGAGATTGGGATCGGATGATCCGCTCCCTCCGTGCATCACCCAAAGGTGTACGCATGCTTTCCAGGGCCCGCAGAATGCGCTCGGCTTCGTTTTGGGGTGCAGGCGGCGGAGGACGGCGTGCGGCCAGATCTTCAACGTCGACAAAGCCCATTTCAGGATCCCAGACCATGCGGCGTTTCCGAGAGGCAGAAAAGTCTGGCACATTTTCTTCCAGCTCCGTTTCGTGAGCAGATGGGTTTCGCTTGCCCAGCACGGAGACAATGGAAACAGAGCCCTCAGAGGTAGCAGCGGGCTGGTTCCGTACAGGTGCACCCAGCGAGTTTGTGGCAAAGGAGCGGCTTTGGTTGGGTGCCAGGTTAAGAGAGCCCCACTTGCTGCGAGGAGAGGCGACATGGGACATGGATGGTGTCACGCGCAACGACGATGGCAAAGTGTGCGTGCCACGGAAGGGAGTATTGGATGCAGTCGCAAGTGTAGAAGGCATCTTACCCATTGTCCGCTGGTCGATAGAGGTTGTAGGTGCTGCGTCACGTCGATCAGTCTCGACGCTGTGAGCCGGCACGGGCGACGGAGCTTGACGAGGACTCGCCACCCAGGAGAGAGGACGGAAGAGCATGCTCCCTAGACTGTGAAAAAGCCCTTCCCTGGACCGGCTAGGTTGTTCATCACGACGAGAGTGTGTCGACTCGGATGCGTTGGAGCCTGTCATGACGAATGCGCCTTGCGGCAGCGGCGAGACGGTGAGCGCCGTTCGACGTAGGTGGATTGTAGTCACGTGACAGAGGGGTGGAGTGCCAAGTCCCGCTCCGGCCTTGACGAGTGACACAATGGCCTCGTGGATTTCTACGCTTGGTGCGCTGTCTGGCGCCTCGTCTGTCGTCTTTGGGTACGTGTAGAAAACGATCTAATGCAAGCGCTCTTGGAGCCCATGGTCTCAAGGAGAGGATGACGCCGCAGCGTACGTTTTGAATGCTCACGCTAGAACACTCGGCGTACATGACGGCGAACAAATACCACATGGTGCACTCGGTGACTGTGTTGGTGGCTTCTACTCTTGTGCCGTTTACTCGGGCTACCAAGTTTGCCTGCTATGCTCTGCTGGGTGGTATCGTCTTGTTCAGCTTCTCCATTTACGCTCTCAACCTGCTGCCTACCACCAGCAAGCTTCGCAAGCTGCTGGGCCCCGTGCCGCCCTTCGGTGGTACGAGCTTCATCATTGGATGGCTAGCTCTCGCGTACTCTCGCTGCCCGAACCTTTAAGACGGACATCGGCAAGGCACCACCATTCATGTAGATGTGAGCCCTATTAGACTTGGTTCGTGCACCTGCCCCGCATGACACAGCGGCAACACCGTGCTCGCCCGTGATCACGTGATATGATTCGTGTCACGGGCGGCGCCGGGCGTTCCGTCCGAGCTACAACGTCCATTCACGATGACTGGCGCTACCTGGAGGCAGTTCTTTTCGTATGTACATTGAGGCGAATAGGGTGCTAACGCGAAACAGCTACAGCAAGTACACTACGGTGGCTGCTCGTGCTACCCGTCAGGCCCTCAAGGAGACCGAGCGCGCCGAGGCCGAGCGCCGCGCTTACCAGGCCCTGCGCTACCAGGAGTGGAAGAATGGCGAGGCAAGCGAACACGTATGTACCTAATGGCTTACAAGCAGATCAACCTCGGCGTGGAGCAGAAGTAATGGCCTGGACTTGGCGATGAAGGCTGCGTTTGCGGCGCTGCCTGTGATATAGCTGTGACAGTTCATGACGCAGCATCATCAGGATGGCTGGGAGGTATATGACTGGGGCTGTGCCTATGAGATGCGTCAGCGACCAGCACGGCGTCGCACGCCCTAGCGTGGCCGCACCGTAGCACGCCGTAGCGGCTGGTGCCTGAGCCACGCGGCTAAGCTCCGAAGAACGCCCAGTCGGCTTCCACGGTTCTGAATGCGTGAGAAAGGTGGCACGTACCGAAGCATGTAGTCGTCGATGGACCCGACCAAATCGTCGTCGTCTTCATCGTCATCCGGGAGCATATCGCTGTGGGGAGAGTCCGCATCCACAGGGCGTTCAGCAGCCGGCAAGGCGCCGGGCGTCGGCATCGGTGACGAGGGCGCTGGGTGGTTCACCGCATCCACATCCCCCTCAAAGTCCGCATGGTCGAGCTGGTGCTCTTCGTGTGCCACATGCACTGCAGCCGCATCCTCAGCGTCCTCCGCGGCGCGGAACGCCTTCTCCACATCGTTCGCATCGCCCACCGCATCGTCGCCGACCTTGACGCCGCCGAGCGACTTGCCGCCTTCGTCAAGCATGTCGCGCCAGTCGTTGCGCATAAGGTGCTCTGTCGTGAACTCGCCCTGCTGGATAACCATGCTGTCGAGGCGCCGCTTTTGGTTGGCCTTGCGGAGCATATTCTCCTCAATGGTATGCTCACTGACAAAGCGGTAGATGTGCACATCGCGTGTCTGGCCGATGCGGTGGGCGCGGTCCATGCACTGCGACTCGATGGCTGCATTCCAGTCAAGATCATAGAAAATGACCGTGTCGGCGCCCACGAGGTTAATACCCAGACCACCGGAGCGCGTGCTGAGAATGAACGCAGAGATGCGCGTGTCTCGGTTGAAGCGCTCGGTGAGTGCCTGGCGCTGCTCGACCTTGGTCGCACCGTCCAGGCGGAGGTAGCGGTAGCCGTGGTAGTTGAAGAACTTTTCGAGAATGTCCAGCACCTTGGTCATCTGGGTAAAGATGAGCACTCGGTGCCCCTCGTCTACCAGGCGGCGCATGAGTGTATCCAGTTGTTGCAGCTTGCCGCAGTCGTACTGCAGCAAGGAGGCGTCGGGAAATGCAACATTGAGCGACACAGCCGCCGCATGCAGCGGATCGTTACGGCGCTCCCAGGCTGTATCCGCCTGCGCCGGGGCCAGCGCGAGGCGCGACACCTCAGGCGCAAGGGCCGGCGGCGTCGCAAACGCGAAGCGGACAATGGTGCTGTGCATGGCCTCGGCGCGCTGCTCATACGAGCGCACACTTGCACGTAATGCCTCACACTCGGTAAAGAACCGGCTGCGTGAGGCACCAGCATCGAGCGGGTGCACTTGTGGCTCGGTAGCCTCGCGCAAGGTCTCGATGAGCGTGCGGCCATACACAGGCTGCACGGCACACCGGAAGCGATTAACGTAGGCGCGGTGTTGGGCCTGGTCATACGCGGCCTGCGCGCGGCGGTGCTCCATGGCGCGCTGGAACGCAGGAAGCGACACAGCGTCCCACGGCGGCGCGGGGCCGGGCTCAGGCACGGCCTGTGCCACGGCATCGGACGCGTCGAGCGCCGCGTAGCGCCGCGTCGCCAGGGGCGTCAGCAGCGGCTCGTGCTGCGTCCACTGCAGATTTAAAAAGTCGGCATTGACAGAGGCCCAGGGATCGTCGGCAAGCAGGCGCCGGCGCACGAGCAGGTCCTTGATTTCATAGTCGGCAGCCACGGCGCGCGTGACAAAAGGCGTGACGATAGGGCGCGGCTCGAACAGGTCGGGGTGGTTGCACACTTTGCGCAGCTGCATGAGACAGTTGATGATGCTCATGTAGTTGCCGCTCGCGAGGCTTTCGCGAGTCTTGGCGCGCGACATAAAGTCGTTGTACAAAAAGCGCTGGCGCTTCGATAGGCGGCACGGCACGATATGCTCAAACTTTTTTGGCATCTCGCGCTCGACGTCCGACTTGAGGCGGCGCAGCACGTACGGGCGCAGCACCGTATGGAGCTTGGCGACCGTCTCGCGGGTTTCGTCGTCCATGCCCTGGGTGTTCTCGGCTGCTTTGCCGAGCGGATTCGAGAACCAGTCCTGAAAGTCTTTCATGTTGGTGAACGCGCCACTGGCGGCGGCCACGCGCTCGATGCCCTGGGGCATGAGGAAGTACATGAGACTCCAGAGATCCATCAAATTGTTTTGCAGGGGCGTGCCTGTAAGCAAGAGGCGGTGCTGCGAATTGAAGCCGAGCAGCGTCTGCCAGCGCTGCGAGCGGAAGTTTTTGATGTGGTGTGCCTCGTCCAGAATCAGGTACGACCACGGCTTGCGGCGGAAAATGTGCTGGTCCGCAAGCACAAGTTGGTAGGATGTGATGCATACGTGGAAGCTGTTCGGCGTATTCCAGCCTACCCGCTTGGCCTTCCGCTGCTTCTGGCTGCCGTAGTACGACAGAATCTTGAAGCCAGGGAGAAACTTTTTAAACTCCATCTCCCAGTTGAGCATCACACTCGTCGGCGCAACAACCAGGTGGGGTCCCCAGTTGCCATGATCGCACGCGAGGTGGGCGAGCAGCGAAATCGTTTGGATCGTCTTGCCCAAGCCCATCTCGTCAGCAAGGATGCCATTGACCTGGTTGTTGTACAGGCTAAAGAGCCACTCCATACCCATCTGCTGGTAGGGTCGCAAGGTCCCGCGCAGAAGGAAGGGCGGGCGCACTTTGGGCAGCGCACTGTCCTTGTGCTCCTCGCCAAGGAGCGCTTGAAGCGAGACGGACTCGGCCTCGGAGGCGCCGTCAGCGTCCGATTGGGCCTCGGAGGCGTCATCAGCATCCGATTGGGCCTCGGAAGCGTCGTCCGCATCCGATAGAGCCTCGGAAGCAGACGCAAAGTCGCTCGGTGTGTCCGACTCGTCCTTCGCGGCCGGGCTCTTGGAATGCGAGTCGTACTTGTACTTTTTCAGGAGCTCATCCAAAGGCAGATCCGCATCCGCCTGCAGGTCAGCGTCCTCGTCCTCGTCTTCTTCGTCCTCCTCCCACATGTCGCGCTCGAGCTGCTCGTCGTCGACGCCGTCGGCAGACTCCGCCGCACTTTCGTCGCTGTCCTCAGATTCCTGCGAGCGATCGCCCTCGTCTGCAGCGTCGTCCGCGGCGTCGTCGGGTGTCTCGGAAGCGAGCTCAGCATGCTGGGTCTCGAGCATCTGTGTGCTCTGCTCGATAATGGCCTGCAGCTGCTTCTTGCCCAGCTTTTCGCGCTCAGCGCGCTCCACGGCCTGCTTGCGACCGCGGATCACAGTCACGGCGAGTCGCCACTGGCGCTGCACCTCCTTCATCGTCCACTTGGCCAGTGCCCGCTGCCGCCGCCACTCGAGCTTCTGCTCGCGCTCGTCCTGGTTCAGCTCGCGGTCCCAGTACGCGGCGATCATGCGGGACACCTTCTTGGCAAGCTGCATGCGGGCCTTGGACAGCTGGCGCGTGCGCTGCGCCTGCGCGGCCGCCGCAGCCAACAAATAGTCCCAGTGCGCGGGGGTGCGCGGGGCCTCCTGTGGCTTGAGCTTGAGCATCGTACTGCTCACGCCGGGCCCCAGCGCCTTGCCCTGGCGTGCCAGCTCGCTGATGCGAACATATACGTGCGTGGCATAGGCCAGGCGCTGCGCGCGCACGGCAGGCGTCACAATCTCGTCATCCCAGTGCACTTGCGAGGCCATCCACTCGGAGAAGCATGACGCCATGGGCCGCGCCGGGCGCTGCGCCGGCGAGAGGTATGTGAGGGGCGGCGGGTGCGCTGCATCGAGATCTGTGCCACTCGACAGCGGCACGAGCGCCATCGACTCGGGCGCCGGAGGCGATGCGGCGCGCTTCTGTCCGCCCAAAGAAACGCGCACGCGCTTGGCACGCGACGGCTCGGGCGGCGGCGACGGCGAGCGTGTGGCGGACATGGAGCGCCGTGAGCGCCGCCTCGGCTCCTGCAGGCGCAGAGCCTGCTCGTGCTGCGCCTGGAAAAGGGCGTACGTTTCCTCGGGGCTCTTTTGCGCGAGGACCGCGTCCAGGGGCGTGTGCGTGATGGACCGCGAGAGGTGCTGCACCTCGAGCAGCAGGGCCGCATGTTCCTGGCGGAGCATGTACGCATCAGCCGCTTGGAGCTTGTCCGCGAGTGCGCGCGCACGCGCAAGGACTGTCGCGGGCGGCAGGGGCTCGTCGGACGACGGGACCTGCCACATTTTTAGCATGCCGCTCTGGAGGGCCGCACGCGACGGGCGCACCGCACGCCGCGACGAGCGGCCCGCCGGCGACGAGGTATCTGGCGACGACACCACTTCCGCGTCCGACGAGAGCTGGAACGCGGGCCCGGGCGACGAGAAGCCGAGCTCGCGATCAAGGCGGCGACGGCGGCGCTCGCTCGCGGACGTCGCGGGCGTGGCGCTCGCAGGGGTCGATGGCGGCGCCGGCGATGCGTGCGCCTCAGCCTGTGCGGCGTGCACACGCGGCGGGTCGGGCGGCGGATCTACAGCGCGCTCGTCCATCGCGCCATGTCCAGGCTGGCGACGACGCTGCGCGGCCTTCGGTAGGATGTTGGCGGCATGTTTCTGGCCTCGTAGGTCAATATGTCCGTGGCACGCGTCGCCGGGCGCGGCTTGCCGTCCAGCATGGGTGTGGCCTTCAGCAGCCTGTGGAACTCGCTGTTTGGGCAGAAGGAGCTCAAGATCTGTATTCTAGGGTACGTGCATGTGTGCTGATGGCAGGCTGGACAATGCAGGTGCGTTGCGCCGCTGACGCAGGCAAAACGACGCTCATGTACAAAATGACGCTCGGTGCTGTCGTCGCGACGGCGCCGACAATCGGGTCGAATACGGAGACGTTTGAATACAAGAACCTCAAGTTTGTGCTGTGGGACGTAGGCGGGCAGACGTCGCTGCGCACGAGCTGGGCGCAGTACCTGACGGCCACGAATGCGGTACGTGCGCTCGCTGACCGCAGCTGATCTTTGTGGTCGACAGCAACGACCGCGAGCGCGTGTCGCTGGCGCGTGCGGAGCTGCATCGCATTGCGGCTGACGACAACCTCGCGCGCGCGCCCGTGCTCGTGTGGGCGAACAAGCAGGACGTGCGGGGCGCCATGACACCGAGCGAGCTGTCCGAGGCGCTGAACCTGTCGGCGTTTCGCGACCGCACATGGCAGATCTTTGGGTGCTCTGCGCTCACAGGCAAGGGGTACGTGTGCCTACTTACGCAGCCTCACGGCTGGCCTCGACTGGCTGGCGACGACGTTGTCGAACCGCACATAGCAGCACGGGCCCTACGTCCGCGGGCGGGGGCGGGGCCGGTGCGCCGCGGGGTCGCGCAAGTCGGGCGCGCCCTGCCGCGACGTGTCTTCGGCGGCCAGGTGCGTCCACTTGCTTTGGCTGCGCTGGCCAAAGTGGCGTTTCTGTAGAATCTGGGGCAGGTGGCGCTTGTCGACGGCATCGACGGTGCTCTGTGAGTAGTCGCGCTGCAAGATGTCCATGTCCTGGAAAAACGCGCCCTTGTGGTAGTACTTTTGCAGGAAGCCCTGTTGGCCACGCTGCTTGGCCTGCCGCGTGCTCCGCGCGTGCGCGAGGTCCTCGGCCAAGCGCTCGGCCTCTGGCAGCGCGCGCCGCCGCTGCAGCTCCGCGGCCTCGGCCTGCCGCGCGGCGTCGGCGGCGCGCTGGCGCTCCAGGCGCGCGAGCTCGCGTGCACGCCACGCCGCAAACTCGGCGTCGGGGTCAAGGCCGTCGGTATCGTCAACGTCCATGTGCGCGGCCTCGTGCTGCTTCTCCTGCAGGTCACGCACGACACGCGCCGCCGCCAGCTCGTGCGCGGCCTGCTTCGCGACGCGCGCTGCCTCTGCATCGCGCCGCGTCGTTTCCACATGCTCAGGGGGGGCCGAGGCCACCTTGCGATCGCGTCTGTGTGAGTGCTTGTACGTACTGTGACACAAACACGGGCTTGAGCAGCGGCGCCGGCGCCTCGTCCTCACTCGACTCACTCTCGGTATCGTACTCGCTCGACTCGTCAGCCGGCTCGGGCGCCCGCAGCGACACGGCCGGCGGCGGGAGCGCCTGCTTGTTGACGGGGCGCGGCGGCGGCGCAGCGGGCAGGGCCGCGGCCGGCGCGGCCGCACTCTTGGTATCTTCGTCCGAGTCGGTTTCTGCATAAGTGAGGACCACGCACCATACTCGCTCAGGTGGACTGGACTCGGTGCCGCCGCAGGCGGCGGGCGGACGGCCTCGGCGCCCTGCTGGATCGTGACGCCCGCAGCGGAGGCAGCTTGCGTGACACGGCTCGGCAGCTTGGGGCGCGGCTGCGCCGCACGGCGCTGCGCGCCCTCCTCATCCGACGATGAGTCGGAGGCGGCGGCCGCGGGCGCCTGGCCAGGGCGGTACCGCGCCACCGGTCGCGGCACACGCTCGCTCATGGCGTGGAGGAACGACGAGTGGAGGACTACCTGGCCCAGCCGCGCGTTATGCGCAGGGTGCAGCTGTGGGGCGTGAGGATCTGCTGGACGACCGCACGGTCGATCTCGGACGTGGGATCGAGGCCGAGCGTGCGCAGGCACTCGGGCGTTACGCGCAGCTCGCGCGTATGCAGTAGCGGCGCCGACTCATCGGCCGGCGGCAGGAGCTGGACGCGCTCCTCCATGTACGCCACGGCCTGGATGTGCTTGGCACGCACGTAGCTGCTCCACAACGTAAAGAGGTATAGGCTCGTCATGCACTCGAGCGGCAGATGTGGCGCGTCGTGGGCGTCGTAGCGGGGATGCGCCGGGCGGACGGCACGCTCGCGCGCCACACCGTGCGACGTCCATGAGCGTGCACTGGCCGTGGAGCGTGGGCGGCCGTGCGATGGCGGCACATGGAGTCCGCACGCGGCGACGAGAGGGTCGGGCGAGTCGTGCGATGGCTCGCTGTCGGTCGCGTCGAGGGAGCGCGAGATGCGGCGCCGCGGCGCCGACTCGCTGCTCACGCTCGCATCGTCGCCGAGGTCGACGATACCGCTGCTCATCCCGCCGTCGCCACGCACGCCGAGGGGCATCACGAGCGCAAGAGGCACGACGATGTGCAGCTGTGCGCGGACGAGCCACCACTCGGCGAGCCAGAAGCGCAGCATAGCCACACACACCACGAGGTACCCCATGATGCGCGAGCGGGCGTCCTGCCCGGTGTACTGCCATGGCGGGCGCACGGACAGGTGCAGATCGCACGTATCTGGGAGCGCCTCTGCCTCGCACCACGCACGAAAGGTCGGGCGCCCCTCTTCGGTGAGCAGCGCCTCAAAGCGGCGCTCTTGCTCCGCGAGCTCTAGGAACAGGCTCAGGTCGCGCGTGGACCACCGCAGCGGGACCGCTGCGCGGGAGGGGCCAGACACGAGGCGCGCAATCGGGCGCGTCGCTGGCGGCGGCGGCGCGGACGGGAGGAATGCACATGACGATACGTCCACGCTGATATCGTACAGGCGCGTCTTGTCGAGCAGGAGTCGGTCGGACGTCCACGCAATCCACGCTGTGGCAGGCGGCACCGGCTCGGCCATCAGCGCGTCCATGTCGTGCAGCGTCACGAGGCCGCGCACACGCACATCGCCAGGCACGCCAGGCGCATGCACAAACGAGGCATGCATGAGCTCCGCGAGGTTGAATGCCACGATTGCCGCGCGCTCCATCGGCGGCGGGCAGTACAGGAGGATGCGGCGCGGCACATGCAGCGCCTTGAGCAGGGGCGGAATGAGGGGGCCCAGGAAGCGGTGCACCGTGAGCAGGTACGTCACTGGGTCGTACGCGAGCTGCAGAAGCGTGTGCTGTGGCGTGGCCGTCCGCTGAGCATACTTGGCCATGTATACATCAAGCGTGGGGGGTGACGCGCCTGCCGCGATTTTCTGCGCGAGCGACGCGAGCGGGACGAGGTGCGGAAGGAGCGCGGTCAGCTGGCTCCCTGGCGTCGCGCCACACGGCACGACCAGAGCGACGCTCACGCTGCGCGCGCCGCGCTGCGCGGCGCGCGCGTCCTCGTCCTCGCCAGCGAGGTCGTGCTGGTGGAATGCGGCAACGCCCATGTGCTGTTCATCGTACGAAAAGTAGCTGCGTTAGTGCCGCCCACGTACATCGTATCGCGGGTCACGGCATGTGCGCCGCTCGGCAGCACCGTCCACTCGAGGCCGTCGGTGTGCAGACTAGGGGGGTCACGGTACACGATCGAGTTGCCATGTCGCACATGAAACTCGGCGACAAAGAGGCCGTGCACGTCGCACGGCGTCTCGGACGCCCGCCGCGATAGCATCGCGGGGAAGGACGGCGGCGATTTGTCAGCGCCACTTTTTTTCCGCGACGCACCATGTCCGAGGGCCAACGCCTGTTGCGGTTCCGCGGGCATGCGTACTTCCGCCAGCGCCTTGTGCTGGCGACGCTCGCTGGACGCCCGGTGCGCATTGATCAGATCCGTCCGGATGACGAGGAGCCGGGTCTGCGCGACTTTGAGGCGTCGTTCCTGCGCCTCCTGGAAAAAGTGACGAACGGCAGCGCTGTCGAGATCAACTACACAGGTACCTCGGTGTACTTCCAGCCGGGTATCGTGTACGGTGGGCGCGTCTCGCACGACTGTCCCCTCTCGCGCGGCATGGGCTACTTTCTCGAGTGGATTGTCGTGCTGGCGCCCTTTGCGAAGGAGGAGCTGGCGCTCACGCTGCGTGGCGTCACGCAGGGGCTGGGCGACACGGGCGTCGATACCGTGCGCACGGTTACGCTGCCGCATCTCACGCTGTTCCTCCCACTGGATGCCGTGTCGATGCTCGCATCCTCGCTCGAAATGCGCATCGTGCGCCGCGGCGCAGCGCCCGGCGGCGGCGGCGAAGTGTTCTTCCGCGCGCCGCTTGTCGCCGCGCTGCGCCCGCTCAACTTTGTTGAGCCAGGGCGCATCCGCAAGATCCGCGGCATTGCGAGCGCCGTGCGTGTGAGCCCCCAGATGAGCCACCGCATGATTGACGCAGCACGCAGCGTGCTGAATCGCTACATCCCTGACCTCTACCTGTTTGCCGATGTGTACCGCGGCGACGAGTCGGGCAAGTCGCCCGGCTTCAGCATGTCCCTCGTCGCCACGTCGACGACCGGGGCCCTGCACGCGGCGGAGGCGACGTCCGTGCCGGGCCAGACGCCCGAAGACGTCGGCCTCGAAGCTGCGCGCCGCCTGCTCGTGGCCATCGAGGCAGGGGGATGCATCGATGCGGCCCACCAGCCCCTCGCCCTGACGCTCATGGCACTAGGGCCCGAAGACGTGGCGCGCTGCCGCATGGGTGCTCTTACGCCACAGGCCATCCAGTGCCTGCGTGATATCCGCGACGCCCTGGGCGTCGTCTTTCAGCTGCGCGCACTAGAAGACGGCCACGTCCATGTCTCGTGCGTGGGTGTGGGCTTCCGCGGCTTCCGCACCGCGCACTGAACCTTGTACCATAGAGCCGCAGGCCCGCCCAGCGTGGCGCAGCACGATTGGTCAGCGCGCCACTCCACTGCCCGTCACGTCCACGATGCCGGCGGACCTCCAGGCGTGCTCGTTCGCCACGCAGTGTGCTACCGTGTATGATCCAGCGCATGCAGACCAGTATGGTGCCTCGTCGACACCCGTGTACCTCACTGCCACGTTCAAGGGCCTTCCGGGCGCCGAGTACGACTACTCACGCGTGTCGAACCCGACACGCTCCGTGCTGGAGCACCACCTGACGCAGATCCAGGGGTGCAAGCACGCATTTGCCGTCAGCTGCGGCATGGCGTGCCTCGATATCATTATGCGGTTCGTCGGCCCCGGCGAGTACGTGGTGGCCGGCGACGATCTGTACGGCGGCTCAAACCGCCTGCTCGACCTGCTCCGGCAGCAGATGAACATTCAGGTGCTCAACGTCGATACCACCGACACAATGGCCGTCGAGCAGGCCCTGGTGCACCGCGCGGCCGAGCATGCCGCGGGGCGTAGCGCGCGCGTCGCCCTTGTCTTGCTCGAGTCACCCACGAACCCGATGATCAAGATCGCCGACCTGCCGCGGTGCGTGCAGCTCGCGCGCGAACACGCGCCAGGCGCCCTCACAGTCGTGGACAACACGATGATGTCGCCGTTCCTCATGCGCCCCCTGGACATGGGCGTCGATATCGTGTACGACTCGGCGACCAAGTACCTCAGCGGGCACCACGACGTCATGGCCGGTGTCCTCGCGTGCAACCGCGACGACCTCGCCGCCAAGATGTTCTTCACGATCAAGTCGGTCGGCAACGGCCTCGCACCGCTCGAGTGCTTCCTGCTGGTGCGAGGCATCAAGACGCTCGCGCTGCGCATGGAAAAGCAGCAGGCGACCACCATGCGCATCGCGCAGTACCTCGAGCAGCTTGGCTTCAAGGTGCGGTACCCCGGCCTGCGCTCGTACGCGGGCTACGCCGTGCATGCGCGCCAGGCGCGCGGCGCAGGCGCCGTGCTCAGCTTTGAGACAGGCCAGACGGCACTCTCGGAAAAAATCGTCGCAGCCGTGCGCCTGTGGGGCGTCAGCGTGAGCTTTGGCTGTGTCAACAGCCTGATCACGATGCCCTGCCAAATGTCGCATGCGAGTATCCCGCCTGAGGTGCGTGCTGAGCGCGGCCTGCCCGAGAACCTGATCCGTCTGTGCGTCGGTATCGAGGACGCCGACGACCTCATTGCCGATTTACAGCAGGCGCTGCTGCACGCCGGCGCGATCCAGCCCACCAAGAGCCAGAAGAGCAGCTACGTGCGCGTACCTGTGGAAGACGAAATGGAGGTCCTGCGCTGCGCCGTCGCGCAGCGCAAGGCCGAGGCGCCCAGCGCTGTGGCGGCGCCCACGGCACTGACGGTGAGTGCGCCGGGCAAGGTCATCCTGCTCGGCGAGCATGCCGTGGTGCATGGCGTCAAGGCGATGGCTGCTGCGACGTCGCTGCGCTGCTACGGCCATGTCGCGCCGTCCGCGGACCGTCTGAGTCTCGTGATGCCGGATATTGCGCTGGCGCACGCGTGGGACGAAGCGGCGCTCCCGTGGGCGCTTGTGCCGCGCACAGAGGCGACGCCAACGGACCTTGAGCCGTCGCTGCATGCTGCACTCGCCGCGCTCGTTGGCGAGACGTGGCCGCATGACGACCGGCGCCATGCCGCTTCGCTGGCGTTCCTCTACCTCTACATGCACCTGGCGCCGCCGGACGCGGCAGCGCAGGCGTTTGAGCTGCGCTCGGCATTGCCGATCAGTGCGGGCCTCGGAAGCAGTGCGGCGGTGTCCGTGTGCCTCGCGTCGCTGCTGCTCTACACGCATGGGCACCTGCCGCTGCCTGCGGCCCATGCACCACTGCCTGCAGAGCACGCAGCGTGCATCAACGCATGGGCCTTTTTGGCCGAAAAAGTGATTCATGGCGACCCGTCCGGTGTCGACAATACAGTGGCGACGCTGGGCGGTGCTGTGGCCTTTACGCGTGCGCTTGAGACGAATGGCCTCGCGGCGAACGAGCTGGAGCCTCTGCGCTTTGCTGCGGTGCGCCTTCTCGTCACAGATACCAAGGTGGTGCGTAATACCAAGGAACTGGTCGCACGCGTGCGCCAGCAAAAAGAGGAGGAGCCGGAGCGTGTGGCTGCGGCGCTATCGATGATCCAGCGGCTCGCAGACGAGGCGCATGCGCTGCTGAACGATACAACCGCGCCGCGCGCGGCTCAGGTCGCGCGCCTGGGGCTCCTGCTCGAGCTAAACCACCTGCAGCTTGTGCAGCTGCGCGTCGGGCACCCGGCACTCGACAAGGTGCGCGAGCTGTGTGGACGGTACGGCGCCGCGACGAAGCTGACGGGCGCGGGCGGCGGCGGCTGTGCCATCTCTCTTCTCCCCGATGAGCTCAGTGATGAGGCGCTCGGCGACCTCGTCGCCGCGCTTCATGCACAGGGCTTTGCTACATACGAAACAGAGATGGGCGGCCCCGGCGTCGGTGTGATGGTGCGCCCGAGCGACAGCGACGCCGCGTGGCCCCCCCGTGGCGCGGTCGCGTCGTGGGCAGAGACCGCGGGCACGTGGGTGTACGCCTAGTTCGGCCGATAAGACCCCATAGATACGTGCGACTTGCAGGAATGATGACATGGCCCGGGCGCGCTCACTTGGTTTATAAACGGCGCGAAGACGGCCCGCGACCATCTTCTTCTCGCAACATGACACACTTTGAGACTCTGCAGGTACGTATGATTTGCTTACATGCAGCTCCACGCCGGTCAAAAGCCGGACAGCGCGACCAACGCCCTGGCGGTGCCGGTCTATGCGTCGACGTACGTGTAGTGTGACTCACAGCAGCTCGTTCGTGTTCAACGACTCGGCCCATGGTGCGGACCTGTTTGGTCTGCGTGCCCCTGGCAACATTTACTCGCGTATTGGCAACCCGACTGTGGACGTGTTTGAGCAGCGCATGGCCGCGCTCGAGGGCGGTGTCGGCGCGATCGCCGCGTCGTCGGGTCAGTCGGCGCAGGCGATGGCGCTGCTGTCGCTTGCGCAGAGCGGCGACAACATTGTCTCGTCGACGTTCCTGTACGGCGGTACCTACAACCAGCTCAAGGTGCTCTTCCCCAAGTGGGGTGTGCAGACCAAGTTTGTCTCGAACGCTTCGCCGGAGGAGATTGAGAAGGCGATCGACAGCCGCACCAAGGCTGTGTACCTCGAGACCATCTCGAACCCCCGCTACGCGGTTCCGGACCTGAAGGCCATTGCCGAGGTCGCGCACAAGCACGGTGTGCCGGTCGTCGTCGATAACACGTTCGGTATGGGTGGCTACATTGTGCGCCCGATTGAGCACGGCGCCGACGTCGTCGTGCACTCGGCGACCAAATGGATTGGCGGCCACGGCACGACGATCGCGGGTGTCGTGATCGACTCGGGCAAGTTCAACTGGCAGCAGAGCGGCCGCTTCCCCCAGTTCACTGAGCCGTCGGAGGGCTACCACGGCCTCAAGTTCTGGGACACGTTTGGCTCCGCGACGTTTGCGGCGTACGTGCGTGTGGTGATGCTGCGCGACCTGGGCTCGTGCCTGAACCCCTTCGCGAGCTTCCTGCTGCTGCAGGGTCTCGAGACGCTGTCGCTGCGTGCTCAGCGTCACTGTGAGAACGCGCTTGCGCTTGCCGAGTGGCTCGAGCAGCATGAGCAGGTCTCGTGGGTGCTGTACCCCGGTCTCAAGTCGCACCCCACGCACGACATCGCGCAAAAGTACCTGAAGAACGGATTTGGTGGTGTGATTTCGTTCGGTATCAAGGGCACCGAGGCGCAGGCGAGCAAGTTTGTCGACTCGCTGAAGCTCGCGTCGAACCTGGCAAACGTCGGCGACCTCAAGACGCTCGTGATTCACCCTGCGTCGACTACGCACCAGCAGCTGAACGACGAGGAGCAGGTGTCCTCGGGTGTGACCAAGGACCTGATTCGCGTCTCGGTCGGCTGCGAGCACATTGAGGATATCCGGGGCGACTTTGCGCAGGCCTTTGCCGCGAGCGCCTAGATAGGCCGTAGCTCCACGCGTGGCGTACGCGACGCTTCTGCCGATTCAGCACGTGGCGCGTCGTATCGGCCGAAACGAAGGGTAGGGAATCAGCTGGTCCCGATTGGTTCCGCTGGGCGCGGGCAGCGAGCAGCTTTGCGCCGTAGAAACCGCACGCTTTTGTCAAGCCAACGACTCACCACCATGCTCGGAAGTGTTCGCGCTGCTGTGCCCCGTATTGTGCCCCGCCGTGTCCCGGCTGGTGTGCGCACTGTGATCACCAAGAGTGAGCGCTGGACCACTGAGACCGCGCGCAACGCTCAGCAGATCATCGAGGGCCCCAACTCGCAGGACCTGACCAAGGTGCTGCCCAACATTGAGGGCATGTGGCCCAAGATGGCCAAGGAGGAGCAGTACTCTGTGTACAAGGCCCTTGAGGAGCTCCAGCGCAAGAACTGGAAGGAGCTCGCGCTCGACGAGAAGAAGGCTGGTACGTGTTCGCCGCTAACCGCAGCCTACTTTGTCTCGTACGGCCCCTACGGCCCCCGCAAGGCCGCGGTGCCCCAGGGCCAGACCGGCAAGGTCATTCTCGGTGTCACCGTGAGTGTGCTGCTCGGTTTCGGTGCCTTCTACGGTGTCCGCTCGATTGGTGTGTACAGACTACTGACGTCAGCGAGCGCCCCTCCCAAGACCCTTACCAAGGAATACCAGGAGCAGATGACTGCCCGTGCCAAGGAGACCAGGCAGAACCCGATCTCGGGTATCTCCAGCGAAGGCTACAAGGGCAAGGGCCACGTTGTCTAAAGGCCTCCTGCCCCTCCATTCACCCCTTGATGCATAGTGCAGGGGACGCTCGCGCGAGCGATACCCCAAGCGTAGATCCTGGGTTCGTAGTTCCCACTATGATGCCGCTACGTCCCGAGGCTAGTGTGCATCGCGCCGGCGCGGCGTCGCCTTCAGGATGTCGTCCACACGCAAAATCATTTCGGCGGCCTCGCTCGCCGACACAATGACCTGGCGCTTGAGCTTGTAGCTCTCTGTCACGCCACGCTCCGCCATCGACACGAGCGTGCCCTGGTCCAGGTCGAGACCGACGTCGTCCTTTCCTTCGTGGTGTGCGGCGCGCAACTGCGCAACGAGGTCCGACGAGTCCAGGCCCGCATTGTCCGCGAGGATCGTCGGCAGCTGGCGCAGCGCGTGCGCAAAGGCCTCGACAGCAAGCGCCTTCTTCCCGGGCGTCCGCCGCGCCTCCTCATCGACGGCGTGGCTCATGACCATTTCGGCGCAGCCACCGCCGTAGGTGATGCGCGTCTCCTTGACCGTCTGGCTCAGCACACTGAGAGCATCGTGCAGCGAGCGCTCCGCCTCGTCGATCATCTGCGACGTCGCACCACGCAGCACGACCGTGCACGCCTCGCCCGCACGCACGCCCGAGAACTTGATGAGCTTGTCTTCGCCGATCATCACCTCCTCAATCTTGGCGCACTCGCCGAGGCGCACAAGGTCCGGGCGGTCAAACGTGCTCGCAATCTCGCCGCCGGTGACGAGCGCCAGGCGCTCGACGCCCTCAAAGTCTGCATGCTCAATGCACAGGATGCCCGCGCCCGTGAGCAGGCTCTCAGGGTAGTTGTAGATCAGCTGGCGGTTCACGAAGCAGTTGATGCCGTGCGCCTTGATGCGCTCGACCTTTGCCTTCATCTTCTCGCGCTCCGCGCGCTCAATCTCCGCGAGCTTGCCGGTGCCCTCGACGCGCACGCGCGCGCCAAACACCTTGATCTTGTCCGTGTCCATGGACGTATTGGCAATGAGGATCTTGGCGTTCTCGAGGCTCTTAACCGAGTCGGGCGCAATCTTTTTGTCGAGGATGAAGCCCTCGTCCAGGTAGCTGTCGGTCAGCTTGCCGCCCAGCTTTTTGATGATCTGGATGTTCTCCAGGTTCGTCGAGCCCTTGAGGCGCAGCACCGCGTCCACGGCGAGGTTCGCAAAGTAGTCCTTGTCCTGCGAAAGCACCTTGGACGACAGCGTCGTGCGCGCAATGTTGAGCAGGTCGTGGCGGAACGCGTCCGCGTCCGCGCTGTGGTCCTTGGCATGGTGCGAGAGCGCGCGCAGCGCCGCCTCACTCGCGATGCGGAAGCCGTCGACAATCGTCTGGGGGTGCATGTGGCTCTGCACGAGCCGCTCCGCCTCGCGCAGCAGCTCGGACGCGAGGACACACACGGACGTCGTGCCGTCACCCACCTCATCGTCCTGCACCTTGGAAATGTTGACGAGGATCTTGGCCGCAGGGTTGTCCAGGTAGATCGACTTGAGGATCGTCGCGCCGTCGTTCGTCACGACAATGTCACTCGAGCCGACCGACTGCAGGATCTTGTTCATGCCCTTCGGGCCCAACGTGCTCTTCACTAGATCGCCCAGCGCAAGCGCACCCACAAACGACGACAGGCGCGCATTCTCCGCGCGCTCCTGCGTCGCCTCCTGCGCAAAAATGGGCGCCGACATGATCGCAGACAAACCGCCGCGCGGCCGCCGTCGGTTTTCGCCCACGTGCCACGTGGACGCTCCACGGCCATGGCCTCCCTCGGCACCGCCCAGGGCGTCCCGGTGACGCTGGTGCGCGTGGACGAAGCGCGCGCCACGCCCATCTGGCTCGATGGCGCCGTGCCTACGCGGCCCTACATGCCGCGTCCGAGCGGGCGCGCGTCGCGCGTGCTCGACGGCCCCGAAGCGTACAGCGAGGCCGTCCTGCACGAGGCCCTCGCGTGCATACGCGCGCACCATGCGGCGCAGCCCGACTGGTGGACGTGCCAGGCGCGCGCGCTGCGTCGATGGCCGCACGAGCGCGGCGCATGCGAGCTCGCTGCGTGTGTCGAGGCGGCGGAGCGCGCGCCAGGCTCGTCGCGCTGGGCGCACGTCGTGCATACCAACGACGGCGCGTCGGAGAAGCGCATCGTGTGGGAGCGCGATACGTACGTGCTTCCGCCCCGCAGCGCATTCCTGCTTACAGACCTGCTGCCGCGCGGCCACCGCGTACCGCATGGCTGGGCGGATGTGCGTGCGCTGCGTACGTCGAGAGTGCTCACACAGTGTCTGCGCATGGCGGTGCGTCGCTCGTGGTGGTGGATCCGCCGTGGCCGAACAAGAGTGCAGAGCGCGCACAAGGGCACTCGGGGCATGGCTACGGCACGGTGCAGGATGTGTACGACATGTGGCGCCTGCGCCCCGCGCTCGAGACGCTTCTCGGTCCGGACACCCTGCTGGCCGTGTGGGTGACGAATGCGGTACGTTGCGCGGCTAACGCAGCCGCGCGTGCAGCGCTTTGTTACAGACAAGCTAATGCCGGCGCTGGGCGTCGTGCATCAAGCGACGTGGGCATGGCTCAAGGTCACAGCGCCGACCAACGCGCCGCCGGACACGGTCCTGCCGCTGGACCGCGACGCGCGTCATTTCCGGCGACCGTACGAGCTGGTGCTCGTTGGCGCCCGCACGCCGCAGCCCGTCGCGCCGCGGCACATTCTCGCGAGCGTGCCGCTGGGCCACAGCGCTAAGCCGTACCTGGGCGGTGCGCTGGGCGTGCGCGGCGCGGTGGTCGAGCTGTTTGCGCGGCATGTAGCGGGGGGCGCGCCGGTGCACCTGAGTGTCGGCAACGAGGCGGTACGAGGCAACGAGGTGCCTGGGGTATGTAGCTACGTCGTTGGCTAGGCGGTGTCCAGGACCATCTGCACAAAGTAGTTGTGCAGGCGCGTGTCGGTCGTCAGCTCGGGGTGGAAGCTGGTCGCGAGCAGGCGGCCATGGCGCACGGCGACGATGCGCGATGGGTCCGACGCGGCGTCCGCAGCCGGCGGGATCCACGCGATCGGCTGCACGGGCGTGTGCGGGAACAGGTCGTGCATGTCGTCCGGGCTGTGCGAGACGGGCAGCGTGCCCTTGTGGTCCGCGGCGCTGAGCGCTTCAACGACGGGGGCGCGGATGAACACGCCCGGGAACGGCGTTTCTCCCAGCGCGGGGCAGTGGACGTCGCACTCGAACGAGTTGACCTGCGAGCCAAAGCCGTTGCGGCCGACCTGGATAGGCAGGCCGCCGAGCAGCTCCTGGCCGCCGCGCTTGCCGCCCGTCGCGGTGTTGGCGAGCATGATCATGCCCGCACACGTGCCCCACACCGGACGCCCCTCGCGGATCCACGCGCGCAGCGGCTCGGTGAGGCCGGCGTTGTGCAGGCCGAGCGCAATCGCCGTCGACTCACCGCCGGGGATCACGAGTGCGTCGCACTGCGCGAGCTGCTCGGGGCGACGCACGGCAATGCTGCGCACCGAGACGTTCGCACTCGCATTGAGAGACGCAAAGCGCGCGATGTGCTCGTGAAAGGCGCCCTGCAGCGCCAGCACACCAATCGTCACGCCTGTCCTCTCACTCATGGCGGCAGCGAGAGCGGCGCTGGCGCAGGACCTCGTGATGAGCACGTGACGTAACACACGGCCGCGGCCGGCCGCACGACCTCGTCTACCATGGCCTCGTCGGCGGCCGCAGCGCCCGTCCCCGTGGCGGCCCCCCCGAGCCTGGAGCTCGTGCTTGCGACGAATGAGTCGATCACGATTGAGCTCGACCCCCTGCCGGCGGCCGACGAGCTGGAGGTCGTGGTCGAGGTGCTCGTCGAAGAAAAGCCGCCCGCGTACTTTTGGACGGCGCTCGCGGCGCGGTGCTGGAACGCGGGGCGCCGCGCCGAGGCGGAACTCATTGTATCGCGCGGATGCAGCATCCTCCCGGTGCACCGCCCCGAGGAAAGCACGCCCGTGCTCGCGCTGCAGGCCGCCTTCCTGCTCGCCGACGCGCGTGCCGCGCCCAAGCAGGTGCTCGACGATGCGCGGTACCAGCCGCTCGGCACCACCGCGCCCAAGCAGCACTACTTCCGCCAGGCTTCCGAGGCGCTTAGTCGCGCACAGAGCCTGCACCCCCAGCACCCCCTGCTCCTCCAGACGCGTGCGGCGCTCGCGCTCGTGACCGGCGACAGTGCACTGGCAGCCAAGCTGTTCGACGTGCTGCTCACGCGCATGCCGGAGCACATTGTCGCTCTGCTCGGCCGTGCGTGCCTGCAACTGCGCGCGCGGCAGCACCTCGCCGCGCTGCAGACGTACCAGCACGCGCTGCGCCTCGTCGTCCGCGTGCAGCAGAGCGGCGCGCCCTGGCCGGGGCCGGACCCGCGCATCGGCATCGGCCTGTGCCTCTGGGCGCTCGGCCGCCACGACGCAGCGCGCCGCGCGTGGCAGCGCGCCGCGGCCGTCGATGCCGAGGCGTCGGCGCCGCGCCTGCTGCTCGGCCTCGCGCTGCTCCATGCCGCGAAGCAGACGAGCGCGCTGCCGCCCGGCTTTTATGGAGCGGCGACCGAGCGCCCAGAAGACGAGGCGCGCCGCGCCGCGTACGCGGACGGCCTCGTGCACCTCCAGGCCGCGTGGCAGCGCAACAAGACGTTTGCGATGGCCGCCGTGGCCCTGGCCGCCCACCTCTCGACGCAGACGGCACACGCGCTCGCTGCGCAGCTGCCGCCGGCGCACGACATGTCGACGCCGATGCGTGCGCTCTCGGGCGATGACGCCTCGCTCGCGCGCGCCCTCAAGCTGAGCGAGCACGCCGTGCAGTACGCGGATGCCCGCTCAGTCGTCGCACATGCGTGGCTGCAGCTCGCGCTCGCGCTGCACGCCACATCGCGTTTTCCCCAGCACGCAGGCGACCACAGCCTTGGCCTGCTCGCGCAGCGCTACTATGCGCGTGCGCTCGAGGCATTTGCGCGCGCGCCGAGCGACGAGCAGACGCACCCCCTCACCCAGGGCCTCGCGCTCACCGCGCTCTCGCTCGCGCAGCTGCAGGTGAGTGCGCACGATGTGCTCGGTGCCCTGCAAACGCTCGATACGGTGCTGGCGCGCCCGGCCGCGTCGACGGCGTACGCGAGCGAGCTGGCGCTCCTCGCAGGCCTGCTGCTCGCGAGTCCCGCGCCTGGTACGGAGCCGGCAGACGCCGCGCAGCAGCGCCGGCGTGCGCGCCAGCTGCTGGACCGTGTGCTGCGGACGTCGGACGAGGCGCAGGCGCTCCTTGCGCCGGATGCCGCAGGGGAGGGCGGCGCACTCGAGGCGGAGCGACTCGCGCCGATGGTGCTGGCCGGGCTCGCGCAGGTCGGGCGGGACGCGCGTGTGCATGCGTGGCTCGCACAGCTGCATACGAAGAGCGCGCGGGGCCGCGCGCTCGAGCAGTACGAGGCGGCGCTGGGCCTGTGTGCGCCCGGCACATCGCTGGCGCCCGCGCTGCAGCTCAACGTCGGTGCGCTGCTCGTGCACGAGGCGGACGCGGCGCAGGTGCGGCGGGGCCTCGCGCTGCTGGCCGAGGCGCAGGCGGCGCCGGGCGACGAGGAGACGGCCGTGGCGGTGCGTGTGCTGGCGAGCTACAACATGGGGCGCGCGCACGAGGCGCTGGGCGAGGTGTCCGAGGCGCGGCGCGTGTACACCGAGCTCCTGGGCGCGCACCCTGCGTATGTGGATGCGCGAGTGCGCCTCGCGGTGCTCGCCGCGCAAGTGCCGCAGGACGTGCGTGTGACGGACGAGAGCACAGGGCAAGTGCGCACGGCACGCGACGTGGCGAATGCGCGGTTCAAGGAAGCGCTGACGTGCGAGCCGGGCGACCTGAGTGTGCGTGCCGAGTACATGCGCTTCCTGGCGGGCGCCTACCCGGCGAACCGGCAGGCTGCGTGGAGCGCGCTCAAGGATACCGCGGCGCAGCTGTTCCTCGGTGCGGACGCAGGCAAGAGCGTGTTTGGCAGCGCGACCGTCGCGCGGCGCGCGGCGGACGAGGCGCGGCACGACGCCTATGTGCTGGGCGCGCTGGGCTGGGCGTACTACCAGCTCGGCGTGCATGTGCCGGCCGGCCCGCAGCAGCGGGCGGAGCGGGCCAAGTGCATGCTGCGTGCGGCGGACCTGTTCGACAAGGCGCTCGGTGCGAACGCGCAGGATGTGTTTGCGGCGCAGGGCCTGGCGATTCTGCTGGCCGACGACGCACTGGGCGACTCGGGCGCGGCGCCCGACGCCGTCGAGGCGCGGCGCAAGGCGGCGGCCGAGGATGCGGCGGCGCTGTTTGGCAAGCTGCGCGAGGTGCGCGACGATGCGAGTGTGTACGTGTGTCAGGGGCATGCGTTCATGCTGTGTGGTGCGCTTGAGCGTGCGGCGCATGTGTATGAGCTCGCGCTCACGCGGCGCGGCGGCGCGCGCGATCCGGCGGTGCTGCAGTACTCGGCGCGTGCGCTGTACGCGCTGGGGCTGCGGGACCGGCACTTTGCGCACCTGCAGCTCGCGATGCAGCAGCTCGCGATGGCGGACGAGGTGCTCGCGGCGCGCGGCCCCGCGGAGGGTACAGGGCCCGTGGCGCTCGAGCGCAAGCAGCTCGCGTACAACCGCGCGGTCATGGCGCAAAAAGCACTGCAGATGCTGTACGACCAGCCGGTCGAGCAGCGGTCCTCGGCGGACCTGGCGCTGGCGATCGAGTGGGTCGAGCGTGCGCAGGCCTCGCTTACGCCGCTTGTTGAGGCGGCGCAGCAGGGGCAGCTGCTGTACATTACCGCGGACGCTGTCGAGCAGCGTGCCAAGTACGCGGAAATGTCGCTGCTGCGGCAGGCGACGCAGCTCTTGGAGGAGACGCGCCGTCACGAGGAGGAGCATGCGGCGCAACTCAAGCGCCTCGACGAGAAGCAGCGCGAGAAGGAGGCGCAGCTCGCGCAGCGGCAGCGCGAGAAGGAGGAGGAGCACCGCCGGCGCGCCGAGGCGCTCGCCGAGTCGCGCCGCCGCGCGCGCGAAGAGGCGCTGCAGATCGAGTATGTGCAGGAGCCCGAGCCCGAGCCGAAGAAGCGTGCGCCACGCAAGAAGAAGGACGACTTTGTGGCGCGCGACGATGAGGCGCTCTTTGCCGAGAGTGACGAGGAGCCGGAGGCCGAGCCTGAGCCTGAGCCGGAGCCTGAGGCAGAGCCCATGGAGACCGAGGCCGAGGCGCGCGACGACCTGTTTGACGAGTCGGAGGACGAGGCGCCCGCGCCCAACTCGATGCGTGCGCGTCTCGAGGCGCTTGCGCGCGAGCGGCAGCAGCGGCACACCGAGGCGCAGCCCAAGAAGCGGCCGACCGACAAGGCGGCGCCACGCGACGCTAAAAAGGCAAAAACGGGATAGCTACGTACTAGTCGCGCTCTGCGAGGCGCTCGAGAATCTGTGCAATGTCGTCTTCCGCCAGCGTCGTGAACCGCCGCTGCTGCGAGTCGGCGGCGTGCGCGTCGGGGCCGCCGACTACACCGACCTCAATCTCGCTCGGCTTGAGCTCCTGCGCGAGCACCGTGTTGAGCGTGTGCACGGCCATGTCGAGCACCTCGTCGCGGCTCAGTTGGCTCGCGATCGACTCGGCCTCGGCGAGCGCGGCCTCCGGCGCCATCGCCGTTGGCGCACGCTTAAACTGCTTCTCCAGCGCATTGATCGCCTCGGTCTGCTTGGCGCCGCTCGCCGTCGCGCGGTACCCGACATAGTGGCCGGCCGGGTCGATCTGGAAGATCTGCGGTGTGAGCCCCAGCTCGTCGTCGAGGCCAATCAGGATCATGGCGATGCCCAGCGGGCGCATCGCCGCTTTTTGTGTGTAGACCTGGTTCAGGTTCGCGAGGCGCTTCGCGAGCAGGTCGGGGGTGATGGGGTATCCGTACTTGTATTTGAATTCGGCCGCCTCGGAGCGCGCACGCTGCACCTGTGCACGCGCATCCGGCGTGCGGCCCGTTACCACACACCCAATCTCCGGCGTAATAGCAAACAGGTGCGTCACCGTCGAGGCATCGATCAGCTTGTCCGGCAGCTTCTTCTGCGTCACCACGACCGCCGAGTCCTTGCCGCGCACCGCCACGGCCGTAATTCCACCCGCCTGGATCGCCTTGAACGCATATTCCACCTGGTACAGACGACCCTCCGGCGAGAAGATCGTCAGGTGCCGGTCATAACTGCTCCGCGACATGACGGCGAGAGCACTGACGCGTCGCCGCCGCCCGCGGCCGCATCGGCCGACGTCACGTGGTACCAGAAAAAAAAACGCCCAGCGGGCCGCTGGGAGCCGACCCTCTACCGCACTCATGCCCGGCACGCCAACGCATGTGCTCTTCGAGTGCGCCGCGGGCCTTGCCGTGTTCAAGGTCGAGCAGGTCGAGAGCATAGGCTCCCAGACCAAGCAGGTGCAAGATGCGATGACCGATCTGCCGTCGTTCGGCAAGATGGTCCAGCTGCTCAGCTTCGCCCCGTTCAAGAGCGCGCCCGAGGCGCTGCAGGGCGCCCTCGACATCTCGGAGGGCGTCGTGAATGACCACCTCCGCTCGCTCCTCACACTCAACCTCAGCCCTGAGGGCAAGAAGGTCAAGGGCATCGAGCTGGGCGTGTGCGACCGCAACCTCGCCAGCTCCATCGTCGCCGAGCTCGGCATTCCCTGCGACACGGGCGAGACGACGCAGGAGCTCATCCGCGGCGTGCGTCTGCATGCCGAAAAGCTCCTCAAGGGCATGCACGAGGGCGACCTCGCGCGCGCCCAGCTCGGTCTCGGCCACTCGTTCTCGCGCTCCAAGGTCAAGTTCAACGTGAACCGCAGCGACAATATGATCATCCAGGCAATTGCGCTGCTCGACACACTCGACAAGGACGTGAACACGTTTGCAATGCGCGTGCGTGAGTGGTACGGCTGGCACTTTCCCGAGCTCGTGCGCATCGTCCCGGACAATCTCACCTACGCCAAGCTTGCCCGCTTCATCAAGGCCAAGGAGAACCTCAGTGAGGAGCACCTTGACGAGCTGACCGAGATTTTGAACGGCGACGAGACAGCCGCGCACAACGTCCTCGATGCGAGCCGCGCGAGTATGGGCACCGAGGTCGGCGAGCTCGATATGGTCAACATGGAGCACTTTGCCGACCGCGTCGTGCAGCTCGCCGAGTACCGCAAGAACATGCACAACTACCTCATCGAGAAGATGCACCTCGTCGCGCCGAACTTGTCTGTCCTCATCGGCGAAGTCGTCGGCGCGCGCCTCATCTCGCACGCTGGCTCGCTGACCAACCTCGCCAAGTACCCCGCCTCCACGGTGCAGATCCTTGGTGCGGAAAAGGCGCTGTTCCGGGCGCTTAAGACGAAGGGCAACACGCCCAAGTACGGCCTGATCTACCATGCGTCGGCCATCTCGCGCGCCGCGCCCAAGAACAAGGGCCGCATGTCGCGCTTCCTCGCCAACAAGATCAGTATCGCGTGCCGCATTGACTGCTTCTCGGACGCCCCGTCGACCAAGTTTGGCGAGGTCCTGCACATGCAGGTGGAGGAGCGCCTCGCCTTTTACGAGACGGGCAAGCCGACGACAAAGAATAGCGATGCGATGCGCAAGGCGATTGCTGCTATGGAGGAGGCCGCCGGCGACCTCATGGACGTGGAAGCTGACGATGCTGACGAGGATGCTGACGAGGAGGACGAGCCTGCTGAGGCCGCCAAGCCTAAGGAGAAGAGCAAGAGCGCCAAGAAAGAAAAGAAGGACAAGAAGGACAAGTCCAAGTCCAAATCCAAGGCGGACGATGTGGAAAAGGCCGCAAAGAAGGCGGCCAAGAAGGCGGCCAAAGAGGCCAAGAAGGACAAGAAAAAGAAGGATGCCTAAGGCAGGCACCCTCCCCATAGTATGCCGCGCCTGGACAGGCCTCTTGTATAAGTAATAGCGATGTTGGGATACGACCGCGGCGCGTCGTGACGCCCCCGAGCGACCTGCATGTGATCGCTCCTACGTGCCAGCGCAGCATATCTCGGCCGAGATAGCGGGCCTGAGGCATGGTTGCAGCGTCTGGTGCGTGACCTAGTAGGCCCTCGTGGCTGTGGTATGAGCCTCGGACAAGGGGGCGGGAGAGGCCCGTCCGAGGGCCTGCACCGGCTTTGATTGGCCTTGGCTGACAAACCCCGAGAGGCTGCGATGCCAGCGATCCCGATTGTGCGACACAGACTCGTGTTGACGACACTTGTATCACCACCATCACCATGGAAGGTATGTAGGCGATGACCCTCCCCGGAACCGTACTTACACAGCAGACGAGGTCGCTGCTGTATGTGCCAAACGTCAGGCCCGCTAACCTACAGCTTGTCATTGACAATGGTTCGGGTATGTGCAAGGCCGGTTTCGCCGGTGACGACGCCCCCCGTGCCGTGTTCCCGTACGTCGACCGCCTGCTTACAGACCAGTTCGATTGTCGGTCGCCCCCGTCACACGGGTGTGATGGTCGGCATGGGCCAGAAGGACTCGTACGTCGGTGACGAGGCCCAGTCCAAGCGTGGTATCCTCACGCTCAAGTACCCCATTGAGCACGGTATCGTGACCAACTGGGACGACATGGAGAAGATCTGGCACCACACCTTCTACAACGAGCTGCGTGTGGCCCCTGAGGAGCACCCGGTCCTGCTGACCGAGGCCCCGCTGAACCCCAAGGCCAACCGTGAGAAGATGACCCAGATCATGTTCGAGACCTTCAACGCGCCTGCGTTCTACGTCGCCATCCAGGCCGTCCTGTCGCTGTACGCCTCGGGTCGTACCACGGGTATCGTGCTGGACTCGGGTGACGGTGTCACGCACACCGTGCCCATCTACGAGGGTTACTCGATGCCCCACGCCATCCTGCGTCTGGACCTGGCCGGCCGTGACCTCACGGAGCACCTGGTCAAGATCCTGATGGAGCGCGGCTACCCCTTCACGACCACGGCTGAGCGCGAGATCGTGCGTGACATTAAGGAGAAGCTCTGCTACGTCGCCCTGGACTTTGAGCAGGAGATGCTCACCGCGGCCCAGAGCTCGGCGCTCGAGAAGAGCTACGAGCTTCCTGACGGCCAGGTGATCACCATCGGCAACGAGCGCTTCCGCTGCCCCGAGGCCCTCTTCCAGCCCTCGTTCCTGGGTCTGGAGGCTGCCGGTATCCACGAGACGACCTACAACTCGATCATGAAGTGTGACCTGGACATCCGCAAGGACCTGTACGGCAACATTGTCATGTCGGGTGGTACGACCATGTACCCGGGTATCTCGGACCGTATGCAGAAGGAGATCACCGCGCTGGCGCCCAGCAGCATGAAGGTCAAGATCGTGGCCCCGCCGGAGCGCAAGTACTCGGTCTGGATCGGTGGTTCGATTCTCGCCTCGCTCTCGACCTTCCAGCAGATGTGGATCTCGAAGCAGGAGTACGACGAAGCCGGTCCCTCGATCGTGCACCGCAAGTGCTTCTAAGTTATTAACGATGCGGCATGGAATACATAGGTCTTCCGTAGAGGCCGTACGACGACAAGTGCCCACACGGACCCAGGCATCTATTCACGCACGCCAAATAGTTTACCGCCGCGGTGGCGGACATTGGCGAATCCAACACGCGCATCTACACAGTCAATCGATCTGCGTCAGTCATAGCAACGCACGTTTCGCGCATCCGGGCCGACCAGGCGATAGGACGAAGCGGGGGGGCCGTCAGAGCGCACCCCACCACAAGCACTGCAAAGGCCACCAGCGTTTCCAGTGTCATCTGCGGTAAGTCAGGCCAACGTACATCTAAAGGGATCGTGTTTTCGTACTGCGTCGAGCCTGTACCCAGATCCATGCTCTTTCCCTGCGAGAGGACTGGCGTCAGTAAACGAACCTACACTCATAAATCGAGTAGGCGGCATGGAAAAAAAGAACTGCGTCAGATATATGATCACATACCGACGCCAACTAGCACAATCACGCGCCCCAGCGTAGACGGACGCTCTCCGACCGGCGCGTTCATCGCGCGGGAGGTGGGTGAGCGTGGAGGAAGCGCCTGCCACGTGCGCTCTACGGGGCTGTCCGCTATGTAAGAAGCCAGCTGGCATTGGCGTACCACGAGATCATCGGGTTCGAACCGTCGCGCAGCTCAGTGCCCTTGGCCTCAGCATACCGTGTGAGGAACTCGGAGTGAGAAAGAATCCTGGTTTCGCGAGAGTCCGTGATGAGAGGCGGAGGAATAATGTTCGACGAAACGATCGAGCGGCGCGGAGGGCGCGAGTAGTCCTCGTACAGCGCAGCCGATGACGCGCTAGCATCGGCATAGAAAGCGTCCGGGTATGTTGCGCTGAAATAGTCGTAGGGCATGTCGAGGGTAGGCGCGAAACTCGCTAGGTTCTCCGGGTCCGGCTGGCCCATCATGTACACGTACATGTCGCGCAGCAGCTGAAAGTCGGTCGGGAAAAAGATGTCAAAGAACCCTTGCAGCACACAGTACGTAGTCACAGGGATCATCGTGCCATTGTGCCGCGTCTGTACCACAGGCCCATGGACACCGGGCAGGGCGTCGGGCAGAGACGAAAAGTCAGAGACCACGAGGCGGTGGAACGGGAAATGGGCCTTTAGCACGTCTAGCATCTGCAGAGCCCCGGTGGGAATATAATGAGGTTCCGTCAGATTGGGGTAAAAAGGCACCTTCTTGTGCAGCATGTGCCGCCAGGAGCGGGGAATCCAGCCCAAGTAGAAAGGCGCACCAGGGGGCAGCACCGTGGGACGCACCGTGGATAGCAACTTGAGGTACCGCTGGATCAGCGGGTCTTGGACAGGTTCCCACAGCTCAGAAAAGTCGCCCGTGTGGTCAATCGAAACGACGCCCTGGTAGGGCTGCAGATCATCGGTCGAGTAGCGGACGACATCGTGCGTAAGATTGTCCAGCACTTCGAGCGCAATCACAAAGCACGGCTCGGTCACATCCTCCTTCCATGTCAAAAAGTCACGGTGCACCACTTCCACGCAGCCCTGCTGGACGTGGTGTCGAAGCTTGGCTCGCTGCTGCTCCGCGAGACGGGCACTAATTTCCACGATGCGATAGCGAGTGTGTGCGTAGACATCAGGCTCATGCGCCTCGATATAGTCTAGAATGTCCTTCGCTAGAGTGCCTGCACCACCGCCCAGTTCGTACAGAATCAGGTCGTGATAGGGGAACAGATGCAGCTTGTACTCTGCAACAAGGTAGCGAGCAAGGGCACGCCCATAGTGAGGACTGAATAGCTGCGTGGGGGTGTGCCATACTTGTCCGGCTGCCATCGCATCCACTTCGACATCAGAGACATTGGCGTTGCTTTGCTCGCGCTGCAGCCGCCCAATTTGCCGCGCCAGGTCCAGACGCTCCGCGCTGCCCCACGGTGTGCGCTTCTGCTCCTCTACAAGCGCATCTATGCGCTCCTGCAGCGTCGGCTCGTTCTTGTGACGCCGTCGCTCGCGCTCTCGGCACGCTTCTTGGAAGCGCTCCTCGAACGCCATGTACCGGAGCTGGACCTCCTTCATGAATTCCGTCTCGTTCTTGATATCTTGGAAAGGAAACGCAACATCAAGATGGACTTCGTGAGACGCATTCTTCTTCTGCGAAGGCAGCAACTCGGCCTGCCGACTAAAGTAGCCGTAGTGAGGATTGTAAAGACTGTCATGGATAAAGTCCCGTGTTAGCATTCGCACGGAGCGCGGCCGCGTTGTTGATGAGGCAAGCTCACTGGCCGTAACGACAGGAAGGTCGTAGTGCTCTTTTTGGGGGTGCAGCGCAAACATGTCATAGTTGTATTGCACGCGGTGCTCGGGCGTTGCCCCCACACGCTGTGCCTCCTTGTTCGACTGCGACGAGATATGTCGGAGCGTCGCAGTTCTGGTCAGGCAAAGACCATACACAGTTGCTGTTCTTCGTATCATGCCGAGGGGCCGCCGTGGAAGGCGCGGGAGGGCACCGATCATAGATGCAACGCGCAACGGAGACGAGGGAGCCCCACCTCGGGTTCCTTCGTGGAGGTGCAGATCAACCCGGGTCCTTGAACAGGCCTATGTACACTACCCAACCAGCAGGCCTGGTCACGATGGTTCGGACAGAGGACGTGCTGACACCTATGTGCTAGACTTGAGCAGCATCGAGATGCCGTGCGCCTGGGACGTTGTGGGCATCAAGCGTACTAGCTGGCCGCTTGCATAAGCATGGTTGCTGCGGCGTTCCACTTATTTCCTCGTCGCCCCCGTCTCTTCCGGCACTCCTTCCACCACCGTCTGTGTGTGTAGTCACTCGTGGTCAAGCATCCTGCTCGTTCGCGAATCGTGGTGGGGTGGGATTCAGCGCTTGTCATAGAACGCGTGCCCTTGTAGAATTCGGGGCATCTTGATCACATTGGGAATCTCGTGAGCGCCTGACCATTGTTTGTGTGCACTGTATCCACATTACGCAGAGTACGTTGTCTCGAGGCACGTCGGAGTGCAAGGGCTGCTTCGTGCGGGAAATGGCGTGCCAAGCAGGCTGTGCAACCGACGCCTACCAAAGTTCATGGACTAACAGCAGACACGAGCCCCATCCGTAAAGAATATGGCATTTGTGCCGTCATCCGAGTATGACTTGGCACACACTGTGCCCAAGCTCATTGCTTCTAACATTATCGAACAAAATCCTGCGCAGGCAGCTGGTGCCCTCGTTACACTGCTGACCGAGGGCCCACAGGATGCTGCGCAGGTGCGCCCTGCCACCGCCGGTGAACGCCTCCAGGTCGTTCAGCTGATGCTGGAAAAGGGTGCGCCAGCGTACTTGCGGTATTTTACGGACGACATCCGCGGCAGACAGGTGCTTGCTGCGTGGCTGAGCGATGCAACGCCGCCGCGCAGACCTGATGTGCAGGATGTGAGCGAGCAGTACGCGAGTGTAGTCGTGCCTCTACTGCAACTGTTATTGCGACTTCCTATTGAGCTGGATCATCTCAAGGACCATGTAGGTCTTGGGAAATTGATCACCGGGGCCCAAAAGCGCCTGCGCAGTGAGCAGGCCCGCCAGCTCGCAGATGCTGTGAAGGACAAATGGAGTGCTTTGGTCCCGTCTAGCTCCGCTGCCCCGAGTCAGTCGCCCGCTGCACCAGCAACAACGGCAAAGCGGCCCGCTGCACCCGCGGCCCCGGATCCTGTGACGAAGCGTGCCAAAAGCGAAACGACGTCGCAGAGCGCCACCCTGCCAGCACGCACCACAGTCAGCGCTACGGCGCGCCCTGCTGCAAATCTTCTAGGCACTGGCAGTGCCCGCGCCCGGCTCGCAGCACCGACGGACCGAAAGGGCTCGCCCCAATTGGTAGACGCAAAGCCCAGCGAGCCTCAACGCCGAACTAGCACGCGTCCGTCCGCGCCAGCGACATCCAGTGCCACCAAAGACCTAGCCAGTTTCATGTCGCTCATTGATCAGTCCAGCGGGACGCCACCGCCAGAAACTGCCTCTGACACGAAAACGCCTCAGCCTGCGCAGGTGGAACGCAAGAAGAAGAAGTCCGTGCGCTGGAGGGATCATGATGGCGAGGCACTCGTTGCAGTCAAGTTGATCGAGCCGGCTGTGTACGATGAGGAAGTGCCCGGAGGCGTTGCTACAGTGGGCCAGCTGGATATGGAAGAGGGTGGTGTCTTCCGCTTGGCACATGCTGAGATGGAAGAGTACATTGATTGGTACACGCCTCCCTCTCTGCTGCTGCCTCCCGGCCCGGCGAGGGTGCCCGAGAAAGGATCCCAGAGTATTGAGAAGCGGGTGCAAGAAGAGCGCGAGCACGCAGTGCCAGAGGTCCTCTATGCTGACCCGGCCGATATCCCAGAGTCGCCTGGCGCGCCCGAGGGGTACGCTGTGGCATTCGCACTGTCGGGAAGCGAACCACGAAACATGACGATGGGCCCTCATCTTCGTCCTTTTAGTATGGATGTGGTTGCTAATGCTAGTGCAGACTCGCCGATACCCGGTGTGCCTTCTTCGGTGGGTACCCTACTGCAAAACCTAAAGAGCAAGACGGGAGCCGCGGTGGAATCGCCTACCCCTCCGGCGCCTGCACCATTCGCACCTGCACCGGCAGGCCCGGCCGATGCGCCTGTTCCTCCCGTGGCCATGCCGCCTTGGGCAGCCGGGCCAGCAGGTACACCATGGCCTTTTCCCTTTCCTCCCCCTGGGTCCATGCCGGGGATGGGTCCACCGGGGGCAGCGGAAGCGCCTGCCCCGCCGCCCAAGGACAGGCCTCCACGTTCGCGAGGAGGTCGTTCTCGAAAAAGCGGCAAAAATGCCCGATCGGATGGGTACGTGAACGACTGGTATAAAGCTAACACCTACAGACAACGAAACAGCGGCCGAGGGCCGAACCGCCTTCCATAGGGACAGATATCGATACCCACTGCCTTTTTGGTCCGATGGACACCCAACTGACTATCCTCCGCAACGTTTGCAGCCAAGGAGGGAGGCTGCTTAACAGGACCTAGGCCTCTGCCTTGTCCGACGAGGCAGGTTTCTCAGCACTTGCCAAGTTCGGGCGGAACAAGCCTCTGTACAGATCACGCTTCTCTGGGGGAATCAGTCCAGCCTGTCAGGTAAGCACCAATGTCATGCAAACGTACTCGATCTAGCAAGCGAGCCATAGGTTTGCTCGGCTGAGCGCCCGTTTTTAACCAATAGCGAATACGATCTTCATTCCATTCAAGGCGCTTCTCCATCTGCACCTGAGAGGTAATGCCCGATGTGATGACATCGCCATTGTAGCCGGGTGCATTTTTGGACCTGGATTGGGCCTGAGGAGGCGCCATCTGGCGGGCGGGGCGAGGCACCGGGTCGTACTCGCCTAGCTTTTCAATAGGGCGAGCATTTCGCGCCTTTGTGTTTTGAATAGCAACAATATGGTAGAAGGGATTGTTGCGCGTCCCATGCCGCGCCAGGCGCAAGCGCACGACCATCCTTCCGACGAAGAGACGATAGCTCCCACGTGAGCACCTCCCCCATGGCCACCACAGCACGTGACCACGCGCCTGAGACGCGCCTGTGGAATTTGCATATGCGCTCTAGCGTCTGTCAAAGACGACTGATTTGTTGATACGAGGGATAGAGCTTACGTCAACACGTGGTTGAAGCACAGCCCACAGGTGATCTGGCGTGCCTGACGGACCCAAAGCATAGGCATCAAACCGGGCGATAACATGGCCCGAATTCCTTGCCTCTCTCCCCTACCCCCCTCCCTTCTCATTCATGGTGATGATCCCTACTCGCACAGTCTTGTGCGTATTTGCTCTTCTTTCGGCGGTGAATGCCGCTATGGTTTACCGTCCTGACAATGGTAACCGCATGTACCGCCGCCAGGCAGCGTCTGACAGCGCTGGCCCTACCATGGGAGAGGCTCTCTCGAAGTCGATTAGTGCTCTTGGGGCGCAAGCCACTGCGTCGACTCCCTCGCCGCCCTTCCAGTTCGGCAACCCTAGCCACGACTACCCTGGTGTTGTGGCTCAGAACCCTTTGGGTCCCGACAATCCCAAAAAGCCCCAAAAGGACACGCCTATTAACCAAGAGTCGAAGGCCAAGCTGGCCTCGGTCAACTCTGTCGACGACTGGTGCACGTTCGGTCCAGCGGACCTTGACGTTGAACTGGCTGACCAGGAGGAGCGCGTCGTGGCCTACTGCACGAAGCCCCGCAACAATGCTCGTGTGATCCCTGATGGCACTGTGACTGCTGCGCACTTTGTCAAAACTCCTCTTTACGTTCAGATCATGGCTCTCGGTGACTTTACCCGTATCGGTATTAAGCCCGGTGACCACGGTGGTGAGCTTGACCCGCATGGTCAGACAAACAAGGGCAACCCCATCGGTGGTAACGTCACATCGAACGTTTCCGGTAAGGATGAGTTCTACCAGGAGTGGATGAACTACATTGGCTTTGACATTTTGTGCTTCCGTGTTTGCACTGCTGGCTCGGACGAGGCGAAACCGGAGGTCGAGTGCCAGCACACGCTGGATGAGATGGGCTGCACCTGGGTCATGCCTGGTAACTACGACAAGGACTCGTTCGACACTTGTGATGCTGACCCTGCTTACCCGCCGGGTCTCTTTGTGGAAGACGGCTCGACTTCGACTTTCCAGCAATTTATGACCGGCGTCTACACGGACTCGAAGGGCAAGAAGAAGAAGTTCACCAACGGTAGCGAGGGCCAGAGCACGCCCCAGGTTGCTCAGTCGATGCCTGCCTCGTCGAACTGCAAGCCTGCGAGCTCCATCGCGAACGGTATCGACACCGCCAAGCTTCTTCCTAGCAAGTCTTCTTCGGGGTCTGCTTCTGCGACAGGGGGCGGTAGCAGCGGCAACGGCAACAATGATAGTGGCAACAGCGGCAGCGGCAGCGGCAGCGGCGGCAGCGGCAACAGCAAGAGCAACAGCAGCGGCAGTGGCAGCGACAGCCAAGGTCCTAAGAACGGTGCCACGGGTGTGTCTACTTTCACGGCTTCGATTGCGGCGATGGTTGCGGCTGTGCTGGCAGGTGCCGTGCTCATCTAATTAATCGGACGGATGCGATCATTTCCCTTGCAAATTTACCTTACCTCTCATTCCCCCCGAGAGCTCGTCCGCTGTTCAACTACCTTAAATTTGTGTACATAGCGAAGAAACTGTGTGCTTTTTCTTAATTGAGCTCTCACTTAACCGTAGGTACGAGATCTGCCGAGTGGCCTCGAACGATTGCCACGTGCGACTTACTAGGCCCGGTGCACCAGCTCGAGCATTCTGGGTGGTGGCCATCATGGAACGTTTGGCGCGTATATTTGGGCGGGTGCCCAAGTGGGCGCCCAAGCCCCACAGTATTGGTCGCATGTATTCGACACGCCCTGTCCAGCCTGGGCGATGGGACCCTCACGTCACGCGGGTGAAGAACTCCATCCCCAAGCTACCGGTACGTGGTTGACTTGCCATTACTTACATCAGAACAATAAGCCGTACTATATTCTTGGAGGAGCTTCTCTCATTGTTTTTTGGTATATCTTCTCCTCATATTTGAACAATAAAGAGCGCGTGAGCTCTTCTGTCCTGCGGATGGTCTCACACCGTGTACGCTCCTCGCCGGAGGTCCATGATCTCATCGGCGAGCCGGTTTTGCTGAAGCGCAGCGCTTTTGGCGATCCTTGGATTGACGGCATAGTGAATCCTCTCAAGGGCAAGGTGGATATGAGTTTCCAAGTCGAGGGACCCGAGGGTGTCGCGACTGTGTACTTCACGTCCGTGCGGAAGCACAAGGCGGACCCCTTTGAACTGCTCCGCTTTCTGGTGGTGCCCGTGGGCGATTCAAGTCGAGCTGTCTCGCTCCTGGCGCCTGGGCTTGCGGACACCCTCATGAATGATAGTTAGCTATAAATTTACACAAAGCCTCGCATCTGCAGCGGCCATTCGTGGCGAGATACACTGCCCATCACTGCAGCTCGTGGCTGGGAATCGTCCAAAGAAGGCTGAGCATAGAGAGGAATAGACCTAGTATCAGTCTCGCCGTCTTGAAGCAGGCGAAAGTTAGGTACATGGTACAGATAGGGATCTTTGGAGCGACTAGCCTGGGATGGCTGAGTCTTGGCAGCACGGCGCGTCGGCACAGCAGGGGCCACGGCCACATGCGCGGAGCGCCAGCGCTGCAGTGCAGTGACTGTCTCTAGGGAGATCTCACAGTCGCTCATCAAGGCCCATATGGTGCGACGAGCTGCCAGTCGCATCGGGAAATGATCCATCAGGTGCAGCGCACGGGCCAGAAGAGACACCCGCTGAAATAGCGCGGGATCTTGTTCGTGCATCCGTACAAGCGCACGCCGAGTCTGCCCCGCAATCACGCCATTTCCGAGCCTGGCAAAGAGTGTCGATGCGTCACTCTCACTCTTATCTTCGGCGGGTACAAGGCGCGAAGCAAAGGCATCGCTCACAAAGGACTGGGGCTCATTCAAGTGCACAAAGGCACGCCGATCGACGGGCAGACACAGCCCCCGCGTCGTCCAGTGCCTGGTCGATAGAGCGTCGCGCCCACGCGCTGACAGCGACACCAGACCACAAGCATAAAAGCTCGTGCCTCGGATGGAGACCACTGGCGAGGAACTGGCCGCTACCAGCGCATCGAGCAAGCCGTGGGCTTCGAGCAATGGCACACCCAAATCGGATGCACCAACGTGGCCGCATGCCCACAGAGCTGCCTTGACCTGATGCAGAATGTGCGCATCATATGCCTCCCGTCGGTCGCCATGCAAAAGAGACACCCATTCAGGCAGCACCCGCAGCTCTTCTAGGTACTGGCATCCCGATTCCGTGCGCGCAAGTTGGCCATAGAGGTGGGGAGGAAGGGGGGCCATGCTTTGATCGGGCGCCACGGCTTGTTCCACTCGTTGTACATATGCCATATGCTCCTGCCTGTGCCATGCCTCGGCCAGCGGTGCCAAGAGTCCTTGACGCGACATGGTGTGGAATCCAAGAGGGACAGCCAAGCACTGCAGGGCAAGAGTGTCATCCGAGAGCAGCAGATCGACTGGAGGCCCCTGCCTCATAGCACACTGTGCCATAGCGGGGTGATGACAAGCAGCCTGCAGTCGCACCCTTGCCAAGGCACGCACACTTTGTGCCACGTCGTGGAGTTGTGCAAGGAGTAGTGACATGGCCCAGGGCTGCGTCTCGCCATCGAGCCAAAGTGCGCGTGCCACTCGCTCCGTAGCTGCCCTGCGCACGACAGCCGGTGCTTTGGTCAAGGTACGTTCAAGGAACATGCGGGTATGGGAGGGGCTTGTCACATCCAGCTTTTCCACCAAAGCTTCTAGCACTCTGCTGCTTGCATCCGTGTCGACATCACACAGTTTCATCCATGTGGAAAATAGACGAGCATGCGCCAAGATCTCGAGACCTTGCTCATGTCCCGATAGAGCTCCGAGCATATCAAAGTACCCGCCCACCATGGTGCGCTTGAGATTGGTCGAGCTGAACAATGCTTCCATCGGCATCTGCGCAAGCTGGTCAAACGCGTCACGCAATTCCACAAGAAACCGGTCCTCTACCAGGAGCCGCACACCCTCCGGATGGCACAGCAAAATCCGGACCAGCTTAGCTCCCATCTCTGTCCAGCGACGCCCCGTCTCGCTTTGAGGTAGCGTCGCATACCGCTGGCTCGAAGGACGAAAAAATGACACGAGCCGTCGGATCAATTTGGTACTGGTGAGGGCCTCCTCGAAACGGCGGGGATCATGCAGTGGTCCATCAAGTAGCTCTTCGACGATGGCGATATTCCACGTCGAAATTTCCTTTGTCGCAACCACCATGGAATCCCGGATCAGCGCACGAAAATAAGTTTCATCCCACATGACACTCCCTACCATGGTCCGCTTCCTGTCCCTCTCATAGCGAGCGCTTGCATCATCAATCGCGCGCATGGCACTAGCGGCATCGACCATGGCAATTGGCTCCTCTGGAAGACACAGATGATTTAGGAGCCCGGGAAAGGCATGCATCACCGTCGATTCATCTGGCAGCGCCCGGTGAGAAAAGCGCAGAATGCGGGCGAGAATGTCACTTGCATAGTCGCGGGTAGCTGGCGAATGTTCCACAACGGACACGAGGGCATCGATTAAGCCCACGTCGAACAACAAGCCAAGTACAAGGGCCACATACTGTTCACGGAACAGGCTCGTGCTGAGATAGGGCGCTTGATGTAAGCCATCAGAGTCTGGATGAGGTGACTGGACCACCAGCTGTACCAGACTCTCCATCGTACACAGCGCATGGTACAAAATGTCTTCATCCTGCACGCGCAATGTCGCCACCAATGTTCTCAATGCCCCACAGTCCCGTTGACAGAGATAAAAGAAGCCTGCCCAAGATCGCAAAAGCAGAGGCACGACATGCCGTGTCGTCTGCAGACGTTGGATATGGATATCAGTCTTGGGCATAGGAACTGTTGAAAATCCGGCCAGAACACCCTCCAGGTCTGTGCCAGGCGATATATACCGCCGCGTAGCAGGGCGGTCTAACAGAGGCAGGAAGTTGGTCACTAGCGGTACAGCCAGGTCAGGCCGTGCCTCACACACAGCGAGCCATAGAGGCGAAAAACCAGAAGAGCGCGCAACAAGGGCCGGGTTATGCACAGCTGCAGGTAAGTGTGTAGTCGAACGTACCTAGTTCTGCCAGCGTCTCTACACTGGCATGATACAGGGCATCTTCGGGCTCCCAAGCCACTGCTGTCAGAGCACGCACACATCCTTCCGAAAGAAAAGCCCGAGAATATGACGACGCATAGTGGTGACATCCCATAAGAGCCCGAATCAACTTAAGCGCCTGCTCACGCTCAAAACTGTAGCGTTCCTCTTGCGATAAAGCCCGCGAAAGGAACAATGACATGGAGGCACTATGTACGGACAAATGTGGCAGCAGGTCCGCACATAATATATACCGCATCAGACGATACGAGTAGCCTCGCACCGCGGATGAGGTACCTTGCGACATGCCATGCAGCGCACTGTGTGATTATACAAACACGTACCTGAGCATGAGAACGCGAGTATCCATCATATTTTTTAGTTCTGGGGATGTTTGGAACAAAGAAGAGGCAGTATTCAGGACATCGGCCCATTCAGAGGCCAACATGCGGATATCACCTGTCATCCAGCGCTCCAGGACCAGAGATATTGCTCTGGCCAGCGCCTGTGAATATTTTTGAGTTTTGTTCGCGGCAAAAATTTCTGGCATAGGAAACGCTCGACTCTCTGGAAGCATGAGCGGCCCGGGCGAGCTTGGCGCCAATCTTTCTATACTCGGCTTGTTCAGATCCTCAAGTCCATGAACAGCACGAATGGCTCGTGGACGAAGATACTGACCTGATATCGATGGCTCTTGCATCATAGTTTGGAGATGTACGCGCCGATCTTGAAGAGAATTCATCTGTTCCTCTGCCATATCGAGCTCATGCTGGATCTGTCCGCGTAGCTCCTCGCTCCCGTATTTCCCCTCCAGAATCTGCAACATGTTACGTGCGCCATCGCGAATGCGTGACTCTAGCTCAAGACGAGCCGATAATTCAGTGAGCTGTGTGTGACCTAATGACAGGACATACCTCGCTGCCCAGCCCATCCATCAACTGTAAGTCTAGAGCCCATTAGCGCGCCGCGCGCCGCGCATGAGCCAAGCACGTGACTTAAACCCCAGACCAGCATCCTGTTGAAACGGGCTTCTCACCAGCCATGCTTGTGTGGCTGTTGACGTTTTTCCTGGCATGGGCTTTTAGCCTTGTACAGAGTATTCCCCTTGTCGATGTGTTCGGAGAGGAACTTACGCTCACGCCGACCAATTTTTCGCTCACTTCCAATGGCGCATGGCTCGTGGAATTTTTCTCACCTTATTGCCCTCATTGCCGCAACTTTGCGCCTACGTGGCACCAGGTAACTGAACGTGTCGAACCTCTTCGATACGACAAGGATGCACCATATACACTTGCCAGGGTGGACTGTTATGAATGGATGGATCTCTGCTCCGAACAGAATGTCGAGTTCTTCCCTGATGCCAAGCAGTACTTTGACGGTCAACTTGTCACGGCAGATGTTTTGCGCCTGACTGGACAGGACGCTGAAAAAATTGAAAAGTTTGTCAAGGAACAACAGCAAGTGTATCGCACAAAGAGACAGGGCATTTCTTCCTTTTCTAGTGTCCCGGCCACGACGTCGTCAGCTGGCCTGAATCCGTCGGCTAGCAACCAACGTGCCTCCAGCCTTGCCACTTCTGAGACAAAAACTCTGGCACCTCTACGGAACTTCACTGAATTTGGCACTGCTCCTATTGAAACGGTTGATCAGCTCGATGCCTATCTAGGACCCGATGTCGGACAGGGTCCATCCTTTGTCAAATGTACGTGAAACGTCTACTTACAAACCAGTTTACTCCCCTTCATGCCCTCATTGTAATGCTATGGCCGCCGCGTATGCCGAAAGTGCCAGGGTGATGGCAGATCAGGTCAATCCGATCGCTGTGAACTGCCTCAAGTACATGGACGTATGTACCAAGTACAGCATCAATGGCTGGCCTGCCATGCGACTCTATAAGAATGGGTCAATGGAAGAGTATCCTATACACGCGAAACGTACCAAAGAGCTTTTTCTCGGTTTTCTGAGAGACCAAGGCGTATTGCGTCTCGTTGAAACCGTGAATGCCTCCTCTCTTGATCAGGCCTTGTCACGTCAAAAATACTCCGTCTTGTACCTTATGCCAGGGTCAGAGTCTGAACGTATCATGGTTGAGAATGTGCGCATGGCTGTATCTTCTCCTATGGCATTCTTTGCCACAGACGATGCCTCTGTTGCCCAGCGCGTCTTAGGGGGTGGGCCGGGTTTGTTTGTATTTCAGGGTGCCGTTTCCAATCTTGTCGCAAACCTGCCTCTTTCCGCTGTGGCCGGACAATCGAAGGAAACTGCTGTGACTGCCATTGCGCAATGGCTGAATCTACAAGCACAGCCCCCTATGATCGAGTTGTCTGCTAGCGGTCTCGACTCTGCCTTATTGCAGGCTCCCGGTGTCGTGATGGCAGTCCTCAGCAGTAGTTCGGAGGATCTAAATGACCAACTCAAGCAGTTCACAGAGCTTGCGCACGCTTGGCGCTCATCTTCTGACTTGTCACACAAGCCGTTCCTCTTCGCATGGCTCGATTATGATCGGTATCCTCAGCTGCTTCTGTCACATTACCGCATCCACGTATCCTCAACGCCCACTTTGATGGTTCTTGAGGGTCATTCAGGCATGTTGTATCAGCCTTCCAACAAGGGGACCTGGCTTGAGATATCAGACCTTCTCTTGTGGCTCAACAGCGTGAGTCAAGGGCATGAACATGGTCAAAAGTTTGGCACCGTTCTTACTCGAACATGGGCCAATATGCGCGTCACTAGTGCTCCTTTTATCTCATCGCACCCCCTGCTCGTGATTCTCGTTTTGCTGAGTCTCTTGCTTCTTATTCCGCGCATACGCAGAATGCTGCTGCGGTGGGTACCGCGGCCCCATGCCTCAACAAAAATGGTCTAAACTCCTCCCAATTAGCTAGATATCATTTGTATTTATGCCTCTACGAACGACTTGACGCCCTCAAGCCAGCCACAGTACTCGTTCTGCTCTTTGAACTCAACGTAGTTCGGAATGAACAGGGCAAGGTCAGTGGTGATGTCACGCTCGGCCAGGTAGCTCTCGAACTGTGCCTGAAGCTGTTCGTCCAGGGTGTCGAACTGAGGACCAATGTACAGACCACGGCGAACCCAGTCAGCCTCAGCCGTCATCTGAGTAGCCACGGTAATGTCGCGGTAATACGTGACATTTTCAATCAGGAACTGGCCGTCCTCGACTTGCGCGTCAATATTCAGCGAGCCCTTGTTGGCCTTCGAAATACTGATAGCGCAGCGCACAGGGAAGCTGTCCTCGAACTCCTCGACAGACTCACCAGAAGCCAGACGGTCAGCTTCATCAGAGTCGAGCTCATCCGTAGGCTCAGCCGTGTCCACCTCTCCAACACAAAAGAGAACACGGATCTCTTCGTTGCCAAAGGTACGTACGAGGGCCACCTCGTCGGAACCAGCCTTGTCCTGGATCTCCCAAATGCCCTTCGAGTTGAATTGCTGCAGCCACTCTGGCTCAACATCCATGGTACCCTCTTGCCGGGCACTATCCTTCTCGTACGCGATCTCTTGTTGAAGGGAGGCACACAGGTCCGAGTCCGTTTCACCCTGGCCCAAGCGAAGCATGCTCGACGCAAATGAGCGTTGTGCTGAAGGCAGGCGAATAACAGATGGATAACGGACAACATTGCGCATGCTCAAAGGCACGCGCGCAACCACATTAGCACGAGATGCAGCACGGAAGAGAGACATGGTAGACGCTACTGCCGCCCTGGGATCAGCGGCGCATGGGACGCCACCGATATTTTGTGGCACGTGGAAGTTAGTCAGCCAACCAAGCCCGATGCCTCATCGCGCACGGCAAGCGCCATTGTCTCCATCAGTATGCACGGCTTTGCTTGGATACTGTTGCCGTTCGCCCTCCTGTGTGCTGGAGTCGATGCATCCAAGGACACATCACCATTGGTAGCATTTGTCTCACCTCGAACCTCCAATGCGATGCTGCGACCACCGACGGAGAGCCAGCTCGTTAAGCGTGAACCGGTCGTCTCAGCCCGGCACGCTGTGGAGCGCCTTTCGCTCCATCGTCGTAATGATGGTACACCAGAAATGTGTGAACTTGATGCTTTCATTCATGTGCAGGTGGACTCGCTGTCAAAGGATAGCTTCGCCAATCTGGATGCTACTACACCCTTTTCACTCAAAAAGCGGGCAATGCAGGCGCCTCAGCAGATGGTATTTGAAGCTATGGAGCAGACGTCCAACAGCTTCGAAGATGAGCTCAAGAGTGCCGTCCACCAGCTCTGTGGCATTGAGAAAAAGATCATCAACATTCCCATTCCTAGCCTTAAAGCCCACGGTACGTGTTTCAGCTTGCTCATCCAGAATCTCACCTTATTTCCAAGCTTAGTGAAATTGATTCTGAATACCCAGAACACATCGTGCTTGTTACTGGTTCTAGTGGGCACGGCATGGCCAAGCGTCAGGCTCCGCCCGCTCTGCACTACACGCCCAAGGCAAAGTTCCTTGAGCGCAATCAGGTTTGTAACCTTGTGTATCGCTAACTCTTAGCTATTCTCTCCAGCTACGGTGCTAGCACTGGGCGTTGTTGCGTTTTTGCTGTTCTGTACCATCGTTGCTGTTTCAATGATCAGCTCCACTGAGTCTCCAGACCGACTTGGAGCACCTTCGCGCGGCACTTCTTATGACAAGAAGCGGAACTAATTTGCTCGATGTGTATTGCTTCTTAATGTCGTAGATCCATATGTCAAATGATTCCCTTGGTCTCCTCTGCCGTCCTCTATAGGATTTCCCATTGGATTAATATTAGACTCCACCAACTAAGGTTGTTTAGAGCACAGATTGCAACCACGGGCCTGTCTAGCACTCATTCTCAGCACTCAAACCTGCCATGGTACTTGTTGGCAAGAAGCAAGCAATCCAATGTGCATTTAGAGGGCCAAGAGGCAATGAGGCTTTGTCTTCTCAAGGTGCCGAGGAACCATTGATGGCACATCGATCATCGACTGGCTCTACATTTTCATGGAAATTTCTTGTAAATCAAAGTATTGCCGTGATTCTTTCCTCTGTGTTACTTCTTAGCGTCGTTACTTTGGGTCTATTTACGAGACTTGTTACTTATATACCAAGGGCTCTCCGTCGTCCACCACGACACCGGCCCAGCTGGGATAATTTTCACCGTTGGCGCGAGGAGAAACTTACCAAAGATCCGAAATATTATGCTCAAAACTGTGGCTTTGATATTGTTGAAGAAGAAGTTGAAACTAAAGATGGATATTTCCTGCGTATGCATCGCATTGTGCCTCTACATCCTGATTCTAAATTGTCACAGATTGGAAAGGGCTATCCGATTCTAATTATGCACGGCCTTTTCCAGTCTTCAGGCTCTTTCATTACATCCGAGGATCGCAGCATCGCGTTTTGGTTTGCACAGCGTGGATTTCAAGTCTATTTAGGAAACAATCGTGCTGTTTTCGATATGGGTCATCGTCAATTCAGTCGATACCAACCAGAGTTCTGGGACTTTGATGTCCGCGATCTGGCCATGTATGACTTGCCAGCCATGATCAACTACGTCTGTGAACAAACTGGTTACAAGAAAATTGCCTACATTGGCCATTCACAAGGGAATGCCATCGCTTTTATTGCACTCTCAAAGTGGGGTATCCCTGAGTTGGGAGAGAAGTTATCGTATTTCTGTGCCCTCGCACCGGCCCTCTTTATTGGTCCCTTGGGTAGACGCTTCCCACTCAAGTATCTATCTAGGCTGGATTGGGCTTGGTGGAAACGCCTGTTTGGTGTCTTGGATTTCACACCTCTGATGAAGTTCTCGTACGACTGGACGCCCGCCATCCCCTATGCAGCTTTGGGCTATCAAATGTTTGCATATCTATTTGAATGGAACGATACCCATTGGCTTCAACGCAGAAAGCCCAAGATGTTTCGTTTTACGCCCCAGCCTGTATCTTCTAGGACGATGTTCTGGTGGGCAGGTGTGAATGGTTTCTCTACGCGAGGACACATTTTGAACCCTATCATGACCTGGTTCGATAAGCGCTGTCCTCCCATATCGCTTTATGGCGGTGGATCCGATCGTCTTGTATTACCTGTGCCTGTCATCGAGCACTTTAAAAACTATGAACCCGATGTCCATCTCGTTCGTGAGAAGCTCGAGCCAGCTGCTGAGGTATGTATTGCAATCTTGACCGCAGCATTGTGATCATTACTGGGCAGCGAACGCTGTGGAGTGGTGCTTTCATGACATACTCGGTATGTGGTTACGTTGATACTATCTTACACAACAGAGGATATTCAGAAAACTCGCGAATGAATGCCTTAACAAGTATGCAACCAACATGTTTATTGTATATTTATGCTCTCGTCACGTCGACGTATAGTGGTTGGGGAATTAGCTCAGTGGTAGAGCGCTTGCTTAGCATTAACAATTGCATGAGGCCATGGGTTCAATTCCCATATTCTCCACACTTTGGGGAATTAGCTCAGTGGTAGAGCGCTTGCTTAGCACTACGTTTGCATGAGGCCATGGGTTCAATTCCCATATTCTCCATACTCTTTTACCTTTTTCCCTATCTGAATCTAAAATCATAGAACCCTTTGTCTATGCATAGTATAAATGTTCAAGATATATACTTTTGCCCGGTCTACACGCCTACGAGGACCCCACAAAATCTGTCCATGACTTGACTTCAGAAGGAATCGAGCCTTCTTCGTAGGGAAGCAGGCATCCTTTAGGCATTTTATGTTTGAGCGTGTCCACGAACAGCAAAGCAGTCTTGGGTTCGTTCAATAGCGGCAAGCCGAAGTCGACTGCATTCCGGCGTGCCACATAATCTTCATCTGTGGTGCTCTTGGCCCGATACTGTGCCAAGTTGATCACGAACTGAATCTCGTAGTCATCAAACACCTCCCGAAGCTTGCGCTTATCCTTTAGAGGGAACCAAATCCGCTTTGCTGTCACGTAGGGCAGCTTGTTTAGGAACTCCTCCATTTCTTCATTAGAGCAATAGAGCTTGAAGCCCAAGTTATAAAGCTTGGTTGCAATTTCTTTGAGCTCGGGTGTTTCAATGTTACCACCCAAAAGCACACCCTTGTGAGCCTGCGGAACACGGAACCCTGTTGTAGAAGCAATAGATGCCCAGTATGCGTCATACAGGTCTTTTCCGAACGAAGCCACTTCACCTGTACTGGCCATTTCGACACCCAAGAAGGGGTCTGCACCACCAAGACGGGTCCACGAGAATTGGGGTACTTTTACAGCGACGTAGTTATACTGTTTCGACATCAAATCAACAGGAAAAGGCACGTTCTCGTTCATAATAGCAGACGTTGCGACATCGATGAAGTTGACACCCAAAACCTTGCTGACAAAGGGGAAGGAGCGACTCGCACGGAGATTGCATTCAATTACCTTCAGCTCCGAGGAGTTGGTCACCTTGTCTTCCTTGCGAATAATCTGCATGTTGAATGGCCCGCTAATGTGGAACGCCTTGGCAACACGCTCTGCAATATCCTTCATACGTTCCATGTCTTCTTTCGGCACTGAGAAGGGAGGCAAGACGAGAGTCGCATCACCTGAGTGTACGCCTGCGTTTTCCACATGCTGAGACACGGCATGCACAAGGAGCTTACCCTCGTGGGCCACAGCATCAATGTCAATCTCCTGAGCATTTGGGATAAACTTGGTTAGCACCACAGGGTAGTCCGTATTCACTTCAGCCGCCATGGTCAGGTTGTGCTCCAACGTAGATTCATCCCAAATCACATTCATCGCAGCTCCCGAGAGAACATAGCTCGGGCGCACAAGAACCGGGTAAGAGACTCGGTTGGCAAATTCTTTCGCTTTCTTAACGTCCGTGACTTCCACCCAGTCCGGCTGATCCACGCCAATGGAATCAAGAATCTGAGAGAACTTGTGGCGATCCTCTGCAGAGTCGATATTCTGAGGGTCTGTTCCCAACACATTCAGCTGAGACTCTTTCAAACGCAGAGCAATATTCTGAGGCAACTGGCCACCCACCGAGACAACGACTCCCGAGGCACCCTCGAGCTCGTAAATATCCATCACGCGCTCAAAGCCCAGCTCTTCAAAGTACAGCCGGTTCGCCTCATCGTAATCCGTAGATACAGTTTCTGGATTGTAGTTGATCATGATGGTATTATGTCCGAGTTCCTTAATACGACGGACACATGTCACAGCACACCAGTCGAATTCCACAGATGAACCAATCCGATACACACCAGAGCCAAGAACCATGGTACCATTCTCGTCAAATTCCACGTCATGTGTACTGGCATTGTACGTGGTGTACAAATAGTTGGTTTGCGCGGGGTACTCGGCCGCCACAGTGTCAATACGTTTGACAAAGGGAGTGACACCCATTGTCTTACGAGCTGCACGCACATCAGCTTCGGTGCTCTTGACTAGCTTGGCGATTTGCACGTCCGAAAATCCGCGCTTTTTGGCAGCGAGCATCATTTCTTTATCCACCTTACAGAGGCTTCCCAGCTGTTGCAGTTCGCGATGCATGCTGACAATATTTTCCAGTTTGAACAAGAACCAGCGATCAATCTTGGTCAACTCATGCAGGCGCTCAACATCATAGTTTTTCTCAAGCATGGCATAGGCGATGGCAAAAAGGCGCGTGTCTGTGGGCACAGTAAGCGCATGGTCCAGGTCGTCCGGTTTCACATAGGCATCAAATCCATCGTAATTTGGCGCGACTTGCCGCACCGCTTTCTGCAGCGACTCCTCAAAGGTGCGACCAATAGCCATCACCTCACCCACTGACTTCATACTGGAGCCCGTCTGACGGTTGACATGCTGGAATTTAGAGAGATCCCACTTGGGAATCTTTGTCACGATATAATCAAGGGCTGGCTCAAAGCACGCTGTGGTAGTCTTGGTGACTGAGTTGGGCAGCTCGGGAAGCGTATGGCCAAGCGCGAGTTTAGCCGCAGTGTAGGCGAGTGGATACCCAGTCGCCTTAGAGGCCAACGCCGACGAGCGCGAAAGACGTGGGTTGACTTCAATGACACGGTACTCACGGCTGTCCGGGCTGAGCGCATACTGAATGTTGCATTCACCCACAATACCCAGATGGCGAATGACCTTGAGGGCTGCAGTACGCAGCATATGGTAGTTATCGTCAGAGAGCGTTTGGCTGGGGGCGACAACGATCGAGTCGCCTGTGTGGATCCCCAGCGGGTCAAAGTTTTCCATATTGCAGCAGATCAACGCATTGTCCTGCTGATCACGAAGTACCTCATATTCACTTTCTTTCCATCCACGCAGACTTTTTTCCACCAATATCTGGGGCGACAGGCTAAGCGAGCGGGCACTAAGGTCACGCAGCTCTTCTTCGTTGTCGGCAAAGCCCGAACCAAGACCACCGAGGGCATAGGCAGCACGAACAATAACAGGGTAGCCAATCTCTTTCGCAGCGCGAAGAGCCTCACTGACCGTGGAAACAGCCTCGCTGCGCGCCACGGGAATGTTGATTTCGTCGAGTGCTTGAACAAACAGATCGCGATCCTCGCACATACGCAGAACATCCGGCTGCGATCCAAGAACCTTGACACCAAGGCGCTCAAAGACACCCATTTCGTCGAGCTTGACTCCCACATTGAGGGCACTTTGACCACCAAAGTTCAAGAACACACCATCAGGACGTTCGCGTTCCAGCACGTAAGCGACGTAGTCCGGAGAAATCGGAAGAAAGTAAATTTGGGATGCCAGCTCCTTGCTTGTTTGGATTGTTGCAATGTTGGGGTTGATCAGGACGGTTTCAATGCCGCTCTCGCGCAGCGCCTTGATAGCCTGAGAGCCGCTGTAATCGAACTCGCCTGCCTGACCGATACTGAGGCCACCGGACCCAATTAGCAAGACTTTTTTCACATCTTCTTTCTTCACACTAGGAAGAAATTTACGCCAGCGCTCAATCCCTGCTGCACCTGCTTCCACTGATGCCCTCGCGGCGTCCGTAGGCGCCGGGGAGTAATATGGTGCCGAAGAATGAGCTGCACGGCAGGCCCTCGGCACAAGACCGCTACTGCCGATGGTCACCGCATACTTGCTTCGGAACAGCGAGCCCCGAGCAGCGCTAGTAAAGCACTGCACAGGGGCACGCTGCATGAAAGCCTTCATCGTATGTAGACAATGGAAGTATTAAAATCTGGACATATGACTCGCCTGCTTCAACAGGCTCTATGACTAAGCTTCTCGGCAGCCTTCTCCCATCACGTGGAATCATGCGCAGCGGAGAACATGGATGGCGCCGATCCTCAGGGGATATCCAGCAAAGCTTTGAGGTTTTTGATCAGGCGCTTTTCTTCGATAGTAACACCCTCCCAGAAGTGTTCTTTTAGTGCATCGATCGAATTGCGACTGATGAGTGAGTAAATTTCGTCTTTCTCGTCGAGGTGGCGGCCGAACATCTTCGGTGCCTCGTTCGGATCGGGGTCGATGCGAACGGCCACACCAGCACCCACGTCCTTCTTGAGCACTACTTCGCGGGGCTTGTGATTAATTTCGAGCGAGGTAACGCGACCAAGAGGGATGATTTCCCTCTTGCGCGTCGTCGGATCGGTCTTGACTACACACAACGGCGTACCGATGCGCAGGGTTCCGTCCAAAATGTCGCAGCCAAGAATAATGGGATCACGCTTGGCAAAGGCTGCAATCGTACGGAGGCGGCATGGCCAAATGGCTGTGCTGGCGGCGTCCTTCTTCTTGCTCTCCACAATCTCCGCACTGTATGCCATAAAGCTGTCAAACAGGTGGTAGATAATGTCAGCGGTAAACAGCTTAATGCCAAGCTCGTCAGCGAGACGCTCAGCCTCCTTGTCCACAGGCACATCGAAACAAAGAATGCAGGCAAGTTCCTTGGCCTTCTCCAGCATAGTCGCGCAGCGCATCACATCACGCTTATAGACCGGACCGATGTTAATGCCACTTACAGGGATCTTGCTTACGCGCAAGAACTCGAGCAATGCCTCCAGCGATCCTAGGGTCGACGCCTGCACGCAAACACCCTTGCCTGACTTGTCAACTGAGTTAAGCAAGTTCGTCAGGTCGCTCATCACCTCATCGCGCAGCACTTCTTCTTCGTCGTCCGAGTGACACACAAGCAAGCGCGAACCCGCAACGGCCTTATCGAGGTCTGGCGCTGCAATCTTGACACCCAATGCCGCCTTGACTTCCTTGTGGTGCACATAGGCGCCACGGACACGCAGCTCCTTGAGCGGCTGGGGCGTCAAGAGAGCTCGGATTTGTGTGACGATGGGCCCATTCAGACCGCATACGACAATCTTATCGCCTTCATGCAGAACACCGTTCGACAAGACCACATCGATGGTCGTACCGAAACCCTCGATGACCTTGACCTCCAAGACTGTGCACTCGAGTTCTGACAGGTACATCAGGCTCGAGCTCATACGCGTCTGTGTCAGAGTCACCAGAAGCTGCAGCAAGTCAGGCACACCCTCACCAGTGATGGCCGAGGTAGGCACAAGCGAAACATAGCGACCCATGTTCTTGTTCTTGTAGTACAGTTCGGCGTTGAGACCCTGCTCTGCAAAGGCTAGTAGCGTCTTTGAAACACGCTCTTCAAACTCGTTCTGCGTGCTTTGACTCTGCTGCGCCAGCGAAGCCTGGAACGCATTGTTAGGCGTGGGCTTCCAGTCATATAGACGGTCCACCTTGTTCAGCGCCACGATGAAGGGCGTCTTGCGGTCACGCAAAAGGCGAATACTCTCGAGCGTCTGCGCCTCCAGTCCGTGCATGATATCGACGACAAGGATGGCGATGTTGCACAGCGAGCTACCACGCGAACGCAGGTTGGTGAAGGACTCGTGGCCAGGCGTATCGATGATCAACAGACCAGGCACTTTAAAGTCAAAGTTGCCATGGTTGAGCACCATGGTCTTTTCGCGCAGCGATTCCACAGGGAAGTACGTCGCACCAATTTGCTGTGTGATACCACCTGCTTCGCCTTCCTGCACACTGGTCTGGCGCACCTTATCGAGCAGCTTGGTCTTACCGGTATCGACGTGACCCAAGATACAACAAATGGGACTGCGCAGGTTGTCCGCACTGCGCTCGGCCAAGGCCTTTTCGGTACGCTCCTTTCGGCGCTGCTCTGCCGCTTGGCGGCGCTCGAGCGCCTGGCGCTGGGCCGACGTGAGTTCCTCGTCGTCGTCGTCGTCGTCGTCGTCGTCGTCGTCGTCGTCTTCGTCCGAGTCATCATCGTCATCCTCATCGTCGTCTTCATTGTCATCCTCATCGTCCTTCTCAGCCGCCGCCTCGTCTTTCGCAGCGGTCTTCTGCTCCATGACTGGGGCTGGCTCTGCCTCTTCTTCGCTCTCCTGTTCCCAGTCATCCTTGACATCGTCGTCCGAAGAAGCATCCCAATCGTCCTTAACACCATCGTCCTCGGCCGGCGCGGCGTCCTCCTCCTTCGCAGGCTCAGGCTGTGTCTGCGGCTCGGGCGCCTTGTCCTCCTTAGGCTCAGGTTCCGCGGGCTTTTCTTCCTTCTTCGGCTGATGCTTTTTCTTTCGGTTATCGTAAGCGACGCGGCGGGGCTTCTCAGCTGGCTTATCACCCTGCATAGCTGCCACGGATATGTTGCCCGAAGCAAGAAGAGCCTGCTTTCGCTGCTCGGCCATCTTCAGCTCGGCCTTTTGCTTAGGAGTCAGGAGCTTGCCCTCCTTGCGCAGCTGCTCCTTGCGCTGCTTCTCTTTTTCCTTGCGGCGAAGGCGCTCGGCTGCTTTGCGCTCCTCCTCTTCGCGCTCCTTGCGCTCTTCCTCCTCGATGAGGCGAAGGCGGGCCTCCTCTTCTGCTCGGGCCTCCTCTTCGGCTTTTTTCTGTGCAGCAAGACGTGCCTGCAGCGCAGCCACGGCAGCGCTGGGAGCCTTGCGAGGAGGCGGAGCAGCCTCTGAAGCCTTCTTTTTCTTCTTCTTTTTCTTCTTGTCCGCGGCCGAGCTCGCTCCCTCGGCACCGTCGCCCTCCTCCTCGTCCTCAGGCTCAGCAGGAGCGGGCTCGCTACTCTGCTTGGGTTGCTCCTCCTTGGGCGCCTGCTCTGTCTCCTTCTGCTGGGCTGCCTTCTTTTGGGCTGCCTGCGCCTTCTTCTTCTCCTTCTCGCGCTCTTTCTTGAGCTTCTCCTTCTCCTTCTTGGTCAGGATTCTCGGGGTCTCTGGGATGGACTCTGTGGCCGGCTCCTCCTTGGCTGCCTGTGCGGGTCTGGGTCAGTGCTCAAGATGCGTACTCAGGAGCGGGCTCCTCGGGAGCGGGAGCCTCCTCTGTCTCTTCATTGACAGGATTCACGTTGTTCTGCGACAGATCTTCACCAAGATCAGCAAAGGGGTCGTCGTCCTCGCGCCTGCTGCCCTTTTTCTTCCCCATCGTAGCGAGCTGGAACGTTGCAGCGACCAGCGACCCTTCTTCATGCACGTGACCACGGCCGAGGTTTTCACTCACAGGACGACAGGCGTACGAGCGACGTACTGCGATCATGGAAGCAGGATCCGCCCCTCACTCTCGTTCGTACGGCGTAGGAAAAAAGATGATTGCCGGCCAGGCCAATGGTGCTGGTCGTCGTGCAGACGGCCATGCGGCTGTTCCTGCGCAAGCGGGCTATCCTCCCCGAGTCCACGTCATACACGGAGCGGCGGGCCGTATTGTGTGTGTGGCTGACATCCGTGGCCACATTCAGCAGCTGAACCAGATTGCTGCCGAGCACAAGGCTGCTGCTATCATCCACACAGGTGACTTTGGATTTTACACGCGCGAAAGTCTCGATCGCATTGGCGAGCGGACGCTCCGGCATGTCGTCCAGTACAGCCCGCTGCTGTCCAGCAAGCTGCGCTCGGTGCTTCTTGACAGCGCTGAGCCGCATGCGCCCCTGGCCAATGGGTCGGCGCATGCGCATCTGCGCCAGATGTTTGCTGACCATCCCGAGGCAGTGCTGTCCGAGTTCCCGCAGCTGCTCTCCAAGCAGATCACGCTGGATGTACCGGTGTTCACTGTGTACGGCGCATGTGAAGATGTTGAGGTACTGGAGCGCCTGCGCTCCGGCGAGTACTCTGTACCGAATCTATACATCCTGGAAGAGGCGTCGACACATGCCATTGATGTCGGCTCGCTCCGCCTGCGTCTCCTGGGCCTGGGCGGCGCTGTCGTGACTCACAAGCTTTTTGACCACGGCGTCGGTAATGGCTCTTTGGCAGGTGGCCATGGAACCATGTGGACAAGCATGCTCCAAATTGGCGAGCTCATCGAGACGGCCCAGCACGTATATGACCCCACCGAAGTGCGTGTGTTTGTGTCGTTTGCGTCACCGGGCCGCGATGGGCTCATCGCACAGCTCGCGCATGCGCTGCGTGCCGACTACTGCGTGAGCGGGGGCCTTCACCTGCGATATGTCACCAGCTACAACGACTTTGGCGTGTACGGCCAGCTGGACACGTACCGTGCGAAGCTCTCGCAGGCCACAACAGAGTTCCAGGATGTTTGGGATGCCGTGCGGCCCCAGGTTGAGGCGGCGATTGATCCGTCTCAGCGCACGCTGCTGAATCATGCGCTGCAGGTTGCGCTGCATGTGCCGCAGCCGGTCGCTGCGGGCGCGAACCGTGACGATGCGTTCAAGAACCAGTGGCAGTGGAACCTTCCCGACTCGACTGTGGGCTCGCTGGTGCTCGACATCTCACATGGTCGTGTCGCCACCGAGATGCGTAGCCAGGGTGTGAGCTTTGCGTCGCGCCGCTCGCGTGCGGCAGCGCCTCCCGCCAAGGTGGCGCTTCCGTCGGCGAGAGAGCGGAGCCACGCGGCGGCGCCTGCCAGCGCTGTGCCCCCTGCGGCGGCACCGGCGGCAGAGCCACCCGCCCAGATTCTGCATACCTTGTTCCTCGGCCACCTGGGCGAGGCACACCCCGTTTCAGAGGCGGATATCCTTGCGTACTTTGGTGAGCACGCGGCGAACATTGCGCACATCCACTTTTTCCCGTCGGACCGCGAGCGCCGCGGCAAGGACGAGGGCGAGCCGCGCATGCGCAACTTTGTGCACGTGGAATTCAAAAGCGATGCGGCAGCGGCCGCGGCGCTGCAGTGCCGCGGCAAGACCATCAAGGACACCAGCGTGGTGCCGACGCTCGAGCTGCTGGAGCGTCCCCGTGCCAAGGCCAAGGCCGGCAAGGACGACGATGCGCCGTCTGGCCGCACACGCGGCGGCCGGCGCGGCCGGGGTGGCCGGGGCGGGCGCAACCGCAATAACAACCATGCTGGCAGCGAGCCCAGCGGCCAAGCCACTGCAAACAATACGGGCGAAAATACCAAAGCAGCCCCGGGGGGCGACGCGGTGCCCGCCGCACCAAAAGAGGAGGCTACGAGTGCATAGGCTTTTCGTTGTAGATGAAACCTTAATGGTGCCATTGGCCTACTACGAGGCGCGCGTCTGACGCAACAACTGCTTGGACACCGCGGCCAACTGCTTGGGCGGCGGCTTGGGCGGCCCGTTGATGTCGGGATCGAGCCAGTCGGGCAGCTCGGCGATAAGCAGCTCACGGAATAGGGGCTGCAGCTTGCGCGTGTACGCCAGCGACGGGCCGGGCACGGGCGTGCGAGGTGCATGGACGCAATGGTACTTTGACACAGGCTCGGCACGGATCGACTGGCCCAGGGGGTCCGGCACATCAAAGACGGCCCAGGGCATCTGGTCGCGCTCCGAGCCGCGCACATCGTCACACCGGCCGTCCGCCTTCCTGCCGCGAAGGCTAAGAAGCAGCTTGTCGGGGTCCTGGACGGCATCGCGCATCTTGTCCGACAACCTGCCGGCGTCCGACCGGTCGGGCGCGCCCGTCTGTACAAACATGCACCGGTACTCGATCTCGCGCCGAATTTTGGACCAGCGGCTGTAGTCGATCAGCGCATTGAGCTCCTCGAGAATGTGCTCGACGTCGTCGTCCGTGAGGCGTTTGTCCTGCAGAATTTCGTCCAAGTTCACCTCAATGTTCTGGGCGCGCCGGTCATCGGGGTGCCAGGCGTCGCTTGTCGACAGCGACATAAAGTCCAGAGCCGCCTGGCACCACTCCCAGATCGGCCCGAGCACCGGCGCCATCTCGTGCACGAAAAAGTAAACGAACTCGTGGTGCCTCGTCGCCCACTCGCACCACTCCTTCTCTGAGTTGTCACTCGAGTTGCGCAGCTCGATCATGTCGTCCAGCGCCTTTTGCAGGTCACCAAGACGCCCGCCCAGGTCCGCCGCCTTGGAGACCTGGCGCAGGCCATCGTAAAATACATGCGTGAGCGACTCTTTGAGAAAGCCCACAAATAGGCTCGAGCTGAGAAGTTTTGCCATATGCACACGGTCGTGCTTCGCCAGCATCGCACGCAGAAGCAGTTTCAGCAGCGCAAACGTACGTGCCTGCGTCTGGACATGCGCACTGGCCTTCCACTCAGGCATCGACACCGGGTCCTGCGCCTTGCGCATCGACGGGGGGAGCGCCAGCTCCAGACTCGTGCGGTACGGTGACGCCGCAAATGCCGCCTGCATGGCCAACACGTGGTCTTGCATCGCGTCGTCGAGCTCGGGCGCCTGGTTCGATAGCAAGATGGTAGTGAGGATATCGTCGCCATGACGGTCCGACTCGGCGTGCATTCTTGTCGTTTCGTTCACCGTGCGCTGCCGCACATACGCTTCGACCTTGTGCACGAGCATCGGCTCGGAAATCTCCTGAAGCAATGGGTCAATCTGCTCTTTTTGCACGCTCGTCGCTTCCTTGCCGATCGAGTGGCTGACGATGCGCTGGAAGAGCGAATCGACACCGGCCGGCTGCGCAAGAAGGATCGTCAGGAGCAGCTGCACCATTGTCTGCGCATTCGTCACCATGAGCGCCTGCCGCACGGCCCAGTACGGGAAGAGCATGTGCGCGATGCGCACAAAGTGGAACAGCCCATCCGCTGCCGGCGACACCACAAAGAGCCACCGCAGCACCTTGGCTACATGGATTCGCACCCACTCTTCGGCGTTCTGCAGCTCCACCGGCAGGTTACCCACATGGCTCACGGATAGGTAGCCCACCATGTCCTCTAGACCCGTCTCCAGCTCAATGATTGTCTCCTTGAATGCATTCCAGTCCGACTGAATTCGCTCCGACTCGCGACCTGCTGCCTGCCAGACCTGCTGATCGCCACCAGTGAACAGCGAGTCGACCAACTCGTAGTCCTCATCCGTCAAGACATAGGGCCGCGCCAAGCCGCGCTTGACGGTGCCAGCACCCCAGCCTTTACCAACACCCCACTTTTCTGAACCGGGTTCACCAATGCCAGGCCCCCGCAGCTCATGCTGGCCACGCACACCGACGCCGCGCACGAAGAACAGGCCTAGGTACTGCGTCGCAACGAGCGAGAGCAGGTGTGTAAGCACAATCTCGCCCCGCTCCCGCGATGTCGATATATTGCTGTTCACAAACGCCTCGTTGATGCTCTGGATACGCTTTTGCCAGTAGTCAAGTGGGGCATCGCGCAGCCCTGGGAGATGGCGCAGATGAACTTGAAACAGATGGCGCAAAATCAAGGGTTCGTCCGAGGGCATCGGCGGCATCGGCGGCAACTCTATGCTCTGCTTGCGGAACAGGCGCTGCTGCCAGCCTGCGCTCTGCACAGACGGCGCAGAGGAGGAAAATGGGAAGCCATACAAGCCCATGGTACCAGGGACGCCAAGCGCAAGCCACTCGCGCTGCATCTGCATCATCACAAGCACCTTGAGAAGCATGTGCCGCTGTACCGGGTTCAACAGGTTGTGGTTCATCTTGGGGTGCCGCTGCTGAAAGGGCGTAATCGACAGCAGACGGCGCTGCTTGCGATCCATCTCCGCTACCTCCCTCTGGCGTTGCTGCGCCTCTGCTTGCAACAGCGCCTCACTTGCCTTGGCTTGCTTCGCACGTGCCGCCTCTTCCTTGCTCTCCAGCTTGGCTTTTTGACGTCGCTCTTTCTCGGCATCGCGCTGCTGCTGCTTGAGGAGTGCCGCTCGCTTACGCTGCTGTGCCATTTCTTCCCGCTTCTTTTCTAACACCTCCTTGCGCGACAAGGCCTCTTCTTTTTTCCGGGCACTCTCCTCGCGCTTTTGCTGCGCCAGCTCGTCCTTTTGCTGCTGCGCCTCGATCTTTTTCTGCATCGCAGCCAGCTTCTTCTGCGTATCGTCTTCCTGAGGCGCAGAGCCAAAGCCCGTCCACTTGCTCAGCGAAAAGAGCCACGAAGACGCGCCGCCGGTCGATGTAGGCGCATCCTCACTCGCAGCCACCTTGGGCTCGTCCCGTGGCACTTCCATAGGCGGCATAGCGGCCGCCGAGGCAGGCTCTCGAGGCGCAGGAGCCTCATTGGCGGGTATAGGCCTCGGCGCTTCCTGCGGGCGCCGCTGACGAGAGCGGGGTTCCGAGAGTGTGCGCGGCTCTGGAGATGCCACCGCCTCCCGTTCGGCCTCTTCCTTAGCTCGTTGCGCACGGCGTGCGCGACGCGCCGCACGGCGTGCCTGGTACTCTTCATCGTCCATCAGAGGATCTGCTGGCGCGCGGTGCCGACGTGAGCTGTGCGGTCGGCGCGCGCGATGCTCGCGGGGGCCAGTGTCGCGGGCACTGTGCTTTCGGGAATGACGCGCGTGGTCAGGACGTGTGGCGCGCTCCGTACGGGAACGGCGCGGCCGCGATGTTGGCTCTTCAGTAGGCACACCTACGGCCATGTCCGCGGCAGTGCGACGCGCTGCATAGCCTGCACCACTTGCAGCTTCCGGCTCCTGTGCGTCCACAAACTCATCAGACACAAGCGCGGACGTTCCGCTCTGCCTGCTCCTACGATGGCGGCGGCGATATTCCTCATCTCCCATACCAACACTTTTGTGCGCGTGCGACCGACGGTGCGCACGCGGTGGCGCTGGATCGGCCATCGTGTTAGGAGGCGCAGCCGTCCAGGGTCAAATGTGGGGCGCAAGCACGTTGGGGGGCATGACATGCATGCCGACTACGTAATCACTTCTGGTGCGACTGCGCCAAATAGGGGCGAAGCTGGTATGAGAGTCGCGCACGTACCTTTTCGAGCCGGCGAGCCGCCTCGCCTAGTTGGTTGTCCTTGCAAAATGCGAAGCGGATAAACCGCTCGCCGTGCTTGGCGTGATTGTCAGCGTAGAACGCCGTAGCGGGAAGCACGATGACATCACACACGTGGCCAATGAACCAGCAGATGTGGTAGTCGCGCGCTTTCTTGCGCACCTCGTTTGGCAACTCAAAATCGTCGGGGATGCGAATGCTGCGTGCATCCACGAGCACAAAGTAGCTGCCATGGGGCACGGTGTACGGGAGGCCGAGGTGGTCCAACGCGGTCATTAGCTCTTGACGGCGAGCTGCGTACTCCTCGCGCTGTTTTTCGAAAAAGTGTTCCTGCTCGGCGAGCTCGAGGCCCAGGGCTGCACCCTCTGAAGCGATCGAGTTGGTGGTAAACGTGATACGCAGGTGCGCTGTCATCGTCGGCGTGATGAGATGCTTGGGGCCGATCGCCCAGCCTACTCGCCAGCCAGTGCAGGCAAACGTTTTGCCTGCACTGCCAATCGTGATCGTGCGCTCCCACATGCCTGAGATGGAAGCCAGGCGGATATGTTCCTGCTGGTCGTACGTCAGGCAGTCGTACACCTCATCGGAAATGACGAGGATATCGTACTTGATACAAAGCGCCGCGAGCCGTTGGAGCTCCTGGAGCGACAAAACTTTGCCGATGGGATTGTGGGGCGTGTTGAGGAACAGGAGCTTGGCGCGGGGGCTCGCCAGCTTCTCCTCGAGCAGGTCCCAGTCAAATTGCCACTCGTTGGCCGACACAGCGTGCTTCTCACTCGATGGGGGAAGCATGGGCACGTACACGGGGACGCCGCCATTGTACATCGCTTCACAGACATACTGATCAAAGAAGGGCTCGAGCAAGACAACCTCGTCGCCCTCCTCCAAAAATGCCGTAGCGGCCGAGTACATGGCCTCATTCGCGCCGGGTGTCACGACAATCTCGCTCATTGGGTCCAGTTTCTCGCCACTCTGCGGGCGCTGCGCTGGCAGCCCCGTGGCATCCAGGTCTACCTTGCCTTCGAACATGTCCGTGTTGTTAGCTGTAGGCTTGTGGAAGCTTGCTGAGTACGTTTCACTAATGGCCTTGAGCAGGCGCGGGCGCCCGCGTGCCGGGGAGTAGTGATGGAGATCCACGCGATCCCTGGCTTCTTCCAGTAGTCGATCGAGCAGGAATGCGGGCGGCTTCCAGTTCATAAAGCCCTGCCCGAGATTCACCGCGGTGGGAAAGACACCCTGGTTGAAAAAGGTCCACACATCGGTACCACGGTTCAGCTCCTCGTGTATGCGCGAGGCAGGCTGAGTGAGAAATCGGGTCGGTTTTTGTGTCATGGTGGAAATGAGCCGCCAACCTAGTCGTCGCCTACAAAAGCGCATGGGGCTGGCGGGCGAACGATGCACAGATAGCGTGCTCTCCCGATAAAATCGGGCCATGCATGTCACATCGGCACGGCGTTCCACCGTATGCAGGCCCTGTGTCGGGGCCTGATCGTGCCTCAGCTGAGAGGCACTGGGTCCTGTGCGCCCCACAGATCGTTCCATCATTCGTCGCTCTATGAGCGAATCAGTCGCTCTCGTGCTGTGCGGCCAGGGCGCGTGGCAGGCTTGTCACGCGCCCCTATGCGACCGCCACAGAGTGGCGGCCCTCCTGTGGCCAAGGCCCTGGGCTTTGTGGCAGGCGCGTCGCTCCTTGCATATGCTACCACGTCCTGGTGGTCGGTTGCCTACACGGACAGGGTAGCTGAACGCGTCTCTCCCGTCGTATCCTTGTCCATGCTCTTTGGTTCACGCTCCAGTCTGGACTGGGCCGCCCGAGACGAGCAGGCCGAGCGCTTACACCACGGTATGGACTGGCTCTCTGGCATGCTCCAGTATGCACCCACATTTGTGCGTGACCTTTTTCTCCGGATGTACGTGTCGACCTCGCGCGCCTACCTGGCACTCCCAGAGTACCAGCAGGCAGTGATACCCATCTTGGCCGTCGAGGTCGGCGTGCTGGGGGCCTGGCTGCTCGGCCCCCGTCTGGGCACAACCCGGTGGATGTTGCGCTACTTTACGCACCGCCCCGCGTCTGGTCGTGTCGTGACGCTGTTTACGTCGGTGCTGAGCCATCGTTCCCTGGCGCACTTTGCTCTGAACAACCTGGCTCTGTGGTCGGTTGGCAGTGGCGCGCTGATGGCCCTTCAAGGCGCAGGTGTGCCCGAGGCCTCTTCCCTGCCCCATTTTCTTGCGTTTTTCGCCGCGGCCGGCATGTTTGCGTCGTTGGCAAGCCACCTTGCGATAGCCGCTCGCTGGAACTTTGCGCGCACGCGCCTCAGCAAGGCGCTGCTTCGCCGTCGTGCGAGCCTGGGTGCGAGCGGTGCTATCTATGCTGCCTTTGCGCTGTCTGCGTGCGTGATGCCGCAGGTGCATGTGAGCCTGCTCTTTCTGCCCATGGTCGCTGTGCCGATCCGCTGGGGCTTTGGAGGGTACGCATGACACACTGACCGCAGCCTTGTACTCCTGGACGTGATGGGAGCTGTGCGTGGATGGCAGATGTTTGATCATGTGGCGCACCTGGGCGGCGCGGCCTTTGGGGTGGGGTACTATGTCGTGGGTGCCTCGCTATGGCGCCAATGCACTTGGTTCTGGCACACGTATGCCTGTTAGGCGAATTTCCAAATGGCCGCGAGCTCGTTCAGGAGAGACTCGAGCTGCGCGTCGTCTTTGCTTGCGAGGCTGGCGTCAGAGACAGGTACATACGTAGGAATCAGCGTGCGCGCCTCGTCGATATCTGTCACGGACAGGTTGGCTAGCTGGGCCATTTCAAACTGCGAGAGCTGGAGGCCCTTGCTATCGCCCATCTCGCCGTCCAGGTCCGGCTGCGCAGCGTGCTTGATCAGAAGACTGTGTGAGTGGATGAACGTACGCGCGCACTTCACGAATCGTCGACTGGTCCTTGAACCGACTAAACTCATCGACATACTCCTTTGTTTTTTGCGTCACACTGCGTCAGTCGGGCGTACGCACGCGGACAAGCCGTCCCACTCACTCGCCTCGCCGGGCCGCGAAAAGAAGAGATGCACTTCCGAGACGAGCAGGCAGCCTGCATCCTGAAACTCTAATCACGTCAGTATATCCCACGAACCAGGACCGAGCTTGCCAGTGCTCGCATCTTCGACCTCAACGGCGCCCCGGCGCACCCGCTGGAAGGCAGGGAGCGACATGGTAGCAACGGGCGACGGCGACGAACCCTCCACACTGAATGCCACCGCCGGCGGAGGGCCTCAGCGGCATGGACGTCGATGCGGCGCCCGAATGGGAGCTCTTGTACGGCCTATACGGGCATTCACGTACGGTTACGTGCGTGGAATTCTCGCCGGATGGTCAGAAACTGGCGACGTGCGGTGCGGATTGCCTCGTGCACGTATGGGAGACCTGCACGGGCCGGCTGCTGCAGACATGGGGCGAGCACGACGAGGGCGTGAACGCGGTGTGCTGGACGCGCGACTCGCGCTACCTATCGACCGCCTCGGATGACCGCTCGGTGCGTGTGTTTGATGTCGAGTCGGTACGTTGGGTGACTCACCGTAGGGGCAAAAGATCCGCACGTTTCTGGGCCACACGTCGTATGTGATGTGTGTGGCGTGCCACCCCCTGAGCACGCTGCTGGCGAGCGGTGGCTTTGACGAGACGATCCGTCTCTGGGATCTGCAGCGTGGAACGTGCCACCGAATGATTGCGGCGCACTCCGACGCCGTGACGAGTGTCGACTTTTGTGCGGACGGCACCATGATGGCGAGCTGCTCGCACGATGGGCTCATGTACGTGCGCCTACTAACACAGTCGCCTGTGGGATACCCATGCTGGGCTGTGCCTGCGCACGCTGCAGCACGCGGACAAGGCGCCCGTGGCCTCTGTGCGATTCTCGCCTTCCTCACTGCAGCTGCTTGCCTCGAGTCTGGACAGTGCGGTGCGGCTATGGGACGTGGCCAATGCGCGCGTGATAAAGACATATACGTCCCACAAGAACACGCAATACGCCGGCGCGGCGCTCTTCCTCTTCCAGCCCGGCTCCGAGGCCCGCGTGTGGGTCGTGTGCGGGAGTGAGGACCGCCAGGTGTTCGTATGGGATCTGCAAACCAAACGTATCGCTGCTTCGTGGACGGCGCACCGTGACGCTGTAACCTATATTGCTGTACGTCACGCCACTAACGCAGGCGCATCCCACGCTGCCGCTCCTCGCCACGGCAGGCCTCGCGCAGGACGCGAGCGTCCTCGTCTGGGCGAACATAGTCACGTGATACACCCCGCGACGCGCGCGCGCGCCGAGCATCGTAGTTGGCGGCGATGGCGTCCGTGAGGCGCACGCAACTGGGCCTGCGCGCGCCTGGGCGCGCCGTGTCCCAAGGTGCCTTGGCAAGTGTGCCACCACGCGGCAGAGGACCGCAGCGCGCAGTCTCGGCGTCCGACGTGCCGCGTCGGACCGACGCGTCGATGCGTGTGCTGTTGCGCGTCCGAGGCACCGCTGCGCCAGGGGAGAGCGTGCTTGCGACCCACGGGACGCGCGGCGCGGATGTGGACGTGCTCGGCGACGTGCCTTCGTCGTCGCGTAGCACGCGCTCCAAGACCTATGGCTACGACTGTGTGCTGAGCGCCGAGGCGGACCAAAATATGGTGTACACAGAAGCCATGCAGGGCGTGCTCGAGGATATGTTGCTGGGCTACAACTGCACCGTGTTTGCGTATGGGCAGACGGGCACCGGCAAGACACACACGATGGAGGGCGACCTCTCTGAGTACATGGAGACCTTTGCGCCCGACGCGGGTGTGATTCCCCGCACCCTGTACCGCCTGTTCCATGTCCTCGAGACGCGCGGCGACGACTATGCCGTCAAGGTATCGCTCGTGGAGCTGTACAATGAGGAGCTGCGCGATCTCCTAAGCGACGACGCGTCAGGCGCGCCGCTGCGCATGTACGACGACGCGCGGGGCCGGGGCGTCGTACTCCAGGGCCTCGAAGAGGTGCCGCTCACTAGTGCGGCGCATGGCCTGCGCCTCTTGCGCGAGGGCAGCCAGCGCCGGCACGTCGCATCGACCAAGTGCAACCAGCAGTCGAGTCGGTCGCACTGTGTATTCACGCTCACTGTGCACGTCAAAGAGTCGGGCGTGCGTGGCGAAGAGCTGATGCGCACCGGCAAGCTCAATCTCGTGGATCTCGCCGGCAGCGAGAGTATAGGCCGCAGTGGTGCCGAGCACCAGCGCGCGCGCGAGGCCGGCCTGATCAATCAGAGCCTCTTGACGCTCGGCCGCGTGATCCATGCGCTGGTCGAGGGCAGCGCGCATGTCCCGTACCGCGAGTCGCGCCTGACTCGGCTGCTGCAGGACTCCCTGGGCGGCCGCGCCAAGACATGCATGATTGCGACGGTGAGCGACGACCGCCCGAACCTGGAAGAGACGCTCTCGACGCTCGACTACGCTCTGCGCGCGCGGTCCATCAAGAACCGCCCCGAAGCGAACCAGCGCATGACGCGCGCGGCGCTGCTCAAAGAGTATGTGGGCGAGATCGACCGCCTGCGCAGCGACCTCAGTGCGACGCGCCACCAGACGGGCATCTATGTGAGCGAGGCGAACTGGGCGCGCATGGAGGCAGAGCACGCGAGCCTCAGCAGGCAGCTCGACGAGCAACGACGCGCGAACGAGGTGGCCACGAGCCGCCTCGCGAGCATGCAGGAGCAGCTCGAGCAGAATACGCGTGTGCTCGCCAAGCGCGAGGCCGACGCGGCGCGCGCCGAGGCCGAGCAGGCGGCACGGCTGCACGAGCTGGAGCAGGCCTTGTGCCATGCGGCGAGCCTCTCCACGACGCTGCAGGAAGAGACGCGTCTGCACCACGCGCATGCGGCGAGTGAGCGCAAGCTCGATCAGGTCGCGCACGAGCTGCGGCAGCTCGCCGAGCAGGCGACGCACGATGTCCATGGGCTCTTTGCGAAGCTCGAGCGGCGCGCAAAAGCCGATGCTCAGGCGCGCACTGCTCTTACGACGCTCGCCGACGAGCTGCGCGAGACACAGGAGGCCGTGGCGGCGAGCGCCTCTGTGCCGGTCCCCGAGGCGCTTTCGCATCTTGTCGACCACGTATCGCGCGAGCTGTGGGCGCTGCAGCAGGTGCTCGACGAGCGGCTCGCTGCGGCAGCCGCCGCGGGCGACGACAGCGGCACAGCGCTGCGCGACGATGTGGCGCGCGCCATGAGCGAGCACCACGCGCGCCTGCTGCACGCGCATGCCGAGGCGTGTGCGGCGTGGCAGACGGCGCAGACGGCGCATGTGGGCGAGGTCGCCGCGCTGCTCGCGGCGTCGGAGCGCATGACCGAGAGTGTCGACACGCATCTGTCGACGCTGCATGGCCAGGCCAGTGCGCTCGTGGCGCATGCGCAATCGAGCGCAGCGCGCGTGCGCGCGCAGTCGAAGGAGCATGCCGAGGCGTGGGCGGAGCAGCAGCAGGCCCTGCAGAAGGGCGCCGAGTCGATGCGCGCTGCGATGCTGGCGGCCATGGACGCGTTTGTGCAGCAACAAACGCAGGCCATGCAGCAGCGGGTGCAGGCCACGCACGACGCCTCGGGTGCAGCGCAGCACGCCGAGACCCATACACTGTGTGCGTCGCACCGCACGGCCTGGGCGGCAGCGCACGCCGAGCTCTCTGGTGTCTCGAATGAACTCACAGACGCGTGCGTGGCGCTGCATGCGAGCGCGCAGGACCTCGCGCCCCGTGCGGACGCGCACTACCAGGGCTTTGCGAACGAGCTCGAGGCAGCTGCAGCGCAGTGGCATGCTGCGACGGCGCCCCTGTGGGCGCGCCACTCGTCCGTGGAGGCCGTGGCGCAGTCGGCGCAGGACGCCGCGGACGAGGTGCGCACGACGCTGGCTGCGCTGGATCTGCGTGCAGAGGCGTCCGACGCGCTGGATGCGGCGACGCACGTCCAGGCGGCCTCGAGCGAGGCGGCTGAGCGTCTCGAGCGCCTGCAGGGCGTGCTTGGCCCCCTTGTGGCGCCCACCCTCGAATCGACGGGCGAGACGCCGCGGCGGCGCACATGGTCCATGCCTGTGTGGGATGTGGTGCCGTCGAACCGGAGCGAGGCGCTCGCGTGGTGGGAGCAGGCGGCTGATCGCACGCCGCTGCGGGAGCGGCATGTTGAGAATCGGCCATGGATAGCTACGCCGCACAAGTAACTATGTAAACGACTTGCCAGTGATGCGCTCGTACGCCTCGCGGTACTTGGCGGCGGTCTGTGCCACGACGTCGTCAGGGAGCGTCACAGGCGTAAAGGTGCGCGCAGCCTGCTCGAGGCCGTGCGCCTTCATCCAGTCGCGCACGTACTGCTTGTCAAAGCTGCCCTGCGGCTCGCCCTCGCGGTACGCATCGGCGGCCCAGAAGCGCGACGAGTCGGGCGTAAGCACCTCGTCGACGAGGATCAGCTCGTCCTCGGTACCGGGCGCCTCGGACGGGAGGAGGCCAAACTCGAACTTGGTGTCGGCGAGGAGGATGCCGCGCGACTGCGCGTGCTCAGCGGCCCTGGTGTACAGCGCCTTGGCCGCGCTCGCCACCTTGTCAGCGAGCGGCTGGCCGATCAGCTCCGACACGCGGTCGGGGTGGATATTCTCGTCGTGCGCGCCCTGCTCGGCCTTGGTCGACGGCGTGAACAGCGGGCCGTCAGGGATGCGCTGGCTCTCGACGAGGCCGGCCGGCAGGGCAATGCCGTGCACCGTGCCCGAGCGCTTGTACTCGGACCAGCCGCTGCCAGTCAGGTAGCCACGCACAATCGCCTCGAGCGGCAGGACCTTGGCGCGGCGCACCAGCATGGCGCGCCCGTCGACCTGCTCGCGGTGCGCGGCGAGGCGCTCACGCAGTGACTCGGGAAAGTCGTCCCAGCGCGTTGCAAGCACATGCGAGCGCAGGATCGACGGCGTGAGCAGCTCAAACCAAAACTCGGAGAGGCCATGCAGCACACGCCCCTTGTCGGGGATGCCGTTCTGCAGGATCACATCAAACGCTGAGATACGGTCCGTCGCGACAAACAGCAAAGCACCGCGGTACTCGCCCTCAGCCAGCTGCGCATCATAGACATCGCGCACTTTGCCCTGCGCCACAAGCGGCAGCGGCAGCGAAGTGTGCGTCAGCGCCATGGAGGAAGACGACTACCTCCACTACATACGGGCGGGGCGCACGCGCTCCCGGAAAAAGTCGGCCCACTGCGCCTGCGTGAACGAGCTGGAGACGGACGGCTCCACGACGCCGTTCCACAGGGCGGTGGGTGTGACGTGCACGCCGTTCTGGCGCCCGATCTTGACCTGGTGTGAGTGGCGCGACGTACGCAGTACTTGAGGTCCGGCACGATCTGCGAGCCCGTGTTGCCGTCGTCCGAGACGCGTGTCCACGCACGCACAGCCTCGCCGAGCGGCGTGTCTTGCGGCAGGTCGACGAGCGAGGGCGCGCCCGCCTTGCGTGGCTCGTCACTGAGCACGTGCACGGCGAGCGTAGCGAGCTCCGCGCGCACCTGGTCGCCACTCTTGCCGCGCACGGGCGCCTCGTACCAGCGCTCGCTCTCGCGCATGAGCGCCTGCGAAAACACCCAAAACGGGTTCGTGGCTGGGCTGGCGAGCGCGGCGCGGTCGCTCGGCGCGAGGCGCGCAATGGCGAGCGCCGTCTCGTGCAGGTACGTCGACGACGCGTGCCACGGCTGCGGCACCGGGCGCACGACGACGCGCACCTGGTCGGCGAACGGCGCCTAGTTGCCGATCAGGAGCGGCACAGCATCGCGGTCAAAGTGGAGCAGCTGCTTGGCAGAAAAGGGGCCTGGGTCAGTCGCAGCGCGTACACAGGTAGTCCACCTGCATAAGTCACATATACATACGTAGAGCTCGAGCGTGTGGGGCGCATCCGGCGCGCCAATCGCTAGCGCTTGCAGGGCAGGCGGCAGGGCCATGGTGGTGTGGTCTGAGCGCGGCCCGCCACCGCACGTGATGGAGGCGTTCTGCGCCGTGGAGGCCCTGGAGCCTGTATGCGACTGCCGCGCCGCACGCCGTACTATGACGGCGCCGCGCGCGAGCTGGCGTTTGTGCATGCGCAGCTGTACGGTGATCGGCGCGATATAAAGGCCATCGAGTCGGCGCTTGCTATTGTGCGTTTGTGGCTGCACCGCGGCGCGTGCCCGCAGGCGGTCGAGGCCACGGCGCTCCTCATGCAGTGCGTGTGCCTGGACGCCACGCACGCACCAGAGCTCGCAGTCCGCACGACGTATGCTATGGCACTGACGCGCTTTGTCAACTCGGTCGTCGACTCGTTCCAGACGGGCATGTATGCACAGTCGATCGGGGCGATCGCCGAGCGCATTGGCCTCCCCCTCTGGCTCGTGCAGGTGCGTCACTCGGCCACGCACGAAGAGCTGCCGAGCCTCGACGTGGCGCGCGAGGCATGCGACGCGGCGCTGCGCTGGCTCGACGAGCACTACTGGCAGCCGACCGTGCATCCGCGCACAGAGGCGCCCGCGCCTGACGACACCGAGGCGCGGAAGGCCGCGTCGCTGCAGGCTGCGCAGCTCCTGTACGCATACCGCCACCACATGCAGGCATTGCAGCGCGACGTAAGCCTGGCGCAGCTGCAGCATCCGCCGCACGAGAAGGCCATGAACGAGGTCGTCGCGTGGGTCGAGGCCGAGCACGCACGCCGCCTCGCCCTCCCGGCGCAGGGCGACACGGCCGCGCGCCTCAACCGCCAGTGGCACATGGACGAAGAGGCGCCGGTGGACGAGGCCGCGCGGCTCTCGCTCGCCTCGGTCCTCGTCCTCCTGGCCGCCGAGCTGTGTGTCCCGGGCGCTTTGCTGCCAAGCAAGCAGCGCCATGCCGTTCCGAGCGAGTGGCTCGCCGTGTGGACGCCGCTGCTCCTGCACGTACAGCGCACACACCCCCTCTTCCTGCCGCTGCTCGCCGATGCACTTACGCACGTGGACGAAGCGCATGCGCCAGCGGCGCGCGCATGGCTCACGGCCCTCGCGGCCCTCGACACAGGGACTGTGCCGAGCGATGCCCCGCGGTGGCCGAGCGATGCATCCCTCGAGGCGCGCTCCGCACATGAGCATGTGGCAGCACCCGTGCCGCTATGGCGTCTCATCGCACAGTACGCGCTCGAGCGCTCCGACGCCGCATGGCACGAGCTTGCCGCGAGCGTGGCGGCGGAGCACGACAGCGACTTGTCGCAGCGCATCGAGGAGCTGCGCGCCGTGCGGGCCACGCGCGCGCACTCCTCCGAGACGGCTGACGCGTGCGTGGCAGCCATGGAGGCACGGGCCGCGCTCGCGCTGGAGCCCGCGCCCGCGCCCGCGGCGCCAGCGGCGCCGCACGCGGCTGACAGCCCTGCGGCGCCCCCTGGCTGGCACTTGGCGCCTGCGCCGTACATACCGACGCCCATTGGGTGCCTGGCGGGCACACGGCCATCCCTTCTGTTGGAATAATATCACACTACACGTAGGGTCCACACGCTGCCGGGCGGGAGCTCGTGTGCACCGGCCGGCTCGCCCAGGCCCACATTGAGTTTCTGGAGTGCCTGCGCCGCCCCCGGATCGCCGGCGGCGCGCACCACCGCGACGAGGTCTTGACACAGAATGTGCCGGCCGGAATGGTATATCGTGCTGTCGTGCCCACGCACGAACAAGAGAGGCAGTGTGCACTGCGTCGCGGTCCTGTCGCGGTCCAGACGCGCATCCAGAAAGGCGCGGAGCGGCGGCAGTTGCACGGCGATTTCTGCCTCGTCACTGCTCGGCCCCGGCGCCGAGGCCAGCGCCAAGGGCCCGAGCGGGCCTAGCCACACTTCCAGACTCGCGAGCGGAACGCCCGCCGCACGCATCGCCGCCTGCGCCTCGCGCGGCGTCTGCAGCGCGGCCGACTCGCGCACATAGAAAAAGTTCTGCACGGTCATGGCAAGCTTGTGCGTCGGCGCATCGTAGTAGGGCATCGTCGTCACCAGCGGGAACGGCGTGAGAGCGAGCCCCATGGACGCTGGCGGGCTCTGCAATCCGAGCATATCGACATCAATAAAGGCGTACTCAAAGTGCGAAATGCTCACAAGAGTCCAGCAGAACGCATCTTCCGCCTCGTCCAGCGGTGCTTGGTTCGGCTCCCAGGCGGCGGGGCGCGCAGGCGAGAAGGTGAGCGGCAGCACATGCGCCTCCTCCGCCGCCTCGCCCACGCGCACCGCACCAGCCTCGTGCGGCGGCGGGCCTGCGCACAGGTACGTGCGCGGCGCATGCGGATCGATCGTCCAGCCCTCACTGCTCGGCACGAATCGCATCAGTGCCACCTTCTGCATCTGCGTCACGGCGCCCCACGCACTCAAGTCCTCATCATCGAGCATCGACGGGCCGTCGACCGGCGGGTAAATCCGCCCGCGATCGACTTTGCACAGGACGAGGGGGTCCGTGGCGGCGCCAGATTCAGGGTCGACCAAGACGACGACCGAGCCGTATGTCAGAACACTTTCGTCGACGGCGTCGCGCGGGCCGCTCGCAGCACGGCGCGAGAGGAGGACGAGGCGAAACGCCGTCCAAGAGCGGCTCTGCGCCGAGAGACGGCCATCCTGGGCGCACAGGTACTTGGTGCGGTAGGTCTGCGAGTTGATGCGGTTGAACAGGGAAACCGAGGCATCTTTCGTGATGTGCGCGGACACGTTTCGCGCCTTGGCGATGCGCTTGGATGGCTTGGAGATGATACCGATGGGCGCCGAGTCAAAGCTGGCCCAGCTGGCGCCACGCACCGCGGCCGACTCACTGTTGCCAAGGCGCAGGCGCTTTGTCGGCCCAGCACCCTCGCGCGGCGTGAGCAAGTGCAGCTGAAGGCGGAAACACTTGGCTTTGCCGGTGCCCGTGACGTGCAGCTCCGAAAAGCGCGCCTGCTGTGCCTCGTCCAGCGCCGCCATCTGCTCCCCAGAGAAGCTGTCGCCATCCTCGCCCTGCACCTGCATCAGCAGCAGCGGGGACTGCGGTGCATGACGGAGCGTGCCTGTCACTTGCACGAGCGGCGGGGGGCATAGGAATCGCTTCTCGGAGCCGTACGACTTTTGCGCAACACTCGCGTGCAAGCATTTGATTTTCGTCATAACAGGTACAGCGACACTCGCGCCCTGCGCCTCTTGTCGCATATGCTCACGCACGACCTCAGATGTACGCTGGCGGTGCTCTTCCTCACTCAGCGTGTGCGCACGCTCGCGCGGCGCAGGCGCAGGCCCGGGGGCTTCCGGGGCCGCGGACACAGTGGACGAGGCTGAGGCCGGCGCAGACAGCGCCGATGGCGTCGACGCACTTTCCCATACACCCGGCTCGAGCTGCAAATGCTCTTTTAGACTGGCCATAAACTTTTCGAGGCTCGCCGCGGTCGTCGAATCCAGCTCCGCCTCTGGCACGCCGGAGCGGGCAGGCTCCGGCTCAGCCGGCGGTAGCAAACGCGCAGCAATCTCTTCCATGTAGCGCGAGGCCACTGCCTCAGCGTCGCTATCAGTTGTAGCGCTCGTCGAGGCACTTGGGTCGTGGGGCTCCATCGCGACTTAGGCACGAACGCGATCCATCGCGTCGCACGGCAAGGCGAGCCAGGTGGCTTGGCCTCCACCTGGTCAGGTCGAGCGAGCGACGACGACGGCGGCGGCGACGAAAATGGCGTCGACCGAGCCGGAGGAGCGCGGGCACGTTGCCTTTTGCGTCGTATGTGCTAGTAACCAGGTACGCGCGCCTACTGACGCAGAATCGGTCCATGTCTGGGCACCTTGTCCTCAAGTACGTGCGCTTACTGACCTAGAAACGCCGGCTTTCATGTCATGTCGTGCGGCACCGGCTCGGCGGTACGTCTTCCCGGCCCCTCGATCGACAAGCCCAACATTTATGCATTCGGGACACCGTACGAGGTCATGTTCCAGGACCTGCTGAACAAGGACCCCAAGCTCTACGAGGCGAATGGACTGCTGCCCATGCTCGACCGCAACCGGCGCATCAAGACGGCGCCGGAGCGCTGGCACGAGAGCCGCCGCGTCGCGGATGTGGTGATCACCTGTGAGGAGCGGTGCTTCGATAGCGTGTGTGAAGGTACGTGCCGCACACTCACCACAGACCTGCTGAGCCGCCGACACGAGCTGAACCGCCCCGTCCACATTATCAACATTGAAATCAAGGACAATCACGAAGAGGCACAGACGGCATCCAAGGCGATTCTTGCGCTCGCTGAGCGTGTACGTACAATCCACTCACCCAGATCGAACGCGCACGCGATCTAGATGAGGATATGGACGATATTCTCGAAGAGCAGCAGCAGGCATTCTCGTACCCGCTGCTTCATACCGTAGCCTTCTACTAGTGCTCTGCGTGCAGTCTCGAGCCATGCGCGTGCCGTGGAGCGAGCGGCGCCGTCGAGCGGCGCCCGTCGTGCGGCGCTGCTCCACCCATCATTGGCCTGCGACACACGCTGGTTCGCTGGGTCATGTCCGTGCCGCAACGAGCTCAAAGCCCGGCACGCACGCGCCCAGCGCTGCTGCAGGCGCCACTGTATGCGTTTGACCTGCCGGAGGCGCTAAGGGCGTCGCTGGTCGTGCGCGCAGCCGATGACGAGGCGCCCGCCCCTTCTGCGCCACCAGCCCCCGCGGCCGCACCGCCGGGCGCGGCGCCAGCCGCAGGCAGCGTTGGTGTACCTGCGTGCTCGCTCTGCCCTGGATGCTCGTCGTTCCGCAGTGTCGCCGAGCAGCGATCGCATGTACGCAGCCTATGGCACCGCTTCAACCTGGTCCTGCGACAGCACGCGGCGCGCGGCGCGCAAGGCGCCTTGGAGCCCGTGTCGCACGAGCAGCTCGAGCAGATGTGCGCGTCTCTAGAGCGCCCCGATGACGACGAGGAAGATATGGACGAGCTCTCGGCGCTGCTGCAGCAGCTCGATGTGCGCGAAGGCACAGGCGACGATGAGGCAGCACGCACGGTCAAGTCGGTACAGGACGCTTTACGCTCGCCTCTGGTGTGGTACGAGACACCCGCGCAGAGTCAGACGGTGCTGGAGCAGACACAGCTGGGCTTGTATCGCGATATGCTCCTCGCAGCGAGCGGTAGCGCCGCCGCGGATGGCGCACGTGTGCCATCCCTCGACGTGCTTGCAGCGCCTCGCCTGGAAGTTCGGCCAGGCACGCACGGGTGGGCAGGCAAGCGTGTGCAGGGCACGCACCAGGTGAGCCGCACAATGCAGATGCAAGTCCTCGATGGAGCGGGCCTCGTGCCGTGGCTGGCGCCAGAGGATGTAGCTGCGTCGGACGACGATGCCACGTCCAGCTCGTCTGAGACCGAGACAAGTGAGGACGACGAATATCAAGCTATACCATCAGCGCCGCTCCCGCCGCTGCGTCTCTGGACCTTTATTATGATGGGAGGTGGCTACTTTGCCGCGGCGACCGTGGCCCTCAATGTCCACAGTCCGCCGCTGTCAGATCGCGCGCGCGCGCGCGGCACGAAACCTACGCGCTCTGTCCTTATGCTCGCGCACAAGACCTTTCAGCGATACACGACGCGCCGAAAGCAGGGTGGTGCGCAGTCCATGCAGGATGCATCCGGGCGCCATGCAAAAAGTGCGGGTGCGAACCTGCGGCGGTACGGCGAGGCCCAGCTCAAGGCAGACATACACGACTTGCTTGACCGTCGCGCGTGGCGAGAGTTGATCCAGCGCTCGGAGCACGTATGGGTCCGCACGTCGATGCGTGCGGCGCATGGCGTGCTGTGGCAGTGGCCCGAGCACGCTACGAGCCCGCTCGATGAGAAGCAAGCGAATGGCACGCTCTCGCACATTCCCATCGCGACGCAGCGCCCCACGCTCGCCGAGATCGTGCGCGTATTCTGGGAGCTCACGCGCGTCAAGGTCGCGCACCTCTCGTCTGCCGAGCTTGCGGCGCAGGATGAGGCGCACCGCGATGCGATTGCGCGAGCACTGCGTCAGAATGCCGCGCAGCATGGGCCCAAGGCGGCGCCGCCAGCGCCACCCAAGGCACCTCAGGTCAAAAAAGACGAGCGCGAGGCGCGGCACCGCACGCGCTTGGAGCGCCTTGTTGCGATGGTGCGCAAGGGCCGTCTCGATGCACTAGCGCAATGGCTCGCGCGGCATGAGGCGATGCTCGGCGAAGACGCCGGTGCTGTACCGCCTGCCTACGAGCACGCCGCGCCGATTGATCGTCCGCTGCCTGCATGGTGGCGCGCTTCTGAGGCTCGCGGCGCATCGCAGGCGCCCATCAACCTGCTGCAGGTGGCGGCTGCCGCTGACCAGGTCGAGATTCTGCACTACTTGCTCGTGGAGCGCCGTGCGGACCCGACGCTGCCGCTCGGCCGCGACGATGGGGCGCACCGCACGGCGTATGATTTGTGTGGAAGCAAGAGTGCCCGCGCCGTGTTCCGACGGCTCATGGCCGAGCAGCCCGACTGGTACCGCTGGGACGAAATGGGCCCCGGCGGTGCGCGTGTGCCGTCAGCGCTGACGGCGGACATGGAGGAGGCGCAAGCGTCCAAGGCGCGCTCGCGTCGTGCGGCCATGCGCGAAAAGATGCGTGAGCGCGACGCAAAAGCCGAGGCGGATGCTGCGGCGAAAGCGGCGGCGCCTGCAGCGCCTGCAGCGCCAGTCGCGGCACCCAAGAGCGGCCCGCAGCGGCTGGGCGGCGCTGGAGCTGTGCCTGATGCATCGCTGTCCGAGGAGATGCAGCGACGCATTGAGCGTGAAAAACGGGCGCGTGCGGCGGAAGCGCGTATGCTACGGAAAAACTAGGCGGTACTCGTGCGCGCTGCCTCGAGCTGCACGACACCGACCGAGGCGGTATCGGCGAGGCGCTTTGCGGCAGCGTCGAGCTGGTTGAGCAGGAGCAGCGACTCGAGGCGGTTCGGTTCGGCGGGGATCTTGAACATCTTGTTCACCTCGTCGAGCGGGAGCGGCGCGAGACCGGCGGCCTGGCGCGTCGCATTTTCTTGCTGGCGGCGCGCCACAAACGCTTCGGCGCGCGCTTTTTCGCGGGCGATCTGCCGGGCCTGGTACCCGACGTTTCCGGCCTCTGCCGCGTAGCTCTCAGCGGCATCAAGCGTCGAGTCGACCGTAGATACAAGCACAGGCTCGAGAGCGAGATGCAGATCGAGGTAGCTGGGCGGCACATGCATATCGAGCGGCGCCGCGAGGCGGTCCTTGGACGAACGCGGGATAAGGCGTGGCGCCGGCGCGTTCTCCGTCGACAGCGTCGAGATAAAAGCGTCCATCAGCGCCGTGTTGCGCACACGCACCGGGATCTCCACGAGCACATTCGCAAACGTCAGCTTGTGCTCCACGAGGCTCTGCGACGTAAACTTGCCCTGGCGGTATGCGTCCAGGAACGCGGGCGCGAGGCGGTACGCCTTCAGCGCCGCATTGCCCTCGGCAAGCTGCGCATAGTCGTGGACGAGCAGAACGGCCTTGCCCCGCCCGTGGTGCCCTTCACGCTCCATGAGCATCGAGAGCGTGTTGAGGCCGTCGACAATGCTCGTGTTGAGGAAGGGGCCCAAGAAGCTCCCGTGGTACAGACCGACGGGGTTTACGTCCGCGCTCACCTGGCGGAGCATGCGGAGCATCTCGGCCATGTACTGCATCGACGACTTGGTGCTGCGCTCCTCCTCCTCGCCGCGCTCAGCGCGTGCACCGGGGAGACCAAACACGTTCGACACCTCGAGCACGCCGGACATCTCCATACCAAGGAGCGTGCCCCATGCATTGCTGCCGTTTGCTGCATGGCTGTCCTTGCAGTGCTTCACAATCTTCATCATGACGAGGCCATCAATCTCCACCGCAGTGATCTCCTCCGCCTCCATTTCGAGCATCTCGCGGTCCTTTTCACTGAGCTGCATCGACGCCGCTTCAGGCGCCACAGGCGCCGCGTCGTCGCGGCGCGCGACAGCCGCAGCACTCTCAGCACGGCTCATGGTCGCTCACGTCGCCGCCGCCGCCGCCGCCTCTTTTCTTTTCGTGTCACGTGACACAGTAGGTACCCCGCGCGAGCTCGACGCGGCACGCCATGGCGCCGGGCGTCGGCGCGTACCATGTGAGCTTGCTCGTACGTGGCGGGAGCTGACGCAGGCGCGGTGCGGTGCAGGATGGGCCGCCGATAACGTAGGTACGCCGTGCTCACGCAGATGTGGCTCCAGGGTGTGGCGATCGCGCTGCCGCACGTACAGCGTACGCACGCGCGCTGACGCAGGAACCTGGCGCATGAGCGATGCGTGGGTCGGCTCGCTGACCTCGAGCTTGTTTGCGGGTATGATGCTGGGCGCGATTGCCTGGGGCGCGTACGCGGATAGGCATGGGCGCCTCTTTGCGTACCATCGCACACTGGTCGTCGCGGCCGTGGGCGGCAGCCTTCTGAGCCTGGCGCCGACGTGGGTCGCCGCGTGCGTACTCGCGGGCCTGCTCGGCATCGGCATCGGTGGGAGCATGCCGATCGATGGCACGCTCTTTATCGAATCGCTCCCGCCGCGGCACCACTACTGGCTCACGGCCCTGTCGGTGTTCTTCTCCCTCGGCTCGGTCGTGAGCGCGCTCGCTGCGCTCGCACTGCTGGCCGGAACAGGCGCTAGCTGGCGCATACTTCTCTTGACCCTCGCTGGCCTCACAGCCATGGCAGCGGCCGCGCGCCTCGGGCGCTTTCGCACGTATGAGAGCCCCGCCTTTCTTGTGGCCTGTGGTCGAGAGGCTGAGGCGGATCTCGTGCTGCAGGCCATGGCGCCCGATCATGGCACGCTGGAAGACGCGCTCATGGAGGATGCAGAGCAGGGCAGGAACGACAGCGGCGCCCTCTTCGCCCGCGGCCAGGCACGGACGACCATCCTGCTGTGGCTCCTGTGGACGCTGCAGTCGCTTGCCTTTACGCTCTTCAATGCCTTGTACCCATTGTACCTGGAGCGCAAAGGAGGGGCAACGGCGCCGCGCCCCCAAGCGGCTGTCCTGCGCGACGTGCTTGCCTATGCAGTGAGCAGCGTGCCCGGCAGTCTGATCGGTGCCGCGCTCGTGCGCTCTGCGTACGGACGCTATGCGCTCGCCATGACACTCAGCGCCACTGGGCTGGCGCTGCTGATGTTCCTGTGGGCGACACGCACATGGCATGTGGTTGCGGCGGGCATGGCCGTCTCGCTCTGTGCAACGACTGCGTACGCTGTGCTGTATGGACAAACGCCGCGTGCGTTCCCCACGCGTGTGCGCGGCACGGGCTGTGCGATCGCGAGTGCAGCGAGCCGTGCTGCTGGGATTGTCGCGCCGATGCTTGGCGGCAAGCTTCTTCAGCAGGGCGTGCAGGGCCCCGTCGGAGTGAGTGCGATGCTATGGGGCGTGTGCGCCCTCCTTGCGCTATGTCTGAGCTAGTCGCGCTTGGTGGTCGGCGCGCGCGGCGCCACAAGCGGCAGTTCTGCGGTGCGGCGCGACGTGGGTGTGCCCTGGGTATCGAGCCAGCGCGATGCGGAGCGCTGCGCCGCGCGCTGCTGGTTCCCGTGCCAGTACATGCATACCTGGACAGCAATGATCGCGTTAAATATCGTGGCTAGCGCGAATCCCCAAAAGAGCAGGCGGTCGTTGGTCTCGGTGAGTGTCGTATAAACGCGCGCCGTGGTGCCGAGGAGCTGGGCGAACACGACGAGGATGCTGAGCTCGCCCGTGGCCTTGGCGCGATGCAGCTCGAGCATCTGCGGCACCTTGGACGCTAACGATACGGGGATCGTCATTCCTTGGAGCCACTGCAGCGCGCGCGGCGGCACGGCCGTCTTGCTCGCGAGGGCGAGCGAGCCCAGCATCATGAGCGCCGCGCCGAGCGCGACGAAGAACGCATTGGTCGATACGCCAAAGCGGCGGCACATTGTCGTAGTGCGGCGCGAGACGCCGTCCATAGGCGAGTAGGCGATGATGAGGAGCGTGATGATCATGTCTGTGTGAGCGGGGTCGGACATACTTTGCAGGGTCAAGCTGGCGTTCTCGCCGTACGTGCTGAATGGGATGCGCAGGCGGATCGCATACGCGAGACTGATCGTGTACGCAACCACCTCGAGGATATACATGGCAAGGCTGATGCCCTCGGCGCTGCGGGCGTGCACGATCTTGTACATCTGCGGAAACTTGAGCAGGCTGCCAAACACGACAATGCCGAGGCCCAGTCCCTTGGAGAGGCCGAGCCGCAGGCACGCTGTATCTGTCCAGTTGACATCCCACACGAGCGATGTGTAGCACTGTGAGCCCAGCAGGGCCTCGGCCGGCTGCAGGACAAACCACGGCAGCGACCGCGTGAGGTGCTGCAGCCCCACCGCCATACTGTGGAGCAACCCGCGCCGGCCGCCAGCGGAGGTACGTGCGCCGCACGTGCTCTCCACCACCATGTACTTGCCAGAACACGAGATCGCGGATGCGTCGCCAGCGTTCCCCAAGCCTGACCAGCGGCTTGTGTACGGTACCGCGGGCTTCCGTACAAAGTGCGTAGGCATGCTAACCGCAGGGCTGATGTGCTGGCGAGCACCTGTTTCCGCATGGGCATCGTCGCGGCGCTGCGCAGCCTCTCGCTCGATGGCGCGGCGGTCGGCCTCATGGTCACGGCCAGCCACAATCCCGAGCCGGACAATGGTATCAAGATGGTGGACTCTATGGGTCAGATGCTCGCGCCCGAGTGGGAGCCGCTGTGCACGGCCGTGGCGAATGCCGAGACTGTTGATGAGCTGATCCGTGAGCTGCGCCGCATTGTCGACGCGTTCCGCCTCGATGGGACGAACGAGCCGCATGTCGTGTATGCGTGGGACACGCGTCCATCGTCTCCAGCGCTTGTCGATGCCATCCGCGCAGGCCTCCGTGCCATGGGCGCGAAGAGCACCGAGGGCGGTCTGCTCACGACGCCGCAGCTGCACTACCTTGTGCTCGCGTCCAATACGCTGCAGAGCCCGAAGCCGTTTGGCGAGCCGACGGAGCAGGGATACTACCGCAAGCTGGCGGACGCCTATGTGGCCGTGGCGGGCGATCGCCGCCCGCCGCCGCTCGTGGTCGACTGCGCGAACGGTGTGGGTACGCGTGCGCTGCAAGGGCTCCTGCATGTGCTGCCGCCCAACACGCTCGAGATTACGGCGCTGCGCACCGCGGTGGGCGAGCGCGGCCAGCTGAATGCGGGGTGCGGCGCGGACTTTGTCAAGACCCAGCAGCGCCTGCCGAACGGCTACGCGGACGAGTCGGCCGTGCAGCCCGGGACACTGATGTGCTCGTTCGATGGTGATGCGGACCGTATCGTGTTCTACTACCTGACGGGCCCCGCGAGCGACCCTGCGAGCTTCCACCTGCTCGACGGCGACAAGATCGCGAGTCTCGCGGCCGACTACCTCGCGGATCTCGTCAAGACGACCGGCCTGCCGCTGCAGCTCGGGTGTGTGCAGACCGCCTACGCGAACGGCGCCTCGACGGCGTACCTCGAGGCGAAAGTCCCCATCACATGCACCAAGACGGGCGTGAAGCACCTGCACCACGCGGCGGAGCAGTACGATGTGGGCGTGTACTTTGAGGCGAACGGGCACGGCACGGTGCTCTTCTCGCCACGCGCGATGGAGCAGCTGGAGCAGGCCATGGCGAACGCAGAGGGTGCCAAGGCAGCGGCGCTGCGCGAACTGCTCTCGCTGGCTGTCATGATCAACCAGACGGTCGGCGACGCCTTGTCGGACATGCTGCTCGTGCTCGTGATCCTCTCGGCGCGCGCGTGGGATGCACGCGCATGGGATGCGTGCTACACGGACCTGCCGAACCGCCTCGCCAAGGTCTCGGTGCGTGACCGCACCGTGTTCCAAACGACCGATGCGGAGCGCCGCCTCACGTCGCCGGCCACGCTGCAGGCCCAAATCGACGAGCTGGTGCGGGCAGTGCCGAGCGGCCGGGCCTTTGTGCGCCCGAGCGGCACGGAAGACTGTGTGCGCGTGTACGCCGAGGCAGCAGGGTCGGAGGACGCCGAGCGCCTCGTGCGCCAAGTGAGCGAGCTCGTTTCGTCGTCGGCGTAGCTACGGCCTATACGCTTCCGATCGCGAATGCGACCGCCGGGCCACCCTCGTTGTACTGCTTCTTTGTGATGTAGTTGCGCCCAGACAGATCCCCAAAGACCAGCTTGGCGTAGATCGTCGCACCGAGGAAGGGCGCGAGATCGAGTCGCTCCTTAAAGGTGGCAAAGTAGTCGGGGATACGCTGCGCGCGCACCGCCTGCGGCTGCGCCGGATTGGGCTCGCCAACGACCTGGGCGGCCTCGGTCAGCTCCATCGTGGTGTGCGCGGACAGCGAGCGCTGCAGCTCCGCGGGCAGGCCAGGCACCAGCGCGGAAGCGCCAGTGAACACGAGGCTGTCCCACAGAGCGACGCGGCGCTCCTGGGGGTGCACCTGCGCAACGGCCCGCGCCACCGTGTCGACCAGGGACAGGCACGCGGGCTCGCCGCCCAGTCGGCGCGCCTGCAGGGCCTGCTGCACGGCGCGAGGTACGGGGATCGAGAGCGAAACACGCTCCAGCAGCGCCGGCGCCAGGAGCGGCTCGTGGAAGCGCGTGCGCAGCGCGCGCGGCACGGAAATCTCGGCGCCACGGAACGTGACCAGGACGTTGTCGGTGGCGTCAGCTTCGCCACGCGACTGCTTTGCGGCCTCGTCCTTCTCGCGCTCATGCGCCTCGACGACGACGCGCTCGCGACCATCGACGAGCGCCTGTGCCACATCCAGCACGCCGTCGTCCTCGTCGACATGCTGCGTCGACTGGCTGTCCACGAACACGAGGCGATCAGCGACGAGCTGCTGCGCGAGCGCCCATGCCGCCGCGTCCACGGAGCCGCGCGCCACCGGCTCGAGCGCGCGAGCGACCTCGGCGTCCTGGCGCAGCAGGTGAGCGAGCCAGTACGTGCAGTGCACGATACCGAGCTTGGACACAACAATGCCCGTGGGCACAACGATACAGTCGTTGACGGCCACAGCGCTACTCTCTTCCGCGCCGATATCGACGACCATCGCAGTGAGCACGCCCACCGCGTAGGCGGCGAGCAGGGGCACCTCGCTGACGGTGAGGGCGGGCGTGTTGAACGTCTCAAACAGGAGCTGTGCGCCGCGCTCGTACACGTCACGCGAGACGGGCGACGGGAGCGCAAGCATCACATAGTACGCGTTCTCCGCGGGCTGCACGCCGAGGCGCTCCACGAGGACATGGTGCCTGGGTAAGGGCGCTAAACGTACCAGAGGGCTTCGAGCGATTTCCAGTCGCACACGACTCCGTTCTCGATCGGATAAAAGACATCGAGCTCAGCGTCGTTCGCGATCGCCTCGCGCAACGCATCGCCCACGAGAAAGGTGCCATCGGGCTGCTGGCCCACGCGGGCCTCGACGATCTGGTGTGAGGTATGCGACGTACCACATCGGGATTCTGAAATGGCTCATGAATGCCGATCCTCCCGTAGATGAACTGCGCGTCATGTACGAGGAGCAGTGTCTGCGACTCGCGCGACATGCTCGACAGCGGGAGCGATGGTGCGCGACGGGGTCGGAGCGACGCGACGCACGTGATATAAACCTGGACGCATCTTCCCTAGGCGGCATGACGGAGGCAACGGGCGATGGGCGCATCGTGATCCGCAGCCCGTACGCGGGCCCGGATCAGGGCGTCACGGTGATGATCGACAACTACGACAGCTTCACCTTCAATGTGGTGCAGTACCTAGTGGAAGCAGGCGCCAACGTCGTCATCTTCCGGAATGACAAGGTCGATGTGGCCACGATCGAGGCGCTGCAGCCGGTGCAGTTGGTGATCAGCCCGGGGCCCGGGCACCCCTCGACGGATGCGGGCATATCCAAGGCGTGTATCGCGCACTTTGCGGGGCGCATCCCGATCCTCGGTATCTGCATGGGCCTGCAGTGTATCGTTGAGCAGTTTGGCGGCGTCGTGGACAGCGCCGGCGAGATTTTCCACGGAAAGACATCAGAGATTTTGCACGATGGGAAAGGCCTGCATGCCGGCCTCTCTTCGCCGCTCATCGGAACGCGCTACCACAGCCTCGCGGCCAAGATTGCGGTGATGCCCGAGTGCCTCGAGGCGACCTCGCACGTCCGCTCGGGCATCATCATGGGTGTGCGCCACAAGACGTACGCGATTGAGTCTGTGCAGTACCATCCGGAGAGCGTATCGAGCGAGCATGGCCGCGAGATGCTCGCCCACTTCCTGCAGTGGCGTGGCGGTACGTGGGCGTCGAATCCGTCGGCGCGTGTGGCCCCTGCGCCGGCGCCGCAAGCGCCGAGCGAGAGCATCCTGCAGCGCATCTACCGGCAGCGGCGCGAGGACGTGGCGGCCGCGCGCGCCGTGCCGGGCCGCTCGCTCGCGGACCTCGAAGCGTCCATCGCGCTGCATCTCGATCCACCGCAGATCGACTTTCCATCGCGCTTGCTGCAGGGCACCTCGTCCGAGGCGCCCGGCATCCTCGCCGAGATCAAGCGCGCATCGCCGAGCAAAGGAGCTATTGCACCGGACGCGCACGCTGCCGAGCAGGCGCTGGCGTATGCCCGCGGCGGCGCGCATGTCATTAGTGTGCTGACGGAGCCGACGTGGTTCAAAGGCACGCTCGAGGACCTCGCGATGGCGCGCCGCGCGATCGAGCGGTGCGCGCACCGCCCCGCGATCCTGCGCAAGGACTTTATCGTCGATGAGTACCAGGTGGCCGAGGCGCGTCTGGCCGGCGCCGACACGGTCCTGCTGATCGTGGCGATGCTGGACGACTCGACGCTGCGGCGCCTGTACGAGTACAGTGTGCACCTAGGCATGGAGCCGCTGGTCGAAGTGAACCACGCCGCGGAGATGGAGCGCGCACTGTCGCTGCCAGCCAAGGTCATTGGCGTGAACAACCGCAACTTGCACAGCTTTGACGTCGATATGGGGACCACAACGCGCCTGGCACACATGGCGCAGGAGCGTGGCGTGACCCTCGTGGCCCTCAGCGGCATCACGGGCCGCGCTGACGTCGAGCCGTACCTCGCACAGGGCGTGCAGGCGGTGCTTGTCGGCGAAGCGTTCATGCGTGCGCGCGATAAGAGTGCATTTGTTGCGGAGCTGCAGGGCCGTGCGCTGCCGCCGCGTGTGCCGCCGCGCGGCATCGTCAAGGTGTGCGGCATCCGCACGCCCGACGCTGCGCGCGCGGCCGTCGAGGCAGGCGCGGACCTGGTGGGCATGATCCTCGCGCCCGGCACTCGGCGCACCGTCTCGCTCGAGGCGGCGCGTGAGATTGTCGCGGCGGTGCATGCGGTGGACCGCCGAGGCGCCGTCGAGGCGCCGGTCGATGCGGACGAGTGGTTTTCGTGGCACGCGCGCCGCCTCGCTGAGCGCGCCGCGCAGCGGCCGTTGGCCGTCGGCGTGTTCCGCGACCAGAGTCTAGAGGAGATTGTGCAGACGGCCCGCACCCTCGCGCTCGATGCGATCCAGCTGCACGGGCGCACGGAGCCGGCCGACTGGGCACGGTACTTGCCGGTCGTGTTTGTGATTCGTGTGTGCCATGTGGACCCCCACAATGGCACGGAAAAGACGCGTGCGATGCACGAGGCGCTGCGCCCTGGCTTCCACCACATGGTCCTCTTTGATACGGCGACGGGCGGCACGAGCGGTGGCACGGGTGCCGCCTTTCCGTGGGCGCATGCGCCAGCGCTCGCTACGAGCGATGTGCGTGTGCCGTTCCTCCTCGCCGGGGGCCTCACGCCGGCCAATGTCGCAGCGGCCGTGCAGCAGTCGCATGCCTGGGGCGTCGATACGAGCTCGGGTGTCGAGAGCAACGGCGAAAAGGATGCCTCGCTGATCGCGACGTGCGTGCACAACGCCAAAGAGGCACTTTCATAGCTATGGCAAGTACGTACGCACCGTGCGATCGAGGCCGGCAACCAGCAGGGCACCGTCCACGGGGCTCCACTGCACGCTCGTCGCAGGCAGCGTGCATGGCTCCGAGACGAAGTATGGCTCGAGTGTCTTGCCGCCCATCACACGCACATCCGCCCCGACGATCGCGAGGAGCTGAGCGGTAGGATCGAAGCGCACCTGCTCGATGCCAGGCGCTGCCTCGACGGTGCGCGTAACGGCGAGCTTCCGCAGGTCCCAAATCTTGGCATGGGCGTCGTCGCGCGAGGCCGCTGCGAGCAGGTAGCCGTTCGGCGCAAAGTGCAGCGTGTGTACGGCGCCTGCATGCCCGGTGAACAGCGCGCTTTGGCGCCCCAGCTTCACGTCCCACACGCGGATTGCGCCGTCGGCCGTGCCCGTCGCCGCGAGCTGTCCGTCGGGGTGGAAGGCAAATGACGTGTACGCAAAGCCAGCGCCGTCATCGCTCGCGTGGGTGGGCGGCGGCACACGCAGGAGACACGCGCCCGAGTCGAGTGCGTAGAGGGCCCACGCGCCATCGCTGCTCGCGCAGCCGACGTATGCGTCGGTGGGGTGGACATCGACGCCAGTGACCTCGGCCTGTGCATCCAGCACATGCAGCAATTCGTACGACTCGCCGGTGTGGCGCCACACACGCACCGTCTTGTCGGCACTCGCACTGACAGCATACGGGGGCAACGGCGCCTCGCTGGATGCAGGGCCGGCCACGGCATTGCTGCGCCCAGAGAACGCCACGGCCGTCACGGCCTGCGTGTGGCCCTGGAGCGTGGCCAGCACCTTGTCGGTGGCGCGCTCGAGCACGAGCACGCTCTTGTCGAGGCCGCCCGTGAGCAGGAGCGTTCCATTCGCGCTCACATCAAGCGACTGGATGCCGGGCGACGAGGCGCTGTGCAGCGCAGAAGTCGACTGAGTCTCGTGCAGGCTCGAGGCGGTGGCCGGCGTGGGGTACGGCGCAGGCGCACCGCGCTTGATGCGCGCGCGCCGCTCGCCCGACTCGCGCGCGGCCGTCGCATCAATCGCCGCCGCCACATCGTCAGGCAGCGTGGCGCCGGGGGCCGACGGCGCCTCGTCGTGTGCCATATCCACGTCGCCACTCGCGCTCGCGCCGCCCAGCGACGCGTGCACACTGGCGAGTGCCTCGCGCGCATCATCGCGCTCTTTCATGAGGCGCGCAATGACGCGCATACTTGCATCGTTCGTATAGAGCGCGTGCGCAAGGTCCTGGCGCACCGCGTCGTACTGCTTGCGCAGCTCGAGCGTCTCGAACACCATCGCATCGTACTCATTCTGCAGCGCGCCGAGGAGCGAAGGCACGGAAGAGTGTGTGGGTGGGCGCGGGAAGGCCGTGCGTGGCGCTGGTGTGAGTAGGAAAACGTACTGGACTGCAGCGTGAGCAGGTCGTCGGTGGTGAGTGGCTCTTTGGTCACGGGGTCGGCGCCGTGCTCGTCGATATACTGCTCGATGAGCCGCCTCTCGTAGACGTGGCCACTCTTCTTGGACACCACAGGCTCCTTGGGCGCCTCGCCAGAGACTAGTGTGAGATTTTTATACGCACTCGCACAGAACATGGGGGGCTACGGCAAGACGGCGTGCGACGAGCGGCGCCTTTCTATCACGTGATGCTTACTGCTGCTTCTTCGCGGCCCGCTGGGCCTGGTCCCGCGCGCGGGGGTCGGTGGGTGTGCCGCGGCGGCCGCGCAGGCCAGAGTAGTAGCCAGGGCCGTCTGTGTAAGTCGCATATACGCACTGTAGAACATAAGCGCCTCGGGGCGGTTCAGGGTCGGCCAACCGACGTACAGGAGGCCGTGCTGCCACATGTACACGAGCGCCGAGACACCGAGCGCCAGCCACACGAGCTCAAAGACGGGCACGATGCCAGTATCAACGTAGTATGGGCGCATCGTATCGCCAGTGGGCAGGCATCGAGACGCCATCACAAAGAAGATGCTCAGATACAGGACCCAGGGCATCAGCTTCACCATCCAGTCGCGTGTATCGACATAGGGCGTGCGAGTCCGAGGGTCCCACGCGCCAGTGATCAGGTCAAAGGCATCCTGGCGCTGGCCATCGGAAAAGTTGTTCTTGGTATACCGGGTCAGTGAGTTGAGACCGTCCTGCAGCACACCCTCCGAGGTACGCTTGCCGGTGCGCGTAAAGTCGGTCTTGAGCGCGCCGGTGCCCGAGTAGGCCTTGCTGATGACGTCCGCATGGTCCGCCCACATGTTGCGGAACAGGTGCTGGAAGCCTGCGTAGTTCTCCGCCATGTCAGCCGGGGGTAGGACGCCGACGCTGCGCAGCTGGTCGTTCAGCACCCAGCGCGCAAGCATCGACTGCACCACATTCGTGCGGTCGAGACAGTCCATGCAGTTGGTGCGCACGACCGACGTCTGCAGGCGCAGGCGCGGCGCACCGGAGGTGTCGAGCGAGAACGAGTCGCTGCTGGAGAGGCCCTGCTGCTGCAGGTGCTCAATCAGCTTCGAGACGTTGCCAAACTTCATGCCCTTGCACTCGCTGTGGAAGTCAAAGTAGGTGTAATGAAGGAGAGGGTGGTCCAGCACCTGCACCGCCCGCTCGTATGCCTCCTTCACAGGCTTCTCGTACCCTTTTTGGTTGACGAGATTGACGAGGTAATTCTTGCCGTACGCCGCGACTTGCGCCTGCATATGCTTCGCGAACGACGACGCGGTGCGAGGGTCCTCGGGGATCAAGAGGTCCGGCTGGTACCGCAAGTTGTTGATCTGCGCCCAGTACACCGGCACACTCCCGCGCGTCTGCACAAAGCTCAGGCGCTGCACGCCCTCGACGTCCTCCACGTCCTTCGGCTGCTGCAGGCTGGGGGGGTCGAGCAGCACAAACTGCTCCGTCTCATTAAAGTTGGATACATGCCCCTCCTCATTGACACCGCGCGAGAAGAAGCGCGTGCCGGCGCGGTGGCGCGAGCGGCGCGCGATGAGGCCCAGCACGAACGAGCGACCATGAATCGACGCAAGCTTCACCTGCAAAAAGCCAAAGATGACGGGCATGATAAAGCCAGACAGGTCCTGATTAGGGTGCGCCAGCGTGTGCTGGATCATGCGCTCCTGCAAATGACGGTTCCAGAAGAAACGCTCATCCGCGCGCTTCCACAGCGGCACGCTGCCCTCGTTGCCCGCGCTTTGGACTTGGCGCTGCATGCTGCTCGTCAAGTCCATCTCGTAGCTAAAGTAGAGTGGGCCCGAGTACAGCGCCTCCTTCACGAGTGCAATCAGACGCTTCTCAATCGGATGCGAGAGCAGCGATGGGTTCGCCGCACTCTGGATCGGCAGCAAGCGAAAGTCCGTCGCGAGGTAGATCGTCGAGCCGAGGATGTGTGCCACGCGCTTGCGGTTCGTAATCACCACCAAAAAGTCGCTCAAGTGCAGCGAAATGATACCCAGCACACCATGCACAATAAACTGCTTGTCGTGCTTGGGCGTGGCGTCGCTCAGCTCTACCGCTGCGGTAAGAAAGGGCACGTACGCTGCAGCTCAAGAGCATTGGCCTGCCGATCGATCACCAGCTTCTCCGCCTGGCGCCCAGGCTCACTCCGGTTAGGCAGGAGAGTGTACGTCTCTGCATTCGTTAGAGAATGTAAGTCACATACCCTTTGACACGTAGCTGCATGTTAGGTTCCTATACGTACAGCGTGAATCCAGACCACAGTGACATGGCAGGCAACCGTCCACCAGACGTGTTGTCGGGTTGGGGCGGATTTGCCCTCCACAGCCACGTGTTATGTGCTGCTGACAAAGGTGATCGCTACGCGACGCTATGGGGTGGCCTCAGCGGGCCAACCAGCCAACTGGCGGATCGCCTCCACGTCCTGCGCGCCTCGGATCTCAGGTCGCTCGATGGCTTCGCAGATGGCGTGGGCCACTGTGTCGACATGCAGCGCTGGGGTCGTCAGCGCACCCGCCAGGGGATGGAGCGTGGCAGGCACCGCGCGGCTGCGCATGACGTCCGCCGGGGATGGGAAGGGCAGGCGCCATTGCCGGTGCAAACGGTGCACATGATTCGATAGATCAATCATCGTAGCAGGCACCGTCGACCACGGCCGGTTGTGCGGATGGTACATGAGGCCGGGGCGCATGAACACGGGCCGAAGCACATCGTCAGCTAGCCGAGCAATCTGCTGCTCGGCCTCGTACTTCGTCGCAGTGTATCGCGCCGAGATTACCGGGCGCATGATATCGGCCGCCGATAGGTATACGAACGGCACATGCGAATGCTGCTGCGACGCCTGGGCCTCCTTGACCGTCTGGGCCACAGTGAGCGCCGAGTCGCGGTTCATCCGCTCATACGACAGACGCTCACTCTCTGGTACCAGAGGGTTCTTGCTGGCAGACAGGCCCCAGCCCTTGGCGAGGCCACGCCAGACACCCTGGAGAGAGCTGCCCTGGCCCTTGTAGTCTGATTCCATCAAGATGCCAATAGTGTGGACCACAGCCGTGCATTGCGCGGCAAGCTCACGGTACGTGTCCGGCTCGAACGCATTAGCCTGGTGCCATTGCATTTGCTCCGCCGTCGTCCACGCTGGAGCGTGGCCCCGCGGCGTGCGGAATGGGCGCCCACTCCCGCTAATACTCGTTACATTCCAGCCACGAGAGAGAGCCTGTTTGCAAATCGCCGAACCTGTGTGTTAGGAAACGCACGTACCGACAAAACCATTGCCACCCACGACCAGGAGCGAGCGAGCCCCCGACGCCATGGTGAGACGGACACTAAATCGGCCGATTTTGCTGTGGAGGACTGAGCCCGGCACTGTGCCCGGACCAGTGGAGAGGCCTACAGCATGGGACTACTATCTAACGGGCTTGCTCGTCCATATCCACATCCTCGGACGGGCCAGAGGCAGCGGGCGCTGGTGCTGCATCGTCGACACCCGTAGGGCCCTTGTCTGCCTCGGCGTCGTCCCCTTCGGCGAGGGCCTTGGCAGCCGCCTCGTGGTCCATCGACTTGGCACCATCGTCCGAAGGCGCCTTGGCGGGCACAAACGGCGCGTTCGGCTCCCGATCCTCCAACAGGAGGATGCCGCCGCGGCCACCCGTCACAGACAGGTCTAACTGGCGCGCAGTAGCCGCTTCAGCCTGGGCTGGGCGCACAGCCAGGCCCGTAATGGGGCGCACCGGCACGTAGCGCGATTCGGGCGGGAATGTCACGTAGCGCAGCTGGAAAGGCGTCACGCGCGAACCGTTTGGAAGTCGCTCCTCCTTTGGCTCATCAGCCTCGGGAGCCGGCGCGTCCGAGCTCTTGGCTGCCTCGGCCGGCTTGGCTGCCTCGGTCGGCGCGTCCGCCTCGGGCTCGGGCTCCGCGTCCATGTCCATGGATTCCTGCGCCTTTTTCTTTTCCTTCGTCCGCTGCCGCGCCTGCGACTTGGCCGTTGTACTCAGTACAGCTGTCTCCACCTTCTCCATTTTCTTCTCGCTAGGGCCCTGCAAAGCGGGGGGGTACGCAAACAGGCTCGGACGCGCATGCGACACGAGTTCGAGCGCCGGCATCTCGAGGGTGCTTGTTACACCCACAATCGAGGTTGGCGTGAATGCCAGCGAGGCAAAGTGCGCCATCGGGAACCAGTACCAGTACTGCGTGAACAGCGCCATACCCACCACGGCCGCCGTGTTCGTGCTGCCGCCGCGGCCCTGCAGACTAATGGTCACGTTGCGGCCGCCCGCATCGATGAGACCCTGTGCAAGAGCCGCACCAAACTTGGCCATGGCCTCCTCATGCTTCTCCGTGATGATCCGGTCAAAGGTCTTGCGCGCAGGCTGTGCACGGGGGTGCAGAGTGTCGTTTAGCTGGACCAGCACCATGGCGAGGGCCATGCACGCTCCCTGGCGCACAAAGTCGACTGTATCCTTCGTGAGCGGCTCGAGTAGCTCCAGCGCAGCGTCGAGACCGGTGCCTGCACAAGCAATACCGAGCGCCATCGCGGCACCATAGCGCAGATGAGGGTTGTAGCTCTCACTAAGCAGCTGTACCATCTCGGGGATGTTCTCGGGTGTACGGAACAGCAAAAAGCCCAGCGCAATCACCGAGGCACGGCGCACGTCATCACTGCCATCCGACACAGCCATGTGTAACAGACGACTCACAGCCTTGTTGTGACCCGTGCCAGCATACGCTAGCGCCATGGTATAGATACCGCCGTACCGCAGCGTCGCATCCTTGTGTGCCAACAGCTGCTCAATCACCGTATCAGCCGCCGACTCACGCCCGTAATGCAGCAGCGCGATACCCATCGCCAGGCCACGAATAATCTTCTCGTGCTGCGTCTCTTGCGCATACTGGAGCATCTCCTCGGTGGCTTGCTCGGAACCTGTACCCAGGTACACAAGGCCCATACCGTAGCCGGCCGCCTCGCCACTCACCGCCGAATCGGAGAACAGCACCGTGCGCAGCTCTTCATACACCTCTTCGTTCTCCGTCGCCATGCCAGCCGCACCAAGGCCCAGCGCAGCACCGTGCTGCACAACCTCGGCCGTGTTCGTGCGCAGCGTCTTGGTGAGGAGGTCCAGCACGGGCGCGCCGTGGTTCGCATGGATGAGGCCTAGCGCAAACAGACTACCGCCCTCCGAGTACACACTGCTCGATGGCGCACCGTTCTCGGGTGGCAGATACGGCCGGAGAATCGTCAGGCCCTCCTCCAGGCTGCCGCGATGCAGCACGCCCAGCGCGGCCGTGGCCGTGAACTTGCTCCAGTTGGAGGCCTTGGCCAGCCAGTCGAGGTTCTCACGCAGGAACTGATCGCTGCCGGTGCCCGCGTGCATAAACGCATTGGAAAGACTCACAGCCGAGTGGTACGCGCTGTAGTGCGCATCAAGAGTGTCCTTGGTGCCCTTGAGGATCATCAGGTCCGCATGGTTCGCAGAGTGCAGGAACTCGCGGTATAGGCGGATCGTCTCTTTGCCACTCAGAATGCGTGCAGTCGTCTCAAAGGCACTGTCGAGCTTCTCGCCCTTGGACAGGTCCGTTTGCACATAGCGCAAGAACTCTTGTGTGGCACCGTCGACCAGGTCAAAGGCCGTCTGGTACGCAATCAGGCGCGAGCGCTCCTCCTTGTCTGCCCGCTGAAGAAGCGAGCGAAGCAGATCGGCCGTCAGCTGCGGCTCATTCAAGTAGACATAGCACTGGGCGGTAGAGAAGTAGTCCGGCTCGTCCAGCGACTGGAACAGGCGGACGAGCAGGTTGAGCACATCACGGCGTGCCTCCGGGTCCGCAATGACACTCATGACCATCTCAAGCACGTACGTGAGCAGCGCCTTGTCGTGCGTCAGGTCAAATACATGCTCAATCACATCCAGGCGGCGGGTCTCGAGCGCAATTCCTAGAGCCTGACGATATTCACGGTTCTGAATGCACTGCGACATCATTTTGTCCACAATGTTCTTCAGGCGCTCGTCGACAGCTCCTGCCTGTGGATCGCTCCGCTGGGCCACGTACTGATCGATGGCCTTGGACACCACGGTCTCGATATATTCATTGCGCTGGTCCACATCGAACAGCGCCTCGGCACCCAGCGCAAAGCTCAGGGCATCATCGAACTCGCCCAAATAAAAGTACACTTTCGAGGCGACCAGCGCGGCAAGTCTCCGATCTGGGAACGACTCATCTTCGTACAGTTCCTCGATGCGAGCCACTGCATCAGCGAGCTCCGTCCAGAATCGGTCCACGAGTGTGTCGAGCTTTTGAAGCGCATAAGACTGCAGCTTGGGATCCTTTTCATCAAGCAGGGTCGTCACACCAGCGACAGATGTTAACGACGGGGCCACCATGCTCGCTCGCTCGATCCAAGGAAGGTGGCGTGTCGATTTGGTGCACCGCAGCCGCGATCGACGCGCGGCCTCTTGCGTCGTGGATTTATGCACACACGCCGCTTCGTCGCGCGGCCGCACGCGCTGGCTTCACGGACCGATGGCAGGGCGGCGGCCAGAGAGTGGTGCGTGCTCCTTACTTACACGCAGAGCTCTCGCTGCTGATCCAGCAGAGGCGCACAGAGCTGCAGACGATTGCTGAAAAAGTTAGCGAAATTGAGAGTGATGCAGACGAACACCGGTATGTCTAGCCCCCTCGGCCGTCGATGGCTAACGCAGCAGCCTAGTTATTACGACGCTTGCGGACGTGTACAAGAAGGAGCCGGAGCGGACATGTTTCCGTCTGATCGGCGGTGTGCTCGTCGAGCGCACCGTCAAGGACGTGCTGGAGACTCTTCAAACTACTATGGAGGGTGTACGTCTCGCGTTCTCACCACAGCTTGCCAATGTCATTGTTGAGCTTGTCAAGCAGTACAAGATCAAGGAAAAGGAGCTGGCAGAATTGCAAGAAGAGCTGCAGACACCTCCGAGGACCTAACATACATTAGATACCTGTGCCTCTATAGGTTGCATACCACACAGGGCATGCTCCCTGTCGCTTTCTGCTGAGATGCCATGCTCATACTGCGGATCTGGTCGGGTTGTCCTATGATGACCTACGCATCAATCGTGCGGTACCCCTTCACCTGGACGTTAGCGCACCACCATAGCGATAGACGTACCTTGGCCTCCTTCAAGAGGTCGTTGTACACCTTTGCAATCGGGCCGCACACCTGGTAGTGGTTCTCGCCCTCCGCACGGTGGCATTTTTGCAGCTCGTCATGCACCAGACGGAGCTCCATCACCTTGATCCACTCCTCGCGGATAGCCTCATCCTTCCGCTCTTTGTTGGCTACAGTGGTTAGCATGCACCTCTTCTCTCACATACCAGCAGCGATCTCAGGCGTCAGCTTCATGCTCATGGCGGCGGTCACGACGACTCGGCGGCCGCCCGCGGGCGGCGCGTGCTCTGGCTCGGCCGAGCACGTCCCTGCAGGATTCCTGCCAAGTTGCAGACTGTTCGTGCGCGGCTACGATGGGCAAGCGGAAGCGCGCTGCGCGTGACACCTCGTCCCAGTTACTGCGCGAGCAAGAGGCACAGCACCCCAATGCCGTGGCCGGCAAGGTCGTGATTCCACAGAAGCGCTGGTATCGTCAGCGAGCCCATGCGAACCCATTTTCGGATCACTCGCTCGTGTACCCGGCACAGCCAAGTGAAATGGACTGGTCGGTACACTACCCCGAGCTCTGTGCTGCGGACGTGACTGAGAAACGAAAGGTTGAATTCGCCGATGTGGGGTGTGGCTTTGGTGGTCTGCTCATGCGACTGGCTCCACTCTTCCCTGAGACCCTGATTCTTGGCATGGAGATCCGCACACAGGTGACGCAGTATGTGCACGACAAGATCCATGCGCTGCGCCTGGCACATAAGCAGGGTGTTTCGAAAGATGCATCGGAGGAAAACGTGGAGGCGGAACCTGAGGGCGAGGAGGAGGCCAACGATGAGGACTCGGAGGAGCGCCGCCAGAACGAGCGTATGGTCCGCGAGGCAGGGCATGTCGCAGGCGGCTACCAGAACATTAGCGTTATTCGCACGAATGCAATGAAGTTCCTGCCGAACTTTTTCGAGCATGGCCAACTAAGCAAGATCTTCTTCCTCTTCCCCGACCCCCATTTCAAGGCGCGCAAGCACAAGGCCCGCATTATTTCGTACGTACATTTCTCTGACCCAGACCCACATTGCTTGCTGAATATGCATACGTGCTTCGTCCTGGCGGTATCGTATACACCGTCACGGATGTGCGTGATCTACACGAGTGGATGGTCAAGCACTTGACCGCTTTCCCTTTGTTTAAGCGTATTCCTGATGATGATCCTGTGCTGGCCAATGACCCATGCGTAGACGCTGTCATGTACAGCACCGAGGAGGGCCGCAAGGTCGAGCGCAATGCCGGCGACAAGTTCTTTGCGGCCTTTGTGCGCCTAGAGGACCCTGCTGTGGGCGAGGAATAGTCGCTTTCCTGTTTGTTGTACATGCGAGATCTACTGCATCAGCGCGAGGCGCGCCGACAAATCGGCCTGTGTGCTGACCATGTTCGCCAGGTACGACACCATAAACACATCCTGGAGATGGGAGTTGAACAGGGCGCTGAGCTCGTCGCCCTTCAGCCCCGCGGGCACCACACTGATGGTGTCGCTCAGGTACCTGCCCACGGCCTTGTCGCCCTCGATCTCGCCAGAGAGCACCTTGCGCACGTATGTAAGCACACGTTCCAGCTGCGCTTGCACCTGCTCTAGCGATGCCTTGAGCGCATCGAGATCCGTCAGTACCTCGCGCTTTTCCTGGCTCAGGAAGCGCAGCGCCGTCTGCTCAGGGCTCGACGTCAGCAGCATAGTAGGAAGGGAGATAAAGACACAGTCCTCCGGCTTCCATGTCGCGCCGAGAAGCGCACTCACATAGCACTGCACGCCGAGACCATTCTTCTCGTCAGCCACATTGGTATTGAGCGTCAAGTGGATCGCTTGGTGCGGCGCCGTCTCACGCGAGTAATGGTCCTGAATGAGCGCACTGTTCGCGTTCAGTTCCGGGCTGGTCGAGTACCAGCCAAGCACAACCTCTTCGGGGGACACTCGTAGGTGAAGGTCCAGCATGCGACGGTGGTGCTCGGCATCCAGATGGATCTGCCACGGGTCCTGGCTTTCACTGTGCGGAACAGCGAAGCAGTTGCGAATTTCCACCTCGTTCTCACTGCGAGTACCGAGCAGGGTTCCGATCACACGGGGCTGCGAAGCATCGCGGCGTAGGAAGTGGTCGAGGATCGAGAAGAGTGCCACCTTTGGTTAGCCAAAAAGCACGTACAGGATGAACCTTGACACCCGTAATCGAGCGAGAATGGAACACACCCGAAGCAGCAGGCGGGAAGCTCAAGTGCAGCGCTGACGACGACGCAAAAGTATTCTGGCCAGCCATGCTGTCGCTGATGAAGAAATTGGGTGTCCGGCAGCCGTCTTCCCCTAAAGCCACGTGGTAGTCGCTGCGGTAAGCAGTACGGTCGTCGCACTCCTCTCTACCACTTTCGCTATGCAGTTGTCCGAGGATACCAAGGTATGTGATTTTTTGTGCGTGTCTCACACGAACAGGAGCGGATTGTTCGCATTTTCGATGTCGCGAAAACCGTTGTTCACTACGGATGGTACGTGTTTTATTTCTCACGTTCAGGGTGCCGTTTGTCATTTACATCGGCTTCATGAGCAGCTCTCCTCGCCCGAACCTCTTCAAGTGCGTATTTGCTACTTATACAGAATCCTGAGCCCTCTTTCGTAATGATCTACTTTCCATGATCGTTGGGCTTGCAGAGAATGATATAGTGGGAATCCACATTTTCTTGTCCAAAATCGGGTGACGTCGCATCCACGATGTAGCCACATTGTCGATAAAAGGCACGAGCTGCATTGTTGGATCGAAAGACCGTGAGTGCCACTTTGCGCATGCCTGCTTTCCATGTCAGATGTTCGAGTATGGCCAGCATGGTCGAGCCTATTTTGTTGCCTCTGGCTGCTGCATTCACTTGCACTTCATAGCTGATGTCAGGGACTGCGACATACCAGTACGAAACCTCGACGATATCATCGCCGGGGTCAGCACATATGTCGTCATCATTCGTGTCGTCCACGTCATAACGCCACATCACGAACCCCAGCAGGTTCTGTGTTTTGATCGCATCGGTACTTGTCCTGGGTGAGCGCCGACGCGTGTCTTTTGTGTTAATATCCAAAGCAAGAAGAAAGCGTGATGTCGGGTGTTGCAGTTCGCCTCTCTTTGCGTCTGGATCCCATGCGCCCACTTGCTCATACATGTCACGCATATTGGATTCCAGCAGCTCAAAGATACATTCGTGCATGTCTCTAGAGAGCTCGCGCGCTTTAGCGATCACCACCTTGTACGGCCTGCGCGTGAGATTTCACACTCAGGTACATACAGCTTAGATTCTTGGACCAGGTCCATTACCCATCTTTGAAGCTGACACGACTTGATCTACACATTAGCCATGTCTCGACGCACCCTTTGGGCCTGGGCTACCTTGTGCCTGGCTCGGCTTGTATGCTTCATGGGTCCAATTATGTAAAATTACGATCGGCATGCGTTGAATTCGCGTTTTCTCAGGTCGACTTAATTTGAACTGCCTAAATCAACTCCATCGTGCGTGCGACGCTTGCCTGGCCATGTCGCTGGACTCTGCCTCGTCATTGAGGGAACGTGAAGATTCAAATGATTCTGAACACCATCATTCGAGTATGAATACTGTAAGGGAGTCTTTGCACGCCATGTCGGTGCAACTCAAGGACGGCTCGCGGAAGATCAACCAGTATCATTTGCTCAAAGAAATCGGCAAGGGATCTTTTGCCATTGTACATCTTGGCGAAACCAGTGATGAGCAACGCTTTTACGCTATCAAAGAATTCGATAAGCGTCGAATGAGACGGCAGCGTCTGATGGAGCTCCGCAAGCAGCTCAAAACTCTGTCGATATTGAACGACGACAAAGACCCGTTAAATCTCGTGCGCACTGAAGTCGCTATCATGAAGAAGCTTCATCATCCAAACGTCTTGAAGATATACGAGGCTTTGGATGACCCAAATACGGACCACCTGTATCTCGTCTTCGAATACTGTCACGGCGGTGTAGTATATTCTATCAAGCCAGGGCAGCAAAATACGCCTCTTTCCGAAGAACAAGCTCGTCACTATTTCCAGCAGATCATGTCCGGTGTCGCCTACCTTCATTCACTTGGAATTGCGCACAGAGATATCAAGCCAGATAATATTTTGCTCGCGCATGCAAAGGGCAACTGTAAAATCGCTGATTTTGGTGTTTCGGAAATGTTCATGAAGCCTGGTGACGACATGGTCTCGGATATGGCTGGAACACCTGCTTTCATGAGCCCGCAGTTGTGCAAAGCTGGGAATGCTTTTTCGCATGGATACACCGACGATGTTTGGGCTTGCGGTGTGACGCTCTATTGCTTCCTCATGGGTCGCTTGCCCTTCGACAAACCAGCTATTTTGGATCTATACTCGTCTATCGTGAATGAAGAGCCTGAATTTGACTCTCGCCTGAGCCCGGAATGCCTCGATCTCTTGCAAAAGATGTTCATCAAAGACGAATCCAACCGCATTACTGCGGATGCCATTCTTGAGCATCCCTGGATCACCAAAAACGGGACTGAGCCAGTGCCTAGCTATTCTGATCTTGAAACATCTCTTGAATCCATCACAGATGAAGATGTGCAATCTGCCGTGTGTCGTATCGCTAGCATGTTCACCGTGGCACATGCTGTCTCAAAATTCAAACGAGCAAGTTCTCGCACAAGCAGCAATTCCAACTCATGTGACAGCAACAGCGAAAGCAAGTCGTTGTCAACAAATACTCACGCTCCCCAGACGGACGCTTGGCTTCCAGAAAGTACAACTGACAATGTGATATCTCCGGAGCAAGTCAGTCATGATATGGCACCCTCATTATTCAGTCAACAAGTCGCTCTTTCTCCTTCTTCAACGATGCTACCACTTTCCCCACCAGAGTTACCCAAGGAAACACCGCAGACGCTTTCTAAACCCTTATTGGCGTCTTCTAATGACGGGGACGCCGCTGTTTGCGCATCACCTACAAGCACATCCATTGATGTACCAACTCAGTAGTCATCGCATAAACACTATTTTTGTTTGCATACACTAAATCTGTTACTTTTTAGGGCCGCCAAGCTACATGGTTAGTTCCCTTCATACACATACAGGAGCACCAATGTCCTTTCCTGAGTCGTTAGTTCTCCAATTGTTATACGTACCGCGCAGCTTCACTCCAAGGTTGCGCTCCATCTTCGCCAGGATCTGAGGGCTAGGGATGGCCTTACCACTCTCATAATCCTGAATAACAGAAGGTTTTTCGTTGATCTTGACGGCAAGATCTTTTTGTGTCATGCCCTTAGCCTGGCGAGACTGGCCAATGATCTTACCGACGGAGGCAGAGACCTTAGGAGGAGGAGCGACATCATCTTGACGGTCAAGCTTGGCGATACGCTGATGGTCCGTGCCTTGATGACCCTTGTTGTGCCCGGCCGCAGCTGTTGCCACGTTAGTTCATTTCAAAAGGAACACGTACTTTTGCGGTCGAGCGCGTTTACAGCACCAACCTGCTTGGCGCGCTCAAGGGCCGTAGGACCACGAGGAGCACTAGAGCCGCCTCCAGGTCGTGCCTTGCGTCCGATAACAACTGTCTGGTCCCAAGCCGACATACTGCCGATGTGGTTCGAGGAGAGATGCTGTGAGAACTGTGGAGGCCCATCTACTCATCACGCCACGTGAAGGTCCTTCGGTTGCTTTCTATCCAGTTTCTCCATCTGGGGTATCCTTGTTGGATGACATAATATTAAGGGCGCCACGCAAGGACTTGTGCATCAGCTGCTCCACGAATTCTTGGAGCGACAAAGGCCATCGTGTCATACCAGTCCTTATGCTTGAATCCTGAACCAAGCCACCAAAGAATCTGAGCATCTGGCGAGGTTTGGTTGTTGAAAAATAATATAGTATCAAGCCAGTCAATGCTAGCCTGATTTCGAGCCACAACCAGTTCTGACTCTTCCCGACGGACAAGATTCACCGTCGATCGTCGGAGCGGGATTTGTAAATAAGCCTTAGACAGTATCGTGTACGCTTGGCTCCGAAGTTTAGGACAGAGAAGTTGTGCGAGCGACCTTGGCCAGTAGTTTTGCGACGACGAATCCTTCAGTATCAAATGCAATTCCACATAAGATGATCGTAAGACAGATAGATACGCCTTATAGACAAACTGAAGGTGGTCATCATTAATCAAACACAATGGATCAGCTTGTCTCTGCAATAACAAACTTCGTCGTTGCAGGTACTCTTGTAAATGACCTGGACGCCCAGATGTTAGCGATTCTAATAACCACAAGCAGGTAAAGACGGAGCATGAGGCAAGCGAATCCTCCAAAAAAGTCTCCGATCCATGGATCTCATCTTGCACTAAATGTTTGATCATTAAGACGTAATCTGGGCCATCCCAGCTTGTATGCTTTTTGTGATCAGGATCAAAGTAGACGCATTCCACCAGCTTTGACACCGACAAACCGAGCTGCTGAGTATCTTGGCAAAGAATAGATAAAATCACAGAGAATTGATACACTGACGTTAGTAGAGAGTCAACGCACCCTGGGTTACCAATCCATCTTTTCGCTGACTGGCCACCAATCCCTCGCGAAGTTTACGAACTGCATGTAAAACTCCATCCAAATACTCTTTGGCATGCGTGAGTGACGGCGGCGAGTCAGACGGAAGTAAGTGCTTGGGTGTACCTGGCAGTACTGTGATGTTCGGCTTCTCAATTAATGACAACACTGACGGGAAAATTTGGCTATACTCATAAACTCGTTCATGAATATACATCCAATATTGCTCTTGAACATCATATTTCGTCAAGCTGGGTATAAGCAACGGGGTAGATCACCTACTTTTTCCCAACTTCCACACCTCGCGAGGGACTGGCCATCAGTTCCATATCGTCGATTGTTTTTGTCTTGTGGTGCCCACTCTTTTTCATTCCCCATCCTTCCTTGCCGCTCCTTCGGATTGAATGCTCTGAGCCAAACGACCCTGCTTGCCGGCTTGACGCCGTCATCTCCGACACGCTGCGATATGCTCAACGCCTACCTCCACAAGTACGAAATGCCCATGATCTACCAGATAGGGGCAGAATCACTGGAGAATAACAGCTCCGTTCTGTCCCATTGATACATGGATTTTTTTAAGCAAGCGTGACCTTACGTCCTTTTCGTTCAAATGGTACTTGGATGCAATCTTTTCAATAATATCCCTGAGTGCCACTTTTTCTTTGGACTTGGTCGTTTCTGACACCACAGACTGAATTGTGCTAAGCGTCAAAATCTTCTTGAGCGATTCGCTCTGTTTTTTTGGGGTATCTTTCTCACGCTTTTGCTTCTTGGATTGGTTCTTGGGCTCGTCAAAGATCGTTTCGTCATTTTCTTTTCGCTTCTCAGCAGTGACTGTGGTCTTGCCCTGAGTTTCTTGACGAGTTGGCTCAGTCGCTAAAGCTTGCGCTTTGGAAGGCACTTCATTTTGTGGCTTCTGCACTGTCTTCTTGCCTTTGTAGAGACTTGTCTATTAGTTCCCATCGGAAGTTCGTACATACCTCTTTTGATATTTCTCATCCTCTGTAATACATGATGAGTGCGCTTCCTTTGGAGTTGAGAATTGAACACTGCAATCCAAACATGTAAAAGGAGACCAGCACCTATTGTAGTGCTGTGGAAGTTTTGGCTTCTTCACAATGTCTCCGCAACCATCACAACTAAAACTGACCATGGCCACTGCACACGACTTCAGGCTGCGTCTAGAGAGAAAAAGTTGTTCGCTTACGTTAGCCCACGAGGTGCTCGGTCATCTCCACCAAGCTGCAAAAAGACCTGCATACTCTCTCCTTGCAGGTTCTAGAAGTGAAATTGACCTGTACCCCTTGGAACTTGGCAAGCCCGCCTCATTTATCAGCAACCCACATTCCCTGCGCATTGATGCACGGTAAAGACCTGTTATGTCACATAATTCGTGCCGCCGACTTTGGTGCGAAGCATTTTTTGACCTTTGAGTGATACCCCTGCCAGACATTTATCGCTTATGTGATGGGGAACCAGGCATGCAGCCAACCTCGCATTGGTGGCTCAACAGCCATTTGACGAAGCTGGCTGCATGTCCCCATTCGACCATTCACGCGCTATTCCTGTTCCCTTGCCTGCTCGCACGCTTAAGCTTCCGCATTCTTGGGCTCATTTCTTACAGTCCTTACAGACACGGTGGCCCAGTCGGCGCGCACTGGGCACTGGATCAAGGACTCGACGAGTTCCTGACCTGCATTGACAGGGAAATATAACGAGTCGGGGAGCCCCAAAGCTGTCGTCCTCCAAGACCTCGTTCAGTTGTTCTGCAACTGAGCCACTGTCCTACCTACTACATTCGCTCCCTTGGCTTGGTTCGTGGCTCTGAATTGTGCTGGCACTGGACGCGTTCGACTTCCACTATTCAATATGTCGGCATTTCCACGTTTTCCAAGCATGCAACCTCATCTGGCTCGACACAGCTTTTATGGCTGGCCTTTGTCTCATGAGGTTGCGGCCCCTTCTAATTCAGTTATGATGAAACCTCCCGCGGGGGCTCCTGCTGCTATGCCCGCGCCGCTCTCATCATTGAAACAGCGTCACTCTACTATCGTTCCGTTCAGCACGTTGGATGCAAGTGACGCCAATGCTAAGGCCAAGACTGCGGCTGTCCGTACGACTCGTGCACCCTCGAATACCATTCTATTTGAGATGGAGTACCAGCAAGAGAACTTTGAATACATGCACGAGTTGGAAAGGCAGACCATGCCTAATATTGAACTGATGAATGTCCAACCTGAGCTACACTGGTTCATGCGTCCTTATCTGGTCGACTTCTTGATTGAAATTCACCAGTCCTTCCGTCTTCGTCCTGAAACGCTCTATCTGACCATGAATCTGGTGGATAGATACGTATCTAAGCGCATTGTGTACAAGCGTCACTATCAACTTGTTGGATGCGCTGCTCTCCTGATTGCTGCCAAATTCGAGGACTCGAAAGATCGTGTCCCTACCGTGATGGAGCTGAGCCAAATGTGCTGCAATGCTTATGATCCTAGTGCCTTTACTCAAATGGAGGGCCATGTTCTTTCCACTCTTGGCTGGAACCTAGGTCATCCTACTGCTGAAAGCTGGCTTCGGCATGAGTACTCGTGTGCGCCACCCTCCAACCCTGCCACGCATAGTGTGGCGCGTTTTCTGCTTGAGGTGACCTTGTTCCACGAACGTTTTATTCCCATTCTTCCCTCGGCATTGGCTGCGGGTGCTATGCTTCTGGCACGTCATATTTGCCGTGATCTTCGTCCCAACTCTCAAAGCCAAGGTTCGATGGCCTCTGGTGCTGCCAGCCAGATCCATCAACATATGATGGAAAACTTGAACGACCTGTCCATGATTTTGATTAAGAAATACTCATACTCCTACTATGGAGAGGCATCAACTATTGCCACGGACTGGTTCCGTAAGCGCGTTGAAATCAAGAAGGCCATGGCTAACTCAAAGCCATTATACCGAATGGAAGCTTGCTCGAGTGATGAAGACGGTGAATCGGTGCGTTCGCATGACTCTGGCGCCTCCATTTTCTCTACGCCTTCTCGAACAATGAACCGCGATGATGACGATGATGACAGCATGCCAGTGACTCCAATGTCTCTTCATTCTGTTCAAGACACGTCTCTTAACTATCAAGGAACTCTGCCCCCACGATTTCCTTCGTCTGGGAACGCAGCGGCGCGTCCTATCACGATGAATCCTGACGCAAAGTCGTCTCACACGTCTTGGATGTCACTTGCTCAGCTTCGTCCTGTTGCCAAGCATCCTCGTCCGGCGTGTATGGAAGTTGATGCCCCCATGCCAGAGAAAACGGCATGATGTACCTAGCACATGATATATCTATAGGCTTGCACAGTCTTCACACATATGAACGAGCATGCAGTTTCGACTGGATTCCAAACCCTCTTTAGCAATCTACCAGGGTTATGGAATGGTTCGGCGATCATAAGTAAGATGTAATTTACCATCTAGCACCTGTGGATTGTTTTAAGGGTACACATCGGAACTAGAGTAGCAATAAAACATGATAGAACATCTCTATACCCAGAGAGATAGACGTATCAATCATGATGGGCATAAACGCCACTTTTTAGGCCGAAACCGAGGTGAGCAGGTCACTGTCACCGGCGTCAATCACAGTGAGGACACTAATAGGTTAGTACTGTTCGGTGCAATGCTGCCCATGATAGTAGGCTGCCGAATCCTAGTAAAGATCGGCCGGAACTCGCATCATGGGGCTGTTTCAACGTACCCAACACGGAAGAGCTTACCAGCGGCAGTACCGAGAGCAATGTTCGAGCCCTGGTAGTGGTGCACAGCCGTCTTGGAAAGCATGGCGTAATACTCGACCTCCGACTTGCGCAGGGGAGGGGTGTTCGCCGAGATGAGAATCAGCTTAGCCTTGCCGCTGCGCATGTTCTTAAGGGCGCTCTTGAGACCCAGAGACACCTTACCCGACTTCATGACGAGCTGAAGCTTCGAGTTAATGTTGTCCTGGCTAGACTTCTTGGTCTTCGTCTGCGGAGCCATGGTCTGCAAATGTTAGAACCAATCCTTTACTGTTTCTGGTACACAGGAGCCCTATTCTTTGAGGGCCAGAGCATCCTGCTACCAGGTGTGAGACACGTACATGCTGAGTTGAGTGGCTTGACGAGTGGAAGCGTCAGTGGATTTCTCTGCCATTGCCCTCCAGCGGCGTGGGTTCCCTTCGGCCGACGCTCATTTCGATTTCATCCACGTGACTTCTATAGTTTTGGAGAGCCGCCGCGGCGGGCGCCCTAGATCAACTAGGAAGCGCCGGCTTCTGCTCCTCACCATCAAGTGTCTATAACCAAAGGTATGTGGATACAATACCGTACACTCTTCATATGTTGTGCACATATTTTGCACAAAATAGGAGGGTGTATGGTCGGCATATATATGAGTGGATCGCTAACACGCAGTAGATGACGAAGGGTACGACGTCTATGGGTAAGCGCCAGTATGTATTGCAAAAGGAAGGAGCCATGTCCTAAGCTGTTTTTGGGGCATGGTCTCTTTGGGACAGAAGCTTACATGTAACAGCACTAAGACGCACACGCTTTGCCGTCGTTGCAACCGTCGTGCTTTCCACCGCCAAAAGAAGAGTATGTTCACACCCGGAAGGGACACTGACCAAATCAGCTTGCGCTGCGTGCGGTTACCCTTCTGCTAAGACCCGGAACTACCAATGGGGTCAGAAGGCTATCCGCCGGAAGACCACCGGTACTGGTCGCATGCGCCACCTGAAGGATGTGCCCCGCCGTGCCAAGAACGGCTTCCGCACTGGCGCCGCGCCCAAGGCTGTGGCTGTCTAAATATGATCATCCTCTAAATGACTTCGAGAGTCTTGGATACGCTTGACGTGCGAGATCATGTCTAGCTTAAAATGCTGGAGTCTATGAGGGGTTAGGACGTGGATCTGAGGTTGGTGTGGCGTACGATACACTGCATGTGTCTCATGTGCTCTATTACAGTTGCACCCGTATGCTATATTACCTTTCGTGGCTCTTTGTAGATGCGGGATAGTCCCAGCATGACCAAAAAGGACATCCATACCACATATGTCGTTTTCTCGACGCTGTTTTGCAAAGGCTATGCCTGTCTTGTAGCGGTCGGTTATGGACTTGGCCACTTGCCATGGCACGCGACCCTCTCGCGGAGCCGCCTGAAACGACGCACCACCGTGGATGCCGTATGCTTCCGTTTTCGAAACACTATCAACGCTGTGTGGCTCGCATACTCCTCATATCAATAGGTTGAACAAGGATACATTCCTGTATACAGCGTGTCATGCGACCCTCTACACAGGGTACTTTTTTAAGCCTCAACCTGGACGATCGAGGTCTTGGCAGTGCAGTAGATACCATCAAGGCTGATGCGTTAGCTCTCTCCACCACGGAGAAGTACGTACAACTTGCGGATATCCTTGTTCCGGACAAGAGTCACACCGTGGAGCAGCGCGGCGCTCTGCGAGACGGCGTCAATGTCATTCTGAAGGTTAGCTTTCATGTGGCTGTACGTACACCCTCAACGAGGACCTGGTCCTTCTGGGCCTTGTCGTCGGTGATAGTCACACCCTCCATCATGGCGACCTTGCGAACACGCTTCTCACCCAGGAAGTTCCGGATCTCCACGCTCTTCTTGTCACCAGCAATGATCAGGTTGATGGGGAAATGGGCGTACACAGCACGCATCTTGTACTGGAAGCCGACGGTGACACCCTTGATCATGTTGGCCACGGCGGCCTTGGCCGTACGGAGGCAGGCAAGGTGCTTGCGGCCACCGTGCCACACAATGAACTTGAGCTTCGAGCCCTTGGGGCCAGTGACGAGACGGATGTCCATGGCCATGTGGCGCAGGTTCTGATGTCAGATGCGAAGCGACGACGTACCTTCTGCAGCTCACCGCGAGGGCCCTTGACGGTGATGATACGCGAGTCAATCTGGACAGTCACGTTCTCGGGAATCTCGAGATCCAGGTCCTTGTAGATGGTAAGCATCGCGGATTACTCTGTTCAGGTGTTAGTATGCTGTCTTTCGAGAGCCAGATGCGGCGCGGACACAAACCTGGTACAGCCGCCGAGATGGGTAGGAGAAGGAGGCGCGCCAGCCGTGGAATTGTAGCGTGCGCTCCTGGGACTATTTCCACGTGATCTTCATAGTTTTTCTTCTTGCACGTGCAGTACCACGTGGCACTTACCAACGTGCTATCGACCTGCACGCCCGCCACGCCTGTTGACCGCGCACTGACGCAGCCAGTGTGCTGGCGTCTCTTGCACTGATTTCTCGAGCCGACTGCAGCAGTGTCGGCGGCGGTGTCCTGCTCATTGCCATTTCTTACACGTAGTTTGTGCAGGTTTTGTGATTGTGTGATGTATCCCAATGTATACGCTTATGGTGGCGCCCCAGGAGGGCAACGTATGGGCATGGATGGATATGCATACGGAGGCGGGTATGGGTATGGTGCCGGCTATGGCGCAAACAACTATGGTGCCGCAGCACCAGTTCCTGCGCAGGGCTATGGTATGATGCCTCCTCAGGATTCGCCGATGGCCAGCTCTGCTGCCTTTGAAGCCATGTTCCGCGGCCACCTCGCCCACCTCACCTTCAATTCCAAACCCATCATCACGAATCTCACGCTCATTGCCCAAGAAAATGCACAACGAATGTCCACGGTCGTGGCAAAAATTTTAGATGACCACATCCTTATGGTATGTCGTCCGACGCTGACGTTCAGGCCGCGCCGCCCCATCGGCTCCCGGCTTTATACCTGATCGACTCTATCTGCAAGAATATTGGGTCGCCGTACCCAGAGCTATGGAGTCCCCGTATCGTGACTCTCTTCATGGAATCGTACCGTGTTGTGGACCAACCTACGAGGCGACGCATGGAGGAGCTCTGGGCCACTTGGCGCGATGCCGGGCCGGCAGGCCGTCCCCTATTTGGCGAAAATGCACAGCAGGTGATTGAACGGTCACTATTCGGCAGTCAGGGTGCACCTGCCCGCTCTACAGGCCCGACACAGGCGCAGGTGGTAGCGAACATTGAGCGCATGTTGGCGCTGAAGACGCAGGCTCTGGCGCACAACCCCGCGGATGCTGCAATCGAGGAGCAGATCGAAACGCTTCGTGAGCTGAAGGACCGCATCAATGGCACGGCGTCGTCGCCGGAACTGCTGAGTGACGTGCAAAAGCAGCTGGACGCTCTGTCGCGTCCTCCCCAGGCTAAAGCGCCGCCCACCTCGTCTGACAATGGTGCGCCTGCCCCTTCGGCGCCCGGCCTTGCGTCTGCATCAGAACTGATTGCGAACCTCATGAAGGCGGGCCTGCTTCCCGCTGCAGCGCCTGGGTCCACTCCAGCCAGTGTGACTGCCCCGGCGGCAGCGCCGAAGGCTGCGAGCCAGGACCAACTGTACACAGACTACATCATGTCGCTGGAGGTCCGCATGACAAGTGTGGACCTGTCGCGGACGTCTGCGGAGCTGGAGCTGCTGATCCGCGACCACCTTCCGCTGCAGTGCCGCCAGTGCGCGAATCGGTACCCTGATGGGGAAGCCGGCAAGCATGGCCTTGACGACCACTTGGACTGGCACTTTACCCAAAATCGGCGTGCGCGTGCCAGCGTGGCGCGTGGTCAAAGTCGTGCTTGGTTTGATCCCATTCCAAGGTGGGTCCGCAGCGGCTTTGATGACGATATGCACGATACGGCCAAAGCCTCTAACGCTTTTGACCTCGAAGAGCCGGAGCAGGAGCGCGCCCTGCGCGAGAAGGTCGCCGCATCGTATGTTTCGGTACCGCTCGATGCGGAAGTGGCCGTGCGTCCATGTCGCATTTGTCAAGAAAAGTTCCAGAGCGAATGGAGCGAGGATGTGGAAGAGTGGATCTGGCGCAATGCCGTACTAATGGATGGCGTGTACTATCATGCGAGCTGCTACTATTCGGCCAAGTCAATGTCTGACAGTGTCCATGCCGTTGCGGTGGCAGCTACAGCCGCCACTGATGCCCCTGAAGCCCCCACCGAGGCACCCTCCGAGACAAGCCTCAAGCGCAAGGCCTCGCCGTCGCCAATACCGGAGAGTGAACCTGCTAAGAAACCGGTCCCTACCAAGCAAGAAGATGCATGACATGTACATAGCCTATGACGCCCCCGTCAGCAGCTTTTCGCCAAGTTGCGTGCACAGCTGTTCGGGCGAAGGAACGTCGCTCAGCCGCGCTGAGGCTTCTGACGATGCTGGAGCGACCAGCGCTTGCCAGCGTGCCAAGAAGGCCTCGTACGTCGTGCGCAGCGTGTGCAGGGTGGCCTTGACCAATGTCTCCACTTCCTGCGGATCCACATAGAGCGGTAGCTTTACGCGCATGTCGTCCACGTTTGCATCGACGCTCTGCTGAAATACGGTCCATGCCTGCCATGCCTTGTCGGGCGTCCCACCCGCCTGCTGCATAAAGATCTGGAGAGGCAGCGCGAGGCTTGCGCCGAGGTATGTGCCGATCTCGTTGGCGGTGGCTGTGATGGCCGCCTCGAGGTCTTCTAGCAGGGAAGACAAGGTCGACGGCCGACTGGGCGCAGAGCCCCAGCTGCCCAGGAACCAGAGCGCAGACGAGGACGCGTTTCTGGGCGCTGCGACAGGCGCATCCATATCGCCCACGCACGCCCGATTCTGCTGCACTTGCACTTGCAGGATCAGCAGGTGCTGCAGCTGGAACAATAGGGCATCGCCAGCGTCCCCATCATCGCTGCCAACCTTGTCGGCCCGCATGGCATTCGATGCCTCTTGCACTTTTTGCTGGCACGTCTGCACCGCCCTGTATGTCCAGCTCGCCAGTGCAGAAGGCGGGAGGTGCGGACGAAGGGCTTCGAGGAGTGCATGCACTGTGCGCACCGGTGCGTACCACGTCGAGAGCGCCGCATCGGATGAACCCGGCGCGCTCGATGAGCTTGTGCGCTGCCAATCGCGCAACACAGCGGGGTATGCCATATCATCGCGCGACGGCACAAAGGACACCACCTCGCTTTTGTACGCGGCAGTGGCGCTGCGCTCCAGACGCTCCACCAGCTCACTATACAGAGGCATGCACCACGGCTCGATGCGATAGTGCTGGGCTGCCGCTGCAAGCTCGGCCACAGCCTTTAGATCCAGCGCAGTCCACTGCGGCGCGAGCCACGCATGTGCGCGCTCATAGATCGTAGCCCATACCTTTTCGAGCCATGACGCGTCCGCGGCTGTGCCTGGAAAGACTCGCTCAGACAGGGCCTTTTCCTGCTCGCTGTACTGTGCCAAACTTGTGAGTACTTGCTCCAGCCGTGCGCGCAGCGGCATAGTAGGTTCGCCAGTGCTGCTAGTGCATGCCGCTAGGCAGTCACGCAGGAGGGATACGCGCCATTGGCACCACAGCGTCTGTGTGTCATGCCATACGCCTCGCAACTCTTCGTGCTGGGCGGCCAGACCCACGAGGTCCTCCATGAACTTGGCGTACTTGTCGCGCAGCGGCTCAAAGTGACCATACAGTAGATCGCTCACAAGCGGCGACGACGGATCAAGGAGGCTGCTTTCTGTCGCATAGTCGCGCACATGGAGCATCTCTCGCATCTGCATGAGCAACTCGTTGACGAGGTCCGTGCCGGCAGCTGCGAACGACTGTCGTACAATGCTCATGGCCCGCTGCAGCGCGTTCAACAAGCGCAGCTGGTAGACGGGCGCATCCATGTACTGCCGATGCGACGCCATAAACTTGAGCGCCAAGAGTAGACGGTCCACCGTGCTGCGAAACTCGGGCGTGTCGACACTGGTGCTGGCCGAGGATAGCAGCGCCGTGGCCGGCGGAAGAACGGAAAAGTAGCCGAGACGCAGCATAATATCATCGTGCTTGCGCTCCAAATCATTTTGGTCACTGAGCAAACGGCTAGCCTGTGCCATGAGATCCGACGAACTGTCTTGCACATACGCGAGGCCCGCGCGCAGCTCTGCCATGCTGCCCTGCACCTGCGCGATCTGCCCGCCCAGCTGATCAAGCTCGCGCAAGCTATCTTGCAGCACAACCAGATCGTGTGTGTCGTTCGAGTCCTGGGCCAGCGCACGCTGCGCGGCCATCGAGGCCAGACGCTGCGTCAAGCACATGCCTGGCGTGGACGGCGAGGGCTCCGGCGAGGGCTGCGCCAGCTCAGCTCGATCCCTTTGCGCAGACACCCACGCACTCACGCGGCTCACAGACACGCGCTGCGCATCGGAGAGCGGCGCATATTGCGTGTACCAGTCGTCCAGCGACAGGGCCGGCGTCGTGGCCATAGCTCAAGAACCTCCACGTGGCGAAGCCTGACTTGCACCATGTCGGCAAACGCTTGGCGATCGAAGCCTGTGGCTCAGGATGTGAACTATCCGGACGAAGGAGCGCTCCACCATGTGTTAGAAAAGCTAGAGAAACTCCCTGGTCTGGTGACGCCTGTTGAAATTGATCGGTTGCGCGCGCAGCTCGCTAGCGTCGCAGACGGCCAGGCGTTTCTGCTGCAGTGTGGGGACTGTGCGGAGCTCTTTTCCTACTGCAATCCGAGCCAGATTGAGGCCAAGATCAAGATAACGTTGCTCATGTCGCTGATTATCATCTACGGTGCACGTCTGCCGGTCGTCCGAGTGGGGCGCTTTGCCGGGCAGTATGCCAAGCCGCGCAGCAAGCCCACCGAGGTCGTCGAGCTCCCTGACGGCACCAAGCAGGAGGTGCTGAGCTTCCGGGGCGACAATGTCAACGGCCTTGAAGTCGATGAACGCACACCCGACCCCCAGCGCCTGCTCATGGCCTACTTCCATGCAACAGCAACCCTCAACTATGTGCGTGGCTGCTTGTCGAGCGGCATCGCCGACCTGCACGCGCCTCACTCGTGGAACTTCCACCACGTCCAAAACAAGGAGCTGCAGGAGCAGTATTCGCGCATCATGGATGCTATTACCGATGCTCTTGACTTTATGCACACCGTCGGCGCCGACCCTGGTGCATCGAACTCGGCGCTGAAGACGGTCGACTACTTTTCTTCGCACGAAGGACTCATGCTGGAGTACGAGCAAGCACTCACGCACGAGACTCCCCGGGGTACATACAATCTCAGTGCGCATACCGTCTGGATTGGCGACCGCACGCGGCAACTGGATGGTGCGCACGTCGAGTTTTTCAAGCAGATCCGCAACCCAGTGGGTGTCAAGGTCGGGCCATCGATGAGCCCCGCTGAGCTCGTCGATATACTCGAGGCGCTCAATCCCAACCTCGAGAAGGGACGCGTTACGCTCATTTCGCGCTATGGCGCCAGCAAAATCGCCGACCTACTACCTGCGCACATCCAGGCAGTGCAGTCGTCCCGCCATGCCGGCACGGTTGTTTGGTGCTCCGATCCCATGCACGGAAATACCATTGCTTCGCCCTCCAATCCCAAGGTGAAAACGCGCGTGTTTAGCGATGTTGTGGCCGAATTGACAAAGTCCATGGAGATTCATGCATCGATGAACAGTTGCCTCGGTGGTGTGCACCTAGAGCTGACGGGCGATGAAGGCGTGACGGAATGTATCGGTGGCAGCATGGAGCTTTCTGACGAAGAACTCGCTCGCCGCTACCTCACGCATTGCGACCCTAGGCTCAACTACGAGCAGTCCTTGGACATCGCCTTTATTATCAGCCAGGTACTCCGCTCGCAACGCCTAGGCACCAACGAAAGCGCCACCCTTGTCCAGGCTCTGTCTCGGTAATGACAATACAGATAGAATGCTACGAACATTAAACACGAATGGCCAACGCTCGCTATAGCACAGTCTGAGCAAAAAAATACACCCAATAGGTTCGCCTGCGAACGAAAAGGGAAGAGGCCGACTAACGTACTTACTTCTGGGGCGCAAAGCCAAGACGCTTCTGCTCCATGTCAAAGATGACCGAGGCGCCCAGGAAGAACGAGTCACCAACGATCCAGGCGTTCATCGGCAGCTGGTCCTGACCACAAATGGTCAGCACGCAGCGGCCGCCCTGCTTGCCGTAACCAGTCTGTTCCTTGGAGAACTTGAAGTCCTTGCCGGCAATGTTCACAGTAATGTCGGGGGTGGTGTTGCAGTCGTACGTAGCAAAGAGTTGGCCCTGCTGGGTAAAGGTCTTCAGACCATCAATCTTCGAGAAGACCTGGCGCACCTGATCCATGGGGCCAGTAAGAATCGTCGAGCCCGTGTCCACAATTGCGTTGATCTTGACGCCGTTCACACTGGCTCCCGTAGCCCAGAAGCCTTGATCAGAATCCACATTGGACCACGCAGGGTCACCGCTGTACTTGGACGTGTCAACCGCACCCAACGTCAGGGTAGAGCCCTCGCCCTTCTTCAGCGTGAATTGGAAGACACCGTGCGAAACCTGCTTCTGGTCCATCAGCGAGTAGAAGAACGGCTTAAAGTCACCATGGAAGGCAGAGAGACTAGCAAAGCTCATACCAGCAATACCCTGGTTGCCACCCTCCTTTTCAATGAAGGTCTGAGTCGAGCGACCCACCGCCACATTCTTACCCGAAATGGGGCCAATCTTGAAGTCGTCCGTGTAAATAGTGCCCTTGGCTGTCGTACCATCACCGTAGGAAGTCTCGAAGCTCTGGCCAGACGACTTGGACGACTTCGACTTGTGGGGGTCGTAAGCGTCAGGGTTCACAATGACATCAGCCGAGCCCGTGTCAAAGTCAATCAGGAACGACTGGCCGCCGAACGAAACCTCGCCGGCCCAGAGCTGCTCGTTCGAAATATCATTCAGTGGCAAGTTCGTCACACCACGCTTTTCCTTATCGTCGTCCAACAGGTCCGAGAGAAAACGCAGCAAGGGATGCTGCTTACCGGTGTTCTTGTGGTAGTTGCGCATCATATGCTTGTACTTGCGGTTCATGTTGTTGAAGTAGCGCGAAAGTGCCTTGACGTCCAGCTCATCGTCGGCCTTGATAAACATGTTGCGCCGAGTGAGCTGGATCTCGTTGTCATTCTTAGTGCTTGCAGACACAGCCGAAGTGGCAAAGAGGCCAGCGACGAGGGCAGCCAAAAGCTTCATCTTGAGGGAACGGCGGTGGGTAGGGACTTTGTTCAGAATCCGGCCGTTCTTATAGACAGGGGTCCCCTACTTGTGTCCAATGTCGCTAACTCAAATCGCCGAAAGCAAAGAAGGCCCGAGTGACGCATATGCGCCCACATGAATAGGCCGTACCAATCATGACCGATCATACTCTTGATTACAGGTTACCTATGCGAGGGAGGCTCGCACTCCCTTTTCAGCCAATTATATTCTACAAGGATCTACCAACGAGGTCTCCACTTCGCTTTGATGCATTTGGTGGGGCCTGGAAAATCCTTGGCGTTGGTGTCTTATCGTGATATTTTTACTCCACAGAGCTCTTGAGCGCAAGTCTGTTAATCCGGCAACATCATGCGGGTGATATTTCTGGGACCTTTCGGTACCTATTCACACGAGGCTGTACAATACTTTGTGGGACAGGCCGCCTGCCAACTGATACCCCAGGATACCATTCATGATGTGGTGGCTTGTGCTTCAGAACAATGGCGCATGGGGCATCCCACCATAGCTGTCGTGCCTGTGTCAAACAGTTTTCTGGGGATTGTCGAGGAGACGCTGACCTGTCTCGCATCATCTACACTGTTTGGACAGGCGGGGCAGGTAGTGGTAGGCGAAGTGCCTTTGTCTATTCAGCACAGCCTGCTCGTAAAGCCGGATGCTTCTGGGAAATCACCGCCTTTGACTTCTATTAAGGAGGTACACAGTCATCCTCAAGCACTAGGTCAATGTGCAGAATACCTCGAAAGAAACATGCCACAAGCGCAGCTGATACCCTCCAAGTCTACCGGCGCTGCGATACCTCATGTCCTACAATCTCCGGATTGTGATGTGGCTGCCATCGCTTCCGTCGTCTCTGCTGAACTGTATGGATTGAACGTATGTGCGCGATCCATCCAGACGATGGAAGGTGCGTGTTAGACTAATTGACACAGATAACGTCACGCGGTTCTATGTTATTACGAAGGATCCAAAATATACGGATGTGGCCATGTTTCTCAACGAGTGCCGAGCCGCTTCCAAACTTGCTTCAAATGTGTATCGTTCGTTGATACGTATCCGGTTCCCAAAGTCAAAAGAGATCGATATCAAAATTCTAGTGGAGCAGCTAAGATTGTCCACCAACTCCCTATGGACTGTGGCAGATGTTCACACTACAACTACGACAACAGACGATTCCATTCTTTTCGAGGTTGATTATCGAAGAGAGCCCAATGTCGATTTCTCTCCTCCTCCCTCCGAAGTGCCTGCATCCTTGATCCAATTTATGCATTCTTGGCCCACTCCATCTAGTATTGACTGCCTCGGAGTATGGGCTGTACCCGCTTCTGCGTGCTAAAGACGGCGAAATGCTGGCTCTGACATATATGGCAGTTTGTCTACTCAATCACTCCCCCTTTTTTAGAAATTTAATCCAGACATATGTACAGATCCAAGATATCCTGTAGGTTAGTGTTGCTCTTGCTTGGGCAGTAGCACTCAGGTAGAGCTAATAACTTGCTATCATGCGCGACGTGGGTCTCGAGTCCAAGTCGCTCATGAATTTGGTTCAAATATTTCATCTTTGTGCTGCACTGCAAATGTATACGTACAATCATCTGGTTGCTCTTGCACTAGGGTCTTCAAGAGGCCAGGTGCTTCTGTGCAAAGTTGGCGGGGGGGTTGCACGATCCCCTATTCATTACACGTGACATTAGGGAACCAACGCTCAATCATTAGCCGCGTTCAGTATTCAAATCAACATGGCTGCTCCATCGCAACTACCTCCTCCAAGCAACGATCTCTCTCTGGTTGGCCACGATGAAGAGCAGATTCGCTTGATGGAGGAGCGCTGCATTGTCACGGATAATGACGATAACATGTTGCGCGATGGTAGCAAGAAAGAATGTAAGTTTCCACAGCTCACGCGCAGGCCATCTGATGGAAAACATCAATAAAGGGCTCTTGCACCGGGCCTTTTCGGTGTTTCTGTTTGATCCGGAAACAGGAAAGCTGCTTCTCCAAAAGCGGGCTCCAGAGAAAATTACCTTTCCCAACATGTGGACCAACACGTGTTGCTCTCACCCGTTGGCGGTGCGTTCGGAGATGAATGGTAGCAGCGGGGCCAAAACAGCTGCCCAAAGAAAGCTCGGGCATGAGCTTGGAATCCCTGCTTCTCAAGTTCCGGTGGATATGTTCCAATTCCTCACACGCATTCATTATTTGGCTCCAAACACGGGCCCATGGGGCGAGCATGAGAGTACGTCAGGACGGCGCTGACAAACAGTTGACTACATCCTTTTTATCACAGCTCATGTTGATTTGAATCTCAACACAAATGAGGTGTGTGACGTGAAATGGGTCTCCATCGATGAGCTCAAGGCCCTCATGAATGAACTAGACCGTAAGTATACCGTCCTCACATGGCAGCGAGTGCTTTCACGCCATGGTTCAAGTTAATCGTGAATGCATTCTTGTTCCCGTGGTGGCAAGAACTGCTAGACAAGAAGAATGACAATGCCTTTGATGCCAAGGCCTTGGCCCAGCGTGAAAACGACACAATTCATCGTCTGTAGATGCTTGATACCTCTATAAAAATTAACCTGTGGTTGGCATATCACCTTGCGCGGCGGTATTGTGCTCTTGAAGCCATGCCTGGTGTCAGTGAGAGACACGTACATCTGTTTCCCAGATAGGGCGTCGTGAATCATTCGAAATAATCTTTTGGGCCTTGGCAACGTTCACAGTGAGAATATTCTGCGTATAAAACTGGCTGTACGTACCCCAAACCATTCATTCAGATGCATATTATCGATCGCATCTTCAGCATCTTCCTCATTTGAATAGGTAATAAACGCATACCCGCGGTGCATAGATACTGACGTGAGCCGCCGCAACTTACCATTTTCCGTTTCCCGGGGAAGCTGGATATCTGTAATATCTCCAAAAGTGCTAAAGAAGGATAGGAGTATGTCATCGGTTACCTGTTGGGCAAGCCCACCTAGACGTCAATGTTGCTTCACGCACCAACATAGATGGTTTTCTGCGTCGCCATCACGGATGGGAGCCGAATGTGGAGAAATGGGCGCAATTCGATTTTCTAGACGCAGGAACCTGAAGCGCGCGGCGGCCATGGAGCCACTGTGCACATGGCTCTGCGCCCAAAACATATGGTGCGACCCTCGCCTCGAGTTAGTTCGCATGGATGCGGATGACGATACAGATGGAAGCTCTGCACCAGGCTCATTGGCAGTAATAGCACGCGCGTGCATTCTCCCTGGTACTGTAGTGGCTCGTATACCGTGTTTATCCCTCTTGTGTGTCCCTTATTGTGCTTTGTATGAGCTGGATTTGTGCAAAAAAGCTGTGAGTATATGCAAGCCCTCTCTATGTCTTGCCATGTGCGTCCTTTATGAGCAGTCACTTGAGTCGTCGTCAAGATTCCATGCATACCTGCGTTACTGTGACCCTGTGTCTTTACCATTGTTTGATACTACCTGGGATGACGACCCATATTTCGCACATACAGAAGCCTGGCACAGGCTAAAACGCCGCCAATATGCGTATCAAGAAGGCCTCGGCTATCCAGGCACATGCAAGGTAGGTTGGCCGCACTGACGCAGACGGAGCTCTACGATTTCTATCGGGCTTGGGCCGAGCCCATTCTTGGACAGGCGCTTGAACACATGCCGAGTTTCGACAGATTTTTGTCTGCATTTTCTATTGTTTCCTCTCGGGCATTTGTTATTGATATCTATCATGGGTAGGTGGCCCAGCGCTCATCACAGCTTGTGTCTCGTACCTGTAGCGGACCTTTTCAACCACTCTGCTCCGAACAATATACAGGTCGAATCTGATCCAGAAGTTTGCATAAAATGCGGCTCAGCGAAACACATACATTGTCACGAGCGCCCCAGCGCCGCCCCCCGAGGACAGGTTGATATTCGTTGTACTGAAACGATGGAAGATGGTGATGAGGCGATGAACACGTACGGAGACTTGGGCAACGCTGAGCTTGTATGTCAGTACGGATTCTCCTTGCCATTTAAAACCGGCTGGGACCGATGCAGCTGGGATATCCGCGTCACATGCGAGCGCAAGCTGGTTGCAAGCTTGCTTGGAGTGCCAGCGTCTATGCTTCAAGAGGATTTGACCGTATTGGAGCCTGTCGATATATCAGAGTATCAGCGCCAGCATATGGAGGACGGGATGGCTCCTTCTTACGAAGAACAAGGGGCTGTCTACGAAATGGCGCCGCTCTCTCATCCTCATGATCGCTTGTGTCCTCTTTTTGTGGATGGTCATGGACGTCCTAGCTGGCCCCTATGGCGCCTTTGCCTATGCAGCAATGCAAATTTCTGTCATGCGGATGAAATATTGAGAGAACCTATGCTACCCGAGTGGGAACGTCAGTGGGCGATGCGCGAGCCCCGTGGGGAGGCCCGTATTACAACAGCTTGCAGAGCCATGCAGCGCCTATGCGAGAATCGACTAGAGCAACTTTATGTCACCTTTCATGAAAAGGAAGCCATGGAAGAACTCGAAACCGCTAAACATCATGTGCGCCGCAGTATTGTATACCATGCCCTCCAAGACATGGACATGCTCCGTGCGTGCTGGGCGCGCCATGCGCCTCCATCTGGATGAACACGTGATATCAAAAGTTCTTGTCCCACGTATGCAAGTGGGGTGGACCTGGATCGTTGTACGCACACGTCCTTCCTGGTTTTCTCGCACCTTTCACACATTTAACGAAAAAGCACACATGAATGCGCGCGAGAGATACGGCGACTGGTCTCGCAACCAGTTGCTTCGCCGAATCGCTCAGCTCGAAGGGCGCGCCGAATCTATGGGTCAGTCTTTGCCGCCGCCGCTAGATGCGCCACAGCCCGCATCCAACACCAAAGAGGCCAAGAAGCCAAGGCCTTTTGATATCAATGCACAACCGTGCCGAAAAATCGCGCTGCGGTTCTGCTATGATGGCGGGCAATATTCTGGCCTTGCTGCCCAAACTGCGCAGGCCACGCCGTTGCCCACAGTGGAAGAGACACTATGGGAGGCTTTGTGCACGGCTCGACTGGTGGACGCATCTAAGAGCATGGATGATGCAGGATGGAGTCGCTGTGGACGCACTGACGCGGGCGTGAGCTCTGCAGGACAGGTAGTCGCCTTTTGGGTCCGCAGCCAGTGTGTCGACGAACGGCACATGCGGTGGCCTAACGAGGAGCACCCCCAGGTCCCCATACAGTTAAAAGGCGAGCACGATGAAGAGTTGCCTTACGTGGCCACACTGAACCGGCTACTCCCGCCGTCCATCCGCGTACAGGCCTGGTCGCCTGTGCGTCCCGACTTTTCCGCGCGCTTCAACTGCGTGTACCGACACTACAAGTACTTCTTCACACTCGGAGCTCCCCACACGCTGACTTGGCAGCCTGAAGGACCCTCTCAGTTTTCCGGCCGCTTGAATGTGGACCGAATGCGCGATGCTGCCTCGCGTTTGGTGGGCGAGCACGACTTCCGCAATATGTGCAAGGTCGATGCTTCGAAACAGATTACCAATTTTGTTCGCCGCATCGATGGTGCCACAATTGACAGGGTGAGCACAGGATGGCGCACAATTGTGGGTGATGAGGTAGCCACCAACGATACCGATGAGCCGATGTATGTCCTCAACTTGCGTGGTTCTGCCTTTCTATACCACCAGGTCCGCAATATTATGGCGATCTTGTTCATGGTCGGTGCGGGTCTGGAAAAGCCTGACGTTGTGGATGAGCTTGTAAATGTACATCAAGGAGCTGCAGCCGCTGACCGCATGCGCGCGCGAACATGGATCGATTCGTTTGGCGACCACATCGATGCACAAACCACGGACAAGTCTCTGATGCGCGACCTACCTGAACCTCACACTGACCTGACTGTATATGAAACCAAGCCCAGCTTCGAAATGGCTGCGGACCGTCCACTGATGTTGTGGGAATGCGGATTCCGTCCCACAGATCTTCAGTGGCGTGCTTCTGCGTATGCAGGTGCCATGCCACCGCCAAACCATGTGAAGGTCGACTATACACCCAGTGTTCGCGCTACTTCCCAATTGCATAGTCTCTGGACTCGGGAGGTTATTCATGCGGAGCTGCTGCGCCATTGCCTTCTCGCGAGTATGACCGGAGAGAACACGCACCTCTCGTCGGAGTCGACCTTTGCTGAAACACGCACACCCGTGCTCTCACCTCCCCTTTCCTCCTCTGAGGTGCCTGCACTCCGGGCGAAGCTCGTGCCACTAGGTAATGGCGTCGTGCGCCCCACTACTCGATACACTGCCTTGGCTGCACGCCCTCGAGACGTATCAGCTGCGGAAAAGAACAAAAAGTGGCGGGAGGGAAAGGGCCTCCGTCGTGCTGCGCGCCGTGCCATAACCAAAAAGGATGAGGCGCCCTCGGAGCAGACCCCATAGTGCACGTACGGCGCAGGCCGTCGAGGCGTCGAATTGGCTTAGATCAGCGCAGCAGGAGCCGCTTCGCTGGCTGACACACTTTACGGCTTTAGCCTCCACTGTGGCGACGACTGCAGCACCATGGCGAGTGCAGCGCCCGTGGAAGAGAGTGCTGAGATGCCTCGGGAAAAGAGTTTGCGACCACAAATGACATTCGCTGACCGAGCTATCGCCTCTGTGGCTGGCTCTTTGTCGACCTCTTTCTTGATGACTCCGCTGGATGTAATTAAGACAAGACTACAGACACAGTGGGATGGCGCCGCCCGACCTTCCACGCAGGGGGTCGCTGTCGCTATGGGCGAGCCAAAAGGACCCCCATGTCCTGTACATGGGACACAGCCACACTCTGTGCCGAAGAGTGTGCTCCTACAATGGATCCGCCCTGTGACCAACACTGCCTCCTCGCACGCCATGCCCCCTTCTTTCTACCCCTACTCCATGTGTATATACCCAGACAAGTGCAGCACGGCGCGCATGTGTGAAGAGGGATTTCTGCTTGAAGGACGCATGAATGGCATATGGGATGGCTTGCTGAAAGTGGCTCGGGCTGAGGGATGGCGTTCTCTCTGGCGTGGTCTGTTGCCTACGCTCGCCATGACGATACCCTCTCAAGTGACTTACATGTCATGCTACGACATTTTCAGGAAGTCTCTTTTGTCTATCGAGACGCCTGTTCCCGTGCTGAACTCTGTACGCAACAGAGTAACTGAAGAGCCACTGCTGCTGCTCATCGACTCGACCTGTGATATGCCTTGTGAGCGCTCGGAGCCCGTACTGCCCGTCACGGTGCAACAGAAAAAGATGCCCCTTTTAATCGTGTCTCTGATCAGCGGTGCGCTTGCCCGCTCCATCTCCGCGACACTGGTAACGCCGCTAGAGCTTCTGCGCACGCGGTTACAGGCCTCCCATGGCCGTTCCTCCTCCCTGTCTGTGATCCGCCCTCTGGTAGAGGAAGTGCAGACCCACGGTGTCTCTGTCTTGTGGCGCGGCCTTTCTGCAACGCTTTGGCGCGACGTTCCGTTCTCGGCGATCTACTTTACGGGATACGAGGCCGGTAAGGTGCTTCTCACTGGCGGCGGTTTTGGCGAGAGCCAGACGTCGACGTTCTGGCATGAATTCGGCTCTTCTTTCATTGTCGGAGCAGTGAGTGGCAGCATTGCTGCCATGTGCACGCATCCATTCGATCTTGTCAAAACGCGCCTCCAAGCTGAACAGACTCAGGCAGGCAACTCGCTCTTCCGTGTCCTACAACAAATTGCCGCCAGAGACGGCGCCAAGGGGCTCTTCCGCGGCCTCTCGCCTCGTCTGGCCAAGGTTGCCCCGGCTTGTGGCATCATGATCGGAGCATTCGAGGGTGTCAGCCGCCTCCTGGCACACTCACGTACATACTAGTCTTGGTTCGATACCCTTTCATTCTATGTAAGCGTATGCAGTTACAAGCCCATCAACTGCATAATAGCATAGCCAATCGTAGCAATGATCAATGTTGCCAAGATACTGGCGGGAATACCCACGCGGAGGAACGTCTTTACTGACACGTAGTGGTGTCCCACCTCGTCCTCCAAATTAATGGCAGTCATGTTGGGGAAGCCCGAAATCGGCAGACCCATGGCCGCACTAGATGTCAGGGCCGTGGCCATGATCAGCAGGCGGGGGTGCGGCTCTGCCAAGTTTGCGCCCATTTGCGCGGCAATAGGCACCAACAAGACAGCAGCAATCGTATGCGAAATAAACGTGGCAACCACCAGTCCGACACCGACAAGAATCACAAGGATTCCCCAAAGTGGCAGTCCGTCGACCTGGCTCTGCACGAAACCGTCCAGGCTTTTCAAAAGACCACTGGATGATACACCTTTGCCGAGCGCAATACCGCCCATGGCCAAGAACACAATCGTCCACAAAAAGTTGTTAAAGTCTTCTTTTGTCAGAATACCTGAGCCAAAAAATAGTACAAGTGGCACAACGGCTGTGATAGCCATATCGCCCATGATATCCTCAATGCGCCGCTGGAAGCACCATAGCACAATCGTGCCAATGCAAACAGCCGAAATGAACCACTGCTTTCGGCTGAAAGATTCTGAGGACTCGGGCAGACGCTTGATTACAACTCCTCGGCCGGTGCCAAACGACCACAAAAGAAGCACCCAGAGCACGATCAGCGAAATGCCACTCACAGGGAGGGTAATACCGAACCACTGAAGCCATCCCAGCGGCACCTCCATATACTCAAGCGCAATCAGATTCTGCGGCGATGCAATCGGCGATGTCTGGCCACCAACATTGGATGCCAGCGCAATGCCCATCACCATACTTGTCGCATATGGCGAACGGGGAGGCAGGTTGCGCAGAATCGGCTGTACCAACGAGAACATCAGCACGGGCGCTGCCACATTTGAGATCCACATACTCGCGAAACATGCAACCAACATATGGGCTAGCAGCACAATACTGGGTCGTGTTCCAGCATAGTGAAGCACGCGCGTTGCTAGCACCTTGTCAATCCCGTACTTTGACAAAGCTGCCGCAAGCGTGAAGCCACCCAAAAGCAGCGACACATTGGGAGCAAACATCTGCTGAAAAATCCACTTGCTCGTCTCCGGTGCAGTCAGACGCCGGCCTTCGCCATCGTTCTCGCGCACGACACGCAATGTAACAATCAAAAACGGAACCAAAAGGGACGTCACGAACAACTCCACGACCTCTGTCACCCACAAGCATGTGCACAAAACAAGCATCGCGAAACAGTTCTGCACTTCCACTCGATCAAACAAGCGGAACGCAGGCACCTTGAGAAGTAGAAAGAAGATCAGTAAGGAGCCAAAAAGCTGGAAGGTCCCCAACGTCAAAAATGGTGGTAGCATAATTTCACCAAATGGCGTCCAAAGCTTGTTTGGCTGCTTCGGCTCTTCATCCAACAAATGGGCAGTCGATGAGCCCATAATACCCTTTTCGAGCGATGCAGCTTGAGCACGACGTTCAATATTGATCATCTCACGCCAGACCGTATTTCGCTGCCACACCACTTCCTCGCGCAGCTGCATCCTCAATTGCTGGTGCGCTAGTTCCTCGTCCCCACGAGCGGCGACTCGGGCGTACATATGGACCAGTTCCTGAATCTGCTTGCGCAAAAGGCTTACCGCATGCGGCTGGAAAGGATACTTGACTTTGACCACATTTTGCATATACCGATCTTTTAGCGAGTTGCTCGTAATTTTATCGTATTTTTTCAAGATCTTCTCCATACCTGTCAAGTTAAGGTGCGCATATTGTTGCAGCTCATTAAGTGACGTGTAAATTTCGACAAGCTTGCGCTTTAGCGTGAGTCGCATGTCGATTGCATAATCGTCCTGAGCGGCCCACACACTCGCCGCAACACCATCCTCCATAGCATGACTCCCTGTTTCAAGAGCACCACCACCCAAACCAATAGAACTGAGTCCAGAACTAGAGGGACTGCTTTGGTGGCGTGTTTTATGATACGAACCACGCTTTCCAAATGTGTTGATCCAGCGACGATGCACCGGGAGCGCATCAAGCAATTTGTCTGGCGACGGGGCAGGTCCAGCTGCAGCTTCGGTGTCACTCATAGACGTAGAGGAATGGTGGCGTTTGGGCGAATACCACGAAGGCTGGGAGCGATGAGGTGCCTGGAGGTGCGTGTTAGTAGATTCGTCTCCTTCATCCTCGTTCGAGACATCGGCATCGGACTCGCCCCCTGAGCCTACATTGTATTCATCTTCTGCGATCTTGATATGTTCATACACCATGACTACTTCATCGCAAAGTTCCTTTTCCTTCTCGCAGTAAAAGTCAACGATCTTGCGGAGTTCTTTGTCCAGGTGTGGTATAAATTGACGATCCAGGTCGGAGGGATCTTCGTGCAAAAGCATGGCTGACTCGCTCTCGAGCCCTTCCACATTATGTCCCACATTTTCTAGGTCTGTGGAACTGTACTGAGAACGTTCCAGGGTGTATACAATCTTTTTCAGATGCTGGTAGCTAATTGTCAGTGTCGTCCCTAGACATACTTGATATAGTGTTCCACCCAGTCAGGCACACTATTCAGTTGTAAACTGTGAGAGACTATCGCATAAGCACAAGTACCACTCACACTTCATTTCTCCAGCGGCCCATCCAGTTACTAGGCAGTACCACTTGCACAGCTACCACAGTACCAACAGTGTCGTACCGATTCAATCTAGCGCATAGCCTAGCCCCGATCGTACACCAGCCTTGTCACGTGCCCCATATCTGGCCCAGATCGAGCGCCGCACCACCTGTCCGTGCGACGCACTGTTCGGGAATGGAGGCCATCAAACTGCAGCGGAAGTATCCTGAATTGTATGTACATAAAACTAACGCATAAGCTCCCAGGAGGAGATGATGTCGATTATCTCCAAGTTCAAACAAATTGACATCGATGACCGTGGTAGTCTTGATCGTCCTACTGTACTGCGTGAGGTGCAGCAGTTGGAGTCAGTGTCTTACGATCAAGTTCGGGAAACACTCAAGGATGTGAACTTGGACGCCAGTGGGCGCGTTGAACTTGAAGATTATGTCGATGTACGTCCAAAGTAACTGACAAACAGCTCGTTTCTCGCTTGCGTAAAGGTAGCAATGCTCAGGCAGGTGTTGTTTCCAAAGGCAAGTTGACGGTAAAAGGCCACCATGCTTCTACACAACATACAATCAATGATGACGAGCGGACGGAATTCACTAGACACATTAATATGAGTCTAGATGGTGACGCCCACATAGGCTCACGCCTGCCCATCCCTACGGACACCTTCCAAATCTTCGACGAGTGCCGCGACGGTCTTCTTCTCTGCAAGCTCATTAACAGCGCTGTCCCAGAAACTATCGATGAACGTGTTTTGAATTTGGGAAAGATGGGAAAGGGTCCCAATGCATTCCAAATGACGGAGAACAATAACATTGTGATCCAGTCCGCCAAAGCTATCGGCTGCAGCGTCGTGAATATTGGTGCTCAGGATATTACTGATGGACGCGAACATTTAATCCTGGGTCTAATTTGGCAAATCGTTCGCCGAGGCCTTCTTAGCAAAATTGATCTCAAGCATCATCCCGAGTTGTATCGTCTACTCGAGGAAGATGAAACGTTAGAGGAGTTTTTGAAACTTCCTCCGGACCAAATTCTCCTGCGCTGGTTCAACTATCATTTGCAAGCTGCCAAGTGGCACCGCAAGGTCAATAACTTCTCCAAGGATGTCTCTGATGGCGAGAACTACACTATTCTCTTGTCACAAATTAAGCCAGATGTCTGTGATCGACAGCCTTTGCAAGAATCTGACTTGATGACTCGCGCAGAAATGATACTGCAGCGTGCTGAAATGATCGGTTGCCGCAAATATCTTACACCTGGTTCTATGATTGCAGGAAATCCCAAGCTTAACCTTGCTTTTGTGGCTCATCTTTTCAATACATGGCCCAGCTTGGAACCACTCCCTGAAGCACCACCGATGGAAGTCGAGGAATTTGATGCAGAGGGTGAGCGTGAGGCACGCGTCTTTACATTGTGGCTTAACAGTCTCGATGTGGAACCTGGTATCTACAATCTGTTTGAGGATCTCAAAGATGGTAATATTCTATTACAGGCATTTGACAAAGTCCTTCCAGGTTCTGTAAGCTGGCGTCGTGTTTCTAAAGCCAAAGAAGGTGCCGCGCTTTCCCGTTTCAAGATGGTTGAAAACACCAATTATGTGATTGATCTTGCCAAAGCTAACAATATGCATATTGTGGGCATCCAAGGTGCTGATATCACTGACGGTGCCAAAACTCTTACACTTGGTCTTGTATGGCAAGTCATGCGCGTCAGTGTCACTAGTACAATGGAAGGGCTTAAGAAGAGCGGCAAGTCCGTCTCTGATTTGGAGATTCTCGAATGGGCCAACAACAAAGTGAAAGCAGCTGGGAAACCTACATCCATTCGCTCATTCCGAGATCCATCCATTTCAAATGCAAATTTCCTACTTGATCTGCTCGACGCTATACGCCCTGGCATCGTCGACTACAGTCTGGTCAAACAAGGTACCAATGAGGAGGAGTGTCGGTTGAATGCCAAACTGGCCATTAGCATTGCGCGAAAGCTTGGCGCACTGATATTCTTGGTCCCTGAAGATATTGTTGAAACACGGCAACGTCTTATTTTGACATTTGTCGCAAGTCTGAGTATGTATCAAAAATATGCTAACATTCAGTGTCGCTCGGACCATAAGGCGAGAGCTCTTCGATAATGTCTTCGTATAGCATTAGCAACCAGCCCCTTGTCAGAAGTTATCCCGGCTAGCTCAGTCGGTAGAGCGTCAGACTCTTATTAGAGTCTCCTCGAATTCGAGGAGTTATCTGAATGTCGTGGGTTCGAGCCCCACGTTGGGAGATTTTTTGCACGTTGATATTTTTCCCCGCATGGTTGCACATATATAAGACTTCATTTTTTGGCACCTCCTTTTTGATCAAATCTATGGAATCAATCATCGTCATCAAATGTGATCTTCTTAGCTTTGCCAGGCACCAACTCCTTGAAGTGGTCTATTGTTATTAGTAATGGACGTACCTCCATAGCTAGAATGAGTTTTCTTCTTAATCGTCGTGGGGAAACGATCCATCTCTTTAGGAACGGGTTGACCCGCATCTTTCAACACACGAATAAGTTCGCCAGCATGAGCTTTGTCCTCATCGGTGAAAAAGGTAAGCGCCTTGCCTGACTTTCCACCACGTCCTGTACGTCCAATACGATGAATGTAATCTTCGATCGCTGCAAGTTAGTTTACAAGCATCTTTACTCACTTAGCGGAAATGTATAATTGATTACAAGTTCAACATTAGGAATATCCAGACCTCTTGCAGCCACATCTGTTGCGACAAGCAAGGGTGTCTCAGCTGTCTTGAAAGCATTGAGACTAGCAATGCGATCTTTCTGGCTCAAATCTCCATGGATCCCGGAAACATGGTAACCCCAACGACGCAACATGCTTTCTACACGCTGCGCTTCCTTCTTGTACAGTGCGAAAATGAGAATCTTATCGTTCGTCTTGTTTGCTTCAATCGACCTCAAAAAGTCGCTCAGGCGGCGTTCTTTGGCTCGCCCATCTTGCAGAACTTCCACTGATTGCGAAACTCGACGGTTCGCACTCAACTCATCGCTTCCCACCGTCACTCGAACAGGAGAGCGCATAAAAGTCTCTGCCAAACCACGCACGGCCGGGGGCCATGTGGCACTAAACATGTTGGTGTGACGACCATCTTGATGTGACTTTGTCATACCAATAATCGCTCGAATATCTGGCTCGAAGCCCTTATCAAGCATTCGGTCAGCCTCATCCAGTGTCAAGTAGCTCACTTGACTTAAATCAATTGATCCTTCACGAGCCAAATCAAGAACCCGACCAGGCGTGCCAACAATGATATGCACAGGAACTGAATGATTCTTCATTTCTCGCAATTGCTCGCCTTTCGATACCCCGCCATAGAGACAGAAGACACCAAATCCGAGCGGCTCACTCACCCGAGCTAGATTGTCTCGTGTCTGAATAGCGAGTTCGCGTGTTGGAGCCACAACCAATACCTGCACCACACCCTTGTTCTTTTTGCTCGAAATCTTATTTTCAATCACATACTGGAGAGCTGGAATACCAAAAGCGAGTGTCTTTCCGGAACCTGTCTCCGCAACGCCCACAATATCGCGACCCTGAAACAGCACAGGCCAGCAGCAAGATTGGATTAAAGTGGGCTTCGAAAAACCTTCACAGTCTAGGCGCTTTTTCAGATCCTGATCGATCTTGCCTTCAAGCTCCGCAAATGCAAGCATTGGGCGTGGCGGCATGTCATTCGATTCTTCAGGCATCTCAATTGTGATATTGTTGGACTCGAGGAAAGCGCGCGCTTCACTAGCAGACTGGGGTTAGAAAATAAGTACGTACAACATGATTTCCCGAAGATTTCGGTGCCTCCGCGGAAGCAGCTTGTTCGGACTCGTTGCCAACCTCTGCTTTCTTGTCCTTCTTGTCTTTCTTGTCCTTTTTCTCCTTCTTCTCCTTCTTCTCCTTCTTCTCCTTCTTCTCCTTCTTCTCCTTCTTCTCCTTCTTCTCCTTCTTTTCCTTTTTTAACTTCTTTTCCTTCCTCTCGGTTTCATTTTCGCGTTCTTTACGCTTTCCTTCCATTTCTGCCATGCTCATATGCAGCACTTGATGGAGGGTTGTGCGTCGGAGCCACAACAAAAATGTGGTCATCACGTGCGACATCTTGGCTCCCACTCACCCAGCATGAACATTGGGCTCTCCTCGGATGCGCTGGATGTGTCCTTTCATCCTGACAAGAACACTCACAGGATTGCTGTTGGCTTGATCAGTGGGAAAGTCCAGCTGTTTGACTATTCAGTCCTGTTTCAGGATAGAGAGTCGGCCCAGTCTCTTTCAGGGAAACAGAAGGGAAAGTTCTACAAGCGTCTTTGGAGCGTGCGGCCATCGCGCAAGAGCTGTCGCGGTGTTGCCTTTGACCATTCGGGTTCCATTTTGTACTGTATTTTTAAAGACAAATCACTCTTAGCCTTGGATGCCATTAATGGCGAAGTGAAGGCATGCTGGCCCCATGCTCATGACTCTGCTCCGTCTCGGCTTTTGCCCATTGACGACACCCTTGTTGCCACAGGTGATGACGATGGAATTGTACGCATTTGGGACGTCCGGACACCTCCTGAAAAGGGCGCTGAAACATCTTCTCCATTGCGTTCATACGATCACCATTCCGATTGGATCACTGATATGATCTGGTGTCCGCATCTAGAGCCTCCCCGTCCATCGAAGAAGGATGAGCAACAAAAGCGCAAGCGGGAGTCTGAAGGCGATCGCAGTCGTCTTGTTGTGACGAGTGGCGATGGCACTCTTAGTGTCATTGACGTTTATGGTGGTAAGAAAGGTTTTGAAGTAAGCGAGGACCAAGAAGACGAACTACTCTCTGTTGCACCCATCAAAGGTGGCAAAAAACTGGTGGTTGGTACACAGCTGGGTATCTTATCACTTTGGGCACCTTCTCGAGGCCTGCTGGATCATGTCGATCGATTCCCAGGTCACCCCTCTAGTGTCGATGCCATCTGCCCCCTCGACGACGACACAGTGTTGACTGGATCATCTGATGGACTGATACGTGTTGTGCAGCTTTTTCCTCATCAGTTATTGGGTATTGTTGGTGATCACGATGGCATGCCTGTCGAATGCCTGGTAAGAAAAGGCAATCTAATTGCTAGCCTTGGCCATGGCAATGAATGCAAGTTGACTGATCTGACGCCTCTTCTCGAAGATGATGGCGAAGACGCTGATGATCAGGGTCTTCCTCAAGTGCTTCCCGTTTCTGATACTAACCCTACTATTTTACAGGGCGCTGATGGCAGCGACTCTGATGATGACCAAGAAACGGTCTCGACACCGTCGGCTAAGCGTCGGGCCAAATCTGGCCGCTCCAAGAAATCTTTGGCTGATACCTCCGAAGATCGCAGCAATTTTTTCGCAGATCTATAGCTACACGTCATCCCACAGACTCTATCTTAATCACTTTTCACGGGAACTGACCAAGGGTGGTCAATCTTACCCCATTGAATGCTGGAGAGCTGCTTCAGGACTGGCTCAGCAATGATGCCAAAACCACTCGATGTCACCGGGACTTCAATATCGTCACCATTGTAGCCAATCTTGTTGACGGGACTGACAACAGCCGCTGTACCCGCACCGAACATTTCCTCTAGAGTGCCGTTCTTCGAAGCCTCGAGGATTTCCTTCATATTGATTTCACGTTCGTTCACCTCAATCTGCGGCACACCTTCAATTTGAATCTTACCAGCTTGGTGGTCACGAAGCAATTCCAAAATGGAATCGCGAGTCACACCGGGCAGAATCATGCCATTGAGAGGCGGCGTCACGACTTCAAGGATGCCATTGTCTTTCTTTAGAACGACGAACATGTTCATCGTTCCAACCTCGGTGAGCCAGTGGTCTTCACCAAAGAGCCAAAGGATTTGCTGGTAACCACGAGAAGCTGCCTCCTTTGCAGGGAGTACACTTGGAGCGTAGTTGGCGCCGAGCTTTGCATTACCAGAACCACCTGGCCACGCTCGGACGTAGTCCAAATTGGCTTCCAGCGCGACAGGCTTCACACCGGTAGAATAATACGGCCCCACGGGAGAGAGAATCACAAAGAGCAAAGCCTCCGTGTTGTCAGAGACACCCAAAGAGTGCTGTGCACCAATTAAAGTGGGGCGAATGTAGAGAGAGTAGCCATCCTCCCTAGGCACCCAATCCTGGTCAATGTCAACAAGCTTCTTGATAAGCTTGATCAGCTCATCTCCATCAAAAGTGGGGAGGCAAAGACGCTCAGCGCTGCAGTTCATGCGTTCCATATTCTTCTCAGGACGGAACAAACGGATCTTGTTCTGCGGGTCACGATAGGCCTTCAAACCTTCGAACAACGTCGAGGCATAGTGCAAGACAGTAGTGCTAGGATCCATCTGGAAAGGACCATACGCTTCAATCTTTGGCTCACCCCAACCAGTCGTATTATTCCAAGGAACTGTTAGCATGTGGTTTGTAAACGTCTTCCCAAATACCAACTCCTTGGCATCAGGGCATGTGCGCGAGTTTTCGTTCCGATTCACTACTAGTCGACTAGCATCCAGTGGTGCCAGACCCGTCTTCTGACGCTTGAGATCGCCGCTTGCATCCGTTGAGGCTGGTCGAGACATTACAAATAAATATGGCCGGATCGAGAGGTAAGAAGTAGTCTGGAGTGTTGGGCGCAAGAGGAAAAGACGCATACGTAGAGCCAATCAGTTGGATTATATAAATATGTTATCAGCCATGGGCCGTACTTCCCTGTGCACCGATGACTCATTATGAGATGAACCTATAGATCGCCGTCATTACAGACATAGCATGGGGTGCCACACGCGTTGTTCTAGCCAGGAGACTTTTAAGGGTATCAGCGTGCGTCATATCACGAAAAGCTTGGAACTCAACCAGCTTTACACCGACATCCTGAAGCAAGCTTTTCAGAAGAATGCTTTGACTAATCGGAATATAACCGTCACGACCCCCATGTATAAGTAGGAATCGAGCAGGCAGAAAGGAAGGATCGATACTTGATTTTGAATAGTTAAGTAGATGTGTCGGCGAGTGTAAAAGACATTGCTCGCTCTGAGCACCCGTCCACCGGCGTAGAATACTTAAATGCTCGATACCCAGCTCACGTTCATAGCGGTATCCTTTGATCACATCACATAATCCAGCGATTAAAACGACACCTGCTACTGCCGGCACTCGGACTTGAGGGGCATAAATCTCCGTCTTTTTAATGGATATTTCCATCTCTTTTTGCAATTGATTGCTGTACTCTCCATTTCCATCAGTATCACATACAGCACGACTGTGAACGACCGCCTCCTGAATTAATGTTAATGTGACTAATTCAGCAGAAATACCCAATCCCATCAGGTAAATGCGTGAAGGGTCTCCTCCATATGTGGTGATATGGGCACCCACCCAGCTAAGAGCCAATCGTAGATCTACCACTGATTGGCGAATCCGATCCTTTGGATAGTATGTGATTTCAGGTACCACGACACAATATCCCAATTGCTGCAAGTTGAGAGCCAGATTCAAATAGGTTTTGCGATGACTGGTGATCCTTACGGGCACAAGAGCCGTTGGAACGCATACAACCACAGGTGCACCACTGTTCTGTCGGTACATGCTAGTCTTCTGCTCCACGGTTGCAGGGTACACGTCCAAAATCTTATGTGAAAAAGGCATTGAATACACGATAGATTCACTTCGGTTAGGATTATAAACTTACAACACAGGCAAACCAGCTTGCTTTAATTGACATGTATTCCTGTACTGAAAGTACCAATCAATACCTAGCCATAGAAACCCTGTACTTGCTCGAATGTACCGGCATACAGATATTGTGACTTGAAAGCAACGTTTAGGCATCAATGGGAGAAAAGGAATAAAAGATGAGACGGATGATGGCAGACGCGATGCATACTCGGGAGGGTCTTGTTGCGCAACAACAAGATAGGAGCTCCATGCAATGGTATAAATCAAAATCAACAAGGAGCTAGGCAGCACAATACAGGCACTAGAATTAGCATCTTTCTGCTCACAAGAGAGAAAACAATGGCACTGAAAGTCAGTAGACAAAACTCACCAAAAATACCCACGACCGCTATTGGCAAGACAGCTAGAGTACACAAAGTTATCATAAATGTACTGCAAAACATCATTGACCGTAAGGTTGGAGACAAATTCATTCTCACTCTTGAGTTCATTTTTTTTCTACTGCTTGAAGATGCCAGATATCCTTTTGGGTGATCATTTGACGTCATCGTGCACGTTGAAGATGGTTCAAGGTTCGCATGCACGGTGCCATTTGGACCTAATCCGGCCTGCATGCATGCATTACCCCACACGGCGAACTCCACATAATAGTGGCCCTCACTTTGCCATCTCCTCCCTCCACTCAACACGTGACACTATACTTTTACACGTGACTTAGTCGTGCTGGCTGCGGAAGGTCGTGGTAAAGCAATTTCGCGTTGGGATCTTGACCGTACACCAGCAAGATGGCTCACCAGAACGTGTGGTACTCGCACCCTGTATGTATATCACGCTCGTAAACGAATTTGTTCTAACACTATCAGCGCAACTACGGAAAGGGCTCTCGTAAGTGGTATGTATTAGCTGTGGACATGGGTCCTGGATATCGTGAGACTTGTGATTGTGATCAAAACCGCCCGCCACTATGGTCACTATGTTGCCGCAATTCGTGTTTCTGTTATCGAAGCCAAGCTATCCGGTGTCCGTGAATGGCGGCTCATGATCACTTGTCTCACTGTCCCCCATGTTCTTTGCTTTTGGAACATATATACTAACACCTCAAAGCCGCGTCTGTGGCAACCAGAGCGGTGTCATCCGCAAGTACGGCCTTGACATCTGCCGTCAGTGCTTCCGCGAGAAGGCCACTGACATTGGCTTCCACAAGGTATGTCGACTGTTGGAATGTCCGATCTTACTCTACAGTACCGCTAAATCATACCCAGGCACCCTATATTCGAGCCTAATGGGTAAATGGGACTATGTCGGCACAGCAATGCATTGTGGCCGTCTTCTTCGTTCACATGCCATAGTCTCGAGTGTACTTTCGATCTACGCCCCAAAATAAATTTGCTTTCCAATGCTACCTCTATCATAGCGCTTTGTTCTAAGTCGCTTTCGAGACTGTCTGTTTAAGAGGTCGTGCCCAGCCGCGCTTCACAAGCCAGCGGACAATAGGAGGCGTGATCATAAGCGTGATGCCTGCACGCACAGGCAACATAATGGTCTTGTGGATCGCGAATGCAAGGACAAACTCGGTCGATAGTCGTGCTAGAAGCAGCTCAAAATCAGAGCTCTTCTCTTCAACAACAACCCACTTCTTCACATAGTTGATAAAGGCATTTTCTTTCGGTTCGTTTCCTCCTTTCATTTTCTTAATCACTGGCCCCATCCATTTTGAGAGCAGAGCTTCTAATTCATCCACTTTCTCGCCTGCGTAAAAGTGGATGGCGAGGAATGTTAGGGAGCAATCAATACCAGACATGACCATATAAATTCCGACAGCCCACCAGCCATAATGTTTCATCATCGTTTTTAAACGCTGGAAGAGCCCCATCCGCGGCTGTGTCGGTGGGGCTTTTTCTTCACTACCCTCATGGGATTCAGAAACGCCAGTACCTGGTGCCGTATTCACGCTCTTCGGTAATTCCATGCGCGGCTGAGCATGAGACAATGTGCGCACATTTAATGGCACCATTGCTGTACGCGTTGGTACAACAGGAAACCGCGAAGCTACCGGAAGAACCGGAGTATGATAGGCATTTCGGATAAATCCTCGAGCTGCCATAGACGGCGAGCGAAATGGTTGTAGCCGGAGCATGGGCCAATGTGTTACTTTAGCAACGTGGATCGCCACCGTCATGTTCGGCCAATATTTCACACACGTGTAATCGGGTACAGGCTCGCGCGTTGATGACTAAGATAATGAAAGATTACTACGATTCGTACTTGACACGCTTCAAGGCGATGTTCCTCAAGGATTCCATCTCGCCGCTTTGTTCACAGAGTTGGTAAAATGAACTGTTGGTATTTAAAATAAGTGAACCTGGCGATCCAAACTCCACCACTCTGCCCTGTCCAAGTACGAGAACTTTGTCATAGTCGATGATTGTCTTTAGACGGTGTGCCACGGTCAGAATTGTGGCACCTGGGGCCATTTGTTCGCGAATCGTACGTTGAATGAGTGCATCAGACTCTGAGTCGAGATTTGCTGTGCTCTCATCGAGAATAAGGACCTTGCTGTCCCGCATCTTGAGCAGACCACGTGCCAGGGACAGGAGCTGCCGCTGACCCGCACTAAAGTTCGCACCCCCCTGATCCACAGGATCGTCGAGCGACTTGACTATACTCCCCTCGCCAGGTGTATGGGGATCTGGACCTGGCAACGCCAGCTGGCAGCGCTGAAGGGCAAACCACATGTCGGCGTCGTCGGTGAGCTGGAAGGGGTCGAGATTTGAGCGGACTGTGCCCTTGAAAAGCTGTGAGTCCTGGGGAATGATGGTGAGTTTGCGACGGAGAGCTGCGAGAGAAAGGGTAGAAATATCGATACCGTCGATGGTGATTGAGCCGCGCTCAGCCTCGAGGAAGCGGAAGAAGGCCAGAGAGAGGGTGGACTTGCCACTGCCTGTGCGACCGACAATGCCGACTTTCTCGCCAGGCTGGATTGTGAAGGAAACGTTCTGGAGGGCGGGGGGGAACTGCTTGCCATAGCGCACCGAAAGATCCTGGACGTGGATAGCACCTGTATCGGTGGGCCAATGGGCCGGAGGCTCCAGGCCGCCTTGTGTTTCCGATTCAATAGAGATATATTCTCCCACACGTTCCACTGCATTCATGTTAATTTCCACGTTGGAATACAGTCGAACAAGCCATAGCAAGACTTCCACAAGCAGGATTGCATAAGACAGTGTGAATCCTGCAAGTGCAGCATCAGATTCACCAAAGAGCAGGAACAGAGCGGCGATAAAGGTCACTCCAGAGCCAGCAATGTCACAGCAAATACTTAGCCAACGGTTTTCATACCACAATAGTAAGAATGCACGGTTCCATTTGTCGATCAAACTGAGACACTGCTTCATAACACGCTCACCATCACTAAATGCCCGGATTGTTATTGTCCCAGCAATTGTTTCACCAACTAGGGTGTACAAAGGCGATCTTTGAATGCTCTCAATTCGTTTCAAATCGCGCGATGAGGCCAGGTACAGTGACCCAATCATGTAATAAATTGCCATGATAAATCCTAGCACCAGCAAAAACCTTGGTGTGGCCCAGCAAATAACGGCAATAATTGAAACCAAAGATATCAGGTTTTCGACTGCCATCTGGAAGATGGGTATGAGTTCACGATCAATATCTTGCATATCACGAGAAAGTCGATTTGTGATGCGTCCAATAGGTGTCCTGTCATAAAACTGCGGACGAGCTTGCAACAATGCACGGATCATCCGGTTATATAGCCGCTTGGATGATTGTAATGAAGCTGCATATTGTGCCAGATCCGTCACGAAGCTGATCAAAACGAACAAAAATATAATCAAAGCATATCCTTTCATGTAGTACCATGTCCTGTCTTGTTCATTAACTTCAGTCGAAGCAGGAACGTCAAACAGAATCAATGCACGTAACGTTGCTTGTTCCACATTTGCTGCGTTGTCGTATGACCTGGCCCAATTTCGCAACCACGCACCACTGCCCACATCAGCAACACGAATGCTAATGTAAAGCACCAAGAGAGTTATCCAAACCATAGCGGCAGCATATCTTGTTTTTGCCACTGAGCTCATATAGAACCAGTACAAATACAAACTTGAGTGTTCGCGCGAAAGACGTTCTTCATTCTTGTCAGCTACGAGTTTGCGAGCTCGCTGCTGGTTGGCCTTTTCTTTGCGACCCTGTTTCTCTTCTTCACTTATGATATTCTTCTCGTCTTCACTGAGGCCCGGCGCACTTTCCAGCAAAACTTTATTGATTTTACCTTGAGAAAGAAGCTGTTCTGGTGAGCCTTGAGCAGCTACACATCCACCTTCCATGACAACAGCATAAGACGCACTCGGCAGCATCAAGGCTGCGGCATGTGTCACTAAGATGATCGTTCGACCGCGAGACAAGGGGCCCTGGAAGCAGTGCTGATGGAGGTGCTTGGCAGTATGGGCGTCGACAGCACTCAGCGCATCGTCGATGAGAATGTGCCTGGCATGCGAATAAAAAGCGCGTGCGAGGGCAATGCGGGCCTTCTGACCGCCTGACAGAGATGTGCCTTTTTCGCCAACTTCCGTCTCATCGTGGAACTCGAGGATTTCAAGATCTGGCTCGAGAGCACATGCGCGGAGTACTTCGTGGTAGCGCTCGTCATCGTACTCTGTACCGAACAGTATATTTTCTCGGACGGATGTTCCTAAGAGCCAAGGGCTCTGGGAACAGTAGGCGACTGATTCCGTCAACTTTGTCATAGGGTCAGGCTCAACTAAAGAGCGCGAGACAGGGCAGGGCATCATTGTCGAGCCCGAAATACGATGCAATTCGCCCATCAGAGCAAGAAGAAGGGATGATTTACCAGATCCGACAGGTCCAACAATCACACTCAGCTCGCCAGTGGGGAACTGGCAATTGAGATTTCGGAGCATAAAGTGTCCTTCTTCCTCAGCTGCTTGAGGCTCAGAACCATGCGTGAACGTCGCATTATCGAAACCCAATTTTACAAAAGATGTAAAGGCATCCGTCGTAGGCTGCTGCCTTTGGAGCAATTGTTCGTATTTCATTGTGTCCGGCTCATTTAAAAAGTTGTCAATGCGGCGTACTGACACAATGGCCGATAGGAGCCAATGAATCATACTTGGCAGGTCAGCTAGAGGGCCTCGCAGTGTGTTAAAGAGGGCGAGCGCCGTAAATGCTTTCTCTGCTGTTAATTCTCGTTTAAACAGTAGCGTGTGTACACCAAAGGTTGCCATAGTCACTAGCATGGGAGTGGCAATAAAGGACATGTGAATCAAAATTGAATACAGGAAATGGCGACGCAGTAATTTTAGCTCCTTACAACGAGTCTCACTCATTCGTCGCTCAAACGGCGATTCCCATGCGAAAAATTTGACTGTTTTAATACAATTCAAAACTTCTGTGGCCAGGTCCAATCGTTCATCCGTTGCACGTAACATATTTGCCTGCACAGTAACTTGAATGCGGGTCAAATATGCCTGAATAGGAATCGCAACCACGAGTAATATCAGACCCACCACGGCGGACCATCCTAGAAGCGCTGTGACATAAACCACTCCCATGATCACCGTCAATGGCTGTTGCGGAATCAAGAAGTGTATATAAGCAGCCAGTTCACTAATGTTGTTCACATCGACAGATACCAAGTTGGTTATTGCCCCATCTGTTGCGTGCGCATTCTCACTTTGTGTGTCACCATTACTCGTCTGCTCTTCAACTTTCTTCTTCACACTAAAACCACGTCGCATTGTTTTGCTCAGCACTTCAAACGATACTAGCGCACGGAGTTGCACACAAATATGGCGACCCGTCATAAGGCTTTGCGATTGACAAACGGCATGCAGGGTCTGACTTACAAACATGCCTGATGCGAAGAAAACACCAAGATGCAAAGGCGCTTCTTCCTCGGCATTTGAATGTAGAGAGAAAAAGTTGAGTAGTCGCGAAAGGAAAAAGACGGGCGCTAGCGTTAAAAATGTCGCAAGAAGACCACATATACTTTGGTAAGTGAACAGGGGAAGAAAATGGCGAACAAGTCGCATCCAAAGCGGGCGCTGAGTTTCTGGTCCATTATGAATGCGGAAGGTAGCTGTTACAGAGGCTGCCCTATCGCAAGACATGAGTTGCGGCACATCCTTCAATGTGATGGGCTCAAAGTAATGCTTCCAAATGACTGGCTGAACAAACTGGAACAGAGCACGGCTCAGAATAGATGCGTGCTGCTCAGGCGGTGGAAGAAGCGGTCTTGAATCTTTAGAGAATGAAGGTACAATCGCTTCTTCATTGTTGTCAATAGCGCGTTGAATGCGTGGAGGAGTCGGCACCGCTGTGCGTAGTTCGGAATACACCGTATGCTTGTGCATAGTCTCTTGCAGTGCTCGAAGGCCTGATGGAAGTGCTTGTGTGATGGGTGTCATGATACTCAAACCGAATATGGGGACAATCACTGTGGCTTGGATCACGACCAACATGCGCGCCCCAGGATTCATAGTTGCCAACAAGAAGGCGGACCGTACATTTGACAAGGAAATCAGGGCGCCAAAGCATGACAGAAAGAGCTTGTGCCTGTGCATTGAATGTGAGTGCCACAAGGAGAAGGCAGCAACGGCCGCAAAGTACGTCCAGTAAATGGGCCAGGCCAATCCTGCATCGGCCTGGGTTCCCATACTTACAACGCATAGTACAATTGTAACGACGGAAAGAAGCAGCTCCAAAACACGCTTACGATATTGAAGGGTTTCTCGTCGTTGTGCAGCAGCGCGACCAGACAAGTCTTCTTTGATGCCGAGGGCCTGATCAATCAAGACAACATTCTCTGCTTGGAAAACTTGCTCGGCCGCTGTTGGCGGCATATATGGCGAACTTTCTTCAGGAATGGCATTATAGAAATGTGATGACTCTGGGTTCAAGTGCGCAACCTCCAGAGCCAGCTTGGAGCGCCGTTTCCTATTATCTCTCAAGTTGGTAGCGAGCCAAGTCAGTGCACTCACAACAAGAGCAGCGATTGGAACCACTGCATTCAAGACAGTCATGCGGAAGCAGGGTGTCCAGTCATCCTTGCCGAAAGGGGTAGTCCATGAGCATGGACTACCAGCCAGCGGCATTTCTTCTGGCGATCTCGGGTTCGTCGCAGAATGGAGCAAGGGCCATCTGAATTGAGCTTATAAATGCTCAACACAAAAATTACGCTGATTCAACACTTCCTTTGATGGGGTGCCTGGGCTACGCGGCACGGCGTACCTGGGCTCTGCGCTCTTGTATTTCTTCCCGCCTCATATCATCCTCTCGAATTGTACATCAAATTCAAAAGAAGAGAGTTAGCGCACTACCAGAGCGAGTAGCTCTTGATTCACCCCCCCCTGCAACCTCCAAGACGCCTGAATGGCCACCCCTCGCGATTTGTGTATTGGAAAATCTGAAAGCATTCCCTCAGTGCATACTACTCACCCGTGTGGGCGGCTTTTACGAATCTTACTTTGAACAGGCACCTACCATTGCGTCACTTCTCAGCATCAAGCTCGCATCTCGAAAATGGGCCGGCCAGAATATCCCCATGGCTGGTTTTCCGATTCACCAGTTGGACAAGTATCTAAAGGTCCTAGTCCAAGAACATGGAAATTTGGTGGCTATATGTGAAGAGTTTAAAACAGACACGAAGAATCTTCCCTTCCAGCGTCGAGTTACGCGTGTTGTGTCTCCTGGCACGCTCATTGATGAACGGTTTTTGGACCCATTCCACAACAATTTTATACTCGCTATCACAGAGTCCGAAGAGGGCCAATTCGGTCTTGCATGGCTCGATGTGAGCACCGCTGATTTCCAGACCACGATATGCACCGATCCAAAATCTGTGCGTGACGAAATTGCCCGGATTGCCCCTCGAGAAGTCGTTCTCGTGCATGACCATATATACCCCCCTGACCACCCTATTGCAGAAGCTATCAGGCGCATTCAAGCGGTCATTTCTCTAACGCCATTGCCCGAACAAATCACAGAGTCTCTCGGTATCGAGCAGAACAGTGTCTCAGCCGCAGAGTATTCTGCTATCCGTTTACTGACGGGCTACCTTTCTACGCGACTCCTAGAACACATGCCTGATATGCATGTGGATGCACCACAGCACACTGAAAAGACCATGCACATGGATGCCGCTACTCTAGCAGCTCTCGAGATCCGGGAAACTAACGAACGAAGCACACGAGGCAGCCTTGTAAATATTCTACGTCGTACTGTGACCCAAGGAGGCGCGCGTTTACTTGTTCATTGGCTTACTGCGCCGAGCGTCTCGATACCCTTGATCCGGGCGCGGCAGTCCATCGTCGATTTATTTCTGAGGCGCTCATTTTTGCGCCAAGATATTCGCATGATCATGCACACAAGTATTGGCGATATTCTGCGCACTCTGCAACGCATTAGCCTGCGGCGCAATGATGTACAGGATCTTCTTGAAATCCGCGACTTTATCCGGGCTACAGACCAAATTCTTGACCGTCTAAAGAGCGAAACATCCGCACCCACTGGTGGAGCAGAGCTGCAAGAGTGGATGCGCCGATGCACGTCACTTCATGAGCTAGGTGAGCGCTTGGGCGAAGCCATCGATGAGCGAGTCATGGAAAAGCGCTTGGAGCAGCAAGCTGCACTTATCAAGCAATTTGACTCCATGCACGATACGGGTGAGGCTGCCACACGCGAAGTCGATATACCTAAAGTCCGAAAGCCGCGACGCGCGTCTGTCAGTGTACCTTTGCTCTTAGAGGAACCACTTTGGGGAGATGATATTGAACATTTAATTCGCCCAGACTCCTCACCATTATTGCGCACTCTCACGGACCAATACAATGAGTGTCGTGCAAAAGCTCGAATCTTGGAAAATTCGCTGCGAGAGCGTCATGGCGAGCACATAACATTAAAATTCCTCCTAGGACAAGGTTATATCGTCCATTTCCCATCGCCACGAGGTGAAGAACTTGATGAGCGTCTTACTTTGGCCTACAAGACAAAAACTACGCGGACCTTTTACCATCCAGACTGGTCGATAATCGGAATGAAACTCCAAAAACTGAGGGATCAAATTTCTGAATGTGAAGCGCGACTACTCGACACGCTCCGCCTTGAGGTCCTTGTGTATTCGAGTAAATTACGCCGCAATGCGCGCTTGCTAGATCAGCTGGATGTGCTGCAAAGTTTTGCTCAGGCCGCTGAAGATCTCTCTCTTGTACGGCCTGTCATCAATGATACCAATCAACTTGATATTAGGGATGGTCGACACCTAGGTGTCGAGTTAGGACTGATGGAGCAGGAGCGTCTATTCACGAAAAACAATCTCCAGTTAGGCCAAGATTCACGTCTCCATCTCATCACGGGGCCCAACATGGGCGGCAAGTCCACATTTCTACGCCAGAATGCTATCATTGCTGTACTGGCTCAAGCCGGATCGTTCGTGCCGGCTGAGGCGGCCCAGGTTGGCATTGTTGATGCTATCTTCAGCCGGGTTGGTGCGAAGGATGACCTGTTCCACAACCGCAGCACATTTATGGTCGAAATGAGCGAGACAGCAGACATTCTCCAGCGCGCCACTAGTCGCAGCTTTGTTATTGCCGATGAAATTGGTCGCGGAACTAACACTTCTGTTGGATTGGCAGTCGCGTTCTCCGTTCTTCACTCACTTGCGCTTCGGATTCAATGCCGCACTCTCTTTGCCACTCATTATTACGAGCTCGCCGACATGCTAGGTTTCGACCAGGATCCGCCCCCTTCACAAGCTCTCTTTGCGCAAGTCGCCTTTTTCTGCACACGTCTAGAAAAGCATGGAGAGGTGATTTGGTTTTCTCACCGGGTACGACCCGGCGTGAACCGCGATTCCCATGGGCTGGACGTGGCGCGCTTGGCCGGCATGCCTAAAGATACTATTGAGCTGGCCGCCAAGACGCATGCATGGATTGTTAAGCATGGCCGTGCAAACATCGACACACAAGGACTAGTGCAAGATGTACTGGTTTCATAGCAGCATAAAGGTTAGCCATAGAGAAATTGTTCTGGGGCGCTTCCATAAAGGGCTCTCCAGCTAGGCGGTTCTGGTAGTGGTATTTCTGCCGTGAGCTTGCTTTACATACGCAAAGGCATGTTGCACAGCGATGCAATCTTTTCGATAAGCGCCTGTGCATCCATGCGGTTATCGCCCTCCGCGCAAAACATCAGCACTGCTGTGGTATGCGGCAGTGCCGTACACAAAAGCTTGCGGGCCAATCCGCCACCAGGAAGTGGGGGAATATCGGGTGTGTTATGTGTATGGGGCTGGAACATAGGCAGAGTGTTGCTGGCCGCCTTGGAGATGGGCGTTTCCGTGGCTGAAACTGGCCGCAGATGCAAAAATGGGGTCCTTCGCATGAGTCTCAAGTACATACAAGAATTCATCATCCACACGCATCGCCGCATCGAGACTAGGTAAGAGGACTAAGCGTACCTCGCCACTAATAGCACCTGAGAGAAACCAGCTTGCTCGATCCATTCATTGAACTTGTGTACAAACCCCGCCTGACAGGCCTCCATATGAGCGTTGTCAACGTACCCGAATTACTGGGCTCCTCTGCTGAACAATAGTGATTCCAGATTTGGCTTGAAAAACTTCGTTAGAAGCAAAGACGTACCATCCAGAGCTGTGTACACAGAGCTTGGGCTTTCCCCTGGCTCACCTGGCGATATAAATGGCACACATTCACTGGCATTTAAATAGGCCACGCGGTGGCATTCCAGCTGGGGCGCATGAACTAACAGATCAATAGCAAGCTGAGGTACAGATCCTACACTGATCACCGGCACAATAAGAGTTTGCCCATGGAATGACGGTATTCTTTTGGGATCCACAGGCACACACCACGTCATGATGGAGTGATTCACGTACCTCCACAAGGGTCAAGTATACTTAATCTACATAGGATGATGGTTCTTTGCCGCGGCTTTAAGTTGGTCAAGTTCGCCAGTCCGTTCGCAAAGGCTGTGGAATACACTTGATGTGTTAGATAGAAGAGCATGGGGAGAGTCAAACTCCACCACTCTGCCCTGTCCAAGTACGAGAACTTTGTCATAGTCGATGATTGTCTTTAGACGGTGTGCCACGGTCAGAATTGTGGCACCTGGGGCCATTTGTTCGCGAATCGTACGTTGAATGAGTGCATCAGACTCTGAGTCGAGATTTGCTGTGCTCTCATCGAGAATAAGGACCTTGCTGTCCCGCATCTTGAGCAGACCACGTGCCAGGGACAGGAGCTGCCGCTGACCCGCACTAAAGTTCGCACCCCCCTGATCCACAGGATCGTCGAGCGACTTGACTATACTCCCCTCGCCAGGTGTATGGGGATCTGGACCTGGCAACGCCAGCTGGCAGCGCTGAAGGGCAAACCACATGTCGGCGTCGTCGGTGAGCTGGAAGGGGTCGAGATTTGAGCGGACTGTGCCCTTGAAAAGCTGTGAGTCCTGGGGAATGATGGTGAGTTTGCGACGGAGAGCTGCGAGAGAAAGGGTAGAAATATCGATACCGTCGATGGTGATTGAGCCGCGCTCAGCCTCGAGGAAGCGGAAGAAGGCCAGAGAGAGGGTGGACTTGCCACTGCCTGTGCGACCGACAATGCCGACTTTCTCGCCAGGCTGGATTGTGAAGGAAACGTTCTGGAGGGCGGGGGGGAACTGCTTGCCATAGCGCACCGAAAGATCCTGGACGTGGATAGCACCTGTATCGGTGGGCCAATGGGCAGGAGGCTCCAGGCCACCCAGCGCTTCTGGCTGGATGCTGATATACTCTTGGATACGTTCCACAGCATTAAGGTTGATCTCCGTCAACGTATAGCGGCGAACGATTCGCAGCACTGTCAGGACAATCAATGACGCATAGGCCAGTGTAAATCCCGTAAGAGCTGCATCAGCCCCTGTCAATACAAGCAGGATAGATGTGATGAGCGTGACCGAGGAACCTGTCAAATCCACACGTGTTGAAAGCCAGCGATTCTCATACCACAAGTACAGAAAAGCGCGATTGGCCTGGTCGATGAACCGCATGCACTTGCGCATAACGCGCTCTGCGTCACCATAAGCACGGATCGTCGCTGTTCCCGCGAGTGTCTCGCCCAGCAGCGTAAACAACGGAGACCGCTGAATACTTTCAATGCGTTTCAAGTCGCGTGAAGAGGCCAGGTACAAGACGCCAATCACATAATATGCCACCATGATAAAGCCTGCCATGTATAAGAACTTGGGTGTAGCCCAGCAGATGATGCTGATGATAGCAATGAGGGTCACGCCAGACTCGAGCATCATACGCAGTGACGTAGTCATCTCCTGGTCCACTGTCTCGACATCTTTGGACAGACGATTCATGATTCGACCAATGGGCGTGATGTCAAAGAAACGGGGGCATGCGCCGAGGAGGCTGTTGAGCATTCTGGCGTACAACAACTTTGATGTACGAAGGGCAATAAAATACTGCACCAAATCACGCAACGTGGAGAACAACACAAATAGGCATACCAACAGCACATAGTTGCTGAGATAGTACAGTGTCAAATCGCCATCAGAAGCTGGCTGGCGCACAGTTCGCCATGCGTGGATTATAAAGGCGTCCACTTGGTCATATGAGCTGGCCCACTGCTTCAACCATGAGTTGCTCGACACGTCAGCTGCACGCACACTTGAGTATAGGAATAGCAGTGTCAGCCAAAGTCCCACGGCGATGGACACATGTTTTGACACCGAGCGAATATAGAGCCAATACAGCGACCAGCCTTTGATCTTCCGCTGAATAGACTCGGCATTTGCACCGATATCCTTCTTTGCGCGTCGAGTATCAGCATTTTCTTTCTTCTCAGCGAGAGCCTGGGGCGACTCACGAGAAGTCTCCTGGTTATCTTCAGGCTGAGCGAGCACCTCGGGCATATGCTGTACCACATCATCATCCGTCGGTGCACCCTGTGCGACCACACGACCCTTGTTCAATACAACAACGTACGCTGCCGTAGGCATAACAAGGGCCGTAGCATGCGTCACTAAGATGATCGTTCGACCGCGAGACAAGGGGCCCTGGAAGCAGTGCTGATGGAGGTGCTTGGCAGTATGGGCGTCGACAGCACTCAGCGCATCGTCGATGAGAATGTGCCTGGCATGCGAATAAAAAGCGCGTGCGAGGGCAATGCGGGCCTTCTGACCGCCTGAGAGAGATGTGCCTTTTTCGCCAACTTCCGTCTCATCGTGGAACTCGAGGATTTCAAGATCCGGCTCGAGAGCACATGCGCGGAGTACTTCGTGGTAGCGCTCGTCATCATACTCTGTACCGAACAGGATATTTTCTCGGACGGATGTTCCTAAGAGCCAAGGGCTCTGGGAGCAGTACGCGACTGATTCCATGAGCTGTGTGCTGGGCTCAATTCGAAGCTGAGAGCGAGCAAGCGAGTTGGGAAGTCGGACATGGCCGGAGCATAGATTCAATTCTCCCAGCATCGCTAACAGCAACGACGTTTTACCTGCACCGACAGGTCCAATCAGAATGCTGAATTGGCCCACAGGGAAGCGGCAGTCCAGGTCCACAAGCACTGGAGCGAGGGGGCTGCTGTGGAAGTAGGACAAAGTGGCCTTTTCAAAACCGATTTCACTCAATGGCTCATTCGAGATGCTGTCCAGCTGGTCGTACTTATTTGTCTCATCCATGTTAAGGAAACTGTGAATGCGGCGGAGAGAGACAGCTGTGCCAAGGAGCTGTACAATCAATTCGGGCAGGTCTGAGAGTGGCATCCGGAGGGCGGTAAGAATGGAGAGTGACGTGAATGCTGTTTGGGCGGTAAGTTGATGCCCAAAGACGTATGTATAACATCCAAATGCCACTAGTGTCACAAACATGGGTACGCCGACAAATATAAAGTTGTATACGACATTAATCATGTTGTTCCATGCTAGCGATCGCAGCTCGCGGGCGCGTGTCTGCTTCATGCGCCGAAGAAATGGCTGCTCCCAGGCGAAAAACTTGACCGTCTTGATACACATGAGAACCTCATTGGCGAGATTCAGGCGTGCATCCGTGGCATGCAGGATGCTGTCTTGGATCTTAATGAGCTTCTTAGACAAATGAGTTTGCAGCGGTGCTGTAATGGCCAGAACGGACAAGCCAGCCAGAGCTGATATGCCAAGGAGTCGGAAGAGATAGATGCTGCAGAACAAAATCGACAGAGGGTAATCCACCAGAGGCTGGTGAAGCAAAGCGAGGGCCATTTCGATACGGGCGGTGTCAACGGACAGAAGCGACGCGATATGCCCGTCAGTGACATATTCGGTGCCGTCGTCGTTTGCGGCCGCATAATGTGTGCGGCGACGCAAGATTTTGGAGAAAAGTTCGGTCGAGAGATACGCGCGCATCTGGATAGCTGCTCCGCGCCCTGCCTGGAAGACATTGATCTCCAATAAAAATTCCGTCATTTGCAACACAAACATCAAAATGGCCCAGAGAATACCCATATGCATCGGCGGAAGAGGCTTACCGAGAGCTTTGGCATGATCGCGCTGCGACATGAATCCAATGAGCTGGTTCAGGCAGATAATGGGGGCCACTCGCATGCACGAGCGGCAAAAGGACAATCCAAGTTGCATGCGAACGTGGCGCTTGACCGCTGTCCAAAGCTGGTGTCGAAAGGTCGAGTTGCGTGCATGAGTTTCTGAGCGTGTATGCGCCACAATGCTAGATGACCGGAACTCGAGCGGTAACTGTGGGATGGCCGCGAGTGTAGTGGGCTCAAAGTATTGCCGCCACACAAACGGTGTCATGAACTCGTACGTGATTCGGCCTAGGACAGAGGCAAATGCATTAGGGGCCGGTAGAACTGGCTCTTTCACAGTATTCTCCGAGCTCCCATGCTCGTCACTCATCGCTCGGAGCTGCTCGTACGAAGCAGGCCATCGTACCAAGTACTTGCGCAAGAGGAGAAAGAGCAAGAGAGACACACCGAGAAAAAGCTGCATAGCCGTAATCGCCAGCACGGGTGCGGAACAGACGGTCGTGCGGATCATGACTGTGCGAGTGTTTGATAAGGCCGCAAGCGTGTACGGCATCATCCACGCCAGCAAAAGCATAGGCCGTGGTGTCTGCGTGTGCCAGTTCTGAACACAGATAACCAGCAGCACCGTCATGTAGAGTCCCCACGTCCATTCCCACTCGATAGATGCGGCGCTCGACTGGACGAGCAATGTCCCCACCGCGTGAGATAGCGTAATCATAGCGACCAACAAAACGTCCAGCAGGAGAAAGCGAGTCGGACTTGGCTTTGTAGACACATAGGCCTTTGCGTCATCGATAGCCATGGACAACTCATGCAGCACCACTCGGTTCTCCATGCACACGACTTTCTCCTGCGGTGTGGCCGATGTATATGTGGCGGCAACATTTGTGTATGTCCCATGCCTTTCCAATCGCTTGCATGCCACTACAACCAGTCCAGGTATGAGGAGGGCAAGAATGGGCAGCGCACCGTTCACAATGCTTGCCCGAAAGCACGGACGCCAGTCGACCCCGTCTGCAGGCGACGCCCAGCACGATGGCGACATGGACGGTGGAGGCAGCGGTGCACGTGAATTCGGAATGTGTCCGTGTAAGGCGCTATGGACTACGAGGCTGTAGCAGCCGGGCGGTCGGGCACCAAGGCCTTCTTCATGTGCTCCAAGATGGTGTGGATCTCCGGCGGTGCCTGCGGTAGCGGCACAGTGTGAAGTCGAAGCAGCTGGGCAAATGTGTACAAGAGTCCCCATGGGTGCGGGCGATGCACAATTAGACGCTCCAGAAGAACACGCAAGATCTGCTCGCGGACAAGGTTGTCATCCTCCGCATACAGCGCAACCACCGCAGCGCTCAGGTACGCCGTGTGCTGCGACGGGAAGCGCAGCTGATTCGCTGCGGCGGACAGCAGCAGGTATCGGCCCTCCGGCTCCAACTCGCGCAACAAGACATGGAACAGATCCAGCAGGGCATCTTCAGCCGCATCCGTGCCTGTAAGCACTGTGCGCTGCGTCTTCAGAGAAGCATCAGCCACATACAGCAGCATTGCACTGAGCACAGACTCGCGGTAATGCGTCTCGTTGGCGCCCGGGATCTTGCAAGCCTCAGCCAGTTTGGCACCCGCCGCGGGCGCCGTGCGGCGCTGAAGTAGCTCGTCGAGCAAGCCGAGGACAACAGGCATGTTGCTCAGCTGCGCGCGGGCGTCATACTGCAGGGTAGGCATGAGCGCCGCCTCCGGCATCGACGCCAGGCGCACGCTTGGCGCAAAGGGATCCGGCAAGCGCAGTTTGGCGGGGTATGCACACAAGACAAGGTTGCGCATCTGGATGCAGTTGGGCGGGATCGCATCGCACAGCGACTGGTGGTGCTGCAAAAGATATTCGGGGAAGTCGTGCAGCAACAGCAGCAACATGCGGAGCGTGGATGTATAAAGCAGGCGCGTTGTATCATGCAGGGCACTCTGGCGCAGGAATGGTGTCAGGAACCGCAGCTGCGCCAGCAGCAGGCGATGGAAGGCAGCGGTACCGCTGGCCCCCATTTGCATGAGCTGGGGCAGCAGCAGCCTATGCGACACCAATGACACCCATGCGTAGGCAAAGCCTGGGAAAAAGAGCGGCTGCAGCGTGTTGAGTGCATTGGCCAGCGCCAGGAGCGCGCCCTGATACGCACCACGCAGCGAGCTCTCGGCACTGTGCAGGTCGTGGAGCACACTCGAGAAGAGGCGGAAGAAGGGGCGCTGCTGGAAGCGTGCGCCGAGTTCCTCGTGCGAGTGTGCCAGCACCAAGACAATGATGGACAGGATCTTGGTCAGATAGTGCACCTTCGCATGCTCATCGTCGGCACCATTGGGGTCGGCATGGTACTTGACGAGGTACACAATCAGCTGCGCAAATGTGTCAATCGGCGAAAACAGACCCGTGGCACGAGTACCGCCGACGGCCTGCTGCTTCATGTAGTGTCCCACGCTCACTTCCGTGCACATACGGAAAAACAAGGACGCAAGCTCCTCGCCCTTGAGCACGTTTTGGCTCTGCAGCTGTGTCACGTACTCAATAAAGGCCTTCTCGGGGTTGGGTGCTTGCTGGAATACGCGCACCCAGCTAGCAAAGCTGTAAGCGAGCTGCTCGCGCAGCGGAAGTGCCGCATCACCCGGCGTCAGCTCGTCGAGCTCGTCAAGCAGCTGCTGCGCTGCTGGCGTTGCGCGACCAAACTGCGCCGCCTTATGAAGGGCACTGAGCAGCGTCGCAAACTGCGCGCGCATTGCGAGTCCCTCCTGCAGGCACTCACGCACCAGCTGCGCGCTAAAGTCCACAACCGATGGGCGGAACTGCGAGCGAAGGAGCAGTTTCGCGAGCTGCTGATCCTGCTCGGCAATACCGATCAGATTGGCACGCACGAGGGCGAGCGTGACAGGCACATGGAACTTGCGCTCGTCTTCCGCATACACGAGCCAGGCAGTGACTTCTTTGGCCACCTTGGGCGACTGCTCGCACAGATGCTCCAGCACGGCGACCCACACCTCGCGTGCGAGGTGCGTTTGCGCCTTGTAGAGCAGCTGTACCGTCTTTTGGGCGATCAGCAGCACCGTCTCGTCACGCTGCACCGACTGAAGCACGAGTTCTGTCAAGTGCGGCGAGATCTGTCGCACAAAGTGGTTGCTCGGCAGTGTAGCGAGCGTCTGGGTCTCTCCCACCTCGGCGAAGAAGCGCTCGAGCTCGGCGGCCATAAGGAGGAAGCGCTCCAGCGCACGCGCTGGGACCAGCGACCCTCCGCCCATGGGCGCGGCCATTGGCCCATCGTCGTACTCGAGCTCTTCTTCCGTGCGAGGTGCCATGGGTGTCATAGCCAAATTGTCGTACACGCGCAGCTGCGAGGGCTGCAGACCAGGCGGTGCAATGCGCAGCATGTCTGGGAGTGTTGTGCTGTAGTGCGAGAGGGCCGCGCCGTCCCAGAACATGGCCCCACGGCCATGTGCCTGGTACTCGCGACGTGTTGCGTACGCAGCCGCAAGGCCCTCGTCGACCTTGGCCAGAGCCTTCTCCATAGCCGTCTTCTCAATGACCACACATGCTAGGTCCAAGTTATCTTGCACCAGCAGCAGCAGTGCCTGCTCTGGCAGTGCCTGTTCCGTCACGCCGCCAGCCGCAAACAGCGACCGCGCATGTGCGAGAATGCTGAGGCGAAGCGGTTCCTTGCATGTGACCAGTGCAAGGCTGCCTGCCATGTTCTGCGCCATCTGGTGGGCAGCCGTTCGCATCTTGTGCTCATCCGGCTCCATGGCAAAGTCTTTGCTCACGAGCTCCCGCGTCGAAATCGAGGCAATGGTCACACTGCGCTCCACCACAGGCGTGATGATCTCTTGGATCGCACGCTCAAGAGCCACATACATGACACGCTTCCATGCCGCGCTGTTGGCATATGGCACGATCTGGGGGCTGATCACAATGTACTGCGCCATGTTTTGCAGCATCGTCACAAACATGTCCTGATACGTCATGTGATCTTGCACCGCCAGCTGATCCATGCCCGCCACGACGTGCGCGTACTCTGTGCTGGGCTGCGCTGGCAGCGGCTCGGGCCGACGACCAGGCAGCAGCGAACTGGGTTCGAGCTGTGACAGATCCACATGCAGGCTCTTGCATAGGACTTCGATCTCGAACTTGAGGTTTAGCTTCAAGTCGGCGAACTGGTACAGCTCTACCAGCAGCCGCAGCACGCCCATCAGCCACGGGTTGGGAGGATGAAAGACGCTGCTGCGGCTGCAGTGCTCCAGCACTTTGCAGACAAAGGGAATCGCCACAATCAGGCGACCTGCCTCGTGGCCCTGCAAGAGCAGCTCCTTGAGTGCCATGTTGCGGTGCTTGATGGGACGATCCTGTGCCAGCGTCGTGAGACCCAGCCACGATGCCAGGTTTTTCAGGACCGTGCGGTCCTGGGAAGATTGCGTCGTCTTTTCCGCCTCAAGCAGTCCTTTGAGCTTCGCAATCGTCTCGTGCAGTACAAATACAAACACACGGGGCAGCTCAAGCCCTTCCAAGAACTGCAAATATAGCTCATGGTTGTTCGGCTCAGTGCTCACACGTTCCGCCACCAGGTAACGCGCCAGCCAGTGTAGTAGCTCCTCGCGGATCATGCTGCGTGCCGAGGGGAGCTTCTCTTCCACGTTCACGGGCGAGAGGTTGTTGATCAGGAAGAGGATCTGGTCTGACAGCGCCTCGTCGGGATTCACCTGCCCCTCGGCGGGCACTTTGCCCACGCGCACAGACGTGAACACTTGATCATCCGTGGGTAGTGGCTGTCCGCTCTTGGCCGCCGCTAGAGCCAAGTTGACGGCTGACACGAGCTCCGGATGCGTCTGCTGCAGCGTTGGCAGCGAGAGCAGTAGCTGACAAAGCTGCGGCCACTCAGCCAGGCGCTTCTGGAACCGCATCAGAGCTTGCACACCAAAGTGGAACATGGTCGAGTCAGGCGCCGAGCGAAGCGCGTCCACAAAATAGCGGATCGCAATACCCAAGGGGATTGAGTCGATGAGCTGGTACTGGATGAGCGAGCCAAACACGACGGCCGTCATAAGAAGCTCACGGGGAGGGTAGTATAGCTCAAACCAGCGATGCTCGTCGAACAGTGTGTGCACCATACACGCAAATAACTGGTGCTCGTGATCATCGTCCGAGTGCTTGCAGCGACGCAGTAGCGAGATAATGTCGTCCACACTGACCTTCTCCTCATACATCTGGCGGTACCAAGAGTCGGCTTCGCGGTGGACATCCTTGGAGAAGGAGGTAACGGCCAAACCAGGCTCCACACCCCCCGAGCCTGGGGTCAGCGACATGAGGCGTGGGTGCAACTGCAGACAAAGGTTGCGCACAATCTTAAAGTGCTCAATGTCTTCGACACTCATGGCATCGCCAAATCCTCGCAGCACACGCAGAAACGTCGCCACCTGCTGCACATTCAGCGGCACAAACGTGGGCTCTGCCTGCGGGTCGCGCCTCACTAGATCCTCCTTAGTCTTGTGCTCGAGAAAGTCGAGCACCGTGGCAATCATTTGCATCTCAGGGGGCGCATCAGCGATCAATTGCTGCAGCCATGGCTCCAGCTGTAGCAGATCCCGTCGCGCTGCGAGCGCAGCCACATCAAGCGCAAAGGCCATGGGGCGCTGCTCAAGCAGCTTGTTGACAATCTGCAGTTCTTGCGCCACTTCCACGATGCGGGTCAGTTGGAGCGGCGCCTCGACATAGATTCGCTGGAATGCGTCCAAAAGCATCCGGGGCTGTGTCTGCCACAGGCGCCAGAAGACCAACTGCTGCGATGGGTGGCCGGCCAGGAACATGGCGAGAAGCTTCGTCACCAGCTCGGGATGCACAGCATTGGTGGATGACGGCAGCATAGCCAGACCTAGCAGTACACACTCAGCATGCGTCTGGATAGCGCGCTCCAGAATCGCCGTCACAGCACGGCCGACTTCGTTGCTGTCCTCCGCGCCAGGTGCGCTGCCAGCCAGCTCCATCAGCGTCTCAATCAGCTCGATCGAGTTCCAGGGTGATGCACACGCGGCCTGGGCCTGGGCCTGGATCGGGCTCGGCGCCTCTGCCACATCGGCCATGGTCAAGATGCGGCGCACCGGTACCGGCGCGACACTGTACGCATCTTCATTAAGTAGCAGGAGCGAATAAAGCAGCTGTAGCTGACGCAGGCGGTGCTTCCACACACCCCAGAGGCCGGACAGGGCCTGGGCCGGCTGGGAGGCGCCGCGGATAAGGGCGCCTAGAGCCACACCCAGCCCCTTGCTGGGGGGGACGGCCAATGTGTTGGGCACATCGAGGCTCTGAATGATGGTCTTCCAGTCGAGGGAAGGAGTCAGTTGGTTCAGTACGTCTCCCACCACTTGCATGTTGGTGCTGGGTTGCGGCGAGGGTGTCGACCCTTGCAGCAGCACGCAAACAAGTTGTGCGACGTCCGCGATGGTGGGGGTGCTTGGCCACCCACACTGCACAAGCACAGCTCGTGCAAGCTTGGGTGTGAGAGGGGCACTGCCCCAGTCCATCAGCACCTCCGCAGCGCTGCGGCGGCCGGCCAGCTTCGGGATCTGTTGCTCCAAGGCAGTGGAAACAGAATCACCATAGCGCTCAAACAATGCCGCGAGCAGTGTTTGGCGCTGCAGGCGGTCTAGTGGTGGGTCTGAATTTTTGTTATCGTCGGCCAGGAGCAACACGAGCAGTGGCGCAATGTGGCCTGGTGTCAGAGACGCAGGTGCCTGAGCAATGTGGTCAAGGACGGCATCTAACAGACCCATACCACTAGCTTCTGGCGGCACCGCGATCAGTGAGTCCTGCAGTCCGTGTATCGAAGGAGACTGCATGGCCCACGTAGGATGAGTCAGGGCACGCTCGTACAGAGCGCGCTTAAAGGAGTCCTTAGATTGAGCAGCGGCAGTGCGTAGTGCGCTTACAATCTGCACAGGAAGTGCTCCAGCTTCACTGCAGAGCGTCTCAAGCTCCGCAATGGAGTCTGTGAAATTGTCTGGCGCAAGCTGCCACGCGAGAAAGTGGACCTGGCGCTGTACCGCAGCAAGTTGATCGGCGTCTGGCGCTCTCGGTCCGGTGTCGCGCCTAGTTGGGCGAAATTGCGCCTGAAGGCGTAAAGAGTAAGCAATGGGTGAGAAGCGTCCCACTATGGGATGGGAATACGCCAGCTCACCTGTCGTTGCTACAGGAAAGCCTGGGCAAAACCTAGCCTGGAACGACGGGCGTCGGGGGACGACAGGCGACGTGTCTCGGCCGATAGGTCGGCGGTCCCTGCTATGTGGAGGCACCGCAGCCCGCTGCCGGAGCAGTGGCGCTCGGCGTGGCTGCAGGCCGTGCACTCACGCGAACGCCCATGATCCAGGCGCTGAGCGTGGCGATCGCAAGCATATAGACTTGCAATAGGTTGGCCATCACAAAATGAGTGATAGACTGCCCGATTTCCAGCCAGCTTCCCTCGTCGCGAATGGCAAAGAAGAAGTTGAGTGCCAGCACATCGCCAGCGAGGCCAGCGACAATGAGCGGGACATAGATGTCACGGAGGCCAATACCACTGGTGACAATGGGAATACGCGAAGATACTGGTGCCATAGACCGCGGCTCAATCGGCTGCATGCACACCGCCGCCAGCACACAGCTCAGCAGCACGAACGGCACAATGAGCTTGAGCACCAGCAGAGAGGCCATGAGGAAGGGCTGGAACACAGGCACGAGTCGGTATACAGGCGAGAGATAGAAGCTCGAAATGGAGGCCACATTCCCTGTACCAAAGAAGCCCACATGGAGCAATAGGAAGTATACTAGACCCAGCCGCACGTCGTCGAGTACGAATCCACGGCGCGGTGGCGCGGCTGGCGTCAGCGTATGCTTGCTAGTCTGCTGGCGGGTGAAGATACAGCGTTCACGCGCTAGCTCTGCCTCACAGTGGCCCCAGGTCAGTGTCATGAGCGCGTAGCACAAATAAAAGAGAACTTCATCGCCCAGAGAGAGAATAACAAATACAGGCGCAAAAGCGTACACAAACAGGACGAGCCGCTCCCGGGCAGGCTGCGAGATCCCGTTGCGGGGGCGTTGGAAGCCGAGCAGGAACGGCACTGACGTGGAGCAGCCAAAGACAGCCCAGCCGACGATTTGGTTAAGGCGAGGCAGACCCTGCTTGGCTGCCAGTGACGAGGCTGAGGATACTGTAACAACAAGGGACACGCCCAGGCACAGGAGCTGGACAAGCAGCGCCGCACGCGTTCGGGGCCAGAAGATGTCGACGTCCTCCTCTTTGTCGTTCGGAAGAGCGGACATGCGCTCCAACTCGGCCAGTGTCGGTGCGTGCATCATGGCATACGACCGCTTGTCACGGCCCAAATAGTCAGGCGGCATAAAAAAGGTTTCTGGCATAGCGTACAGCATAAGCCCCGCGAGCCAGAGTAGCATTCCACCGACCCACAAGAGAGTCAGGTCCTCATTCTTCTCGGTCGGCAACGACATGAACCATCCGGCTCCCGCACAGGTCAAAATCCACACAAGAAGAGCAATTTGATGCGAATCCTTAAACGACATGGGCGAGGCGAGCATCGGGAAAAATGCCATGAACAAAACAATGGCCGCCCACATCAAGCGGTGTAGGTAGCCGTAGACAGCCACTTCGAGAATCAGCAAGGCTAGAATCAGGTACCCAGCCGTCCATAAGCGATCGCTCAGTGAGAATCGCTGCGACAGGAAACGCACAAGGACGGTACTGCGAAGTGATAAGAGCATCCACACAGCACCGGTCGCTCCGCTGTAGACATAATACATGCCAGGAGCATGATCCATCATAAACTTGCCCCACACAATGGCTAACAGAATCACAGTCAGTCCCATCATTAGCGGCGTGGGGCTGCGTACAGCGCTTTGCTGGGGCACATGGTCCAGCATATGGAGAAGCTGCACAACGCCGAGAAGAAAGAGACCCACATAGCCGAGCACGACAATCGCTCGCAATATAGGCGCATCGTACTGGTGCAAGTACTTGGCCCCATACAGGGCATCGTTTGTCAGAGCTTCGCTGTCTTCGATGGCCTCATCAAAGTCTCCCGCCAAAATGGATCTCTCAATGTCGCGTAAACGCGCAGCTCCAGGTACACCGCTTACGTCTCTCAGGGCTGGATACGGCTCGAAGAAGAGCATACGGTTCGCTCGGTCGGTATGCTTGACGCGGTACACCTCCAGGACTTGCTGAGCCGTCGCTAAAGCCGCACGCGCCTTGTATGCGTCCGGGGCTGCCATCAGATTTAGCGGCAGGCGTCCCTCGGCGTTTGCCGGTACCGAAATACCAAGCCACGAGGCCATGAGTGGCGTCAAATCGGCCTGTTCGACATCCGTGCGGGCAAAGTGGTCCAAGCCCCAGTGCTGATCATACGGCGAAGAAATAAAACGCCGGCGAGATAGAATTTTCGCGTGTGGTACACCGGCACCCCAGGCTACAAGAGGGGTGCGAGTGTTGTCTGGGTCGCCGTCGCCATGGTTCCCTTTGCGGCTCATGCCATGGTCTGCGGTGAGCACGAACGTCGTGCGTTCATCTTGGAAATACTCATGGAAGAGCGCCTGTACCTGTTCCACAATAGCGTCCACCACAATCGTGTTGCCAATGTACTCGGGGGACATGGGTCGGTACGTGTGTCCGGTGGTATCAAGGCCAAGTAGATGCAGGAAAAAGACATTGCCTGACTGACGAAGCTGCACATCCACTTGCGGATCACGCTGGCCTTGTTTCAGTAGCTCCTTGATACGTTCCAGAACCCACACATCCAGCTCAATCGCATCCTTGGTGAAATCCTCTGCTTCCTCTTCGTACACCCCCCATTCGACTTTTTCAGGCGACGTGCCAAGCGCAAACATGGGTACAATATCGGGCGACCCATACGCGTATGCACGCGTAGACTGGTTAAGCAGAGAGTCGAAAGCGAGGGGGTTCACCTTCCAGCCTTTTGTCACGGCGCTGATGTCTTCGTACATGCCAGCAATCAGCGCCACATGCCCGGGCCGACTTTCCGTGGGGACACGGGTATGGCTAACTCCAAAAATTCCTGGTCCTTTAGCAATGCTGCGCAAAAAAGGCGCAGCGTAAGCGTAGCCGGGTCGATCTTCGAGTGCCTCTGGTAGTGTTGCTGTCGCTCTCGAAAAGGCAGCGGGGTATCTGCCGGTGTATTCACTAGAATTTCCATGAACCGATATTTGTGCCCACTCTGGAAGAGCCTGGGTGTCGTGACGCTGAAAGAGCGTGTCGGCACGCAGTCCGTCGGCCACAATAAGGACAAGGCGGTCCGACGGAGGCGGCTCAGACCATGGGGCAGCTTGCAGTGCATGTGTCGCATTGAAACGAGGCCCGGGATGGACAACTGGTGAGCGAAAGTACACATCAAAGATTGACCATGTAAAAATTAGATGAAACACCAGCGACGCAAAAAAGAACTCGAGCCGACGCAAGGTCGACCACAAGCTGGCCATGGCGTTGTGGTGGAGGGCACGCGAATACTAAACGTGGTACAACTTCGGGGACTATGGATCCGCACGTGGCGCTGACTCCTGGGCCCACACCTGGTCGAGGTGTTCGGCTTCCTCATTTGCCAGGCGGTGATTCTTTTCCATTTCCAGTCGAGCCTGCTGGTGTTCGTGTGTCTCCGTCCGAAGACGGTTAATCATGCGGATGCCATTGACGGCCTTCCGGAATGTCGCCTTGGCGTTGAAAGCCTTCTTGATTTCTGGCAACAGATCCTTCTGGCCCGACTCGTGAATGCTAGGCACCCTGGCGAGCCACGGGTGCTTCAGAGCCTCTTCAGCCGTCATGCGAGCAGACGGTTCCACTGTCAGCAGGCGGCGGATGAAATCGCGCGCCTCTTCCGACACGCCCTGCCAATATATAGCGGGCTCGAACTTGTAGTCGCCTGAGATAATGCGTTGGATCTCATCAGCGTTGGACTCTGTGTCAAATGGTGTATATCCACAAAGCAAAAAGTACGTAATGACGCCCATAGCCCCTACTGTCAGACGCTCAATACGTACACATATCGACGGGCTTGCCGTGCCCGGTCTTCTTGAACACTTCAGGGGCCATATAGCCCGGTGTGCCACAAGTCGTGCTCAGTGCCGTGAGCTTCTCTTCATTAATCATACGGGAGAGCCCAAAGTCCGCAATCAGCAGGTCCGAGTGCTCTGACCGGTCACGGAACAACAAGTTCTCTGGTTTAAGATCTCAAGTCAGTACACGGCCACACACCTCGGTGCACAACGCCAATGCTGTGCAGGAAAGCTACGGTTTCCATCACAGTTCGCACAATCTGCGCGGCATCATTCTCGTAGTAGTTGCCTCGCTCGCAGATACGATCGAAGAGCTCACCACCTTGGCACAAGTCCGTGACCAAGTACAAGTTGTTCATTGTCTCAAAATAGTCCACGAGCGAGACGACACCAGGGTGCTCCTGAGAGACATGCTTCAACGAAGTGATCTCATTCCGCACCATATGCTCGCGGCCGCGCATCAGCTGCTTGCTGATCACCTTGCACGCATAGTATTTGCCGGTCTCAATATGCACAGCCTCCTTCACCACCTGAGGTCAGTGCCTAGGCATACATACCGCGTAGGTACCCTGACCGAGCGTACGCCCAGTCTTGTACGCACAAGGAACAGTGGCTGGACGCTGCTGCCGCTGCTGTTGTCCAGAACTGCTCATGTTATGGCTCCGACGCACACGCTACTTTGGGACGCCTCCGGCGAGGCCCCAGCGCCTCACGTGATCCCACGGGGCGTCGCGCAGGATGGGCGGTATGCACCAGCGCCCAACACGATGGACTTCTTCGGGCAGCGCACCCGCGGCAAGTCGGGCAGCGCTGCTCGCCCCGGCGCTCGCGGTCCGACAAAGGTAGTCACAACGACCACGGTACGCACAAAAGTGGCACCAAGCAAACCGACCGGAGGAAACGCGCCTGTACGTCACAACGCCCTGCCCGAGGCCTTGCAAAAGCGCATTGCTAGCAACAGGCAGGCTGAGGCAGCCGCCCAAGCGGAAAAGGTGGCCAAGGTAACAAAGAAAGCCCGTATGGAGACTTCCTCCGCGTCTCTGGCGCGTGAACGCGCTGCTTCTACTGCAGTCACTCGCGTAGAGGACGAGGACGAGGACGATGCCGACGACGCAGCGCTAGACCGCCTGGCGCGCAGTGGCTCCAGCTTACAGGTAAGCATGGATGAATATCGCGTTCCTCGAGAAATTCTACCTGATGCCTCGTACGATCCCCTTGCTGCAGACTTAAGAGCCAAAACATGCCCGTGTGTATCAAGCCGCATGCTCGTGGAATTGTCCTCCATACCTTACCTCCCTTTTTTTGAAGGCCTGGATGATCATCCAGTTGTGACACTAGAATACCCGGCGCCGGACGCCAAGGAAGAGTTTGTTCTTCTTGTTCCCAAGACGGCGGACGAATATGACCCCGTATCTGACCTACTTCACGCTGTTCGCGCCATGGTCTCGAATTATGTGCCTGAGGATCAACGAGATCGATTCGGATCAGTGGACAGCCTCGAGACAGGCAGCAATGCTGGAGCGCCCCTTGACAAAGCACGGCTGCCGCCTGCTCGGGTGGACAGGAGCAGGTCATCCAGTATGAGCACACAAAAAGACGACTCTGCATCACCGTCCCACTCTGAGGAATCTATTATGCGCTCCTTCACCAAGGCCCGAAATCGCCGCAACGGTCCTCTCTTTGTCCAGACAGTGGCTCGCTTCAATGCGGAAATTCGTGCTCTGAAAGAGAATGGTGTTCTTGCCTCTCATCTGCGGCAAGTCGGTCTAAAGCAAGGCGTGCCGGAAGATGTCTGGCGCACTATTCAGGAGCAGGTATATGCGCGTGTGGCCGCACCTCATGTCGACTCTCTTAAACACTATGAGGCCTTTTCTGACTCGGTGTATGGTGAAATGCTGCCACCCTTTTTGAACGAGGTCGAGCGGATCGCCAACCTGGGCACTCACTCCGTGTTTGTCGATTTGGGTAGCGGAATCGGCAACTGTCTGCTCCAAGCGTCGCTGCAGACAGGGTGCGAAGCGTATGGATGCGAGTACATGCCGGCGCCTAGCAAAATTGCATCCAAGCAGCTTATGGAGGCATCTCACCGTTGGCGCATGTGGCATCTCCGAGCAGGACCTCGTGTGGAGGCCTGGGACGACGACTTTACCGAATCTAGCCGTGTGCGCGAGGTGCTTCGAAGAGCAGATGCGATCCTCGTGAACAAGTATGTACAGACTACTAACCGCAGTTATGCGTTTCGTCCCCAGACCAATGATGTCTTGTCTTTTCTGTTTTTGGATTTAAAGGAGGGTGCCAAGATCTTCTCTCTACGACCATTTGTGGCACCAGACTTTCGGCTCACGGAGCGGACACTGTCCAGTCCCCAGGCTATTTTGCGCGTGGAACAACGCAAGTATACAAGCGGTTGTGTGAGTTGGACAGCAGGAAGCGGCGTGTATTATGTGCAAACGGTTGACCGCAGTAAGGTCCAAGCCTTTGCACAAGAGCGCGAAGTTCATAGCGATGTAGGGACTGCCAAGTAAGCAAGACATACGCACACCAACCATATCCATTTGATTCCGACATGGACTGAACACGATACCGCCCTCGTGCCTGAAATTGGGGCGCCTCGACGATGGCCACCCTCTCACCACGTAACCGATTCACTTGCGCCTCGGCACCGGCCCCGCCATCGCCTCGTTCGGATATCACTCCACCTGATCCCACCACACGGTGCCACGGCACGCTTTCATCCTGTAGAAACTTGAGCGCACTGCCTACCATGCGTGAATCTGCGTCAGTGCCGCGTACGCACATGTAGGATGGCCCATAAGCTGCATCAGTTCAGCCGACATACCTTGGCAATATGGCCTGCGTGAGTTTATCAGACGTACCATACGTCGTGACACGACCTTCTGGAATCATCCGTACGCAATCATATACGGTGGCTTTGTGAGCGAGGGATACATACCATGGAACCACTCCGCGAAAAAGGCATGCTCTGACATGAAGTGGAGTGGCTACCTAGAACTACTCCCAGTCGGAATCATTATCTATAGGGTTCCGTGATGGAGTAGTGGGGGCCGGCAGGGCCTTTGGTTCGGAGGTAGAAGCAGAGGTGGTGTCACCATCTAGCAAGTCGGCGTGCGCATTGCCTGTCACGGCCAAGTCATCATCATCATCCCATACAAAATCGTCATCATCGTCGCTGCCGACGACATGCAAGGTCTCAGCCCCTTGTGTGCCCGTGGGCAATACCGACTCTGCCGCATTTGTTGACTCGCTGACGTCCTTTTTAGACGAAGATTTTTGCATGATGTCATGCACAAGTTTCTGGAAATCTTTGCTAACATTTTGCAGCGTACTCTCGCCTGACTGCATATATTTGCGGGCCAACGAATCAGCGTCCTTAAGAGTAGAATGAAGACCAGTTTGTGAATCAGATCCATTGTTTGCTAGCGAAGTGAGCTGAGACTGGATTCGTTCCACCTGGGAGTGAGAGGCGAGCTGACGGAACGAGTTCCAAGCATGAGACTCGAGCAAATGCCAGATGCTATTCCGCTCAGGTGACGCAGCCGCGGGAGTCTCCTGTAGAGATTTGGATAGCGATTGAACCTCATCATCCTTATCTGTAATTTCAAACGGAACACCATCGCTCAGGGGCTCAGCCGTCGAGCGAGAAAGTTCGCGTGCACGGTCACTGTGTGACTGCAACTCTGCATCCCACTTGCCAATCTCTGACCGAGCAGCATTCAGAATTCCACCACTTTGATCAATATGATCCTTGGCCATATGGAGCGCATTCATGGACTGGGTAAGCACGACAAGAACGCACCTGCGTCTGAACACCACTCCACCAGTTCGAGAGACCACCCACAAGGTCAGTCACTTTGTCTTCCACTTTCCGCGCAAATGCATCCACTTCATTCTCTGTGAATTGGATTTGTCGTTCATCCTCGTTAACGGCAATGAGAGCGGCCGCAGCGCTCATCGGCTCGTCAGCCATGGTATGAGTCCGACAAAGGGAGCGATCCGTGCGTGTTCAGATGTTGCGTCGATACACGCCTCCATTAATAATAACTTGGACACAGTGCATCCGCTGCTCCTGGATTGACATTGGACATGCTAACAGCAAGTCGCGGGTGGGCAATGCAGCTCAAGCAGATGCGCATTGCGCCACGAGCCACCATTATTCCTTCTCTCCTTGCTGACCGCTCGTTGTCTCTCATCGTGCGTGCCATTCACATGACAGGCGCCCGTGAGAGTGTCACAACCGTCCACGGGCGTGACTATGCGCGAGACGACTACACCAATATCCCAGGATCGATAATGAGCCGTGTATACCCCTCGCCGCAGCTTCCTTATCAGGATTTCCACCCTCTGCGTATTCTCCGGGAAGAGATTGAAGCCATCCTGGGCTCGAACTACACGCCTATCCGGGCGCCGTCACCGGTGGTTTCGACCAAGCTGAACTTTGATGAGCTGGGCTTTCCTGAAGACCACCCTGGACGTCGTCCCTCTGATACCTACTATCTAAATCGGACAACGTGCCTACGAACTCACACGTCTGCTCACGAGGTCGAGACATTTCGCCAGGGTCACTTACGCTGGCTGCTGACGGCTGACGTGTTTCGCCGCGATGAGATTGATTCGTCGCACTATCCTGTTTTTCACCAGATGGAAGGCGCGAGTGTTTGGGATGCTGATGCTTTACGTCCGGGTGGCTCCGTGGAAGCTGAGTGCGAGGCAATGGAGCTCAAGCTGCGTGAGTCTCGCATTGAGATTACAGATGATGTCGACCTGCAAGAAGCAGGTGGGTGGCAGGCGGTGCATCTGGAACAGAACTCGGCTGCCGCGAAGCTTGCGCTGCGTCACTTAAAAGCTTCGCTGAATACACTTGTCCACGGCCTTTTCCATGCGCGTTGGCAGCAGGAGGCTGAGACTGGTGAGCCACTGCGTGTTCGCTGGATCCCGGCCTTCTTCCCGTTCACCTCGCCTAGCTTCGAAGTCGAAGTGTGGTTCCGTGGCAAGTGGCTTGAAATTCTTGGTACAGGCATTGCGCAGCAACATACACTCAACCAGGCGGGTATACCTGAAAAGCTTGGCTGGGCCTTCGGTCTAGGTCTAGAGCGTATTGCCATGGTGTTGTTTTCCATACCTGATATCCGGCTTTTCTGGTCCCAGGACGAACGCTTCCTGAACCAGTTCAAGCAGGCGGACAGCTCGCTCCTCACATTTAAGCCATACTCCAAGTACCCGCCATGCTACAAGGATGTCTCGTTCTGGCTGCCCGAAAGTTTTCACGAGAACGATCTGTTTGAGACTGTTCGTGACCAAGCGGGTGACTTGGTGGAAGATGTTGTATGCATTGACGACTTTGTGCACCCCAAGACGAAGAAACACAGCCGCTGCTATCGTGTCAACTACCGGAGTATGGACCGCAATCTGGAGAACGAAGAAGTGAACGCCATTCATGCCCAAGTGCTAGAGCAGCTGGTCACACGCTGCCAGGTAGAGATTCGTTAGTGGAGTCCACGTGCCGGCTCGAATAAGACAGCTGCAGGCGGGGATGCCGCGCTTCCTGCGCACCGACAATGGGCACTTGTTCGTTTCTGATAAAGGCGCAACTGCTAGCTCTGTTTTTGTGCGGATCATATATGGCAGGCTGCTTCCTTTTGGCCTTGCCAGAGGCGCAGCGGCAGTACCTGTTTCTGCACAAGGTGCGCCTCCCGCCCTTTGTCAAGTACGACCAGCCGCATAAGCATGGCATGCTGTGTATGTACTCGAAACTGACCGACAGTGGGCCGCGTCCGCAACTTTTACCTGGAATCCACAGATAAAACGAAGATCGGTACATGGCACCTCCTCCCAAAGACTGTGTACGACAAGCATCAACATAAAGTCAATAACACACACTACAAGCTGCCAGGCAGCTTGTTCGAGGAGGCGCTGCGCGACTACCCGACTGTTATCTACCTGCATGGAAATGGGCTGAATCGTGCAGCTCCATTCCGCAGGCACATATGCCAGGAGATCTCTAACCGCATGAACGTGAATGTCGTTGCAATTGACTACCGCGGGTATGGCGACTCGACCGGCGCGCCTAGCGAGGACGGTGTCATCGACGATGCTTATGCCGCGGTAGAATACGTTCGTTCCTTTTCGCTGAATGAAGAGACGGGCAAGCGTCCCAGCCTTACACTAATGGGTCAGAGCCTTGGCACGGCCATTGCTACTCAGTGTGCGCTGCGCATGTACCGCGAGGGTATATACCTCGACTCGCTTGTCTTGCTCGCCGCCTTCAAGGCCCTACGCCCGATGGTCACAGAGTTCAAGCTGGCTGGTATCATCCCAATGCTGGGCTTTATTGACTACTTCCCAAATAAGGACGAGCTTTTGGACAAGCTGTTGAAGTACAACTTTAACACGATTGGTGCTTTGGAAGAGCTTGTGAGTGGCTATGTCGAGGACGGCCCTGTCCTGCCGCCCTCGACTCTTTTAATGCACGCAACCAACGATCCAGTGATCCCATTGTACCATGCCGAGGACCTGTACAATATGGTCGAGGGCAAGCTGCAGGCGATGAACAAGGCGTCCAGCTACCATGTATGGAGCTCCAAGGCACCCGAGCTGGGATTCGTCCAGGCGATCATGAACAAGCAAGTGCTTCTGCCAGAACGTCGTGGTCGTATGCCCGGTGCGCGCTTTGTCCTACCGCGCAATGCAGCCTTTACATATGTGCGCTTGGACAAAGGAGGTCACGATCACCTTCTTACGCACAATGTCGATGCGCTGCAGCTCATGCTTCCTCAGAGCATGACTGGCGGAGGTCTTCCCGCATACTAAGCGCCGTGGCGCTGCTCAGTGGCTGTGTAGAGCCGGAGGGTATCAAGAAAATGAGCGGGCGTCCACCGCTGCAGGAATGCCCAAGAAGGCAGCGAGCCCACCGTCGTTATGCGCAAAGACCACGCAGGAAAGCCATGTAGACGTGGCGCAGATGCTGTATCACCACAGATCATAAGAATGCTGGGCTCACAGGTCATGGGGCCCGAGTTGTAGAGGGTATGGGAGACGGCATGCGGCGTCCAGGTCTCCGTATTTTGAAAAGCATCGAGGAGAGCAGGCTTGTCGTCTGCCGCAGAGAGCAGGTTCACTCGCACATGCGACTGCTGCGGTAAGCCACGGACAGAAGGGGGTGGGACTGGGCACTCTAGCTGTGTAGCTCCCACCATGGCCCGGCCCAAATGTACCTGCATCGTAGCCCAGCGATGTGCATTAGATGCTCGTTGCATGCGATCCACCACGATACGGGCAAGAAGCCCATCCTTGTCGTACACAGTCAGCTCGGCAATACCAGCCAATGCGGACCACTGCACGAGACGTACGACATCATCTGCCGCTGCATAAACAGAAGTCACTTTCGCGTCTTTCTGGGCCTTTGCTGGCCATGAAAATACGATAGCCAGATGTTGCGGAATGTCGAAGCCGTCCACTCGGGGCACAGCGTCGCGGTGCCATGTCCAGTGGCGCAGTACATCCAGGGCACGCACACACGCTTGTACCAGAGAAAAGTACGTAGAAAGCACCCAATACAGGAGCGCTTGTAATAAAGTTGTCATGGCCACCGACGATCTCCGCACAGCGGTGATCGAGCAACCGACGGTAGCCGCGGCGAAAGCGAGCCCGATCTATAAAATTCGCATCGGGCTTATCGGTCGCAGCGTGGAGGCTACGACCGCAACAGCGACCCTGCAGCGTGACGATGGGGGCGGCCGCGGTGCCTGCCACATTCCCAGCGGAGATTGTGCAGCGCATCTGCGAGATTATATATCTGGACAGTGTTCCTTTGTGTTCTTTGCGGCTCCTTGACCCGCCCAATGTGCCATCAGCCGCGTTTGACGGACAAAGTGCCCTCTCCCTTATCGACGAAACTCAGCAAGTCCTGTTTCAGCTTTGCCTCGTTAACCGTACGTTTTATCGACATGCGCACCCCCTCTTATGTCGTCGAGTGCAAATCACGCTGCCATACCGCTTCATGCATTTGCTTGAGCTCGCTCAAGGGCCGGCACCCATGGCCTCCCTAGGTGCCAGCACTCTGGGAAGCATTCGACTCCTCGACTTTAGCTCTTTTCGTGCATTGGGGCTGCGAAGAACTGTAGGAGAAATCACAGAGCGACGCTTTGTGACGTCTGAGCGTCTTATGACGCTCATTCGCGCTGCTACAGGTCTCGTCGCGTTTGGCTCGAGTCCAACGATGGACAGCGCACTCTCGCTCGAAGTACTTGAGGCGCTCCTTATCCGTGACGGTGAATCAAGTCGGCCCATGCGCATGCGTGATGTGAGTATGGAGCGTGGTGCGCATGTCGTCCACAATGCCCTTCAAAGCCTCGACTTTTGTGGCTGCGTGAGTCCCAAATTCGTGGATGCGATGGCCGCCTTTGTGCGAAAGCACATAGAGCACGATACGTCACAGTATGCTATGTATGATGTACTGGAAGAGGACGAGGGGAGCCACACCACGAGTGAGGACGACGACGACGAACGCCGGGGCCGCTCACGGCACTGGACGCCGCACGCTCGGCGAAAGTCGCCACCACGGCACATATCTCGTGCACGCCGACGCACCTTCCCATCTATACAGCGGCTGGGCCTGACATGCGTGTCGATGGACCGATCGATCCTCTCACCCTTTGTCCTCAGCTTTCCGAACCTGACTCATCTCGACCTTTCGCAGACGCGCGTGGATGCCGCAACACTGCATAGCCTGGGTCAGTCATCTGTGCGCCTAGAAAGCGTGTCGCTCTCGCGATGTCGCTCCCTCGCGTCAGAGAGCCTGGTGGACTTTCTTGTGCACTCTCCTACGACTGCAGGACTCCAGGAACTCGCGCTGCAAGGCACGCTCCTCTTTCCTACGCCCGTGTCGCCGGACGACATGCTGACGATCCTCACATATGCCCCGTGCTTGCGCCGCGGCACGCTCAGGTACCTTGACTTGGGCGGCTGCCCACTCACCGACGAGGCACTCGAAGCCATGGCGCCCCAGCAGGCACTCCTCGACTTTGGCCTGAGCGCTATTCCCGCCCTCACTCTGCGCGGTGTGTGTACGTTTCTGCAGCGCGCAGCACCGAACGTACAAGTGCTGGACCTCACACACAGCGCCACAGCGAGTGGCCCCATGCATGCGGTCCGCCTATACCATGAGCTCCTGGGACCTTGTACGCAGCCGCCGACCTCGGTCAGCATTGCCGAGCAGCTCGCCAAGCTAGGGATCCGCAAAGACACGACTCCCACGCCGTGGCAGCCGCCGTCTAACTTGCGCGTGGTAGGCCTCTCGCAGGCCGTGCTGACCACTGTGCAGGGTGGCGTCGGCTCTTGGAAGACTATTTATGGCGCCGGCCGCCGCGGCTGGGTTGTCGATACAGCCGCTGGGCCCAGTCCCGAGGCCTACGATATCCCCGAGCCCGACGATGTCGAGGACGAGCGCGGCCGGCCGCGGCTTGCGCGCGCAGTGCACCGCAGCACGAGTGTGGTAGAGTCACGACGTACGGCTCGAACCTTGATGGAGCCACTTTTGGCCTCAGGAGCCAAGCCACTTGTGCGTGGTGTGTCGCCGAGAACGGCTGCACCAGCCGCGTTTGAGTCACGTTCCCGCTCGCTGTCGCTTTCCCGAGAGCATCGCCCCCGCGCTCGTAAAATGCCAGCACACCGCGAGGGCCCAGCACAGGTTGAGCGCCAGACCGTGCATGGCCTGCCTGAGGAGCATCCGCGGCGGCAGATGCTCGAGCATCTCGCGCGACTGGAGGGAAATGTGCCGGGCAGCACAGGCTGGCACAGTCACAAGATGGAGGTCTTGTTGGGCTATGGACTTCTTGGCCGTGAGGTCGGCAACTACGCTTGGTATGCATACCAAGACAGCTAAGGCCGGGGGCCAGCACTGGGGTCTTGCAGCAAATGACCCATGCGCTCAATTTTGGTGCGCAAGTACTTTTCCAAATCGTTGCCGCGTGTGACGCTGCCGCCGATCAGTGTCGCGCCATTGTTCCGCAAGGTATAGGAGTGGAAGCTGTGTGCACTCTCGTCGGAAGCTTCAGCGTCGTCGTCGTCCCATGCGTCGTCGCTATCGTCCGCCAGCATACCATGCTCTGCAGACCCATCAAGCGCTTGAGAAATCACACTGTTCGGTCGGGACCGCTGCGAGCCCTGCAAAAGCCGGTTAGGAACGGTTCGACGCGACCGGCGATGGTGCTTGCAGGTATGCTCGTGGTACCGCCACATGCGCGGCACCATCGGTACACGCTCCGTGACCTGGATACCTTCTTCCTCCATAGCCTGCATTTTTTCAGGGTTGTTGGTGAGTAGGCGGCACGAATTCACGCCTAGGTCACGCAAGATCGCGCTGCTGATATCGTAGCGTCGAGCATCAGGCAGGTGCCCCAGAAGCACATTCGCACTGACCGTGTCGTGACCCATGTCTTGCAGATTGTACGCCATGAGTTTGTCCAGCAGGCCTATGCCTCGGCCCTCCTGGCGCATGTACACAACAACGCCACGCGGTGCCACCGTCTGACCATCAGCAGTCTGCGAAGATGACGTGCTGATGAGCCGCAGCGCTTCGTCCAGCTGCTCGCCACAGTCGCACCGCTGACTGCCAATCGTTTCACCCGTGTAGCACTCTGAGTGGATCCGCACGAGTGGCGCTGGCGTGTGTGGGTCGTCGCCATCAAAGGTAGCGACCGAATCGGGCACCGAGGCCACTTGATGCGTCTCGCTCAGCCGGTCCACATAGGCGCCGCGCACAAGGCGTTCCATGGTGGTCTCATTGTCGCTCCATACCGCATCGAGCGTGCGGCTGCGGATAGGTCGTGAGCGGCGAAGAAGGCCTTGCTGCTGCTGCACCTGTAAAGCAGCATTGTTCTGTATAGGATCAACCACCAAGGCCATGTGCTCTTTGTTGTCGTGGTTGTTCCGGTACAGGTGGCAGAACACTTCGCCGTGGGGCGTCGGCACACGCGTACGCGCGCAGCAGCGCACTTCCAGGGGGATGGACGGCTTTGTGGGCGGTACTGTCTCGCGCCGTACCACTGGGGCCGATGTGGTGGCCGGCGCTACCGTCACCGCAGGTCCTGTGGGGGGCGCAGCTTCCGCGATTGCACGCGCACGCTCCTCCTTCTCGCGCTGCAGGCGCACACTCCGCGGAGCCTGCTTGCTGTGCATCATTGCATGTCGCTCGTGCTCAGCCTCGATCGTGCTCGGACTTGCAGGCGCAGCAGCCATACGCGTCTGTCGCAAGCGCTCACTCACAGGCATCTGCTGCGAGTGTCCCGACATGCGCGCAGACTCAGGATCCGCGAATGTGTGGTGAAAGTGGTGGCGAGTCACTTGCGGTCCAGAGCTAAGCGAGGCAGCAAGTACGATGGGGTCAATAGGAGGGCGTCGAAGCGCGGCCACCGTATCAAGAGCCCGATGATGGGGCAGGGCATCGGTTTTGAGGGGTGGTGCAGGTGCAGGTAGTGATGTGAGCATGTCAAGCATGTCCAAATCACTAGAGTCGATGCGATGGTGATATGTATCCCCAAACATGGCCCCCATCGCGGAAGGACAAGTCGGCGGTGGTGGGGTGCTGCCGATGGGGCACATCTCCAGGAGGCGCAGCGCCGAGGGTTCTCAAGATGACGTAATCCATGATTCGGCGGAAAAAAAAGCGTCCTCGACGCACCTGCCTCCGCCATGGCGCGTCTGAATCTGGACGAGCTGCTAAAAGTGGCTCCAGAAAGTATGTGCAGCGAATTAACGTCAGCTGTGGACCCCGATAACGAGTATGATGCACCGCCATCCAGTTCCGATGGAGAGAGTACGAGCGACGGCGAGGCGGATGAGGTGAACAGCCGTCGGCATTATGTCGATGTGGGGCCGAGCGAGATGCGTCGCCGCGCCCGGCTGACTGAGTCGGACAAACTAGAGCAGCCCAAGTACAAGGGCACGCGAGTCTCTCGGCGCGATATGTTTGAGGACGAACTGGATTCGGAGGAGGATAGCATGAGTGACGCCCAGGATGAAGAGGACTATGAAGACGCCGAGGAGGAAGAGGTCGGTAATGAGGAAGACGAGGATGAAAATGAGGGCGAAGACGAAGACGAGGATGAGGATGAGGGCGAAGAGGACGAGGGAGAAGACGCCCAGGACGACGAGGAAGAGGAAGAAAAGGACCGTGTCCAAGAACGCCCATCCAGGCGCTCTTCCGCGGATAAGAACCATGCGCCACATGCATCCTCAGAAGTACAGGCTCTTCCCTACACCGCGGCTACATTGGCTTCGCAAGAGCAGGAGTCGCGCACACTCATGCAGCAGCTCCAGGAACGGCGTACGCAGGACGCCAAAAAAGGGCGTCACGTCCAGAAGCAGATCCGCAACTGGGAAAAGGCCTTGAGGCTGCGCATTGCTCTGCAAAAAGTCATCTCGGCAATCGCTAGGCTGCCGCCTCCCAATATGATGACAGACTACATTGCTGCTGCGCCGGGCACAGAAGAGGATGTGGATGCAAGTGCTGCGGAGTTGGAAGATATGGCTCAAACCCTCCTAAACGTGCGTCTGCACCTGTGGAAGCAGAATATACCTGCCCTTGCCGATGAGCTGGACAGCGTGAATACCGAAGCGAGTAGCGCCAAAGCGCTGTTCGACTTGGAAGCGTGTATCGAGCCACAACGGCGCACTCTGCTTTCCCGCTGGTCGTCTAAAATTGCTGCTGCGCCAGATTCTCGCTCAGCTAGTGCATCTTCACGGCTACAGCTGCGCGCAATGAACCAGAGCGTCGTGGAACAGATGGACCAGGCGCTCGCAGGCGACGGTATGGACCGCCTTGTTGACCGCACTCGTGTGTGGCGAGGCGATGAGACAGCCCGTCTTGGCGTCTCCCAGCCTGTGAGCGAAACCGAGTCGCGTCCTACGGATGTGAATGTTTTCGATGACAGTGACTTTTACGCACAGTTGCTACGCGATTTGATCGATAACGCCAGTATTGTCGAAGGTGCGTCTCCCGTGACTGACCCAGCCGGTATCTCTGCGACCGCCTCAGATGTGCTTCAGTCACGTAAGCGCAAGCGCAATGTCGATGTGCGTGCCTCCAAAGGCCGCCGTATTCGCTACGAAGTCATCGAAAAGGTCCAAAACTTTATGCCGCCGATTCCCCGTGTCACATGGGACGACACGCAGGCCGAGCGACTGTTTGCACGTCTCGCGTCGGTCGTGCCGCAGGGCAAGGCAGCTGAGCCACCCGCCGATGAGGATGTGCCGATTGATGACGAATTCCGCCTCCTAGGCTAATGTATAGTATAAATTACATATCCTGCGTCATCCCCGACCGCTTGGCCACGTCCCAGTAGCCTGAGAGTTTGGGGCCCAGTAACTCTTTGACCTTTAGGTCGGACGAGCAGTCTTCCATCTTCACGACACCCGTAGGCAGCGTGCGATCGCGCACAGGCCCTTCAAATACGCACTCGCAGGTATTGTCGCTCAGGTCCATAGGCTCTGACTCTTGCGCAGGCTCCTCGGCCTCGTCCTGATCCTTGGGTCGCCCAGGATCCGTCCAGTCAATGCGCACGAGCATAAGACGTTTGTACGCCTTCAGCGCCTTGGCAGAGCCTTCAACGATCACAATTGCCATGTCTGGATGCACAAGAATCAAGCCACTGAGGTGGTGCTGCTGTGCATTCTTACGGACCTTGAAACGATGTGACGGACTCACGAGATGGCGGACTTTGTATACATGGCACCAGATGCCCTTGGCTTCCTCTGTCTTGGTTTTGTAAATGCGGCGCTCGCGGCGCTCCTCATCCGTGAGCATGCGCTCCGCATTCGTGCGCTCATGCAGTTCATGCCGCGCAGCCACCTCGCGACGCACGCGAGCCTCAACTTTGGTAGGATCCACAATCGCCTCGTTGCCGAGGACACGCATGAGGTTCGATAGCTTGACTTTAGGTGGATCGGGTGGGAGCAAGCCCATCTTGATACGGTCACGCTTGTCTTGCTGCTCAGCAGCGCGACGTTGGCGGCGCATCTTCTTCATCTCTTGCTTGGTCAGAATCACGCCGTGAGGCTGGACCTTGATGTTCGCCGTGGGGGGAGGAATGGGAATAGGATGCTGCACGAGATGGTCGACAGGCGAGGTATCATGCTCAATGAGCGGGAATGTATCGGGCACCGTCGTACCAGGTGCAAGTGGCGTATCAGGTACATCATCGTATGACTTGCTAGGCAGCAAAGGAAGATCCCACCACTCGGCGTCCGGCGGCACAGGACGACGTAGAATGCGTTCGTCGTCGAGCAGCTCATCCTGAAGACCAGCCTTGCGAGCTGTGGCCTGAATTCTCTCCTTTAACGCTTGCATCTGCTCATCGCGCCTAATTTGCTCGGCCTGTAGAACGTATTTGCCAGGGCGGTGAAACTGCAGCGCGCGATGCATACTCTTGGGCTTGGGACCCTCGAGCTTGTCTGCGTCACTAGATAGATACGGATTCACCTTCTGTACAGGAACCGGTTTGGCATCCAAGATATTGCGAGCCGGCGGCGCAGGCCGACCAGGTAAAGAACGTTTGTTCGCCTGGATGGAAGCGAACTTAGGCGCCAAGGATCGGAACTTTTCCTGGATCTTGGCAGCATCACCCAACAACAGGGGATGGATCCCCTGTGGCTGCGATTCTGTGCGTTCCGTAGCAGGTGGCGCCGGCGCTGGTGCCGCTGGTGCCGGCTTAGCAGCCAGTCCAGAGCGCTGGAAGGCCGCCTGCGCGCGACGGCGCGCCTCTTCGATAGTCTTGCTCAAGTCTTTGATGGGTGGTGGTCCTCCATCCACTTTATTTCTCTTCTCGTTGGGTAGCTGACCATCGCTCCCAACATCAGGGAACTGCCGCTTGGGCGCCATTCACGCGGCAGCTCACAAGGCAGGGGCAGCCACGAGGGGCGCCGCCACGACGTGTGCCTGTCCTGTCACGTGCTTCGGGAACATGCCTAGAGACCTATTGGGCCGTGTTGGATGCGCTGGGTGTTCTCGGGTGCCGCGGCGATCTCTTTTTTCGCCGTGTCAAGTACCAGAGCCTTCTTTTGTGGGAATGTCTGCGTTCCGCGACTCGAGTCGGCGCCAGGACACGTACAAGGCAAAGGGTGCCTTTAAGCAGGATGAGCTGCGCCGCCGCCGCGAAGAGGCCCAGGTCGAGATCCGTCGCCAGAAGCGCGAGGAGAGCATGGCAAAGCGCCGCAACCTGAACCTCCCGCATATTTCTGATGCGCCCGATTCGGACGAAGACGATGTCGCTGACGATCTCGATATGAAGATCCTCTCGGAACTTCCTATGATGGTGCAGGGTGTGCAGAGCGAGAGCCTTGACCAGCAACTGGAGGCCACGACCAAGTTCCGCAAGCTACTCTCGAAGGAGAAGAACCCACCCATTGATCGTGTGATTGCTTGTGGCGTTGTGCCGCGCTTTGTTGAGTTCCTGCGCAGCCCCCACAGCATGATCCAGTTCGAGGCAGCGTGGGCCCTGACCAACATTGCTTCCGGCACGTCGGAGCACACGCAGGTGGTGATCACCTGTGGTGCTGTCCCGATCTTTATTGAACTGCTGGCGAGCCCTGTACTCGATGTGCGCGAGCAGGCCGTGTGGGCGCTGGGCAACATTGCGGGTGACTCGACCAAGTGCCGCGACTTTGTGCTTCAACAGGGCGGTATGCACGCGCTGTTGCAGCTGCTGAGTGAGGACCACAAGGTGAGCATGCTGCGCAATGCGACGTGGACGCTGAGCAACTTCTGCCGTGGCAAGAACCCGCAGCCTGCGTGGGAGCTCGTGGCGCCGGCCCTGCCGACGCTGACCAAGCTGGTGTATGCCATGGACGACGAGATTCTGATCGATGCATGCTGGGCCCTCTCGTACCTGTCTGACGGAGCGAACGAGAAGATCCAGGCTGTGATCGAGTCGGGTGTGTGTCGCCGCCTGGTGGACCTACTGATGCACCCGTCGGCGGCCGTTCAGACGCCTGCGCTGCGCTCGGTGGGCAATATCGTCACGGGTGATGACATGCAGACACAGGTGATTGTGGCGAGTGGTGCGCTCACGCCGCTGCTAGCGCTTCTCTCGTCGCCGAAGGATGGCATCAAGAAGGAGGCGTGTTGGACGATCAGCAACATCACAGCAGGCTCGCCGAGCCAGATTCAGGCGGTGATTGACGCCAATATCATTCCGCCACTGGTGCACATTTTGAGCCATGCAGACTTTAAGACGAAGAAGGAAGCGTGCTGGGCGATCAGCAATGCGACGAGCGGTGGACTACAGCAGCCACAGCAGATCCGCTACCTTGTGTCTCAGGGTTGCATCAAGCCGCTGTGTGACTTGCTCAAGTGCATGGACAACAAGATCATCCAGGTTGCGCTCGACGGTCTGGAGAACATCCTCAAGATTGGCGAGCAGGACAAGGAGGCCATGGGCCCGGGTGCCACGAACCAATATGCGCTATATGTCGAAGAGTGTGGCGGCATGGTCACCATCCACGCACTGCAGAATCACGACAACTTCGACATCTACAAGAAGTGCTTTTATATTATGGACAAGTACTTCCCCGACGACGAGGAAGAGCAGGATACCGGCATTGAGGCCCCTCAGGTCAGCGACACAGGCGCATTTGCGTTCCCATCCACCGTTGCTGCGCCCCAGACCGGCTTCTCGTTCGGCCCTGTGCAAAACATGTAGTTGCTATGCCCAGCCGCGCTGTATGATATAGGTACAGACATACCAAACCGCAGGGTTATGGCGACTCGGGATGTATCGACGAGCCCACCTGGGCCAGGTACAGTGCGAGTTTGGAGTGAATCGCATCGTCCGACGCAGGCGATGCTTGCCACGAAAGCGCAGCGAGTGGCTCGGGCGGCAACGGTGCTGCAGTCTCGTCTGGGCCACTGGTCGGTGCTGGCTCGGTGCTCATGTGCGCGACAGGGCGGAGCGCCTGCAAGAGGCTGTGGGATGCAGGCGCTGGTGTCAATTGCGGCATGGGTGCAGCGGGCACCGGGGGCGGTGATGCAAGCGGTGCGGGCTGTTGCTGCCCGATGGGCGTGGGCGTCGGTGGAAGCGTCCACGCGGACGAAACCATCGTGTCGAGTGACGGCAGTGTGGCCGCCTCGGAATGCGCACGCGCACGCGTGGTGCTTTCGACCTCAGAGCCTGTGCGAGTCTGTGACGCACTGTTGCTGCGCAACCGACGGACTTGCATGGAGTGGATAGGTGGCGGTAGTGTCAGCACACGCGTGGCCTCAGGGGAGGTGCCGGTATGGGTATGGGGCCAGCGCCCAGTTGGTGAGCTCAGCAACGGGCGGATGGGCGAGGTGGATGGTATGGGCGGAGCAAGTTGTGAGAACGGCGCCTGACTCGGCGTCGATGGCGGTGGCGTGGATGTAGTGGCCGTGCTGATCGAGCTCTTGGACGAGGACCGCGGCCGTGTGGACAGGACAGACTCGGGACGCGAGGAGCGCCCTGCTCGGCTATCCACATCATCATCAGCGTGTGGCCAGCCCCGGCGGAAGAGCCCCGTGAGACTGGCGCGAGTAGGCAGGCGGCTCGTTCGCACAGACGCCTCGTCGCTTCGGCCTGACGTGCCGGACGAGAAGAGTGCTGCACGGAGCGAAGAAGCAGGGTGCGAGGCCCGCTCAATCAGTGCCGGGATGCTCGAGCGTGAGCGCATCTCTGGCAAGCCAGGGCTGTGTGGCGGCGTGGCGTCACGCAACCCTTGGGGCGACAAGATGGGCGAGAGGGCGCCCGTCACAGGAGTGCCCTCGCGCGAGGGCGCGAGGATCACGCGGTCACCCCACGCGTATGTTTCTTGAAGGGCCGCTGGATCTGTGTGTCCATCAGGGCCGTACATGTCGGTCCACTGCCGCAAGAGAGCCACGCACTGCATGCTTTGTGAGGCAGCAGCGAGCATCTCGGGCGTGTTGCCGCTTCGGTCCACAGGCTGCGGCCGTGCTCCATGTACTAGGAGTGTGCGCACAAGCTCTAGGTGGCCGTTGGCCGCAGCAAAGTGCAGGGGCGTCGAGCCTTCGATGCCGGGGCCGACCACTTTAGAGCGGCTTTTGGGCTGGTTGATGTCGGCCCCAAAGCTCATCAGCAGGTTCGCCGTAGTGACATTGCCTACGCAAGCGGCCACATGTAGCGGCGTGATGCCATGGATCGACGTATTAGGCGACTGGCCATTCTCAAGCGCATAGAGGACCAGCGACATGTTGCCGGAGCTCGCAGCCCGATGAAGACCCAGGCTCGGCGCCAGCGCCGCCTCCGGAAGCGGATCGGGACTGGCAGTATGTGCCCGAATAGGCACCGGTGGCGTGGGGGCGAACGGCCCGGTGCCGCCCGGGCGAGCACCACTACGAGACATGGTCGCCGACGCCGGGACGGGGCGACGCTGGCGGCGTGGCGGTGGAGGAACGTGCGCCGTGCGTGGCGCAGCGCGGCCCCAGTCACATGCACGAGAGCTGTAGAGCTACGAATCTAGCGCTTCTTGAATAGGTTCGGGACGCGGTGCCGCCGGCGAGTAGAGCTGGCCGCGTCGTTCATGCTGGCCATATCGGACATGGAAGGGCCACGCCGGTGTGACTGGCGCGACATAGTTTGCTGTAGCTCGGGCTGGAGCGCCGAGCTGTTTGCCTCGCCCTCCGCCCACTTCGAGGCGTTGTTGCCTGCCTGGGACGGTTCGTGCGAAGCCGCATACTCCTCCGCCGCGGAACGTTCGGCGGCAGCCTGTTCGACCGCCTCCTTCTTGTGGATGCCAAGTATGCCGGCAAAGCCGCGGCCAAGGTGGAGACCGCCGTGGGCCACGCCCTTGCCGATGCCGCCTATGCCGCCAATGACGCCCGAGGCCACACCGCCAATCAGGTTCGAGTCCTTGGTCGTGCGGTTGTTCAAGTAGCGAGGTTGGAACGTGAGGCGCACCGTGATGGTGCTTTCGGGGTTCGAGCCTTCACCCGTGAGCTGGTATGTGCGCTCGTGTGTCTCAAATGGCTCGAGCTCAGCCAGGTTCACAACGGCTATACCCAGCGGGTCCGACGCGCTCACTTGGTCCCAGTCGCGCACATTGAAGCAGTACTCGTGCGTGAGACGCGAAGCAATCATGACCTCGGGTAGGATCTCGTTGAACACGGGGTTCAGGTTGCGCCGCACCGTCTTACTGCGGGCCACCGTGAGGCCATTGTCCTGGAACAGGACGTATGGGTCCGACTTGCCACCGCGGTCCGCCGACGACAAGTTCGCACACGACAGCACTTCAATGGTGAGGGTACCCTGGTTCACGACACTCTCCACGGCCTCAAGATGCACATCCATGGGAATGTAGCGGCAGCTGATCATCACTTCGCAGCCACCCGATGCAAGCAGCATCTCGCCCTTGCTGAGCTTACCGAGCGCATCCTTGCCCTTGTCCGCCATGTCTGTGCCGGCCTCGATGGCCTTGCCAGGCATGTTCGCCAGGCCCGACACTGTACCGACCATGTTTTCGGGCTTGAAGTTTTGGGCCGTGTCTCCAATCATCTTGGTCGGATCAAATGAGCCGTTCTCGCCGGTCGGCATCAGCTGTAGAGTCACCGGCTTCGTGAGCGAACTCTCCAGGAGCGAGCGCGTGCTGCACGAGTACTCGGCAATCACGTCATTGTCGTGAGGACCAACACGCGCACGGAACCAGACATTCGACACGTCGAGCTCACGCACCACATACTCGCCGACCTCGTCCCAGTCGTAGTTCTTCTTGCGCGGCTCTGTCGTGTAGGCCGGCCAGGCACAATCGTCGAACACCACCTCGAGCTGCGCACGGGAGCGCGGGAACTTGCCCTCGATCAGGTTGAATACAATCACACCCGATGGGCTCTGCAGCACCTGCTCCGGCGACAGTTCCACACCCGCGTCGGGGTCTTCTTCCTCGTCCTCGTCTTCTTCAAGGCGCGCGTTGCCCGCTGACGTAGCCGCACCCGCCTCCTCCAGCGCATCGGGTGATGTGAGCGCCGATTCGCCTTGCGTTTGCGCCTCGAGGCCGGCCTTCTCGCGACGCTCCGCCTCGAGCTTCTTGTTCTGCTCGATAAAGTTGGCGCCTTCCACATGCATGGCCGTGACAAACTCCACGTCAAATTCGACCAGGCCCTTGGTCGTGCCGTTGGGCTGCTTGAGCGGCTCGCGGTACGAGCGGCGGCCTCGGCTCGCGTACGGGTACACCGAGTTGTCGATGTCGTCTTCGGCCAGCTCGGACACAGGAATGTCGCAGTAGCCGAGCGTGCGGTCGCTGGTCGAATTTTGATAGTCGAACACCTCGAGACGCACAACCTCGACTGTCGAGTGCACCGGCGCGTACAGCACCTGGTTCCACACGGGGTTCAGGTTGTCGCCGATCACAAGCGTACCGGTCACTGGCAGGTTGTTTACGCGCAGCATGGCATACGGATCCGACTTGCCACCCGACAGCACCTCGACATTCTTGATATCGCGCGCACGGCGCAACCAGAACTTGAGGGCACCAATCGATGGGCGGTAGCTGTTGCTGCCGTTGATACTGCCCGACATGAGCACAGGCTTCCACTGGCCCGACATGCGCAGACGCGCTTTCTCGGTCCCGGGGAAGGGGAACCAGTCCTGCTTGCGGTCGCGTGCGTGCACGAGGTCGTCGATCTTGACACTGAGCGATGCCATCACCGGGTTCTCGACGCGCTTGCGCATGTCGAGCATCTCGACCGTCAGCACACTGCCGTAGCGGTCAACGACCAGCATCTCTGTCACATCCTCAAAGATCGGACTCAACGTGCTCTTAATCTCGGGCGTCTCCTTAATCACCTTGCGGTTGAGCAGCAGACGCGCCTTGATGCACAGGTCGCCCTCGACTTCTGCCTTTGCGACCAGCTCGCGCGCCTGGTTCAGCGTGAGGCGCAGGATACCAGCCGCTGTCTCGGGCAGCGGCTGCAGCAGGCCATCAGGACCGACTTCAGGCTTCATGACCGGGAAGTAGTCAAGCGAGAACTGCACCGAACCGAGCGGCTTGTCGCCATACATGATCGCCTTGTTCAGTTGGCCGGGCGACGGGTTGTCCGCCAGCATAGAGAGGTCCACCTGTGTCGCACCCAGGCGCGTGTGGGGACGGCTGCCCTTGTCGTCCATAAGCGCGAGCACCAGCAGGCCCTCCAGGTCCTTGATAAGCACATGGTGTGTTTCCTTAAACGTCGGGTTGGAGCTCAACTCCTTGGTGCGCGTGCGTGCCACTTCCTTGCCGTCGTTGGCTGAGATGTTGAAGTAGGGGTTCGGGGCGCCACCGCTAAAGCTCAGGCGCTTGAGGTCGCGCGCACTCCAGATCGTCACCTGCAGTACACCCGCTGTGGCATCGAGGGGCGTGCCTGACATGAGTTCTTCCAGGTTCAGTGAGAACTGGTTGGGGCTGTACATCATGGGGCCCAGCGCACTGTGTACCTGGTTGTGGATAAAGCCAGAAAGACCCGGAAGCGCTGCCACGTCCAGACCAAAGGTGCTGCCACCAATGGGCTTAAGCTCAAAGTCAAAGTCCGGTGGCTCCAGGAACGACAGGTCGACGAGCTGCACGTGGGGGAAGCTGCTGATCAGCTTGAGGCGGAAGCGCATCGTGCCGACAAAGCTCATGTTCTCCACGAGCACTGGTAGACCGGCACCGACCATACCCTTGCCGACGCGGATGGTCAGCACGACCTTGGGATTGATCTTGCGCGACGCCTGGCGCACGGACAGTTCCTGCACGTCGCTGGGCATAAAGCTCACCTTCCAGTCCATCACAATGACATCGTCCTCCGTGTCTGGGCGCGTGCGCACTGACTCGACAATCGGGGCCTTTGTGCCCAGTGTGAACGTCGTCAGACGGAGCGAGTCGAGGAATGGCGGGCAGTTGTCGCGTAGCACCTCGTCGACCGTCTGGATGATCGTGGCCGAGAGCACAGGCTCGTAAATGAGCCAGAAGCGCGCGAGGAAATGGTTGATCCACTGCGCAGTCTCGTTCTCACTAAACATGCGGCGGCGCGCCATCTCGCGCGAGACATCGTCGCGCATGCGCTGGCGTGTGCGGCGCATACTGGTCGTGTAGTAGGTACCCGCAATACAGGTCACAATCAGCACAACACCCCAGCCGGTACCAAAGCGCGTGAGCAGGTAGGTGATCACACAGGAGCCGACGATGACCGCCGCGTCGGTCCAGAGATAGCCATAGTAGGCGTCATGCACAAAGGTGCTGACCACGTCCGACTCGCGCAGGCGCGACCGATCAATATCGAATTCGTCGGGGCTTAGGCCAAGGAGGCGGCGCGCCTCGCCGACCCAGCCGACCGTGCACCAGTCAGGGATGTTGAGCGACGGTGCGCCGGCCGGGAGCGCGCCGGGGATCAGGAGATCACCGCCCATCTGGCCGCGCTCGCGGCTCGCGCGATCAATGTCGCGCAAGTTGACGTTGGCGCGAGTGCGTGTGCCGGAAACGTCGGAAGGCACGCTGCGGTACAGCTTGTCGCTCTCCTCCTTCTCCTTCAGCTTCTGTTTTTCTGCAAGCTCGCCACGCGGCTTAACGTCATCGATGGCCTTCTGCGCGGCCTTGCCCTTCTCCTCTGGCGAGGTACCCTCGTCAAAGGTCTGCACTTCGGCACCCTCAGCCTGAAGCTCATGAGCAATCATCTGCTCGGCTTCCTTGGGATCTGGGCCGTCATTCTTGCCCCCCCGGAAGGGGTTGAGTTGGACCATGACCTGGACACCGAGATCTGAGAGAGGGGCCTGAAGTGGGCCGCATCTGCCGAGCAAGCCGCGGCTTGCATAAGCCCGCTGCGTGCCGCGGCACACCACGTGAGTGGTACCAGGCACGATGGCACCGCAGTCGCGTGGCAAGACCTGTCCATCTCTGCTATAGAACTACGCAGCACGCGCCTTCTTCGATGGACGCTTCTTCTCCTCCTCCTCGAGGTCGATCTCGCGGTCCGCATCGTCCTCGTCCTCCTCGTCTTCCTCGTCTTCGTAATCGTCCTCCTCGTCCTCGTCCTCGTCCTGGTAGAGGGCGGGCGTCTCAAAGTGCTGGATCGCATTGGGGTAAAGGTCCTCGACAATGGCGCGGCCAATGCTGCCGGCGACCTGGGGGCTGACGCTCTCGAAGAACGACGAGAAGAACGAGCCCGGCTCAAAGTCGTCCTCCTCGTCCTCGTTCTCGTTCAGGTCGCCCTTGGTCGGCTTCTTCTTCGCGAGGTTCACGTCGTCCGACTTCCACGAGATGGCTGTCTTGGCAGGCACCAGGTCCGTCGCAAAGTCAAAGGCGGTACCCTCGCCCGCGTCAGGCGCCAGCTCGAACGACTTGATGAGCACCTCGTCGCCAATAAAGTCGTTCGGCGCGAAGTGGAACTCAATCTTGCACGCGCGCGGGTCGTTCACATCGCGCTGCACATCAATGCGCTTGAGGTGGTCGAGCAGCGCATGGTCGTCGTCATCGATGTAGATGTTCGTCGACACGCAGTTCGTGAGTGCCTGGGGCCAGAAACCGTCGATCTTTTCCACGATCTCAGCGCGCTTCTTCAGCAGCGGCTCGTGCAGGCGCGTAACCATTTTGCTGATCTCCAGATCGGCAGCCTGGAACTCATTCTCCAGCGACTGGACGGCATCCTTCACGGCGTCGGGGATCTGACCAATCTCGGGCTGGCGGGTCATGATGGCGAAAAGGCGCGTGCGCACAGCGGCCGCGGCAAGAGCCCGTCCTTTTTTGACGCATGCTGAGTCAGCCCCATGCGCTCCCCCGCGTGGGGCGCCCCCTGCGTGGTTCTCGCCGCGCCGCTTTACTCTATGGATCCGCACGGCGCGCTGCCCATGCGCTCGCGGCGGTACGGCCAGATTATAGAACCAGCGCCCCAACTGCTGCGCAATGCTGTGGACGATCTCGGCAGCTCCATTGCTGCGCCGCCGCCCGATGCCTTTGCTGCGCATGTGTCACAGAGCAAAGCACAGACGCTTTTAGCTGCGATGGACAATCATCGGGCGATGGAGGACGATGCTGCGTGGACGGACTCGGAGCCCGAGTCGGGTCCAGCCGTGCGCGACCTCCTCGAAGAGAGCATGGCGCCCCCCCGCTCGTTCCTGAGCGAAATGCAAGGCCGGGAAGAGCGCCCGTGGCTCGAAGAGCTCCAGGAGGAGTTTCCTAACATTCGTCGCGTGCCGGTCCCGACCGTCGACGACGAGGAAGACGAGGAGGCGCCGCGTACGGTCCCGTCGGCGCCCCATGTGCGCACGGTGCTGCAGGCCATGAGCGCGGGGTCGGAGCCGCCGGTGGACGAGCCGCTCACCGAGATCCCCGTCACTGAAGCGACCGCTGCGGCGATGGAGCGCCTCGCGCACGACGACGAGCCTGCACCTGAGCCTACGGTGCGCCGCAAGAAAACCCGCAGCAAGGCGGAGTACGAGGTCGGCCCCGACGGTGAGCTCGTGCGCAAGAAGAAGAAGAAGAAGGAGACGGTGCGCAAGAAGAAGAAGCGCCACGATGCCGAGCCGTCGGACCTGCGCCACGAGCCCCTTGCGGACCTGCCGCAGGGCATGCCCAGCATCGACGAGCCGGCCGAGTCGGAGTTTGGCGCGCCGATGCCGTTCCTGGATGCGGTGCGGCGCCCCGCGACGGAGCCTGTCGCGCCGCGTGCACCGACGCCGCCTGCACCGACGCTGCCTGCAGCGCCTTCGCCGACGCGCTCGCCGACGCGCTCGCTCGCAATGACCGAGGCTCCCGTGCAGCCGACGCCCGAGCAGAGCCGTGCGCGTGTCCTCAACTACAATGCGACGCGCATCGTCGTCAACATGTATGTGGTGTACTGGGGCATGCTTGTCATGTTGCGCCGCCTATGGCGGTGGGAGAACCCGTGGCTCACAGGTGTGACGGCTGCATTCTATGTGGTGGTGTGGTGGCGGGGCGACCTGCTGGCGGTCGGCTTCCTGTTCGCGCTGCTGTACGTGGCGACCTTCCGCCTGTGGCTGATTCCCCCGGCGGCGGACGAGCCGCAACACGCGTCGTCGTCCGTATCGCTGCGCCATGGCGAGTCTCTTGGCCTCGTCACGATGACGCCATCGCGCGAGATGCTGCAGCAGGTCAGCGATCAGGTGCTGGTCGTGACTCACGGCCTCGCGGACGCCCAAGAACGCATGAAGAACCTGCTCCTGTGGCGCAGTCCGATGGTGACGCTGCGGTATCTCGGGTGGCTCATGCTGCTCGGCCTGCTCAGCATGCAAGTCACGTCGTGGATGCTCGTGCGCCTGCCGGGTGCGCTTCTCTTTTTGCTCGTGTTTGTGCTGGCACCGCTGATTGAGTATGGGCACCGGCACAGGCTCGTTGAGCTGCTGTGCGATGTGACGGGCACAGAGCACCCGCGCCCCGGTGCACCGTACGCTACTATGCGCACCATGCTCGACAATGTCCTTGCAGGCGTGCCGACCGACGAGGAGTTTTTGCACGAGAAACTCCTGCGCACGCACTGGGAGGCTGAGCGCGAGCTTCGCCGCCGCGGCCAATGGATTGAGCCCCTGAACCGTATCGTCGAGGAGATGGATGTGCACCGCGCCAACCTGACAGGCCACACGCCCGAAGCGGTGCGCACGATGCACGTGGAAGAGTCGTACACCTCGCCCAGGCGCCCTGAGGCGCATGGCGTCTGGACCGAGCCGATGCCGCGTCGCTCGTCGGTGCGTGCCTCGTCAGTGCCCTGGCCATTGTCGCCGTCGGTGCCCACTGCGCCAGTGCCCGAGGCCGTCGAGGACGACAGGCAGAGTGTCTCGGACTATGGCCAGGCGGAGCCGCTGTGGGAGGCGCCCGCAGAGCCCGCGCCGCGATCGCCCGAGCCGGCGAGCATGGCCAGCCCCGGCCAGCGCACTTCGGTCATGTCGCCATCCATGGCGGCGGCGGCGCCAGTGTCGGTGCCCACCCGGCCGCTCTCTCCTGTGCACTCGCCGTCGCCGGCGCCGCCCATCACGAAGCTCTTTCCACTGCAGCCGGCCGAGCTGTCGAGTACCTCGCCGATCACGCCCCCAGCCCCTGACGCCTCGACGGCGATGGAGGCGCCACCGTCGACGGACGCCTCGAAGACGATCCTTGAGGCGCCGTCCACGACGTTGGATGCCTCGCAGTCGCCACCCAGCATCATGGCGCCCATGTCCCCCCCCGTTGCAGTGCCTGGCGAGAGCGCAGAGCCACGGACGCCCGCTCTCCATACCCCTCAGCCCGACGAGGGCGTGTTCCTGGCCGTGTACCGCAAGCGTCTCGGGCATCTGCTCGTGCTACCCACGCGCGTGGCGTTCCTTCTATCCTACTCGCCGCGGCAGCCCGAGTCGGTGCCGGGGCTCACGTCATCACAGGTCGTCTCGCACAGCCGCACGGTCGATGGGCGTGTATTTTACCCGACCATCGCGCCGCGCAGCATTCCCGCGCTCGTACGCGACGAGATGCAGGGCCATGGCCGCACGCTCCTGCACCCCGTGAGTGGCTCGTCGCCGCGGCAGCCAGCGACGCTCTTCGACGTGCCGATCGCCCACGTGACGGGACTCAAGAAGCTGCGCAAGGCGCTGCCACTCCTCGACGAGTGCCACGAAGGGCTCGAGCTCGTGCTTGCCACGGGGCCGGGCCTCAGCATGCCGGCGGTCGTGGGTCGCGACGCGGCGTTTCAGCGGGTGCTCAGCCTGGATCCCCCGCGGTGGAACTAGCCGAGCCCAAAGCCCGTACTGTGCCGCAACGCAATCCGTAGCTTGGCCTCGAGTAGATCCGCGTCTCCGTATACTGGCAAGAAGAGCGTCGATGTGCAGGTACTGCTCCACGGCACGCGCGCCTCGCTGGCCGCCGCTGGATCGACGTGCTGGATACGCAGGCCCAGCGCGGACGCACCGAGCGCCGGTACTCGCACACACCCCGTGATGAAGCCCAGGAGCGCATGCTGCTCGTCCGGCGGCAGGCGCGCCCACACGCTCCAAAAGTGCTCCAGGTTGCGGTACACACGCGGCGCGCCGGCTGCGTAGCGATCGGGGAAGCCCACATGCTCGGTGCTGGCGCGCAAGGCCTCTAGATCCAGCTCGCGCTCCTCGCGCCCACACAGCAGCAGCTCGAGCTCGGCCGCCGAGAGCAGCGCGAGCGGTGACGGCGCGCCACCGGCCGGCGCGACGATGCGCGCAAAGCCACGCGCGAGTGCGGCCCATGGCGCACGCACCTCGTCCAGGAGCACATACTCACAGAGCCGCGCCACGTACGCATCACGATCGTCCACACGCACGACGCGCGTGCTGCCGAGCGGCACAAGCTCGCTGGTGCCGTCGGGAGTGTCGACCTGCCACGTAAGATGCGCCTCGGCGAGCTCTGCTGCCTCGAGCGTGCGGACGCGCGCGAGGCCCGCGGCCAGCGCCGGCTTGAGATGCGCCAGCGTCGTGAGATCGCATGGCGCCGCGTGTCCCTGGCTCAGTGCGAGGAGAAGCGCATAGAGCGCCCGCGGAAAGTGCAGTGGCAGCGTGATTTGATGAAAGAGCGCAAGGCCCAGCGCCGTGCCGAGCAGCTCGAGCTTCTCAAGCTGCTCGTCGGGCGGCGCACCTCGCAGGTACAACAGGCCCTGCATGCGCGGCTCGCTTGCGCCGAGATCCGCCCACGCTGACTCGCGCTGCAGCGCCTCGCACAGCAGCTGCAGCCACTCTTTGCGCAGGCCCCCCGCATCCTGCGCCGGCTCGTCGCGGAACGTCACCTGGAGCGGCCGATGCAGCGCATGCGCCGGCGCAGCGCGAACCGCCTCGAGCGAGTCGTCGACGAGCGTCGTGCGCGATACCGACACGCGCCACGTCCCAACCGTCGCATCCGGCGCGTGCCCGGGCACGACCTCGTTCGCCCACGCATCGTGCGAGGCCTGACGCATCGCGCCCTGTGCCTCCCACGCAATGATCTGCGTCTTGGCCGCGAGAGTAAGCAGCCACGGGCGCGCGATCAGCATAGAGCCCGTAGCAGGTGCACGCAGATACGCCATATACTCGCGCACAATTTGGGGCAGCGAGGTCGCCGCAATGGCAAACTGCGCCGCGGGCAGCGGCACCGCACGCTCGCCATTCACGGCCCACGCCGCAGATAGTGCATGAACGAGCGGCATCGGAAGGGCCACGCTGTGGCACAGGTACTGGCTTGTGTGCCAGCTGAGCGTGCTTGTGAGACCATCGACAATCGCGGCCCAGCGGCGTGGCTCGAGCGCACAGGGTGAGGCAGATACGTGGGGTGCCCAAGCAGCGATGGCGTCGCGGCCCAGGCAGCTGCCAAGCTCGAGCGCGGTCCAGACTATCTCTGGTATCGGTTCCGCCGCATACTGCGAGGCGCAGTGGATAAGAAGGGGCGCAAGCATCTCGCGCATCTCGTGGCGCACGTCAGGGGGAAGCTCCTCCGACTGCAGCGCGTCGCACAGCGCGGGCACGGCGTGGGACTGGGACGCCTCATACAGCCCGGCCAGCGAGCTGATCCATTGTTCGGGCGCACCGCGCGGCTCAGGCGCAGTATACTCGCTAGTAGGCACCGCGCTGGGCGCCGCCGGGGATGCCGCCGCCTGCAGACGATGCGCGGCTATCTGGGGTGCGTTCGAGCCCGTACTGCGCGTATGAAACATGGAAGCCCATGCGCCGAGCTGTGCGCCGTGCGTCTGGTCGCGCACCGTGATGCTGGCCATGCCATGGAGGGCGCGCGGCGCAGGCAATCGGTCCGTCCGCGGCTCAGCGCCGAGCAAAGGGGCATCAGGATCGAGGTCAGCAGGCACATCTGCATTGAGCTCTGCGTCGTCTGGCCGGAACACGATCGAGCGCGACGAGCGGCCTGCGCGCCGCCACGCACTAGCCCGCGCATTCATCTCGTCGACACGCGAGGGATACGGTTCGAACGACGCTTGGTCGTCCCAGGTAGCACGCGCGGCGCGTGCACGGCGCGTGCGCGCCATGCGCTGGGCCGACGCCAAGTCGGGGAACGCCGACGATGCACTGGCAGCGCTCGAGCCTGCGACGGCCGACGCGGGGGGAGGTCGGCCCCATGGAGACGCCGGCGGAGGCCCCATGCTCCGTGGCAAGAGTGGAGCCGTGGGAGAAATTCGTCGATTTCGCCCTCGGTCACCATGTCGAATGTACTGGCGCTGCCGGTCGCGTACGTGCCGAGCCATGCGACCACGTCGCTGTTTTCGAGCCTGCGGCAGCGGCGGCCACCGAGTGAGGATGACTGGGCGCACAACGAGTTTGACTTTGAGCCGTATGTCAAGCGGGAATTGCAGATCCGGCTCGAGTCGGACGACGAGGTGTGCCCCCGCTTTGAGCGGTACCGGCGCTGCGAGCTGGGCGGGCGCTGCCCCCTGCGGCACTGCGTGACGCCTTCGCCGCATGTGCCTGCGCTGCTCGGGCGCGAGGGCTCGCGCCGCACTGTGTGTAAGCACTGGCTGCGCAGCCTGTGCAAGAAGGGCGACCTGTGTGACTATCTGCACGAGTACGACCTGCGGCGCATGCCCGAGTGCCGCTTCTACTCGACGTTTGGATACTGCCACTCGGGCGACGAGTGCCTCCATGTACATATCGAGCCGGAGGTCAAGCGCCGCCGCTGCGAGCGGTACGACCGTGGCTTTTGCGAAATGGGTACGCTGCTCCGCTGACCCAGGCCCTGCATGCCCCAAAAAACATGTTCGCCGCATGGCGTGTCCATACTACCTGGCGGGCTTCTGCCCGCTGGGTCCCGAGTGCAACCTTGGCCAGTGCGTACACACGACTTACCCAGTATCAAGGCGCTGATTCCCACACCCGAGTCGCGCGCTGCGACACCCCTACTCACGCACCGCCCGCTGTCGATGACCGAGGCGTTCGGTGGCGCGCCCGGCATCCAGGAGGTGCCGACGGATCCCCGCACCGGGCGCGCGATTGTGCCGGCGAAAGACTGGGCTGCTGCCGCCGAGCTGCGCAAGGCGTGTGTGGCCGCGAGCCACGATCCCCAGGCACAACGCCGCGAGATCATGGACGTGCAGTGCTACAAGTGCGGCGAGTTTAACCACTTTGCTAATGCGTGTCCCCACGCCTACCGACTCGGGCCTCGCCCGCCGGACCGCTGGCGAACATAGCGGGCTACAATTTCGACTTGACGGTTTGCACGTCCACCTTGGTGTGCGTGCTCGTGGCCGTCTTGCGCACGCGCTCGCCATCGCGCGAGGTGAGCTCGTACACATCCGTCTGCACGAGCGCGACGTTGCGGCTCACACTGAGCGCCTGCGCATCGACCTCGATCCATGTACCGATCTGCGTGGGAGCGAGATAGTGTACAGTAAGCGACTGCGACACCCCAGTAAGGAACCAGCTCGAGCCCTGCTCGCCAGGGCTATAGAGCGACAGCACGAACGACGAGAGCAAATCAATCACCGAGGCGATGCAACCGCCGTGCATCGTCCCGAACGGGTTCGCCATGTGCGACTGGACCTGGAGCCGAAATCGCATGGTGCTTTGCCGCGCGCGCGCGGGCTGCTCCGTGTCCGCACGCGGATCCTTGCCCCACACGATGCCGTCGCGCTCCGCATGGGTAAGAGAGTACTGCGAGCCCGCCATTGTAAGCGTGTTCCAGCGGCCAGGGTCATTCGTAACCATTTCAAGGACTTGCATGACCTGCTGTACAGCCGAATCCACCGTCTGCAAACGCTCGCTACCCTTGTCGCTCATCGTGGTGCCCCGCTAGTTTTACCGGTGCGTTGGCCAGCCGGTACTAGATGACTAAACATGCACACCCCGCTCGCTCACGCGGCGCACGAGCCGCTCGACTTGCGCTACGAGCGGATCGCACGGCGCGGTCTCTGCGTCGCGCACGCGCGCAGCCACACTCTCGTACTCATCACAGAGCCGTGCGTATGCAGCGTCGTCGCATGCCTGCTTCGCGAGCGCCCGCTCCAGGTACACGCTCGTTGCCTGGGCGCTCCATACCTCGGTGCGTGCCCAGTCGGCAGAGGCACTCGCCAAGCTGCGCCGCGCGCGCATCACGTCTCGCGAGGCGAGCTCCTGCTTCGCTTCGGCCATGTGGAACATGGCGCGGCGCTCGCCATTCTCGTCTGCCAGCGCCTGGGGCCGCACCTGCGCGAGCACCGCCTGGGCCTCGGTGCCCATCGCCAGCGCGAGCGCCTGGACTTCGGCGAGCTGCACAAGGCCCGTGCGATACAGAGGGTACAGCTGCTGCAACTCACTCGCCGCAATCGCCTTCATCAGTGGCTCCAGACTCTGGTGCGGCTGCTGGGCATCGCGCATCGCTTGCGCCTCAGCGAGCCACTCGGCGGCACTGGGCCCTGGCGTGCGCGTCGCATGCCACTCGCCCACGCCAGGGCACAGCGTTTCAAGACGTCGCAGCGTCGCCACATGGCCCTGGCGTCGCGCACGCAGCCACAACACGCGCCACACGGCCTCTTGCCACGTCGCACAGAGCGCTTGTGACGTGATCCGCTTGAGTTGCGCGGGCGCCACGAGCGCAGCGAGCGCCGCTGCATACGCGCCGCGCTCGGCATCGCGGTACGCACCTGTCGCACACGCATCGAGCGCAAGTGCATCATAGTCGGCGGGCGGCGCGCCGGACCCGAGGCGCTCAACATGCGCCATGTACGCCTCGGCCAGGCGCGGCTCGCCCAGCTGCAGCCACACTCGCGCAAGTACTGAAGACGGGCACGCCGCGCACCGCTCGATACTGGGCCGCGGCTCCCACGCCGGCTCCATATGGCCCACGGGCGCGCGCGGCGCCCATACGGTATCATAGAGCGTTTGCACAATGCCCATGAGCGGCCGACCGCGCTGCCGCTCCTGCTCGGCCTTCCACAGAGTGAGCGGCGCATAGGCGCCGCTCTTCAGCGTATCGTGCGTCTCGGGCTGCGTCAGCACGCCACCTCGGTCGTCCTGTGCCACGGGGTCGAGCACGGACAGTTGGTCGAGCAGGCTGTGTGAGTCACACCACATACCGATCACACGCGCGCATGCACTCGGCATCGCCGACGGTGCGAGCGAGGAGGATCGCCTCGTCGAGGGCCTGCATAAGTCGTTCGAACGTACAATGCGCGCGGCCTCATAGCCCTCGGTGTGCATGTGAAAACGCGCGAGGTTGAGCAGAGCGTGCTGATGCAGCTCCTGGTCGCACCCCGGCAGGGTATAATCGAAGAACGCATGCAAGTCGTTCTTCGTGGCGGTATAGTCGCCGCGGCGTTCACTCTCGCGCCACTGCTGAAAGGCACGCGCAGGCGCTTGCACTGCATAAGTTGCGCGACGTACCTTGCCACTCGTCAATCAGGGCCGACTCGCCGTCACGCCATGCGCGACACAGGGCGACGAGCTCCGTGCGCTCGTGATCGAGGAGCATCTCGTACGAGAGGCGTGCGCGGCGCACAAAGAGACCAAGGTACGAGCGCCGGTCCAGGAGCATGGAGCACATCGTTTCCCCCTCGTCATGCAGGCCATCCAGGCAGTCGGGCAATTCTGGGTGAGCCAGCAGACGTACTTGTGTGCATTAGGTCTGTCAGCCCGTCCATGCTCTCGAGTGAGGCAAACTGCGTCAGCACCGCCACGTACACTCATGCGTAGATAAGTTAGAAGCTTCTCGCACGTTGAGGGGTATGCGTGCAGCACGGCACGCAGCCGCGCTTCGAGGGCCGCGCCATGCGGCGGTGCACGGTCGATCTGCGTTAGTCGTCGCACGTACACTTTCCAGCGCGCGCACTAGGAAAAGGAGTAGGACACGCCGCGCATGTGTCTCACCGTCGCTCGGCGCCAAACACACAAACGTGACGAGCAGCAGGAGCGCGATGGTATGACCATCGAGCGTCTGCTGGCAGCCAAACTGGACCATAGTGGAGGAAGCGGCGGGCCGCGGCTTGGCCATGTCACTTGCAGCGCCGGACGGCGTGACGCGCGTCCTGCTCGTGCGCCACGGCGAGACGAACGAGAATGTACAGGGTATTGTGCAGGGACAACTGGACACGCCACTGAATGCTGTGGGTATCCAGCAGGCGCAGCGCACGGGTGCGGCCCTGCAAGTCGAGCCTGTAGCGCGGATCATTAGCAGTCCTCTGCAGCGCACGAGAGACGTACGTCTGAGCGCTCACACAGACCGCGCACCATATTGCTGCGCACCATGACGTGCAGATTGAGACGGATCCGCGGCTCATGGAGCGCTGCTTCGGTGTGCTCCAGGGCCAAGTGTACCGTGGACCGGCGCAAAAGCCGGAGGACACGGAGGGTATCGAGCCCTCGACTGCGTACGTTGCGCCACTCACACAGCATGCGTGCGCGTCTTGCGTCGTTCTGGGATGACCTTGTGGCGGATGTGCGTGTCTCGGCGCCGCGCCTCGTCGTGCTAGTGAGCCACGGCGGCGCGCTCAGCACACTGGTGAATCAAGTGTTGCTGACCCGTGGCGACGTGGTGCTGCACGAGGGCCTGGAGCCAAGCCGCTTCTGGAACTGCAGCATCACAGACATTCACTTGCGCGCCGAGGAGCCTGGCCTGATCGTGCGCTGGGCCGATACAGCGCACCTCGAGGAAGCCACACACGTCGTCAACGTAGATGAGGCGGAACCAGCGCCTGGCAATGCGTAGTATAGTACAGGCTTCTATCGAAAGCTCGCCGCATGGGACGTTGGGCGCTGGCGATGCAGCAGCGTCTGTAGGGCGCTCATCCACTGGATCTCCTCGTCCTCAGTGGGCGCACACAGCACAAAGGAGCGTGAGGTAGTCACGATACGGAAACAGTGCTCGGAGCGGTGATGCGTATCGGAGGGCGACGCACTTGCGTCCATCGATGGCGACGTCGGCATCGCTGGAGCACCGCGCGTCTCGGGCGAGCCCGTGATGAATCCGAGACGGGGGAACGACGACGGCGAGAGTGATAGGCTCGGGCCAGAGGTCGTGGCCCCACCCACATCGTACTCCATCACGTCCATAATCTCTGCGGTAGGCACGCGCCGGTACGTGTGCAGCTCCATGTGGCTGCGCGAGTAGTAAAGAGACTCGAGCGTTAGGACGAACCAGCGCTTCCGCCAATGTTTCCGCCGCGTGCTTTGCTTCATTAGGTAGCCCTGCGCAATAATGCGGTTCACATCCTTGTCAAGCGCCGCGCTAGCGCCAGACGCCACGCGCGGCGCAGCCGACGGCATGCTGCTGGAGTCCTCTAGATCAGGCTCCTGATCGTCATCGGAGCTACTCAGCCACAAGCTATGCGTCGGTGGCCACGGTCGGCGCGCTTTGGAATCGTCGATGGCGCGAGGCACGGACAGGTTCTTGAACGGCACACCCACCTGTGAGTCAAGAGTGAACCAGCGCGAAAACGATTGAAACTCGGTGCGGCGCGCAGCGGTCCCACGCTCGTCGGCGCTATCGTCGTAGCGGTGCGCCTGAGCCGACAGGGAAGGCATCGTCGGCGAGCGGGAGAGATGTGGGTCGAGGTCCGCATTATCCACGGCCTGGTCGCGCATGTTGAGCAGCGCCTCGATCCACATGTTTGTCTCATCCTGGCTCGAGGCCTTGAGAAACAAGGTTCGATCCGCCGTCACGATGCCGATGCTTGTACCGATGCGGCGAAATTCAACGGGCACAACCACGCGCATATCCCGCGTAGGCACCAGGTTGAGGAGCAAATACTCCTGCTCGTTCTTGTAAAATGCCAGGCGCGACGGCCGCAGCACGACCCATCGCCGCTTCCACGTTTTCCGACGCTCACCGCGCTTCAACAGGAATCCAGCACACACAACCTTCTCATTGATAAGTTCGTGCGGAATTTCCTGCGTGGCATGCCCCAGCTCGTCCTCATCCAACTCCACGTCGTGGCCACGCTCCACGGTCTCTGTAGGCACGTCATCCTCGACAACAGCGTCGGGGCTCGCACCACTCTGTCCAGGCTCACTGTGTTTCTGTATATTATGCACAGGGTCCAGCGCATCCTGAAGCTTTAGCATCGCGGAGCTCGCATGCGCCTCACGGAGGCGTTCGCAACGTGGCGGTGCGTTGACCGATGGCGTCGTACATAGTTCCTTCATCACCACATATTTCCACCTGATCACGTGGCGTCGCACCCACGCGGGCGGCCGCCGCCGGGCGCCGACCATCGCTCTCCATGCTTGGACGTGCTAGCTCGATGATGCCTGTGCGTGCTGCGCAGCGCGCTACGGCGCGCGCCGCTACGCAGGTGCAGTGCCGCTATGCTTCTGGCCATGGCCCAAGCTACAATGAGCCTTCGGGTATGTATGACGCCAACTGACACCAGGCTACCTGTTCGGCGAAAAGGTGCGTTTGCCGTCCACTCACACAGCCTCCGGCGCCCGGTACGAAGCGCGTGAAGGACGCGTGGGAGAACATTTGGTACTGGGGCATGTACGGCGGTGTTGCCGCGTTCGCCGTGGTCATGTACTTCAAGCCTGACCGAAGGTACGTGCTGCACCCCTCACAGTAGCGTACGATCTTGGGCCGCTCCGGAGGCCGAGAAGCGCCTCGATGCGTCGGGACTGCCATGGCGCTACAAGCCGTCGCCCAACTCTGGCTACCCGAATGGAATTCCTTAGTTCTATGACTGACGCAAAGGCGCTCGTATCGATAACTTGGTGCGAAGCACGGTCGTCTGTCGTAAGTAGGGTTCTACACACCTCTGGGTGCACGGCACGCACCCGCTCGCTCAGCCACTCGTCCGTTGCAACCGCATCCTTGAGTGCCACTTGCTGGTCAAAGTACAGGGTCACAAATACGACCAAGAATGGGCCACTCGGCACCACAGTGAGGTCGCTCCAAGTAAACATCGGTCTTTGGTCACTCTCCTTGGCCTGAGCCGCGGCAGATTTCAGCGCGGCTTCAATGTCCTGGACCACGTCGGGGTCCGCGCAGTGGTCGCACAATTGCCCCAGCGATCGGCAAAGAAGGCGCCAGGCGTCCAAGCCATTGTGCACAGCCTGGGCCATGCCACCCAGTGGATCGAGCCAGAAATAGCCGGCCCATGAGCCTGAGAGCGCCAAAAGTGACATGATCGAGGCGGAACTCTCGGATCGCTGATGTTGCGCACTCGCTTCCAGCATGGTGCTCCGTGTTTTGCGCGCGGTTCTGCGCATAGCGCGATACAGTATCTCTTTGATAATGAGAGTCATAATGACAAACAGGATAGCGCGCGGCTCCATCATTGTAGGGCCGTGATCATGTGTATGGACATGACCCGGCGCCTCTGGTATATGGTATAACAGCACACGAATTTGCTCCAGCCACGGAACCACAGGAGCGAGCCTTTCAAGCATTTTAGACAGTGCATGAATACCAATGCTGATCGAACCACTTAGCAGCATACAACTTATAAAGAACGATCCGAGCGTCTCCATCTTTCCATAGCCGAAGGGGTATCGCGCCGTGGGCAGTTGCTTGGCCTTGTAGAGACAGAGAATCGTCGCCAAATCACTAATCGTATCAGACAGCGAGTGTACAGCATCTGCGAGCAAGGACGAACTGCTCGATCCATAGCCCGCCACACCTTTCGCAATACTCAGAACAACATTGACGCCTAGGCACAGGTAGGCCATCTGCGCCACATTCTGATTGCCACGGCCTACCTGAGCCCAGTCGATTGAGCTGTGCAGGTGTGGCTCACTCGAATGACTATGCGTATGCCCCATAATCGATGGCCGGACGTTGGGCGAGCAGTAGTAGTTGTATAGACAGCCGGACACCGCGTCAGTAACGCCAAGAAGCCGAGTACCGTGAAGGTGGAGTATCATTTATTGGTGGAGGTGTGTATAGATTTAGTCATCTACTACGAAAGAAAGTCGACGACCCCTGTGTAACACCCCAGAAAGTCATGAACGACACATGTATGACCCTTTACACAGGAAGCAAGTAAAAATAGGTATCTTGCCCGTGTCAGCGAAAAAAGTGGGCTGCTGTTGAAAAAAAGAAGAAATGTACAGCGCAAAATATGCAGCCAGTACCTAGTCTAGTACTTGAGTTGATTCACATCGACAAGTTGACCCGCGATCTGGACAAGTTTCTGCGCCTTAGTCGAGGCTGCCTCCATGGCCGCTGGGCCGTCCGAGGCAGACCCTTCTTCTTCAAAACCGAGACTCTTGCACAAAAGCCGGTACTTGGCACGAATCCGCTCTAGCAGTTTCTCCAGGTCAGGAGTCTCTTCATCGATGGGTTCAGATTGGCTGTTTTCATTATTTTTCAGGGGCATCTTTTCGCAAAGTTGCAAGAATTGTTCAATTTGCTGGACTTGTTTCTGGGACTTGCGCGAGAGGCCTTCTTTGGCTCGGCTAATGAGGCTTTGTTGGTACGTTTGCATCACCCCTGTGTAATATCCAAGCTCAGTCCAGAGCTCGAAACCTTTTTCCCTGCCAAGGGCGCGTCCTTCGAGACGCCCAAAAAATTGACCCTTAACATGGCCTTCTTGGTATCCATCCGTGTATGGTTGCTGGTCCAAGTCGGTGACATCGTTCAAATCAAAATCCAGTGTCGATGCATTTCTGTGCGTGTTAGTGTCTGCTTCGACGTACAAACGCACAAGACTCATGCGTGTATCCTCGACTTACTTGCTCTCAGGTTCTCCCACTTCCTGGGAGGGCATTGCGTCATGCAAGCTCGACACCGGCCGCTGCTCTGCCGTGGAGGAAACGTATTCTTCCAGGTTCACTTGGCTCGGACTCGTACAGGAGTTCGAGCCCAATGACCAAATCTCCGATCCAGAAGTACCAGAGTTGGCATGCGTGAGCCCCGAAATGCTGCTCGTTCCATCGACCGTCGATGAGCCAGAGTTGTCGCGAATAGGGTGCAACATCGTAGACTCAGGACTTTTATGGAGGCCTTGTCCATGACCGAGACCCATATTTTGCAGGGTGTGCGCCACATCCAGAGGCGTCAGAGTCAAATTGGGACGCAGCCGCTCAGGGTGGCTGGTCGCACCCTGCTGCGAAGTGAGCAGCACGGGCGGGGAATTCGTGCGGCCCCACTGAGTAGGGTTCTCGGGCATGGTCGGCCCAGCACCTGCATGTTGGCCCGCAAACGTAGGGATCGTCTTGGAGAAGTTTTCCAAACGTCCGACCATTTCAGAGATGGGCGTCATGGTTGGCATCCCATGGGACTCCATGGTAGCCTGAACATGCTTTTGCTCCATGGCTTCAGCCCACGCAGCTGCACTTCCCCGCGGATCCATCATCGGATGGACGCCGATGGGCGGCATAGGCGCATGATCATCCGACGGCATATCTGGTGCATGGCTCGCATAGGACCCAGAGCGACCGCTCAAGGCCGCATAGTGCGCAGGCGCTGCAACCGGCTCACCCATCGAATAATCGCGCGTCGAGAGCGCCGGCTTGGCATGGCCCGCTGGATGCCCGTACTTGGTCACAACAAAAGGCACGGAGCGTTTCGTGTGCAGGTTCTTCTTGGCCAGCTCCGCCTTAAGAATACAGCCGCGTTCTGTATCAATGCGGAAACCATTCAAGACGTCCCTTGCCTGCAGGGCCTCTTCCCGCGTCGAAAACTTGGCAAAGCCAATAATCTGTTTGTTCTTTGCGCTAGGCTGCTCCGGTTCTCGCTGCTGGGGGCTGTGCTGTCCGTCGCGATCCGGGTAGTATGCGCCATGTCGCTCTCCGGTTTTCCGGAAATCGTCCTCTGACTTGGTAGGCTGTGGGTACTTTAGCATCGATGCCTCAAATCCTTTGGCAAACAAGAACATGTTGGAGAATTCTCGATCGGTCATGTCTTCCGGAAAGCCAGCCAGAAATAGCGTCGAGATTTCCTGCATGGACCGGTCGTTGTTTGCAGCCAAGGGGGCAGCGTGCGATTCGGGCTTACGGTATCCACCGTGAAACCCAAGAGGAAGGGTGGGTAGTCCTGCGCCATGCATTGCGGCCTCCTTTGCATCCATAGGAAAGTTTTTGTAAGGAGGCCACGAGGGAGGCGCAGTAGCCGGCTGTGTCCCCTGGGGCGGCAGCGCATACGCCCCATCTTGGAGCCGGGGGCTTGCTTGAGCCACTCGGTTCGGCATGTTCGGCCAGAGCCAATCCCAGGTCCCTGCACCAGGCGGAGCGAGATCCTGATTCGCTGGATCTGAATCCGGGTGACCGTCTTTCATGATGCCTGTGTAGGCAGCAAGGCGAGCGTCCACATCGGACACAAACGGGTACGTGCTGGTACGCGGGACTGATGCTCTCGTCTTTCCTGGCACCCATGGTGGTGCTTGTACGGTGAGAGCTTTGGGAGTACGTTCCGTCCTGGGCGTGTCGTCACCCGTTCTAGCCATGGGTGACTCACCTGGCACTAACATCGTAGTGTCCGCTATGCCCAGAGACTGGCGGGGGCTGTTTATAGATTCCTGCGATAGTACATATTGAGATGACTGGAACATGAGCGACGGATGCACAATCGATCCCTCTGTCTGTTTTTCGATGCCACTCATAATTCATGCGATGTCGTGTCGACCTCTGGCCTATTCAACTAATCCAGAGCCCTGCGTATAGGATTCTCACACTTCCAGTAGTGTTGGTGGAAATACGATATCCTCGGGCTTTCTGGTGGCGTTGAATTCGTGGGTCGACGAGGTAACTCGTTTAGTAGACGAAATGGTCTATGGGCAAGAAAGTGGGTACATAAGAGTGGCAACTACTTCTCATTCGGCCGTATAGGTTGATGCAGATGCCCACGACATTTAGTACTCCACAGCGGGCGACGTGGGTGGGTCAAGTGCTTGCGGCTTGTTTGCACATCATGCGCGTGTTTGGGCTGCCCGCGGGAACCTATCGAATTTCTTTTTGCAGTCTGAATTCGGTATTCAGAGTGGAGGTTCTATTTTTGTTTCAGTAGACCCAACAAGGTAGGTTTTAGACAGTCATTCGCGTGCCTAGTGTTTTGTCTAGCTGGTCCGTCACGTCGGGTCAAGCCCCGAAATTACAAACTTAAAGTTAATACGTGTCACGTACGTTCATTACACCATAGATACCTTCTCTGCTGGCACGCGGCCCTGCAGAGTGTGAGTTTGATACACCTGTCAAATAGACATAAAACACGGCACAGTAGCCTGTACACAGACAGGCAACGGTGGACTTGGCTACACTGGCCGAGCTTAGGACGCTTTGCAGGGCTCGAACATTCAAGTGCACCTCGTGAAACACGTGCGGATCGGCCACTGGCGGTGACGGTACCGCCTGCACACTGGGATGCTCCAAGCCCGTCCATGTTGCCTCCCCAACGACGTCACTGTCCATGACCGCGAGCCGAAGGGCGCCGCTGTGGTTGGCACCCAGGCACACGTGCGTGGCGAGCGGCCGAATCTGCTCGGCCATGGCCTTGACTTCGGCGAGAGGCGGCATGACAATATAGACCTGCGTCAGTGTAAGCGCACGCACATCCGGAGTAGGGCACATGGGCTCGGTGATCAGGCTCATCTCAGAGACACGCAGGATGCGGACCAGCACTTCTTGCGTGACATCAAGCTTGGACCCCGTATGGCTTGCCATAACGATGGACAGGCTTAGCAGTGGTTCGCCGTCGCGCTTGCCGAGGCGCAGCATGACTTCGGTTGCTCCGGCGGCGGAGCGCAGCGCGCGCGCGAAGCTCTCGGAAACCACTTCCACGGTAATTTCATTTTGGTTATGCGACTCAATGCGGTAGTCTGAAAAGACCGACGCAACGTCCAGTGTCGCCCAGATCTGCACGCCATCGTGCCCGGCCGGCGCAATAAGCCGGAACTGGGTCGGCGTGAAATGCAGGTAGCAGGGCGACGACACACCCGCTGCCGTGTCTGAGTGAGTTGTGGAAGCACGTACGAAGCAACCCTGCTAGCAAGGTCACATTGGTCACCGACGCGCGGAGCCGCATCGCGCCTCTGCGGTGGAGCCTGCCGGGCGCCGTGTCAGCGCGCCGTGCGCACGACCCAGCCCGGCCGAGTGGCGCGTCGCCTTCCAGCGCAAACACGTGCCGACGAGAGCCCTGGGCACGCACGGATTCCTGGAACACCATGTCTGGCTGGGGTAGTTGGCTGTGCGTGACCCTTGAGCTCACACAGAACTGGCTCGTCGCAGGCCTCGGATGCGCAGGGAGCGCCTACGGGTGATGCGAAAAAGACCAACTTTTTCCCTGTGACGGATGCGTTTGACAACGAGCACAAGTACGGCGAGCTTGCACCTGGCGATCTTAACTGGACGTGTCCCAGTGGACTGTCGACGGAGACGTCGGTGTGGTATGCGATGCTGGACGATGGCTCGTTTTTCCTCAACCAGATCATCTACTCTCCGGTCGGGTGTGTACCAGCTACTGACTTCCAGCCTCTTCCAGCCGCAGGTCCAAATGACCTTCCGCTACTTCCACCCCAAGACGGGTGAGAACGTGTGGAAGTCGAAGAATGTCGACCAGTTCCAAGTGCTACCGAACGACAAGCGCTCGTGCAAGTCGAATGTGTTTACGGTGACGTGCAAGGATCTAGAGGATGGCTCGCAGCTGTACGACATCTCCGCTACGCTCGACACGGACGTGCAGCTCATGTACACGGTCAAGCGCAAGCCTGCCGCCAAGGGCTGGAAGCTGGGCGACAGCGACAAAGGCGGCTTTAGCTACTTTGGCGAGAATCCCGCGTCGCCGGTCGGCCATGTAGTGCACCGCTTCTGGCCGTTGGCGGAGGTTTCGGGCATGATCGTGCTGAATGGACGCGCCGTCGAGGCGAATGGCCAGGGCATGTTTGTGCAGGCCATTCAGGGTATGCGCCCGAACCTTGTGGCCTCCAAGTGGAACTTTGCCAACTTCCAGAGCCGCGAGCAGGGCGGCTCGAGCGCCGTGCTGATGGAGTTTACGACAATTCCCGACTACGGCAAGGCCTCGGAGGATGGCGCCCAGCGCACGCCTCAGACTGTGACGATCGGCTCGATTGTCTGCCAGGGCCAGCTCGTGGCCGTGGTCGGCGCGACGCGCGCGGCCGGCGGGGCTCTGCCGTCGACGCATGCGGAGCACGAGACGCCCACGCTTGACCCCGACACGGGCTACCAGGTGCCGCAGAGCATCCAGTACACCCTCCAGGGTCCCGCGCTGGTGGGCGACGGTGCGGCGGACCGGGACGTGACGGCGGAGCTGCGCGTGGAGCTTGGTGCGCCCGGCCAGACGCAGGGCCTGATCGAGAAGGTGGACGTGTTGGCGGAGATCCCGTACATGGTCAAGAAGCTGGTCAACTATGTGGCTGGCACCAAGCCATACATCTACCAGACGCTGAACCCCGTTGAGATGAAGCTGGCGTGCCCTGAGGCCGTTGCCAAGGCACTGGGCCTGCCAGAGACCAGCGTAACACTGCAAGGCACGCTCTTCGAAGAGCACACCTTTATTAGTGCCTAGTCCGTAGTCTTATTTGGTGAAGTAGCGCGCCACCTTGCCGAGGATGTGCAGCAGCACGACGCTCAGGACAAAGGCCACAGAGAGCACAAGCACAATCACGGGGTCGCTGTTTGTCAGAACACACACGTACACAGTGAGACCCTTGTTGTCGTCCGTGTAAAGACGCAGCATGGTGTTGGAGCTGCCGCCAGCGCCCGCCTCGCGCGTGCTGTGCGGCTTGTTCTTCTCAGCCAGTGCGGCTTTGCGACTGGGGTTAGACGGGGCAACGTACCGCATCACCGAGGAGTTGCGGCTCGCAAGCGCAGCGAGCTGCGCCTGCGTCAGGGGCTTATGAGTGCTCTTTTCGGACTGCGTCAGCGCGCACCACCTACCATCGCTGCGACGTGGGTCAATGTGGCCGAAGCTTACGCAGGGCGACGGCGCTGGCCGCCGCAGGACTGCCACGTGGCTAATCTCCCATGCCCGTTTGATGCGCAAAACCTTCTTCTCGCGATGAAGGTCGACAAGCTCAAGGTCCGCCCCAAGAAGCTGGCCTCCAAGGCACCCTGCGCTGCTGAGTTTGCCGCCGTCCTTGCGTGCTGGGCAAGCTCGAGTGATTTGCGCTCGCAGGCCGAGTGCGCCGAGGTCACAAAGAACCTGCGCGAATGCATGGCCATGTCGGTACGTCCGTCTCTCTCACCACAGCACACTGGCAAGGCGCGCACGAAGCCCACTATCAACTACCACCTCGCGCGCTTTTCAAAACACATGTAGACGGCCACCTCCGTAGCGGCCTCGTCCGTATACCATCGACATCCCACATTTCTTCGCCCCTACCGCGAACAGGTAGCTATGATGCCCGACACCACCCTCGAGGCCTTCTATGATCTACAAGGTACCTAATGATAGTTCAGGGCAGCACACCGACGCTATGACTGCGACGCGACTTGTGCGCAGCAGGCCGGCCCCGATCACGTCCTCTCTGGCGTCAAGCTGGGATTCATCGCAATCTACGCGGGGGCGCTGGGCATCGGGCATGGGCGTGCCTTTGTTGCCGAGCCCAAGCAGCGGATTCGCACCGCTCCGGCGCCAATGGGCGGTGCAGTGCGTGTGCACCTGACGGCCCAATCTGTCTCCAGCTGCTCGGCTGCCAAGCTCCGAGCGGCGAATTTCGTTTGCTGAATCAGCCGCCATTGCGCCTAGACACTCGACGTATCATGGCCGCATTTCATACGGAGATTGCGTGTACCGACGACCGCTTGCGTGCGGCGTACAGGCTGCGCCAGGCCGTCTTTAGCGGTGAACAGGGCTATGGTGCCGACCGCGAACTCGATAAGTATGTTTTCATTCTAACCCAGCTTGGATGATGTGGCCGTGCACGTCGTGATAGTGCGCGACGAGGACGATGCCGTCGTTGGCACTTTGCGTATCATTCCAAACCCCTTGCCTACGCAAGAAGAACGTTATTATGGGCTGCACGTCATCGAGGAGGGGCCGCTTCCTGGGCACGGCCGAACCGAGTCGGTCGTACGCGACATGTTCCTGCGCTCGCAGGAAGCCACACCAGGTGCGCAGGTCGTCTACTCGGGCGGCAAGATTGGCCGCGTTGCCGTTGATCAGTCATGCCGTGGGCAAGGCCTTGGAAGGCGCCTCCTTCAAGGCGCCGAGGCATGGATCGTGCAGGCGATTCGAACGCTGCCTGTGTCGCCCGACATGACGAACGTTGGCGTGCAAATTCAACTGAGCTCGCAAGAGCCCGTGCGCGCCTTTTACGAGTCGCAGGGGTACGCTGTGCTGGGCGACGTGTACCTAGAAGAGGGCCAGCCACATATCTGGTGCCGCAAAGTGCTCCCTGTACCTATTTAAGTGCTTTCGCCGCTTCCTCTAAATAATGCCGCAGATTTCCCGTATGGTACGTGGGCGTCGGTGGGAGCATCGTCGCAGCACCGTCCTGCGACGCACTAAAGTGCGAGAGCACCGAATCCAGTACATGCGCCACGAGCGCGGGGTCCGCTGCCGCCTTGTGCGCCCGCAGCAGCGCGTGCAGCACCACCGTCCAGCTCGCAGGCGCCGGCGGCGCGGCGCTCTGGGGCACCGACTCGCGCGCGAGGCCCACACGCTCTGCTAAAGCGCCACGCGCGCGCAGCAGCTCATCAGCCACAAGCACGCCGCGCTGGAAGAGAGGCACATCGTCCGCGTCAGCGAGGAGCGCGCGGACAAGCACATGGTACGTGTCGGGTGTTGGCGCGAGTTGCCGCGCCGAGAGCTGGTGCCACAGCACGAGCGCGAGGCGCTTGGCGTGCGGCGGCAGATCCTCGTTCTCGCCCGGCAGGCGCGGCGGCGCCGCCGCAAAGATCGGCGGCCACTCGGCCACAGTGCCCACGTCCACGAGGCGCGATGGAGAAACGAGCCCTGCGATCATCGTCTCGAACGTGACGGCTGTCGGCGCCAGCTTCACCGTCGTGCACATGGTGTGCATCAGCTGCATCGCGACGCGCATGCGCGGCTCCATATCGCCCTTGACATTCAGACACGCCTTGATCATCGCCGTGAACGTCACCGAGTTGGGCGGCACATGCATCGACTGCATGATCTGCTGCACCTGGCTCACCGCGGCCTCCGCCTCGGCCGGCGTCGTGGCTCGGCGCAAAAGTGCGTCCAGCACCGTGGTGAAGGTGATCACGTCGGGCCGCAGCCCCAAGGGCAGGATGCGCCGGAGTGTCGCGGCCATCGCCGGCAAGTTCTTCTGCCGCGCGTGCGCGCGCAGCAAAATGTTGATGGTCGTGATGGTCGGCGGCGGCACATCGCCCTCGCCCATCGACTGCACAATCGCCTGTGCCTCGCGCATGTGCCGCGCGACGCACAGGCCATGCACGACGGCATTGTATGTTTCCACGGGAATGCGCACGTCGGACTGCGCGCGCAGTTGCGTGAACAGCTCAATGGCCTCCTGCACATGCCGCTGGCGGAAGAGCGCTGCCATCATGGTCGTGTAGCACACGAGATCGGGCGACGAGCTCGGCGCCTGGACATTTTCCGCGCCGCGCGCAAGGGGCACGTCGCGCGCACTCGCCTGGTGCGTGAGCACTCGCCACGTCGCCAGGACGGACGGCAAGTCGCCCGCGCGCGAGTAGCCGTCCAGGACCGCATTCCACAGCGCGAGCGGCGGCCACGCCTCGCCAGCTCGCGCCTGCGTCGCTCCGGCGCACGCCCATACGTGCGAGGCAAGGTCCTCGCGCCGCGCAGCTAGGAGGCCGCTCAGCGCGACGGCCCAGCAGCTGTCAGTCCACGCACCCAGCTCGTTCGATGCTGCGAGCGATGGCGTTGCAAGCCACGCTGGGCCCGGGCCGCCGGGCCGCACGCCGGCATCCATGGCCGCCTGGATCAGCCGCCAAGCCCCCGGGCTGTCGCCTCGTGTAAAGAGGCTGCCGAGCAAGCGCGCAATGCGATTTGGCCCGGCGGGCCCGCCGCTGCCGTCCAGCAGGCCGCGTGCAAGCTCCGCATGCGAGACATACGCGAGCGCGCGCGGCACAATGTCGTCCGTGTGCCGTGTGCCGGGGGGCCACCGCACCTTGCTGTACAGCCGCGCACACTGGGTATAGTCAAAGTACAGCTGGGTATGTGTGCCGACATCGAACGAGCGCATCGTATGCACGAGGCCCCGCAAGTCGTGCTCGGCCGCATGGCACAGGACGAACAGGGCGAGCAGGTCATGCAGCGCGGCCGGGCGCACGCCGCCTGCGTCGAGGAGGAGCGTCACGTCCTTGCCGGCTGGTCGCGCACGGCGGCGCGCGTCCATGTACGCGCCAAAGAGGCGGATCGCGGCGGCTGGCTGTCCACAGAGCAGCTCCACGCGCATCCAGCCCTGTACGCCCAGCACGTCCATGCGCTGCGCCGCGTCCATGCCCCACGCGCGGCACCGGTCCGCCCACGCCGGTGAGCGGCGCTGGGCCGGCGCGAGTGCCGGTAGATTTGCGCGTACGAGCGCGAGAATATCCGCATAGTCGTGTCGGCGCAGCCGGTCGCGGCTCGTGTTCGCGCGCAGGGCGTCCCACGCCTCCCATACCTGGTCGAGATCACGCGCAGAGAGTCCAGCACGCAGCGTGCGCACCGCCGACATTGGCGCGGCCGACGTCGAGAGCGGCCGCACACGCGCACGCACGCACAGCCGTCGCGGCACGGCGCCCCACATCAAGGGGCCACGAAGACCGCGGCCGCCCTTTCCATCCTTCGGCCGAGCAGCGCGTGCGGTCAAGCCAGCCTGGGCGCATCACGCCACGGTCGCCATGTCGCGGGACGTGCGGCCGCTGCTGGCGGACGACGAGAATGATGAGGACGTGTTCTCGCTCGAGGAGGATGCGCAGTATGTGCTTCCGCAGCGGCGCTACCTGTACGCGCCGATTTCGTACGAGCAGGCGATGATGCCACAGCGCCCCATGTGGCACCCCCTGTACTGGTACGGGCTCGTGCGGGAGCACTGGCACATTGTGGACGCGCTGCGTCCGCCGGAGCGCCTGCGGATGGCGTTGGAGCGCGTAGGCACGGCGCTCAAGATGGTGTGGCCGCACAACCGCATGCACCAGACGATACTGATCGTATTCGGCCTGTTGGCGTTGCTCAGCTATGCCAACTGGGCCGTGGGCCGCGCACTGCCGCACGACCCTGAGGATCCAGCGCTGTACTGGGACTTTGAAGGCAAGCTGAAGCACGACGTGGAGAAGGTGCAGCTCGCGCAGCGGCCGGACGACGGCGTCGTCGTGCAGAATGCCACTTGGAGCGCGCTGTACTGCTCGTCGACAGGCAAGCCGCTGCGCTTTATCGACGCGGTGCATTGCAAGGCGCATACAAACTTTTCGCTCGTGGCCTTCCCGGGCCCGTCATCCATGACGTCGACGGACCATACGTACCTGTTTGTCAACCCCGTGCTGTCCGAGGCGCAGGAGTGGTACCCCCGTGAGGCGAACCTGACGCAGGAGCAGCTTGCGCGCCGGCCGCGCAAGGCGCCTGCGAATGTGTACGTCGTCACGCGCCCGACGCCCAGCGCCGGCGACCCGCACCGCGACCGCATCCTCGTGGACATCACCGCGACGTACGACCGCCAGGCGGCTGCGCTCATCCAGCACGCCAAGGTCGCGAAGCTCTCGCACGGCATTGTGTCTGAAGGCGTGCTCCTGCTCACGCATGAGCTCCCTGACTATGGCCTATTTGCCAGCGACCAGCACGAGTCGCTGCGCTTTGACATTGTGGTGTCGATCCCTGAGGGCCAGCCCGTCGCCGGCCTCGTGATGGATGTGCGTGAAGGCAACATCCACGTATTCACGGACCATGCGTTCCGGCGCGCGCACCATCTCCTCCGTGAGGCGCGCGGCCAGGTGAACAGCCATGGGTGGCCGTTCCTGGGCAGCCCCCAGCGCATCCGCGTGCCGCCGCCCTCCGACACCGAGCTTGCCGAGATGGCGCGTCTCGCGCGCGTCGACCACTTTTTTGGGCGCTTGACGATCTATGCGCAGCACGGCGCCGTGTCGCTGGGCGGGCGCATGCACGTCAACTCGGAGATGATTGTCAAGACGCTGCGCAGTCTCATTGAGACGGCCGCGCACCTTGTCGCGCAGTATGTGTACCTATGGAGCTACGAGGGCTCGGTTGTCCTGCGCAACTCGACCAGCGTCGCAGCGCAAAAGGTCGCGCACTTTTCGTCGCACCAGGGCTCGATCGGTGCAGAGCCCGAGGTCGCCGTCGCTAGCTCCCACACGGACGTGTCGACGATCGATGGCCAGATCGTCGCGAATGGCGTGTGGCACGCAAACCTCTCGATGAGCATGGCAACGCACGACGGTCCGATCCATGCGGCTGTCGCCGTGCACAAGCCGGCGCTGGAGGAGGTGCCGTACGAGGACTTTTTGCGTCTCGGCCACGGGCGCCGCGTCGAGACACAGTTCCAATCGCGCCGCGGCGCTGTCAATGTGCAGTACGTCGCGCACGACGCTGGTGTGCCGCTCGCATCGACCGCACACTCCATCGACGGACCTGTGCAGGTAGCGCACCCCGCGAGCTTCGAGGGCCGTGTGGTGGTGCAGGGCCACCCCGCTACGTGGCTGCCGGGCGCATCGCGCCCGGGCCGCCACGTCGTCGACGAGCAGCGCACGACACTGCTGCGCAGCGCGAGCGTCGTTCTCGACGAGCAGGCGCGCGGCCCCGCGCCCCCACTTCCGCCGGCCATGCCCCCCCACCTGGAGCCAGGCAAAAACCCCATCCATTATGGCGCCGAGTCGCGCGCCGAGTCAGAGCGGCAGGCCGCCTCCGTGGCTCTTGTATGAGATAGAACTATGTGGAATGAGCCCAGTACCGCGACACGCCGCGGGGCCGCGCAGGCCTCGCAGCACACAGCGCCTCGGCCTCGCGCCGCCGCGAGCGCATGGGGCCGGCCGCAGGGCGCGCTGTGCGCGGCACGAGCTCCTCGACCAGCGCCTCCAGCAGCGTGCCTAGCGCCACGAGCGCACTAGCGTCCATGCGCCACGCCATGGTGCGGGCCCAGCCCAGCGAGTGGCGCGCCCAGTACGCCCACAGCGGCGAGCCGGGCTCCATGTCCGGCATCGGCTGCGCCGACTCGTCGCGGGCGCGCTCGCACTCGTCTGGCGGCGCCTCGCTCGTGGCCGCCGACGCCGCGACGGGGCGCAGGAGGCCGTGGGTATCGTAAAAGCGCGCCACATAGTAGTGCAGCGCTTGCAACAGGGTCTGTGTGAGTGGCACAACGTACCGAGCGCGGCACACGCGCATCGCTGGGCGCCGCATACAGCCAGCCAAAGCGCCCCTCCTGCAGCTGCCGCTCGTCGGCCTCGTCCCAGTCGGTGAGCCGGGGAAGCACCTCGTTGACCATGTTCACCAGCTGGCGCCGGCGCTCGCCAAGTGCTGCTGCGCTGTCCGAGTCGGACTCGTCGTCGCTCGCGGCTGGCTCAGGCGCCTTGGCCTTGCGCGAGAGCGAGAGCATGCGCAGGTACGCGGCCTGGTACCGCTCCCACTCGCTGCGCATGACGGGGAGGCGCGCACGCTGCGGCCCATCCGCACGCACGCCCGGCAGCTCGCCGGCGCTCCGCCGCGCGCGCCAGTAGGGCGAGGCACGCTCCACCGAGCCGCCCACGACGCGGCGCTGGCGCCGCAGCTGGGCGGTCGCATACGAAAGGCCGTCCGGCGCGGCGTCCGGCGGAAGGGGAGCGAGAGTGTCACTGCGCAGCACCATGCTCATAGGCGCCAGATCGAGCGTGTCACGCCGTGTGCGGCGTGTCTCGGGCGCCTCGTCGACGGGCAGCCCGACATGCGTGGGGTGCCCGAGCGACATGGGCAAGTGGCGCACGCCATGCAGCGACTTGACCATAGCCACGCGCGAGGTCTCGGGGAGCATGTCGTTCGCATACAGCGACGACATGCGCAGCGCGGCCATGTCCCACGCCGTCGCGTGGCGAGACGTCATGGAGGTACGAGACTACAACTCTAGTGGAGGAAAAGCTCGCGCAGCTGCTGCATCGTGTCCTCCGGGCTCGTGACCGTGTGGCCCGTCACGTCAGCGTGCGAGAAGATCTCGTGGTCGTTGCCGCCCTGGTGTCAGTCGATCATACGTACGGGGAAGGTCTTGTCGCCGAAAAAGTGGATCTCGCGGAAGCCGTCGGGGAGCGCGCGGCCCTTCTCGTCGACGTGGCGCAGCGCGTACGTCTTGTCCCAGCCAGCGGGGAACACGTCAAAGCTGATCTGGCCGCCAATGCTGTAGGTCAGACCATAGTCGGGGAACTGCTTCTTGAGTGCCTCGACAAATGCCGCGCGGATCTTGTGCTCCTTGTCGAACTTCTCAAAGTCGTGGCGCTCCTGCACCGAGGCGTTGCGGCCGATCGGGCTCACGTTCACCATACCGCGGCGGAACTCGATAAAGGTGCCGCGCATCACGGGAATATCAAGCTGCGAGATGTAGTTCAGCACAAACTTGACAAACGCCTTGTACTTGTCCTCGCCGAGCCAGCCGATGAACGACTGGCTCGCGAGCTGCTCCCCCATACGGTAAGCCGTCAGGCCATTCTCCGCAAATCCATAGTCAAACTGCGTCACAATGTCGGGGTGGCCGGGCAGCTGCAGCTGCTCGCGGATCTTGGACAGGTCGCTGCCACCCACAAAGCCAATCACAACTTGCTCACGCAGCGCCTTGAGCGTGTCGAGCATGGCATCAGACACCTGCTGACGAGCAGGCGTCAGCGTGCCATCCACATCAAACAGGCACAGTATGCCAGGCTGCTTGCGCTCAGCGAACGGGACAGGAGCCGTCATGGTCGCGGGGCAGAGTGATGGACATGCCAGGGTCGATGCACGGGCCTGGCACGTGAGTACATGGCACGTGGCACTACCGCTAGGCGCCGCCGGAATGCAGCGGCGGCGGCGACGGTGTGCGGCTCGGCACAGGCTCCTCGTCGTCGTAGGCGCGGATGACACGAGTGTCGCGTGGGGGCGACTGTTCGGCCTCGGGCGCACGCTCACGCTCGGCGACGTGTGCGCGACGCGACGCATAGCCATTGTCACGCGGCCGCTCACTCGCCTCGCGCGGCCGCTCGCCCCAGTCGCGCGCCGCGCGGTGCCGCTGCGCACGCGCCTCGTGCCGCTGCGCACGCGCCTCGTGCCGCTCCAGCTTGCGCCGCTCCTGCCACGCGGGATCAAACGCCTGGCCCTCGACATACGAGGGGTTGATGCGCAGCGCGCGCTGCATGCTCTCCGACTCGCGCGCCTTGGCAGCGCCACGCGCATGTGTATCGGACGGGCGCATCTGCTTTACCTCGCTGCGCGTCGCATGGCCGTACTGCTCCGGCGCACGCGCAAGGCGCGCACGCAGCCCCTGGCGCAGCGAGTCGACGCGCGCGCGAACTTCGTCATCGGGGAGACTGGCGTTAGCAGATACACGTACCCTCGCTCCTCTAGCTCGTCCTGCAACTCGAGGCACTGCAGCTCAATTTTGCGGCGGCGCTCGTGGTCCAAGATGGCCACGTCAGGCGCGACGGTCCGCGGCTTGGCCTCCGGCTCGTTGCGCCCCGGCAGTGGATCGCGAGGACGCAGGTGCGATAGATTCTTCTGGACATAGCCGTTCGTGCCGCTACCGCGCGCGGTCTGCAGACCGATGCCGTTGTACATGGCGGTCGCAGGCGGCGTCGCCACCGCGGCGAGGGCGTGATGCATGATTAGTCATTATTCGGTGTCGACAGCCAGCCAGCACGGCGCGGCACTTCCGTCCATCGCGCTGGGCAAGTTCGATGGGGGACGCGCACCTGCCGCCGCCCATGGCGCCGCCCCTTGAGGGCATGACTGCGCTAGATCTGCACCCACTCATCTCGCAGTTTTGCCAGAGACCCGATCCAACCGAGGTACACGCCGCGAATGTGGACGCCCTGCCCGGCAGTTCGGCGCAGCGCGAGCATGCGCTGCTGGAGCTCAGCAAGAAGCGCGAGCAGTACGAGGACCTCGCGCTTGTGCTGTGGCACAGCTTTGGCGTGATCCCCTCGCTGCTCCAGGAGATCATCTCCGTGTACCCGCTGCTCTCGCCACCCGTGCTCACGGCGCATGCGTCGAACCGCGTGTGCAATGCGCTCGCGCTCCTGCAGTGCGTTGCCAGCCACAGCGAGACGCGCAGTGCATTCTTGCAGGCGCACATTCCCCTGTTCCTGTACCCGTTCCTAAACACGACGTCCAAGTCGCGCCCGTTCGAGTACCTGCGCCTCACGTCGCTCGGCGTCATTGGCGCGCTGGTAAAGCAGAACGACAAGTCCGATGTCATTACGTTCCTTCTCTCGACGGAAATCATACCACTGTGTCTGCGCATCATGGAGACAGGCTCTGAGCTCTCCAAGACCGTCGCGATCTTTATCGTCCAAAAAATTCTGCTCGACGATCTCGGCCTCAACTACATCTGCCAGACGTACGAGCGTTTCTACGCTGTGGCTACCGTGCTCAGCAACATGGTCACACAAATCGTCGAGAGCCAGGCCATCCGCCTGCTCAAGCATGTCGTCCGCTGCTACCTGCGCCTGAGCGACAACCCGCGCGCCCGCGAGGCACTGCGCTCGTGTCTGCCCGCGCCCCTGCGCGACGCGACATTCTCGCAGCTGCTGAAAAATGACCACATCACCAAGCGCTGCCTTGCGACACTCCTGCTCAACTTGTCTGATCGCGCAGAGCCATAGCGGCGCAAGCACATCGATACCGGCGGGCTCCGCGGGGACGGAGTGTGAAGTTCCCTATGTACATCATGTAGGCGCCGTCCAGCAGGGCTCAGCATCAAAATCTCTCTGGAAGTCGGCGGCGTGTGCGCCGCCCCGCCCCGCGCTCCGCCACGCCATCCGGCGTGCTATGTGCAGGCTCCGCGGCTGGCAGCTCGACTCGCTCCATGGCGCCCTCGGACCAAGTGGAGTCCCGGAGATCCGTCGGCACGGGATGGCTCGGCGCTCTCGGTGCGCGTACGCTGCTCACCGAGATCTCCTGCTCCATCGAGTCCGGTGATGATGGCGGATCGGCTGGGGCCGCAGGGGGCAGGACCGAGTCCTGCTGCGCACTAATGCGCTCAAGCGCAGATTGCAGCTGTGCCTCTTGCATGTGCTGCGAAGAGAGCTGCTGCTCGACCCGTGCGATGCTCTTGTCAAGGAACGAGGCGATAGAGTCACGCTCGTCCTTCACGACAAACTCCAACATGCTCGACTGCAGACCTTGCGGGTGCAGCAGGTCAAATTGCTGCAGCCGCACATTCTCCATCACGAGGGACGCCAGGTCCATACGCTCGAGCTTCTCGGCGGGCGCCATACGGCTGTCGAGGGGCACGACCGAGGCCCGCGTGCCAGGCGCACTACGCCGGCCGCGTAGCAAATGGAGCTGCAGCAGGTCCTTGGGGTTTGCAACTCGCCCCATAAACGACTGTCCGAATCGCGCCAGGTTGCCGAGGGGAATCTGCGTGTCGTACGACACGCGCAGACGCACAAGTGGCAGCGGCCGCTCCGCTGTGGCCGAGCGTGCCGACGCGAGCCATTCGCGCTCGCTCTCCACGAGCATGGCCTCGATCTGGGTCAGTTAAGGCACGTACATGATGCCGGAGAAGCTGCGCAACAGCGACGCGATCTGTCGGATCCACCTGCGCCGACGCCGCCTCGACCGGGAGCGAGATGGATTTGTACAGATAGGGGCGCACAGTCTGCAGAGGGATCGGCTCGACATGGTACGTCTGGCCCGTAACCTGTACGACCGCCACGCACTTGCTCGTCGTCTCCCCCGGCGATAGGCTCGTGGCAATCGTGCTGCCCGGCTGCGAAATCTTGTACGACTTCTCAGCGACCGCCTCTGGCACGATGCGCTGCTCGTGCTCGTGGCCCCAGATGACAAGGTGCAGCGAGTCGTCGAGCGCGCTTTCCGGGACATGGGCCTTGGGCGAGTGTGCCGAGCTGCGTTAGTGCATGCACATACCGGTTCTGGTGTAGGACAAGCAGGTTGAACCACGAGTCCGTCGCCTCGGCGGGGCGGTACATGCAAATGTGCTTTTCGCGCAGCTCATGCGACATGCGCTCGTCCTTGATGTAGCCCATCCCGTAGAGTGCAATACGCGTTTGGCCTTTTTGCAGGAGCACAGGCTTGACGCCAATCACGTCGTTTGCGCTCTCAGGCGCGCGCCGCTTGCGTGACGAGGGCGAGAGCGAGAGTCGCCCAAAGTAATTGAGCAGTCCGGCAGCCGCAAGCACGTCCAGCGCGGAGAGCGTACCGTCCTCACCCATGCCTTGGGGGTCGTCGTGGTTTCCGTGAATAGAAAATACGGGCATGCACACGTTCAAGTCCATGTCCTCGCAGTTGACCATGGGGAAGGTCTGGCCCTTTCGCACATCGTCAAACGGATCGCTCAGCAGCTCGAGCGCCATGGGCTCGTCGCCCAGCGTGTACTGGCGCAGGAGCGACATGGTCCGGAACAGGGTCGGGCGCGACGGCTTGTTCTCGTGAAACACATCGCCGCCGAGTAGCACAAAGTCGACGCGGTGTGCGCGCGCCAGCTGCAAGATCTCCTCGAACGTATCTAGCGAGTCACGGCCACGCACAGGATCGCGCTCCATGTAGCCCAAGCTCGTGTTAGCCGCGCGACGTACTGGGTATCGGAGGCCACGAGGAACCGCACCGTGTCCGCCGCATCGCCCTCGGACGACGCCATGAACAGTGGAGGCAGAGGGAATCTATGGTCTATGTCCACCCGAGCTTGGCGCGCCACCGCTCGATGAAGCGCATGAACGACACGGTAAAGTCGAGGCATGTCATCAAGCGGCCGTCTTGGGTCAGCCCTGTAACATGGATGCCGAATTTCGCTGCGTTAGCGCATGGACCTACCAGGCGGGATCTGCTGCGGGAGGTACACGGTATGCGACACGTCATAGTGGCCGGGGGCGATCGGGCACTGCACCGTGACGTTGTTCTCGCGCAGTGTCTCGCACAGATCAAACTTTTGCGAAAACACACGCAGGGGTCCGAGGCGTACCTGTGCCTCGAATGTGGCGCCCTCCTGATGTCAGCGTCGGCCACGTACGGTGATCTCTGTGTGCACGTCGCCTACGCCGCGGACGGTCAGGTTCTGCCCCTTGATGGGTGGATCAGGAATCGTCTCGATCGAGTACACTGAAATGGCCGCATCGGCAAAGTCACACGGCGTCCACGTCCAGCTCCCACGGAAGTTTTGGGTCGGGGCCACGCGCTCCAGCGCCGCGTTCAGTGGGATATTGTTCCGGTGCGCCTCGTCGGCCATCATATCTACAATGTCCATGGGCTCCTGTATAGGCGCCTGAAAGGCAACTTGGGATGAAGGCAGCGATGCAGCCGACACAGCCGCGGCAGCGGCGCTCAGCCACGCGATCCAACGCATCGTGGCGGGGCGGCAGCGATGCGGGGCTGTGGAGGTCACATGGCGGACTGTCGGCCCACTTTTTTGCAGCACGCACCATGAAGCTGGACGCGACGGATGTGCGCTATATCACGCCGGAGGAGTTTCGTGTGCTCACTGCCGTCGAGATGGGCTCTAAGAACCACGAGGTGGTGCCTACGGCCCTTATTGCTCAAATTTCCTCGCTTCGACACGCGGGCATCAGCAAGCTCCTATCGAATCTGCTGAAGCGCAAGCTGGTGGCGCGCGTGCAGAACAATGTCTACGATGGTTTCCGCCTTACGTACGGCGGCTACGATTACCTGGCCGTCCGCGCGCTAAGCAAGCGCAAGACACTCTACGCGGTCGGCAACCAGATCGGCATCGGCAAAGAGAGCGACATCTACATTGTGTCGAACGAAGAAGGCGAGCGGCGCGTGCTCAAGATCCACCGTCTGGGCCGCATTAGCTTCCGTAAAATCAAGGAAAAGCGTGACTACATGGGGAAGCGCAAGAGCGCTAGCTGGATGTACATGAGTCGCCTTGCGGCGGAGAAGGAATTCGCGTTTATGCAGGTACGTGGCGCTCTCTCACCTAGATCCTCCATGCACACGGCTTTCCCGTTCCGACGCCCATCGACCAGGCGCGGCACACAATTCTCATGAGCTATGAGGACGCATACCCCCTGCGCCAAATTGCGTCCCTGCCATTGGACCAGGTGCAGAAACTCTACTCGGCTCTCATGGCTTTGATCGTGCGCCTGGCGCAATCAGGTCTGATCCATGGCGACTTTAACGAGTTCAACTTGCTTGTCAAAGAGGTATACCCGGACAGCGACGAGTCTGACACGGACGCACCAGCCACCACAGATACCAACGACGCTGAGCCTGACGTGCCGATTGACGCCGGTCCCGTGGAGCGTGGACGTGGATTTGAGCGTGTACTCGCGCCGCCTGCTCAGGCAGACGATAACGATGACGAACTAGACGAGGAGGATGACGACGTGATTGCCTTTGAGGATGGCGTGCAAGTGGAGCCGATTCTCATCGACTTTCCGCAGATGGTGAGCATCGAGCACCCCAACGCCGAATACTACTTCTCGCGCGATGTCGAGTGTGTCCGCCGCTTTTTCCGCCGGCGGTTCCGCTTCGAGTCGGATGAGTTTCCCACGTTTGACGACGCCATCGACGAAATACAGGGTGAAGAGGCGCGTCTTGATGCCATGACGCGCGCTAGTGGCTATGGCAAAGCTACGGCAGACGATGAGGCCCTTGCTGACGTATGTATCATGCACTCACCACAGCACCTGCGGCACATGCAAGTCCACGTGGACGGAGAGGACTCGGACGACGACGACGATGAAGACGAGGACGACGACGAAGAAGAAGAAAGTGAAGAGGAAGACGAAGAGGATGAAGTCGAAGACGAGGATGCTGACGATGCCGATGAAGATGCATCCACGGCCGCTAACCCTGCCGAGGTCCAGGATGCAGGCGCCTCGCTGGACATGTCGCATGTGGCATCGCGCGTTGCCGCCGCTCGCGCACAGGCGCAGCGCCGCGCGCAAAAACACCACGGCCGCAAGGCGCAGGCGACCAAGACGGGCCGCCGCCACGGCGGTGGAAAAGCCAAGTACAGCGCCGCGCGGGCCGTGTCCGACTCGCTGCAGTTCTAGTCGATCATAGTGGAGGGACTTTGCCACCGCCCCTGTCGTGGCGAGTCGCATGGCATGCGGCCGCGTGGCTACGAGTCGGACCAAGGGCGCACCTACTTTTTCTTTGGGAGCAGGCTGCAGACATCGAAGGATGCTCCGTGGGTGCTGCTCTTTGCGCTCGGCCTATTTCTCGCAGGCCCGGCCTGCTGGCTGGCGTGGGAGTCGCCGTACTTGTGCCGTGCCGTGAGCCTAGCGCCTGTCGTGCTTGTCGTGTACTTTTGGATCAGTGCACTGGCGGCCATGCTGCGCACGGCCTTGACGGATCCGGGTATCCTACCCCGCAACGTCGGCACCGGGCCGGACATGGGCCCGCCGGCTCGGCCGGCTCCCTTCCATATCGACACGCCGCAGCAGGAGGTCAAAGATCGCGAAGAGCCTCTAGAGCGTGTCGACGACGGAGGATGCCCCATCCTAGGCAATACAACGACAGTCTCGCGCCGCTGGTGCACTACGTGCCAAATTTACCGCCCCCCGCGGTGCAGCCACTGCCGTTCGTGCGACAACTGCGTCGATGGGCTGGACCATCACTGTGTCTTTCTCAATGCGTGCATTGGCCGACGGAATTATACCACGTTCTACGCATTCCTTTGCCATATGGTGGCGCTTCTTCTCACAGCGCTTGTGACCAGTGCGTGCAAGCTATACTTTCTCTCGGCACCGAAGCGCGCCGAGCAGGCCGAAGTGAGGGACGGCGTGCGTGCGGGCTTTGTGCACGCATTGCAGGTGAGCCCACAGAGCGCCGTCTTTTTCTTCCTGGGCTTTGTGTGGCTGATCCCCGCGGCCTGTCTGTGGGTCTACCATACGTGGCTCCTCATGCACAATCGCTCGACCGTCGAGCAGATCCGCCTCGAGTCGACGAACCAGCTCTATGACATGCATCGCGACCCGAATGCGTGGATGACACAGAGTGCATGCGCGCGCTGGTGTGCGCGCTTTAGTGCGCGCGTCCGCAACCTCTTTGTGGCGCCCGAGTATGCCACGCCCCTGCCGTCCAAGGAGGCACCTCCACGGCCTGCGCGGCGTAAGCGCGGTCCGTTTCAGTTCCGCTCCTCGCTCCAAAATGCGCGCCAAGTGCTCGGTCATCCCTTGCAGGTACGCTACCTCGTAGGATCGCCGCCACGCCCGACGGCACCTCCATAGCCTGCATCCTGCTCGTAATCGCGCCGGTCTCGCGTCGTGACGCCTCCACAAAACACCTGGGTCAGCGACGCTTCCGTCGGATCGTCGCCATGGACGTCGACCCCCAAGTGGATGCGGCCACGCTGCGTGTGGTCGATCTGCGCAGGATCCTTCAATCACACCGTGTGTCTGTACCAAGCACAGCTCGCAAGGCCACGCTCGTCGAGGCATTCGAGAAGCATGTGCGCCCCGCCCTGCTAGGGGCGGCGCCTGCGGACGAGCATCGCGATCCTGGCGCTTCGAGCGATGCGCCCACCGAGCCGCCTGCTGCAGCGGATCTGCCGCTGACGCCGCAGCCGCCCGCGATGGATATTCGCTTCTCCGACGACAACCCGTTCCAGAGGGACTCTGTATCGCCGCCGTCCGCCAAGAAGAGCCGCTCGCCCACAGAGGGCGCGGTGAAGAAGGCCACACCGCCCTCTGCGCGCCGGAGCACGAGGCGCACTTCGCCAAAGAACGAGCCAGCTACGCCATCGCCAGCATGGCCCACGACGCCGGCCGGCCAGGTGCGTCGCCGCACGCCACAGCAGGCACGCCAACTGGCCATGCGCTCCGAGCGCCCGGCTCCTGTGGCACATACCCCCTCATCTGCGCCCCCTGCGCGCGCGCTTCGGTGGACGGTGCTCCGCTGGCTCATCTGGGCCGCGGCACTTGTATGGTTCTGGTACTGCTGGCAGACGCGCCAGGCCGGCTACTGTACGAGCGGCACGGTGCCGCTGCATGCGCCGCGCCGCACGCCAAGTGATGTATGGACAGCGATGGTATCGCCTGACTGTGTGCCGTGCCCCGAGCACGGTGTGTGTGCCGGTGGTCGACTGACCGGGTGTACCAGTACCGACTATGTGGTATCGGAGCCATGGCAGGCGCGCGTCCCCGTTGTTGCGCAGGCCCTGCCGCTGTCTCTGCGCAAGGCGCAGTGTGTCCCTGACACGTTCAAGCTCGTCCTTGCCTCGGAGCTTGCCGACGCCCTCGTTGGCTACCTGGCCCACTGGCACGGCCAGGTGCGGTGCCAGCGTGCCACGGCGTACCCTGTGACGCCCTCTCACGCGCTCGGCGCGTATGCGGTCCCGGAGGTCAGCGTGAAGGAGACGCTTTTCTCGCGCATCACTGAATCTATCGATGCGCCTACATACGAGGCCATTTGGGCGCTGGCGCTGGAGGGTCTGCAGACGCACGCACCAGACGAGATGCTCATACTGACGCACGGCCGCACACGCTGGCTCGTCGCGACCCACGCATCGATGCCCGTGAGCTGCCGTCTGCGCCTTCTTGTGCGCGACTGGGCGTGGCGAAACAGGCTGCGCGGCGCACTCCTCCTGTGCGGTCTCGTCGCTGTGTTCGTCGCCTACAAGCGCATCCAGCAGCGCCGCAGACGGCTGCAGCAGACGGCTGTGTACGCCAGGGAGGTGTTTCAGCGGCTGCAGGCACAGGCCGCACAGGCCGAGCGCGAAGGCACACCACGAGAGCTGCCTGTGCTGCATTTGCGCGATACGGTGCTCGAGTTTGAGTCGCGACCGCACGTCCGCCAGCGTCTCTGGGCGCCTGTGATTCGTGTTGTGCAGCAGAATGCAAATGTGCGCTCGCGTCAAGCTCAATGGCACGGTGAGTGGCAGCACGTGTGGGAATGGATGGGCATGGTGCCCAGCACGCCTACGCACGACACGGCCGCACCGTCGCCGAGCAGCGACGCGGACGAGCGAGGCGCGCGCCCAGGCGCCGGCCCCTCCACCCCTGCGGGGCCCTAATCGGGCCTTGCATCGCTGCAAGTAGTAAGTGCCCGATATAGTAGGCCGCGTTTGGCTGCGCCGACCACGCTTGGCTGACGGCTCATGACCGCCAGGAAGGCGCCACCCTCGCCCTCCGCGAAAGCGTCGCATCCCCCTCCATCATTACTGAGTGCTGTGCAGAAGACGGGAAGCTCTCTTGCGCCTGTCACGGCGCCGGTCGTATCGCATCCGGCCCCGATGCCCGAGATCCACCGCGGCTCCCCGCGGCAGCGCCAGGACGCCTCGCGGCGCCACCCCTCGCATACACAAGCACACAAGGAGCCCGCGTCTATTCTTGTGGAGAGTGAAGAAGGGCCGAGCGAGCTCGAGACGCAGCTGCTCGCCTCGCTGGAGCGCGACGCTGAGCGCAAAGGCACCGCGGCGGAGCCCGTGCCGCGCCCAACGCCCCACGTATACTTTGGCGAGGAGCGCGTTGAAGATGCGCCTGTCGAGAACGTGTACCCCTATGAGACGCGGCAGCGTCCGGCGCACACCGACGCGCTGCCTGTGCCGGCCACGCGAACGGCTACTCTCCTACGCCCGGTGCGCGTATCGTTCGGTGTGACATGGGAGTGGCACATCATGCCTCTATGGCCCAAGATGCCTGACGCGTCGCTCGCGCGCCTTGGGAACATGGCGCATGGCTGTGTGTACGACGCGCTCTTGTACCAGCTCGACTCGGTCGATCGCCCTGCCATGCACCGCCGGCCATGGACGGTGGCGCGCAGTGTGCTTGTGTGGGTGCCCCAGTCGGTGCTCTGGTGGATGTACCGCCACCTTCCTTCGCCATCGAGCGCATGCAGCCATACCCCCCGCTATCCTGTGTGGGTAGCGCCGATGGATGCGCCGCAGCGGACGGGCCAGTGGCACCTGGCGGCTCTGACGCTGCCGATCATGCTGCTGTGGCGCGCCGACGCGCTCGTGGCGGCGCTACTGGAGCTCCTATTTGTCGTGATGCAGCTGGCGCTGAGCCTCGCGACGGGGGGGCGAGCCAGGCGGGGGCACTAATCCTCCATGTCCTCGTCAAGCGACTGGAGCGCCTTGCGAACCGCCTCGTCCCGCAGCTCTGCGGGCACCGGCACATGCCGCCCGTCCGCGCCGACCCACGAGAGTTCGAGCTCAAACTCCTTGTCCTTCGCGTCGTCGTGGGCCTTGTAGATGCTGTAGAGTGAGACGCATATACGTACATGCGGGCCACCTCGTCGACGGCCTGCTCCATGCTGAGCTCGTCCAAAGCGAGCTTCTCAATCTCGGTCTTGGCAAACTGCTTGCCCTTGCCGACGGCGCAGCCGTGGTAGCCGAGGACCATGCCGCTCGGCTCAATCACATAGAGCTGGGGGCCGCGCTCTGCGTCGACACCGCCCACGATGGCCGACGCACCAAACGGCCTCACCGACGAGTACAGTGTGAATGCCTGGACATAGAGCGCAAGACGCTCCGCAATCGTCTTGATCGGCGCCTTTTGCTTGTATGTATCGAAGAAGTTGTTGGCCTCGTCGCGCGCGCGGCTCGCGAGGTGCTTGCCGTCAGCGATGAGGCCTGCAGACGTCAGCGCCGCGTGGCGATCAACGCCAAAGATGCGCTTGTGTGAGCCCGACACCATGAGCTTTGAGTGCACGAGGTTCTCGACGCCAAATACGACGCCGTCTTTGGTGCGCACCGCGATCGCGGTGCCGGCATTTTCGACAGCCTTGACGGCATACTCAATCTTGCGTCAGAGATTTAGCGTACCTGAAAGATGCGCCCGTCCGGCGAGTACGTGCTCGCCGAGAGGTCGTACCCAGTCCCTTGCGACGCCATCGTGGACGGCAGCGCGCTGGATCGCTCCACGCTGCGAGGCCGCGCGGCCGATCGCTCGGCCGAGCAAGGTCTAGCGCGCGCGGCGCCGTCGCAGCTCGTTGCGATGACGCATTTGCTGCCCCCGCCCCTGCTGCGGCTCTTTGCGCCGCGGCCCCCCTTGGAGTATGCGCGGCCGTTGCCGGGCGACAAGGACCCCAACGCGCGGCCGTCGCCACGCACAGCGGAGCAGGTCGCCCAAGGCAAGGTTCACCCGCTCGAAGGCGTAGCCGCCTTTCTGGAGCGTGCGCGGCAAGAGATCAGCAAGCACGCGACCGACGACGAAAACGAGTCGCTGACGCACGCCCTGGTGACGCAGACGGAAATGCGGCGCGAAGAGCGTGCGAAGGCACGCGCGCTCACACAAAAGCGCATGCTCGAGAACTACCACCCCAAGCAAGATACCCATGCGGCCGGCGATCCATTCAAGACACTGTTTGTGGCGCGTCTGCCCTACTCGACCACGGAACACGACCTCGCACGCGAGCTCGACCGCTACGGCCCCATCCAGCACATCCGCCTCGTGCGCGATACCGAGGGGCGCAGCCGGGGCTACGCGTTTGTTCTCTTTGAGCGCGAGCGCGATATGCGCACGGCGTACTCGCGCGCCGAAGGCCTGCGCATCGGTGGTCGCCGCATACTCGTTGATGTCGAGCGCGGGCGCACCGTGCGCGATTGGAAGCCGACCCGGCTCGGCGGTGGGCTGGGAGGGCAGTCGCGCAAGCCGAAGCAGAAGGTCATCGCGGACGCCTTCCGCGGCACACGACACGGCGACCGCGGTGGCCGCTTTGGTCGTGGTGGCGGCCGAGGCGGCTTCCGCGGTGGCTTCCGCGACCGCGGCGGCTTCCGCGATCGTGAGCGCGATCACGGCTATCCCCCACGCGACCGCGGGCGCCCGCGCGATACAGGATACCGTGACCGCGATGGCTTAAGTGATGGCGGCGTGGCCGGCGGCGGTCTGCCGTATGGCGGCCCCAGCGGCTACGGACGTTCGTCGGACGACCGCGCAGCGAAACGCATGCGCTACTAGTTCATAGCTCCACATATTTCCTCACGCGCGGCCGAGACCAGTGCTTCCGCGGATGACTTCCCACGGCTGGGCACGGACAGACGCGCGAGCACGCATGTCCAGGTCTGGCCCTAGTGGTGCATTGTCGCGTGCGCGTCCACGCAGCGACGATGCATTGCATGTGCGCTTGGGGAACAAGCCCTTTGAAGAGAGCGCGAACGATGCTGAGCAGAGTTCCGAAGCTTGTGTGTCGCAGCCACTGCGTGAGCGGCGGCGGCGGCGTTCCTCGAATGGCGAGGCGCGCACGCGTGCAGCGTCAGGGATCCGCATGACGTCCATGGGTATGCAGCGTGCGGGGCAGTTAGAGACTTTGGACGCCGTGCCACAACAGGAGCCGCGCCTTTTGCGCCCCTGCCTGGAGTTGCTGTGTTTTGCCGTGGCATGGGTCGCTGTGCTCGCGCGCCTTGCGCACAGTATCGATCTGGTGCGCGACAAGGCCGTGCAGTTCTTCCTGCTTGGCGTGCTAGTCTTCTCATGCTTCTTCTCGCACCTGTCGAGCGCCTGTACCATCTGGGCGACGCGTGCGTGCTACATGCGCAAGTCCGACTTGGGCGACCCGCTGTACATTCTGCTCATGCCGCTCGTTGCGTGTGCGTTTCTCCTCGATGCGACACTTGGCACAGAGCCGCGGGCGCTGGCGCCACCGCGGATCAGCCGCGGCCTCAAAGGCGCATGGCGTGCAGAGAAGCTCGGCGTACAGAACGACCCTGTGCTTGGGCGCTGCGCCGCTGCGGACGTGCATATGTTGTGCGCGGCGCTGATGGGCTTCCACGTACTTGCGTCGTCCATTTCGCGCCGCCTGCGCAAGCGCCAAGGGCGCCACCTGCAGATCGAGGAGCTGTCCGGCCTGCAGGCGTTTGCGTACTTTCATGGCTTCTGCGTCGTGTTGGCGCTGCTGTTCACTGGCGTGCATGTGGGACTGCGGTACGCGGGCCTCGGACGCTTCCTCTTCGCGACGTTACCGTCATGGATCGTGCTCGCGCTCTCGCTCAGCTTTCAGCTGCAGCTGTACATTTGGACGCGGGTCGCGCAGCAAAACTGCACAATCGGGGAGCTGGCCATCCTGTGCAGCACCACGTCCATCATCTTCCACGAAGCGTGGGTCATGACGATAGCGCGGCTGGTCCCCTCGTATGCGACCATGTATTTGCGCGAGCCTACCGTGCTCCTCGTGTACCAAATGGCGCTGATTGTGGGCATGCTGCTAGTGGGACTCGCGCTCAGTCCTCTGCTCGTGCTGAGCCGCAACCTCGCACGGCGCCCCACGCACCGCCTCCGCTGGCCGGACAAGCGCAATCTGCACCGCCGCCTGCTTGCGATGTCTTTTTTTGTGTTCTCGCTCACGCTCGTTCTGTGTGTGCTGGGCCCCTGGGTCTCGTGGCAGCTTGGCGGGCGCAATCCGTGGCTCTATGTGATCCGCTTCACGCTCCAAGGGCCTATGTGGTGGTCGCGCTGGGCGCTCGTGGGCTACTGGGGCCTGCTGTGCAATATTGCGCTCCTCAGCATCCAGCTCATGGTGAATCGCGTGTGGCAGTTTGCCACGGTCGGCGACCAGGTCAAGACACAGACCGTGGCACGGCCCGCAGCGTCCGCCAGACGAGGTGAGCTGCGCCGCGCGCCTACCGCGACCCAGCGCGCTGGCTCCATGGCTGCAGCGCGCTTTGCGAGTCGCGTCGAGCCGGATGAAGGCACGTCGCTTGGTCCCCAGGTCGCGGTGAGCGTGAATGGGCGGCGCAAGTTCTTCCATGCGCTTGCCGTGCTCTTGTTCGTGCCGGGCCTCGCGTGGGACCCTGCGTTTATGCACCTCGCTTTTAGCGTCGCCATGTCGCTCTTTATCCTGCTCGAGTACCTGCGCTACTGTGCCGTGTTCCCATTCGGTGCGGCGCTGCACTTTTTCCTAAGCCAGTTTCTCGACAACAAGGACACGGGCCTCGTCATCCTTAGCCACGTGTACCTGCTTCTTGGCTGTGCTCTTGCCGTGTGGTGTGAGGCCCAGAGCCGCCTTGTGATGCAGCTGGGCGTGATCGTGCTGGGCGTCGGTGATGCATTTGCGTCCGTTATTGGCCGGCAGTACGGCCGTATCCACTGGCCCCACTCGAAGAAGACGGTCGAGGGCACGCTAGGCTTTATTGCCAGTACCGTGGCTTGTGCATACGGGATGCGTCTCCTGCGCCTTGTCGAGGTGTTCTCTATGCGCCAGTTCACCATCGTCGTCGCACTCTTGGCCGTTGTCGAGGGCCTCTCGGAGCAGAACGACAACCTTGTGCTGCCACTCTCGGGCCTCCTCCTGAGCAGCCTGATCCCCTACAATTAGATACCTACGTCTGCCCTTGCGACGAAAGACTTTGAAACCAGCTTGTGTATGCATGCTCAATGTCAAAGAGCATCTGGCGTGAGTAGGCCAACGTACCTCGCGGGACTGCGCTTCGTCCAGCTCCTCGCTCGCACTCAGCCGATTTAGCAGGATAAGCCTGGGTTAGCACACACGCGTACCATTCCAACAGCTTGGCGCGCGCGTCGTCGTCGCCATCACGCCCCCCGCGCGGCGCATACGTGCGGAGCACGTCACTGAGCAGGGGATGCAGCTGGTCCTTGGCACGCATCTGCAGTTTCAGGGCGTCCATGAGCGTGATAAAGTTTTGTGTCGTCTCCGCGACGCGCTGCGCGCCTGCCGCCGAAGTCGGCGCCGCCAGTGCGCTCGCTTCGATGGGCGCATGCTCAACCGTGGCAGGCACACCTAGCGCAAGCCGATGCGCCGCGGCCGGATGATCCATCTGCGTCAGTCACGGGTACGCACATGATAATGGCGCATAAATGCCTCGACACTGTCAAAGTGCGCCGTGGTAGAAGCGGTCGTAATAAGCTTGATGAGCGTTTTGGACTGCGCGAGCAAGCGCGTGCACTGCGCCGTGTACTCCTCCTCGGCCACGGCACCTCGCACATACGCACGCTCCAGAAACTCGAGCGTGGTCACGAGGCTAAAAAGCGTCGCCATGTTGTCATAGTCTTCACGCTCCTGGCTTGTATGGTACAGTTTTTGTTCCTAGAGTCAGCTGCGCAGCGCACCTCGAACACATTCATGCCAGCTCCGCTAGTGACGCGCGGGGGAAGCACTGCCTCCACGTGGCGCTCTCTCCACGATCCATCGCCAGTGCGTGGTCTTCATGAGCGAGGCTGAGCGTGACGCGCAGCGCGCAGCGCCCGTGCTGCGCCTGGAAGTGAAGAGCCCCAGCTTTGACCACTCTCTGCGGGTCGATGTCGATGCGAAAAAGACGGTATCGGAGCTCAAGGAACAGGTGGCGCACGCGGCGCATGCAGCGCGCAGTGCACCGCATGGGTGGCCTCAGGCGCATGGGATCCGTTGCATTTACCGCGGGCGGATCCTCGCTGACGATGAGGTTCCCGAATTTGCAGAGCAGGAGGCGCCCGTGACGTTGCACATCGTCGTGCAGCCCGAGGCGTGGCGGCCATACGAGTCGCCGGCGCCCGTGGCACCTGCGCCGGAGAGCCAGCCAGCAGCGCCTGCGCCAGAGAGCCAGCCAGCAGCGCCTGCGCCAGAGAGCCAGCCGGCGGCGCCTGCGCCAGAGAGCGACCCAGCAGCGCCTGCCCCGTCATGGCCCGCGGTCCTAGATGCCATGCCGCCAGCGGAATTGGTGGGCGTCGCGCATGCCATCTACCTGACCCACGCGGCATACATGACCTACCTCGCCGAGCTACAGCAGACGCACCCCTCGGTCTGGCCTGTGCACCTACGCCTGCCGCGCGTTCCCCGCGCAGATATGGTGCCAAACGATACCACTCAGAACGAGGCAGACCTACGCCGCGGCGCCGTTGCGCTCGTGGAGCGCCATGTGATGCATTGGACACCATGGAGCGATGTGTGTGTGGACGCGCAGAAAGCGGCTCCTGTGCCCGTCGCACAGTACGAGCGCGTGACGCTACAAGGTCTGCCGTACCTGCTGTGCACACACAAGGCAGCGCCGCCCCTGGCTACAGCTCATGCGCTGGCGACCCAGCTGCTCGAGCGCGTCGAGCACTTACAAGACGCATGGGTCGAGCTTGCGTGCCGCCTCACGGTGCGTGAGCGTGCGCCGGCGCCGGTCCCCCTGGAATGGATCACCTGGCCCGATGTGCGTGTGATGCTGCTCAGCGTGATGTACATGGCGCTGCGCCTTTTGTTTGTGTACATGGTTGTGTTGCCATATCTTGATATGAAAGGGACGTGGCTCGCCGCAGCTGCATCCGTTGTATTCCTTGTCTGGCACGCCTGTGTCCTCCTGCATCGGCGGTGGCGCGAGCGGATCTTGCCGCACACAAACTCGGACGAGGCGCATTCGGCACCGGCGACACGTTTCGAGGCGCCTGTCGCCGACGCACCCGGCCGTCTCGAGATTCCCCACCTGCCGTACCGTCGTCCCCAAGGGCGCCCAACGCAGTTCACATACTGGGTACAGCGCCTCGCATGGCTCGGCCTCGAGGAAGAGGAGGTTGCGATGGGGTTCGAGCATGTGCCGCCCGAGAACCCGCCCCGCATTGTGTGGGTGGGCTCAGACACCTACCGCACGACGCGGCCAGCGCCACTGCGCCGCCCTGTGTGGCTGCGTTGCTTTTTGCTCCCACTCGGGCTCTTCCTCTTGACCATCATTCCCCCTATCGACGAGTGCCGCGCCGATGCGCTGAACCTGCGCAAGGATGCGATTCTTACACTCAAGAAAAAGTGGGACGAGTACCGCGAAAAGCCTGACACGAGCCCCGATGCACGGCCGCCGATTATTCTCCTGCACCCCTATGCCCTGGCGCTGTTGGCCAGGGAGGGCGCCTAGCCCTCTGTCCTGTACCTATCTAGCTCATAGAGCATCCCATCCACATCAGAGGCGCCCAGCAGGGCATCCGCAAAAGCGCGCGTCTCGCGCGCTGGCGGCATGGCCCGCAGCATGGCCCGCACATGCTGCTGGACGTGCGCGAACGGCGCCGTGGGGTACTGCGCTGAAAGATGCAAGAATGTCGATATCACATTTGGACGTGCATGGTGCGCGCCGGCAAAGAGATCAGGACGCACGAGCAGCGGCTCGCCGATCATGATACCGTCTGCACGAGTGTATGCCAGGTTCGCAGCGATATCGTCCGCCTTCTGCACGTTGCCGTTCGAAATCACGGCCGTGTGCAGCTCGTGCGCATGGAGCGCGTCGACCAAGTCGCGCACGTACTCGAGCTTGGCAGCGCCGGCCCGCCGGCGATTCGGCGCGACGTGCCGCGCATGCAGCGTAATCACCTGGGCACCTGCTTGAGCGAGACGAACAGCGAGCGCACACGTATCCGGTGCATAATCGCACAAACGCAGCTTGGCCGTGACAGGGACTTGCACACCGTGAGACAAGGCGCGGATACACGACTCGACTTGGTCCCAGTCCTTGCGGGCGAGTAGATAGCCGCCATAGTGCCCCCGCTGTGCACGCGTCTGGGGGCACCCCAAATTCAGATCGATGCCGTTGGCCCACGGCTCAAAGAGGCGCGCTGCCTCGACGAGGCTCGCCGGATCGTTGCCTGCCAGCTGCACGATCTGCGGTGCATGCTTGCCCGTCGCTTCCACGACACTTTCAGGCGCATGGCGGCCCATCTCCAGCTCACGCCGCGCACGTGCCAGGACGTCGGCGTCGCGGAGCACGTCGTGCGTATGGTACATTTGGCTGCGTGAGTTTGCGCACGTACGTCCACGTAGCCGTGGCCCCATACTGGACGGTCGTCAGGCGGAATGCCACGTCCGACTGGTCGACCATGGGCGCCGCCACATGGCGGAACCACGGCGGGGCCTCGGCCATCGTCCGCCAGGGAGCGCAGGCGCGTCGCGAGGGCCATGTCATCACGTGATATAATCAACACCGCGACGACACGCGCGAGCGTCCTACGACGATGGCGCCGCGTGCGCGAGGCTCCATGCCGGGCCCGCAGGACCCGGGCACAGAGACGTCGCCACTGCGCCGCTCGCCACGTCAGAGAGCGCGTGCGAAAAGCATGGGCGCCGACCCCACTTCGCCCAGCGCGCGCGAACGTCGAGCAGTACGTGATGATGCTGACCCAGCCGCGCAAGAGCGCGATTCGCGCCACGCCCCAGGTGTTTGTGAGCCCAACAAGCCTTGGGCCGAATCCTGAGCATGCGCATATCCGCAAGAGTGGGCGCGCAAGCGCAGGAGACATCGAGCAGGCCGTGGACGCTGCGGCGCGTGAGGCCCTGGTCGACGAGCGCCTCGCGTCGCCGGGCCTGCCGAACCCGTTTGCGGCAATGTACCGCGCATCGCCAGTCAAGGGAGAGGCACATACCACAGCTCTTGTGCCGCCTGCCACGGAGGACGTGGAGCGCAAACGCCGCCGCGTCACATTCAGCGCTATTGAGGAGCAAACGTACGTGCACGAGCTGACCCAGTGCGTTTGAGCAGGATGAGCCTACGATGAGGATCCGCGCTACGCTCATGGACCGCGGCTCGCCCGTGCCGAGTGACCGCGCATGGGACAGCTCGTCGATGGATATGGACAGCTCGGCGGATATGGACCTGTCGGCCGGCCTCGAGCCCGCCTCGGACTCGAGCGGAATGGATATGACTGAGGCGCTGCCGTCGACCGCCGCGAATGTGGACACCACCGAGGCATCCGACACGAGTGGAATGGATATGACCGAGGCGTGGCGCGCGCCGCGGGCGTCCGACGCGTCGGCCGCCAGCGACATGGACTTGACAACACAAAGCTTTGCACCTGATGAGAGCGACGGGTCTCTATCGATGGAGCTCACGACGCCGATCGCGCCGCTCCCAGAAGACTCGCCAGATTCGACGCTCGATAGCGCCGCGGAGCAGTCGGCGATGGAGATGACGGCCATGTGGGGCCGCATTGCCGAGGAGGCGACGCGACAGCGCGAGGCGGCCGCGCGCAGCCCGCGGCGCTCGCCCGTGCGTCGGCAGACCATGTTCCTCTCGCCGGAGCGGCGCCCCGTCGTGCCTGAGCGGTCAGCGCCTGCCACACCCGTGGAGCGCGCGCGCAGTGTCTCGCCGCGGCGGCGCCCGCCGACGCCGGGTGCTGGTCTCGCAGCACCACGCACAGAGCCGCGCACTCTTAGTGAGGGTGTGACCTCGCCCTTCAGTCCCAGCAAGCCGCCTTCCACACCCACGCGCTTCCGGCAATCGCTCCGTGGTGGTGTTCCATCGCCCGAGTACCAACACTCGCCACCACAGCGCGCGCCGGCGACCCCGAAAGGGTCCATGACGGTGGCGACGGCGTCGTCGGTGCCTGCGCGCCTGCCGCATCCCACGACACTCTCGCCCTCGCCGGCCGCGGCGCGCGGCCGATCCGGCTCGGTGCGCCTCTCTGAGCTGCCCAGCGCCGTGTGGCCGCGTTCGCCCTTCCTGCACTCGCTTATTCGACAGCGTGGACAGCGCGTGTCGTACGCTGCGTCGCCGCGGTCCGATGGCGATCTCAGCGACGCCGACGCGTCCTTCCACCTTCCTCTCAGCGAGTTCCTGCAGCGTGTCGGCCTCAAGTTCCACGAGGACATGACGGCGTCGCGCACGCGCACGGACCGCCCCATTGACGCTGGATCGGTGCCTGCCACGAGCGTGCAGCACGCCAAGATGGCCGCCGCCGCCGCACCGATGCTCCAAGCGCTACGCAGCGCATGCCACGAGCTCAAGCAACATGTGGAGGTGGGCCGTGAGCGGCTGCAGACGATGGAGCAAGACTTTTATGCGCGGCCGCCAGCCTTTGTGCAGGAGTGGGGGCAGCTGGACGACGAGGATATGCGGCGGAGCATGAAAGGCCAGCTGAACGTGCATAAGCAGGCGGCGCGTGCGGCCGCGATGCACGACTACTATGGGTGGCGCACGGACATGCAGTACGACGACGACATGGCCCAGATGCTCGCGCAGCATTGCGATGTGCTGCGTGCCGAGGCCGCGCGGATCCACGAGCGCCAGGCCACGCTCGAAAAGGAGCTCCTGCCGGTGCTGCGCGCGCACCATGCCGAGCTTCGGCGCCGCGTCGACGAGGCCCATGCGCGGCAGCGCGAAATCCGCGCGTGTGATGCCGACGAGCTGCGGCAGCTGCATGCGTCGATGGAGGAGCAAGACCAGGTGCTGCAGGGCATGCGCACCAAGCACCGCGACGCCCAGGAGCAGCTTGCGCGCGTGCGTGCCCGTATTGAGGAGGCCGCCTTGCGCCGCGCACAGACCGAGGAGGGGATTCGCGTGGCGCGCGCTGTGACGGACCAGATCCGCGGATGCACGCCTGGCGAGGCCGAGCGTCTTGCGCGTCGTATCCAGCACATGGAGACGCTACTGCAGTGGTCGCTCACGAGCAAGACGCCGACGCTGCTGCAGCTCACGTACGCTCACAGGCTGCAGGTGGCCGTCGAGTGGGACGAGCGCCGCGGCACGGTGCGGCGCGTTGCGGTATCGCCTGTGCACACCATGGCCATGGTGCCCCTGGACATGGCGGCGCTCGCGGTGATCCGTGCGCACATGGATGCGCATGCGCCCGCGCAGGTCCCAGCCGTGCTACGCACCATCACAGCGCTGTGGCGCGCACACCTCGCGATGCGTGCAGAGATTGAGCAGCTGCGCAGCTGGGTGCCCGTATCGATGTCGCCAGTTGACGATGCAGAGACGCGCATGGAGCTGGTAGCGACGCTCCTGCTTGAGACGTGTGCGGCCAAGGCCGAAGTGCACATTGACCTCGACTTGGCCGACGAGGCGCCGGTGGCCGCAGGGCGCGTGCGTGTGCAGATGGTGTATGGCTCAATTCCGTACGTACATGCTACTCACCCAGAACGACGACATTGGCGCGCGCCATTCAGGAGGACCTCGCACGTAGTGGCAAGACGCCCGGCGCCTTGGTACGTGCTGTGCAGGCGGCCGAGGCGGCGGCCCTGGTAGGACGTAGCTGAGTCAGCCTATAAAAATTTGGGCGATCGCTCCAGCGACGATCGCGCAGCACGACCGCAGAGATGGACCTCTTTGGTGCGCTCACAGCAGGCGGTGCGCGTTTCGACAAAAAGCGCTTTCGAAATGATATGGCTCTTTTCCGGGAGGGAAAGGCGCGTGATGATGCTGCGCAGGAAGCGCCTGCAGCGCCCGCATCGGCCGCCCTGCCGGCCGCTCTGGACTTTTTCGGGAGTCACAAGGCGGAGCGCGCCCAGCGCGAGGCCGAGGCGCCAGCAGAGCCAGAACCCGCGCACGATGTGCGTGCGCCCCTCACGCGTGCCGAGCTGCCTGCGTTCCTGCGCACGCACCAGCTCAAGCTGACGGGCACAGATGTGCCGCTACCACTGGCGTCGTGGGACGACCTCGAGACGCGCTGGGGCACCGCGCCGTGGCTCCTTGACAATTTGCGTGCTGGTCCATGGCCTGAGCCGACGCCTATTCAGCGCGGCGCGATCAGCGTCATGCTCGAGCGGCGCGACTTGCTGACCGGCGCGCCCACAGGGTCAGGCAAGACGCTGGCGTTTGTGCTGCCCATCCTCCAGCTGCTTCGGCGCCCCTCCAAGCACGGCGTGCGTGCTATGATTGTAAGCCCGACGCGCGAGCTTGCGCGCCAGATCTACGAGCAGGTACAGCGGCTCACGCACGGGCAGGCGCTCCGGACGTGTCTGCTCGCGCAGGGAACCAAGGCGCCTACGCGCCCATACGACCTGCTGATTACCACGCCGCTGCGCCTCGTGCATGCAATTCGGCACAGCGAGCTTGACCTGACGCGTGTGGAACTGCTGGTGCTTGATGAGGCGGACCGCCTGCTCGAAGAGGGCTTCCTCACGCAGACCGACGAGATCCTCGCGGCGTGTACGCACCCCAACCTGCGCAAGGCGCTGTTCAGTGCGACTCTGCCAGCAGGCGTCGAGGAACTGGCCAAGACATTCATGGTCGACGAGTGTCGCGTGCTGGTCGGTGCGAAAGACAGCGCCACGGATACAATTGAGCAGCGCCTCGAGTTTTGCGGCTCCGAGGACGGCAAGTTGCATGCGCTGCGCTCGCTGATCCAGTCGGGCGGTCTGCAGCCGCCCGTGCTGCTGTTCGTGCAGTCGATTCAGCGTGCACGCGAGCTATTTCACGAGCTCGTGTACGATGGTCTCCATGTGGATGTCATTCACAGTGAGCGCCCCAAGGCGCAGCGTGAGGCTGTCGTGCGCGCGTTCCGCCGCGGCGATATTTGGGTGCTCATATGTACCGAGCTCATGGCGCGTGGTATCGACTTTCGCGGCGTCAACTTGGTCATCAACTACGACTTTCCGCAAACTGTGCAGAGCTACATCCACCGCATTGGCCGCACGGGTCGTGCAGGCCAGCGCGGCCGGGCGCTCACATTCTTCACCAAGGACGACGCGCCGTACCTCAAGTCGGTCGTCAACGTGATGCGGCAGTCGGGCTGCGACGTGCCGGAATGGATGCTCAAGCTGCCCAAGCCGTCCAAGCTGCTCAAGAAACAGCTGCGCCGCAAGCCCGTCGAGCGCAAGGACGTGCGTGCAGCGTCCGGCAGCAGCTCGCTCGGCCGCCGCCTCGCGAACAAGCAGCGCGATATGGTCCAAGCAAGCAAGCGCCGGCAGCGCGAGGCTGCCAAGGCTACGCACCCGCCGTAGCGCCGACACTCAGTGTCTCAGTAGCCGTGTGCACCGCCCACACGAGCCGCGTGTGCACCGCAGCATCCTCGCCGCCTAGCAGGCGCTCCAGCTGCGCAGGAGTCATGTGCAGGCGCAAGAAGACAAGCAGGCCCTGGGCAAGACCAGGGTGCCCCACCGTGCCTTTGACTACGATACGCTCGAGGCGCTCGTGATCGCGCGCCGCAGGCCCGCGCGCCAGACGCGTGCGCAGGCGCGGCGTGAGCATCGGCGTGTGCGTCTGCGTAACGAGTAGCAGCTGCAAAAATAGGTGCTGCAGGAACAGCGTCGCAGGGCCATGCAGCGTCGTAAAGTCGACCGGCTTGAGCACGTTCAGGCTCAGACTCTCGGTCGCGATCCAGTAGCCGTATGCGCGTGCGAGGTGCACGAGCTTGCGCAGGCGCACGGGATCGTCCACGAGCGACTCATCGACATCGCTCCCCTCGTCGTCTTGCACTACATGGGCGCCGCCCACGCGTGCTTCGCCCAAGTCGCGGAAATAATCCCATAGCACATATTGCAGCGTGACACGCATCGCTGGCTGCTCCTGCGCGAGCTGCTGGCCGATCAGCACATAGTACGGGTTGAACGTAGGCTCGTTCGACAGGCATTGGATGAGCACGCGGATGACCTCGCGCCGCTGTACCTCGCTGAGCTTGAGCTGCATGACATTGCGCACGGCATCCTGGTAGTCCAGACTGGACATGAGCGCCGAAAAGATCATGCGTCGAGCGTCTGTGTTCATGCCCTGCGTGCGGGCCAGCTGCGGCATGTCGACGCCGTCGTCGTCCGACATAGTCTCCGGCTCGGCGGGCACCTCGGGCGCAGGCGCCGCACTGGCCGCAGGCGTCTCGTGGCCCGCCCACGCTGCGCCCACGAGCCACCAGCGGCCACGGTGCCCAGCCGCCTCAAGGTCGTGCAGGCCGACCTGCAGCGCAGACTGCGTGCGCAGCGTATGCCGCTTCTCCATGGAGGATAAGTACTTGTTCATCTTTTGTACACGCTCAGTGGTTGCCGATAAGTCGCGCGTGAGCTGCTTGCCTTTCTGCCGCAGGTGCACGAGCGCCTCGAGCATAAATCGCGCGCGACTCGAGTGGGCGATGGGCGAGTCGCCAGCCGCCTCGTCGAGAGTGCGCTTGGTCACGTCGACAATGGCCTTGAGCGATTCAGCGTCAATATGACGCAGCTGTGCACCACTGCTTTGAACCAGACGCAAAATGAGCTCAATATCCAGCTCCGTGATGGGTTTGGAGCCTTGGACGCCCGGCACAAGAGTAGTGAGTCCTTGACCAAGCCACAGACGCACCCAGTCAAGCAAAATACCGGCCGAAAGCATCCGCAGATTGAAGAGATGCGCGAGGAGCGTCACGAGGTTCACACATACGCGGCTGCGAGCGCTTTGCGCGTCGTCGTCCGCGGCACTTGTCGCTGCCTGTGCGAGCCATGCGCCATAGGCATCGAGGAGCCGCGTTACCACTTCTTGAAGAGCAAAGGCGCCAAATTCGGGGCCGACTAGCCGGTGTAGGGCGGCTAGGAGCGTCGCATACAGCACAATCACGGTCTCGCTCAAGTTTGTGCCGGCCGAGATGGTATCTAGAACGAGACGCGTGATCGTCGACGTCACATCGCCACGCGCATAGGAGCGGTAGAGCGCGTCGAGCTCTGATACAATCGAGTCAACATTGCCCTCACCGAGACGGTTTAGCTGGCCATTAATATGTCGCTGCAGCTTTTGCTGCGATACAGAAGCGCTGGATCCGGCTTGTCGTAGCGCAGGCGGCACATATCGACTGTCACTCGACTCGGAGGCAGCCGGTGCTAGCGGTTCAGGGTCAGATGAGGTACTGGCGGTCGAAGGCTTCGATTCCTCGTCTCTGATATCGTCCTCTTCCTCCTCTTCCATTTCCTCGTCGTCGTCCATATCGCCGTCTTCTAGACCAAACTCGTCTTCCTCTAGGTCACCTTCCATGTCGCCCGCTTCCAAGTCATCCAGGGCCTTTTCTAGATCCTCATCCTCAACTGCATCTGGATCCTCGTCCGAGACCTCTTCGTCCTCTTCCTCGTCTTGACCCTCGTTCGAGGCCTCTTCGTCGTCGTCCTCACCAGGGACCTCGTCCATCTGCTCAGAATAAAATCTGTCCAAATCGTCCAGTAGGTCTGTGTAAGTATGCACAGCGTACCATCCACATCATCGCCTTCGCTGTAGTTCTTGGAGCGAGAAAGCTGGTACTCGAGCCATGCAATTTCATCGTCCTCGTCGCGTTCCACCTGCGACATCGCCCGCGGCGCTTTGCCGCGGCTCGCAGAAGATGCTGCATTCGTTTCTCCAGACATGCGCTCCAGTTTAGTGGGTCCTCGCCGCTGGGCTGCCTGCACCGTCTTCATTACGCCAGAGATTGGATCCAGGACCTGCTTTGTGGTAGAGCGTTCCTCCTCGGGCACGTTTGTCGGTTTCTTGGAGGATTTAGATGCCTTGGATTCTGGTGCAGGCGCGGGTGCAGGTGCGCGTGGTGCAGGTGCGCGTGGTGCCTGTCGTGCCGCACTAGGTGCGGATGGCGCACGAGCCGCATGCTTCGCACGCCGCTGCTCCTTGCGGGCTGCTTTGCGCGCACTTACTGAAAATATGCGCGGCTTCTTTGCATATCGGGATTTTTCTGTGCCATCTTCAATCCCAAGCTCCTCACGCAGTGCTGCAGGGAGCCGAGTCGTCTTGCGTGCACGATCGCGACCGCCGCCCATCGTAGCGGCGAAAAAATTGTGGAGGCGACGCACTTGCCCAGTGGCAGTAGCGAAACTGCATCCCAAGCCTGCTTGACCACCTCACCGACGTGCTTGGCGTTCTTAGGCACCTATGAAGGTCACGTTTCTCTATAGCACAGTCAAAGCTCCTCTTCTTCTTAACATGCTACGGAAAGGACCAAGAGCGAGCAGGTTGGCGAGAGGCTCTGCCAGAATATAGGATAGCACCGCTATGATGACATTTGCCGTAGAGTGAGTATCAGCCAACAAGGCACACATAGAACATCATAGAAACGATAAATGACAAACCCCCCCTTCGAGAAGGTGACACTCGGTATAGCAAGGTGCGCGGTAATCACGTAAAAAAGGATCCATTGCGGCATGACAGCGTACATACTCATGAGAGCAGCATTAAGCCACCAATATGCAGTACATACAACCAAAGAACCATCTACGGGTAATAGCAATGAAAATATCTTAACGTCGCACCAGAGTCTGCGTACGCTGACACTAAACGGCAAAAGTCACCAAGCATGGCCCAACTGTGCCTTGACATTTTATGAGCGGCCTTTCCAAAATGGAGGCGCACTGCTCCCATACCTATAGGATAAAGGCATAGCAGATGTATGTGCACTACGCTTTCTTATCCGCCGTAGCGACCTGCTTGGTCTCCTTGGGCGCCTCTTTTGTCGCAGGATTGACCCAGTTCCATAGAGCATGCAACTCACCGCGGGCCAATGCAACAAGAAGTACAGAGAGCGAGCAGGATGGTGAGAGATACAGTAGCGCCGGCTGGCCAGCCTGGAACACATGCATCACGAACATGGTCGTAATCAAGCCGACAATGTAGCCGGTCATGCAGAACGTAAAGTACGGCTTGGCAAATTGGTAGTAAAAGCGGTCGAACGAGATGGACGGATGCCGACTTGAGGCCAGATGCTGGTCAAATTGGAGCGCAAGAGCGACAAACACCCCGGGCACCACAATGTCGCCCAGTCCGAGGAGCGAGAACTTCCACGCAGGGAGAGCGCTCCATCCGTGCTCACGCAGTGCCACAAAGGCATCGCACAGGTTGCGCGGGACAACCAGCTTGATTGGTCCATCAAAGTTAGTAGCAACTTTGACCATGACAGACTCGCCAGCGAACTTGGAACTGCCAAACACCCAGAAAATGTCGTACAAGAAGAGACCGCCCAGCAGGATGAAGCCGGTCGCAAACGAGTCGAGCTGAATGAGCATCATACCCTGGATGGCAAAGCACGCAGCAATCACATTCGATAGCATCCAGTGACGCGTCACCGCGTACAGGCCCATGAGACCGATCACCACAGCGCCCAACACCATCGATGCGCGGTCCAGGCGGAAATCCGTCTTGGCCAGGGAGCGCGTCGAATCGGGCTTTGACCAGTCTGCCTTCCATGAAAACACGAGCGCCTGCTTCTCCCAACGCGTCAGTACATTCTCGCCTAGCGCCATGCGCGAGAGGCGCAGCACCACAGGTGGAATGACAAGCACGCTGGCCACGCCAAAGTACACCTGGATCAGCAGGAGGATCATCTCGCGATCAAGGTACTTGAACGCCAGGTACAATGAGAGAAGCGCTGCACTGCCGAACACAGGCAGGAGCCACGCATCGCTCGAGTTGAGACCCTGGGCGTTGTCCTTCTCGTCATCCACGGCAAGGCCCTTCTCCTTGCGCAGCTTCTTGGTAGACTCTGGCGTGCTTAAAGAAGCGAATGAGCCAACATACACCGTTGAAGAAGCAGCGACGAGTAGAAGCGCTAAATGAGCGGTTGGTACGTACCTGACGCCAAGTACGCCGACACGGACATGGCACTAGGAGACAAGGACCCTCCACGTCAGTGCGGCCTGTGCGTGAAATGGAGGTGTGTTGCTATGGAGGAGCGAGGTACGCACGCGGATGGCCCCAGGACTCGGCGTCGCCAGAGAGATATGTGCGCTTGTGCGCGATGCCAGCGCCGTCGACGTGCTCGCCACGCAGGATGCGCTCGCGCTGTTCGCGAATACGTGCCTGCGCCTGCTCGCACTGCGAGCGCAGGTACTGGATGACAGACGACGGCTGCGGATCATTGAACACGGCGGTACCCGCGACGATGACGTTTGCGCCCGCATCCGCACATGCGGCAATGGTCTTGGGTCCGACACCGCCATCGACTTCGACATCTAGTTCAGCAAATCGCGCGCGCAGTTCAGCCACCTTGGGCATGCACTCGGCAATAAACTTTTGGCCCCCTGCGCCGGGCCACACGGTCATGACGAGGATCATATCGACGGCGCACCCCAGCGCGTCGGAGATCTCCGTGGCGGGTGTGCCTGGGTTGATAGCGACAGAGGCACGCATACCAGCGGCCTTGATTTGGCGCACGACCTCGAGCGGGTCATCTAAGGTCAGGGCCGTACACGTACCTGTGGCCTCGAGGTGGAACGTGTAGGATTTGCCACCAGCAGCGGCAATGTCTTTAATCCACTGCGGTGAGTCGTAAGCACGTACCCTCAGGGGTTCCGCCACCATCATGTGGCAGTCCATAAAGATGTTGGGCACGGCCTTGGCGACCGACTGGATCACAGGGGCGCCCATCACAATGTTCGGCACAAAGTGGCCATCCATAATGTCTGTGTAAGCAAAAGCGCGTACCCATATGGAGCCAGTCTGCGCCACAGTCCATCATGCGCTGGCACTCATGATTGAGATTTCCGAGGTCTGAGGCGAGCACGCTCGGAGCGATCTTGACTGTGGGCATCGTGGCACACGACGGTGAACAGAGTAGGCTCCTCCCACGGTAGTCTCGGCACGTGATATCACTAGCGATGCAGCGCTCGTCGCCGTCCTAGCACGACGATGGACGCGCTCGCTGCCTATCGGTCGGACAGCGACGAGGAGGGTGTCCCGCCTAGTGTACCTGTGCATGGCCGTTCTGCAAGGGCACATGCCCATGCGGACGACAGCGGGTCGGACAGCGACGATGAGCCGCTCGATATGGGCGACGCCTTTGGCCTACAGCAGGTGACGGCGTCGGCCCGAGCGGCGCCTGCGACGTCGCTGACCGTGACGACAGCTGCGCCAGATGTGCAGCCTGCGCCAAGCAAAGAGCTGGCGACGACGGAAGCTGCGCCGGCGCTGCCGCCCGGTGTAACCAAGACGCTGACGGGCACCGTCGAAGAGACGTCCATGTCCGACTTTGACTTTCGCAACCAACAGCGCACCTTTGATCTGCTGGGATACGCTCGGAACCCCAGCTCATACGCTGCTGCATCAGGAGCATCGATCTCCCAGGCATTCGTGGGTGACCGGGCCGCTGCGCGCGAGATGGGCGGTGCCACGATGGCAGAACTGCGGGGTGGCACGTCCAGTGCCCGGAGCCAGTCGCGCTCGATGCGCCGCAAGCGCAAAGGGCGCGCTGGTGACCCCTCTGTGCTTGATGGTGAGGGTGCGTATGTGGGCCCGTGGGGCGGCTGGGAAGACGAGGCGCCTGCGACCGAGTTTGTGCCGGCGCCGCATGAAAAGGTGGGCCCCACACCCGAGGAGCTCGACGCGGCGCGTCAAGCCGCTGAGAAGCGCAAGCGCGAGGCTGCGCAGCTCGAGAAGCGGCGCCTGCTCGACGATGCGCATGGTACCGAGAAGAGTATCTTCCATGGCGACTCGATGTACGACTACCAGGGTCGCACGTACATGCATATCCCTACAGATACGGACGTGAACTTGCGTGGTGAGCCCGGTGACCAGGAGTGCTTCCTGCCCGAGTTTTGTATCCACACGTTTACGGGTCATACAAAGGGCATTACGGCGCTCCGCCTGTTTCCCGAGAGTGGGCACCTGTTGCTGAGTGCAAGTATGGATACCAAAATCAAGCTGTGGGACGTGTACCATCAGGGTAATTGTTTGCGCACGTTCCTGGGCCACTCGAATGCCGTGCGCGACATTACCTTTTCAAACGATGGGCGGCAGTTCCTCTCGGCGGGCTACGATGGGCAGGTCAAGCTGTGGGACACCGAGACGGGTGAGTGTCTCACGGCGGTCGGCTTTGAAGATGTGCCTGTGTGTGTGCGCTTCCACCCTGATGCGGATAAACAGCACATCTTCCTCACAGGCACCCACGGGAAGCGCATTGTGCAGTACGATATGCGGGAGAAGCAGATCACGCAAGAGTACAACGAGCACATGGGCCCTGTGAATACCATTACGTTTGTGGACCAGAACCGACGTTTCGTGTCGACGAGCGATGACAAGAGCCTGCGTGCGTGGGACTATGATATCCCGGTGCCCATCAAGCTTGTGGCGGACCCGCTGATGCACTCGATGCCGTCAGTCACGCTGCATCCCTCGCTGCGCTGGCTCGCGTGCCAGTCGATGAACAACTCTATCTGTGTGTACTCGACCGAGAACTTTAAGCCACGCAGGAAGGCGTTCCGCGGGCACACGACGGCCGGTTTTGCATGCCAGGTGGGCTTTAGCCCCGACGGCCGCTTCTTGTCGTCGGGTGACAGCGGCGGCCACCTCGTGTTTTGGGACTGGAAAAAGGGGCAGGAGCTCAAGCGGCTCCAGGTGCACAAGGATGTGGTGATTGCGCACGAGTGGTTGCCCCACGAGACGGTACGTGTGTGTGGCTAATCGCAGTCGAAAATTATCACAGGCGCGTGGGACGGCCTGATCAAGCTATGGGTGCGTAAACGATGCTTACCCCAGACATAATACAGCTACTTGCGGCGCCGGGCCGCTTTTTCGGCGAGGGCTTTGGAGCCTTGCGCCTTGCTTGCATACTTAATGGCCTTGCGCAGGTTCATCTGCGGCTCGCCCTTGCCCATCTTCGCCAGCAGCTCGAGGTGCGCGGCGCGCTCCTTGCCGGCATCGATCTCGTTCGGCTGGAAGGTGCGCTTGACACCGCGGGGCTTGGACTCGCCCTCGAGTGACTTGTCAAAGCGCCCAAGCGATGCGGTGCTGCCACGCGCCCGCAGCAGGTCTGCCTCGAGCTCAGCACGTCGGCGCGCACGCGAAGGGGCCACGCCCGAGCCGAGTTCGCTCTTCGGAGCAGCAGGGGCAGCTGCATTGCGCGCGAGGTTGCGCTGGTGCTGCGCCTCGTTCTTGGCCTGGCGCGCCTTGCGCTCCTTCGCGGCCTCCCGGTCGGGACGATAGTCGTCGTCCGCATTCGTAGGTACTTCGACGAGCCACTGGTCCTCGAGCTTCTTGTTCGCTCCCTGGTATCCCCAGCGAGGCACCCACTCTTGGCGCTCCTCGTCAAAGATCATCTTGTCCTTCTTGCGCTTCGTAATGCCCTTGGCCTTGGCGAACTTCTCCCACTTGGTCAGCGGCTTGGGCTTCGGCACCGGCTTCTCGCGAGGAAGCTCAGTTTCAAAGGCAGGCAACGAGGCCAGCGGCCCGTAGGTCGCGTGGCGCTCGATCGGCAGCTGGAAGATGGTGTTCACCAGGTGCTGCGTGGCGTTCCGCGCGCGCGCCTGCAGAACACCTTCGGGGTCCTTCTTGAAAGTGCGCGCAGAGATAGGGTTGTAGTCGAACGAGGCCAGCAGGCCCACATCCAACTGAAGAGGCGTATCGCCCTGCTCCACGGCCGTGCTTACCGCCGCTGCCATGGTGCAATGCGGAGCGCCGCCGCGGCGTGGCGCCGACAAATTTTTGTACATCACGTGAGTCACCGTCGCAGCGGCGGCGTGCTCCTCGCTCTGGTACGCGACACGATGCTGTGGGTGGGCTTTAGGCCCATCGTGCACGGGTTGAAGCTCGTGGCGATCCTGCTATCGCTGGTTCAGCTGCTGATATTTCTGCCTCTTTCTCTAGAGCACAGCCAGCAGACCTTTCTGACCTTTTCGGCGTTGCTGTCGGCATTTTACTTTGGCCTGTCGTCGCTGCGCTGGGCGACGTACCAAACACGCCTCGCATGGATTGCGCGTGTGCTGATGGTGCTGCAGAACTTGTTTATTCCTGTGGCTCTGTTTCTATGCGCGCGTTTGTACGCGCCTGACGCGCCCAATGCCCTGACGGCCAAGTCGGTGCCGTGGATGCAGTCCGTGTCGAATGCACAGGCGTGGCTCGCATCACACTCGCGGATATCGTGGCTGGGTGCATGTGAGCCGCGCGTGCACCTGGATGGCTTTGACCAGATCCTCGCACTGTTCCTGCGCGCGGGGCACTACTTTGTTTCGCGGGTCCCAGGCTGGTGGTACCACTTTCTACTGCATATGAGCCCCGTCTTTTCGCTGCTCGAGGGCGTGGCGAGTCTGCTGGTCGTCCAGGCCGTCGCGCGCTTCTCCCAGAGGCTGTATGTAATGTGTGCTGACCCCAGGATTTACGACCCCCATGGCAACCGCACGCGAAAAATGAGCAGCAGTGTGCTGATCCGCAAGCTGCTGCAGCTCGGTCTCGATGCCACGGAGGCGTGGCAGCTCGTGTTCCTGTTAGTCTCAGCGACAGTGTATGTGACGTCGTCGGTGGGTCTGTACGTGAGCTTTGAGGGCGCATCGCAAGGCCGCTCCCTCACGGCTGCCGCAATCGGCGCGTGCGTCGCCTCGACGCTGTGGATCTCGGGCCTTGCGCTCGCATTCCGCAAGGCCAACATTGTAGAGACGTGTCTCATGGTACGTCCCGCCACTCACACAGTTTGCGTACGTGGTCTTCAATGTGTACCAGCTGAGCACGTCGCTACTGGGCGCTGACCCGCTGCACCTCCTGCAGGCATTCCGTGAGTCAAACATGCTGTCCCTGCCCCTGCATGTCTCGGCTGGAGCGACAGTCAGCCGCTTGCTCCGCACACTCGAGAGCGGGTGGCGCGTACTGTCGGTGGCGCTCGACACACTGCCGCCCACTGTGATTGTAAACCTGGTGTACCGCATGACTGTGCTCTACTTGGCGACGCGAGTGTTGGCCATGCTGGCATGGCAAAGTCGATACCAGGAGCACGGTGTGCACACATTGCACCGCGTGCCGTCGCTGCAGGAGCAGGCCGACTCGCAGAAGCTCTCAGAGATTATGCTCAGCGCCAAGGAGCCCTGCTCCGAGGATGAGAGTGATGTGGACAATGTGGCCGGGCCCAGTGTCCCCGACGTGGGACTCGACGAGAAGCCGGAGCGAGAGGAGAGCGTCGAGCCGAAGCAGGAGTCGCGCGCAACGGCGCTCGGCATGGTCCTCGTGCGCTACTCGCGCTTCGTACTGATCACTGTCTACAGCCATTTGCTGCGTACGTATGTGCGACTCACACAGTGCTTGACCAAAACGACCAGAGCTACTGGCGCATGCTCGCTGTCTCCTTCACGCTCGGCCTCTGGGGCGTAGAGCTGCTTCTGAGCAAGGACGACTCGGTCATGTACGAGTAGTTTTTTGTACTATAGAAACGGGTATACAGTGGCGCTACGCGCCGGCGCGGCTGGCAAAGAGTCGCGCCTGGTCAAACATGGCGTCCAGCATCGCGTCCATGCCATCGCTGCATAAGTCAGAGATACGTACCCTGTCGCGGCACTCACGCCCTGGAATAGCCATATGGGTGTCAGTGTGCAATGCAAGCTCGTATCGTCAAGGCGGTGCATCCACTCGGCGGTGAGGCTGGCCTCGATTTCCTGCACGAGCGGCGTGGCGCGCTCAGGCGCTAGCTCGTCCAGCTGCGTCACGACCACACACACGGGTTGTGCCCGCGCGGACGCTTCAGCAACAATAGGACATAATTCCGCGGCCATCGCCGCGCGGTACGCCGGCTCTGGCTCGCCGGGCACAGCCGCATCGGACGCCCAGCGCGGCGCGTCGACGACCCATACAATCACGTGGGCATCAGGCAGATACTGGTCCCACAGCGAGCGCATGGACGCCGAGCCGCCGAGGTCCCAAAGGTGCAGTGTCGCGCGGCGGTAGGGTATGTCGAGCACGTTTTGGCCGATGGTGGGCGGCAAGCGCTGGGAGGGCGCACGACCCTGCAGGTGGTCATGCCGGAGCTGCGTAAGTGGCGTCACGTACGCGTTCGAGAATCCATGTTTTTCCTGACCCCTTAAGACCGATCAGAAGAGCATTGTACTTGGGTTTCTTGGTGAACTCCGCTGCCATGAGCGCATGCTGCACGTACCGTACAGGCCGGCCACCAGGTGGTACATGCGGAGGCCACGCCGCGGAGGGAACGAGCACGCGTTGGCGTCACGTGTCTGAATGACAATGCGTAGTCCCTCATTGGCCGGAAGGACACGGGAGGGTATTTGCAAGCTGGCCTCGGTCAGCGCTGCTCCCTCGTCCCACGTCGGTCGCCGAAAACTGTACGATGCTGTGCTCGTTGAGGGCAGCGACGAATCTGCCGCGCGTGCGGCTTAGTGCCGGTCCATCTTCGAACGCGCCTGTGGCTATGCGCCGCTCTGCAGCGCTGTCGACCTCGGCGGCTCGCCGCCAGGCCACGCCGGCGCCGGAGCCGCCCAAGATGATCAAGCTTACCATCAACGGCAAGGAGATTGAGGTGGAGCAGGGCACGGCTCTCATCCAGGCGTGTGAGAAGGCTGGTGCGCAGATTCCCCGTTTCTGCTACCACGAGCGTCTGAACGTGGCTGGTAACTGCCGTATGTGTCTAGTCGAGAGTGTGGGTGCGCCCAAGCCGCTGGCTTCGTGCTCGTTCCCGGCTATGCCCGGCCAGAAGATCTTCACTGACTCGCCCGCTGTTGCCCGCTCGCGTCAGTCGGTGCTGGAGTTCCTGCTGATGAACCACCCACTTGACTGCCCCATTTGCGACTGGGGTGGTGAGTGTGACCTGCAGGACCAGACCATGCGCTACGGCTCGGACCGCTCGCGCTTCCACGAGATGGCTGGCAAGCGTGCAGTGGAGGACAAGTACCTCGGCCCGCTGGTCAAGACTGTGATGACTCGTTGCATTCAGTGCACTCGTTGCGTTCGTTACGCGAACGAAGTGGCCGGCGTGCAGGACCTCGGTACGACAGGCCGTGGCAACCAGCTCCAGATCGGTATGTACGTCGAGAAGATGCTCGACTCGGAGATGTCGGGCAACATTGTGGACCTGTGCCCCGTTGGTGCGCTGACTTCGCGCCCCTACGCCTTCCAGGCGCGCCCCTGGGAGCTCAAGAAGGTCGAGTCGGTGGATGTGCTCGACGCTGTCGGCAGCAACATCCGCGTGGATGCCCGTGACCTGCAGGTGATCCGTGTGCTGCCGCGTACCAACGACGACGTGAACGAGGAGTGGATCAACGACAAGACGCGCTACGCGTGCGATGGTCTCAAGTACCAGCGCTTGACGGTGCCGCTGATCCGCCAGGGTGACCGTTTCGTCCCGGCGTCGTGGCCCGAGGCGCTTGAGGCCATCGCCCAGGGCCTGGCAGCCAGTGGTGCGAAGGGCGACGAGATCCAGGGTGTGGCTGGTGCGCTGGCCGATGCTGAGTCGATGGTGGCTCTCCGCGACATGATTCACCGTCTGGGCTCGGAGAACCTGGCTACGGACGAGCCGAACGGTGACTCGGACCCGCTGCACGGCATTGACATCCGCTCGAACTACACTTTCAACACGGGCATTACTGGTCTCGACGAGGCCGACTATGTGATCCTGATCGGCACCAACCCTCGGCACGAGGCCACGATCATCAACGCCCGTCTGCGCAAGGGCTACCTCCGCAACGGCCTGGACCTCGCACTCATCGGTGAGGAGGTCGACCTGACATACGATTACGACTACCTGGGCGCGGATGCCAAGGCTGTCGCTGATCTGGCCGCCGGTAAGGGCCGCGGTGCAGAGTGCCTGAAGGAGGCGAAGAAGCCGCTTGTGATTGTTGGCAGTGGTGTGGTGGACCACCCTGATGGCGCTGCGATCCTGCGTGACGTGGCGAAGCTGGTTCAGTCGAACAAGGACAAGTTCCTGACGCCCGAGTGGAACGGTTACAACTTCCTGCACCGTGCCGCCTCGCGTGTGGCTGCGCGTGAGATGGGCTACCACGGCCTGTCCTCGTCGAAGCCCAAGTTTATGTACCTGCTTGGTGCGGACGATCTCCCCGTGAGCAAGATCCCCAAGGATGCCTTTGTGGTGTACCAGGGCCACCACGGTGACGTTGGTGCGCAGTACGCGGACGTGTGTCTGCCCGGCCTCGCATACACCGAGAAAAGCACCACCTATATGAACACCGAAGGCCGCACGCAGATGACTCGCGCGGCGGTGACCGGTGTGGGTGCGGCGCGTGAGGACTGGAAGGTGCTGCGTGCCCTCTCGGAGGTGATCGGTGCCACTCTGCCGTACGACACCGTCACGGATGTGCGGGACCGCATGTTTGATATCTCGCCCGCGCTGGTGCGCTACGACAGCTGCGAGCGCACGAGCGCTGAGGTCGCCGAGCTCGGTCTCGAGCAGCTGGCTGCCTCGACCGCGAGAGCAAATGGTGTGCCGCTGCACCGTCCGATCAGGAACTTCTACCAGACGGACTCGATCTCGCGCGCTTCGCCGACCATGGCCAAGTGTGTGCAGGCATTTATCCTGAAAACCCCGTCGTTCCAGGAGAAGTGGGCGCACGCGTCGGCGCCCTCGGCGGCGGCTCCGTAGCGGCCAAGATAGAGTTCAACCTGCAGGGGACTGACTAATGGCACGTGCTCTTAGACCAATCGGGCTCATCCGTTGTGGGGTAGGTCTTTTGATACAGCTATCTCCGCACGTCACCCCGTTGCAGCATCAGGCTGGGCCCCGGCATGAGTGATTGTTCGGAGGCGCCGCCGCCTACCGTGCGCATTCAGAGAGGCAATCCTTCTGTGATAGATGGGCGCCCAGTATCGATGGGCCGCTCTCGGTCGCAAAGTGTGAATGAGCGCAGCAAGAACCAGGAACGACACTCTCGCCCGCGAGGAGCAACCATTGTGGGCGCTGGGAAGGAAGAATTCTCAGAACGCAGTAGCTGGGCAAATTTTGGGCTTCAAAAGATTTTGCCTTGGTCCAAAAGTGAAGATTACAATATTGAACAAGGATCGAAAGCACCGGCGACGTCAGAAAGCGTCCAACTCGGCCCTCTCTCTGACTCGTATGCCCGCAGTGTATCCAGTCCCTCTAACCTGAACAGGGTACAATCAAGTCAATCTGATCCTCAGGAGCAAGCTGACACACCTCAGAGGAGGGGCTCACGGGTTCTTTTGCTGGATGCCCGCGAAGATAGGGAAGGCGTGCTCCCGCCGCCCATCGTTGTGGATATGGCAGATGATGACACACAGAGTGACAGGGCAAGTGCACCGGCTGGCCCCTCCCGAGAAGCATATGATCCAAGCAACCCATCCGAGCTAGGTTTTCGCCAGCAAAATCGAAGCGAATCACAACAAAGGGCAAGTACGATGGCCCGTTTAGGAAATATGATTCCGTTGCACCGGTTAGGTTCGCTTTGGGCAGGCTCGTCTAGTGATGATGGAGAAGCCTCGCGCGTGCCTACCCGATGCGCGGAAGAAGCGGAGGACGAGTGGGGGGACGACGGCGAGAAGCCTACCGTGCGAGTCTTGGAGAGTCAGAGCCAGAGCTCCAGGAATACGCAGACAAGCCCGAATCTGCACTCGGATACCATGGTCGATTATTTGGACGTGCTGGATCCAGCTGTATCGCTCTTTAATACCCTGCAGGATTATGGTAACAGTGCCATGCTGCCTAATCTCCCGTGGCTCTACAATCGCCGACCCATGCTGCGAGTGGAGCAGCTCTACGACGAGAGTGAGGAAAGTATGGCGTCGCCCGACAGTCCCGAGACCCCCTCACCCCTGCTAACTGCGAATGATTCTGTACAGCCCAGTATTAAGAAATTGCCTTCGCTTACGGTGGCGAGCATCGATGAGGAGATGCCACAGCATTCGCCCATGGATTCGGTACTGCGGCTGAGCTCGGATGCACAAAAGTCCTCGGAAGACTCTGTGGGAGACCAAGAGTACGATGGCGAGGCACGGCCATGCAAAGTCGACGACGATCAAGACCCTCATACGGAGCGCTGGTACCAAATGGATGAAGACGAGCGCAAGGAGCTCGAGGGTCATATCCGCCATCTCCTCACGAACAAATCCAAGACCAAGCGTATGGCGCGTGGATTCTGGAACTTTGTCCGCACGCCTATGGGCTTCATTTTGACATTGTATATTTTTCTGATCTTTTCCTGGGGTGTGGTCATCTTTCTATTCATTGTACACTGGGTCCATGTGGAACCCTATACCAAGTGGCGAATATGGGTAGAGGTCTGTGACCAGGTATTGTGTGCCCTCTTTGTTTTGCGTGGTGTGGGCTTTGCCCCGTTCCGGGCTGTTGACACGTATCGCATGGCGCATATTGCGCATTTCCACTTTCTGACGTACAAGCGCCGTAAGCTGCTCCATCTGCCCAGGCTGCAGAACGAGAACGAGCTGCCGCGTTACAGCAAAGAGCGTGTCTATAGGCTGGCGGGCCAGAGTTGCCCACAGTCGCCCGAAGAGGAAGGACCTAAGGAGCTGGACGACCCTAGCAGAGACTTGGAAGCGATCGGCGTTCGAAATACAGACCATATTCGCTCCAAAGGATACCATCTGGACGATTTATTGCAGCCCATTCCGGGGCAGCCTGGCGTCCATCCGCAGACACGGGAGCAAGTCCAGCTGCAACGTTTGGAGCGAGCACCATCGATCAAGTCCATGGTCGAGAAGGATACCCCGGAGGTCAGTGTTCTTACGCCAAGTGAGCAGGCACTCCTCCAGCATCACCAGCGCAAGTTCCATGCATCGCATACCTTTTATCGATACCGCGAAACGTCGACACACCAGCCCTTCCCACTTTGGCTCATGATGACAATTGTGATTCTACTTGACATATATTCTTGTTTACAAGCATGTCTTGCTGGTACAACTTGGGGAATTCGTTATGAACACCGGCCCACTGCTCTGACTGCAACAATCATTAGCTCCTCGCTGTCTTGCAATGCCATTGCTGGTATTCTTATTTGGCAGGGGGGGAAACATACACGAAAAACAGAAGTCGTCAAGCAACGCGTAAAGTTGGCTCTCGAACAGCGTGCTATTGAACGTATGGAACGGAAGCGGAAACGGCGCGCGGAGATGGAAGCCTCGCAACTGGCTGCGTGTGAAAGCTTGCGTGCCCACGAAGGATCGTAGCTTGTAGAAGTCACGTCCACTAATTCGGACGATTTTGGATAGTTGCCTCCACACAGTGCGCCTCTCGTGATCCCATCGCGGCCATGCCAACGACTCCGCAGCGTGTCAGCACGCCTGTGGCCGAGCTACGAGGTGCTGCACAAATGCATCGACAGATGGAAGGCGATTTAATACCACCAAAGACTGCGACGAAGCGGCAACCTGGTCGCATGTACAGCCGCACGTACGTATGCAATTCACTGACATGCAGAACTGTCATGACGGAGGCCGGCCGCAGGCCTTGGTACGATACTGATGGGCGCCCATTCGCGCCGTATATCGTTGGTGTGGCTGGTGGTAGTGCTAGTGGCAAGACTTCTATCGCCAAAGAGGTCATCCACAGGCTCCCTAAAGTGCCTTGGGTCGCCATTGTCAGCCAGGATGCCTTTTACCGCCCCCTTTCACCCGACCAAGTTAAGTTGGCTTTCAACCAAAACTTTGACTTTGACCACCCCAATGCCATCGACCAAGAGCTTCTGGTGCAATGTATCCGCGATCTAAAAGCTTCGCGTGCTGTCCAGATTCCCGTGTACAGCTTTACCCAGCATCAACGCACATCCGCATCCACGTACCTTTACGGCCATGCTGTCATTATGGTCGAAGGCCTTTTTGTACTGCAAGATCCTGAATTGCGCAAGCTCCTGGACCTCAAAATTTTTGTACAAACCGACCCTGACATTATGCTCGCACGACGCATTCGCCGAGATATTGTCGACCGTGGACGCTCCATCGACGGTGTGCTCGATCAATACCTACGCTTTGTGAAGCCATCCTTCGAGACATTCGTCGGTCCATCTGCGCGGCATGCCGATATCATCGTACCAGGCGCGAACAATGGCGTAGCTATCGATGTCATTAGCCAACACATCGCCAAGCATCTATTGCACACACGCAACCTGGTCTTGTCGGCACAGCCCCATATTCTGCCACAAAGCCTAGAGTCCACAAAGCTGTGGAACTTTGAGCGGGCGCGTGTCCGTGTGGGCGTTGACTCTGCTGGTCAGACAGTGCACTGCATGGAACACGAGCCATTTCCTGATGACGACGCACCCTCTCCCTTTATGAACGAAACCACAGCTCTCCTACCACTGCCGCCCAATGTGGATGTGCTGCGCCAGACACCACAAATGCGCGCCCTCTTAACAATTATGCACGATGCAGCTACACCCGCAGGTGACTTTGCGTGGGCCTGCAAACGTGTCGGCGCCTTTGTCGTTGAGGAAGCCATGAAGCAGCTACCCTATGAAAAGCTATCTGTGCCCCTGCACTCGGGCGGCACCTATGCGGGCCTGAAACTCAATGCCGACTTTATTTGCGGTGTCTCCATTCTTCGCTCTGGTGCTATTCTAGAACATGTACGTTGTGTCACTGACCCAGCCTCTGCGGCGCGCCCTTCCAGCCCTATCTCTGGGCTCTGTGTTGATCCAGAGCTCCGACACCAATTACCGTCCTCTTCTTTATTCTGTCTCTCTACCCTCATTTGTTCGCAACCGCGAGCAGGCCAAGCGCACTTGGGCCTTGCTCACAGATGCACAAATCGGCACGGGCGCAGCTGCCTTTATGGGTATCCGCGTTCTGCTCGACCATGGCATTCCCGAGCACCAAATATTGCTGTTGACTCTGCTGTCATCGGCGCAAGGCGGTCTTTGGTCAATCCACCATGCCTTCCCTAAAGTGCGCATCATTACGGCCAGTGTCGACCCAGGTTTGCGCCGCTACTCATGGCCGACCTCACCGACCAAGCCTCCAACGACTGAAAACCATGGGGCTGTGGAAGAATCCACGCAAGAAGAGCCTCCTCACGAGCGTGTCGCCTATGCCATCATTCCCGGCTGTGGCCAAATGGGCGATCGTTTCTGGGGTACATAGAATAATAGCTTGGCTTCTGCTAGCTGTGGATGCAAGGTGAGCTTTTCACAGGAATCGACCGCCCTGATTGGCTCCACACGCACGGAACGTGCCGGTATGGCCGCGCCGCCTCAAGGCTGTCGTCTCGTTCTGCACAGACGTGGCACAACGGCTTTTTGCTCACCACGGCAAAGTCCCTGTCTTGCACATAAGTTTTCTTTCTATACCCCAGCGTATCGACCATGTTTCGCTCGTTTGGGCGAATGGTGAGCGGTGTATCTCGCCGCGGCAAAGGCCGCGGCCTAGATAATGACGACGGGGCTGAAACATCTTTGTCTGTGTCAAATGCGGGCGAAGAAATATCCACCAGTGACAATCTACCTTTGCCTGGCATGAATGCAGCTAACTGGGATCCCACAGTGCCTAAGCTGGAGACTACAGAGCACTCAGTGGCGACAACGGCAACAGCTCAGACGTCGACCTCGCAACCTATCAATACGACTCAGTCGCGTCACACTCATCTTTCAGTGTCACCTGATGGTCATCAGCATAAAGGAAACTGGTACTCTGGCTCACCGGCACCAAATGCCCTTCCGAGCACATCGCCATTGTCGTCCAGCATCACAAACACTGACGGTGTCAAGACATTTGACATTGATGATATGATCAGTCGTCTCATTGAAGCAGGATATTCAACCAAGGTACCAAAGCCTGCGCTAAAAATACCCGAGATCATGGCAGTGTGTCAGGCGGCCCGCGAAGTGTTCCTCAGTCAGCCAACACTCATCGAGCTGAGCCCTCCCGTGAAAATTGTGGGCGATACACACGGACAATACCAAGACTTGCTGCGCCTCTTCGATATGTGTGGTTTTCCTCCAGCTGCAAACTATCTGTTCCTGGGTGACTATGTGGATCGCGGTAAGCAGTCGCTCGAGACCATCTTGCTGCTTCTTTGTTACAAAATCAAGTATCCTGAAAACTTCTTCCTCCTACGCGGCAATCATGAATGTGCAAACGTTACTCGTGTATATGGATTTTACGACGAATGCAAGCGCCGCCTGAATATCAAGGTATGGAAGTCTTTCATTGATGTATTCAACACACTTCCGATTGCAGCCATTGTGGCATCTAAAATTTTCTGTGTCCACGGTGGCCTGTCACCCTCCCTATCGAATATGGATGACATTCGCCGGATTGAACGGCCCACAGGTGTTCCCGACTATGGTCTATTAAATGATTTGCTTTGGAGCGATCCAAGCGATACTGCCCTCGATTGGGAAGACAACGAGCGTGGCGTCAGCTATTGTTTTGGTAAGGCGGTTATCCAGCAGTTTTTGGCTCAATATGACTTTGACCTAATTTGTCGAGCTCACATGGTTGTGGAGGACGGCTACGAGTTTTGGAACGAACGTACACTGGTCACGATCTTCAGTGCGCCCAACTACTGCGGTGAGTTTGATAATTTCGGTGCTGTTATGAGTGTGTCGGAAGACTTGCTCTGTGCATTTGAGCTCCTTAAGCCACTCGACGGCGCTGCATTGAAGAGGGAAATGGCTAAGAACAAGCGGCGAAGTCTATTGCATCAACAACAATTGGAACAGCAAGAAAACAAAGCCATGCAGCAGCTAGCATAGAAATGACTTCTCAACTCAGACTCCGCATTTGTCCTCCCCATCCTTTCATAGTTGTATTGAATTAAATGGTTCATGACTTTATCCCCTTTGTGCACGTGCGCGACGCTCTGACCTCCCACTTTCCGATATGGCCCACGCTCCTGCTGTGGAAGTACATAACTTGCATTACGGGTTCGCAGGTAGCCAAGCTCCTGCACTTGAGGGATGCGATCTTGTGCTTGAGCCTGGTGCACGCTGTCTGCTTATTGGCGCTAATGGTGCCGGGAAAAGCACCATACTCCGTCTTCTCGCCGGAAAACGTCTGTGCGAAGCCAACATTCGCGTTTTTGGCCAGGATGTATTTCACGCGCCTCCTCGCGGTATTACGTATCTTGGCACCGAATGGGCAATGAATCCTGTCGTCCGAAGTGATATTACCGTAAGTGACTTTCTTAATTCCGTGGGTGGCTTTCGCTTTAGTGAGAGGCGCGACCATCTGCTTGACTTGCTGGATGTGGATTTGTCTTGGCGCATGCACATGATCAGTGATGGAGAGCGAAGACGCGTACAGCTTTGTATGGGCTTGATGGAGCCATGGAATTTGCTCCTACTTGACGAGGTGACTGTCGATCTTGATGTTCAAGTCCGATGCGACTTGCTAGACTTTCTTCGTGAGGAAAGCGAGACAAGGGGCGCTACGATTGTCTGTGCGTATAATTTAACTCACAATAGATGCCACTCATATTTTTGATGGCCTTCACAACTTTCCCACTTGCCTAGTACACATGCAGCTGGGCCGCACTACAACACACACTCCTATGCCGTGGCCGTTACGCCTAGACAGTTCTTCACCGACATGGGCCATTGAAAGTCTCCCAGAGTCCTTCAGAAAAGCTGTTTCATCCGGATCGCCATCTGCAGAAAATATCTCCTTGCTTTCTCTTGCTCTTGCCTGGTTGCGCGAAGATCGTGTCCTGCGCCAGCGGTACGAACACCAGAGAGGCGTGAAGCGAGGGCGTGCTGGACATGCTTCGCAAGAGGAAACAACGGATGCAAAAAAGTTTTTCAGCCAATATGACTACTACTCCAACTACAATGCCTACCAGTAATCTAAACGACAAGCAGTATGCACCGTAGCAACGAGAACACTCGGTCTAGACTGTACTTAGGACCCTATTTTCTGCCTCTGCCTACTAAATTGGCTGAGTGGCGCAACGGTAGCGCGTCTGATTCCAGCATGTGGAATGCAAAGCTTCCTCAGTGGAGTCTCCAGAAGGTTATCCGTTCGAATCGGGTCTCGGTCATTTTTTTTCGCTTTTGCTCAAAATTCTCTTTCCCTTCTCGACAAAGGCAGACTCGGTTCATATTTTTCCTTGTCTCTTCGTAGTACCATACAATTGCGCTATCGTACTGCAATAATGTAACTAGAAGGTAGCCCGGTGATGTTGAATATTTCGTTCATAGACCTACATTCAAAAAAATCAATCTAGAATGGCTGAGTGGCGCAACGGTAGCGCGTCTGATTCCAGCATGTGGAATGCAAAGCTTCCTCAGTGGAGTCTCCAGAAGGTTATCCGTTCGAATCGGGTCTCGGTCATTTTTTTGAAACCCTACATGCAAGTGGACTGGAGCGGTGAAGCGAACTTTTTTTACGCTCCACTGCAACGCTAGCTTAGCTCCCAAGCCGCCACTATGCCAAATCGTCAGCGGTCTAGCAAGCATTCAGAGGAGGCGCTTCAGCGTCAGTCTGAAAGTATTGCGCGCTCGACGCGAATTCCTGTCTCTTTACAGCAGTCGACGTCTACTGATACGTTGGGTTTGCGTCCGCCCAGATCGTTGTCGAAAATCAAGGACAAAAAGCTTCGTTCGGAGCTATCGCGGCAATATATTTCTCGCAAGCGCGCTGAAAAACATGCAAAGCTCGCGAATGAATACCTGCATGGTGGCGTGCCAGGTGAAGACGCCGGCCTGATTGAAGTGGAAAATGATATGGAGCGCACTGCACGTGTGACACAAGCTCAAATCCAGGACGAAGTGGGCATTGATACGGCCCGCAAGTCGTTTGAATTGAAGCTTGGTGGTAAGGGTACACCGAGCCTTGGACCCTACCGCTGTGACTACACGCGGAATGGTCGCCATCTGCTCCTGGGAGGGCGTAAGGGTCATTTAGCTGCTTTTGACTGGCAGAGTGGCAAGCTCTCCTGTGAGATACAAGTGCGCGAGACGGTCCGTGATGTGCGCTGGCTGCACAATAACACTTTCTTTGCAGCTGCGCAGAAAAAGTATACCTATATTTACGACCAGAACGGTATTGAAATCCACCGTCTTAAGGATCATATCGAGGTTCAGCGCATGGAGTTTCTACCGTATCATTTCTTGCTGGCTACTATTGGTAAGCCAGGATACCTGAAGTATCAAGATACCTCGACAGGTGTGATGGTTGCGTCGCACCGAACAGGCTTAGGTTCATGTGCCACCATGGCACAAAATCCACTGACAGCGGTGATCAACCTGGGCCATGCCAATGGCACAGTGACCATGTGGACGCCCAACTTGTCTACGCCTGCTTTAAAGATGCTAGCCCATCATGGCCCTGTGACAGGCATTTCGGTGGATGCCCACCGTGGTGGACGAGAGATGGTCACCAGCGGTCTGGACGGAACCATCAAGGTATGGGACACACGCATGCTAGGACGCGGTCCACGCCGTGAATGGGTATCGCGGCGCGCTGCTTCAGACGTCCAATATTCCCAGCGGGGTCTGTTGGGTGTGGCATGGGGTAACCATGTGAGCCTGTACAACACCGAGGCTGAGCTGGGGAACGCGCCTCCTGGCCCGTACTTGACGCATGGCATGCCGCAGTGCGCACCTCTACAGCTACGGTTCTGTCCGTTTGAAGATGTACTGGGCGTGGCTCACGCCAATGGCTTCTCGAGCTTACTAGTTCCGGGCGCAGGTGAGCCCAACTTTGACACAAGCGAGGCCGATCCGTACGAGACCAAGACTCGACGCCGCGAGCGCGAAGTGCACAGCTTGCTGGACAAGATCCAGCCGGATATGATCACCCTCGATCCCGATGCGATGGGCCAGCTCGATACGCGTGCATCGCGCGAAGCGCAGGCGGTTGCAGCATCGATCTCACGACCCAACACTGTACCCAGGGCTGCCGATGGCACACCGTATTCACGTCTTTCTCGCGCACAGCGTCTAAAACTCGATGGTACTCTGGATGACGAAGCCTCAGCACTGCCTGAGGAGGACGAAAACGACAATGCCACGCCTGCGACAGCGGCCAAGGGTGTCAAGAAGGAAAAGAACAAGGCTCGGGGCCGCAACAGTGCGATGAAGAAGTATCTGCGCAAGAAACGCCAGAACGTGGTGGATGCCAATACAATCGCACTGCGTGAAAAGTATCAGCGTGAGAAAGCCCGGCGTCGTCAGGAACAAGGGCCACCAGAGCCGCCAAAGGAGCCCAGTGCCTTGGATGTGTTTGCTCGAGTCAAGGGCCCTCGAAGCTAAGCCGAGTCTGTCTCGTAACCGTTCCCTTAACATCAAGTGCCAACTATAGGAGATATGTCCACATAACAATAAAGAGAGCCAGGTACAGTACAACTAGCCCTGTAATATACGGTCCAGAGAGGGGTGCGATCTTGCGCTGCGCATTCCGAAGCGCCTCCAATTCCGCGTCAGTGAGGTTCGTCCGACCCGCCTTCGCAATCACTTGTTCGTAGCCACGGATGGGCGCCTCCATGGCGTCCCACCATGTTTTGTTCGAAGCGTATTCCTGAGCGCGCTGACCCATTGTCGCCCGTAGCGTGCGGTCTCGAATTAAGCGCTCCAGCAAGATACTGTAGGCCTGCGCACACTGTTGGAACGAACGCGTGTTCGAGTTCATGATCGAAGCAAACTCTTTAACGGACGGGATGTTTGAGGGAAGGCCCGGTTTCAGACTGCCCGAGGCAGCCACGGGGACAGCACGTCCACTAGATGTCGACACGGGTGTGTGCTCGGCGTGAACATCAGACTCACCGAGGCGCTCCCTCAGCGAGTTTTGGCGCTGCGGTGCCGTAGCTGTGGAGGCTGCGACAGGTGCCGGACGGACGTTGCCGCCGCTCACAGCGCGTTGTGTATCGAGGAGCAGGCCAGTCGTGCCATGGCACACGAGGTCAGAGGTGCCCTCTGCATGCAGACCAACGACGGGCAGACCAGAAGCCAGGGCTTCCAGAACCACCTGACCAAATGTCTCCGTAAATGAAGGGAAGGCGAAAATGCTGCTGCTGGCGTACATGGATGCGAGTCGCTTGCCCTTTTGATGGCCCATGAAAGAGGCGTCTAGACCATACTTCTGGCACAGGCGCGTGAGCTCCGCACGGGCAGGCCCATCACCCACAATTACCAGCTTGGCGTTGTCCTTCACGCTCTGAGGCAGGAGGTGGAATGCTTCCACTAGCAGACGGATGTTCTTTTCCCAGCTAATGCGACCCACGAATAGCACCACGGCCTTGCTGTCACTGTCCACAGCGCTCGATGTCGAAGACACACCTTGGTGGGGGGGCTGCTCCAGCAGAGCAGGCGGAAGTGCAAAAGTCGTGCCAGGCAGCGGGGGAACATCGCATACACTCTCATACGCGGGCGGAGGGCTCAGTTCCGACATAGGAATCGTATCAGGGGTGCGAATAAAGGCATCCTCGGGTGACAAGCCCTTGTTGCGCTCCAGCGACGAAATGGCCTGATCATGGAGAGCATTCAGAAGCGCCTGCGATTTGGGTTTGCAGCCCCAGCTCTCACGCAGGTTTTCATCGCGAGCAGTCGGCGTGAAAATGTCCACATCAACACCACGTCCCCAGATCTCGACATTCTCAAAGCCACGTTCCCGAAGCATCCGTCGTGTGCTTTCACTAGGGCAGAAGACCATATCGCATTGGTTATGAAGCATGCGAGTAAGCTTCCACATAGAAGGCTCTAGGAAGCCACATCCAAATAGAGACGCGTAGGTCGGAAGGTTGGTGTGATAAGATGACACACGCGGCACATTGGGCAAGAAGAGCTTGCACAGCGGGATCATCTGTGCACCGAGCCAAATAGGATCAACAAAGTGCACCACATCCGGACGGAATTGCTGCAGGCGGCGGATGAAGCGCAGTCGAGCAAAGTTAAGCTTCAGACCAGGATACACGATAATAGGGATGCCAAACGTGCCCACCACCGGGTGGCCCAGATACTCCTTCAGACCCGTATCAGGGCCCATAACAATAGCCTCATGGCCCTCATTATGCATGTGCTCCAGAAGTCTTCCGAGGGTTCGCGTGACACCATCAATCTTCGGAAGGAAGTTTTCTTTTGTGAGTCGTACTAGACATACCCGTGACGATTGCCACACGCAACTTGCGGCGCTTTCGATCGATAGGATATGGATAGGACACAGCATCCAGGATCGGATCAGCCTGAATGCCGATCATGACTGACTCCCTGGACAGTAGCGATTAATTCAAGGCTGGCAGTGAAAAAGGCCCAGAGCAATCTCTGGGGGAGGGCTCCTGATCGCGAGCTACCTAATAGCCGATGAACGTGCACACGCTGGGAGGGCTGGCTTATTAACGCACACGGTTCCATAGCGCACGTGTGGCGCGCACGTTGTCCAAAGTCATCTGACTTGCGTCTGTTGGGGCAAGTGGAGATTTAGGCCCACTCCATCAACTTTAGGCGCGTCGTGCAGATCGGATGGATTTCACATCCACCTACGCCCATGCATTATGGGATAGTGTGCTATTTTCGCCTGGATCAACTTTTCTCGCATACATTGATGGAAAGGATAGACGTCAAGCACATGTGCGTGTGACGGGCACAATGCAGATTGTGCGTTCCTGGCACTTGGACGCGTCGCTAGGCACTCTGTCATGGTCCAGCGACGGCCTATTCCTCCTAGCAAGCTCAAGAAGTAAAGAGGATGAAACAAATGAAGGAGTATCATTTGTTTTGCCTTTGGACCCAGACACTGCCGTAACAGATGGCTCGGACGATAATCTCGGCTGGGTTGCACGCGTCGCAGCTGGCGTTCAAGGTCTTGTCCATGCTGCTTGGATCCCACTAAAGCGCATTCCGTCTTTCATTCAGTTTTCTGGATATGAAGGTAGTGCTATCATATATTCACTCTCTGACCAAGCTTTTACAATTCTGCCTCGTGCGACTCTTCCTCAAGGTACGTACACGTCCTACTTACCCAGTCTATACCAATAGTAACTGGCCCGAATGTTTCATTCTTGCCCAAAGGGATCGAGAGCAGGACCGACTCGTTGTATTCCGACCTGATCTCCCTGATGCACCTACTCTGGACAGTCCTGTTGTTTGGAAGTCCGAACAAACGATCCCTTTGCCTACCAATGCCGTTGCCGGTGTTGCCTGGAGTCCTGACGGTAATCTCCTTGCCGTTTGGGACACGGCTTTGGAATACAAGGTTTCCATTCACACCCTAACAGGCACGCACTTGGCCACATTCACCTTGAATGAAAGGGCCATTCCTTGTACCGAAACTTCCATGTCCAACGCTGATGTCCAGCATGCACTGGCTTCTAGCACGTCGACTGGCCGCGCGCGTCGCGTCACCGTCCAGACGTCTGCACGTACACCCAGACAAATGCACCATACAAGTGCACCAACGCATCGTGTCGCAGGGGGCGGCTTGGGTATACGACAGGTTGCCTGGCATCCTTCTAGCGAATTCCTTGCCTTGGGTGGATTTGACGAGCAAGTGAATATTCTGCACCATATGGACTGGACCTTGATATACTCGCTTGATTTTAGTGTCTCAGGATTACGCTCTATGGACGAAGCACCTCAAGTGTGGCTAGAGCCGCATCGCTGGTTCGAAGCGACTCGAGGCCAAGGCATCGTTCCGTTGGAGTCGTCAACATTCCCCATCGATGTGCCGACTATTCGCACTGAGGATGCGGCAGGCCCCCTGCAAAATGGAATCAATTGGCTGCAGTGGAACCAAGATGGCACTTTGCTGGCATGCACTAACCAGAATTTGCCCACAGTTCTTTTTGTCCATGAATTTGTGGGCTGGATGGAGCGTGACATTAATGCATATTTGCGTCCTCTTGCCATGCTTGTATTTACACATCCTATCGTATGCGCATCATGGAAACCAGGTCACTCTGCGAGTTTAGCCATTGCAACTGGACAGCAATCTGTCTTTATGTGGACCGTGCTTGGCAGCGCAAGCGATCACGCGCTTCAAGTGGCAGAAGCTGTGGCCATCCCAAATGAATCTTTTTCAGCACAACATCTCTCCTGGTCGCCTGATGGTCAAACCCTTGTTTTAATTGATACTCGTTCGTTCTGCTGCGTTGTGCCTGCACCGACAGAGGACAGCACGCGGCTTGAATGCGCTGAGAATAGCCTTGCTCAACATACTGGTTCATAACTTCAGCTTAAGAGAATCAAAATTTAATATATACAAATGATTGGGCGCGTGGTGGAGTGGTTACCACGTCCGCTTTGCATTCACCGATAGCGGTAGGTCGCGGGTTCAAATCCCGTCGTGTCCACTTTTTATCACGTGCGTGAATTCGGAGCCCACTTGGTCACAGTCTTCGGCCACAGCTCCGCACCTCACTTTTTCCTCCATCTCGAATGTACGCGGATCGAGAGGAAGCTTTGAGAAAGTCGCTAGCGTCTGATACAACATCAGCGACTATGGATCCCGCAGAGCGTGAGCGGTACTTGCAAGAAGAACTCCGCCGTCGTGCCGTCGATTCGCGCCGTCGTGAGACACGCGACGACCCTTCGCCTTACGGATATACTGGGTCTGCGTACGATGACAGGCGCGCCTCCAGACGCCGTGGCGATGAAACAGGGTACGGTGACGACCGTCCTCGCTGGCGTGAGGACTCAGCGCGCGACTCAGCGCGTCAGTCTTATGATGACGCGCCTCCTTCGTACCGTCGCCGCGGTGGCACCGGTCGAAGGAATGACTATGGAGGAGGGGGACACTCGCGTCGTCGCAGCCGCAGCCCTCCATGGTCTCGCCATGGCTCTGGTGCTTCGCATCCGGAATATGAGCAGCGTTCTGTGTTCTGCAGCGAGCTGGACTCGCATGTGGCTCAACGCGACTTGGGCGAGTTTTTCGAGGAGTATCTGGGACGCAATACTGTGTTGGATGTGCAGATTGATGTGGATCTCAAGACAGGTCTTACAAAAGGGATAGGATACGTGGAATTGGCCCGAACGGATCTTGTTCCCAAGGCCGTGGATCTTACCGGCAAACGCATGTTTGGTGCTCCCATCGTCGTCCAGCGTGCTGAGGCGGCGTTGAATAATTATTCTGTGCAGCTTTATACGCCACCTCGACTGGCGGGACCGTCGATACCTGCGCCTGTGTCCATGTCTGCCCCGACAGGCCCGATACTGCCGCCGTCACATGCCATGCCAGGCGCTCCAGGCGGACCACCTGTCTCAGTCAATCCAGAAGCGCGTTTGTATGTGGGCAACCTGCACTTTGACATTGCTGCACCCCATGTACGCGCTGTGTTCGAGCCTTTCGGTCAGATCGATGATGTCGAAGTGAACTTTAACTACATTACTGGCAAGAACAAAGGATTTGCATTCGTTCAATTCCGACGACCTGAGGAGGCACAACAAGCTATCGAGCAACTTAATGGGTTCGAGCTTGCAGGGCGTGCCATGAAAGTTGGGCTGGCGGGTGCCCGGGGTGGTGGCGGCGGCGAACACTCCGGCTCGATTCCTGCACAGCAAGACTCTATGCGTGATCCCATGCGTCAAACAGACAAACGATTTGCTCTTATGGAAAAGCTTGCGCGTAATGACTCGGACAGCCAGGTTCCAGCGCGACCTTCCTCGATTCCTGAGGCCATATCATCGGCTATTCTACTCAAGTACATGTTTAATCCCGCTGAGGAAACAGATCCGAATTGGGCTGTGGACCTTCGCGACGATGTGCGCGATGAGTGTATTCGTCATGGCGACGTGCGCCTCGTGCATGTTGACAAAGACAGCGTCGATGGCGAAGTGTATGTCTGCTTCGCCGATGAAAATCAGGCTCAATCTGCTCGCAAAAGCTTGCAAGGCCGCTTCTTTGGTGGAAAACAGATTGAAGCCAACTTCATTCCCGTAGCTTTCGCCAAAGCCAAGGCTGGCTGATAGAGGACATAGGCTGCCATGGTCATTCACGTGATGAGACCCCGCCTTAAGTCGAAGTGGAGGGTCATGGCATCAGTGCGACGGACAACAGAATGACATGCAGGCGCCCAGCGCGGCGGAGGAGCTTATGGTAACGCGTCCCTCTCAATGGATTTGTACTATAGATGGATGCGGGAAGGTGTATACGAAGGAATCACGCTTAATTGAGCACCAGCGTACGCATACTGGCGAGGTACGTTGACGGTCACTCATGCATCATAGCGCCCTTTTGCATGCCCTCATCCAGGCTGTGGCGCCACGTACATGCGCGCCACACACCTGGCTGCCCATATGCGTTCACATATGGAAGATTCCGAGAAGCCATTCCAGTGTACTCACTCTCATTGTGGAAAGCGGTTCTGGACCAGCCAACATCTTCGCCGGCACATTGTTTCGTGTCACACGCCAACCGAAGACGGGATCCCCTCGATCTCTGCCACAAATGCACAAGATACTCTGGGTGATAATTCACTCTCAGGCCTTTACCGATGTACTTATGGAGGATGCTTTCGTTTATTTTCCAAGCGTAAACATCTGCGACAGCATGTGCGGGAAGCCCATGCCGATTTTTTGTCAGGAGAGCTTCCGTATGCTTGTGAGCACGAGGGTTGCGGTAAGAGATTTGCCACCTATTCAAAGAGACAGCATCATATGCGCGTACACGAGAAGGGAAGGTATCAATGCGTCCTTCCGCACCCATCCGCGCCGCCGCCGGACCATCCGCCCTACACGGTAGACCCGACTCTCCAGGCATGGTCTTTCTCAACGTGGACACATTTGCAGCGACATATGCGGCTATGTCACCCACCTACCTGTCAGACATGTGGACAAATTTTTGCGAATCGCGAAAACCTTAAGCGGCACCAAAGAACGCATACCGAGTATCCATCGTCCGAGTGGCAATGTCCATGGAACGGTTGTGATAAAGTCTTCCAGTCACAGTATGCTTTAAAGGTCCATGTGTCTCGTTTTCATGAAGGAACTAAGCCGTTTTTGTGTGAGGTATGTGGTAAACGATATGGCTATAAGCACCTGCTAGAACGACACCAGCAAGTTCACGAGCAGCCAAGCTCTCCCGAAACTGCATCGCCACCGCCTTCAGATTCAGAGTCACATCCACACTTATCAAGCCTCTTGGGCTCTTCTCGAAAACGAGCACGTCGAGAACGTGTTCTTCCGTGCCCATGGCCCATGCTGAGTGGGCAAGCTTCGAGTGAAGAGCAAGAGCTAGAAACATGTTCACGTAAGTTTGCCAGGCTTTATGATGTGCGACGGCATCTCGCCAGCGTTCATGGCCTCCATGTGTCTGACGCGGAGCTGAGGACGTGCCTGCCAGAGGCCGCGCTGGCTCTTTTGCCCTCACCACGTGCTGCGAAGCGAGTGCGTCACGAACAATAGAATGTACTATTATACAGGGGTATATATACCTAATCCTTCTTGGTGAAGCCGCTCTTGTAAGACATTTTGTTCAGTGTGCAGGAAATGAATACGGCAAGAAAGGAATGTTAGCTCGACTTGGGTCCGCCGCAAAGCCTGTGAAAGGGTCGTGCTGGCAGTTTTAAGGTTGTCTCGGGTTGAACGCTGCAGGGGCGTTAAAATGCCCATGTGCATGATAGTCTGAACTTGACGCTGTTGTTCTTCCATTAGGCTCTGGTGCCGTTGACGACGCGACCCCAAATACATACTGATAGAGAGAACAGATTGCGCTAGCGCCAGTGACGTCGCTTTTAAGCACTCCAAATACATATGGCGTGGCTGTGGCGCTTGTCCAGGCTGAGCGCCCGTTCGCAACGGGCCCAATGCGGTGATAGACGTGGGTTGCATCTCGAGGACGACGCCAGTTGGTATCATCAAAGCATCGTCCCATACTAATGCGCAGCTCCCTAAACTCGCAATATAGTTGATTCGATTCACCCAGTGATCGACTTTGTCATGCGGGACTTGAATTAAACACCATCGTTCATTTACGCGTAGCCGGATAATACCATCCTTCTTTGCTGCATCATACACACACAGAGCCTGAGATAGCGGTGTAATCTCATCCACTCTGACACTAATCTGCCGGTGTGCTTGGCAAAGGGACTCCACTGATAATGCATCCTCTGGATTCTTACACCAAAGTATAGCGGAACCCGTAATGATCATGCCCCATGGTTTCCACTTCGTACCAAGGCTACGCTTGTCTCCTTCGGGAGAATCACAGCGCTTGACAGCGCCAGCACCAATCAGCCGGGCAAGCATAACTGACATTTCCAGGTTATTCTGTGTCATAGTCCACTTTTTTGAAAACTTAACTCTGGGATGACACTCTAACAAAGGAGCATCCATAACTTGTTTATGAAGCGTCTGCGATGGTGACTGCATTCCTGCGTAGGAAAACGGCAAGTGGATACGCTCTTGTACAATTTTGGGGTCTTGCTGTAAATTCAATACATTTCCATAGGATAAGAGTTTATAAAGTGCATCCTGATCGCGAGAGACGGGCAGTGAAGTGTTATTCCGCATGTAGGCAAATTCAACAAGAGACGTATTGTCGTACAAGTATTCAAGAATAGCATGGTGTACATGGCTCGCCTCAGTCATGCTCACAAATTCCGTTTTAGAAATACGTGGTCGAACGCTCTTATGAAAGGCATCCGTGTGCAGCAGCAACAAAGAGAATACCAATAAATATACGCTGTCTTCATCGAGGATATCAGGGTTGCATACGTGGTACCTGTGAGAAAATGCGACTAGCACGCGATCCACTTGTTGAGACTCTAAAGGCAAGTGTTCCAAAGATAAAAAATGACGCAACGCCATGTCAATAGGGTACTTTTCAAAGTGGAAGCGTTCCAAGTAGCAGGCGAGTGCCTCCTGCAAGAATGTGGAATTATTGGCAGATAGCATCCGTGTTGTTTGTCCTTCGTATTCCTGGTGTTGCTTGGTATATTGATAAAGACGTTTGCTTAGCTGTAGAGCAGACTCCGTGGGTGTTACAGCAAATGGCAAGCCACTCATGTCCAAAGCACAAGTGTCTTTCGCAATATTCTCTGAAGCCGAATCCTTTTCTGTGTCCACAGGCGAATCAAAGTAGTTGTACACTTTTTTGGTATCACACAAGAAAACAGACTCCCGCACACTGTCGGCCATCTCTGGCATAGGATTGAAGAGCTGTGTATGCGGTGCCATGTCCTGCTCGACCAAAAACATTGACGCATTTTCCCATTCCTCTTGAGACTGATCTGCAGATATGCTGGGTATAACATCTGGTGCAGAAAGGTGTCCTCGTCTGTGTATATTGGTGTGGTTAGCAGCAGGCTGCATTGCAGGCACGTCGCCACAAGCAGCGGTGGGAACGCCCTAGCTTGATGGATTCAGCACGTTTGAAATTCCAACCACGTGGAAAACGCACGAGCCATGCGTCCTCTCGGTCTGGGCGCAAGGGAGAGGCACATGGATCACAGATCAGACCTATCATTCCTAAAACTATCTCTCACCAACTTTCACACTCTTTTTTGGTCGGTGGTTTGGCGATGATCCCAGCGCCAGTTCAAGGGGAGAGGCGTCCATCGACCAAAAAGGTGAAGCGACCGCTTCATCTACATGTTAGCCAAATCATCTCGCCAGGTAGAACTCACTAGCTTCAACAAGTGAATAATCCAAATCGCTCCCTGCATCTCGCTCATGAACATCATCAATGACCCACAACGGAGCGCCACGTTTCCGCTTCAGCAGCTGCACACCAAGCCAGTCCATGTAGTCATCATCGTCCAAAGAAGGAGAATCGTCGAAATCATCCTCGTCTTCATCTTCCCCCTCAATTCTCATAACAACATCTCCCTCCTCCGTCCCTTCTTCGCCATCCTCAAGATCACTGACAAGGTGTTCTTCGGCAACCGTAACATAGCCACCAGGTAGGATATGGTACGTTGTCGAGGAAAGTGAGGAATCTGGGCCAATTTCCCAGTCCCTCAACTGAGGAAGGATATATGTATGGCCTTGATGGCGATAGAGAGAGAATCGCTGCGGGTACTGTTCGCGAAAGTCTCGCAACATCGAGTCGTCCGATCCTCCAATTAATAGTTGGCGCAAATGCAAGAGACCATCGTCGACTTCGTGTCCAGAGACAGCGAGTATACGTTGACCCATAGCTGATGCAAACATGTCATCCTCTAGCAAATGATCGAGTTCTTCCTCCTCTGTCTCATCGTCAGCGGAGTTTAGCAAGTACAAGAGAGAGCTAGGGTCATCTCTCTCAAGGATATCAGACGGCTGAATTGATGTAACTAGGTGTTATTGTAGGAACACATACCAGATAGGGATTCCCCATCGGGCACTTCTTCAATGATCACGGAGACCATGGTGTGGCGCAAAGCACGCGCCATGCTTGAGCGCCTCCCAGGCCATGTTGAGCTGGAGGCGTGTACCTTTTCAATACCCCTCCACTTTTACCATGCCCCGAGCCTGGGTGTGCTTTCCAGGGGCACCGTACACTCACATAGCAGCTTTGAAAGCTGCTAAGCGAGTTTTGGGGGCTGACTGGACTATCGAAGATGCTCAGAGCCATCCTCCTACCAATTCAGACTCCTCACCGAGGGGTATGGATGCCTATATTGCAGATTATGATCTGCTGCCATTCGAAGCTATTGCGGACTCTTCGTCTATTTGCAGCAGTTACATGATTCGGAAGGCATTGATTCGGAAGCACTACTTGGCCAGATCTCTTCATTCTTTTCATGTGAAGCACCCGGGCTACGTGCCCAAAGCACCAAAGACATGGATGCTGGAAATCCAGTTTGCAGATGAATTGGACGAAATGCTGGCTGACGATCTATATGACCTGCGCGAAGAATTAGAGCGTAATGAAGTTTCAGAAAAGAAATCCTGGTTTATCTTGAAGCCTGGAATGGCCGATCAAGCCAACGGAATTCGTTTGTTCTCATCTCTTCAGGAGCTTGTGCATATTTTTGAAGAGCTCGAAGATTGTGATGACGATAACGAAGTCGGAGGAGACTCGTGGCAAGGTATGGCAAGTCAACTCCGTTTCTTTGTGATTCAACAGTATGTGTCCAAGCCATTGCTCGTTGCCCCTTGTAATCCAAACAGCTTGCCAAGAAAGTTTCATTTGCGCGTGTATGTGATTTGCGTAGGGGGCCTGCAAGTCTACCTGCACGATGACATGCTGGCGTTGTTTTCCAGCGTTGCCTATACTGATCCAAGTAACGAAGCAATAGACCTACGTGGCCACCTAAGTAACACATGTTTTGGCAAGCGGCATTCTTCAAGCACAACAACAGAAGAAGGGAATGTATTTACTTGGAGCGACCTTCTCGGAAAGCGCGCCTGCCTGCCAGGTCAAGAAAGTATACAATTAACAGAAGCTCATATCCAAGAAATTCATCGCAGCGCAGTGAAAACCATCGGCGAAGTGTTCGAAGCTGTGGCACGCGAAGGTTCAGTGCACTGGCAAATGTGGCCCAATTCTTTCGAAATCTTCGGCGTGGATCTTCTTGTGGGCAGTGAGAATGAGGGTGATATTCATGATCCATCATCTTTGAGAACGTGGCTGTTGGAAATCAATGCCCAGCCTGATTTCCAACAGTCAGGTCCAGAACTTACGGGAATCGTTGAACATGTATTCGAGCGTGCCATTGATCTGGGAGTTCTTCACCAGGGTCCGTGGCTTATTGGCGAGTCTGTTCGACGTTGTACATGCTGTTTTGCAAAGGATCTGATCCGTTCATAGACATTAACGCATATCAGCAGCACCAATCGCATGCGTTGCCAAAGGGCTGGGCTTCACGGGAGCATTTGTTACAAGATGCGGCAAATGCGGCATCCACCTTGGATGCGAGTCGGACTCGTTCGTTCCTGTCAGTGGCATGGGCGAACTATTGCGCGATGACACGCGACGGTTGCGAATGGGCCCGCGGATATGTCCTGACGATTTTTCTTCCATGTCACTGTTGGATCCAGAACTAGCATTGCTACTAGTGGCGAATGGACTCGTGCTGTGCCGTCTTCTAGGCAGGTTCTTAATACCAATATGTTCAAGTTCTGCATTATTGGCATTGCGTCGGGATTGCTCACGCTTGTGAGCCTGTTTAGACCGGATATCAGCCTCTTCAGCCTTTGCTAAAGCAGTTCCGGGTGCACCTGGATACCGATCATTCACTAGCGCATACATCTCGACGCGTGAGTCGCTGTCCAAATTGCTAAAAGATGCATTCCATGGTGTGCCGTTTACGACCATTTCCTTGGGAGATTCTTGCTCGAATTCAGCTGCTGATCTTGACGGTTCTTTTTTTATGGAACGGACAGCGACGAACTTTCGCGAACCCTTCGGTCGAATGGGACTCATGTGCTCAAACAGCGCGGGGCCGCCGTTGTGGACCAAGCTATATTGTGTGACGTTGGGTCCGTGCACCAAATCATTTGGAGCACGTGATATATTGCAGCACGGATATAAGCATGCAAGTGGCCGAAGCTTTTCCTTACAATGTCATTGAATACAACGTCCTGGCTTTAGAGTCACTCGCTCCTTGCGCTTGTGCAACACCCCTGGGGATCGCGGGCGCTCGTTGGGACGGAGATTGGTGCCGCTTCGTCTAATTGCATCTACTCTCTAAGTTGGTGCGCTGACCAGGCGGCAAAGATTTTTAAAACATGCTACATAGTTATTCTATCACTGAAAAGATATTCTCTAGCTCTTGCTCGGCACGACCCTTGTTCCTCTGTTCGCGTGGTATATTGGATGAAGAAGGTGCATAGTCGCGCAAAAATAGGAAAGGGTTCACAGCCATAACCTTGGGCTCTGGCACTGGAGGCGCGGTTTCCGTTTGGGCCCAGGCCTTCCATTCGTCCACGTTCTTACGGTAGACACCTAGGCGCAGACGTCGGACAAAGAAACGCCCATAAGACGATGCCAGTAAGCGTTTCTTGTGTTGGATTGCTAGTTGCGCGATTTTCTCTTTGGTAAAGCCATCGGCTGCAAACCAGCAAGTGTCTGCCACGCGGCTACCCCAAGTATCGTCACACAGGTCCAGCAATATGGCTAGTAGTGGGCGCAAGAGTGTACGGCGCTGAGAATACGATGCCGATGAAGATGACAGCGCTGCAATCACCACGTGTGCGGCACTAGACGACTGACAAAAAGACACGAGACGATCACTCGCCAAACTCTGGTACACCCAGTCCTGGTGAGGGGGCCGCAGCTGGAGCATGCGCTGCAATAGGATGCTTCCTTGCGTGGTGTATTCATCGGTTCCACGGTCACTGCGTTTGCGCTTGTTTCCAGATGCAGATGCATCTTCCTCAGATTTGTGCAGGTACGCTTTGCGAGTGTGAATGCTCAGCACCATGGGTACAAAGATGGCAATTTCATCGGCAGAAGGATCAGATGGGAAGCGAAATGCCGATGCAACTGCTTGGAGAACCTCGTTTTCATAATCTCCAAGAGCTGCACTGCGTTCCACGGCAGCCTGGAAAGCACCCAGCATTTGATGTTTGACTAGCTGGTCTCCCGCTTGTGAGAGCTCCTGTAGAGCTGACTCAAACGGCGATTCATTTTCTCCACGATCGGCAGGTAATAGGCGCAGCATGGTAGTCACAAGGTAGTTGGCACAAGGGTGGCCACCTAGTTTGGCCACTCGACCCTGGATGTAAGTTTCCCAAAAGTGGATGAGAGAAGAGCTGGAGGCGCCATGCAGCGCTGTTTCGAGAACATGAGTAGCCACCGCATCACGGATGGACGCTTCCATAAAGTCTGTTCGTTCTTGAGCTTGGCCCAGCACCAGTGACGTAAGAGAGTTGGGAAGGGTGGCCAAACTTTGGTGCTTTCGGGCGAGGCCACTTTCGAGTCGAAGTAGCAAACTGAGTGTGGGAGCTGCCACAGCATCAGGCATCATAGCATGAACCCGCTGTTCACTCAAGCAGGCCCGGAGGTGATTGTACAGCTTGTGTAATAATCCGTAAAACTCGTCCGGCACCGATACACGCTGCGCACACGTGTTCCATACCGAGTCGTTCACCATCGACTTTTGGCGCTCTTTAGAACGATATTTAGCGCTCTTTTTAGAACGAAGATCCTCGAGCACGGCCATAGGTACACCCGCCAGCAATGCCATAAGAGAACGCAGCGTGTGACTGGCAAAGGCATCCGTCATCATGTCCGGAAGGGATGGCTCCATTTCTTCATACATGTCAGAAATTATCGCAGGAAGAGTGCGCAAGACGCCGTGGGCATCGCTCGAAGCCTGGGTTGTGGCCTGTGGTGAATGGCAGCAACGTACGCCTGTGTTGAGCATCCACTGACAGGCAGTGAACAAGGACTGAAGAACATGAGATCCATAACGGTGTGAGGCAAGTGTACAGAAACTGGAGTCAGCAGGTGCACGTACCTGCCGGTCATGCGGTCCAAAAGGATGCGCAGCGCCTTTTCATCTAGTTGGGACGCCATGTTTTCCAAGACCAAAGAGCACGTAGGGTCCGTTGCCAGCATAAGCTCGTTGTTATTCATCTCTTCCAGTGCGGCTTGCAGGAGCATTTGTCTCTCCTCGCTCTGCTCCTCTGGGTTCTCGTCTTGCATCATCTGCGAGAGCTGCGCATTCACCTCTTTGAAGTACGACTGCATGGGCGCAGGAACGAGACCAAAAGGCGCATTTGCATCATGTTCACGGATCCAAGATTTCTCTTCTCCCTGATGATGGGCTTCTGCAGTCTCCACGTCTTGTTCAACGGACTGCTTTGCACGTTTCGGTGCGCGGCGGCGGTCCGACTTTCCCATCGTCGTGGAGAGGGTGGCAGTGTGGAGGGCTAAATTTTGAACCACGTGACAGTCTGACTCACCGGAAGGCCAAGCGATAAGGATGCCCGCATTGATGCAGGCCATCTTCGTTCCATCATGTCGAACACAGAGCGCGTTCTTCTTGCCTACTCAGGCGGTCTTGGTGCGTAAAGTATATCTCATGAAAGATACATCTACTATTCTTGCGTGGCTCATTGACGAGGGCTACGAGGTCATCGCCTACATGGCCAACGTCGGTCAAGAAGAGGACTTTGATGCCGTGCGCGAAAAGGCCCTCAAGTGTGGTGCCAAGGACTTTATTCTTGACGATGTGCGCCGTGAATTCGTGGAAGAGCTGATTTTCCCTGCTGTCCAGGCGAACGCGATCTACGAGGACGTGTACCTGCTCGGCACGTCGTTGGCCCGCCCTGTCATTGCGCGTGGCATGATTGAGACTGCTGCTAAGACGCAGTGCGCGTACGTCTCTCATGGCTGCACCGGCAAGGGCAATGACCAGGTCCGCTTTGAGCTGGCGTTCTATGGCCTGAACCCCGACATCAAGGTCATTGCGCCGTGGCGGATTCCCAAGTTCTACCAGCGCTTTGCTGGCCGCAGTGACCTGCTGGAGTACGCCGCTTCGAAGGGTATCCCTGTGGCGCAGACCAAGGCGAAGCCGTGGTCTACGGACGAAAACCTGTTCCATATCTCGTACGAGGCGGGTATTCTGGAGGACCCCAACACGACGCCGCCCGAGGACATGTGGAAGCTGACGCAGTCGCCCCAGAACGCCCCGAACGAGCCTGAGAAGATTACTCTGGAGTTCTCCAAGGGTATTCCGACCAAGCTGACGCTCACATCCTCTGGCCAGTCGTTCACCGACTCGGTGGACCTGTTTCTGCAGCTGAATGCGCTCGCGCGGAAGCATGGTATTGGTCGCGTCGACATTGTGGAGAACCGTTTCATTGGTGTCAAGTCGCGTGGCTGCTACGAGTCGCCTGGTGCGACTATTCTCCGTGCCGCACACATTGACCTGGAGGGTCTCACGCTCGACCGTGAGGTGCGCCGCATTCGTGACCAGATTGTGACGACCAAGCTGTCGGAGATCCTCTACTATGGCTTCTTCTTCAGCCCTGAGAGCCAGTATGTGCGTGGATGCATTCCCCCTAGCCAGCTGACGGTGAACGGCACGGTCAAGCTGAGCCTGTTCAAGGGCAACGTGGTCATTGAGGGCCGCAGCTCTGACGAGATGCTCTACGACGAAAAGTTCTCGTCGATGGATGAGCTCGGTGGCTTTGAGCCCGAGGAGACGTCTGGATTCATTGCCGTGCAGTCGATTCGCCTCAAGCGCTTCGGGCTGGGTCAGGCGCACAAGGGCCTGGCGGGCGTGGACAAGGCCAAGGCGTACGCGCTCCCTAAGTAGAATGGTAGATGACTAAAAGCTAGCGGCCGCCGCCGCTCTTTGGCGCCCCGCGTATTGAGGTGGATGGTACTAGCGCTCGGTCGACGCAGCATCCCGCGCCTGGTCCGTGCTAGTGGGATTCGAACGTTTGCAACCAGTCGCATGTCCGTCGAAGAGAGCATCCGATCTAAGCTGACGGCGAACTTCGCGCCGTCGCACCTATTTATTCGCAACGAGTGCGTAGAGATCGCTCACCTCAGCTCGTCCAAGCATGCACACCATGCAGCGATGGTCGCACAAGGCGGTGGCAGTGGGGAGACTCGTGTGTATATGTCGCTGACGCAGACTTTTTCGTTGAGATGGTCTCGGAAGCCTTTGCCGGCAAGCCACAGATTGCGCGCCACCGCGCGGTGAACGCGCTGCTGAGCGCAGAGTATGATCTGGGGATGCATGCCCTGAGCATGCGTCTCAAAACGCCCGCGGAAGAGGCCAAGGAAAAAGCGCCCTGTGGGTGCGCTAGTAAAGCTACATAGTTCAGGCGTGCTTGAACGCTGTTGGCGGCGCTGAAGTGCCGGCGAGTCCAAGACTGTGTAAGTGGCCATACATACTCTTCAATGAAGCTGTGGCCCCACCACGCGGATGTGTGCTTTGTGACGTAGCGAAGCAGCTTTTCCGAGTTGGTTTTGCGCGTCTCGGCCTCCATTGTGAGAGCCGTGTGGATCGCATCGGCCACGGCAAAGCGGTCCCAAGGATTGACGATGAGGGACCCGTTGAGGGATCTGTGTCAATCTCGTGTACGTACTGTGCGGCGCCAGCAAACTCGGAGAGAATCATAACACCATTGCGCTGCTGCTGGCACGCGATGTACTCGTACGAGACGAGGTTCATACCGTCGCGCGTGCTCGTAACAAGGCATACATCGCTCACCGCATATAGGGCGCAAAGCTCATTAAAGTCGACGGAGCGGTGCAAAAGATGGATCGGCATGCTCTCCACCGTGCCAAATCGGCCATTGATACGCCCGACAGCCTCGTTGACCGTGGAGCGCAGGTTTTGGTACTCCTCGACGTCCTCGCGCGATGGCACGGCAATCTGGACAAGCATGGCCTTGCCGATCCACTCGGGATGCTCATCGAGGAATGTCTCCATACCCTGCAGCTTCTGTGGCATGCCCTTAATATAGTCGAGTCGGTCGATGCCGACAATGATTTTCACGCCGGCAAAGCGGCGCTCCAGCGTGCGTATGCGTTCCTGGACACTCGGCAGTGCGAGTGCCTGCTCAAACTTGCCTGGGTCAATGCCGATGGGGTATGTGCGGACCTGGACGCGCCGGCCGCCAAAGTCGGTGCCGTTCGGGAAGGTCGGCAGGCCGAGGATGCGCGCGCATGACGAGAGAAAGTGGCGCACATAGTCGTACGTGTGAAATCCGATGAGGTCACAGTACAGGATGCCCAGCAAAATTTCGCGGCGCACAGGCAGAATGCGGTACACTTCGCTGCTGGGGAATGGTGTGTGTAGGAAGAAGCCGAGCTGGATCTCGCTGCGGCGCATGCGGCCGCGCCGCGCGTTCGGCCGCACAAACAGCGAGCCAGATGTGCGCTCGTCTTGAGACGGCGCGTTGGCCACCTCAATGTTCGAGCACGCCTGCGGCACGAGACGGTCAATGTCGCCGGCCTCGAGTATGGCCGTGAGCATAAGAGGCAGGAGCATGAGATGATAGTCTTGCACCCACACGCGGTCGCCAGGGCGCACGACCGTGTGCAGTACCTCGGCAAAGCGCAGGTTCGCCTCGCGGTACGCACGCCAATTGTCCTCGTCAAAGTTCATCTCGCCAGGGTGGTAGTGGAAGAGCGGCCATAGAATCGAGTTGGAGAACCCGTTGTAGTGGCGCTCCGCCAGCTCATCAGGGATCCACACGGGCTTGCAGTGGTACTGCGTAGCGAGTGTCTCCTCGATATACGCGACGCGAGTCGGTGGCACGCTGATGCCCGGCCACCCAATCCACGTAAAGTCCATCGTGGCCTTGATACCCTTCAGCGCTGATACAAGGCCGCCAGCCGAGTGGTGGAACTTATAGCCTCCCGGCACAGAGTCATCCTGCTGGATGGTCACTGGCAGCCGGTTCGACACCACGACCAGACGCTCGCCCATGTGGTGGTCGCCTGTGCCGCAACGTGTGGAGGCCGCGGGGAGCGGACGGTCGGGCCGTGGACAGGTGCGTGCTATCTAGTCGTGGGGCCGCGAGAGCGGCAGCTTGTCGTTTTGGACGAGCTGCATGTACTCTTGGCGCCGGGGGTCTGCGAGTCGTTTAAATAGATGCTTCTGGATGCGGTCCTCGGGCCGCACGATAATGACAGGCACGGGCGACTGCCAGATGAGCGACTTGCTCAGGTTGCCGAGTGGCGTCGAGCCAAGCATCTTCTGCAGGGCCGATACCTGCTTGCCGCGTGTGCCGATCGTGAGGCTCTGGGGGCGGTACATGCGCACGAGCTCGAGGATCGTCGACTTGATCGGGCCCGTGAGGAACTCGACGGTGACAGATATCTTGCGGTCGGCGTCCGATGCCTTGTTCAGCTCGACGATCGACGAGAGCAGACTGCGAGCGCCGATGCGCGCCTTCTCTTGGTCGACATCTGTGTGAGTTGCTGCACGTACAGTCCTGCTCCCAGTCAAGCACACGCACAGCGACGATTTCGTCGCCGTCGTCCACAAGGTTGTGCATGATCCACTCGAGCGCACGTTCGCTGTGTCAGACGCCATACGTACCTGCTCTCCGTCGCATCGACAGCACACATGAACGTGCGCGTATGCTTGGTGCGTGCGTAGCCTTTGGCCTTCACCTGCAGCGTATACGACGCGTTGCCGCTCACAGAGTCCTCCGCATCAGGCAGCGTATCAAAGCCCACAATGCGCTCGTAACCCTTCCACACTTCATCGTTGTGCGACCGCTCGCTCGCAAAGAGCGACATGCGGCTGCGCCGCGCAGGCCGCGACAGGGCCGAGGACATGGCGATAGTGGAGGAGGGTGGGGTATCTATCTCGACTAGAGGCCCAGCGCCCGCAGCTGCTCGGGCGTGAATACGTCCGTGCTCAGGCCCTGCGCGACCGGCGCGCTGGATGCTGGCGCGGGCACAGAAGGTTTCCAGTTCGACACCAGCGACGTGCTGTGCAAGAGTTGCTGTACGGGGTCCACGGGCGATGGCAGGAGCGGGATGCCAGTGTCTAGGCCGCTGCTCGCGGGGCCCGGTGCGCCCAGCATGCCATTCATCGTGCCCATGGGCGTGGGCGTTGGGAGCGCCTGCGGCACAAACGAGGCTGCGGCGCCGGGTGCTGGCGGCACCGAAATCATGCCGCGCGTGTTTGGCGTACTGGCCACGGGCGTGTCTGCGGCACCGAGCTGCGCAAATGGAATCGGCGTGCGGAACACCATGGCGAGCAGGCGCGGCGCATTCGGCGCATTGGACGAGCCCAGCTGCGCGCTCGAGAGCGTCACGATGAGCAGGCCACAGCCTGGCTCGCCGTGCGCTACGTACGCAGCGCGCTGGTGCTGCTCGAGCATCGTACACAGGGCCTGGTAGTTGGTTTCGTTGTTTTCGGCGCCACGCACGGCGAGCGTCGGCGGGAATGGGCGCACGGTCAGCAGCACACATGGAACGCGGTGCGAGGCAATCAGGCGCTGCAGGTGCGGCGGGTGCACCGGTACGAGTGCACGGATCGTCATCACGTTGGGCCACGGCAGTCCGAGCAGCGCCTGCGCAGTCGAGCTGCCGCACATGGCGACCAGCAGGGTAAATAGCGGACTCGCGCCATCCGTAGAACACTTAAGGATGCCCTGCCACACGGCACTGGAGCGCGATGGCGGCGCCCCTTGGGCCGCGCGCGCAGGCGCTGCAGTGGCAGAGGCAGGGGCAGACGAGCGCGAGCGCGAGCGCTCGATGGACGCACCGCCGGCGTGTGAGCTTGGCCCACCGAGGTGGAGACCGGCCTCTTTGGCCTCCTTGTCGATGGTGACGAGCGCCTGCCAGAGGAGGTTCAGGTCCGTGCTTTTTCCTGTGCGCAGACGATCGGACTGCTGCTTGATGGCATGCTGCTGCGCCGCGAGGCGCTGCCGGAACTGCTCGATCATCTGGGACTGCATGGTCCCAGCCGCACCGGATGCCTGTGACGCGACGGCCCAGCGTGAGAGGTTCTTGAGCATGACCGCCTGCTGCTGCTGGAACAGGACGACCTTGTTCAGCAGGGCTGGATCGACTTTGTGCGTAGGCATGGGCGGCGTCTCTGGGCCGCGCGCACGCTTGGACGGCGACTCGGTCATGGCTGCGCGCCGCGGGCGCTTGCGGAGCGTGCGTGCGAGCTCGGCGCTGGACAGCACAATGTGGACGTGCTCCGGCGCCTTCCACGGCGGCGCCAGTAGCTCGTCGATCGGTACCGGCTCGTCAGCGCGGTGCGTGCTGCGCAGCAGCCCATGCGCCGTGTGTGCGAGCGAGGCGCACTGCCGCGCGCTGCCGTCGCCCGGTGCACTGAGAAGCACCGTCGCGAGTGAGATGGTGCGCTCGCCGAGGCGGTCCAGGAGGTCCTGCGTCGTACACGCATCGAGGCATGTCTGGGTATGCAGCAGGGGCGGCAGGGTGTGGGTGAAGGGCGGCAGGCGCCCCGCGCCGTGGCTCGCGGCGTCGCTCGCTTCGAGTGCGAGTACGTGCACGAGATGGCACGCAACGACGGGCGAGTGGTGTGTGAGGAGCACGCCGCGCGCGAACGGCGCGATGGGCGGTGCCGTTCGCCGCGCATCGATCATCTCGAGTGCGGCCGCGAGCGGATCAGCGAGCGCGCACTCCAGCGTGCTGGGTGCGCGGACCGGCTCGTTGGCTGCCTCGAGGTGCACGAGGCCGTACATGGGCGTGGCGCGCAGTACCTGACGCACGTCCTCCAAGAAGCGCGGCGCCGGCGCGAAGGCGATGCGTGTGAGCGACTCGTCAGGGCGCAGGGGCGATGTAAGTTCGGAGCGTGGCTCGGGGCGGTACACGATGCCGCCCACGAGCAGGCGCGTGTGGCTCTGAAGCTGCGCGAGGGCGCCGCACAGGGGATCGAGCGTCTGCGCCACGAGCTGCTCCCAGCCCTCGCGCAGGCGTGGGGTATCGTGCACGAGGCACATGATGAGCACCTCTGGCATGCGCGACATGTCTGCAGCAAGCGCCTCGACGCTCGCGGGCGACCCGTGCGCCGGGCCGGCGGGCGACGTACTGGCGGCCATGACGCTCGCCACGACGCAGCGGCCGCGGCGGCTTCGGGTTAGTCAGCTAGTGGAGATTCGCGGGCCACCCTAGTTCCACGACGACGATGGTGCGGTGGGAGTGTATTCTGGGCACCGTGGGCCTGGTTGTCCTTGTGAGCTGGGCGCTGTACTTTGTGTACGTGTTCCTCGAGATCCATGTGCTGCCTGGTCGTTCGGTATGTTGACGCGACTGACGCAGCTCACGACCTACGGCGCGAATGCCAAGCTGCGCGGCGCCGGTAGCTGGGCGCTAGTGACGGGTGCGACGGACGGCATTGGCCGCGAGTTTGCCCTGCAGCTTGCCGCGAAGGGCTTCAATATTGTGTCTGTGAGCCGGACGGCCGAGAAGCTCGCGGCGCTGGGCCGCGAGATTGAGCAAAAGTACCCCGGCACCAAGACGTGCTACTACGCCATGGACTTTACGCGCGCGGGCGCCGCGGAGTACGAGGGCCTCGCGCAGCTGATCAGCCACCTCGACGTGGCGGTGCTTGTGAACAATGTGGGTGTGTCGCACACGATGCCGGTGGCGTTCCTGGAGATGGACGAGGCGGAGATGGAGGCGATCTGCGAGGTGAACATCATGGGCACGCAGCGCATGACGCGCCTGGTGGCGCCGCGGCTCGTGCGCCGCGGTCGTGGCCTGATTCTGAACCTCGGCTCGTTCAGTGGCCAGTGGGCGACGCCGCTCATTGCGACGTACGCGGGCTCCAAGGGCTTCCTGATTTCCTTTACGCAGGCGCTGGGTGAGGAGCTGCGCCGCGCGAATGTGGACGTGCAGCTGCTCAACACGTACTTTGTGGTGAGCAACATGTCCAAGATGCGCCGCACCTCGTTGCTGGTGCCGTCGCCATCGTCGTACGTCGCCGCGGTGCTCTCGCGCATCGGCCGTGCGTCGGGCGCGCTGGGCCGTGCGTTCACGCTGACCCCGGTGCCTGCGCATGCGTGGCTCGACTGGGTGACGGCGCATTTCGTGCCTGCGACACTCCTGCTGCGCAAGGCGTACGACGTCAACCTATCGATGCGCCGCCGCGCGCTGCGCAAGGCGGAGCGGGCTGCCAAGGCGCAGTAACTAGCTAGTGGACCCACGCAGCTGCGCAATCAGTTCGTAGATGCGCCGGAACTGGTACGGAAAATGCACCGGGTACAAAAAGGGGCGCAGGTCGAAGCGATTGTCCTCGGGGCTGTACGACTCGGCGTGGTACGCAGGCGTCAGCGTCGTGGTCTTGTGGCGATTGCGCGCATACTCAAAGAAGAACGTCTTGACCTTGGCCGCGATCGCCTCGGGCGTGATGCGTGGCGTCCAGAGCGGCAGCAGCTTGACAAAGAGGCTGTACGGGCCGCACTTGCCAACCTTGCGCAGCCGCCCAAAGACGGTCAGCTCATCGTACGTCATGCCCATGTCCGCCTCGTCGCTCTGCACGTACTCGGCGGTGATCGGCTCCAGCTCCGCGGTCGGCGGCGCCGTGAGGAATGCGCTCAGCTCGGGCAGCGCAAACGCCGTCTCGGCGTACGACACAAAGCGCCGCAGGTCCGCCTTGGCGATACCGCCGATCGGGTTCAGGTCGGCCGCCGAGTTGTCGTACTTGGTCAGGTAGCCCCGCAGTGTCTCGTCGACATTGGCGCTCCCCAGCACGAGCAGGCCGCCGGTGCGCCCATGCACCCACGGCGCGAGCTGCGCAAACAGGTACGCAAAGACCATGCGCAGACGCGCCTGGATGTTTTGCAGCGCGAGATTCTCGGCTGGCGAGCCGCCGTGCACGCGGAACTGGGGCACGCACCGCGTGACGAGCTGAAACACTTGGAGCACGGCATGCACGGCCGTATCAATGTCAAAGGCATAGTGGCACGAGCCGATCGCCGCAGCGAGCGAGCGTGCGCGCTCGCGTGTGGCCTCGCTCGAGTTGGCCGTGCCCATATAGCACGTCACAAACAGGCGCTCGGCGAGTGCCTGGGGCGAGGCTGGCACCCAGTCCGAGTCGGCCGGCTCGCCGACGATGCGCCGCGCGTCGGCGAGCACCTGCGCGTGGCCGGTCGCACACGAGGCGTGCACGAGGCGGCACATGCTGTGCACAATCACCGCCGTGGCACACGAGTCGAGGCCACCCGAGAGGGGCAGGAGGAAGCCCTGCGTGTGCGAGCGGCGCAGATAGTCCCACAGCCAGCAGGCGGGCCCAAGCGCGATCTCCTCAGGCGGCGTGTGGTAGTGCACGGGCTGCGGCGCGGAAAGAGAGTCGGTGAGCTGGGCGATGCGCGTGAGGCGCTGCGGCACGTCGATGCGGGGCGCGCCGCCGGGCGGGAGGCCGCTGTGCCCGGCGGCGAGCCACGCCGCCTGCATGCCGCGGCTCTTGGATGTGCGGTGCGCGCGCACGTCCGCGAGGTCCACGGTGGCGCTCACGACCTCGACGTCGTCGAGGCCGAACTGCGCGCCCTGCGCAACAATGTCGCCGTTCACGGCGATGAGGGCGCACCCGTCGTAGTACAAGCGGTCGCCATCGCAGCCCCGCTGGTTCGCATAGAGGTACACGCCGCCGAGCTTGAGGGTGGCCTCGCGAATAAGCTCGATGCGGCGGTGCAACTTGCGCAGCTCGTGGTGGCTCCCACTCGAGTTGATCAAGATCTCGGCGCCCTGCAGCGCATGCGTAACGTGCGGCGAGGCCGCGGTGAACAGCTCCTCACACAGCTCCACGCCAATGACCGTGTCGGGCGCTGCGAGGAGCGCATCGCCCACCGGCACCTGCGTCTGGCCGTTGCACTCGGTGATGCACGCCGGCAGAGTGAGTGTCTCGGTCGCGTGCGGGCGCATCCACGGCGTGAAGTAGCGCATCTCGCGGTAGTTGCCATCGTTCGCGAGCCACATTTTGGGGCGCACATGCAGGATGCGGCGGTCCAGCAGCGCGACGCGGCAGTTGTACAGCACGGCATTGTGCGTGACCGGCATGCCGACATCGCACAGGATGCCGTCGGTCAGGTCCGTGCGGAGGAGCTCCGCGAGCACCTCCCACGAGTGCTGCTCCGTGTCGCGCTCGAGAAAGTGGTCATAACACTGCACGTGAGTCTCGGCGACGTACGCCATAGCCCCTGCGGTCAGTGCGGCCCACGTACGGAATCTCGAGCTCGGGTCCGATGCGCAGCGTGCTGCCAGCCGCCTTGGCCAGCTCAATCGAGCGCACGATACGGTCGCGGTTCCCATCAAAGTCCAGTGCCCACTGGTTCAGCGAACAGGTGGACACGGTGCTACATTAGCCAAGAGGACCTACAGCCGGCTCATGGTGGTGGTGGAGGCAGCCGCTAGCGCCGCCGCAGCGCACAAGCACGCTCTGCACGGGCCGCCCGTCCTCGACCGGCTCGATGCACTGCTCGAGCACCTCACACGGCCCATAGTGCGTGCGCCAGTGCGCGAGTAGCGAGGGTATCTCGTGTGCATGCACGCGGTGCTCGACGGGCGGCGACGCATACGCGGCGAGCGGCGCGCCGCGGCGCGGCACGTCGTCGGCCGGCGCATGCGCAAAGTGGCTCAGCACGAGGAGGCCGCCGGGGCGCACGAGCTGGGGCAGCGCACGCAGGAGCGCGCGCGGCCAGAAGCGCACGACCCATACCGCGTCGTAGCGTGCGTGCGGCAGGTGCGCAGCCCACGCATCGAGCGTGCACGCGGCGGGCTCGGGCGCGCCGGCGTCGCGGACGGGCCGGATGCGCCCATCGTCGAGCATGTCGTACGCAAGGAGCGCCTCGCACACCTGGTCGCCCGCATCGACATGCAGGTCCTCCATCAGCAGGGCCGCGCGGCGCAGCGCCGCGCGCCAGCGGTCGACGCCGGTGGCACGGCACACACGCTGCTGTCGCCGGCACTCGGTCAGCGCGTACGCGAGATCGCGACCGGCGCCGCACCCCAGATCCAGCACGGTGAGTGGCGCCGTGGGCAGGTGCGCAAGCGCACGCGCGACGACGGGTGCGGGCTCGAAGAGGAGCGCCGCGTCGTCCTCGCACGTCCAGCGCTCCGCAGCGAGGTGCCGCAGGGCCGCGGTACGGAGGACGTGCACGGGGTGCGTCGCATGCTCCCGCAGGCTCGCAGGCACATCTGTGTCTACGAGGACGATCGCGACGATCGCCCAGCGCTCGCATGGGACAAACGTCTGGACGAGGTCCGCGTCAGCGCCAATGACGAGAAACGGCACGCCACGGGGCGGCAACGTGCTGAAGCGCGTGCGCAAGGCCCCGAGCCCATCGATCGACACGGCATGACGCAGGTGCCCTTGTGCAAACGCGGTGCGCGGCCGCACATCCAGGCACAGCGGGCGCTCGAGGGCGCAGTACGCGTCCCACCACAGGGGCGTGGCCATAAGTGGAGGACGGTCGCTACAACATTATCGGAGTCGTGTGGCACCGCGCGGTGTGCGGGGCCGCGGAGCATGGGTCGCATGACGGAGGGGCGAGCCGACTTTGGTTGGTGTAGGGAGGGTCTTGGAGGCACCGCGTACACGCTGCCGCAGGGAGGGAGAGACGATGCGCAGCTCGCTGTCGTCGTCAGGGTCGTCGTCGTCGCGCTCCGAGCTCGAGTGGAACGAGGCGTTGGCACGCAGCCCTCCGCGACGCACCGAGCGCCGCGGCGAGTCGAGCGAGGGGAGACCCATCATGTACCCGCTCAGGTCGCCGGTGCCGAGGAACCCGCTGCCGGACACATCGCCGAGGCTCGTGTTGCCACGCAGCAGACCGCCGATCGACGGCGTAAGGCCGAGCGGCATGCGACTGAGCGGCGTGCCGGAGGCGCCCATCGGCGTCATGGCGCCGTGCGCACCGTAGAGACCACCATAGGAGCTCGTGCCTTTGGCCGCCGAGTGCGGCGCCAGCCCCAGACTCTGCGTGAGGTTCAGGTGCTGCGGACTGGAGAACTGGTCGGTGCGCCCTTTCGAGGCAGAGGCCCGCTTCGCGGAGAGCGGCACAGGCGGCGCGCGCCGCGCCGAGTCGGGCAGAATGCGCGTCTCGCTCGGACTCGGCATCGGGAACGCGGTCACATGCGCAAACGCCTGGCGCAGCGGCGTCGACTGCATCGGCGACGGCATGAACATTTTCGTGTCGAGCATGCTCGGCGACTTGGCGTCGGGACGCCGCATCATATTCACGTCGCGAGGCGCCAGGGCCGGACGGCGCGGCGTCGGGTGCAGCATGGCCGCCCCAGGCGAGATGCCACCCGTGCCCGCACAGGCGGCCGGCGGCCGCGCGCCCACCGCCGGTGCGCGCAGACGCATAGGCTCGGGCGATGTGGCGCGGGCGGGCGCCGGCGCCCGCTGCGCATCGTGTGCCTCGTCGGCCAGTGCCACAGGGATGGGCTCCGCCTTCGGTTCAGGCATGTCCATCATGACAGAGGCCGTGGCGCGCTCCGCCGCAGCCTGGCGGCGCTCCTGCTCACGCTTCTTGCGCGCCCAGCGGCGCTTGCTCTCGAGCATGCGCTCGCGGCGCTCCGCGGCGTTGCGAGGCCGGTTCTCATCGCGGTCCCAGCGCGTGCGCCGCGGCTGCAAGCTGAGGGGAATCGAGTGCTTGTCTTGAAGGTGGCGCCGCCAGATACTGCGTGCATGCTTGCCCGTGTACCGCTTCTCGCAGTGGGGGCATATGAACACGTTCTCGTTGGGGCTGCCGTCCGCCTTGACCTGCGCCTGCCGCGAGAGCGCGAGCAGCTCGTCCATATCGGGAATGCGCATAGTCGGCGGCGGTCCCTCGGCGGGCGCGAGGGGCGCCCATGCTTCTGTGAAGCGGCCATCGGCGTCTGGCGCGCGATCGCTGGGCAGGGTATAGGGCGGGACGGGGGGGACCTGCATCAGCATGGGGAACGACTGGCCATCGAGCATGGGGAATGCACCAGCGAGCGGCACCATGGCGTAGCCGCCCATCGCCGCGGGGTTCGCCATGCGCGACACCCCCGAGGGGTCGGGGTGCATGGCCATGGGGAAGGGGTACATGGCCGTGGGCGGCATGAGATTCGCCGCGGGCAGGGCACTAGCATCAGCAGATTCGGGGCGGTACATCATGTAGCGGTGGGGCGACTGGCCTGTCGGAAGACCCATGTCCCAGTACGGGGCGCCCCCGCCGGGCGGCGCACTTGGCGCAGCGGCGGCGGAAGATGCGTGGTTCTGTGGTGGGGCCGAGGGCGGCCACATCCACGTCGGCGTATCTCGTCCGACAGAGGGAGGTGGCGCCTCCAGTGGGGGCGTGGCCATCATCAGTCGTACAGCGCACAGCAATGGTTGACGGCGCTCGCAGCCTCAAAACAACACTGGGCCGATCAACAACAACACTCATGTTTTGTCACGTGACTACAAAAGCAGGGCGCCCAGCGCCGCTGCGCCCGCGAGCGCGCCGAGGCGCAGCAGCACGGACGAGTCGCGCGCAGGCGCAGCATCGTTGCACGAGCCGCACGTCCAGTCTGGGTAAGTAGACACACGTACCGGCGAGGGGGGTATAGTGCTGGGGAAAGTAGAGTGCAAACTCGGCCTGGTTGTTCGGCTGGAACTCACCGCCCTTGGCGCCCGCATCAGGGCCCTTTTCGTCGTACACAAGGAGGCGGTACTTGGCCGCGAGCAGATCCGGATGGCCCTGCTGCAGCGCCTGGAGATGGTAGCCGTAGGGGTACCACGTGACGTTCGTTGCGTCGCCGGGGAGCCCCGTGGGCGACGCGGCGATGGGGTACGTCACGCCGTTCTGGGAGCACGACGCAGCAACGAACAGGCGCGATGGCGTGGCAGTGAGCGAGGTGAACGACCAGCCAAAAGTCACGCTCTCGTGCGGCCCAATCTTGTAGTAGGAGGATGCGGCATTGACGGCCGGTTCCGTGATCGAGATGCCGCCGGCCGGCCGCTGCGCATCGTCGTCAGCGCGTCGAACTTGAGTAGGCGTCGGCGTCGGCGTCGGACCTGCCGCCGCGAGCACGCCTGCCGCCGCGAGCCCCGCACCAAGGCCTCGGAGCAGCATGGCAAGCGCGACACACCGCCACGTGCGCATTTATGCACGAGCTGCAAGGCGTGCCGCGATTTGTCTACGGCACATCCTACCTGCATGAGCGTGCATACCGCGTGGCCGCGGCGAGCCAGGTGAAAAACGCCGTCGCGCGGCTCCGCGCGGCGTCTCCGCTCCGTCCCACCGATCGGCACGACGACGAGCGAGCGTCGTCTGTGCACCCCGTGTGCACAATAGACCATGGCGATCTTTGGGAAGAAGCGGTCCGACAAGGACCGTCCAGCTAAGCAGGTGGCTGCCGATAGCGCTGGCGACACGCCCGATCCCGCGCTGATGCAGGCCAACGGGTCGCTGAGCGCCCGCGCGCCTGGCCGGCCCGGGCTCGTGTCGCGCATCGTGTCGCCCGTGCGCATGGAGAATGAGGCGCCCAATGACGAGGACGCCGCGGGTATACTGCGGTCGCCCATGCGCCCATCGCGCGACGAGGGACGGCCCAATGCGCCGGCGCTGTCGCCCATGCCCCCGCCGGAGGCCGCGCCGCCAAGCGTCAGCAGCATGCCGCCGCCGAGCCGGCCGGCGCCTGTGCCCGCGCAGGGTCCGCCGCTGGTCCCCGCGCCCTCAGGCGCCGAGAACGCCCTAAGCACGCCGCCCACGCAGCCAGCGCCTGGCGGGGATCGGCGGGGTACCAATGTCGTGTACCCGTGGGGCAAAAAGTACATTACCATGAACCCGCCCCGATTCTTGGACGAGACGCGGCGTGCGCCGCCGGGCGTGCTGAGCCCCCCACCGTTCCCGCGATACGGGCATGCGACGAACCAGGTAACGAGCAGCAATAATGAGGTGTACATCTTTGGTGGCCTGGTGCGCGACAGCGTAAAGAATGACATGTACATCCTGCGTGCGGATCCCGTGCAGATCCAGCGCTCGAGCGGCATCAAGATGGACGTGTCGCTGCAAGCGACGCTCGTGCAGACGTCGGGCCACGCGCCGCTGCCTCGCGTGGGCCACGCCGCGGTGCTCGTTTCCAACGTGTTTATTTTGTGGGGTGGTGATACAAAGATCCGCGCAGAGGATGTGCAGGACGATGCACTGTACCTGCTCAATCTAAACAACCGCGAGTGGACGCGCGTCGTGGCGCCCCATGCACAGGGTGGCCCCGGACCCGTAGGCCGCTATGGCCACTCGCTGTCCATTCTCGGCTCGAACCTATTCGTGTTTGGTGGCCAGCTCGACGACGACTTTTTTGATGAGCTGTGGCGCTTTGACCTGAATGGGCTCAAAGAGACGCCGACCTGGCAGCTCGTGCGCCCCAGCACGGGCGGTCCGCCGCGGCGAACCGGGCACTCAGCGGTCGTGTACAAGGACCGCTTGTATATCTTTGGCGGCACGGACGGCAACTACCACTACAATGACACGTGGTGCTTCGACTGGGCGACCCAGTCGTGGTCAGAGCTCAAGTGTGTGGGCTACATTCCCGCGCCGCGCGAAGGCCATGCCGCGTGTATGGTCGATGATATCATGTACATCTTTGGTGGGCGCGGCGTCGACGGCAACGACCTCGGCGACCTGGCCAGCTTCAAGATCTCGAGCCACCGCTGGTTCATGTTTGCGCGTATGGGCCCGGCGCCGTTTGGGCGCTCGGGTCACACGATGGTCAGCGTCCAGAACCGAGTCCTTGTCGTGGGTGGCGAGGCTTTTGCTGGCGATGTCCACGACGAGCCCAATGCGCTCCATGTGCTTGACACGGCAAAGATCAAGTACCCCGTCAAGACGGATCGCCCGCCGCCCACGGCACCAGCCGAGACTCCGGCCAGCGAGACACGCACTGCGCCGCCGCCGGCACCGCCGCCTGGGACGGAGACGCGCACCACGCCGCCGCCGGCGCCTGCGAGCGAATCGCACGCCACGCCCGTGGTCGATGCGCCTGCGTCGGTGGCGCCGGACACGCCAGCTGAATTGGCCGCGGACCCTGCTGTGCCCGTGCAAGAGCTGGCAGCGGCGCCGGTGCCGGCTGTCTCGCCCGTGGCGCCTGCGGAGTCGCCCGTACCGCCCGAGCCGGTGCAAGAGCGTGCCGTGGATACAGAGCCCGCGCCGCCTGCGCCCACCGCATCGACACCGACAGGGGTGCCCGTGTCGCAGGGCGCACCGAGCATGCTCGGCGCGCCGATCGCGCCGGCGCCGCCGGCGCCTGATACGCCGACGAGTATGCGCAGTGCCGAGGTGCCGGCGACGCGGAGCCCATGGACGCGCACACCCACGAGTGCTACCGTTGTGCGTACGCCCAGTGGGGCTCGTGCGCGTACGCCGACAAGTGCGCCGATTCCCAGCAGCGACGGAGTGCGCTCGCGCATTCCCATGGATGCGAGTGAGCTGCCGTTAGATCCTGCTGGCGGTGTGCAGCCGCGGCAGCTCTTCTCGGACGACAGTGGCGCCGGGCCGCTGGCGCAGCCGATGCCAGCGACGACGGCGTCGCCGCGGGAGCTGTGGCTGCTCTCGATGCTGAGCCTGGCGGTGAAGCAAGGGTTTGTGCCGCCTGCGCGTCCAGTCGGCAGCGACGAGACGCTCGAGGTGGAGCGCTTGGACACGGGCTCGGAGCAGTCGGAGAAGGAGGCCATGGTCAAGACGATGCTCACGCTCAAAGCGCAAGCGTCGATGCTGCGTGCTGATCTGCAGCGGCAGCTGCGGCAGGAGGAGGATCGTGTAACGGCGCAGGAGCGTGCGCGGGTCGCGGCACTGCAAGAGGCAGCGTTCTACCGCGCCAAGCTCGCTGCCAACGAGGGCGGCCCCGTGGACGAGCGGCACCGGCTCGAGCGGCAGCGGATCGCCCAGCTGGAGAAGCTGCTTAGCCACGTCACGCGCGAGCACGGCGAGTTGGAGCGCAAGGTGGCCATGTTGGTGGACCAGGCGAAGCTGGAGGCGCGGCTGCGGCAGCTGGCGGAGGACCGGCTGAGCGAGACGACGAAGCGCGCGCTGGCCGCGGAGGAGTCGCATCTGCAAGTGTATGAGCAGTACTCGGCGCTGCAGAAGCATTCGTACGAGACCGAGTCGATGCTGCGCGATCATGCGGCGCAGATCTCGACGCTCACGTCGCGGCTGGCCGCGCAACAGGTGGAGCGCGATACGCTCGAGGACAAGATGACGTCGACGACGCGGTCTGTCGACACGAACCGCGCGATGATGGCGCAGTTCCAGGAGGCGCTGACCGCTGCGCACGCGCGCACAACCGAGTACGAGCGGCAGCGCGTGGAGCACCAGCGCCAGACCGACACGCAGAACGCACTGATCCTGCAGCTGCGTACCGAGGTGCAGGCCAAGGCGGCCGAGGTCGAGACCAAGAGCCAGCAGATGGAGCAGCAGGCCGCGCTTGTTGCGGAGCTCGAGACGATTGTCGGCAACCTGCAGCGCGAAGCGACGACGCACCGCGAGGCGGCGACGGGCGGCCTGGCGCAGCTGCTCGCGATGCAGTCGGTGAGCGGCCCCCCGCCCGAGGAGGTGGCGAACGTGTCGCAGCACTCGCACCTGCAGGCCGTGCAGGAGGAGGCGAATGCGCTGCGTGCGCTGCACGACGAGGCCAAGACGTCGCTCAGCCATATGGCCGCGGCGCTGCAGCAGGCGACCGACCGGAGCCACCAGCTGCAGCGCACGAACAACAAGCTGTTTGCCGAGGTGACGTCGCAGCGCAAGCAGCTTGCGGCGGCCCTGCACGACCTGTCCACGCTGCGCGACGAGTCGCAGTCGACGCGCGCCGACGACCAGCACACGGCGCGCGAGCTCGAGGCGGCGCAGGTGCGCACACTCGCGCTGCGGCAGCTGCTGAGCGAGCACCAGGTCGAGGTGCCCGACGACGAGACGCTCGCGACGCCCGAGTTTTTGCAGACGCGGCGCGTGGCGCAGCTGCAGCGCGAACTCGAGTCGTACAAGCGCGCGGCGCAACGCAACGCACTCGACCTGCAGCGTGCGCAGGACCAGCTGCACCGTATGGGCCAGGAGTGGGAGCTGCACCAGCGGCAAGTCAGTGGCGCCTCGCAAGAGGAGCTTTCCCTGCTCCGGCAGCGCGCCGAGGAGGCAGAGCGGCGCCTCATCGAGGCGACCGAGGCGCACGAGCAGCGCACAGGGCAACTGGAGAGCGACTACTTAACGGCGGTGCAGTTTGTGCGCAACACGGAAAACATGCTGCGGCGGCTCAAAGACGAGCACCTCAAGTTGCGGCAAGACAATGCCGACCTGCGCGCGCGTGTGGCAGGGCCAGTGTCGCCCTCGGCGTATCGTAGTCCATAATCATAGCGACAAGTGGGCAGGGTCCATGGCCTGGGTAAGCATGTGCACGTACCGTTTGACTGAGGCGCGCCACGAGGCCGCTCAGCTGCAGGTGCGTCGCGACGCCCTCGAGCGTGCGCATGTGTGTCCAGCCGATCGCCTGCGGTGAGTGCACGCGACGTACGCGGATAAAGTCGAGCTGGACCGACTCGGGCAGCGAGTCCATCGTCTTGACGACGCGGAAGAGCGTCGTGACAATATCGAGGCATGAGTAGCCGAGCTCCCAGACCTCGTCGAGCTTGTCGAGCGCCGCATCGACACGGCCTGCGTGGCAGTGCTCCAGGATCTCGCGCACGACGAGGGGGTGCGGCTGGTCGCACACCTGGAACACATGGTCGGGGCTCACAAAACCGAGGCCCGTCCACGTCGACTGCAAGTTGTTGATGGCCTGCCGCATGTCGCCCTCGGCGGTGAACACAACGGCCGCCAGGCCTTCGTCCGAGTACTGTACCTTTTCCGCCTCGCAGATCTCGAGCAGGCGGCGCAGCACCTCCTCGTCGGTCACGCGGCCGAACCGGAGGATCGCACACCGACTCTGGATCGGCTCAATGATCTTGTTCGACTGGTTGCACGCGAAGCAGAAGCGCGTCGTAGGCGCGTAGATCTCCATGGTGCGACGCAGCGCCTGCTGTGCACCTGGCGTCATGCTGTCCGCCTCGTCGAGAATGATAATCTTGTGCCGATTCGGCGGAAGCGATACCTTTTTCTGCGCAAACACCTTGATTTTGTTGCGCACAACGTCAATGCCCCTGGTGTGAGCGCGACGACGTACCGGTCATCCGAGGCGTTCAGCTCAAGCACTGCCTCCTTGTACGCGTCGCCCAGCAGCGCATGCGCGAGACAGTGCACGCTCGTTGTCTTGCCGATACCTGGCAGGCCCTGGCATCAGCGCCTCGTACGTACCGACACGAGCAGGTGGGGGCAGTTGCCGTTCGCCTCAATGGCCTGGAGCCGCTCGATCGTAGCCGCATTGCCGACTACATCCGCAAGCCGTCGCGGCCTATACTTTTCGACCCTGCTATGAGCAGCGTATACGCACCACGGCAGCTGGTACCCAGGCGCGCCCTGTGACACCGACATGCCGGTCCCTCGCTGCGTCGCGGCGCAGCGCGGCGCGGTCATGCACGTGATGTCACGCGCCACGACGCCGCGCGCGCATCGTATAGAGGCCGTGCTCGCCGCGCAAAAGCACGACGCTGAGCGCACCAAGGCCCAGGCCCAGGAGCACAGCGACGCCGCCCAGCACGTAGAGTTGATACAGAAGAGGCGCCATGGCCTTGAGCGCCTGCCATGGCCACGCGACCGTGATCGTGTAGATGGCCATACACAGGCTGCGCACGGGCGCCAGCGCCACGTACGCCATAGCCCGGAGGCATGCCAGGAGCGTGTGAAAAAGACGAGCTAGCCACAGAACGGGGCGCACGACCAGAACGTGGACGGGGGCCCAGACGCACCGCGCTACGAGCGATGCTCGCGGCACTGGGGAGGCGAATCGCGTGCCGACGCGCCAGCGGTCCTCGTCCGCGCGTGTATCCCAGGGCGGCGGCACACCGTGACGCAGCTGGAACGCACTCGAGACTAGACGCGAAGACCCAGCAGGGCCCGTATGGGCCATGGGCACGCTCGGCGTGTGAGCCGCTGGCACATTGGGCGCCGGCACATTGGGCGCTTGGGCGTCTCTATGCCAGAAGAGCACCACAAGCACCACACAGAGGCTCAGCAGCCATACGCCTCCGCACCGCGGAGCTGCCTGCTGCGCCGGGCGCCGCGGCATGAGGTGGAGTGGCACGTGGCAAGTGGGGCCCCCGGCGCTACGTCCAGCGCCGACGACGCCATGTCGCACGAGCCACGCCACCTGATCGACTATGACGAGTTGCCGTCGTGGGGTACGTGGATCTGCTAACCAAAGCGCAAGGTGTTCCTTATGTGGTGAGTGGATACCGCACGCCTGGCGATATGCCGGCTGCCGCGGACGAGACGCCCATGGCAACGGCCTCGGGCACCGACGTGCGGCGGCCAGCGGCGGCGCCCGCCCAAGCGGCGCGCACCTACTACCGGCATGATACATTTTTCAAGTGCTGGCGCAGTGTATGGTGCTACTGGCACAACGAGACGGTCAATATCCATACGCACCTGTGGGGCGCGGTCACGGCCATGTTCGTGCTGACGCTGCAGCTGGCGGATGTGCTGGGGCTGCTGCCGCCTGGTCCATGGCCGATCCTATCGATGCAGCAGGCCCCAAGTGACGATGTGCTTGCGCTATACGCACATCTCCCTCTGCGCATAAACAGCGAGCGCGTGCTCAGCCAGCCCGTGGGCGTGGATGTGGTGATGCTGAGTGTGTTCCTTGTGTCTACGATCGTGTGCCTTGGGTGCAGCGCGACGTACCATACAGTGTCGTGCCACTCGCGTGAGGTGGCGCGCCGGAGCAACCGCCTCGACTAGTACGTTGCTGTCCTAACCGCAGTATCGGCATCGTTGTCCTGATTGTCGGCAGCCATTTTCCGCTCCTGCACTATGGCTTCCACTGCCATCCCGCGCTGCGCACTGCATACCTGGTCCATGTGACCTTCTGGGGGGCGATTGCCTTTTACATGGTGAACCAGCCCAAGTACCTGCTGCCGCAGTACAAGGGCCTGCGCACGATTGTGTTTGTGGCGCTCGGTCTCAGTGGCATTGTGCCGCTTATGCATGGCCTGTACATCTCCAGGAGCTGGCACTTTGTCGCCGAGTCCCTGGGCGCCAAGTACGTTATGCTCAGTGGTGCAGCCTACATCTTCGGGGCCTGTCTCTACGTCGCGCACATTCCCGAGCGGTGGTCCCCCCGCACATTCGACCTGCTCGGCGCCTCGCACCAGCTCTTCCACATGTGTGTGCTGCTTGGGGCGTGGCTCCATTGGATCGCTGTGCACCGGGCCTACACGTTCTGGCACGCCATGGAGACGATCGGCGGTGAGCGCGGCCAGTCGGCCGTGTGTGCCGTGCTGCACCGCGCCATCCACGCTGGCTAGGGCGCCAGGCGCTCAATCGTCCATGATGCTGCGTCCGACACGGGCGCGTCGGTGTGCGGCGACCGCACGTACCGATAGCGATCATGTAGCCGACTCTCGCGGCCGATCCAGAACTCGACCTCGTCTGGCACGACGCGGTAGCCGCCCCAGAACGGCGGCACCGGGAACGCTGCATCGCCATGCGCCGCCTTGAGATCCTGCTCGCACGCCCCGACACGCTCTTCCAACGCAGCGCGCGACGGCAGGACACTGCTCTGGGGGCTGGCCCAAGCGCCGATCTGGCTGCCAATGGGGCGCGTGCTGTAATAGGCCTGTGACACCTCGCGCGGCAGGCGCTGTGCGCGGCCCAGCACGCGCACAGCGCGGTGCATCGCCGGCCAGTAGAAGGAGAGCGCGCACCACGGGTTCGCTGCGAGCTCGTCGCCTTTGCGCGACGAGTAGTTCGTGTAAAAATAGAAGCCGTGCTCGTCCGCGCCTTTGAGCAGTACGGTGCGCGAGCTGGGCCGCGGCGCCTGCACGCGCCATGTGTCCTTGTCGCTGCTGGCCGCGGGCGGCGGTGCGTCGGGCAGCGCCGTCGTCGATAGCGTCATCGCCTCGGGCTCAGGCACGCCTGCTGCCTGCACCTCGCGGAACCACTTTTGGAAGAGGTCCATGGGCCGCGGCAGCAGCGCGGACTCGTCCAGCCCATCAGTGATGTATTGGGGATGCGTCGTAATGCTCGTACCACCTGGCGCCACAAGCATGGTGGAAGGAGCGCGCCTCCACGGCCAGGGGCATGACAGGCGCCAGGGCCGTCCATATCGTAACTATCCATGTACAGAGGGGCATACTAGCGGAACATGCGCAGGTACGCGAGCAGCAGAGCGCCTGCACCGGTGGCGACACCGACGAGGTACTGGGTAAGTGGGCGTGACGTACCTGGAGCACGTTGAACTTGGCGCTCTGGATGCTGGTGCGCACGCCGGCAATTTCCGACTCGATGCGCGTGTCGACCTCCTTGATTTTGAGCGCATGCACCGACGACTCGTCGCGGATGCGGCCCTTCTCGAGGTTGAGGTCGAGGCGCACGCCTGCCGTAGTACGTGCAATCTCCTCGCGCAAGCGCTGCTTGAGCTTTTCGACGTCGGCCATCAGCCGCTCGTTCTCCGACTTCATCAGCACAAAGTCGCTGCGCTCGAGGAGCTGGATCTCCGATTTGAGCTTGGCAAAATCGACCTTTTGCGTATAGTTGAGCCGCTCGGCCTCGTCACGACGCACAAGGCCGCGCGCAATGTTCTCGGCGCTCTCGTTGATCACGTCTGTCAGGGCCGTGACGAGGACATCCGCCTGCTGGCGAGTGATGCCGGCCTTCTCGAGGCGCTGCACAAATGCATTCGAGTCAAAGTGGGCGTGGCGCGCCAGTGCGCACCATGGCAGGGGCGCCCGGCGCGGGACACGCGCTGCCGACGCCAACAGGGCCATGTCGCAAGGGCGAGGCGCCGCGGCGGGCGCCGACGACGCCTACGTAAGCACGCACGGCCCGGTAGGCCCGATATAGGGTTTTGTAGATCGGCCTACAGGGTATCATCGCTACGGCGCGGCGCCCAGAGCCGCTCCCTCGAGCTGGCGGCGGCTGGCGTCGACATGCGCCTTGATCGTGCTCATTTCTGTGTGAGTGGGCAGCACGTACGAATGCGAGGGTCGGAGACCACAATCAGGATATAGGTGCTCGATGTGAGCGCATCCATGTACGCAAGGAAGGTGGGCGTGCGCATCTCCAGGGCCTTGACATGGTACTGTGATTCGCTGCGGTCAGTGCTAGCAACGTACAGGCAGCTGATTTTGAATTGCTTGACCAGCTCGCTCACGCGCTCAAATCGGTCGTCGGCCAGCATGCGCGCAGGCGCAGGGGTATCAGAGGGCGGCGGCAGCATACTCTGCGAGAGGCCATCGAGCAGCGCGTCCTCCGAGTCGTCGGTGCTCTGCGCCTGCACCATATGCACATCCGGCGAGCTTCGATGCGCCGGCGCGCTGTCAGCGTCAAAGCGACTGTAGTGGGACATGACCAGGAAAGTCGCCTTTTCGAACAGAATCACTTCGGCAGCCGAGCACTGGTCGCTCAGCTGTGTGAGGTGCTCGTCAAAGCGCTCCACGTCCGGCACAATCGCATGAACGATGCTCGACCACGCCTTGTACAGCGTCGCATCCCAGATACTCGTCGCAAAGCACTGCAGGTGGATCACGTCTCGCGCCATCGGCGAGGACGCATGCTCCTGCATCACCTCGCGCGTCTTCTTGCGCAGGTCCGCGACGCGGCTTCGGTAAATATCGCGGCGGCGCGATGACTCGATCAGATCCATCTTGTGTAGCAGGCAGAACACCTCGGCGTCCGGCGAATGCGACTGCAGGGCCGACACACAGTCCCTGACGTCAGTGGCGCGCACGCACCGAAAGTAGCGCAGATCCGTCTCCCACTCGCGCCCGTCGCCAGCCTCCTCGTCGGTGCTGACTACGTCGACCACATAAATTAGAGCTGCCACGGCGCTAAACACCTGGCTGCGCTGCGAGTTCATATAGCTCTCCATGTACGACTTTTGGCCACCGCAGTCCCAGAGATTGAGCACAAGGTTGCCCGGGAAACGCACATGCGAGTGTTCCACCTCAATCGTGCTTCCCAGGCGCTGCGTGTCCTCCGAACGGTACGACGAAAAGATGAACGAACGCATCGACGTCTTGCCCGTGCCGGACTTGCCCATCAGAAGAACCTGCGTCAGCTCGCCACCGACCTACCTTGCGCTTCATCGTGGGAGGGGGGAAGCATCAGTGGAGGCCACGTGCTACCGACGGCTGCGGCGCCCGCGACCGCGCGCCGCGAGCGTCGGACGCGCATCCTCTATAAACGAGACAGGCAGCTGCAGCTCAGCCTCTTCCATGCCCACGTCGGCCCGCCAGCACGTGGGAATACGCTCTAGGAGCGTGCGTCGTAGCTCAGCACATGTAGCCGCACTCTTGTTCCCAAACTCCTGGCATGGGTCATTCCGGCGGGTGTGCGGTCCGCGCACGCCGAGGTACGCCCCCAACTCATCGCGCCACACGGACTCCTTGTAGCCGCGCATCTGGAGATCGTACTGGATCGCCGACGCAATGACCCGGGGCATCGACGTCCACAGCTCGTCGAGGAGCGCGCGGTACGACGGCGATAGATAGTACAGGGCGTGCAAACGCTCGTGATCAAGCGCCTCATCGGCGCGCTTGGCGAGCGCGGAAATGAGGTAGCTCGCGCCAGACTCCGACGCAAGGCCCCCCTGCTCCGTCAAGTACGCGAGCAAGTCCTGCTCTTCGGGCGAGCAGTGCGCGTGCCACCACGGCTTGCCCTCGTCGGAATCTTCTGTAGCCGCCTCCTCACCGACCGCAGCGCGCATGGCACCGAGCCATTCGCGCACAGACGCGATCGGCAAGTTGTACGCCTCGTAGCCCTGGCACAGGCGGGCGCGCCGCGCTTCGTCCCACGTCAGGTAGGTGCCGGCATGATTCACAGACTCGTAGAACGACTCCACGCGCGCGAGAGCGGCATGCTGCGCAGCTGACGAGCCAAATACAAGCGTCACCAACGGCCCGTGCGTGTGCGCCCAGAAGGACGCACCGGCCATCGATGGCAGGGTGGAGGAACGCGACTCGGCCGTGGAGGGTCACGCCGCCTGGGCCCGAGCGGTCGTGTCCAGCAGGGGCTGCTTTGTTCTCCACCATGGATACGAACGACCTTCGAACCAAAGCTGCCGAGGTAGCTGAGCAGCTTTCCCAGACTGCTAGTGAGGCGAGTGAGCAGGTGTCGCAGAAGCTGAGTGAGACGGGCGAGCAGATGTCGCAGAAGCTGAGCGAGACGGCTGAGTCTGTCCGCCCGGCGCCGCCGCCGGTGCCGAGCCGCCGCGTTCCGGCCTCGACGGTGCCGGACGAGGGCGCGGCGGAGCCTGTGGCCGATGCTGATGCGGCGGTGCCCGAGGGTCCGCATGCGGCGGCGGCTTCGAGTCCGCTGACGCTGGGCTCGGCGCCTTCGTCTGCGCCGGCGGACATGGCGCCAGGCGGTAAGGTACGCCTGACGCACTATCCCGCGATCAAGAATGCAGTGCTGCCCGCTGAGGGCAACGGGAGCTTCAACAATGTGCACCTGGCGCTGCTGATCTTCTTTGCGCCGGCCGTGCTCCTGCGTCTGCTGCCGTTCGTCAAGGCCCGCTGGTTTGGTTGGACGTCGTACCTGGTGCTTGTGGCGCTGTGTGGTGTGCCCGTGGCGATCCTGTACTGGACGTTGATGAGCATGTACGGTGCGCGTATCAACGAGAAGGTGACGCTGCCGAACCGGCCGCTGGAGTACTACCTAGACATTAAGGATGAGGCGCTGCGCCGCCTGTACCACGGGCCGCACAAGATCCCGATGCAAGTGTTCTGGGAGGCGTACTTTGACGGCAAGATTGAGGTCAAGGGCGAGCTGCTGGATGTGCTCGAGTACCGCTGGGACTGGGCGGCGATGCACTTTACGCCCGAGCTCTTCCGCTATGTGCTGTTCAAGATGCTGCCGGATGTGCTGCTGCACAGCTCGCGCCAGGACGAGGAGCAGATCCGCGACAACTACGACCGTGGCAACGACTTCCACGAGTGGTTCTTGGGCCCGCAGATGGTGTACACGACGGGTATCATTTCCGACCCGAACCGCGAGGAGACGCTCGAGGAGCTGCAGGACAACAAGATGAACCTCGTTTGCTCGAAGCTGGCGCTGCAGCCGGGCGACCGTGTGCTGGACATTGGCTGTGGCTGGGGCACGCTCGCTGCGTTTGCGGCCAAGAACTATGGCGCAGAAGTGACTGGTGTGACGCTCGCGCGGGAGCAGGCCGCGTTCGGCAACGAGCGCATCAAGAAGAACGGCCTTACGCCCGACCAGGCGCGCATCCTGTGCATGGACTACCGCGACATTCCTGTGCAGCCGGGCCACTACAACAAGATCGTCACGCTGGAGATGGCGGAGCACGTGGGTATCCGCCACTATGCCAAGTTCCTGCAGAATGTGTACGAGCTGCTCGACGACGACGGTGTGATGGTGTTCCAGGTCGCGGGTCTGCGCCCCCGCTGGCAGTACTGGGACCTGATCTGGGGCCTGTTCATGAACAAGTACATCTTCCCCGGCGCGGATGCCTCGTGCCCGCTCAACTGGGTCATTGGCCAGCTCGAGCGTGCAGGCTTCGAGGTGCGCTCGTGCGATGTCGCGGGTATCCACTACTCGGCCACGATCGACCGCTGGCTGAAGAACTGGAAGAAGAACGAGGCCAAGGTCAAGGCCAAGTACGGTGAGAAGCTGTACCGCATCTGGCACTTTTTCCTGGCGAGCTCTATCATTATTGCTCGCGAGGGCGGTTCGAGCTTGTTCCAGATCACCGTGACCAAGAATCTGAACGCTACGCACCGCATCGAAGGCGTCGCCTCGCACGGCAATCTTGTGCCGCGCCCCTTCCCGGGCAAGCCGTACACGAGTGTGTACAAGTAGAACTATGAAAAGATCGTAGCAGTGGTCTATATGGCAGGGCCCATTAACGCGCGTGGCCCGAGACAATGCGCACCCGCGTCGGGGCCGGCACCGACATATCCTTCGGCAGCGGTGGCAGCGGCGGCAGATCCTCGCGTGCCTTCTGCCGAAGGTTGCCCACAGACCGGCAGTAGCGCGCAGCAATCGGCGTGGCGGACGTATCGAGCATGGGGATCGGCGATACATTAGGACGCCCGCGCGATCCCTGGTAACGCGGCGTCGAGCCCATCGACGAGGGACTGGACAGCGGTGGCGTCCGGCGGCCCCCTTCCGGCGAGAGCGAGAGCGAGGAGAGGTCGTTCAAAGTGAGCGCGTGACGCAGCTCCTCCGACATTTGCAGCGGCGCAAACACACTCATGCCCTTCTCGGCGCGCTGCGACGGCACATCTTCGCGCACAGGCACCGGCGGCACACCGGCTTGCAACCCGCCAGGCGGTCGCACAGTAATGCGGGACTGCGCCGAGGAGAACGCCTGGGCAGACGTGGGCGGACCTGGCGGTAATGGGCGCTCGCTCACAGGCGGTAGCGACGCAGGCGTAGGGAGCGTGGGCGCTGTGGCGCGGTAGCCACGCAGGTCTCCCAGCGACTTGACAGGCTTGACCATCGTACCCACAGGCTGGATCCGCGAGGCGGCCGCTTGCACGGCCGCACTCGACGGCGGTACCGGTGCTTTCGGCGGCACAGGCACGATTCGCGTCCGGACCGGAGGCGCAGGCGTAGCGGTGGGCACGGGCTCCGGAATGGGCGCCGACACGAGCGCCGGCGCGGCGGCCTTCTTGGCCTCGGTGAATGGCTCGCCCAGCGTCGTGCCGGACGCATCCTGAGATGATGACGGCTCGGGCGGCACGTCGACAAGTATGTTTCCTGCTGCATCTTTCGCAAGGGCCTCGGGGAGCAGCGCAAGTTTGCCTGTCGCAGGATCGGCACCGGCACAGCCGCTGCGGCAACAAACACACGGGCAGGTGGTGGGCACGCCATGGACAAGCACAGGCTCAGCGCCCTTGGGATCGGGGAAGTAGGTAAGTAGTGGCTCTCCACGCAAGCTGCGGATGCCGAGACGGGCGCGCGAGTATTGCTCGTTCCTTGGCTGCAGTGCGAGGTCGACGAGTTGGCCCTTGGGTGTGCGGACAAATTGCTCGGCCTCCGCGTCCTTGCTGCGGGGGTGTGCCACAGAGGCGACGCGCGAGCCCATGCCGAGGCCAAGTCCCTCGAGCTCACGGACGAGGTCGTCTTGGATCTGCCCGGCCAGCTTGGCGACAGAGAGTGTCGGCGGCAAATAACGAGCGGGGGGAATGATCGTATCGATCACAATATGATCACCAAAGTCACTGACGGCTGTCTGGACGTGCTCCGTCGGCACGAAGCTGACAGCACTATAGCCCATCGTGACTGTCGCATTAGATTCATGCCGGACTTTGGGCGGCGTAGCCATTGTAGAGGCCATGGTGCCACAGAGACGCTCAAGGACCCACTCGCGTGCGGCACGGGCATGTGCGTCGCATCGCGGTCACGTGAGTTGATGTCGGGTGCTGCGGCCGCCGTCCCTGGCAGTCAGCAACAAGGCGAGCGTGCGAGGGCTATGATCTGCGCGCGGCTAAGCGGTGCGCAGGATGAGATGGACGCCGCTATCTGTCTCGACGACATCGCTCATTTGGCCCACCGGCAGCGCAAATGCCGCCTCCTCGAATGGGCGCTGCATCTGGCCACGGCCAAACGAGCCGAGGTCACCGCCGGAGCGCGCGGACGAGCAGTCGCTGGGGTTAGTAGCAGGTACATACGAGAACTGGCTGGCCAGTTCGGAAAAGGCAGCGACGCTAGGCTGTGCGCCCAGCTGCGCCTGGTACGAGCGCAGCTGCGCAATGGCCTCGTCCTTCGTGCGGGTGATTTGTGCCTGCATGTTAGTGGGCATGCATACCTCGCGCCAGCTGCTGGGCCGGCGGCTGTCCTTGTGCTTCACGAGCAGGTGACTCGCGCGCACCTGCGCAGGCTGCGCCTGCGACGCCTCGCCGAGCAGGTGGCCGCCAGGAAGCTGCCGGGCCTGCTCTTCCGACAGGCCATCTGGCAGTTCCCACATCGACACACGCGATTCCGCGTTGAAAAAGTAGGGCAGTTGGCGTGAGTTGCTGAAGCGGACTTCCCAAGCGTGCGACATGGCGCAAGGCTGCGTGGCGCGAGCGGGGGCGGTATGCACGCTGAATAAGCCATGCTCCGCTCTTGAGTGGAGGCAGTGATAACGTTGCATTAGCTGCACAGGTACATGGCATGCCTATGTGGACTCAGGCCCCGGTCGAAGGGGGCGTGGGATCTCTCCATCGTACTTTGATATGCGAATTTGGGGTTGGGTAGCTCTTTTGGTGCCTCTTGCGCTTGCGTCCAAAGCTCTAGGACAGAATGCGGATTATGTGGTCAAGGAAGACGTGGCTGTACCACGCGGCTGGGTGCGACGCGCACCTGCGCATGGCAGTGAGCGTGTGCCACTGAGCATTGCGCTGCGTACGAACGCGAACGAGCGTGTCGTCGATGCGCTTCAGCGTACATCGGACCCCGACAGCAACGAGTACCTGCACCACCGCACGAAGGAGGAGGTGCTCGACCTGCTACGCCCCGCCAAGCACACAAAGACGCGTGTGCTGCGCTGGCTGATGGACCACGGTATTGATGAGAGTGCTATATCGTACAGTGCAGCCGGCGACGTGCTGTACTTTTCGACCACGGTTGCCGAGGCGAGTGAGCTGCTGGGTGGCGCGGTCTTTGACATGTTTGAACGGCGCGACACGGGCGAGCAGAGTGTGCGCACGACCAAGTATGCAGTGCCACGCAGTGTCGCGCAGCACATTGACTATGTGGGTGGAAGCACGACCTACTTTCCTTCGATCAAAGCCCACCGCCGCATGGCCGAGTGGGTCGGCGACATTGCCTGGGACGAGGTGGCCAAGACCAGCACGATGAAGAACCCGCCCGGGGTGCCAGACTCGTGCAACGTGGCGCACGTCACATCGCTGTGTCTGCGCGAGTTCTATGGGATACACAACTACACGCCGCAGTCGGACCGCTCGCACATTGGCATCGCGGGCTATCTAGGCGAGAATGCCAACTACGACGACATGCGCCTCTTTCTCAAGCATCAGCGCCCTGATGCGTACAAAGGACACGCGACGTATGACTATGTGACGCTCGGTGGCGCGCACAACGTGCAGAATGCGTCCAAGGCAGGCAGCGAGGCCAACCTCGATGTGCAGGCAGTCCAGGGCGTCGTGTGGCCGATGCGCACGACCTACTACCTGACCGGCACCAAGCCGCCGTTCAAGAAGGACCATGCGACGACAAAGAACACCAATGAGCCCTATATGGTGTTTCTCGAGCACATGATCGGTCTGGGGGACGATGAGCTGCCGCCCGTGCTCACGACGTCGTACGGCGACGACGAGCAGACGGTGCCGGAACCGTACGCGCGCCGCGCGTGCACGCTGATGGCTGCACTGGGCCTGCGCGGCTCGAGCCTCTTGTTCTCGTCGGGCGACCTGGGTGTGGGCGGCAAGCACAAGGACGACTGCGTGACGAACGACAGGCGCCACCGCCACACGTTCCTGCCCGAGTTCCCCGCATCGTGCCCGTGGGTCACGACGGTGGGCGCGACGTACAAATTTGATCCCGAGGTTGTGACAGTGACCAACTATACATTCATTACATCGGGCGGCGGCTTTTCCAACTACTTCCCGCGCCCATTTTACCAGGAACATGACGTGCACAAGTACCTCGCCGTATACCAGGGCGACAAGGATCAAGGCTGGTACAACCCGCTGGGCCGCGCCTACCCCGATGTGTCCGCGCAAGGCTCGCGCTTTGTCATTGCGATCGATGGCAAGTTCCAGCTCATCTCGGGCACGAGTGCGTCGACGCCCCTGTTCGCCTCCGTGGTGGCGCTGCTGAACGATGCGCGCTTCGCCAAAGGACTCCCATCGCTCGGGTTCCTGAATCCGCTCTTGTACAAACGCCTCGCGTCGACGTCAGGCCTGCACGATGTCACCAGTGGCTCGGCCATGGGATGCGGCGGCCGCACGGGCTTTGAGGCGCAGCGCGGTTGGGACCCTGTGACCGGACTCGGCACGCCCTACTTCCCTACACTGCATCAGCAGGTGGTAGCTTTGTAGCTGCCAAGTCCCACACGCGCACCTGGCGCTGTGGCCCCATAAGATAGGCATTGACACGCTGCAGATGGGCACGACTGGGCGCGCCGGCACTGACCGCGCTCGTGAACCACTGCAGGCGCCGCTGCGTCGTATCTTTCGTGATGCGCAGGCGGTGCGCCGTAAGCCGCGCATGTGCATCAGCGCCGCCAAACAAGCCACGGCGGTTCTCGTCAAAGGACGCTGCGAGCACAGCGATAACGAGCGCACCACTGAGCTGGAAGCCCGTCTCGCAGCAGACGAGGACGCGCGGCGTCTCGGCTGTCGCGCCGTGATCACGCGCCGCCACGTGCAGAGCCTCGGTGATGGCATCGACAGCGGCGGGCAGCGCCTGCGAAAACGCCACGAGGCCGCGCTTGGATGCATCGAGGCCAAGCGCGAGCACGCGCGGCGTGCGCTCGTCAGCGCTAGGCGCTTGGTCGCAGTGCACAAGGAGCGCAAACTGCGCGCGCTCTGCAGCACTAAACCCCTGCTCGCGCGCACGCGCTTGCACCGCGAGACCAGTGCCGGGGATCGCGATCGGTGGCGCGTCCGCCTCGCCCGGCAGCCACAGGACGCGGCCGGCGCGTGCGCGCTCATGGGCCACCAGGGTATGAACGAGCGCCACGCGCGCGTCGCGCGTGAGGTCTGCGTTGAGGAGCGCGGTGCGGTGCTGCCAAAAGAGCCCGGGCGTGAGGCCCTCGGCCCATGCCTCGTGATCGTCGCCGGCCCCCTGCACGTACATGGCGCCTGGCGCCGGCGCCGGCACGGACGTTGTGTCTGTGACGGCCGGCGAAACGCTCACAAGCACGACGTGGTGCTGGTGCGAGCCCGTCGGCAGACTCGGAACATGGGGCGCGTGCGCAAACACAGGCACGAGCGGCTTGGACAGGCGCGGCACGCGCAGGTCCGAGCAGCAGAGGCGGTCGGTCCACGCGTCGAGATGCGCCTCGATCTGTGCATGCTCGCTGCGTGCGACAGCGTCGGCGGGCGTCGCGAGCGGCGGGCATGCCGGTGTGCCGTGTATGCGCGCCGACGCGCGGTTCAGTACGGCGCACCAGATCGGCACCGTCTTGGCGAGCGCGTCCGGAAAGCGCTTGCCGCGCCGTGTCGAGTCAACGAGGATGCAGCCTGTGAGCTCGTGGTGCGTAGCACTCTCCTCGATCAGCGCGGCAAGGTGCAGATTCGCGCGCTTCAGGCTCAGGTCCCACGCATACATGTGCCCGTCGGTCGACTTGAAGTACGCTGTGCCGTGCAGGCGCGCCGGGTCCGTGTACCATGCGCCGCAGCGGAGATTGGCTGCGTAAGCGAGCGCACGTACCTATTAATGGGAGGGGAAAGCATGCTGCACACACATCATCCACGTAGCGCGCATCCTGCGTGAGTAGGCGGCACGTACGTGCGCAATGCTCGCGAGGCGGCTCCACAAGTCGCGCTGCTCGCGGCGCAGGGCCTTGAGCACGTGGCGAGTGTCGTCCATGGTGGGAGGAGCCCGATCCATGCAGGGGCGCCGCATGCGGCCCGATGCGCCTGCATCCGGGGACGATGCCCAAAAATTCACGGGCAGTCCCCACGGTTTCTTCTAGCGACTACGATGAGCGAGTCGCCTTTGATCCGCATCGACGCATACTCGGTCGGACTGCTCATCGTGCTTGCCGCATTTTTACTCTATGCGCGCATCATCCAGCACCGCGATCAGCCGGAGCTGCACCCTCTGGTCCTGCATAAACAGTCAGAGGTGTCCTCGGTGCATCTCGCGGGCGAGTCGCCCACGTACCGCAACGTGAATGCACCCCTGGGCCGTGACCTGGCGATGCGGCCGCAGCGGCGTACTCCCACGGTTGAGACGCTGCTTGCACACGGCCTAACGGGCACGGAAAGCTCGCACGTCCGCCGTGTCATGGACGCGTCGCTCAGCAACGACGAGGTCCGCCAGCAGGCCGCGACCTTTATGCGCGGCGTCGAGACGCTTGTCGAGTCAGATGCGCCGACGATTGTCGTGTGTGGCTTCCTTGACACCGCGCCCGCGGTCATTGCGGCGCTGGCCGGCGCCGTCGCCAACGAGCGCGCACGAACGGTGCTCGTGCCGCCAGGCGTCGCGCCAACGAGGAGCCCAGCTGGCGTGGACCTTGCAAAGACCACTGTCGTGTGCATCGGTGCGCCGCTGCTCCCCGTGTGGGCGGACGCGCGACTCGTCGTCGTGCGCGGCACCGAGTCCCTCGAGGGTGTCCAGCCCAGGCACAGCCCCATCGAGTGGGACGACGTGCTGGGCGCCGCGCCGGAGAGCACAGTGCCGCCGCTGCCGGACCTGTCGCGCACGTCGAGTGTGGAACTCGACCGCCTCGGCGCGCGTGTCTACGCGACGGTATGGGATGGCCACAGCGCCTGGCTCGACACGACACACACGTCCATGACCGCGGCGGTGACGGCGTGGCTGAGCGAGTTCCCCGCCGACGAGGTGCCGGGCGTGAACGATGTCGTGCTGACCGACCTGCTGTACGCACGCGCCGTTCCTGCGCTGGTGCACTGGACGCTTGTGCTGACGTGCCTGGCCACGGGCGCGGGCATTGCATGCGAGCCGCCGACCGAGCTCGTGTCCACAGCGGCAATGCTGCGCCCGACGCTGCTATTTATCAGCACGCGCGGTGCGCAGCTGTTGGAGCACCGTCTGTGGGTGCCGGCGACGGGTGCGCTGCTGTACCCCCTCTTCCGGCGCGTCAACATGAACCTCTTGCGCAACGGCCTCTTTCCGCGGGGCCGCCTCCTGGACAGCTGGATCATGGCACCGCTGCGCGCGGCCATTGGTGTGAGCGGCGTGCGGGCGGCCGTGCTCGCCGGCAGCGGTACAGCCGCGGACCAGACGCTGCTTGATGCGCTGCGTCTGTACCTCGGTGTGCCGGTGATGCATGCATACGTTCCGGCGCAGCTGAGCTACGGCGGGCACTCGGCGCTGGTCACGGCACCGGCCAGCACGTCGAACATGTACGATCTGCAAGCGTTTGCGCCCGAGTCGGTGGACGATGAGTCGGCGCGGAGCCTCGCGGCGTCTGTCGGCCCGCCGTCCGTGGCGCTCGAACTCAAGCTCGTGCAGCACACGCCGGCGGTAGCGCGCTTCGCGAAAGCCCTGGAGCAGCTGCGCACCGGCGGTCATGCCATGGATCCGCTCGGCGAAGTGTATGTGCGGGGCTACACGCTCACGGCACGCGACTATGACGCCACGACCATCTCGCCGTGGCATGCGACGGGCGATGTAGCGCTCATGCGCACGAACGGCACGCTCGTCGTTGTGGCGCCGCGCGGCGCGGCCGAGGCGGGGATGCTGCCCAGCACCGTGTCGTCGATGGACATGAGCGAGCGTCTAGCGGCCCCGGCGGCACGCGTAGCGCGCCGCGGCGCGGCCGCAGTCGCTGCGCCTGCGCTGCTCCTTGGCTGTGCGCTTGCGTGCGTCCACGGCGCCGAGGCGCGGCACATGACGCCGCAGCGGCGCGGCGTGTCTCTGGTGCCGCGCGCGGAGTCTGTGCCGCCGCTGAACACGACCATGGTGAGTGTGGCCCTGGAGGGTGTGCTGTCGTCGCAGCGCGCGTCGTGGGAGCAGGGCGTGCTGCAGTCGGCGGTGACAGAGTACCTGTACCCCGAGTGGACCTTTTTTAAAAAGCCGGGACCCGAGCTCTTTCCGTCGAAGCCGCAGCCGACTGGGCTTTTGCGCCTGGCCGAGAAGAGCGTGAGCAGCCAGGACCGCTCGGGGCGTCTCGCCAGTAAGATTACGGGCGACGAGCGCATAGGCGAAGGTGCGACGATGGACTCGGCGAGCTGTGGCGAGGGCGTGCTCATTGGTGCGTGGGTCACGGAGGGCTTTCCGAACCATGCGCCCGCGCCGCACAGCACGTTCGGCACGGCCGCGCAGCGCCAGCTCAACTACCTGCTGCACAATGTGACGCGAACGCCGACGGGCGCCCTAAACCAGCGTGCGTCCAAGGCACGGGTGCAGCTGTGGTCTGACTCGGCGTACATGGGCCCGCCGTTCCTGGCGGCGTACGGTGTGGTGACGGGCAACGAGACGCTCGTGCGTATGGCATACGAGCAGCTGCAGCTGCAGCGCAACGCGCTGCGCATCCCCCGTGGCCCGGCCGCCGGTCTGTGGCGGCACATTGTGCAGTTCAACGGCCGAAGCAAGGTGCCGCAGCCGATCGATTCGCGTGCGTGGCTCACGGGCCTGGGCTGGGCCGCCGCGGGCATGCTGCGTGTGGCGGCGATGATCAGTGCGAGCCCGTGGGCGCAGGCGATGCATGTGCCACACGACAACCTGCTGCAGTGGACGGATGAGCTGTTGGGTGCCGTGTACCAGCGTGTGGATGGCTCGACGGGTCTGCTGCCGAACAATGTGAATGACACCAAGTCGTTTCGGGACGCGGCGGGCTCAGCGCTCGTGACGTATGCGGCGTTCCGCCTGGGCAGTATGGATGCGTCGCGGCAGAAGTACGTGGACGACGCGGAGCGCGCGTACCAAACCCTCGCGGCGGGCCTCACGCCTGCGAGCTCGTTTACGAATGGGCTGCTCACGGTCAACGAGCTGAACACGAATGCGCCCGGCCCCACGTCCACCGAGAGCCTCTCGTTTATGATTCTCATGTCGGCCGCACGGCGCGACTATTATGCAGGCAACGTCACAGGGGCGCCTGGCCCGCCGGGGCCGCAGCCTGCACCAGATACCCAAGACGGCGCGACGCGGCCGGGCGCCGCCCTGCCGCTGGTGGTGGCGGTGATGACTGCCACGCTAATGCTTGTACTTGTCCCACTATAGACTCTAAGCAAGACCTGCCGCACGCAGCTTGTCGACGAGCAGCTTCTTCACGTGGTCAATGAACTCGAACGTGTTGACGTAGTGCTCGCGGGTCATGCTCTTGCCGTGGATCGACAGGGCAAGGTCCTTGGTCATGACATTGTCGACGTCAATGCTGTGCACGCACGCCTCCTCGAGGGCGCGCGCGAACTTCTGGAGGTCCTCGTTGCCGTCGAGCTTGCCGCGGAAGAGCAGGCCACGGGTCCACGCGTAGATCGAGGCGACCGAGTTGGTGCTCGTCTCGTTGCCCTTCTGGTGCTCGCGGTAGTGGCGCGTCACGGTGCCGTGCGCCGCCTCACTCTCGATCATGTCACCATCGGGCGTGATGAGCTCCGACGTCATCATACCCAGCGAGCCAAAGCCCTGCGCCAGGACATCCGACTGCACGTCACCGTCGTAGTTCTTGCAGGCCCACACAAAGCCACCGCTGCCCTTGATGGCCTGCGCGACCATGTCGTCGATGAGGCGGTGCTCGTACCACAGGCCCAGCTTCTCAAACTCGGGCTTGTACTGCGAGTCGTACAGCTCCTGGAAAATGTCCTTGAACTTGCCGTCGTACGCCTTAAGAATGGTGTTCTTGGTGCTCATGTACAGCGGCATCTTCTTGTCGATCGCCACGCGGAAGCACGAGTGCGCAAAGCCGCGGATCGACTCCGTGGTGTTGTACATGGCCATCGCCACACCGCCCTCCGTCGGGAAGTCGTAGACGTGCACGTCGATCTTCTCGCCGCTCGGGTCCTCAGGCGTGAAGACAAGGTTCAGCTTACCCTTGCCAGGCACCACAATGTTCTGGCAGCGGTACTGGTCACCGAACGCGTGGCGGCCGATGCAGATCGGCTTCGTCCAGCCGGGCACGGGGCGGGGCACCTTCTCCAGGACGATCGGCTCACGGAACACGGTACCACCGAGAACGTTGCGGATCGTGCCGTTGGGCGAGAGCCACATCTTCTTCAGGTTGTACTCCTTCACACGGGCCTCGTCGGGCGTGATGGTCGCACACTTGACACCGACCTTGTACTTCTTGATCGCCTCGGCGGCGTCCACAGTGACCTGGTCGTCGGTGGCATCACGGTGCTCGATGCCCAGGTCGTAGTACTTCAGATCCACGTCCAGGAAGGGAAGGATAAGCTGCGTCAGTCACCATGACCTACATCCTCACGGATCTTTTTCCAGATGATACGCTGCCATGAGCTTATCAGTACGTACCGTCATCTCATCACCGTCAAGCTCAACCACAGGGTTGGCAACCTTGATCTTCGAAGCTGTTGTAAGCGACTACCAGCTACATACCGGCCATGATGCTGGTAGAGAAGGAAGCACGGGACACGGGTGGCAAAAGGGCACTGGCACGGATACTAAGCGGGTTGCGCAAGCCCCAGCGAGTGAACATTCGCGAAACGCCAACGCCGACCCGCCTAGCTGCAAGTCAGCGGCCCGGGCGCCAGCTCACAGCCATGTGACAAGGTGGCACGTGCACCTATCTACCATCCAGATCGTGCGGCTAGCTGCTCCAATTTGTGGTACACAAGACTGGGTCAGTGGTACAACGTACAAGACCAGCGCTGCCGTCAGTTTCACATACGTACCACTGCTTGGCGCACTCCGTAGGCACGTCACACCCACACCCGCGTAGAGACCCGCCAGCCCGCGCGTCTGGTAGAGACGCAGCAGCATGGCCATAAATCCAAGCGGCGGCCCGGCCGCTTCGCGCGTGTGCGCACGCAGTTCGCGCTGCGTCTGCATCGCCGACTTGACACTGTCGGCAGGGAACAGGCTCACATTGTAGCTCACGCCAGCGAGCGCACCACTCACAGCCAGCTCCACACCCCCCAGGTCGGCCTTGGTCGGCGGCGCGTCCGCTGGCCGCGCCTTGGCGCGCCGGCGCACAAACTCGCGCGTAGCAAGCTCGAACGAGAGGAACCATGCAACGCCTCCGCCGACCTCGCGGATCAGTGTGCCGGACAGACCGTGCCATAGGCCCGTCACGCCCGACTTTTGCACCGTCTCCCAAATCAGGGGGACAGCGTTTGGCGCAGACGCCCGCGACGAGCGCCCCATCTGCTGCACCTGCATGCGGCACTTGATCAGCTCGACAGGCGTCAGTACAAAACCGGCCATCGCGCCCGATGCCGCCGCAGCGACCGCCAGGTCCGTCAGTGGGAGCGTGGCCGTCTCGCTCACGCCGCGCACATTCCGCAGCGCACGCTGCACCTGGTTGTACGTAAGGAAAAGCGCTGCATCCTCCATCGTCGCACCCAGCACGGGCATTGTCACACCCTGAGCGTCAGACATCCCAACGCACCCGGAACAGGCCCCGCACACCTTCATGTACAAATGTCTTGCGGAAACAGTCCCACGCCCCTGTGTAGTAGGGCGCATCATGCGGTTGCGTCTGTAGCCGCACCTTCACCAGGTCGCTGCGTCAACGGCGCGGCACGTACAAGGGATGCTCAAACACTTTGCTGATCATACCGGCGATCTCGAGTGAGCACACCACACATACCGATCCAAATAAAATATCCTTTGTCGCCCGACCAAGCTTTTCTGGTCTCGGCGGCGTGAGCGCCGGCGCGGGCTCGGGCCCCGTCACCACACTCATCCCACCGCGTCGATCCGATCACCGTTCTGCGCGCGTTCTACCGGTGGAGGAGTGGGCTCGGCCGAGCGGGCCCGGGCGGCGCCTCCGCCTCCCAGCCGCGGCGTCCTCGCCAGCGATCCAGCGCCATGCCGTCCCTGGTGTATGCGGTAGCGGCACTGGCTGCGCCCGTGATGGCGCTTGCGCGCACAACCCTCTTTCTCAACTCACCTGCTGGCGATGTGCGTGGCCCTGTAGCCATTCACAGCTCCGATGCCCACAAAGTGCTTGCGCACCACCTGGGCATCGACGTCCCGGCCCTGCCTCGCACGGCCGCTGATTCGCCAGGTATGTGGCATCACCTGCCGCATGACTGTGCCAAGTATAGCCTCAAGGATCTCTTTGAGCCACAGGCGCCCCGCAGTGGCGTCCTCGTGACGTTCCATGGCCTCGATGACGAGCACGGTACGTCCACCCCACTGACCCGGATAGACCTATTCCCCGCCTCGCTCGTGCCGACGCACGAGGTGTCGAGCCACCAAGCGCCCTCCGATGAGGCGCTAGACCACCTTGCATCCCTATACGAGGAGGCAGCGACCGGCACACAGCGCGTCTTGGCCGCGCCACCGCCCACAGCCAACGCCCTCGAGCGCCTCGCGCACGAGCTGACGAGCATCGAGCAGCTCGTCCAAGGCGCACGCACAGACCTTGAAGCGTTTGCCCGCGCGCGGATCTCGGCGCTCGCGGATGTCCAGCGCGAGTTTGGCGCTCACAGCAAGACGTTCCAAGATGCCAAGGCGCAAGTGAAGCAGGTCCTCACCTCGCTTGTGCACCGCGCTGAGCAGCTGGCTGGCGCCCGCGTCGCCCTGGTTCATACGTCCGAGGCGAAGAATTCGTCTTTGCATCGGCGCACACAGTCGCCCCTTCCGCTGCAGACCGCTCCGGAGCGGATGCGCGAATGGGCCGCCTTCTCGGCCATGGATCAAGGCCCCAAGACCTGCTACACACAGCGCGAGCAGCTCGAGGCCGCGACGAACACATGTAGCCTGCGCGGCACGCCTATCCAGACAACCAAGGGCGGCAAGCTGTGCTGGCGGTGCAAGTGCAAGCCGGTACGTGAAGGCGGCCGCACGCGCTTCTTTGCTGGCGCAGCGTGCGAGAAGGACGACTATTCGTCGCAGACCCTCCTTATTATCGGCACGGTCGCGGCGCTTTATGTCGCCACCGTTGGCAGCATTGCTCTTCTCTACCGCGAAGGCCAGAAAGAGCTCCCTGGTACGCTAGCGAGCGTATCTCTCAGCTCGTCGTAGACCGACCCTAGCTGGGCCTGATCATTTGCTTAGTCATCAGCGGCCGTGCTGCGCGCGAAGAAGGCTTGTTCCCTTCCATGCCGCCCAATCCGACGGTGGCGGAGGAGGCGGCCTCTTTGCCCACGGGGCGGGGCCAGTTCTCCAGTACGTTGGGCTGGCGTGATCCACCGCCACACATGGAGCTGCTGCAGGCGGCCTACGTGCTGCGGCACGGCGAGCGCACGCCGGTTCGGCGCCGGCTCACGACGGCCAATCCGCCTTTGCCGCCAACGTGGAATTTATGCCATGCATCGAGAAATTTTGAGCACTCTGTGCTGCATATCGTTGGAAAGGAGCGTCTTCCGACCATGACGCAGATTCAGCACCGCATCGAGGTCGCGGGGCAGCCCGGCGAAGGCCCTGAGATTGGCCAGCAGGGCGACTGCTTCCTGGGCGAGTTGACCGATGCGGGCCGAGTCTCGATGCTTCGCATCGGTCAAGCCTTGCGCAAGCGCTATGTGGATCTGGAGCATTTGCTTCCCGCGAAGCTGGCACCAGGTGACCAGGACAAGCTGTACCTGCGCAGCACCGCCATGGGCCGCACGATCCAGAGCCTCGACCAGGTCATTACTGGACTTTTGGGCCTGCAGAACTGTGATTTCGTGCCGCACGAGTACATTCGGAATCCCCTGGATGAGGATATGCTCCCATATCCCCGCGGCTGCCGCCGACTGCACATTCTCATGCAAAAGTTCGCTGACGAAGCTGCGAAGCTGTATAACCCTAGGCTTGCACGCTACGACCACCTCGTGTCGCCGAGCGACTGTGGCCACCTGCCTCGTGTCAATGCGAGTCCCGCTGTGAGCGGCCTCTTTGATACCATCCGGGTCATGGAGGCACATGGCCTGCCTATACCCCCGCCGTTCCAGGATTCCTCGCTGCTGGAACTCATGGAGCGCGCTGTTCTGCACGAGTGGTTCGGTGGCTACCGCGCACCTGATCTCGAGGAACGCCGGCAGTACCGCCGCCTGGCTCTCGGGCCGTTCGTGGAGAGCTTGTACCGGCCGATGGAGCGCCGGGCGATGCGGGGCGACGCGGAGCCGCTGCGACTGTCAGTGTTCCTCGGGCACGATGCCACGCTGGTCGGGCTGTGCCATATTCTCGATGTTTTCAATAATCGCTGGCCTGCTTTTCACGCCGGGCTGGCTATAGAGCTCTTCCATGATCGACAAGAAACGGCGCCGGCGACCGAGCAGCATCAGCCGGGCTACTACGTGCGGTGCCGGTACGGCGACGAGGAACTGCGCCTCCCTGGCTGCCGTGCCCATGGACAGCATTACCCAGGGCGCCCCGAGCTGTGCACACTGGATGCCTTTCGAGCGATAATGGTCGAGAGACTCCAACACCCCCAACGACTCACCCTTCAGAGAGAATGCGATACGATATGACATGGTTTTGTACGATACAATACGTTGCAACCTATTCGCTTTTGTCAGGTCAGACATGATGGAACCGGCCTATTCATCGGTGTAACAGTGCTATGCCACACTGTCGCATCTTCATGCATGGCCTAGAAAAACGGACGGCGTCACTTTGCTGGCAGGAGCCCTGCGAGGAGCTGCTGGCCATATAGCCTCCTACACCCCGCACGTCAGTCAGTACGCGAGTGTGCGCGCTGGTACGCAAGTAGAATGGGAATCAAATCGCGCGCGCCAAATCGGGGCCAGTACTGGTCCACAAAGTGCAGCTGGGTATGCTCGTTGCACTGCCATAGCAAAAAGTCGCTGAGGCGTGAGACGTGCGACGTGCGCACAAGCACGTCGATCGGTATATCGCATGGCACCATAAGATGCTCTGCCAGTGACGCCTCGGTCAGGGGGGCCTGTTGCGCCGCTTGCGTCGCTGCGATGCATATCTCATCCTGCGCCGCATACGGCATGCAAATGTTCAGGGTCGGCCTGTCGGTTAGCATGCAAGTGACGCACCCAGTGTGATCCTTGGTTGCCTCTTCCACGCTCCGAGCCGTCTCTTGTACAGCTGGCGGTAGCAGGGCCCGCCGCCCCACGACACGGATGCGGACCGAGAATTTGCGCACGAGATCGCTGGCGTTAGTAGAGAGCACGCACTTGTGGCGGGAAAGCTCTAGGAGCCGTGTCCTTGCAAGTTCCATCAATGCATCCACTTCCGCTGGATCACGTCGAAAGTTGTCGAGCGCGAAAGCATACACAGTCACCATGTCAATTCGACGAAGCGACAAGCACAAGTCCAGCACGCGCTTGAGCGCCTCGAAACCCATATAGTGCCCTTGGTGCACCTGAATACCTGTCATTCGCGACCAACGGCGGTTTCCATCCATAATAAAGGCCATATGCCGTGGAAGAGGGCCTAGTGACAGCGACTGAAGTGCGAAACGGAGCAGCCCATCGAAACATCGATGCCACCAGGATCCACTGGTGCTTGGAATAGGGGGCAGCTCTTCCTGCACATCATACTCGTCTTTTCCGTCCTTGGTTGATTCAGGTGCATCTACCAGCGGTTCTCTCGGCGCAGAGTCCCGAGGAACGCCAGTGTCCATCCTACCTGGCGCTCTGCCGGATTAGAACGATGCAAGAACAGTGAGGTGGAGGTGTGTCTCGCTCTGAGTAGCTACGCTATTTGACGCGGCCTCCGGCAAGGACGCGAGATCCGCTCATCGCATGGGCAGGGGGTATCTGACAGCCACTGTGCCTTAAAGGCTCCGTTTCCAGGGATTACTAGTCCTGGTCCTTGGCTGTGTATTTTCACTCTTGACGAACTTTTTCGCTTAGTTGCGCCTCTCTTTCTTGTCGCGCCTCTCCTTGTCGCGCTTCTCCTTTTTGTCACGTTTGTTCTTTTCGTGCTTCTTCTTTTCACGCTTCTCCTTGACGCGTTTCTCTTTGTCGCGTTTCTCCCTCTTGTCCCTCTTCTCTTTCTTTTTCTCTTTCCTGTCGCTCTTGTCGCTCTTACCGCGCTTCTCCGAGCTGCGTGGGCTTGAATCGTCGGAGTCGCGCTTGCGCTTCTTTTTCAGGTGTTTTTGCGCGTCATCTTTGCCGGTGCCATTCGACGAGCTCGCATCGTGGGTATCCTGTGACATGGTTTCCGTAGACGAGTCCTGTGTTGGGACTACGCTCACTTCAGTCTCTTCCGAAGAGATAGAAAGAGTTCCGACGACCTCTCCTCGCACAAAGTTGCTCATGAGCATGCGACGGGCGTGTTCTTGCTTGGCCAGCGTGGAGAGTGCTCGCTTCGGTCCAGCCGGGGCACTCGTATCCTTCTTGGCAGACGTTCCAAGAGCCAGAGCCTTGGCACCAGCCTGTCTAGTGAGCATAGCATGCACCTACCGCAAAAATATCATCCCACCACTCCACCGCACGGTCACGGTTCTGGCCAACGCCTCCGAGGTTGCGTTTTTGCGGTATAATGAGTGGCCTTTTCAGTCCACGACCTTTCTCTCCGTCCAGTGGTGTTCCGTGCCCTTTCCATCCCTGCTTAGTGAGATAGTGGGTCGTGTTGAGCGGCATGGCTGCCTGCCTGTCGTCCGTGCAGAAGGGAACCCGAAAAAAATGGAGGCACTGAACGAGTAACAGGCAATTTGGCCGAATTTGTACTCCCTCCACCCAGCGGATCCCGATCGCAGTGGCCATGAAGGGACTGAAACAGGTGGCCCCTATTAGCCGCGTCGATATGCTCCGCCTCTCAAGGGCACTTGGGAGGAGTAACATACTCCCCATACGCCACAGCAAAGGGGGAGTGGCAAATCGGTCTCCATGCGTGCCATCTCGGGGCTTTTTCAACCTGCATCATGTGCTGGGCGGCGGGCCGCCCAGCGATGACGGGACCCAAAGGTTCAAGGAGAAGGTGGTGCTTCCGTATGTACACATCCGCGGATATCACTAACTACGCAGGTATACCTCAGAGCAGCTCTATGCCATTGTGGCCGATGTTGATTCATACAAGGACTTCTTGCCGTACTGCCTGGACTCACGCGTGCTAGGCCCCTCTGGTCCCCGCGCCAAGCAGAATGACCCCGAAGCTACCCGCTTTGTTGATGCAGAGCTCGTGATTGGCTTTTCCGCGCTACGTGAAAGCTACATCAGCGAAGTATCTATGCGGCCGCATGAATGGGTCAAGGTAGGTATTATGGACCGGACTGACATACAGGCGAAAGCCAAGCCGTCTCCTCTTTTCAAGGGCCTGGACACTGCCTGGCATTTCCGGTCCCTGCCCCAGGCGCCCCACATGCGCACGCCTCAAACAGAGGTTACCTTTACGCTTGCCTTTGCATTCTCCAGCCCCATGTACGCGGCGATCGCGGGGCAGGTGTTCCAAAAGCTGTCGTCCAGCATGATTGACGCGTTCCAGTCACGCTCTGAGGCCGTGTATGGATGGCGTGCTTCATAGCTCGTAAGCATCAATCACATGATCTACCTCGACGGCACACGACACGTGTGGTGTCGTGTGCAGATACGTGGCGCGGGCCATTTGGAGAAGGACGCGATAGCGAAACTACTTAAGCGTATCTAGTTTTGGAATATCATATCTAGATCCACGAAGATGCCCAAGGGTTACGCCATCCACGACACGAAGAACTGGACTGATTTTAAGGTCATCGATTTCGAGCTCAAGGTACGTTGCATACAGGGTATGCAGGTGCTGACTGTCGTAAGACACCCGAGGACGACGATGTCGAGGTTTCTATTACCCACTGCGGTATTTGCGGCTCTGATCTACACACTGTGTCCGGTGGCTGGTACGCATGACACCATTAGCTCACTCTCCAGGGGTCCTCTTAGCGTGCCAGCTTGCATTCCCGGCCACGAGATCGTCGGCCATGTGACTCGTACGTGTCCACGAAAAGACTAACTCGTACAGAGGTCGGTAAAAATGTCAAGGATATCAAGGTCGGCGACCGCGTGGGTATTGGTGCCCAGGTCGGCTGTTGCATGAACTGCTACCCCTGCAAGCACGACAACGAGAACTACTGCATCGGCGACGGCAAGGGCCACATGGTAGATACCTACAATTCGCACTGGCCCGACGGCAGCATCGCGCAGGGTGGCTACTCGACGGCGATCCGCGCGCACCAGCAGTTTGTATTCCCGATCCCCGAGGGTCTCAAGTCAGAGCACGCTGCGCCCATGCTTTGCGCCGGTCTTACGGTGTACAGCCCACTCTACCGCAGCAAGGTCGGCCCTGGTATGCGCGTGGCTATTGTGGGTATCGGCGGTCTCGGTCACTTTGGTGTCATGTTCGCCAAGGCCATGGGCGCTGACGTCGTTGCCATCTCCCACTCCGTGTCGAAGGAGAAGGACGCGCTGAAAATGGGTGCGAGTAAGTTTGTCTCGACAAAGGAGGACCCCGACTGGGCGGAGAAGTTCAAGAACGAACCGTTCGACCTTATCATCAACACGGCGTCGTCGTCGGCGGTTGACGTGCCAGGCATGATCTCCTCGCTGAAGACGGATGGGCGCCTTATCTGCGTGGGTATGCCCGAGGACCAGATCAAGCTGCGTGTACAGGACCTGGCGATGCGCAGCGCGCATCTGTGCAGCAGCCACATTGGCAACAAGGTCGAGGCGCTGAGCATGCTCAAGCTGGCAGCGGAGAAGAAAGTCGAGCCCTGGATCGAGCTCGTGGACATGAAGGACTGCTCCAAGGCCATCGAGCGTGTCTCGAAGGGTGACAGTATGTATTACATGGTGTACTAACGCGGCAGTCCGCTACCGCTTCGTGCTCAAGCAGGACCTGGCATGAGCCTGTGGATTAGTCAGTCATAGAGCCACATGGCTGTCGGACCTCACCGGCTTCTTCGGCCGAGGACGAGTCGCGGCGAGGCCATCGCTGGGAGCCCGCGATTCCTCGCCTGTGTGCGACTCGATCATCATGTTCCGTCCCTCGCCTGCTGCTATGGGTGCGTTCCGCGCTACCTCGCGTGCTGCTTCCCTCAAGCCGTCGTTCCAGCCCCACGTCGGCACGATGTACGTACTACTAGCCAAGGCATCAGGTGCTAACTATGCAGCAACGCGCAGTACGCCTTCAAGTGCGTTTGACCCTCTGAGCAGACATACTGACCACAGGTGGGTCCCCTCGCTGTTCTTCTGGGGCGCCACGTCCGGTGTGCTGGTGACGCTGGCGCTTAGCGGTGTTCCTCTGTTCAAGAAGGACGTTCTGCTGAAGACGCCTGTGGTACGTATTCTCGCAGCTGCATAGACAGGATCTGACACAATGCGCGTGCGCGCTGCGGTTCATTTTTCAGGCTTCGTTCTACGAGGGTATGTACATGGTCACTGACAGTCCAGACAAGACGCCCGACAGCGACAAGCCCTTCTAAACTGGATAGGTCGTACGTACATGCACGATCCCATCTTTGCACATAGCTAGCGTCGCGTTGTACGCGCAGCATGGTGGGATAGCGTCGCTGCCTGTGGGCCGCGGATAAATGTTCCGCCTTTTGTCCGTTTGCGGACAGTAATTTTAATTTATCCACTTGGACCCACAGGTTGTCTCGCGGCCCGTGCCTCGCCGCCTCGTGTGTACAGTCACAGCGTCGCTGCACCGATCGCGCGTCTGCTATATTCTCATCTGACGGCATCCTAGTATCGATCGGTCCTGATGCAGCCCATTCGTGCGATCACCGAGACGCTGCTGGACCGCAATGCCTCCTGGTCGCAGGAATTTGTCACGCAGCAGCCTGAACTGGCGGAGGCCCTGCGCGGCGGCCAGCACCCCAAAGTTTTTTGGATCGGATGCAGCGACTCCCGTGTGCCCGAGAGCGTAGTGTGCAATGCGCGCCCCGGCGAGCTCTTTGTGCTGCGCAATGTTGCCAACCAGTTCCATACCTACGACGACAGTGCTGTGAGTGCCCTCATATTCGCTGTACAGGCTCTTGGCGTAGAGCACGTCATTGTTGTGGGACACACGAGCTGCGGTGGCGTCGCTGCGGCTGTCAAGCAGGTGCTCCATGAGCAAGAAGACAATTTTGAGCCACTGCCCGCGTCGGCCCTGAGCAGGCACCTGACACCGCTGACGGAGCTCGCGCGCTACCTGCGCGCGCGCGTGCGTGAACGCCATACAATTCCTGGTCCCGAGATGCAAGAGCGCCTTGTTCCTCTCCTGACTGAGGCCAGTGTGCGCAAGCAAATCCAAAACATTGTTGACCATCCTGTGATCCAGGACAACTGGCGAGGCAAAGTATCGCCACTGAGCGGCAAAGTCAACCCCCGTGTAAAGATCCACGGCTGGATCCACAACATCCATACCGGCCGCCTGCTCGACCTGAACATCACTGTGAACCCCCCGCCTCTTCCAGACAATGTAGAACTATAAATCCCCCCAGCGAATGCCGCCTCCTTTGCCATGCCGCGTCGGATCCTCGAGCCACTCATTTGCCTTGGCAAAGTGCCCGTTGCCAAAAAAGCCGCGATGTGCGCTCAGCGGCGAGGGATGCGGCGACTTGAGCAGCAGCACATTTGGCGTTTTCTGCGTGAGCACGCACACGTACCTCGGTCACACCTGCCTCCGCCAGGGTCTTGGCAGCGGGTAGACCCCATGCGAGGAAGACGACGCCCTTGCTAGGGCCGCTGTCCGCCCCTGCGTGTCCCTGGCTCGCAAACATGGACGCCAATGGTCCACTGCCGCCGCCCGTGGCCGCCTTGAGTACGACCTTGAGGATCTCGCGCGTGAAAGGCTCCCAGCCCCGGTTGTGGTGTGATCCCGCTGCGCCTGCATTCACGGTCTGCTGTCAGCGCACTCTACGCACCAGGCACGCATTGAGCATGAGCACGCCCTGGCGCGCCCATCCGTCTAGGCATCTTCGTCAGCTCGCCGTACGTACCCATGCGAGGGGCGCTGAAAGTCGGGAAACTCTGTCTTGAGCTCCTTGTAGATATTCTGAAGGCTGGCCGGCACCGCCTTGCCCATCGGCACAGAGAACGAGTGGCCGCATGCCTGTCCTGGCTGGTGGTAGGGGTCCTGACCCACAATCACTACCTTGACCTTTTCGAGCGGCGTCGTGCGGGACCAACTGTAAATCAAGTTGGGCGGCGGGTAAATCGTCTTTCCTGCCTTTTTCTCTGCATCGAGGAATGCCTTGAGTCGCGCGAACGAGTCCTGGCGCATAGCCGGCTCCAGCCGGTCGAACCATGCCTTGCCCATCGTGGTCCGCTCCAGGAGGAGCGGATCCTCTTTTGTACCTGCATAGGGATGTTGGTACACGGGCGGTGCTTCCTTGGCGGCGGCAACCGGCGCCTTGGCCGGGGGCGCGTGCGCCTTGGGCGGCGACGACAGACGCGTCTTTTTGACGCCCTCCGATTCCTCAACGGCGCGGATCAGGTCGTCGGCACTTGTATCAAACTCATCAAACTCATCAGCACTGGGAGACAGTGCCCGCTTGACCGGTGGCGATCCCATTCTTCGCACTGCGTAGCGTGTCAGGCGCGCACACAAAAGGCGCATATGGTGACACGCGTCGCGCGTCGCAGGTCGAGACCTCCACGTGGCTCGATCGAGCTTGCTCATGACGCCGTGGGTCCCGCTGGAGGCGAATCCTGAGCTGTTCAGTGAGTGGTGCGCCGCTCTGGGCCTGGACCGAACAAAGTATGCATTCCACGATGTGTTTGGCCTAGATGAAGAGCTTCTCGCGACGGTGCCAGCCCCGGTTGAGGCTGTGCTCTTCCTGTACCCACTCACGCCTGCGACCGAGGCGGAGCGTGAGCACGAGGACGTGGCGCCGGACGCGGACCTGCTCTGGTTCAAGCAGACTATTGGGAACGCGTGTGGCACTATCGGCCTCCTGCACGCGGTCGCCAATTCGCGTGCTCGCGCGGCACTCTCTGCTGGCTCGCCTCTCGCGACTCTGCTCGACGAGGCGCAGTCGTTGGCGCCAGAAGAGCGCACGCGCCTCATTGCCGAGAGTCAGGCGTTGCAGCAGACGCATGCGAACCTTGCCGCACAGGGCCAGTCAGAGGCACCTGCAGCCGAGGAGGACGTGGACTTGCACTTTGTCGCCTTTGTGCGCAGCGCGTCCGGCGCGCTCATCGAGCTGGACGGCCGGCGGTCGGGACCGGTCGTGCGTGCCGCCCATGTCCCTGAAGGGGGCCTCCTCCCCGCGACAGCGCACTTTGTGCAAACGCACTACATGGCCCGCCATCCGGACGCTGTGCAGTTTAATCTGATGGCCCTAGGCCCCGCTGTCTAATCCTACTTCTGGAGCGCACGAAGAAGAAGCTCTGCTTCCTGCTGTGTGCGCTGTGCCTGTTCCAAGACACGCGCACTCATCGCCTGGTACGGGCCCTTCCACGCGGGCAGCATCTCTGAGCCAGACGTGCCCAGCTCGCGGCACACCTGCTGAGCACGCTGACTCGCGCACCACAGCCACTCTTGCGATGCGGCATGGGGCCCGTGGCGCACAGGCGCTGCGTCCATCGAGAAATAATCAAGCGGACGCACTTGGCGCCTCGAAGCGCGACCCAGCCAGTGGGACAGCCTGGGCCACCACCCCGCGGAGACGGCGGGCTCCTTGTGCAGGGCATACAGCGTCTCTGCGACGTGCATCGCAAGGACCGCCTGCCTTTGCTGGATCCATAGCTCTTGCAGTCGTTCGGCCGTGCCAGCCACGCCCTGGCCCACCGTAGACGTGTTTGCGAGGCGCAGCGCCGCCAGCTGTATGCGCAGCGCTTCCTCGAGTGGCGCGCGCTCCGTCTCTGCGGCCGTTGCCTGGCGCACATGCAGCGTCGAGAGCGCCTGCAGCGTCTCGATCGACTGCCGCGTCTCGAGCGGTGTGAGCGGCAGCGACTCGCGCGCGAGCAGCTTGTCGACAGTCGCACGAAGGGTATCGTGCGCGCTCTCCTGCATCGCGCGGTCCATCCACCGGACACTCTCGTCCCACTGGCCCAGCCGGCTGCACTGTGTGGCCAGGCGCGTTGCCAGGGAGCGGCGCAGGACGGGGTCCGACGACGCGTCAAACAGTTTTTCGCATGCATTGGCCGCGCGAGTTAGCGCCATGGGCGAGCCCATTTTCTCGCGGATATGCGCCAGCCACAACTCGAGCGAGACGGCTGTTGGGTCGACGGGTGTGCCGGGCTGCGCAAAGTCGGGTACAGACATGTGGCGCTTCTCGGCCAGGTCGACAGCGCTCGCAAGGAACGTCTCTGCCATAGCGAGGCCATTGTGGTCGAGTGCATCGGTGGGGACGGGGCGTGACGAGCCACCGCCGAAGAGAACGCCAGGGGCGATGCCGCCACCCCAGTGTTCGGCCATCCATGCCGCCCGCACAATGTGCCGACCAAATGTGCCGAGGCGTGGGTCTGTGTGCCGCATGTGCAGCAGGGCGTCTGGCCGGTCGTCGGCGGCAAATTCAAAGTCATTGTCCATGGCGTCCCCGCTGTGGAAATCTTGGGATGCCGCCTGCGGCATAGACACCCGTTCCACGTACTGGTGCATCCCCTCCCACGACGCCAGCGTGACGCCGCCGACGACCAGGGCAGAGCCTAGCAGGATCCGCGTGATGCGCGAGGCGAGGGCGATCGTTTCGATGACAGGATCACTAAGCACTCGCGCCGCATACGAGAACGTCGAGTTGCTCCGTGTGCTGTATGCTTGGAGACGCAGGGGCCGGCCGGCGCGAAGGGCCGCGCGCCAGGCCATGGTAGCTGGGAGAGGGCGACGTCGCTAGATCGGGCACACGTGCAGTCTCCCGATCTCTTCCACCCTCATGTCGCTGTTCAAGAAGCTCGACCCCAAGGCGGACCTTGGCACGCCGAGCTCGCTCAAGTCGTCTGTGCAGCGCGGAATCCGCACCAAGCTTCTGGATCAGTATGCATCGACGCTAGGTGCTGATGACGGCGCTTTGCTCGAAAAGATTTGGCCGAAGAAGGAGCCCATCACCTCGGCCAAGTTCAAGTGCGTGTGACACACTAACGACAGGCGTGAACATGTCCAAATCCTGCTGCTGAAGAACATGCCGATCTTTTTCCAGCAGTACGATGGCCCGTACCTCCCGACGCTGCACCTGCTGCACCAGTACCCCGATTTGCTGCCGACGATCCGGGTGGATCGCGGTGCGATCAAGTTCCTGCTCTCTGGCGCCAATGTCATGGCGCCAGGTCTGACGTCGGCGGGCGGCCACCTGCCGGACCCGTCGCAGGGCGAGACGCCCCTGGCGAAGGAGACGCCGGTGGCGATCCACGCGCAGGGCAAAGAGTACGAAGTGGCCATTGGCGTGCTACTCATCGATACCGAGGAGATCCGCGCGCAAGGCAAGGGCGTAGCTGTGGACAATGTGCACTACCTCGGCGACGACCTGTGGTCGATCTGCTCGAAAGGTGGGCTCTCGTAGATACCCTAGGCGGCCATGTGCAGGCCCAGCACGCGCGCCACAATGGCATATTCTTTGGTCAGTTGATCGCACGTACTCTCGGCGGCCTCCTCGATGCGCTTCTGCGTGCTCTTCCCCTCGCCATGGCCCGCCTGCAGGTCCACGCGCAGCAGGATCGGGTTGGGATTGCTGGCGAGCGTGTGCTGCATCTCTGCGGCGAGCTTGAACGAATGCGCAGGCACGACACGGTCGTCGTGGTCTGCGCACGCAAGGACCACGGTCGGGTACGTCTTGGTCGCACGCACAGTGTGCAGCGGCGAGTAGGTCATGTTGTAGTCGAACGCCTTGCTGTCCTCCTGCGGATTGCCATAGTCAGCCGTCCACGCCTTGCCGATCGTCCACAAGGGGAACTTGATCATGTCGTGCACACCGACATCCGCGAGCGCAGCGCCAATACCGTGCTCCTCCGCACACTGATTCACCACGGCGCCGACACCCATGCCGCCATTGCTGCCACCTGCAATCGTGATGTGGCCCTTCTTCGCGTACTTGTGCTCATGGAGCCAGCGGCAGGCGCCCAGCACGTCGTCAAACACGTTCTGCTTGTGGAAGAGGCGGCCTGCATCGTGCCACTTGTCGCCATACTCACCGCCCCCGCGCGCATTGACAAAGGCGAGCACGCCGCGGTACGACGCGACCCACGTCATCATGGACGGCGAGAACGTAGCTGAGTTAGCCATACAACGTACGAGTAATGGGAATATTAAAGCCACCGTAAAAGTACACAAGCGCCGGCGCCGACCCATCCAGCGGCAGGTCCTTGGGGTGCGTGAGGAACATGGGGATCCGCGTGCCATCCTTGCTCGCAAAGAACGTCTGCGTCGAGACGTAGTCGTCCGCCTTGATGCCCGCTACGTGGGTCGTCGAAAACTCGGCCACCGACGCGGGCGGCACCGCTCGGTCGCTCTCCACGCCCTCCCACGACACGCGATCGATGCGGCCAGGGTTCGCAAACGACACCGACGACACGAACGACTCCTTGTGCTCGCGGCGTCCCGTGATCTGGCCAATGGTGCCGACGAGCTCCGGCATGAGACGCTGGACCTGCGCACCCGAGGTCAGGTCGTACACCCACAGCTCGTCCTTCACGTCGCGCGAGTATACGACGAGCATCTTGTTGTTGTCGATCACCGTGGCAGTGGTCAGAATCGCACTCTTGTCCTCCGGCACCACGTCGCGGTACTGCGACACGCCTCCTGTCAATTGCGATACATGCTCCACGGGCTCGCACGCCGACGGGTCGAGGTCAAAGGACACAATGCGGTAGTTGGGCGCGTCCTTGTTGGTCAGCATGTAGAAGCGGGGGCCGTCGTTCGCAATGTACTCGAGCATGTACTCAAACTTGGACGAAATGGCCTGCCACTTCATCTGGCTCGACACGCCCTCCTGCAGCGACGCAATGTAGTAGCGTTCCTTGTTGTCCGTGTCCTTCGAGTTGCCCAGAATGCACCAGGCACCATCGTCCGTGACCTCACAGCTCCACATCGAGCTGCGCGTCACTGGATCCTTGCCCACGACGAGAATGTCCTCGGACTGGGGCGTGCCCAGGCGGTGGTAGTACAGCTGTGCGTCCTGATTCGCATCCATCTCCGTGCCCTTGTCCTCGTGCTCCGTCGCAGGGAAGCGCTGATAGAAAAAGCCCTGGTCGTCGTGCGTCCAGGTGATGCCCGAGAACTTGATGTTCTCCAGGACATCCGGCAGTCGGTCATCACCACCCTCCGTGCCGGGCGAGCACGAGAGCATGGGAGAATCGGTGGAGCGGAGGAAGATCTTGAACCAGTCTGAGCCACTGCGCGAGATGCCGTACGCGACATAGCGGCCCGTGTGCGAGAACGAGGTCCACTTGAGGGCCACGGTGCCATCTTCGCTCAGCACGTTCGTGTCAAAGAACAGTTCACCGATCGGCTTCTTCGTCGCGGGATCGCGCTGCGCAGCATCTATCTGCGCACGCGTCGCACGGTAAATCTGGCTCTGGGGCGCAAGGCCCGCATTGTACGAGTAGTAGTAGCGGCCATCCGGCTTGAGCGACGGCGCGCTGGTACGCTCAAAGTCCCAGTTTTGCTTCAGGCGCCGCTGCAGCTCAGCCTTATCGGGACACTCGGCCACAAACGACGACGTATAGTCGGCCTGCGCGCGCGTCCACGCCGCGGTCTCGGCGCTCTGGGAGGGCGGGACCTCGAGCCAGTCGTACGGCTCAGGCACAGTCACTTGGCCGTGCTGAGCACTCGCGTACGTGGTCGACGCATCACTGCGGCGCGCAGCCGGGTAGGGAACCGCACTCGGCGTCCAGGTGTGTGTAGAAGCAGTCATACGGGGCAGTCGGGCAGCAGAGAAGACGCGGGTCAGTCGCGATACACGCCCCAGCGACATGCAAGTGGAGAACCTATGGGTACCGTGGCGGTGCTCCACTATGGTCTAGGCAAAGCCTTGGCCGGAGCGCTGCTTGTGGCGCTTGTGGCCCTTGTTGTGCTTTTTCGAGCTGGAGCGCATATCCTCCAGCGGCGCCTGCGTGCCATCGCCGAGGAGGCGGCCTACGGGCGGCATGCGCCGACGGCCCTTGGTGTTCACGCCAACATTCGCGCTGGTGCCGAAGAACGCTTGGTCCAAGTGCGAGCTCTTCGACGACTCGGCCGTCACGGGCCGGTGGCGGGGGTCGGATGGAAGGGACTGTTCGTGTGTGTGGTGTTCCGGAAGCATCTCGCGCATGTGCTCCCGCTGTGCCGCGTTGAACTCGTTTGCATCCACGCCAGGCGGAGGGTGCGCAAACAACAGCCGGGCATTGATGTAGTCTTTGAGCACGTAGCGTGCAGCGCGCGACTCGTCTGGATTGCCCTGACCCTGGCGCACGAGTCCGCGCGCGATGGCGTAGGCCGTCAGGACCTCAAGTCCGGTCGGCTCGCCCGTTCCGCCCTCTTCGCGGCTGAGCGTCGGCAGCGCCATGTTGTACGTGCGCATGAGAATGTCCTTGGGAATTCGCTGAGCCACTAGCTCAGCGGGCGCCGTGTACTCGCGCATCTGATCGATCGGCAGGATCCCATCGCACACGAGGTCGGCGGCCGAGGTCGAGAACTGCGGAAACACCAGACCCGGGCAGTCGCAAATGATGGTCGTGGGACTCAGATGGATCGTCTGGAAGTGCTTGGTCTTGCCGGGAGTCGCACTCACCGACACCTTCTTCTCGCCAAGTAGGGCATTGATCGTGGACGACTTACCGACGTTCGGATAGCCCACAAAGCCGACCGTGAGCTTTTCTGGCACACCCTCGTTCGGCAGCGTCGGATCATCGCGGCGAAAGAGGGACAGTTCAGGGGCGCACTGTAAGAACAGCTCCTCCAGCTCCAGCACGCTCAGGATGCGCGATGGGTCATCGTGGAGCACCAGGGTATCGCGCACAGCGTCTGCTGCGTCGTCGCGCTGGTCCGTCTCGCGCGATATCTCTTCCGACTCTTGCTCGTCTTGCCGCCGCGCAGCCTCAAACTGCGCATCGCGCTGTGCCTTGGCCAACTGCCGCGCCGTTTCGTCGGCGGCGCTGAAAAAGGCAAATGTGACGTTCTGGCGCGCAAAGTAGTCGGCCCACGCTTTCCGCTGCCCCTCGTCCAGCAGATCCGCCTTGTTGATCAGCAGCAGTGTCTTGCGAGGGCCCACATACGAGTTCCGGTCTTCCACCGCAGCCATATCGACGGGGTTGGCCGGCATGCTGTGCACGTACTTTTCCAGGTCCTCACAGCGGAAGCGCAGCGGGTTGCGGGCGTCCACAATCTGCACGAGGAGCTGACTGCGCTCAATCACACGCCACAGCTGGCGCCACACCTCCAGGTTGCGCTCGAACGGCGTGAGAACGAGGCCGACGCCATCCTGCAGTTCCGCGAGACCACGGCGCCAGTCGAGGAAACTGTCTTTTTCTGCGCGCTCCAGCTGAGCTGGCGTCGTATTGGCATCCCACACAGGCCGGCGCGGTACGCGCAGGCGGTCCTTGTTCTCGCGATGGTTCCGGAGCACCTCTTCCTCCTGCTGCGGCGTCAGCAGATAGGGGTTGTGGCGCGTTCGCGACGTGTTTGGAGCGGAAATAACCTGGATATTTCGTCTCTCTGCAGTGAAATCCGCATCAGCCATCTGCGCCGTATTGAGGAACTCCTCCAGAGCGCCCTCATGTGTCACGGACTGCAGCTTTGTCCACTTGGGCTGGCCCACATGCGTATCGGTCGTATGGAATTCGGACTGGTTCCGGTTCCTGGACTCTTTGGCACGACGATTGATAATCGCATGCCCCAAGCCCACGCGGTTCTTTGACTGTGGGAGCGGCATACTCGCCAGCCACACTCGCAAGTCGTCAGATCGGCTTGCCACGGCCCTTTTCTCGCCGCTGAATCACGTGTGGAGGCCAAAAATTTGGCGAGCCACATCGCTTCCTCGCCGTTGGTGCTGTCGTGCACGTATGGGCAGCGACAACCAGGCGCATGTGCGCCTTCTGACGCTTCTCAATGTTCATGCAGCGCATCCACGTTCTGAAGATGATATGGATACCACGTCGGCGAAGCGTAAGCGCGTATCTTCCGTCGCCCCTCGCGCTGCGCCCGCAGCGCAGCGGCCCAAGCCGACTGAAGCGCCGGCGACCGCGGCGCCGGCCGAGGGCGAGCCGGACGAAGTCCTTGTGGCGGCCGACGATGAAGATGATGATTCAGAGGACACGGATGCGTTTCGTTGGCATTTCGGCGCTGAATCGGAGGCTCTTGCGGCGGTCGATCCAGACTCGCTGCAATGGTCCTCGCCGGTGCATGTGCCTGCGCTGGGTGGCGCGATCGTGACAAACGTCCAGAAGAAGCGCGAGGGAGCGACGCGACCTGTTTCGCGCCCACATGCGCGCATCTGGAGCGCCTTCCAAACGCAGCGCAAGCGGGGCCTCGGGCCGCGGCAAGCCGAGCTGCTGCCGCTGCTAGGACAGTACAAGGATGTGTGGCACTCGCGCGTACCGATGGACGAGCATGAGGAGCTGCGCCAGATCACGGCGATGCATGCGCTCAGCCATGTCACCAAGACGCGACAGCGCATCCTGAAGGACAATGAAAAGCTGGCCAAGGCGGCTGCTGCGCAGGCCGAGGACGATGCGAACGAGGACGAGGACGAGGAGCTGCCCGAGCTGCGTGACCAGGGATTCACACGGCCCAAGGTGTTGCTGCTCGCACCGTTCCGGCACACGGCCAAGCTGTGGGTCCAGTACCTGATGACCCTCTCGGCTTGTGAGCAAGTCGAGCAAAAGTCGCGTTTCTTCGGTGAATTTTCGCTGCCGCCTGGTGCCATCGACAAGCTGGCCGATCCAGCGATGGCGAGCAAGTATCCAGAGGACCACCGGCGCACCTTTCAAGGCAACATTGACGACAACTTTAAGCTGGGTATCAAGCTAACACGCAAGACCTTAAAGCTCTACAGCCCCTTTTTCGACAGCGACGTGATTGTCGCGAGCCCGCTCGGATTGCGCCTGCTCATCGAAAAGGAGAAAAACGCCGACTATCTCTCGTCTATTGAGGTCTTGCTGATCGACCAGGGCGATGTCATGCTCATGCAGAACTGGGACCATGTCAAGTTTGTTGTGGAGCGGCTTAATGCGATTCCCAAGGAGGCGCACGACACCGACTTTTCGCGCGTTAAGCCGTGGTACCTGGATGGACATGCGCCGCTGCTGCGCCAGTCGGTGCTGTTCACCTCTTTTGATGCGCCCGAATTCCGGCACCTCTTCCACACGTTCCGCAATGTGGGCGGCCGTGTCCGCACCTCGTCTTTGCCGGCGGACCATGTGCCTGCCATGTCGCTGATCACGCCCGGCGTGCGCCAGACATTCTACAAGTTTGACTGCTCGAACGCTCAGGGCGAGGCGGACCAGCGGTTGCAGGCATTCCAGCAAAAGATTTGGCCGCTTCTGCGTAAGTCGGCCGTGAGTGCGACGCACACCATGATTGTGATCCCCTCCTACTTTGACTTTGTGCGTGTCGAGGACATGCTGCGACGCATGGACCCGCCCGTCTCATACACGACGCTAAGCGAGTACTCGACGAACCGCGATATTTCCCGTGCGCGTGAGGCGTTCTTCACCGGCAAGAAGAGCTTCCTCCTGGTCACAGAGCGCTTCCACTTTTACCGGCGCTACCTGATCCGCGGCGCCGTAACGATCGTATTCTATGCGCCGCCCGAGCACGCAGCATACTATCCGGAGTTCATCCACGCACCGCTCTCGTCGCGCGACGCATCGGCCGCGCCGGTTGATGCGGCTGATCTGCAGGTGTTTGTGCTCTATGGCAAATACGACCTGCTGCGCCTCGAGCGCATCGCTGGCCCATCCCAGGCCCGCAGCATGGTCACAGACGGCCGCCCCTTGTGGCGCTTTGTGTAAAGGGTATCTTAGGCTAGGGTCAACACACTATGGCGCACATTCGGCGCGACAGCGCTGGGCCACAGCGCAAGGAGCGGCGTTACCAGCTCCGCTGCTCCGCCGCACGCATGCACCTGCGCGAGCTCAGCGTGCACAAGGGAGAGAAGGTCCTCGGCGAGCGCTTCGTAGGCGCCGCCTTCGCTCGCACTCCACGGCAGGGCATGCGCGCCGACATAGTACACGGCCCAGCGCAGCAGGTTGCCGGCCAAGCCACACAAAACTGCCGCGATCCGCTGGCGCGCCCGGGGGACATCAGGGTGCATAGGCGCGCCAGGAATTGTTGGCGGCGCGCGCAGCACGGTGCCGAGCGCCTGCACATGACTGGCAAACACATCCATGTACGCTTGGATCAGCGACTGGAAGCGCCGCTGCTGCGGGTCGAGCAAGTAGGACACCTGCTCACATAGGGCCAGCACTGCCTGCGTCTCTTCCGTGCTGAATGGGTCATATGCGCCCAACTCTGCCAACGTCATGAGGCGCGGTACCACCGCGCTTGATACGAGTGTGGCGAGTGCCTCATCGTCACCGCCCTGCGGCACCGACGCACGATCCACATAGGCAGAAAGACCTGCTTCCCACGCGAACCCATCGAGCCCACTTGGCGAAGTTCGGAGGACCACAGTGCCTGGCTCTGTTGCCATGCACCAGCCGGGGTCCCAAAGGGCCAGCTCGTAGCGCGCCCAAAAGTCCCACGTATTTGCTAGGGCCAGGCCGCCCCAGGCCAGATCGTACTCTTTGGGGAAGCGCGAGCGCCACTCGCCAAAGCGCTGCACGAGTGCGCCAGGGGTATCGGCGGCCGGGTCTTGAAACTCGAGAGCTTGGACATCGGCCATGACATGGGCATGCTGGGTATACAACTCCTCCTTGGCCGCGGTAAACGACCCCTGCTCTTCCGCACTGAGCCACTGCACACTCGTATCAGGTGGCACGGCAGTCCGCGCGCGCGCCTGGCGCACAGGACTGTTCCACGCGCCATCCGCGTCCACCAAGCGCACATGCTGCGCGGCGCCCGTGCGGGGGACCCACAGCGACGTAGGCGACACGCCATAGACGAGCGCAATATCGTCTTCCATGGCCTGCATGCGCGCGCGTTGCCTCGTCACAGTGCGATCTGCGAGAAGAGCCATCGTATTGTGTTCGAGCGTCTCCAGGAGGGGCATCTTGGCATCGAGAAACGCCGCGACCGTCTCGACAAAGCTGTACAGCTCTGTGAACCACGCTGAGCGGCCCTCCAATTCCTCTGCCTCGGACTTGAGAGTCGCCTCTTCCTCCTCGATCGCCTGGAGCGACGTTTGTGCGTCCTGCGCCAGCTTGGCATGCTCCGAGGCCTCGCTGTCGAGCTCAGCCTTGCGCGCCTCGAGGCGCGCCAGGCACGAGGTGGGCGTCGGCAGGGCTGATACGCGCGGCACAGCCGCCGGTACATGCACTTCTCGGAGCTCTGCCTCGGCATCAGGCCGCGTCGGCCGCGCACCACTGTCCATGCGGCTCAGCTGTGCGCGTTCCCATGCATCCTGGTCCTCCATGTCTTCGTCCATGTGCTCTTGCTCGGCATGGGCCTGTGCTGGCAGAGCGTCTGCTCGCATCTCAAAGGCATCCTCGTCGTAGATGTGGGTCGTTGCAGAAGGCCCTGCGACTGGCTGAGCGGTTGTCATTCGTGGCTTGCGCACCACGATCGCAATGTCGGCCTCATCGTCGGGGTCGCTACCGCCCGTGCCCTCCACCGACGCAATGAGGCTCTTCATGTGGCGCCGCCGCTCGAGCTTCTTCTTTCGATCGGCCTGACGACCCAGCGGTATGCGTTCGGTGGCGCCGGTGAATTCGGCAAACTCATCTTCGCCACTGCCCACCTCATCTTCTTCACGGAGGAGACGCGACTCTGGATGCGGCTCGTCCTCCATCGCATCGAGGCGCTCTAGGGCCTGGCTGGACCCTGGGCGAGGCGCGTCCAGGGGAATAAAGTCGTCCGAGTCTTGTGCGTGGATCCGCCGCGCGGCCTCCCGCCGCATCTGCTCGCGTTTGCGCTTGGCTGACAACACTACATCCGGTCCTGCAATCGCACCATGGTTGCCTTGGTCACCATAGCGCTGCTGCAGCTGCTCGCGCCACGAGCGCTCGGACGCCATTGCTCTGCGCCCACGACGTCTGCGCGTGGAGTTGGCTTCTCCACCTGAGGGACTGATTTCACGTGACACCAGAGACCTGTAGGGTGACCTGCGAGTATCTTCCACATGCATAATCCGTGCATATTCGTGCCAGTCAGAAATGCAGCTGGCACAAGGGGTGTGCAGATGCCACAGTTGCATGCCAGGACCCAATATGTGCAGCTCATACCTCATTGCGCGTAGCGCATCACCCTTCTTTTCCACGTCCCGGCGTACGATCCCCCTTCCACCATGGTTCGAGGATTCGCAAGTCCGCTGAGTGGCAAGTGCGTATACGACCATCGTATGTTCTAACCGTGCAGGCCGGGCATCGGCATGATTGTCGCCATCTGCGCCACCTTCCTTGCCATTGTGGGCTGGCTCACTGCATTCATCAGTCAGTGCACGGCCGAGTCGAACAGCAACCTGGACCGCGGCGAGCGCCACGTCTGGTTCACCATCTGGGTTGAGCTTTACCTGATTGTGGCTATGCCCATTTTCCTGTTCATGGGCGTGAAGCGCCTGTTCCTATCCATCGTCGCCTTCCTGATCATCGGTACTGGCATGTCCGTCCTGGGCGCCGACGTCGGCCTCTACGCTGACGAGGGCAGTCTCGAGGGTATGGGTGCTGGCTACCTGATTCTGGCTTTCGCTAATATCCTGGCTCTTATCTACTTCTGCATCTTCTACGAGGGCGCCTTTAGCGGTCTGGAGGACAAGGGCGTCTCGTTCGGCAATGGTGTCGGAAGCTCGACCGGCGCTGGCGGTGTCATTGGCACCTTCTCGGGCAGTGGCCTGCGCAACCGCTTCAGCATGGGCAAGGTCAACCCGCTGAAGCGCAACTCGGCTGGCGTGCAGAACCCATCGTCCAGCAACTTTGTTTCGAACACAGGTTCTGGCATCAGCTCCGGCATTTCGTCGGGTGTCGGCGCTGGTGTCGGCGCCACTAGCGGCGTCGCGGGCGCTGCTGGCTCAGGCATCAACAATGTGTCGTCGAGCGTCGGCAACTTGGCCTCGCCCTCGGACCGCCATGGCTACGAGGGTGCACCTGGAGAGGTGGCCATTGGTGTTGGCGCCGCTGATGAGGGCCCGAATGGTATCCCGGCCGATGTGGATGCTGGTGTGCCTGCTCACGATACGATGAAGGCGCCCGACCTGAACACCTCGGCGCCCCAGGCGCCCCATGAGACGATGGGTGCGTCTAGCTACCCCCCTGTGTACCCCATGAGCGGCTCGAGCAACCTGGCCCCGCCGATCATGGGCTCGACAGTGGGTACTGTGCCCGGTGCGGCGCCCGAGGCGACGAACGTGCAGATGGACTCGGAGATGCCCGCAGTCCAGCGCGCCGAAGCTCTATACACCTACAAGGCAAGTGAGGATGACCCAACGGAGATTTCGTTTAACAAGGGTGATATTCTGCAGATTGTCGACAGCTCCGGCAAGTGGTGGCAAGCGCAGCGCCCGAACGGCGAGCTGGGCATTGTGCCGAGCAACTACCTCCGCATGCTGTAATGATGTCTCCCCTCCTACTGTCCCTCTTTTCTTGCACTGAGCACCCCTTCATGGCTAGTATACTGTCCCTAGGGAGATGCTGGGCCTCTGGCCCAGTGCCGTGATAGGCGCACCTTCTCTTTGCACACCTATTGGTCACGACATTGCTATCTAGTTTGCGTAGCCATGGCAGTTCTTCAACATGGCATACAAGAGAACTGCGTGATTGTGCACGAATCGGGTCGATGAGCGGTTTCATTGATAAGCATACATCGCAAACTAGTTACATGAGACACCCATGTACCTCACCAAGAGATGCAACTATCATTTAGTGGTCGTCGTTGTCCATGCCGATGTGCTCCAGCTGGTAGACTAAATAGTTAGCCACTCGATGCATCCGAATACGTACCGCTACCGCAGTGCGGGCACCTGTGGTACTTGATGTCCTTCGTGAGCTTCATCCAGACAGTCACATGCGACTCGGCAGGGGAACCAGTGCAGCCGATCACCTGCTCCGAGGCCTGAAGGCGTTAGTCTCTCTCGGCTCCCAAACACGTACCATGCTTTTGACAATAATCGGGTTCTCAATAGTACCAAGGCGATCAGCAGGCAGGGGGTTCATGTCGAAGACATCCACACCCTGGAGACGGCCCATAAGCTCAAAGCGCTCAATACCAGTGCTCTGGTCCTCGTCCGAGGCCAAAGTACCATCCTTGGCACCCTCGCCCTGGATAACAGGCGGCTGGTGCTCAGCGAACCGAAGAGGCGAGGTGGCGATCGCACGGATGGCCGAGCGCTGAGCCACAGCCGAGCGCTGAGCCACGGCCAGGCGCATGGGGGCGCGGAGCGATTGAGTCAGAGTACTGCGAAGGAACGACATTGGTCCTTGGTCGGGAGATTCAGGATGGGAGGACTGGGAGGTGCCCGCCCACGCCGCAAAAACGTCGGGCACGTGCCTTGCCCGGCCCTTGGCCGCGTACGGCCGACTTATTTGTAAATGTACCAAACTAACACGCTCGCGGCCAGAGCGATAGGCATACTCCACTCGCGCCAATTCTGCTCACGGCCCACCCAACGAGCTGATGGACGACGCACCACGCACAACCGGGCTTTTCAGTTCCGAAAAGCCCATTTTGGCACAAGCATGTGCTCTAAGCCTTCTTGCACTCACATGGACTCTTGTTTTGTTCAAGGTAGGCCTGTACCCTATCCCCCTCTTTGCTTTCCATCCATTGCTTGTTTCGCTTGGGCTCTACCTGCTTTTCCAGGGAATCATGGCCCTGCAAAAGGCCCGGGGACAAGATGAGAAAGCTCTTGGTCTTCTTCGTCACAAGATATTGCTCGGCGTGTTGGGCGCACCCTTAGTCACTGTGGGCGTCTATATTATGTGGCACCTGCACGATAAGCCCGGTGCTAAGCATTTCATCTCCTGGCATGGTGTCGTCGGTGTAACCATCTTGCTCGCACTTTGGGCCCAAGGGCTCTTTGGCTTGGCGGCCGTATACTCGCCGCGTCTGTTCTTTGGCACCGAGGCACGGGCCAAGGCCATGTACAAGTATCACCGGTATGTACCAGCTCGGATAACTCATGCGACCAGGCTATGCGGCTATGTATTGGGAACACTCATCCTTCTTGAGCTACTCTTAGCCATTTGGGAGGTCCAGTGGGTTCAAAATGTTACCTATCTCCCGCACCGTATCGTTGCCACAGGACTGGTATTGGCGCTAGGATTTGGCGTATTCCAACATGTGGATGGCGCTAAGCTCGGATGGTAGAATCTGCCCTTTTCACTCCATGGGTATGATGACGCACAAATAGACATTAAACGTCGTGATGGAGCATACATCTTAAAAGCCACGGTATTCGAGCCAGGACTTGACCTCGCGAGCCACATTGCTTCGCAAGAAGATGGTCTTGGGGCCCGCCTGCTTGGAGATGCGCATGAGCATACGCGCATGCACATTTGCGGGATCAAATGGATCGCCCCAGCCAAATTCATTGAACAGGTCGCGGCAAAGGGCCTGGTGTCAGTTTCTTCCACGTACATTCACATCTCCCTCGACTTTGCGGATTTGTGTGATCCACTGAGATCCATTATGACGGATATCTGTATACACGGGGAGGCTCATGCCACCCAGGCCGACGCGAGAGACAAAGTAGGGGTAACGAACCGGGATAGGCTCCGAGCGGCTTGCGGGGGCCTCGGCATCCTCGGGCACAGCGCTTGTGCTCTCCCAACGAGCGAAAGAGAGTGTTCCAGTCATCCTAGGACGACCAGAATGAAAGATTCGGCTTACATGCGCCACCCAGGGCGTTCCTGCTAGCGTGCCGCGCATCTTCGTTGAAAGCAAGTCAAGTATGGCGTTTGCCTTCGCGCAGCGTCAAACTGATCACGTGAGACACCCGCGTACGCCGACATGCCCAGGCTCGATGGCCACGTACGTCCCTGCTACAATGTCGGAGCGTATTCGTGAGCTGGTGGAAGAACCTGCTGCCTTCATGAAGGAGGGCACCCAATTATTGAAGCGATGCACGAAGCCTGATCGCAAGGGTATGTGGATTGAGGCTAACGACTTCACAGAGTTCATTCAAATTTGCCGCGCTGTGTGCACTGGCTTTGTGATTATGGGCTTCATTGGCTACCTGGTGAAGCTGATCCATATCCCTATTAACAACATTGTATGTTTCATGATCGAGAAAGTGATCTGGTACTAACACAGCCGTGATTCGGTGTTTCTACAGCTTGTGTACGTATGACCTGCTTACCATGCAGTGGCGGTGCCTAAGTACCATGGAACGGTCTGGTCTTCTCTGTGCTCCGTAGTTCCCGTGTACGGACGGAGTGTGTTATGGAGTACGCAACGCACACCTCCTGTAGAGCATAGGCACCATGCGTTTGCAACGGCATACGTGGCTGGAAGCCAGAGTTGCCAAGCAGACAATTGGCTCTGCTTGTCGGAAAGCGCGCTACAAACAATGTCGTGGAATGTGCGATGCGCACAAAAAGTTCCTTTTGGTGAGGGTAGCAGAGACTACAGATGCAACGCCATGGTGGGATACAACTACATTGCATGCATCCGTGGTCAGTCAAATGACGTAGGCCGGCATCGGACTACAGCCGTTCATAGAGAGCCAGCGTCATGCACTTACGCCTTAATGACGAAGCGGCGGGTGCCAAAGTGAACGTTCTTCTTGTGCTGGCGCTCAGTGGTAGCCTTGGCCTCGTGCTTCGCGAGCTTGCGGCGCAGAGCACGGGTCTTCTTGGCACGCAGGTCCAGGGGCTGGAACTTCTTGCCCTTGTAGAGCTCACGCAGGTTGGCACGCTGCTTGAGGTTGATCACCGTAAGGACACGGGCAATGTTCTTGCGAACCGTGTTGCTGTCATGTTAGTCCACTGTGATATGACACGTACATGCGAGCCAGCTTGCTGGACGCACCACCGGCCACCTTTTGGACGCGGAGCTGGAGCAGCTCCTTGCGGAGCTCCTCGACCTGGTTCAGCAGGTCCGTCTTGGACTTGTTCTGGAGTTCGTGAGTGCGGACCTTGGCCTGTCGTGTTAGCGTATCTCTCACAGCTGCACCGAGACAACAACATATCACAGCATGAGGAGATGTATATCCACCACGCTGTCTGTCGTGCCCCAGCAGCGGCGCCAACGTACCATGACGACGACACTCGAGAAGAGGGTGGTTGGTGAGGACCCACGGCCGCCACAAAGACCCTCCTTCTACCACACACGTGATCATATCAAAACTAGCATTACACACGTGACTACGTAAATGATGTGGAGGCGACATGCTAGCGACGGCTGGTCAGTGCGCTGGCCTCAGCGGCTCGCCCTGACCGTGTGCTGCGACGTGTTTATGCGACGACGCCCTGGAGGCACGTACTTGGGCGAGTCTGCTGTGTGAATATCAGCGGAACGACAAAAATCCCTTCCACGCGCCGGAAAAGCAGGGACAGGATTCTGTGTTCCCTGGAATTTGACTTGCTCCGCCATGAGCGCGTTCCATTGCGTGAGCATGCGCATCCTGTCGGCGGACGCGGATGTCACTTGCGTACGTAGACGTGTTGTAGGAGACTCTGTAAGAGTCATCCAAGCAATGGCCTCTTTTGCTTGGAGTTGCTTGCGCTGCGCGAGTTGCTGGGCGCGTCCTGGCGCCAATTCGAACGGTGGTGGTTGCAACTGCGGGGAGGGCGGCATGGGCGGCACGGTCTGTGCCATCTTGTGCGAAGAGAACCGGACACCCGTGATTGGTGCGCCACCTTCCCATTCTTGCTCGTTCATAGGTGGTGTCGGCGGCGTGACGACCAGCTCAAACGTGCTATTCTCTGTTGCAATCACACAGTGTTGAGTGCCTTGCATATTTGTGGCAAAAGAAATCTCACCATTGTCGCGGACAGGGTGCTCTGCCGCTTCGCGACTATGGCGCCGCTGTGCCTGCAGCCGGAGGCTCTGGAGAATCGATATGCGGGGCCGCTTCGGTGCGTCCTTCACACAGGCACGTTGTTCTAGCCGTGTTGAATGACCCAATGCATGAAACAGGCGTTGTGCCGCACGGATGCGGTCCTCTGAGCGTGACGTTCCGTGCAGTTTCGACGCAGCGGTGGCGCAGCTTGGCAAGGCGAGACCGTTGTTTTGAAGAAGGGTCGGCTCCGAGTCGCCCATGCGCATAGGCGCGCCGTGCGGCAGCCATGGTCGTTTCGAGTCACGCGTGATGGCGAGTCTGGGCCGCTGAGGCAGGTGCACCCGGGCCCTATCTGTGGGTGCATTGTCGGAGGGCGTCCAGCACTGTGATCTGAGCTTGCACTTGGGCCGTATACTCTGATCATCACTGTCACTATCCGAGCTAGATGCTGACTCGGACTCGGAGCTTTCGGCTGCCTCATCGGTGATGGGCCATAGGGGTGTACGAAGCGCTTGGGGCATAGTCGCCGCAGGCCAGTGCTTGGTGCGCGGAATGTCTGTCGTCATGTCGGAAAATAGGGGTGTCATGATCCTTCATGTAATGGGATGGGGAGGGGCAGGGGAGGGGAAAGGGAGGGGGGGAGAAACGATGGTAGGGGTGCCAAGGGTCCAGCCCGATGGCAGTGTGCTTGCAGGGAGAGGAGGTGTAGCGCCAGGCTACTGAGGGGAGGGGGCGGGTCGGGGAAAGACGTGAGCCAAGAGCGTCGGGTGTGCGTGCCGCTGGCTATATATATGGCGCGGCGCCTCGTGCGTGCAGAGCGAGCCTAGTGTGGATGTTGCCCGTGCGCCCTGCGTGTGTAGAGTGTGCGAGGCCACGCGGCGTCGGCCGAGGGTGCTTTGCGTCAGCCATTCCGGCGTTTGGCTTTGCTGGGTCGTCTCGGCCGGGGGGGCATTGTCGGTGACGGAACGGCTGCCAAACGAACACGAGCCACGACTACGCCCGTTCTGCACGGGAGCTGCCGCCGCTTGTTGTAAATACTCGAGATGCGGAATATCAAGTGTAAGTAAGAGAGAGGGCTAACGCCGCAGGTGTGGTTGTAGGTGATGGTGCCGTCGGCAAGACATGCCTGCTGATTTCCTATACCACCAATGCGTTTCCTGTGCGTATCGGTGAGCTGACGTCCAGAGTGAATACGTGCCCACGGTGTTTGATAACTATACGGCGAATGTCATGGTCGATGGACGGCCAGTGAATCTTGGTACGTACACCCTGCTAATGTGCAGGCCTCTGGGATACCGCCGGTCAAGAGGACTATGACCGACTGCGCCCCCTGTCGTATCCCCAGACGGATGTATTTCTTATCTGCTTCTCAATTGTGAGCCCCTCCAGCTTTGAAAATGCCAAGACCAAATGGTGGCCGGAGGTGTCGCACCACGCCCCCGATACCCCCATTATTCTTGTGGGCACCAAGCTGGATCTGCGGGAAGACCCTGAAATGAACGCCAGGCTGCGCGACCGCCGCATGGCGCCTATCTCGTACTCCCAGGGGGTCCAAATGGCCAAGGACATCCGGGCACTTCGGTACTTGGAGTGCTCCGCTCTCACGCAAAAGGGCCTCAAAAGTGTGTTTGACGAGGCCATCCGATGTGTGCTCTCGCCCAAGCCGGTCAAGCGCCGGAAGGCGAACAACTGCCTTGTCTTGTAATCGCATCGTCGCATGACGGGCCACGTCTCTGCCCGGCGCAGGCGGCCTTCTTGCCTCTAGCTCCCCTATTTCACAGCCTCTCATGTCCATAGGTTAGAATGGTTGATGTGTATGTGCTACACGATGATCAGGTCGCCCTGGCACGACGAGCAGAAGAGCAGGGCATCCTGTGAAAACTGGTGCGAGTGTGTTCGCGCCATCTCGACCTGGTCCTGCACATTGCTCGCAACGCGGTGCTCATCCTGCACGATCGACAGCGTGCTCGTCGGCGGCGCTGGCCCCGCCCCGTCCTCCGCATCGCTGGCCATGCGGGCCCGCAGCATCTGCAGGCTCGCCTGGCGGTGGTGTGCCTGTGACGGCGTCAGCGCCGCATCCCGCCTCATGCGCGGCTTTTCCGATGGCTGCCGTCGCGGCAGAAACTCCCCTGCCTCGGTACCTGCGAGCGACATGCGCGAGGACGACAGGGACGTTGTCGCACTCCGCTTGTGGGCACGGACCAGCGCCGATACTCGTCGCTCCTGCAGTGCGGCTGGAGACGCCGCGTCCGACTGCGCCATGGCGTCCATGGCCGCGCGGTGCTCCGCCTGCAGCGCTTGCAGCGCCGCGCGGTGCTCCCGCTGCAACTCCGTCATGCGGTCCGCATTTGCGCGCTCTGATGCGAGGCGCTGCTCCTGCGCCACTGCGAGCTCGTGGCGACACTGTTCCAGCTCGTCACGCTGTGCCTCGAACTGCGCCTCTAGCGTCTGCTTGGCACCAGCGAGCGTCTCGCACTCGGTCCGCAGGGCCTCGAGCTGTGCACGCGCGTCGGCCAGGTCTGCTGCGAGCCGCTCGGCTTCTGGGTCTGTGGCCCCTAGCGCATCGTCAGGCACCTCGCTGGCCCTGGGCGGGTCCTCGGGCTGCGTCAGCGCAGGGTCATTGTCCTCCTGCGGCGCACAAGGCGGCTCTTCGAGGGCAAATGCATTCGGCGGCGCAGGCTCCGCCGAAGCGTCCCACGACTCTGTGCTGTGCGAGGCAAAGAGGCCATCTACCGGCAGCGTCTGCTCAGGGGCCTCTGGGGCCACTTGCGTCTCTGCTTCGTGCGGAACAGGCGCCTCTGCCTCGTACTCTTTCTCAGCGCGCGATTCGTCCGACTCGTGCTCGGGAATCGGCTCAAGTGTATGGCTATCGCCCATACTGTCCACTGGGCCTGACATGGTCTCGAGCATCTGCTCAGGGTCAAATGCATCAGCGCCTGCTCCATAGTCCACTGCGCCGTCGCCATAGGGCGGGTAGTATTCCGTCTCGTCCAGCGGGGCGGGCTCGGTCTGCGCAGCATAGCCCGGGTCCTGTTCGTACCCTAGCGTGTCTTGTCCATGATATGCCTCGTCGTGGCCATAGTATGCCTCGTCGTGGCCGTAGTATGCCTCGTCGTGGCCATATGGAGCCTCGCTGCTTTCACCATAGTACGTTGGGTCCTCGTAGCCATGGTTCGCCGGCGCTCCGTACGTGTCCTGGTACTCGTGTGCAGGCTCTTCTGGCTCCACGGAAAAGAGCGCAGCAGCCTCCCGCTGCGATGTATCTGCTCCCGGCTCCTGGTCCATACTCGCCTCCATGGTCGCGGCATAGTTGCTTGTGGCCGTCGGGCGCTGTGGGCTCGGCGCGAATAGGTGCTCCATGAAGCGCGTAGGTGGCGGTCTCGGCGGCTCGTCGAACAGGTCGGACGTTGGCGGGGCGTTTTCGGTGCTCGCGTAAAATGGATCTGGCGGCTCGTCTGTCGCCGCAGGCGCGAAGAGATCTGTCACAGGCGCTGGTTCCAGCTCGGGTACAGGCTCTGGCTGGGATGCAGGCTGAACGGGCAAGGTATCCAGCTCGGGCTTTGTCTCTGGCACAGACGCCGTCTCTGGCACAGACGCCGTCTCTGGCAGGGGCGCAGGCACTGCCTCGGGTGCGCCTGGCGCGAGGAACGACTCGTACTCAGCCGTCTGTGCATCCTGCGGCACATTAGACCACAACTCTGATGCAAACGTCGCGCTCTCAGCATCCGCAGGCTCTGCTGGCGGCTCTATTGTGGCAGGCGCGGCTTGTGGTTCGGGCACAGGCGCTGGAGGCGCCTCTGGGACGGCGGGCGCCGTCGCAGACAAGGCAGGGGAACCGCTGCCCTCAAGGACGCGCGACTCGCGCTTCAAGCGCTGCGCCTCGCGGTGCTTGCGCAGCTGCTTACGCGCACGCTCCGCCTTCGCGGCACGGTCGTCCATGGGGAGCCTGGTGGCCTGCGCGTGCGGATTTATCCACGTGACAGATCGCCGCCAGCGGCGCGGCGTCGTGACGAGAAGATTTCCGTCGCTTCTCATGCAGCGGGCGGCGGTGCGGCTGGCCGCCCCGGCCTGGCGGCATGCGCACCCTACCGTGCGGATGCGGGCATGGGCTGGACAGAGAGCGCTGTATAGCGCTGTTTCGATCCCCGAGGCGCCCTTACTGAGCCGACGGCCCTCGAGCGAGGCGCCGAGCGAGGCGCCGGCGCCGGGCCCTGCTGCGCGCCTCGTCTACATGCTGAACAGCGCACAGGCCGTGGCACCTGATATGCTGTGGGACCTCTACTGCCAGGCACTCGATGAGCGCCCTTACGTGTGCGCTGACGGCACGGTGCGGCAACCCCAGCGGCTGGCGCCGGCCGACCACCAGCGCGTGCTGCAGGCGCTGGTGCCGCCGCGGCGGACGTACGTGGCGTACCTGCAGACGCGCGACCAGGTGCGCAAGGTCCGCGATGACGCGCACCTTGATGAGCAGGTGCTCGAGGCGCTTGCTACGGACGCGAGTGCGATTGACTTGTCGACGCCGCAGGCCCTGGCTCCTCTGCCGCCGGTGCGCGGCATGGGCGGGCGCGTGGCGCAGACGCTAACGGCACGTGTACGCACTGTGCTTGGCCAGATCCCGCTCGAACACCGGACGACCGGCGCGTACAACCGCGTGCTGGCAGTGCTCGCACTTGGCGGGCGCTACAAAAACATGCGTCTGCTGTGGGACGATATGGTGGCGGCGCGCGCTGCCGGGTATGCGCAGGCCGCGCCGAACCAGACGACGTGCCACCACATGATCATCGGCCTCGTGCGCAACTTTGAGCAGAAGCTGACGCGCTACAAGAAAAAGTACCGGCGCGAGCTGCTGGCGCCCGCGCACCAGCGACACAAAGTCAAGCACCGGCTCGAGGCGGCGGAGCACGTCCAGGCGTCTGCAGACCTGGCGGCGAGCACGGTGAGCATGCTCCTCGTCGACATCTATGTACAGGGCACTGTACCGCGCGTGCTGACGCTCGACCTGGCGGCGCGCCTTCTGCGGGCTACTGGCAAGCTACCGGAGCTGCTCAACCTGCTGCGCTCCGGCTTTGGCATTGATCTGGAGAACCCCGATACGGCGGCGCCCGCGCTGTGTGCGCCGACGACGCATACCCTCAACACGGTGCTCATGGCGCTCGGCGAACTGGCGCGTGCGCCCGACATGGCTGTGGCCTACGAGCAGATGACGCGTGCGCTCCCCGGCGACGACCGCCGCCACGCCGTGCTGCCGAACAGCACGACGTTCAAGCTGCTGATCCGCCACGCCATGTCGGTGCCCGAGACGCTGCTCGTGTCGAATGCGTCCATCCAGGCGCCACGCTCGCTCCTCGCGCGCCTCTCGAGCGGCCCACAGAGCACGCCCACGATCGGGATCCGCACGAACGAGCAGCGCGATGACGAGATGCTGGCGCGCAGCCGCGGCAAGTACCGTGCACTCGCGCGCGCCTACCTGGACGAGGCGCTGGATATGTATGCGGCACAGCTCGAGCAGATGGCCACGCTCCTGGGCGTACCGATCCCCTCTGGCCTGCATGCGAGCCTGGACGAGGTGCATGCGCGCGCTTGTGAGCGTCGCGCGAGCGAGGCGCCCAGCGATGCGGCATGGCAGGACGAGGCGCTCGGCAGCGCATCGCCTTGCCCGACGCGTCCCGTCTTTTTGCCGCCGCGCGTGCGGCCGAGCGTGCCGCTCCTGCGCCCGCTTCTTGCCGCCGCGCAGCAGCAGCGGTCGACCGGGCAGCTTGTGTGGCTGCAGCAGCGGGCGGACCGCGCTGGCGCTCTGCTCGCGGCTGAGCTGGCCATCCTGTCGCGCGCCCAAGCGTCGCTGGGCGCCGAGCACGCGGCGCTGCAGCCGACGCTGCGTGCACATATCGAGTATGTGCAGCCGCTGTGGGAAGGCATCGTCGCGCTCGGCGATGGGCGTGTGCCCCGCGACCTGGACGCGTGGCGCGAGGCAGAGCGGCAGCGCAATGCGCGGCGCGCGGCCCGTGCGACGACGCGAAAAAGCCGGCGGTCCGGCCGATCGGCGCGGAGTGGCGATAGAACCTTGTAGCTACGAGAGAGGCAAGCCACATACGTCGCAGTCTGTGCTGCCAGGCGCGTTCAAAAACGTGCAGTGAGGACACGCGATGCCCGACGCCTGTGCGTCCGTATCTGCTGCGTCCGTGGGCGCCGGCGTATCGACGGGCGGGGCGGGCGCCTGCTCCTGCGCAATGGCCACGAGCGTCTGCCAGCCGGACGACGCAAGTACGCGCTCCAGTGCATCGCGGGCATCATGCGTCGTGGCTGCGGTACAGAGGCACTGCATGTCCTCGGGCGTCAGCAGCTCGGTTTTGGCGAGGAAGAGGAGCATGTGCCAGTCACTGAGCCAGCGCACGAGGGCCTCGCGCTCCGCGGCATCGGTCACAGCGGGCGACCACGCGCGAACCTGTGCGAGCACGGCGTCGAGGCTCTGGTCGTGCAGGCCCGGCCGGTTCTCGATCGGGAACGCGTGTGACAGGAAACGGGGGTTGGGGTCGGTCGGGAAGCCGTGGGTGCATGTCACAAGCAAGTACTCGACCGGGAAGGTGGGCGCAGCGCTCTCCTTGACGTCGATCTTGTACTCGTTCTTGTACCGGTAAAAGACATCGGGGACGTAGCGCGTATCGACACTGGGCTTGACGCGCACGGTGGTTGGGTGCACACTCGCCTCGAGCATGTCGGCCTCGACCATGCCCATCGCCTGGCCACTGACCTGGTACGCGGCCACGTCGATCACGCCCTCTGGGTTGCCAGACAGCACACAGGTGACAAATTTGCTGTTAAAGGCGCCCGTGCGGCTCCAGCGGCACGCGTTCTTGTGCATCGACTGCCACTGCGCAGCCATGAGCGCCTCCTGCCCACTCATAAAAAAGCTTGTAGCGTGGCGCTTGCACGCCACAAGGCCTGCCTGGCTCGCATTCGTGTGTGTGGGATCGGCCGGCTCAAGGTCCGTAAAGAGGAAGCCGACAATCTCGAGGCCGCACCACCCGGCGACGCGCTGCACAAGCGCCTCGTCGTCCCACGGCCAGCCGAGCGTCAGGCCGTCCAGGTCGCCGGCCTGCGGCGGCTCGGTAATGGCCTCGACGACGGCCTTGATGCCCATCGGCACCTCGGGGTACGGCTCATAGTGCCCCAGCAGGAATCCACACCGCTGCATCGCCGTCTTGCGCCAAATGTCCAGCAGGCCATCGATCAGCGCAGGGTGCGCAAACTCGACATGATCGACCATGCGGTACGGCTGGCGCTGCAGCGTGATCGCCGAGGGCTGGCACTTGGTGCAGATGCCCGCAGGCCACGGCGCATGCTGCCCGGACGGACAGGGCGTCAACACGTGGTACGCCTCCTCGTCCAACGGTGGCACGTATGTCGACGCAGAGGCGGACGTGCCGACACCTATGTTTTGCTGGCGCAGGTACGCATGGAACGAGAGATGCTTGATGGCATGCTCAGTGTGGTACGCCACGTCGTACGGCTCGAGTGGCATGCAGTAGTCGCACATGCCCTTGTCGCCATGACGGCAGAACTGTGCGTCGCGCGCACGCGAAATCAGGCCGCGCTCTCGCGACCAGTATACATCGACCGGGTGCTCCGCGACCGACGTGCTTGGCGCCTCGGTCGTCTCTGCGGGCGCCTCGGGCGCCTCGTACTCGGCGAACAACATGTGCCCATGCCTGCGTCAGAGAGATGCACGTACTTTATACCTAGCGTCTCGAGTGTGTGCCCCGCGAGCGTGCTGGCCAGGCGCCCGCCACTGCCCGGCGCATCGGAGAGCGTCAGGCGACTGCCGTCTGTGTGCAGCGCCTCGGCAATTTGCGCAACGAGGACCGCCGCATCGTCACTGGGCTCAACCTGGAAGCGCAGCTGCCCATCCTTGGACCGCACACGCACAATCTGCGGTGAGCATGCGCCACGTACCATGCTGGTGGCCACACGAGCACCGACGTGCGCTGCCAGGCTTCGTTCGCTGACTAATCTACGACACCAGGCGCTGCAGCGCCTCGTTAAAGTACGGCACATTGTCGAGGTACACGTGGTGGCCTGCGTTCGGCACGAGGGACACGCGCGCGTCGGGAAGCAGGGGCTCCACGGCCATGCCTCCTTCCTTGTCCATCCAGTCGCGGTCGCCATAGAAGAAGGAGATGGGCATGCGCAGCGGCGTGATGCGGTGCACCATGGGGCGCCGCCCGTAGGCGCCCGGCGCCAGCAGGTCTGATAGGCAGTGCTCACTACTCGAGCACCCCAAAAAGATGCCGTGGCAGTACGCATGTAGCGTGTGCATCTCGTGGTCGTCGAGTGCACCGAACCGGCGGCGCGTGTACGAGCCCATGAGCATGGGCCCTAGTACCGTGCTCCAGCGCAGCAGGCTGAAAGGACTCACATTGTGGTCCCATAGGTAGCTAAGCATACGCACGAACATGGGGCTGAAGCGCGCAGGCGCCGAGCGCGGGCTCTTGGAGCTCAGTGCGCCCTCCGGGATACCAGCCGGCGAGACGAGCACGAGGCGCGATACCCGCTCGGGGTGCCGCAGCGCGTAGGCCAACGACAGGTAGCCGCCGAGGCTGTGGCCGACAAGGACCATGCGGTCCAGCTGCATTTCGGTGCGCCACTGCTCGAGCGACGAAACGAAAAAGTCCTCGGACGCCTCGACGCGTGCGTCCGAGCGCGGCTTGTCAGGCATCTTGTACGGCGGGCGCGCCGAGCGGCCCATACCTAGCCAGTCGAGTGCAAACACGCGCGTGTGCGGCAAGCTTGCGACGGCGCCGACATTTTTGAAGAAGAACGCACAGCCGGCGCCGTAGCCATGCACAAACACGACGGGCACCTCGCTCGCCGGCCGCTGTCCTGCGTCGGTGGGCGTACCGATCTCGAGCATGTGCAAGTAGCGCGTGGGGCGCGCACCAAACCAGCGAAATCGGCGCGGCATCCGCGGATCCTCGCCCAGGTCCACAGCGCGCAAGCAGCCAATCTTGCCATTGGGTGCGGCTTGGGTGGCTACCGTGGCGTGCTCGTTGCCAGCGCGCACACGCCCTGGTGCCTGCTCGCTCTTGGCTAGATCATACGCATCGATGATCGCATTGGGGCCATTGCTCTGCACGCTCCGCGCATTGCCCAGCGTTGCTCCACCAAAATAGCCCGTGGAGCGGAACAGGTGCAGCTCGGCTTCGGCCGTCTGCTGCGGTGTCGCAGTCCACCATGCCTTTATAGACGAGAAGATCGTCTGGGGAATCGGACGGATGCTCGAAGGCAGGGACTGCAGTCCTGCATCGTCCAGGATCGGCTCCGACGCTGGCGGCGGCTCCGATGTCATGCACTGGAGCGGCTTGGTCGTGATGTGTAGAGAGCCTCCACACCTCCATGGATCCGGTCGCGCAGGCATCGCTGGACCGCGTGCTCGCGGCGGTCGAGGCCGAGCGCGCCTTGTCGGAGGATCTTCGCGAGCATGCCAGGGCGCTTGACCGGGCACAGCGCAAGGTGTGTGTGCAGCTTGGACAGGTGCATGCGCTACCGCTCTCCGACATCCCGGCGCATCTCGACGTCGTGGCGGCGTCCATGGCCGACGTCCGTGAAGCGCTCGCGCAGCTGGCGGCGCAAGTGCCCGCCCACGAGTTTTACCGCGTACGCATATGTGGCTGATGCAGTGGTGTGATATTTGGGCCGGCTCTGTGCGCAGTGCTGCCTACGCTGCCGCACTCGCCTTTTATCTCGGCACGGGCGGCCTCCTGTCCAAGGAGGGCACGGAACGTGTGCTCGGACGTACGTACGGGTGACTTATCCAGTGGAATCGCTTGCGCCGCACCAGATGCAGCTTACGACAGACGACTACCTGCACGGCCTGATCAGCATGGTCAATGACCTGCCGCGCCTGGCGGTGACGGCGGTGATTGCCGGCGACTATCATACGCCGCTGAGCGTCGTCACACTGGTGAAGCAGGTGCATGCGGCCTTCCAGGTGCTGAACCTGAAAAACGATGCGCTGCGCAAGCGCTTCGACTCGCTCAAGTACGATGTCAAGCGCGCCGAAGACGTGCTGTATGACATTCACCTGCGTGGCCTGCACAAGCAGGCTACGAGCGACGATGCAGCGACGCTCGTGCAGCGCCATGGTGCAAGCGATGCGATGCTCGCTCGTTTGTGTGGCATGTAGACACAGTACGTTTACAGTTCCTACGACTACTCGGCGGTATTCGTATCGTTCTTCGCCGAGTCGTCCATGGTATACGGCACCATGTTGAGCAGTGAGTTGCCACGCGCTGGCAGCCCAGGCATAGACAGAGGTGCATTCGCATCCATAAACCCAGCTGTCTCTACGCCATTGCGCGGCATCATGGTCCGGCTCGGTGACGCATGAGTGGGCGGCGGCGGCATGCCGAGCCCCGCGCCAGGGTGCATGCGCGTATCGCCCATCGACGGCGGGGGGAACGAGTACATGCCGGAGCCCCACTCATTCGGCAGCGTAGGCTTCGGCATGCCCTTGAGCGCAGCACCCGGGCCCATGTTGAGCGACGCATCCACAGGATCCATGCGTCGCACATCCGCCGGGGATGGGCGCATCTGCATGAATGCACTGCTCGAGGGATCGGGCATGCCCATGCGGGGTGCCACGTCCGGGCCCGGGAACGGGACGGCCGGCATGGCGTTGCGGATCGGCACGCTGGTGCTGCGGCCGCGCATCATATCAGAGCGCGGCACGATATCGATCAGAAAGTCAAACAAGTCCGAGCGCGCGATAGCGTTGGCAATATCTGAGCGCTGAATCGTCCGGCGCTTGTTCTCCTCAGCAATCATAAAGGCCCGGCACGTCAGGTCCGCGATAAAGACTGGGTCAGCACACGGCACATACTTTCACACGCGCGCGAAAATAGGATGGGCGCTTCCGCCGAGATCATCTGCATAAGTGAAAGCGACTCACCTTGACTTCGTCGTCGTTCTTCATCACTTTCTTGATGCGCGCAAGCGGGAGCGCGCTGCTATTACCGGTGGGCGCCGAGCCCAGATTAAAAAAGTCGATGGGCTTTCCGTCAGAGTCACAACCGTTTTCGACGAGGTTCATTTGATGCCGCCAAAATTGGCGCTGGAACTGTGCGGGGTTGCGAGAATAGTGCTGGATCAGCGTGCTCAGACGCTCGCCTGGCGGGACATCCGGCAAGAGCCCAAGGCTGTCCACGCCCGCGGCGCCCACCTTGTCCATGTCTACGGCACCCTGCATCGGCAGACCATCGCCTGCAGGGCGCATTGCTCCCGAATCGCCAGGGTAAAATGACATGTCTTACACGGATCCGACACTCCTCCAGGGCGTGATCGTCAGGTGAACGGGCGTTGTCTTTGCGATAGGCTCGCCCGCGTCTCTATCAATCATATACCTACGAGGCCCCTATTACACCTCCACTACCACAAACACGCACCTACGGGGCGGGGGGCTCGATCTTGGTCAGGTGGGGCCCGATCAGCTTGGCCATCTCGAACGAGCTGGGTGTTAGCGGTCGTACATACTCAATGGCCGACTTGCCAAAGAGGCTCGTGAGCTTCTCGTCGCACAGGATCTGCGTGAGTCGCGCGACACGTACCTGACGCTTGTTGCTCTCGTTCTGCAGGTTTTTGTCTTTAATATACACCCATAGCTGCTTAACAACCTCGTAGCGCGGCATCTCAGAGCCGCCACATACCTCGGCCATTTCTTGTGAGAGTTTCATGGGCCGCTTCAGCGGGCTGTTCTCGCTCGCGACACGCTTCTTCTTCGGCTCGCCATCCTTCTCGTCCGCGCTCGCACGCTTCTTGGTCTTCTTCTCCTTGGGCTCTGCGCTCTTCTTCGTCTTGGCACTTGGCTTTTTCTTCGACGTAAACTCCTCGTAGCACTGCCGAATCACCGCATCAATCGCCTTTTTCTGCGCCGCAAGGTCCAGACCAGCCGGCAGGCTGCCCTCCGGCATCTCTGACATCTCCGTGCGGATCTTCTTCGCAGACACAGAGGACAAATCTGCATCCTTTAGCACGTCAAAGATCCGTTCCCGCAGCATCGGCAGCATATCGGCGTCCAACTCGGATGACATGGTGGAGGTCGCTAGATCGGGAGCGACGCCCGCCACGTGCTTCTCACCATGCGGCTGACACGCTCCCTGCTGGCGTGGGCACCGTCGCTCGTTGCGCGCGCGCCCACTGCACCGTCAGCGCAGGTGCATGCGGCGGCTGACATGCTGCTTCCGCCCAAGCCACTGCTGCGTGCACTGCTGCGCGCACACCGCCACTTGCCGCCGGAAATGCGCGCCTTGGGCGACGAGTACGTCAAGGCCGAGTTCCGGCGCCACCAGCACATTGACAATCCCCTTCACATTGTCGGGTTCTGCAGCCAGTGGAAGATGTATCTAGATGCACTGCTGGCCGATACCAAAAACCCGGGCGGCGTGCGCGGCGCGTACCTGGACCCTAGTCTCCTGGACAAGTTCTCCGACGAGCAGCTCTACCAGCTCTATGAGCTCAAGCTCGCGACTGAGGAGGCCTTTGATCCTGCGCGTGCGCAGGCGAACAGTCCTGCCAGCACCGACAGCGCCTAGGGCCACGTCAACACGGCTACCGGCGCCGTGGTTCGCAGACGCGCTGCATCCACGACGGCCATTTCCACCTCCTCAAACACGGTGTTTTCCTTGACAGCTTGGAAGCCGAGCTGTTCAAATAGGGCAATAGATGGTGCATTTTCCATGGAAATCCGTGCAAATAGGCGCGTAGGATCGAGCGGGAAGGGCGGCCCAGCTGCCTGCGTAATGTAGTGCAGGAGCATCTGCAGTGCCTCGCGTCCCAAGCCGCGCCGGCGCCATGCATGCTCGGCAATCATGACTTCCATCTCTGCGTATGTGTTTGGCGGGGCATCCTCGTCGTCGCTGAAGCGCGGTGTGAGAAATACATTCACGTCACCGGCCATCGCACAGGCCGACAAGAGAGTCGACGTATCGGCGTCTCGCGGCACGTCGCGCGCGAGCGCCAGCACGATAAACGTGAGTTCTGTGTGAGTTTCAAGCACGCACTATCGTCGTCATCGCGCCAGCTCTGCTGCATTGCATACTCCTCATCAAGCGTTAGCGGCTCTGACGCCGTCTGCGCCTGGAGCGCCGGGTCCTGCATCCATGCGTGGTACGTCTCAACCTGCGTGAGTAGACTAGCGCACATGTTCTCGACTGCGTAAGGGGAGATGCGTACCTGTAGGGGACTAGCACGACGCGCTCGCCCCGCAGCACGGTATGCTCATTGAGGCGCATCGAGGCACGGAGGAAACGCAGGTGAGCCGCAGGCGGATTGGATTCGCTATCGGAATGCTACAGGTTACGGCGACTGGTTCACGCCAAGGCTGTGGTCAGTGTGCGCAATACATACAGAATGTTGCCGCTCGAGGGGAGGTATGACACGTTCTTTGCACCGCTGAGCGTCTTGGCGATCTGCTGCGAGGCCTCGATGCGACGCATGGTAAGGAGGCCATCGCCAGCCTTGTCGAGAGCGCGGGTGATGAGCCCAGCGCCCTCGGCCTCACCCTCTGCGCGGATGACCGAGGCCTGGCGCTCCTGCTCGGCCTTTTCGACGACAAACTTGGCCCGTTCAGCATCCTGCTGAGCAATCTGCTTTTGCTCGACGGCCTTGGTGAATTCCTGGCCAAACGTCAAGTGCGTAATCGACACATCTTCTAGGACAATGTTGAACTCGCGCGCGCGGTTCAGCAGGTCCTCGCGGATACGCGCACTAACGACCTCGCGCTGCGTGATCAGCTCAGCCGCATCAAACTGCGCGACGGTGGCCTTGAGTACCTCGTTGCCAATCGATGGCAGCACACGCTCGTCATAGTCGAGACCTAGCGACTGGTAGATTTTCGGAAGGTGAGCGACATCAGGGCGCGACAGGACACGCAGGGAGAGCGTGACCATCTGCAGGTCCTTGGAGCCTGTGGTCGTGGAAATCGTGCGGGGCTTGATCCGCACATCGTACAGAATTGCGCGCTGGAGCCACGGGACGAGGAAGTGCGTGCCCTCGTTCGTAGCGCGGTCCTTTACACCGGCAAAGCGGTCGAACATGACGGCGCGGTAGCCACCCGGGACATCGTACATACTAGCCTGAATGGCCAGCGCACTCATACCCAGAGGCACTAGGCGTGAGAAGGAGACGGCGTACCTGCAAACCGAGACAGAAAGTTGGCCGCCGTGTTCATCGCAGAGGCGTTCGCCTGGTGGCGTCGTAGCGTCGAGCTAGGCGGCGCAGCGGCCGACGCTCGCGGCCAGTCAGCCTCCACTGCTCAGCAGTCCCGCCAGGGCGCCGGCTCCTGCCACCACGTGCGACAGGGCACGGTGGCTACACCCTTGTACCTAGAATGCAGATTCTACCTCTACGCCATGTACTATAGAGTCACGATGGGAGTCACCGCCCGTGTGGCGACTGTACCGCGGCATCTGGGCATACAGGTCCTTACTTGAGCTGCTTCTTGGCCTGCTTGGTGACGAGAGCACTCTCGGCACCGAAGAAGGTGACAACACCAGCCGCGATAGCCGCAAGCAGGCGGCGGTCCCAGGTCTTGATCTCGTTGCGGTTCTGGTAGCCAAAGTAGCCGGCCGCACCAATGAGAGCCGCGTTGACTAGAGTTAGTCATGTGTGTGTACATACCAACGCTGAGCGTCGAGAGCCAGTACTTGGGGTTGCTCGAGAAGTCCTTCAGGATCTGCTTGGCCTTGCCGAAACCGGTCTCGAAGTTCTTCGAGAGGCTGTGTGTGAGTGGCCTTGCGTACCTCTTGCCAGCCTGCTTGGCGTGCTCCTCGAGCTCGTGCGCCTCCTTCGACACAAAGTCACCCACCTTGTGGGCGGCCGCCTTGGCCTCGTCGAGGAGGTGCTCGGCCTGCTCGCCAGACTCCCTGCATCGTTAGGTGCGGTGTACATACTTGGCAAGCTTCTCAATCTCCTTCTGGTTGGGGACAGGGTTTTTGTTTTCAGCAGACATGGTCAAGTCAGGGGAGAATGGTAAGTAGCTCTGCTCAGATCGTGCCGGGGCGGTCGCTTCCGTTCGCCCGTTCGGGCGGGTACGCAGTCCAATGAGTGCAGGCGCTCGGCCTAATCAGGAAGGGCCATGGGCATTGCTGACTCAGCATCGCCTCCGCGAGTGACACGCCACTCGCTGGCTCGAGCGTCCGCTATGGAGCCGCGCTGCAAGGAAGACTGGCTCGTGGACTTTTTGCGGCGCGAGCACCAGGCGCGTCACGATGTGTCGCGTCCGCTGATCGTGGGCCTCCAGGGCCCTCAGGGAAGTGGTGCGTAGCTCCAAAGGCTTACTCAGGCAAATCGTATACGTGTGCACGCGTGGCCGAGCAACTGGCCAACGACCCGCAGCCGCTGCGCATCGCCGTGCTGAGTCTCGATGGTGCGTACACTGAGCTCATACAGATTTGTACTTGCCCCATACGCAAATGCGTGCAGTGGCCGAGGTGCATCCCCACTTTCCCCTGCTCCAGGGTCGTGGCCAGCCGGGGACCCACGATGTTGCGCTGGGCACACAGCTGCTGCAGGCGTTGCGCCGGAACGAGCGCGTATCTGTGCCTGTGTATGACAAGAGCGCCTATGACGGCGAAGGAGATCGCGAGCCGGTGCTGCGTGCGCTGCCATACCCTCTCGATGTGGTGCTATTTGAGGGGTGGTGCCTTGGCTTCCAGTCGCGCGCGCGCGATGACTTGGCGCGTGCGCTGGCCGAAGCTGGACCGGACGCCCCATACGCCGCGTGCTCCCTCGAAGAGCTTGCGTGGATCAGTGCAGAGCTTCGCCGCTGGGAGACTGAATGGTATCCCCTGCTCGATGCCTTTGTACAGTTTGTGCCCCATGCCGACGATGGTGCAAGTCCATGGTCGCTCGTATACCCGTGGCGCCTGGAGGCGGAGCATGCGATGAAGGCGCGGAACGGCGGGCAGGGGATGAGTGATGAGCAAGTGCGGGCGTTTGTGCAGCGGTACCTGCCGGGCTACGAACTATTCAGCCACGATATGCGGACGGCACCCGTGTGGCCGGGCCACTGCTTGTGCCTGATCATCGGCGCGGACCGTCAAACACAGAGTGGGTGCTTTCCAGACCTATGAGCTTACTCGCTCCTGGGGCGCATGAGCACGCGGTAATTGCGGTGCTGCACAAGCCATTGGTCTTGCGGAGGCAGGTTCTCGTCACCGGGCGTGCGCACCACGCGGAAGTCGCCCTCGACGAACATGAGCGAGCCCTTGGGCACGTCACGCAGGCGGTTCACGGTGCTCTCACCAAACGCAAAAATCGAGTGGAACGACGAGGTGGGGGCAGCCGGTGTGCCGTCCTCGTTGGGCGGGCCGGGCAAGTCGTTGGTAGCGACCACGTAGCGCAGGTACTCTTTGCCGTTGCGGCTCTCACGCACCTCTGGCGGCGCCACCAGGCGGCCGATCAGAGTCACGCGCGAGAGCGCAGCCGACGGCGTCGAAGAGAATGACTAGGGGTTAGCATGCAGCTTGTACGTACGCGGGCGTTGAGCACACGGGGCACAGTGCGGAGCGAGGCACGGAACATGGTAACGGGAAGGGCGACGACGGACGCGTTGAATGACGCGGTGACCGACGCGTTTCGGCCGAGTGCCACATGGAGCAGGGGCTCCACGCTCCGCTAGTACGGAGGCAGCTCGATACGCCCGCCGCGCTTCATCCACGCGGTCATGCCGGGGGAGACGCGCACCTGACATGTAAGACGGCTCGCCGCCTTTCGTTGCAGTGCATACTCGAGCATATCATCTTCCTCGTCCGACACTTGCGCGTCCTCGTGCAAGAAGCACTCGGCGTCAGCGAGGGCCGAGTCCACCTGGCCTTGCGCGAGCGGGTCGGCGTGGGCGTCACACAGGTAGGCATGGCATGTAGCACACTCGAGCTCGCCACCGCATGTCGCTTCAATGCCGGGCAGGTTGTGGCGCTTAGCGACGCTCATCAGCGTCTCGCCGATCTGCCCTTCCACGTCGAACCACTGGCCCTCGTGCGAGCGGAAGCGGAGCATGACCGTGTCCGACTTCTCAGGCGCGGGCTCTTCGCGCTCCCGCGGCGCTAGGTGCGCGGGGAACACGACTGGTGGCCCCCATGCGTCCCTGTGCGCCTGCTGCTGCAGCGCATTCATCCCGAGGCGGCCACGCCAGCGGGGCCACACCACGAGGCGCTCGCGCCGATCATATATATCGTGCCGAGACGATGCGGGGGCCAGGGCCGCGCGTAGAAGGAGCCTGTGTGAGTTCGCAATACGTACGGAGCATCGGACGTGCGCAAATTGCCGTACCAGTCGCCATGGGGATACACGAGCGCGTTGGCAGCCCACTGGTGCCCACCGACATGGCTGATGGGCAGCACACGCACGCGTTTGGGCAGCGTCTGACCCTGGCTCGCACACTGCTGCGCATGCTGATCGATATGCGCGCGCAGAGCGTGAATAAGCTCCGTGCCAACGACGCCGCAACGGCAGTCGCGCGTGCCGTGCGTGCACACGTAGATGTGCGCCTCTTTTGTATCCCTCGCATTCTCCCACATGGTCGCGAGCTGCGCCCGCATCGCCTCGCCACTCGGGAGCGTGCGCAGCGAGAGGGGCGTCGGCCACGACACAAATTGGCCGGACGACCCATACGCGTACAACCAGAACATTTCGTCTTCGGCGGCCTGGTTCGGCGGCGCGCGCATCGCCTTGTCGCGGTGCGCATCCCAAGGCGGCTGCGCCTCGGGCAGGTCGCCGTCGCCGGCCGACAAGCTGACGCCGAAGCCGGCGAGGGACCCGCCCGGGCGCGTGCGGCTGCTCAGCTCGGACACGAGAGGGCACACCGAATCAATGTGCGAAGGCCAAGACGTGTCGGGCCGCCCGCGATGGACAGGGTGCAGCACAAGGTGCGCCTCGTACTCGGGGGCCGTACCGGGCAGGGGGGACGGATCGTACGGCGCCGCGGGAATCTTGCCGCGGGCATCAAGGGCAGGCGATGGGTCGTACGGGCGCTGCGCCGATGCAGCGTAGGCTCGCGTCACAGACGGCACGGGGGGACGCAGAAGCGGCGTGGGCCACGCCCGAGGCAGCCACCGCCCAAAACCGCGCATGGAGTGTCGTGGAGGGTTCGGCGCCTGTCTTTTTCTCCCCATGCGCGGCGCACCGACCCTGTTCCGCGGCGCGCGGCTGCTGGCCCCCCAGGCTGGCCGTGGATGGATGGCGCGATCTTTGCATGTCTCGGCGAGTGTGCAGCAGGACAATGAGCGGCGCACGACGCACTTTGGCTTCCAGACCGTGGACGAGACGCTGAAGGAGGGCCTCGTGCATGGCGTGTTCTCGTCGGTGGCCTCGTCGTATGATCTGATGAACGACGCCATGTCGCTCGGTATCCACCGCCTGTGGAAGAACCGGTTCGTGGAGCTGCTCGACCCCCGCGGAGGTATCCATTGCCTGGACGTGGCGGGAGGCACGGGCGACATTGCGCTGCGCCTGCTCGACCATGCGCGCACCAAGCACCTGGACCGCGAGACGCGGGTCACGGTGCTGGACATCAACCCAAGCATGCTGATCGAGGGCCAGAAGCGCGTGAAGGAGAGCATGTACTGGAACACGCCGCAGATCCGGTTCCAGCTCGGTAATGCCGAGATGCTGAACGAGGTGATGCCCGTGCCCGAGCGGCGGAACCCGCCCGCGAGCACGCGCCGCAACCCGATCCTGCCGCCGCTCGTGAGCGAGCCGATTGCAAGCGAGTCGATGGACCTGTACACGATCGCGTTTGGGATCCGCAACTGCACGCACATCGACCGCGTACTGGCCGAGGCGTACCGCGTGCTCAAGCCGGGCGGCATTTTTGCGTGCCTCGAGTTTGGCAAGGTGTCGCTCCCGCTGCTCGCGCAGGCCTACCGCCAGTACTCGTTCCATGTGATCCCGCCAATCGGCGAGCTCCTGGTGGGCGACCGCGACTCGTACCAGTACCTGGTCGAGTCGATTGAGCGCTTCCCGAAGCAGGCCGACTTTGCACGCATGGTCGCTGAGGCGGGCTTCCTGCTGCCCGGCAGCGCCGAGGCAGCGTCGATGGGGCTTCCCCGCCTCGCAGGCTCCGGCGCCTGGGAGGACCTCACGTTTGGGATCGCGACCATTTGGACGGGGTGCGTATCTACGACTAACCACAGCATCAAGCCATTTGCCTAGCTACTTGGGGATCTTTTGGCACCGGATAAAGGTCTGGCTGGGGTCGTGCGGCAATATACAGAAAAAGCCCAGCGACTGCATCGTCTGAAATAGATCGCGCGCTGTGCGTTAGATTGTGTCACGCACCTTCGAGAGCTATCTCCGCGCACTGCTCTTGTCCATTCGGCAGCGTGCGACACAGCTGCGACTTATGGCTGCCACGCTCCCTGCGGTCAGCACGGCCCACGCACCCATTGAATGTAAACGCTGAGTTTGTGCCGCCACGACTCTGCGCATCCTCGGAAACAAGGCGGCGCACCTCGTCGTGAGCTGGCGAATCCAGCTTCTGGATCAGGTTCGAGCTCTCCGCAGACCTGGCGTCAGTGCCTCAACGTACATTCGCCGTGAGGAAGCCGGCCGTGCGGCCCCGCGGATGGCCTCTTGGCTGACTAAGCATCCCCGTCACTCGTGGCCGGTGGCGCCGCTCGCCCGCATGGACTACGCATCGCACGGCCTGCGTGTCCAGCTCGCCAGCTACAATGCGGGCGAGCAATTTGATGCGCCACCGGTGCCTGATCTGACCGAGTGGCTGATCCCTACCGTGTCTGAGAGCCGCCAGAGCGGGTATGCGACGACCCCACAGAAGCGCGTAGCGAATCCTGCCATGGAGCGCGGTCCGCGCGAGGCGCCCGACGTGTATGCGATCGCCTTCCAGGAATTTGCTCCGATGCACTGCTCGCTTGCTGGACGCACATCGTCGATGCTATCACGCGTCGATACCCAGATCCGCCGCGCGATTCGCCTGCACCAGTCGGTCGTGCGCGACGACCACATGTACGATCCGCTCGAGTTGGGCGGCGGCCCCGAGAATTACGTCCTTGTGGCGCAAGTGTGCCACGCAGGACTAGTGCTCTATGTGTATGTGCGTGAGCGTCCGGGGCAGTCGCCTGCCGCGCGCCAGCGGCCCAGTGCGGCGCAGCGCGTCAAGGAGGTGCGCACAGCCTTTGTCGGTACCGGCCTCGGCTCGGTCATGGGCAACAAGGGCGCTGTCGGTGTGCGCATCGCCATGGCCCCGCTCATACAGGGTGCCCCTGACGAGGTGCTGACGTTCGTATGCGCCCACCTCGCTGCGCACGACCATCAAGTGGCGCGGCGCAACAATGACTGGCGCCAGATTGTGCAGCGCCTTGTATTCGAGCCAGACGGTGTGGTGCCGCTGCCTATCGTGCAGCCGCCGGGTGAAGAGCCTGCGCCGGAACAGGCGCCGCCTAACCCGCTCGATCCCGTCGAGTACTCGTTGTACGACACACACCATCTATTTGTGCTGGGCGATCTCAACTACCGCGTAGCGACAGGCGTGCCGGGCGTGCCACCAAAGCCGGCTGCCGAGCCTCTGCCGCCGATCGATGCCAAGATCGTGCGCGACGTGGCGCGGAGCTTTGATGCGCGCCGCTGGGCATCGATCCTGCCGTACGACCAGCTGGTGCAGGAGCACTCGGTGGGACGCACGCTCCAGGGTCTGCACTTGCCTGACCTGGCCCACTGGGCGGTGCCGCCGACGTACAAGTACAAGGCAGGCGGCGAGATGCTACAGCTCAGTAAAAAGCGCCTGCCAGGCTGGCCGGACCGCCTCTTGTGGGGTTCGAGCGATGCCGCTCGCGGCTCGGCAGTGCTGGTCTGTGAGCTGTACCGCAGTCTCTTGCGGTACACGGCGTCGGACCACAAGCCGATCACGGCGATCCTCCAGCTGCCATTGCAGCTCGATCACCGCTCCGTCTTTATGCGCAGGCCCTTTGACATTGACCCGCAATGGCGCCGCCGCCGCATCATCGGTGTGGTGCTCGATCGCATTGTGGGGTATCTATGGTCGCTGCTCCTCCTCTTTGGCAACGGCAACCTGTACCTGGCGTTTGTCGAGCTGGCGCTGCTCGGTCTGCTCTCGTGGTACTGGCTGCAGGGTCGCTGGCTGTAGCGTCATCCGTCGTCCTCTAGTCGCATCGCGAAATCGTACGTCTCGCCATCTTCGTCCGGCGCATGTAGCATGTGGTACCACGAGCGCAGCGTTGCCAGGCAGCGCGCGTCATGCGCTTCGTGGTCGGCCGCCACACTCGCCTCATCGCTCTGAGGGTGCGCCCGCTCATAGGCCTCGAGAAGCTGCGCGTCGCTGCTTGTCACGTCCACCTCGGGCACCGTGCTCAGCAGGGTACCGAGCCAGTTGAGCTTGCTGTCTAGGATCGGCTGCACGGGGTGCACGGCCAGCGCGGGTAGCCTATTGTCCTTGTCCTTGTCCTCGATGGGCGGGAGCTGCGGCGTCTCGTCTAGCAGGCCACTCATGCGCGGCTCATCGTCGCCAAACAGGTTCCGATCTTGCGCCTCATTGTCCAGAAACTCGCTCAGCGTAGCGATTTGCGCTGACATGAAATGCGCCGTAGGCGACTGTAGTGCTGCGGCAATAGAGAACGTGTGCGACAGCAGGTTCGTGTAATGCGTCTGCACCGACGGCCAGTCCTCCATACCGGGTGTGTGCAGTGTCTGCTCGCGCAGCAGCGCTATAGAGTTGCGCAGCGAGTCAAAGCGCTGGTACAGCGTCTGCAGGTGACCCAGTGGCGGCGCTGCCGGCTGGAGTGTCACGTCCGTCGCGGCGCGCTGTGCCTTGGACCCGGCCATGGTCAAGGCCCCTCCCTGACTGCCGCCGAAGCACACTGCTTACCTAACCAGGGAACCGCGCACGTCCGAACCGTTGTGGCCGACCGTGAACCGCCATGTCGGACGAAGTGCTAGATATCGTACGCGAGCACCATGAGCAGAGCGCACACATTGACGAGGGCATTGGGCGCTATACTGCGTACACGATGCGGCTCAAGACGCTCATCACGACGGGCTCGCGCTACATCGCGTACTCGTCCGAGGTCGGCGAGGCCCTTCGTCCACTCGCACGGCCGGCCGTCGTCACCACAGCGTATGCCATCAGCTGGGCCTACATCTTTGGTGATGTAGGATACACGTGCTGGCAGGCCTCCAAGGGCTTGGACAAGGACTCGCCGACCATGAAAGCCGATCTGGCGTGGATCGCCGCGCGCCGTGGCACATTCCAGACGCTTGCCTCGTTGTACCTTCCGGCCCTGACGATCCATAGCATCGTGCGCTACTCGGGACCGGTCTTTGCCAAGTTCCGGTCTGTGCGTGTGCGTGCGTTGGGCCCGTCGATCCTCGGCCTTTTAACGGTCCCGCTGCTGCCATTGATATTTGACCACCCTGTGGAAACGGCCGTGGAGAATGTGTTTGACTCGATCGAGTTCCACATTGCCGCATGGAAAGGCGATAAGATGGCCCAAAAATCGCTGGAGGACGGCAATCTCTTGCGTGGCTACTACCTTACTACACCGCAGGACGAGAGCGAGAATGGCGTGTCGACGCACCTGGCCGGGCAGCTCGCGGTGCTGGGCCTCGGTGTGGATATGGTTTGCCTACCGCGCATGCATCGCCTTGTCGCTCGCCATGCGGCGCGCCTCACGCCCCTGGTGCGTCCGGCCGCTGCGACAGCGCCGCAGTACGCGCCGACGGCGCCTGCCGACGACGCGCCTGTGACGTCCCCTGCTCTGGCCATGGCGGCGCGCCACTTTGCACGCCGCGTCCTGTCGCCGTCGGAGGAGCTTGTATACCAGCGCGTCTCGCCGGGCCTCTCGCACGAAGCCCGCATGCGCTACCTTGCGACCAGGTACGTTGCGCCGTCTGACGGGAGCATGCCCTGACGCGCTGTAGGTGGGCCTGCAAGGAGGCTGCCTACAAGGCTGTATACCCACACCTGCGTCTCCTGGCCACACACCTGGCCGTGAAACGGGACGACAGCATGCCCAAGCCGTCTCTTTGGCTGGAGCCCGGACCCCACACTGTGTGGCGCAGCGCGAACGGGGCCTCGGCGGACGCGCTTGCCGAGTCTATTCGTTTTCACTTAAGCATTTCACACGATGGGGACTATGTAGTGGCTTCGGTGCTCGCGGAGCAGCCATAGGCACCACAGCCCGTCTAGGCCGAGTGCTGGGTGATGGCAGCCTGGAGCTTGGCGGGGTCAGCGCCAACGATCGTGTCGATCTTCTGGCCATCCTTGAAGAAAACAAAGGTAGGCATAGCGCGGATGCCGACCTCCTGCGCAATCTGGCTCTGCTCGTCGACGTCGACCTTGTAGAAGCCGATCTTGTCGCCCGCGGGAGTGTCCGAGATCTTCTCAAAGACGGGGCCGATCATCTTGCAGGGACCGCACCAGGTCGCCCAAAAGTCAATCACCACGACCTTGCTGCCGCCGGTGACCTGCTTGAATTGATCGTACGAGGTAATCACTTGCACACCCATAGTGTAGTTGGTAAGAAACACGTACGCCACCCGTTCGGGCTTGTGCGCCAGCGAATCGGCCATGACGTAATATGACCGGGGTGTATTCCACGTGCTACATACATTTCATCTATGCGCTGATCGCCTTAATCTCGGGCGTCTCAGAGGGGTCCACATGCGGCACGCCACCGAGGTTCAGAGCACAGCCAATCTTTTGGATAAGCGTACTTCGCGCGTGCTTTCGGCCACGAGGCAGGTTGGTGTACACATAGTCCTTCCACACAGGGAACCAGCAACGCAGAGCCAGCTTCCACTGCCAGTCGGGGTAGACAGCCGTGACACGCCCCGACTTGGGGTCGCGGTACCACGAGTCACACGTGCTGAACACGAGCTCCCTCATGCGCTTCACAATCCAGTGCTGCTCAGCGAGTTCCGCCTTGATCTTCACGTCGTATGTGGGGATCTGAGTCAGGTCCGGCGACGCGGGCGTGCCGGGCAGGTGCCGAATCGATGCCTCCGCGGGGCGGGCCGACGTCAGCACCGGGTCGGCAATGGTCATCAGCAACTCCTGCTGGCGCTCCGACGTGTATATCACGGACATGTGGCCGGTGCCCGAGTTGGGACCAACGAGCATGCACAAGTTGGGGAAGCCAGACATAAAGATGTTGCGGTAGGCCAGCTGGCTGCCCTCGCCGTACTTATCATAATGCTCCTGTAGCGTCAAGTCTGCACCGCGCAGCGTCAGCGGCGCACCGGCCGCCTTGGGGCTAAAGCCGTTGGCCAGGACAATTACGTCCGCGGCAATACGGCGACCATCGGATGTCCACACCGCGTCCTCTTCGATGCGCTCCAGCTTGGTGGTGAGCAGCTCGACGTTCGGCAAATTCAGCGCCGGCAGATACTTGCTGTCCAGCACACGGCGGCGACAGGCGACCATGAGCTCGTTCTTCTTCGGAAGGAGCTGCTCGCGGTACTTGGCAGGCGCCTTGTCTTGGACATACTTGCGGCAATTCTTTTCCCAACTTGCGCGGAGCGCCTCGCCTTTGCGGTTACTGAAGGCCATGGCAAAGTGGGATTCGAGCACAAGCCATGTGATCGTGCGCATAAGGGTCATGAAGAACGGCACGTATTGCAGCAGCCAGCGGAACCACGGCTTCGCCGGGAAATCAATCTGAGGCAGCGGCGCATACCAGTGCTTCGAGCGCACAAACTGCGTAACGTGCTTGGCCTCATTGACAATCTCCGGTATAATCTGCGTCGCAGAGCACCCATTGCCGACAACAATCACGTTCTTGTTCTTCAGGTCCACCGAGTGGTCCCAGCGCGCCGAATGGAACAGCGCGCCACGGAACTTCTCGTGGCCGGGGATCGTACACTTGTTCGGTTCGGAAAGACCACCGACAGCGCCAACCACCAGCTTGCTCACAAAGTACGTGTACTTGGGCGTCGCGCCGGGGTTCTTCGGGTCGTACGTCGCCGCGATAACATGCCACAAGCCCGTGGCCTTGTCGAAGCGCGACTCAATGGCAACCGTGTGGTAGCGGAACAAGTCGCCAATGCCATATTCGGCCACGACCGTCCTAACATAGTCGCGAATCTCCCCCTGCCGGGGAAAGAAGCTGCTCCAGTCCGTCTTCTGACGGAAGCTGAAACTGTACACCAGCGCAGGAATATCGCAAGCGCAGCCGGGGTACGAGTTGGCCTCCCACGTACCGGCAGGACCGCCAAGACGTTCGAGGATAGCCATGTCCGGCACCTTGCCGTACTTCATCTTGAGCTTGCACGCCAAGCTCACGCCACTCGTACCACCACCAACGCAAACAATGTCATGATATTCTGGTTCCAGACCCTGCACATTCACAGGGTCGTTGACCAGCTGCATACCAGCAGGAAGCTTTGAAGGAAGGGAGTCCATGGAGTTGGGGTGTCGGGTGGCGTCACTCGCTTTATTTAACCCTTGTGACAGAACCGCTATCACGTGTACTCTATCTATGCCGGTCTTGGGTCTGCCCCCAACATATTCGTGATTGACTATGAACGTGTGGGGCGGCCTAGTCAAACACGATTTTTGTGCCTTGAGGCTTGGCCTGGGCCAAAGTTATTTTTGCTTTTTGCTTAGCTGCCCAACTAGGGTGCACGAACGTTGAATCTGTGCCCGGAGCCGGTGCTGCGGCCGGAGCCGGTTCCTTGGGTCGCGTGCTCGGCGTGGAGCGCTGGTCGGATGTCCGAGGAGATACCTTGCTGGGACGCGCCTTGACGCGTGGCTCCTTCTCTCGTAGCTTGAGGTGGTTCGCGTGCCGCCCATACTTCTTTTCCCAGATGCTGCGGTCAGTGTGAAAAACGTACGCTCGTCGCTCGCGCTGGCCACGGCGGTTTTTCCGCGTCGACTTGGCAGGGCCCTTGATGGCACCTGTGTCGGCATAGTCCGCCTCGGCATCGCTCCAGTCGTCGCCGTCTGTAGCAGGGATAAAGCCTGAGTTTAAGCTCGGCAAGAACGTGGAGGCGTCTGGGGGCGCGCGGCTCCGCTTGCGTGGCGGCATGTCATCGTCGCTAAGTGCATCCTCACTCTCTTCCATCTCCGACTCACTGCCAGACGCTACCATAGCGTCTAGGTCGTGGGCGTCGTTGACCCGCACGCCAATATTGCCCATGCCATCATCACTCTCGTACTCGTCCTCAGGCGCAGGTGGCTGCTCACGCGCTTTGGGTTTCGGCTTGGTATCTTTCTCACGCACAGGCGCCTCCGTCGCGGGTGTCTTGGTATCGGGCGCAGGCGCCGGGTGCACGAGGGCCATGAGCGCTTGAATGCACGTCTGAATCTCTTCTGCGAGCATCTTGGAGCTGAGCAGCTGGTGAAGCACACGCTCCTCCAAGCCGGCCTCAGGCTTGGGAAGCGCATCCACCGACGCAGCATCCAGGCCGTGCTCCTGCGCAAGCGCGACGAGCGGAAACTTGTCGGCTGGCTGTGCCCGTGCGGCTGGCTTTGGCGAAAGCTTGCTCTTGACCAGCTTTGTATAGAGGGCACGTACAGCCAACACCTGTGGCTGGATCTGCTTCAGGTACGCAAGCTCTTGTTCGAGCGCGCGAGCATCCTGCGGAGAGGCCTTTTTTAGGCGGCGCACATGTTTTTGAAGCTCAAACTGCGTGGCGCGCTTTGCGGCGCTCCTGGCCACACGCACGGAATGGTGCTGCGTCAGAGTCTCTTATACGTACCAACTTGGCGCGGATCTTGGCCTCATCCAGCGTCGGCGCCTCGCTCATGCCGGACGTGCACGGAGTGCCTGTGAGAGAGATTTTCGGCCACGTGACAGGGAAAATTTGTGGCGGCCTGCAGCCCTGTGGTGCCCTACGACACCATGGCGAGGATCAAGAAGAGGGGCGAGTCCGGTGCGGCGAAGAACTACATCACCCGCAACCAGGCACTGAAGAAGCTCCAGGTTACACTGGCAGAGTTCCGCCGGCTATGTATCCTGAAGGGCATCTTCCCCCGACAGCCGCGGCACATCAAGCGAGCGAACAAGGGCTCGACGGCCCCGACCACCTTTTACTATGCCAAGGACATTGCCTATCTTCAACACGAGCCGGTGCTGCAGGCGTTCCGTGAACACAAGGCGTTCGCGAAGAAGATGAACCGTGCGATTGCGCGTCGCGAGTGGTTTGCTGCGAAGAACCTCGACGATCACCGCCCGCAGTACCGCCTGGACCATATCATCAAGGAGCGCTACCCGACGTTTGTCGACTCGCTGCGCGACCTGGACGATGCGATTTCCATGCTCTTCCTGTTCGCCAATATCCCATCGCAGAAGAGCATTGCACCCGAGATTACCACGCACTGTGCGCGCCTGTGCACCGAGTGGCAGCTGTACGTGATGCGCACGCGCTGCCTGAGCAAGGTGTTCCTCAGCATTAAAGGCATCTATTTCCAGGCCGTCGTGCATGGCCAAGAGATCACCTGGCTCGTGCCCTACATGTTCACGCAGACCATTCCCAGCGACGTCGACTTTCGCGTGATGATGACGTTCCTCGAGCTGTATCAGACACTCATGGGCTTTGTTTTGTTCAAGCTGTATACTGACGAAAACCTCGTGTACCCTCCCAAGCTTGACGAGGATATGGACAACCAGGGCGCGGGCTTTGGCTCCCTTGTCCTCATGGCCGCCGATGCCGATGTGCTCTCTGGCAAGAACAATGTGGGCGCGCCGCAGGTGGCCGAGGCTGCTTCGAAGAATGCAATTGTGCGCAAGGACGGCAAGAAGCTCTCTGCACGCGACGTCAAGCGACAGATTGCGCGCCTCACCGAGACTGAGACAGACGAGGCGATGCCCGAGCTCGACACGACCGCGGCCGAGGAGCCGGCCGATGACGACAACGATACCTTTGTGGCCCAGACGTCGAAGCGCACATCGGCCGAGGAAGACGCGGGCGCCGACGTTCTCACGACGCTGGGCGATCTGCAGCAGCAGGCATCCGAGAACCCGGTGCCGACACTGTTCACCCGCTACGTCTTTTATATCTCGCGCGAAGTGCCGCGCGCTGTGTTTGAGTTTATTCTGCGCTCATTTGGTGCACTGCCGGAACATATCGGTTGGGACCCGGTGGCCGGCGCGGGAAGTCACGTCAGCGAAGACGATGCTCGCATCACGCACCACATCCTGGACCGGCCCGTGACGGAGGGCCAGTCGCTCGAGCATGCAGGGCACCGTGTGTGTGTGCAGCCGCAGTGGGTTGTCGACTGCGTGAATGCACGCAAGCTCCTGCCCACGGACCCGTACCGACCGGGCCAGACGCTGCCGCCTCACCTGAGTCCGTTTGTGGACGACCGGGAGGTGGCTCGGCAGGGCGGTTATGTACCGGCCGAGGCGCGCGCGGCTCTCGGTATGGAGGAGGATGCCGTGGTGGACGATGAGGACGACGAGGACGACGAGGACGAGGACGACGAGGACGACGAGGAAGAGGCGCCTGCTCCATCGCGGCCGGCGCGCGATGCGCTCTTGGCAGACCCCCATGGTGCAGGCTTGCTCGAAGCGGCCGAGCTCGAGGCTGAGGCTGCTGGTGGCGAGGATGCGCTTCTGGCGCTGCGTGAGGCGCATGCGGCTGCCATCAAGGCTGCGAAAAAGAAGAACAAGAAGGCGGGTGTGCCTGCTGCTCTGTCCGAGGAGGCTGAGGCGCAGGATATGGCCAAGACGCTCCTGTCGAACAAGCAGCGCAAGCTGTACAACCGCTTGGATCATGCGGCTGGGAAGAAGAAGGAGGACAAGCTGCGCCTAGAAGCCAAGAAGCGCATGCTGTCCAAGAAAAAGGCAGCTTAGTAGACGTCGTAGCCAGACATCGGGCCTGAATCGGGGTGGAGTCGTCGACGGCGGCCACCGACTTTGTTCTGCGCCATGGCAGACGAGGCGAGCGCATCGGCGGCCGCGCCGAATGAGACGCTGTATATCCAGAATCTGAATGAGCGTGTGCAGCTGCCAAGTGCGTACATGTAACTGACCCCAGTTATGAAGCAGTCGCTCGAGGCGCTCTTTAGCACGTTTGGCCCGGTGCTCTCGATTGTGGCGCACAAGAACCTGCGCATGCGGGGCCAGGCGTTTGTGAGCTTTCCCGACAAGGAGACAGCGTCGCGGGCGATGAACGAGGTGAGCGGGTTCCCTCTATACGGAAAAAGCATGGTGCGTGCCCACGACTAACGCAGCGTGTGTCGTATGCACGGACACCCTCCGACAGTGTCGTGGCGCATCGTGGCGGCGCGCCTGGCACACCTGAAGCAGAGCAGGCCCTCGAAGCACACAAGGCGGCGCGTCTCGCACAAAAGCCGCTCACGCGGCGGCGGAATATCCACCGGCAGCGGGCCCTGCAGCGCAAGAAGGAGCAGGAGCACGCCATAGCCCGTGGTGACGTGCCGGCACCGACGCCGCGCCGGACCGCACCGGCACGAACACAGGCGAACCAGCTCCCTGACGAGTATGTGCCGCCGAACCGCATTCTGTTCCTCCAGCAGATGCCATCGACGGTCACGCGCGACCAGCTGCTGGGCATCTTTGGCTCGATGCCAAATCTCTACGAAGTGCGTACGATCCCGGGTCGCACAGATATTGCCTTTGTCGAGTTTCACGATATTCCCTCGAGCGTTGCGGCACGCGAGGCGACGAACGGCTATACCTTCCCTACCGGCGAGCACCTCAAGGTCTCGTTTGCGCGTGCATAGGTGCCACGTGTTCCATAGCGAAATTCGGACCTACTAGGACACAGGCACACCCCGGCCCCGTCCGGCGTTCGAGCCGGGGCCACCTTCTTTCCCCCCACCTGATTGCGATGCTGGCCGCCCGATCTTTCGCCGCTACTATGCCCCGCTCATCTACGAGCGTGTCTGCCCTTGTTGTGCAGTCAGCTCGTCTGCCTTCGCGCTCGATCTCCACCACGCCCCGCATCGCTGACAGCGCGTACCGCGTTGAGCGCGACACGTTCGGTGACTTGCAGGTGCCCTCGGACCGCTACTGGGGTGCACAGACGCAGCGCTCGTCGATGAACTTCAAGATTGGAGGTCAGGCGGAGCGCATGCCGCCCCAGATCATCGCTGCGTTCGGTGTGCTGAAGAAGGCCGCCGCGACGGTGAACCGCGAGTTTGGTCTCGACCCGAAGATCGCCGACGCGGTCTGCGCGGCCGCGGACGAGGTCATTGCCGGCAAGCTGCACGACCACTTCCCCCTCGTTGTGTTCCAGACCGGCTCGGGCACGCAGTCGAACATGAACGTGAACGAGGTCATCTCGAACCGCGCGATTGAGATGCTCGGCGGTGAGCTCGGCTCGAAGAAGCCTGTGCACCCCAACGACCATGTGAACCGCAGCCAGAGCAGCAATGACACGTTCCCGACCGCTATGCACATTGCGACGGTGCTTGAGATCACGCAGGAGCTGATTCCCGCGCTGCAGAAACTGCACGACGCGCTCGCCGCGAAGCAGGCCGAGTTCGAGGACATTATCAAGATTGGCCGCACGCACCTGCAGGATGCCACGCCCTTGACGCTCGGTCAGGAATTCAGCGGCTATGTGTACCAGCTGAAGAACTCGATTGCGCGTGTGCAGGACGTCCTGCCCCGCCTGCGCATGCTTGCTCAGGGCGGCACTGCCGTTGGCACTGGTCTCAACACGTTCAAGGGCTTTGACGTGAAGGTCGCTGCGGAGATCTCCAAGATTACCGGCGAGGAGTTTGTCACTGCGCCGAACAAGTTCGAGGCGCTCGCAACACACGATGCTATGGTCGAGGCGTCGGGCGCTATGAACACGGTCGCTGTCTCGCTGATGAAGATCGCGAACGATATTCGCTACCTCGGCTCGGGTCCCCGCTGCGGTCTGGGCGAGCTGTCGCTCCCTGAGAACGAGCCTGGCTCGTCGATCATGCCCGGCAAGGTGAACCCCACGCAGTGCGAGGCTCTGACCATGGTCGCGGCGCAGGTCATGGGCAACCACGTCGCTGTCACGGTCGGCGGCTCGTACGGCCAGTTTGAGCTGAACGTGTTCAAGCCGGTGATTGCCAAGAACCTGCTCTCGAGCATCCGCCTCCTCGCTGACGGCGCCAACTCGTTCACCGATCACTGCATTGTGGGCATCCAGGCCAACAAGAAGCGCATCCACCAGCTGCTCAACGAGTCGCTGATGCTTGCGACGGCGCTTAACGGCCGCCTCGGCTACGACAACGTCGCGAAGGCCGCCAAGAAGGCGCACCACGAGGGCCTCACCCTCAAGGAGGCCACCGTCAGTCTGCAGCTCCTCACGCCCGAGGAGTTTGACGAGCAGGTCCGTCCCGAGCTCATGATCGGCCCCAACGACCCGCCCAAGTAGATATGTCGTACCGCCTACTCCATGCACCATAGAGCGCGACACTCAGGCCCAGCACGAGCCATGGCCACCAAAGCATAGACCGCCCCCGCCCAGCACGGGACGCAGCCGCACTCGGCGCATCGAGCCGGAGCGCCTGCCCAAACATATCCTCCAAGCCACTGCTCATGCGCCCGCCAAACTGCGGCGGCGCCAGCGAAAAGTCACGCGGCACACGCGGCGCAGGCTCAGGGTCCACATCCATCGCCTCGGGACTGGGCGGCGCCGGCCATAGGGTATCGACGGGCGCCCCCATCTGCGGCTCGTCCGCCAGGGACAGGGCCGCCAGAGGGGGCGCCACCACAGGGGCAACAGGGCGTGCCGCCGGGCGCTCGAGTGGCCGCGGCGCGAGATGCAACGGCGCGTGGGGAACGAGGCGGTACGCCTGTACGGCGCCAACACAGAGCACCGCATGCAGCGCACCCAGTGCGGTAACCACACGCGTGTCCGCGCCTGTCACCCACAGATACACCATCGCAAGCCGCAAGAGCCAAAGGAGGAGCTGCGCCACCTGCCAGACCCGCTCGCCGCATGTGCCGTACCGGATGGCCCGTGCATCCAGGCGGTCCTTGTGTGCCGCACAGCTGTCCCACCACGTCGGCAGGCACGCCACCGCGCTGATGCTCACGCACAGCCATGCCGGCAGGCTGAGGGCCATGCTCAGGGGGCCAACAGTCCCTGCGCCCAGCACGAACGCAGCGTACGTGGCGTGCCATGCCCTGTGCCGCCGCGGCACCTCGGGGGACTCGGCAGGCGCAGATGCGGCCTCTGCATGCCGCGAAATCCAGTAGCTGAGTGCCTCGCTGCGCACGCGCTCATGGTTCTTTTCCAGATGCGCTTCGACGCGCGGCGCGCATGCATTGCACACGACGGGGTACCGCGCCTCGAGGGACTCGCGGTACGCGGGATAGGCCGCCATGCGCTCGGTATCTGTCGATTCCTGCGTAAGAAGGCGCACGTACGTCGTCGTCTGAGAGGTAGTTGGCCAACAAGTTGGCTACAATCGTCTGGTTCGCGAGGCACGAGCGGCAAAAGACGCTCGAGGCACGCGCCGGGGCCTGCCGCGTCGCAAACGCATCGTGATTCAAATCGGCATCCCACATAGGGCGCTCATATAGATCCAGGACGCGGCCATGCTCGTCGCGGTGATTCCACATGTGGCACACGGCGCAGAACCAGCGCGTGCTTGTGCCGGACGACAGCGGGTGCGATCGCGCATCCATGCCCTGAGCCGCCTTCCGAAGCGCACTCTCGGCGCCATACGGCGGCACAATCACCGACTCTGTCCCGCAAAAGTGGCATGCCGCCACATGCTGCCGCCGCCTGCCGAGCCGCCACATGCGCCGTGCGCTGCTCGTGGCGTGGGCGTGTCAATGGATCGGGCCCGATTTACTCTTTTTCTCATGCTGCGTTCGCTGGTCGCATGCAGCGGCGCCGCACGCGCTGCAGTGCGGCGAGGGGGGCAGAGCGCCAGCATGGATGCTGCCGTGAGCATGAGCGAGGCTCTTGGCGCGCGTGATACGTCCGATCCTGTACTTCGCGCCACGTTCCTGCGGCACGCTGAGCCTGACGAGTCGGCGGTGGCGCAGCGCCTCTCGCCCGCGGCGCGCCTCGGCAGCAACAAAGTCCAGGGCGATGCGATCGTCGCCCTGCCGTCCAACCTGACACTGCGTATAGAGGCGCTCCTGGGCGCGAGTAACAAGGCACAGCTGCGCCGCGACGCAAGCCATGTCGCGACGCTGCCCCGAACGAGCGACGCGACCGGCCTCGAGCCCGGCCGCGCCCAGCAGTTTGTCCAGTCGCTCACGAGTGCGCGTGCCGGTCCGCTGTACGTGTCTACCCAATTTGCGGCGCGCTACGCTGTTCTTGTGCGCGTCCTCGACGAGGCCCAGCGGCGCATCCCTGGCGCCGCCCCATGGAGCCCCGCCAAGCTGTACGATTTTTGCATGCATGCTGGCGAGGCGCTCTGGGCATACGCTCATGTCTTTGGCGCGCCTGCACTCCACGAGTATGTGGCCGAGGCGCCGACCGGCGCTCTGATCAAAACGGGCGCGGCTCTGCTGAACGATGCATGTTGGCAGCACACACGCACCTCGCTGCGTGTGCGCGGGGATGACGCACATATTCTGCGCGACCGTCCGGGGTGCGAGGACGACGCGCCGTCCCTTGGCGTGCATGCATTTGGCCTGGGCGCGCTCGACAGCGATCTCGCGCGTGAAAAAGAGGTCCTCCGCTTGTGGAAGAGCGGCGCCGATGTGCTCGTGCTCGTCGAAGAGGCGACACCACGCGGCTTCGCATGCATCGCCGCAGCGCGCGCACAGCTCCTGGCGCTCGGCGCACATGGACCGCCCTGCCACGTCGTTGCCCCGTGTCCGCACGACGGGGCATGCCCCGTGTGGCGCCTCGATACGCTGCTCAGTCCGACCGCGCGTCGCCCCATTGAGGTGTGCGCGCACTCGCAAATGTACCGCGTGCCACCGTTCATGCGCGCAACGACGCGGCTCTTGCGTGGCGACGCCACGACCGAGTTTTGCTACGTGATTGTGCACCGCACCGCTCGACCGTCGCTGCCAGACGCCGTGGACGCATGGGCCGCGCGTGTCCCCGACGAGCTGCGCGCGCATGTCCCAGCAACCGTGCATCAGCTCTCCGAAAATGCGCGGCGCGGGAACCTCGATGCGCTGCGCGCGACACGCGCTGTCGAACCGCCTGTACCTGTGCCTATGGAGATGGAGCGTTGCGCAGCAGCGCTGGTGGCAGCAGGCGTCGATGAGCGCCATGTCATGCAGGTCGATGCGTACGCGTGGCCGCGCCTTGTGCGCCCGCCGCTCAAGAAGGGGGGACACGTCACGATGGACGCGTGCTGTGCGAGCAGCGATGTGCGGCGCTTCACGGTGGCCAAGTCGGCGGGTCGGCAGGCCTACCAGGACGCACGCAAGGTGCGGCATGGCGAGCTGTATGCCCATATGGATAGCGCGGGCCGCTCTGTCGCTTTGACGGAGAGCCCCGCGCACGATACCCACGCAGATGTCGCGTCGGAGCACAAGCAGCTGGGCCCCGATGCACAGAGCTATACGCGGCAGCATGGAAGGCCGCCGAAGCGCCGGTCGACGCGTGCCCCCAAACCAAAACCGGCCACTGTGCTAGACGCCGCGCGTACCGACGTGCGTAGCTCGCGCAAACCGAGCCGCAGCGCGCTGGACCAGGCGCTCCAGGAGCATGGCTGGTGAATTCACGTAGCTCCACTTTTTCCTCTCATGACCGAGCGATCGATGCCGCCGCCCGCGTGGCCGGCGAGCGCCTCGCGTGGCGCTGTGGTCGTTCCGCCGCAGGTGGGGGAGCGGTCACTGCGGCATCAGACTGTGCTGGATGAAGAGACATATGCCAGTGGGCTTTCGCGCATTATCCAGCGCGACTTTTTCCCAGACCTCGCCCGGCTCCGTGCGCAGAATGCGTACCTCACGGCCCTCGACGAAGGCACGATGGACGATATTGAAGAGTCGGCACGGAGGCTCGTGCAAGAAGAGGCGCGGTGCGGCGTCCTGGAGGAAATGGTGCGCCGCTCGGAGGCCGGCGAGCCGGCGACGCCGCTGAGTATGCCGCCATCGACGCCCCGGGCGCCCGAGACGCCACTCTACTCGGTCGCGTCCACACCCCGCACCGACGCCGGTAGCACACCCGGCGCCCCGCGCTCGTCGGATGTGCGCACAAGCATGACGATCGGGCAGTACCAGGCCATGTACACGACCGAGGACAATGCTTCATTTGCGCAGCTCATGGACGTGGCGCGCAAGCGCAAGCGCCACCAGTACCAATGGGCGTACGACGCTGCCCAGGCTGAGACGGAGAAGCGCCAGGCGCGCCTCACCCATGCACATGAGCAGGCAGAGCAAGGCCGGCGTCTGGCGCTGCCTGCCCGCCTGGCCATCCGAGGCCCAGAGAGCGATGCGGAGCCGCCGCGCGAGCCGCCCAAGGCGCTGCCCTTTTCAGCGCGTGGCGCACTTATGTATGCGCCGGATGCGAATACAGTGGGCCCAGCGCGCCCGAGTGCCGTCCCTGCACCGTCCGAAAAGCCGCGCGTGCTCCATGCACACACGCGCATGACATGGGCAACGGACGGTAGCGAGTCGGTCCCTTCCACTCCCAGCAGCAGTCTCATCGATGCAGCCGTCGCTGGGTCACCACGTATCCAGGGCTATGGCTTTGTGAGCGCGGCATCGACGCCCAGCCACGTCGATCTCAGTGAGCAGCGCTTGGACCAGCTCATGACGTGGGGCCAGCTTGCCGCGACGCCACGCCGCCTCGACGCCACGCCGCGCACCGAGCGCACCGAGCGCACCGAGCGCAGCGTCGAGCCGCCTACGCCATCAGCGCCGGCGCCTGCTCCTGTGCGCCCTGTGCAGACGAACCGCTCCCACACGGCGCGGCAAATCGAGGATCTGAGCCCTGCTGCGCGACACCTGCTGCAGCGCACAACCCGTACTGGGCCACAACTCTACAAACCAGCCGGCTCATCGACGCCTCGGTCGGCACGCTGGACACCCACGCCGAGTCCCGTAGCGCGTCGCTAGCACTCCTATACCCATGGCTGAAAGGCCTCGTTACCCGATCTGATACTCCACATCGCCGACCGCCATGTCGCAGGCGCGGCCCTCGGCAGAGGTGCGCGCACAAGGGGTGCGGCGCTCTGCCTTTGACACATTTGATGAAATGTCATGGCTGTCTGGTGTGCGCGGTGTCTTATCGCGAGCTCTGGGCCGTGTGCCCGCGCCCAAGGAGGAGGTGTTGACTTCGCACCCACCCCGCGCGCCGCTGCGACTCGATTCGGACGACAGCGATGCTGAGCCACCGCCGGAAGATCCCAAGGCCAAGGCACACATGAAGCTGACGTCCGATGCAATGCGTGAGCTCATGGAACTAGGCGGCATTGAGGATGCTGAGACTCATGCGCCTGTGTCGATGGACGGCTTTGCTGAGCAGGTGTGGCGCGTGGAAGAGCCTAGCGAGGCACAAGCTCCTTCGTCCTTGCTCTCTGCCTTTCAAGTGGGAACAGATGGACCCGTTGACTTTGATGCACTGCTGCGATTCCGCGCGGACAGCGCAGAGGCCGGGCATACGCGTCCATTAATTGAGGTTATGTCAGAGGCTCGAACTCGGCCCACTGATAAGCGAAATGGGAAGATGGACGAAGATGATGATGAAGAGAGTGCAGAGGATGAGAGTGAAGAGGATGAGAGCGAAGAGGATGAGAGCGAAGAGGCCGAGAGCGAAGAGGCCGACAGCGGAGAGGCCGAGAGCGGAGAGGCCGAGAGCGAAGAGGCCGAGAGCGAAGAGGCCGAGAGCGAAGAGGCCGAGAGCGAAAAGGACGATATCAAAGATAAGAAACTGATGGACGGAAAGCAGGACGCTCAAAGCGACCGCGCCAATCCAGAGCCCGTCTTTTTCCATCAACAAGTCCCTAATGAAAAGGCACCTACTTTTTGGACTCCTCCCAGCGCACATGATGGGCCGTCGATGGACCCAGCCTCTTTTCAATCTCCCTCGCAAGAGTCGCACATGCTGGACCAAACGCGTGGCCGGCAAGATGCTCCTATTGTGGTCTTGTCTGACAGTGACAGTTCCGACGAAGAACCGACCAACGAGGCCACTTCCGGAGTTTGTATGGACGAGAACTATGCACGAGAGCTAGACGCAGTGCTAGCTATGGCTACGCGGTTCCCACGCTCCGGACAAGATACGCTGGCGGAAGACGGGTCCCAGTGGGACGATATGGAGGGTCAAGGGGACGACGATGAAGAGGAAGAAGAGGAAGATGAGGAAGATGAGGAGGAAGAGGAAGAAGACGAAGAAGAGGAGGAAGAGGACGGCGGAGAGGGTGGTACAGAGGACGATACAGAGAAATATGAGGAAGGGCACAAGGTTGCTGAATTTGACCAGGTTGAGAATCACGACCACATGGATGAATCTGACCAAATTGAGAGTGTCGAGCGAAACGACAGTGATTCGCGAATTCACAATGATCAAGAAGGGCAAGCTGAGAAACTCTCAGAACCTACCGACACGTTTGTTGAGGAACCTGGTGAGCCCACCGATGAACTCGATGAGCCTCTCGAGGAAGCCGACCAAGAGCCTGTTAAAAGTCCCGAGGAACCTGTCAAGGATTCTGAGGAGGCTTTCGAGGAACCTATCGACCGGACTGTCGACGTGCCAATTGACCGGCCTTTCAACGAAACTATGGATGAGCCTGTCAATCATCCTGAGGAGTCTGTCGACGATCCTGTCGCTCAACGCATGGAACCCACCGAGCTCCAGCAACCTCAAGATCGTCTTGATGGATTCATCGACAAAGCACCTGGCGAGTCTGCTGAGGAGCCTATTAGGGCAGAGGAGGAACACAAAGAGCCTTGGATAGAGCTCAAAGAACCTGTTGAGAAGCCTATGGATCCTCAGGATTTCCACAATCCCATGGACGAATCACTCGCTGAGCCTGCAGAGGATGGGGAAGAGTACAAGCCTACGAACGAACCTGTCCACCTGCCAGCTGACGAGCCTAGGGATGAGCCGATCGACAAGCCGGTTGAGAAAGAGGCGTCGCTGCCCCAAGAGGAAGCTCTTACAACAGAGACCTTTTTAAGAGACGAGGCGACCAATGAGTCGAAGACCGAACCATGGAACAGTAAGCTCAATCATACAAAGGCATCGACGGTCGACTTCAACCCGATGTGTCAATTATGCGAGCGTTACGACCCAGTCCATACTATAGGGGACGGAGGCAGTGGCCCCGAATACCATGACCCGTCTGGATCGATCTTGCCGATGGACAATGTTGATCATGAGCCTGCCTCTGGTCCTCCTGCCCCTTCGACGGACAGCCTCGACACCGCTTTCACATATGAGCCAGCGGATGCAACGCCGTCGACGTTGGATCCCTCACTGACCAAGCCTGGTTTTACTGAGACGAAAAGCAAGGAGAATGCTCAGCCAGCCCCTCACTCTTCTCATGATACCTCTGAGTCTGCGCCCGTCGAGGCCCGTATTGGTGCGCATACACCCGAACGAGACGCGGCGCGCCCCAAGGCAAACGAGAACTCTGACGAATCGTCGCTGTCCACATTGGATAGCGACCCGTCGCTCCCCATGCCGCTGCAAGACAGCCCACATACAACGCGGTCGCACTGCCCCCTGCAGCGCGTCACCCTGACACGCGCGGTCGGTACGCCCACCTTTATTGTGCGCTCGTGCACGCTGAACCCCTCCATTTTGGAGGAGGAGGCCGCTGAGAGTGACGAAGTGTTATTTGACAGCCTCGAGATGCAACGACTCGATGCAGACGCGCTGCCTGAGGATGTGTATCACTCGCTGTGCCGCATTGTGGGCACGAGTCTATTGAACGATGTGTATGTGATGCCGGATAGTATGGGCGATCACTGGATGAAGCAGGACAGCCGCCAAGAGTCCAAGGACCCGCCTGAGGCGTCGCGCTCGACGAAACGCGCACGCCGGTCGCCGTCACCTCCTCGGCGAATGCGATTGCGCACGGCTCAAGAGCGCCGGCCACCTCGGGCGTACGGTTTCGATTTGTAATCATAGCCGGAAATAAGGGTACCCTACCTACCATGTCGATGCGCTCGCCGGTTCGTGCGGCGGCGCCTGTTGCGCAGTCTGTGCGTGCAGTGCATACGGGATACCGCATTGTAGCGCAAGAGGAAATCCAGAAGGAGGAAGATGCACACGAGGCGCGTGTGAAGCAAGGTGTGGACGCGCTGGAGGGCATGGGCTTCAACCGCCTCAGCATCACTCGTCAGGAGGTGGTGTGGGCCGAGCACGACCAGTACCGCCATGGTGCGTAGCTAGCACTAACGCAGTGAACAACGTGCACTACCTGCGCTGGTTTGAATCGGCGCGCATGCGCTGGATTCAGCGCATGTCCCGCACGCTCGATCCGGTGCACCGCGACAACCTCGTGCAGGGCCGGGGTATCGGCGTGATTGTGGCTGCGTCCATGTGCCGCTACCGTCGGCCGGTGACGTACCCTGACACGGTGCTGATCTCCGTCGGTACGCTCCCGATGCAGCGCCGTGACCGATGCATTTTGCGGCAGAGGGCGTACTCGGTCGCGCAGCAGACCGTGGTGGCGGAGGCCGACTTTGACGTGGTTGCCTACGACTACGAGAACCTGCGCAAGGCCGACTTTCCCCCGGAGATGCAAGCGGCCATGGAGGCGTGGGTGTACCACGGCCCGGATGCGCACAAGAGTCGCTTGTAGAGACTATCGTATATACTACACAGAGATGGTCTTGAAAAAGTCGAAGCCGTCAGAGGACGTCGTGCCGAGCATGCCGGGCACCTGGGGGTGCCAGTGCACCTCCTTGATGTCCGAGGCGCCGTGGTGGCAGAACAGGAGCTGGCTCGGCACCGGCTCGCCGTTCGGGCCCTTGGGCTGCTCGCCGGCGTCTTCATCCTCGTCGTGCTCCACGCCCAAGTCCCACAGCGTCACTTGATCGTCGCGGCCTGACGCCGTAAAGATGCTGTCCTCATCGGGGTGCCACTCGACGCTGCTGATGGGAGCACGGTGCCACGCAAAGTGCGCGACAGGCGTCGGGCGCGGGCCACTCTTGAACGAGCGCATGTCCCACACCTTCAGTGCGCCATCGTCGCCACCCGAGAGCAGCAGGTACGATGTGCCGCGGTTCCAGCTAATCACGTTCACGTCCTGCGTGTGCGCGCTGTCCACTGCGAGCGCCGAGCGGTGGCTCTTCATGCGCACGTCCCACAGACGCACACTGCAGTCGGCAGAGCACGAGGCAAACACGGTCGGCTCCGTCGGACTCCACTGCAAGTCCTCGACCGACGACGTGTGGCTCTCAAACGGCGTCGCGTGGGTCGTGAAGCCAGTGTTGTTGCTTGTGGTAAGGAAGATTTTGCTGTGCATGTCGCCCGTAACCAGGCGCAGGTGCCCGCCCTGGCCCGACGCACCGCCGCCAAGCACGCCACCCCAGTCCATCGCGAATCCTTCCGTGTGGTGCGCTCGGACCGTGTACAGCGGCGTATTGACCTTCTTCTTGTCGATCGCCGTGCCGGGCTGCACAAGCGCATTGTAGAGGGGACGCACATCCCAAATGTGCACCTGGCCGGTCTCGGCCCACGTCGCGACGGGGTAGGGGTCGAGGCACGGCTCCAGGTCGCTGGTGGGCGTCGTTGTGGGCGCCGCGCGAATGCGGTTCACGCCGCCCAGGTGGGGGATCGTCTTGTACTCTAGGACCGCGTCCTCATCGACATCGTCGTCGTCGTCGTCGTCGTCCGAGAGAGCTGCATGTTAGCCTGTCCACAACGCGCAGCAGCTGGGCTCAGACAGATAAGATAGGTAGCGAGTTTGTTTTCGGCATCGAGCGGCACGCCGCTCATACAGCCAAATGCCTCAAGGCATCATCGCCCTGCTGCGATAGTACGTACCGTCATCGCGCGAAGTCCGGTGCATCGAGCTCGCCTTCATGACCAGGATCTCATTGTTCTTTGCCGTATCGGCCTGCGTGCCCGCGACAAAGAACGCCGTGTGCGGCAGCGTCTGGCGCTGCGAGCCCAGGTGGTCGCGCAAGAAATCGAACGACAGGCACGGCCAGGTCACGTTCATGCGGTGCAGCATATCGTACGCCGACTGGTCGGGGACCAGCGTCTGTCCTTCCTGCAGTGGCTCCGTGCCCGGCATGTACGCCTCAGTGGGCGGGGGGGCCTCGTCGTTTTCCACGTCCATGCCCTCGTCGTCCTCGCCCCCCTCGACAATCTCGCCATCGCTCTCGATCTCGTCCTCGAACGGATCCTCAAACTCACCCATGCCCTCATCTTGGTTTGCGGGCACGACTTGGCCATCCACGCGGGGGCGCTCCGCCTCCGGCGCAGGCGCACCGTCCGCCAGCTCGCGCTTCGACATGGTCGCTGGCCAAACCGCGGCGGGCGCCGCTTTTTTTTTTCTCGGGAGGCTTAGTCAGCTTTTCTACCTACGGCCGCTCGCAGTGCCACCGCGCACGACCCTCGTGGATTTCCTTCATGTCTGTGATTCGCGCCCTCGTTCTCGGTTCAGGTGGCCGTGAGCATGCACTTGCGCTGCACCTTCTTCGCTCGGAGCGTGTTGAGCATGTGTACGTGGCGCCAGGCAATGGTGGCACGTCGACGCTTGGACAGCGCTGCACCAATGTGACGCTGTCGCAGGCCAACGGCTTTAGCGAGATGGCCCAGTGGGCCACGGAGCACAAGATCAATCTCGTTGTACCTGGTCCCGAGGCACCGCTCGTGTCCGGTGTCGAGACGGCGTTCCGCCAGGTCGGCATCCCCGTATTCGGCCCGAGCCAGGCGGCCGCGCAGCTCGAGGGCTCCAAGGCCTATGCCAAGGACTTTATGGCGCGCCACCACATCCCCACTGCGGCCTACCGCACGTTCCATACGAACGAGGTGGATGAGTGCCTTGCGTACATCCAGACGCTCGGCGGCGCCCGTGCTGTCGTGCTCAAGGCGGACGGCCTCGCCGGCGGCAAGGGCGTCCTCCTGCCCGAGTCGGACGAAGAGGCGCGTCAGGGCGTCGAGGACATGCTTGTCCGCAAGGTGTTTGGCAGTGCGGGCGACTCGCTCGTCATCGAGGAGCGTCTCGACGGCAACGAGCTCTCGGTGCTTGCCTTCTCGGATGGGTACACGGTGCGTGCCCTGCCTGGCTGCCAGGACCACAAGCGCATCGGCGAGGGCGACACGGGCCTGAACACGGGCGGCATGGGTGCCTACTGCCCGACGCCCGACGGCACGGCGCCGGGTATGGAGGCGCGCATCCGCCAGGAGGTGCTGCTGCCGACCATCGCGGGTCTGCGCAAAGACGGCACGCCGTTTGTCGGTATGCTGTTTGTGGGTCTCATGCTCACGCCCAAGGGCCCCAAGGTGCTCGAGTTCAATGTGCGCTTTGGCGATCCCGAGACGGAGGCCGTGCTCGAGCTACTCGCGCACCCCTCGACGCTCGCCGACGTGATGATGGCGTGCGTGGAGCGCCGCTTGGACTGTGTGGACCTGGCGATCCGCGACGGCTACGCCGTCAGCGTGGTGATGGCGAGCGGCGGCTACCCCGGCTCATACAAGACGGGCGTGCCGATCCGCATCGAGACGCTGCCGAGCGATGTGTCGGTGTACCATGCGGGCACCAAGCGCGCGGACGACGGCACGCTGCTCACCGCGGGTGGCCGAGTGATTGTGGTGTCGGCCACGGGCCCCACGCTCGATGCGGCGCTCGAGAAGGCGTACGCGGGCGTCAAGTGTGTGCAGTTCGACGGCCAGGTATTCCGCCGCGACATTGCGCACCGTGCACTGTCGGCCGCGCGCTCGCAGCGGGCGGGTCTGACCTACGCGGACGCGGGTGTGGACATTGACGCGGGGAATGCGCTCGTGGAGCGCATCAAGCCACTGGCGAAGAGCACGCAGCGGCTGGGCTCGGTAAGTGGCCTGGGCGGCTTTGGCGGTCTGTTTGATCTGCGTGCGATCAACATGCGCGACCCGCTGCTGGTGAGCGGCACGGACGGTGTCGGCACGAAGCTGCGCCTCGCGCTCGACTGCCAGAAGCACGACACGATCGGCATTGACCTGGTGGCCATGTCGGTGAATGACCTGATTGTGCAGGGTGCGCAGCCGCTCTTCTTCCTGGACTACTATGCGTGCGGTAAGCTGGACGTCGACACGGCCGCTGCTGTCGTCGGCGGCGTCGCGGAGGGCTGTCGCCAGGCGTCGTGTGCGCTGGTCGGTGGCGAGACGGCCGAGATGCCGGGCATGTACGCGGGCGACGAGTACGACGTGGCGGGCTTTGCGGTCGGCGCGGTCGAGCGCGATGCGGTTCTGCCGCGCATGGACCAGATGCAGGCGGGTGACCAGCTGATTGGTCTGGCGAGCAGCGGCGTGCACTCGAATGGCTACTCGCTCGTGCGCAAGGTGGTCGCCAAGGCGGGCGTGCCGCTCGATGCGCCGTGCCCGTGGGACAGCTCGCTGACGCTGGGTGCTGCGCTCCTGGCGCCAACGCGTGTTTATGTCCAGGCGCTCGCGCATGTGCTGCAGGGCCAGCACCGTGTGCTGGGCATGGCGCACATTACGGGTGGTGGCTTCACGGACAATGTGCCGCGCATGCTGCCCGCGCACCTCGGCGCACACATCGATGTTGGGCGCTGGACGCGGCCGCCGCTGTTTGACTGGCTGCAGAAGCAGGGCCAGATTGGCGCCGAGGAGATGGCGCGCACGTTCAACAACGGTATTGGTATGGTGCTCGCCGTGCCTGCGAGCGCATGCGAAGAGACGTGCGCTGCGCTCAAGGCTGCTGGAGAGTCGCCCGTGGTGATGGGCGAGGTGACGACGCAGCCCGGCGTGTCGTACGCGCATCTCGATGCCTGGACGCTGTAGTAGCCGTAGCGGATCGTGTGGAGGCTGTGGGGTTTGCTATCGCGCCACGTCGTGGGATGGACACGGTCGAGCTCAGTCGGATGGACACGACCGACGACCCGTTCAAGGACGCCACAGGCGATAAGGCAGAGGCGTACACTGTCACGAACGGTGTATCGCCAACGACGCTTGCATTGGCCGCGGACGGCATGGAGCGCGTGGGCGTCACCGTGTGGATGCTGACCATGTGTGCGGCGCTGTGTGGCTCGCTGTTCGGCTACGACACGGGCTACGTGTCGTCGGTGCTTGTCAGTCTCGACAAGTACAAGGACTTTGGGCATGTGCTGAGCGATGGCACAAAGCAGCTGATCACCTCTGCCACGTCGCTCGGCGCGCTGATCGGCGCGCTCGGCGCCATGGTCCCGTCCGAGTGGCTCGGGCGCCGCTGGGTCATGGCGATTGCGAATGTGGTGTTCATTGTTGGTGCAGTGATCCAGGCGGCCGCGCACAACGCATGGACGCTCATCGGCGGCCGCTTTGTGGTCGGCGTCGGCGTCGGCATCGCCTCGATGATTGTGCCGCTGTGGATCAGCGAGCTGGCGCCATCGCACCTGCGCGGCCGCCTCGTCACATTGAACATTGTGTTCCTCACACTCGGCCAGCTCATCGCGACGGGTGTCGGCGCCGGCTTTGAAAATATCTATGGCGGATGGCGCTACACCGTCGCGGGCGGCGCGATTCCCGCGATCATCTCGCTGCTCACCATGGCGTGGCTCCCCGAGTCGCCGCGCTACGACAGCCGGCGTGGGCGCACGGAGCGCGCGATGCGCACGTTCCAGCGCATCTACCCCCACGCGTCCGAGGCGTACTGCCGCCGCCGCGCCGAGGAGCTCGCGCTGAGCCTCCAAGAGTTTGACAGCCGCGTCGCGCACACGCCCCTCTTGCGCCGCATACGCCTGCTGTGCAGTGGGACGCACGCACGCGCACTCGTCATTGCGTGTGGGCTCCAGGCGCTCCAGCAGCTGTGTGGCTTCAACACGCTCATGTACTACAGCGGCACGCTCTTCCAGGCCATTGGGTTTGACCAGCCGGTGGCCGTGTCGCTCATTGTCAGTGCGACCAACTTTCTGGCGACGCTCGCGGCGCTCCAGTTTATTGATATGATCGGCCGCCGCCGCGTGCTGCTCTACTCGGTGCCCGGCATGTGTGGCGCGCTTGTGTTTTCGGCGATCTGCTTTGCGTTCCTGCCCGTGCAGGCGAATGGCGAGCTCGCAGCCGACATCCCGTCGGGCCGCCGTGTGTGGACGTACCTGGTGATTGTCGCCATCATTGTGTATGTGCTCTTCTACGGCTTTGGGATCGGCAACGTGCCGTGGCAGCAGGGCGAGCTCTTTGCGATCGAGACGCGCGCGATCGGCACGAGCATTGCGACTAGCGTGAACTGGGCGTGCAACCTGATAATCGGTGCGACGTACCTCTCGCTCGTCGAGGCGGCCACGTCAAGCGGCGCATTTGGCTTTTACGCCGGACTCTGTGCGATCGGCTTTGTGTTTTGCCTGTTTTGCTTCCCAGATACGCGCAAGCTTTCGCTCGAGGAGGTGCACGTCATCTTCCGCGGCTCGTGGGGCATCCGCGCGGCCGAGCAGCTGCGCCTCGACAAGGCGCGCGTCGCCGCCGAAGCGCGCGCGCGCGACGCCGTCGATCCCCTGGCGCCCGACGCACACACGGTCGGGTCGTCTACCGCGCGACTGCATCGGAATTCGAGCGCACTCGACTCGATGCGCTCCGTCGACCCTCTCGACGAGCCATGCGCACCGCGGTTGCCGGCCGATCCGCGGCGCATGAGCGGCGCGACGCCCGCGGCGCTCCCGTTGAGTCTGCCGAGCGACCTGGATGGGCCGCCTCTCCTGGGCGCGCATGCGATGCCGCTCCGGCGCTCCGCGTCGCTCTCGCAGGTGCACGGCACGGACGAGCCGATTACCCTGCCGCCTGTCCACGTGGATGGGCCCCGCTCGAACGTGCTAACGAGTCGCTATGGGCTCGAAGGCACGCCTCTGCTCCTGTTTGTGACATGCTTTGCGAGTCTCGGTGTGTTTATGTTTGGGTACGACCAGGGCGTGATGAGCGGGATCATTACGCACCCCGCGTTTCAGGCCGACTTTGACGATCCGAGCGCGGCGCAGCTCGGCACGATGGTGGCCGTCCTAGAGATTGGCGCGCTGATCACGTCGCTGCTCAGCGGTGTGCTGGCCGACCGCTACGGCCGCAAGGCGATCCTCAGTGCGGGCGCGCTCCTCTTCCTGGTCGGCGGCCTGATCCAGACGTGCACGATCGGCTACCGCATCATGGTCGTTGGACGCATTATCGCGGGCCTTGGCGTTGGCTTCCTCACGATGATTGTGCCGACGTACCAGAGTGAGGTGTCGCCCGCGGAGAACCGCGGCAAGCTCGCGTGCATCGAGTTTACCGGCAACATTATCGGCTACATGGTCAGTGTGTGGATGGGCTACCTGTGCAGCTTTTTCGAGAGCGGCTGGGCGTGGCGCCTGCCGCTCGCGGTGCAGCCGCTGATGGGCGGTGTGCTTCTGTTCGGTGCCGCGCTCCTCCCCGAGAGCCCGCGGTGGCTCTGTGACGTGGACCGCAACGAGGAGGCGATGCGCGTGCTTGTGGACCTGAGCGGCTCGGCGGATCCGCGCCACGCCCGCGCCAAGCTCGAGTTCTGGGAGATCCAGTCGACGGTGCGGCAGATGCGCGCGCAGGGCGACCGCTCGTACCGCGCGCTCTGGCGCCACCTGCGGGCCCGCACGCTTCTGGGCATGTCGTCGCAGATGCTCGCGCAGCTGAACGGCATCAATGTCATCTCGTACTATGCGCCGCTCGTGTTTGAAAGCGCCGGCTGGGTCGGCCGCGATGCCCTGTTCATGACGGGCATCAATGCGATGGTGTATGTGCTGTCGACCGTGCCCACATGGTTCCTCGTCGACTCGTGGGGCCGCCGCCCCATCCTTCTTTCGGGCGCGCTGCTGTGTGCACTCACGCTCGGCGCATGCGGCCTGTTCCTCCGCGCCGACCGCGCCTACACACCGTCGGCCGTGGCCGTGTGCGTTGTGCTGTTTAATGCAGCGTTTGGGTTCTCATGGGGGCCGATTCCCTGGGCGTGGACGCCCGAAATTATGCCACTCGCCTTCCGCGCCAAGGGCACCTCGCTCGCGGCCGCCACCAACTGGGTGTTCAACTGGATCGTCGGGCAGCTCACGCCCATTTTGCAGGAGACGATTGGGTGGCGTCTGTACCTGCTGCACGCGGTGTGCTGTCTCATGTCGTTCGGCATCGTGTACGTGTTCTATCCCGAGACGCAGGGCGTGCCGCTCGAGGAAATGGACGCCCTCTTTGGCGACCAGCGCACGCCCGTGCCGCACGAGGATACGGACACGGGCGAGATTTGCGCGGCCGACGGCGAAATGCCGCGCCTGCGCCGCTCGATCAGTACGCACCCCCGCTTCCTGCACGAGGCGTCCCCGTGGGGCCTCGCGCGCGAGCGCGAGCGCGGCGCATACGAGGCAGTGCCCATCTCATAGTTGCATACCCTACAGTGGCCGATACGCACCGTACGGCACGCCCGCCTCGGCCTGTGCTTCCAACTGCGCAATGTCCTGCGCGAGCGCCGCGTTGCGCCCGTCGAGCCAGTCGAGCAGGTCGATCACCTGGAACAGCACGGCCGACTTGCTTCCTGCGCCGCCCGCACTGCCGCCGCGCCCGCGCCCGCGCCCGCGGTTCTGCTTGCCCTGCACGGCGCGGCTGCGCGCGCGGCGCTGCGCATTGCGCTTGCGCCGCTGCACCTCCTCCTCGTCGCACCCCAGCATGAGGTCCTCCTCGGTGTCGGTGCGGTCGTCGAGCTCTTCGTCCTCGACGCCTGTGCCTGCGCCCGCATTCAGCCCGAGCGCGCGCGCGCCGTAGGCGCGCCCAATGTCAAGGAGGTCAGAGAGACTCTTGAACCCCTCGCGGATCTGGTTGCGCCGCCGCTGCTCCGAGAGAATGTGCCGCTTGCGCCGCCCCGTCCCCGGCTCGTCCGCCGGCAGGCTCTCCGCGTCCGAGGCCCGCCGCCGCTGCGGCACCACGCCGGGGCTGCACAGGTCCGCCAGACTCACACCGGGGCTCGACGTCTTGATACCATCCACAGGGAGCGAGCGTGGGCTCGGTGGCGTGGCGGCCCGCGGCAGGGCACGCTCGGCCGCCGGCACGGCTGGCTCGCCCCTCGTCTGCATCCAGCGTGGTGGTGTCAAGAACCGATGCTCGGCCGATGCCTACGCCGTGCGTGCTGCGTCTACATGCATACCTACGGCGGCCACGAGCGCCCACGCCGACTCGACGCGCGGCGCGCCAGCGTCCGGAAGCACCTTCCACGCATCGTGCGCGCGCTGGATCGAGCGCCGCTTCGACCGCGTCGAGAGGCGCCGCGTCGGTGCGTGCCGCCGGCCATGCTCCACAGCATCGTGCGCGAGCTGCTCGGCGTGTGTCAGCAGGCCATACGCCGCGTCCTCGTCCGCGGGCGCCGCGTCGTCCGGCGCGTCTGCGAGGAGAAGGCGCTGCGCGAGGAATTGGAGCCACTGCGTGAGCCAACGGACGTACGAGCACATTGGTCAGTGGTGTATATGCGCGCCAGTCGCTCGCGACGAGGCCGCGCATCGTGCGGTAGACGTCGTACTGCGTGTCGCCCTGGCCGGTAAATAGCGCCTCGTCGTCAAAGTCGTACGCCATCACTGTGCTGTCGAGGCACAGGCGCGAGAGCGAGTAGTCGATGATGGTCGCGTGCAGCTGCGTCGCGTGTGGCCCGTACTGCGCCCAGAGCGTGTCCATCGGGGGGAGCGGCGCCGTGGGCGGCGCTTGGTCGCCACGGCGCACGAGCACATTGCTCATATGCAGGTCACGATGCTGCGTTAGCCAAACGGCGTACCTCGAACTGGACCTCCTGCTCGGCGTGCGCCAGCGCACATGCGACCTGGAAGAAGACGGCTGCGCGCTCGGTCCAAGTGCGCAGCGGCAGGCCATCGAGCTCGTCGCCTGCGTGCTCCAGGACCAGCAGCGCATACATTTGCGTCGCAGGGAGCATACTGGGCCGCGCGTTCTCGCAGCGCTCGCGGTGCGCCTCGGCGAACGCATCCCAGGCGTCCAGGAGGCGAGAGGGGTAGGCGCCACGCACCACATGCGCCGACACGAGCCGCACAAAGTGCGCGGCCCACGGCTCCGTGAGAGTGCCGAGCGCGGCCGTCGTCGCCACCTCGCGGTCCACACTCGCCATCGGGGATACGACGGGACCGCCACGCACGCTGGGCCCGTGCTCGAGGGGGATCACCTTGATGACATGCACGGCGCCCTCAGGCGCCGTGTATTGATATACTTCCGAGTAGCTCGCCTCGCCAATCTTTGTCAGTGTGCGATCGCCCACGAGCTCATTGACCTGTGCAGAAAACGCCTTCGGGTCCGTCTGGTGCACGCGGCGCAGCAGCTCGGACGTGTCTGCGAGCGAGAGGTCGGCCAGCGCCTGTGCGAGCTCGCCCTCGTTGTCGAGTGCGTGCAAGGGCTCCCGCGCCGTGAGCGTCGGCGACTCGGGCACCACAGGGCTCTTGTCACCCGTGGCCCACCGCTTGATGGGCGTGGCAACCTGGTGCGTAAACGCCTGGCGGGGGCTCTGCACCCACGCGCTCCACGAGTGCAGGTCGACACCGGTGAACAGGCTCTTGGTGGTGGGCGCTGCACGCGGCGGTGTCGCTACCTGTGTGTTCTCGTCGAGGGGGCGCGTATCTTGCACAACACGCGTGCGCCCTTTGCGCCCGTACACATGGATCTGACGCGTCGACGATGGCAGCATGCAGGTCACCGGGCACCACAACACTGGCGGCGTGGGGTGTCACGTGATACAAAAAGCGGCGGCGGCGGCGGCCTTCTTCGTCCGGCGTCGATGGCGTGGAGCGTGATCGTGCGCGCGGCGCTGCCGCAGAGCCAAGTGCGAGCGATCCATGCGTCTGCATGTGTGTCAAAAAAGTCCGCGCCTAGCCTCGGCAAGGCGCGCAAAAGCCCCAAGACGCTGCTGCGTCTGTACGCCGAGGGCAAGCTCAAGGGCGCCGAGGCCGCCAAGGCCGCCGCGCTGATGGAGGCGTCGGCGGGCGCCACCGAGTCGGGGCCGGCGGTGCAAAAGAAGCAGGACGATAGCGTATCGCTCACCGAGGCGCGCCACATATTGCGCGTACGTACGACCTACTTACCCAGTCTGTCGAGGCCGCGCGCCCGCGCAATGCGTACGAGTTGCATATCGTGACCACTGTGCCGCCCAACCAGACGAACGCGTTCCGTGGGCGCATCGTGTACCCCAAGGACCCCCGCATCAAGGGCGAGACAGCGCTGGTGTTCGCCGACCAGGGTACGGAGGCCGCGCAGGCCGCCGAGCAGGCCGCCGCGCAGCTGCGCGAGAGTGGCTCGTCGATGCGCCTCGTCATTGGGGGGCACGAGATGATTAGCGAGACGGCCTCGGGGCGCGTGCCGCCGTTCACGCGTGTCCTGTGCACGTCCGCACTGCTGCCGAGCCTGAGCCGCACGCTCGCGCGCACGCTCGGTCCCAAGGGCCTGATGCCGAGCGCGAAGCGTGGCACCGTCGTCGAGGACGGCGAAGAGATGCAGCGCGCGATCGAGCAGCTGCTCTCGGGCGTCGACTGGCGTGGCGACCGCCTCGGCGTCGTGCGCGGTGCCGTCGGCCGCATCTCGTTCACGGACGCGGAGCTGCGTGCAAATGTGCACGCGCTCCTCGACTCGGTCATTGCGCGCGCCGCTGGCGGCCTGGCCGGCACCAAGGTGAGCGCCAAGGTCGTCGCAGGCTATGCGCGCGATCTCACGCGCGAAGACGCGGACGGCAAGCCGCTCATGCACCGCGGACCCAGTCCACTGAAGCGAGGTATGTCGCTCTACTTACGCAGCGCTCTCTATTGTGCAGCAGGTGCACCTCAGCTCGACGCAGGGGCCCGGCCTGCGCCTGCGTCTCGACGACGTCCTGTAGAGAAAATCGCCTCCACACGCACCGCCCACCACCATGCGTCTTTTTTCAGCGGCCGGGCTGCTCGCAGCGGTCGCGGCTGGTGTGCTGCTGGGTATTGCCACATTTGGCGTACCGATCAACCATAAATACTACCTTCTGGAGCTGGGTTTCGGCCAGTCTGACTTTCATTTCGGGCCGTTTGGCTACACACATGATGGCCACGCCAGTGCCACAAAGCTGGGGTACGACATGCCCTACGGTCTGGACGGGAAGAATCCCATCTCGTCCCTCGTACATACGCTCTCGTATGTGCTCGTGGTGTACCCGATCGGTACGTGGATTCACTTACACAGCCTTTGCTTTTGCTGTTGTGGCCGCCTTTAGCTCGTTGTTTGCGGTGACGTGCAAGACGATGATGAACGCCGTGGCGATCTTTTTCGCCACGATCGGTGCGATTATCGCAACGCTCGCTTTTGCCATCGTCATCGCCATCTACTTTGAGCTCAAGGACGTCTTTAGCGACATCAACATCGATTTAAAGTTCGGCCAGTCGTTCTACTTCACCGTTGTCGGCGCGGCCTGCTTGTTTTTCGCGTCTATGCTCATGGCAGGAGGCCTGTGTTGCGACCCGATGTTTGCGCGCCACAGGCGGAGTAGCCCGACCGCATCCTACTCGGCCGCGCCCACCAACGCGCCGCCAACCGAGTACCACGCAACGCAGATGGACCTGCCCGCCTTTCCCGAGTACCACCCGACGCAGCACGAGAATGTGTACGAGATGGACGACACGATGGACTCGATGGCCAAGCCGTCGGCGATGCAGAGGTACGACTACGGCCACCCTGGCGCCGCCGCGAGTGCGGAGCCGTACCTCGTCGCGCAGCCGACCGAGTCCCGCACGCACCTGCTCACCGAGGCGCCGTACCTGCCCTCGCGCCCGTCGGTATCGTCGCAGATGCCCACAGAGCACGCGTACATCGATGCACCCGAGGCGCCGCCCTCCATGGCCCCGCCCCCGCTCTCGGCGCAGCAGGCCGATGCATGGTTCCTGCACAGTGGCTCCAGTGCCCCCACGGCAGCGCCCCCCATGTACCCGCCTGCCCTCGCGGGTCCCTCGTATGCGAATGAGAAGCGCTAATTTTCTACGACCGGGCTGCCTCATCCTCTGTCTGTAGTGTTTGCATAAGTTGTGCGAGGCCACTGAGCTGCTCGGGCCGCAGCTTCGAGAGTACCACACTCAGATGCAGGCGCTGCCGCGACGCAGCGTTCGCGCCGGGCGGCAGCGGCGTCGATGCGTCGGTAATGCCGACCAGCAGCACAGGATCGGTCTGCACACCGGCCACAGGACGCGGCGCCGTCAGCCCAGGGTTCAGCGCGACCGACTGCCCCGCACTCGCGAGCGACAGCGCAGGCAGCAGGTGCGGCGCCGGCACCAGGTGCAGGCCAAGCGCCGTGAGTTTCGGCACACTCGTCATGGGCACGACCAGCGGCAGCGGCTGTGACGGGATGCTCGTCGATGCAGAGAGCGTCTCGGACACATTGAGTGCGCCTCCGTCAGGCCGCCCACCCGCTCCCCCGATGGGCGCTCCGGAGGCGCCGCGCGCCGCGAGGCCCGCGAGATGCGATACGGTGGCAGGCGATAGCGCCGGGAGCGATGCGGCGGACACGGCAGGGTGCCCATCCATGCTGGGAGGGCGCACGATCGCATACGGGCGCGACATGTCGTCGATGCCGGGGCGACGCAGGCCCGCCGCGGATAGCGCCGAGGACGCAGTGAGCAGGCCCGGGGTGTGCAGGCTGGCGGCCAGCGACGCGCCGGGCCGCCAGTGCCGCTGCCGCTCCAGCTCCTCCAGCTCCGCACGCGCCCGGCGCAGCTCCGCAGACAGGTCCTGGAACGCCTTCATTTCGTCCTCGTACACCATGCGCTCAAGGAACTCGAGAGACTCGTGCATGTGTGGCGCGCGCTCCTGCGCCGTGTCGGAGCGCGTCTGTATGGCGCGAAAACGACGCGCAAGCTGCGCACGCCGCTCATACGCAGAGCGCGTAAAGGCCTCGCTGGGGAAAGGGGGAAGCGCCAGGAGGGGGGTATCAGGGGCAAGGGGATCGTCGACGCGCCGGCGCTTGCGCACGTACGGCACGGCAAACGACATGTGCGCTTCGTCGTCAATGTCACGGGGCGCGGGCGGCGCTACGATGCGGGCGTCCATGGCGCCGAGCAAGTCCGACTCGGGCACCTGCCACACATGGTACGGCAGCAGACGTTCCACGACGTCGCGAGCGTCGCGGAAAGGCGTCTGGATATCGGGCCGCAGGCACCGCTCGTGGTCCTGGTCCAGCTGCGCGCGGAATCTGCGCTGTATGTGTGCGCGCTGCGCGGCGAGCTCGGGGTCTTCGAGCACGAGATCCTTTTGGGGGGGGAGCCGCGCGGCAGGCGCACTGTGTGCGGGCGGCACGGGGCGCCCTGCGCTGGCGATGCCGCCTGGCGCGCGGCTCCCCCCGAGATAGAGCCCTGAAGCCGCCGCCAGGGAATTAGAGACGATAAAGGGCGGTGTGGCCGGCGCCGGCGGCATGGGCGGACGCGCAGGGGGCACGCCCGGGCGCTGCGACGCCGCCGGAGCCGCGCTCGCCTGGCGGTTGACCGTGACGATGGGGTGTGAATACACCGAGGACACGGGACGGGTATATGGGTCGCCTGGGCGTGCAGGGGCCGCCTGGATAGGCACAGTAATGGGGGAGGGCGCGGACGCCGCGGCGCCCGCCTCCCTGGACGGCAAAGAGCCTACCGACGCTGCCGCGGGGGCAGCGCGGAGCTCGTTGGCCTCAGGCATACGAGCAGGCTTGGCCGCAGGAAGCTTTTGAGTCAGAGTATGCAAGAACGGCGCACAGAGCCTTGTGTCTCGTCTTGCGCTCGAATGCGCGAATCAAGGCCCACGCGCTCGAATCGCTCAACGCGCCGTTTTGCGCTGGGAAGGCGGCCCTCCTCGGACGACGGGGCGGTAAAGTCACGTGCGTTCTACACCAGGGCGCGGACGCTCCGCTAGGCCCGCATGGAGACCGTGACGCTGCCGGCGGCGTTTCCGGCGGCGTACCGGCGGGTGTATCTGGGCAAGTTCGAGGGCGTATCGAATGGAGGCGCGCTGAAGGAGGCGCTGATCGCCGCGTCCAAGACGCCTGCGGACTCGGACGAGCGGAGGCGCGTGGACTTTGCGTTTGTCGACGCGAGGCTGGTGCTGAGCCGGCAGCAGCTGCTCACGGCGGTCATGCAGGCGATCGTGGCGGCGGACCGCCTCTCGCAGCGGGACGAGGCGCCGGTGGGCATGAAGACGCCGTCGATCCACTCGGAGATTTTGTGGACGCTGAACCCCAACAACAATGTACGTGCGCTCGCTCACGCAGATTGCCGATGCGCTGCGCCAGTTTGGCGTGTCGGCCTCGACCGAGACGCTCATCCTTGTGCGTGTGGATGCGCTGCCGCCGGCTGGCCCGGACCCCGCCGCGCTCGCGCAACACATGGACGCGCTCGTCGACGGCACACTTGTAGCCGGCATCGACACACCGACGATGGCGTCACTCGCACTTTCGCCCGACTCGCGACGGTGGAAAGATGTGGGAAAGACGTACAAGCTGCAGGATACAAGCGCGTTCCAGCAGCACGACACGCAGGCCGTCGAGGCGTTGGTCTGCTCTACAGTGGCTACCAAGTATGTAGGCACATAATTAGTCCATTTCGACGAGGCTGCGTTAGATTCGGCACGTACTGGTACTCGGGGGCGTCGAGCTTTTTGGCGCCGCCCAGGAACGGGATCGACACGATAAAGAGGTACTCGACCGTGTTGGCCTGTAGCTGCTGCACAAGGTGGCCCGCCGCGGACGCAGAGCCGCCCGTCGCGATCAGGTCGTCGACAATGAGCACGTTCGCGCCAGAGGGGATCGCTCCCTTCTGCATCTCAAACACGTCCTCGCCATACTCTTTCACATACGTGGCCTGCACGCACTCGCCCGGCAGCTTGCCGCGCTTGCGCACCGGCACAAAGCCAGCGCCTAGGCGCTGCGCAATGACAGGACCCAGCAGGAATCCACGCGCATCCAGTCCAACCACGTAGTTGATGCGCGAGTCGCGGCCCTCCTGCGCGAGCCGAGGGAGCGTCTGCGTAAAGATATGCGACATGAAGTTCGTGATCAGAATCTCGAACGTGATCGGGTCACGCAGCACCGGCAGCACATCGCAGAACAGAATACCCTTCTTGGGCCAGTCCTGGTGGTACTCTATACATTAGCAGCACAGCGTACCAAACTTGTTCTTCAGCAGCTCAATGTCCGACATGGAGGCGACGCGCTGGCTGCGCCGGGCCGCGGCCGCATTGTGGACCTCCACTGTTCCTAGATGTAGGCGTGTACTGTGACAACATCTCCCCGTCTGCCATCGCCCTCGCTCGGCATGATGAACGAAGCGGGTGGCGCGGATGCGCCACCACCCATGGAGGCGATTCACCCTACAGTACGCTGCTCTGCTAATGTAAGCTTTCTACAGATTCGATGAGCAACGATACAGGCTCGGTGACGCAGATGGCGACGTACGTGACGGACCCTGCGCAGTTCCTGTTCAGCTTTCCAAATGACAAGTCGTTCACGACGCATGTGCCTGCGAGTCTGTTTGACGAGTGCGTCGCTGTGCTGAAGCGCACCGTGCAGTGGCGTGTCTCGTCGACGCGGTACAACGGGGCGCTGCCGCACGGGCGCCGTTACGCGTGGCGCAAGCACTACGTATGCGACCACTCGGGCAAGCCGCGCGATCGCCGCGATCCGAACCTCGCGCCGGGGAAGCGACGCTCGCGGCGCGCCTCGATCAAGATTGGCTGCCCCGCGTCGTTCACTGCGACGCAGGAAGTCGGCAGCGACACGGTCGTAATGGTGTGCCGCTTCCAGCACCAGGGGCACACTGTGAACACGCGCGAGTACTGGGCCAATAGCCGCATCCCCGATAATGTGCGTGAGTGGATCAAGGAGCGCGTCAGCGAGGGCCACGACCAAAAGGAGATCGTGCAGATGATCCATGAGCACCAGAAGAATGCCGCCAACATACCCCCTACGAGCCCCGCGTTCATCCCGCCGGGCGTGCAGATCACCAGGATGGATGTATACAACATCATCAAGCGCCATAAGAGCCTGCGTGCGCAAGAGCAGGATACATCGATGCGGCAGGCGCAGCGCGAGAGCACAAGTTCCGGCGTCGACACGGACGCACACACACACCGCCTGGCGCTGGCCATTGACCCGGCGACGGCCGAGGCAGCCACCGTCCCGCCGCCCGACCTCGCGATCACGGACAGGCGCGCCGACGAGGCACCGTCCCTGGACCCGGCGACGGCCCCTGCACCGTACTCGATGCTGCCGGCGGCGCAGCTGACGCCCGCCACGCCCGAGGAGGCCGTGAGCTTTGCGCAGCAATGGAGTGACCTGCTCGCGAACCTGCAAGCGCTCCAGCCACAGATGATGGAGTATGCGCTCACAGCGGGCACGACGCGTCAGGCTAATACCACAGCTGAGTGGTCGCAGGCGATTGCGCAGCTGACGCAAGCGTGGTACATAGCGAGCAACCTGGTCGACCGGCCGGTGCTGCCGCCGCCATAGGGAGAATGGGTCCTTTTTGAGTGGAGGCCAACGGTCTCGCTGCCTCTGCCGCCATGGCTGCCGACGGCCGCGACGGCGCTCCGCCGCTGACGAATCCTGCGCTCTTTCTGAGCCTGGTGCCGCGTCTTCAGAAGATCGGGCGCCTGCTGGATCAGGTGCGTGTGGCGCCCATCGAGCGTGCGTCGGACGAGCCGCCTCGCTCGACGCGCGACGCGACAGGCGCGGCGCCCGCGCTCGAGACGCAGGGGCCCAGCCTTGCGCTCGGCGCCGTCAACGACAATGACGACGACTGGGACCCGTGGACCGCCTCAGATCATGCTGGTGCAGCATCGCACATCCCTGCGGACCTGCAGGCCCAGCTCGCGCAGGAGGCGACGGCTCTCCAGCACACCTTGGCACAGGCGCACGCCGCGCTCGATGCAGCACCGGGCGCAGACATGAGCATGGACGACCAGGCAGACCTGCTGGCAAGGCTCGAGGCGTACCGCGCGCGCCAGGCGTACGTATACACGACTTATGCAGGGCGATCTACGACGTATGGACCGAGTGTGTGGCAACGCTGTGCGGCCCTCCGTCCATGGACGAGTCTAAGGACTAGGCAAAAGGCCCGCACGCTGCAGCGTCTGCCGCGCCTGCAGCAGCATGGGTCTGGCGTGAGTATGCGCACGTACGCATCGATCATGAGCTCGCGTCCGTTGTGCGTGAGCCCCACAGCGCCCTGGTTGTTCGCGACGCCGCGCTGGTAGGCGCCCCAGATGGCCTGGGCAAGGCCAATGTCTGCGTTAGTGCACGCAGCGTACCCTCCTCCGACGGCGAAAACAAGCGGTTCACGGTATCGAGCTGGGCAGGGTGGATCACCTGCTTCCCATCAAAGCCAAGGTCGGCAGCGTCGCGGCACTCGTCCTCCAAATAGGTCTTGTCTTTGTACTCAATGCATACCATATCCTGCTGTGAGCGAGCCAACGTACGATGGCCTGCAGACCGTAGGCACGCGCGGTCGTCACAAGCTGGGCGCGCGGAAACAGCAGGCTCTGCCGGTCGCGCGTGCGCTTGATGCGCGTGGCTGCGCAGTAGTCCTCGCTGGTGTCAGAATCGCATCGTACCTTGCGAACATGAGCGCAGCCAGCGATATGCGGTGCTCCCAGTCGTCCATGCGCGACCGTGCCTGCGCCAAAATCTGCGGCATATGCAGCAGGGCAGCCGCACTTTCGATCGACAGCACGAGCGCGAGCGGTGTGCTGCGGCTGGGGTGAGCGCGCCCGACGTACCTGTACTGCGACAGCGAGCACGCAGAGCGCGCGACGACGTCGAGGTCGTTGACACTCTCGACTTTGGGGATGACCACGGCCTGGACACGGAGGCTTTGCAGTACAACGTCGAGGTCCTCCTTGGCCAACTCGCGCTGGGTCGACGGCGCGTTGATGCGCACAGCCAGCTCGGGGCCCCGTTCTGGCGCCGCTTGCAGTGCCTGCAGGACCATGTGCTGCGCAGCGCCTTTGCGGTGCTGCGCGACACTGTCCTCCAGGTCGTACACGAGTGTGTCGGCGGCTACATTCCGGCTCTGCCGTCAGGATCGCACACGCACCTTGACCAGCATCTTTTCCGAACTGCCCGGCACATACAAAAGACTTCGGCGAACACGCGCATCTACACTAGGCGCTGTGCTCAGGCTCCTCCGAATGAGACGCACGGCGCGCCCCAGCGTGGCCCCCCGCCACATGGTCGAGGCCATGACCGTGCGCAGCCGCACTAGCCTCACGTGAGCGCCGGTGGCGCCCGCAAAGCGCTGTGGCGTGGTGCATCTTGGCATGCGGCTCTCCGATCCGGTGGTGGGTACGCTGCACATTGCGCAGCCGGTGGCTGTTGCTGTGCTGGTGATTCTTCAAGCACATTATGCGATTGTGGCGAGGTGGATCCGCGCACGCCTCAGCGCTGAGCGGCAGATCTCGCTTGATGAGCTTCCTGAGCATGGGCTGCCGCAGCCGGTGGTCGGAGCGCGGCGGTCGCGCTTATCGCTGGGCGTGCGATTTGCGCTTCTCGCCACGTCCGCCTCGTTCTTTGTATCTGGAGCACTCGTAGCGCTCGGTGCCGTACTTCCGCCCCATGTGTGGCTACCGTCGCTCAAGCATTGGTCGTGGCTGGATGTGCAGGCGCTGGGCGGCGGCATCGCTTGGGCGCTCGCGGCGCTTTCGACGCTGCGTGAGGAGCGCCGCTATGGCCCCGGCCAATTTCGCCGCGCGCGCCTCGCGTGTGTGGTGGCTGTGAGCGCCGCTGCCGACGTGGCCCTGGCCGTGGCGCATGCCCAGCCTTCGTGCGTCGCCTCGGACGTGAAGCTGTGGGCATTCCTGCAGGTCTATGTGCTGTACGTGCGTCTGGTGGTTTTGTACCCGGTGCTCCTGCTGGTGATGCTCCGCCGCCGTGCGCTGCCTCCTGCGTCGGCCGATGCGGTCGGCGCCCAGGCTAGCACGAGCGCCAATGTGCCAGCGGGCGAGGCGCGCTCTGCGCCACCTCCGGGCTTTTTCCTCCTTCTCAAGCGGGTGCGCGTCCTTGCTCCGTATCTGTGGCCGAGCAAATCGCCGCGTCTGCAGCTGCTCGCTGTGCTGAGTGTGACACTGCTGTTCGTGGCGCGCGTCGTGAATCTGATGGTACCGCTGGCGCTCGGACGCGTCGTGGAGGCGCTTGGTACCGGGCGCGAGCCGTGGGGCCCTATTCTGGTGTTCGCACTGCTCAAGGTGTTCCAGGGCTCGGGCGGCCTTGTGACGGTGGCGCAGCAGCTGCTGTGGTACCCCATCGCTTGGTACTCGGACGTGCACATGAGCCGCCTCATGTTTGACCGTGTGCTGAACCTGTCCATGTCGTTCCATACGCGCCGCAAGACGGGCGAGCTGATCCGCACGATGGACCGTGGCTCGGCGCTCAACAACTTTTTCGAGTACCTCCTCTTCTCGCTGACACCCGTCTTTGTGGACATTATGGTGGCGATCGTGTACATGTCGGCGGTCTTTGGCTGGCGCGTCGGCAGTGTGCTGCTAGTGATCATGGTGCTGTATACGGTGTGCAGTGTGCGCATCACGACGTGGCGCACGCAGCTGCGTCGCGAGATGAACATCAAAGACTCCGAGTGCCGGGCGATCACGACGGATGTGTTGCTCAACTACGAGACTGTCAAGTACTATGGAAACGAGCCGTACGAGTCAAGCCGCTTTGCAGGCGCACTCGATGCGTACCGCCACGCCCAGTACCGCCTGGTGCTCAGCCTGAACATGCTGAACCTAACGCAGAATCTGATTTTGGCGTTTGGTACGCTGTTTACCGTGCTTGCTGTTGCCTACACTGTCGTCCAGGGCACCACGACGCCATCTCAATTTGTCGTGTTTGTGTCGTACCTGCAGCAGGTGTACCAGCCGCTCAGCATGCTGGGCACACTGTACCGCGTGATGAACCAAAACCTGGTCGACACGGACAAGCTGATGGAGCTGCTGGATGAGGAGATCGATATCAAGGATGCGCCTGGCGCCCCCGACCTTGTTGTGCGTGGGGGCGAGATCGAGTTCCAGGACGTGCACTTTGCGTACGAGCATGGCGCTAACACGGCGCTGAATGGTATGTCGTTTACCATCAAACCGCATGAGCGCGTGGCCCTTGTGGGCGAGAGTGGCTCTGGGAAGACGACGACGCTCAAGCTGCTGTATCGCTTCTATGACGTGACGAGTGGGCGCATCCTGATTGATGGCCAGGATATCCGCGACGTGACGCAGCAGAGTCTGCGGCAGGCTGTGGGCATTGTGCCGCAGGAACCATCACTGTTCAACATGGATATCCGGCACAATATTCTGTATGGCAATCTCGATGCGTCGGACGAGGCTGTGGAAGCGGCCGCGCGCGCGGCGCAGATGCACGACCGGATCATGGAGTTCCCGGACCAGTACGCCACGATCGTTGGCGAGCGAGGTGTGCGTCTGAGTGGTGGCGAGAAGCAGCGTGTGGCGATTGCGCGCACGATTCTCAAGGATCCGCCGGTGCTGCTGATGGACGAGGCGACTTCTGCGCTCGACAGCCACACGGAGCGCAACTTGCAGACGGCGCTGCACACGCTCATGCAGGGTCGCTCGTCGCTGACAATTGCGCATCGCCTCTCGACGATTATCAACAGCGATCGGATTCTCGTGGCGGACAAGGGACGCATTATTGAGCAGGGCACGCACGAGGAGCTCATTGCGCTTGGCGGCGCATATAGTCGGCTATGGGCGCAGCAAAGCAAGACGCTGGCGGAGCAGCAAGCGGAGCAGACGGAGCAGCAAGCGGAGCAGACGGAGCAGCAGGCGGAGCAGACGGAGCAGCGCACCGAGCAGCAGGGCGAACAGCAGTCCAAGCAGGGCGAGCAGCGCACCGAGCAGGGCGAGCAGCGCACCGAGCAGGGGGATCAAACGACAGACCACCGCCCCGGCGAGCCTCCCAAGTCCTCGGCCCATCACACCTTGGCGACGACCGACGCTAAGGGCGAAGCTTCACAGGCGTCCGAGGCATCAGCGTCCGATGTGCCTAGCGAGACGCGTGCCGGCGTCCCCCAGTCGCGCTCAGCGCGCAAAAAAAAGAACCGTAGAGCTCGTCGCTAAAAGAGCCCTTCTGAAACTATCACACTATTAGGGAATGGGGACGGGCTGACCCAGCTCGTCGCGCACGACGACCACTTCGACATCGGCACGCTCGCCGTTGTCCATAAAGATAACCGAGGTCATGTCAATGGGATCCGTGCGCACGCCACGCTTCTCCATGAACGAGCGGCCCAGGATCACAGGGAAGAAGCTATCCTCCGCCAGCATGACTGTGCAAGGGACGGCCTTGCTGCCGACCTGCACAGGCCACTTGCCCAAGTTTGTGATGCCGTTGTAGCCATACGTGCCGGGCGTCGTGTCCACCGGAATGAATCCATGCTCCAGCGCAAAGCTGCGGCTCACATACACGTGGCGGTAGCCCGACTTGAGCATCATCGGCACATTGCTCACGGGGCCCAGGCTGCCGCGCAGCAGGCGCACACCGCGCTGCGAGTGGAACTCCTCGAAGGCCACCTTGTGAGCAAGGTTCGCCGAGTTCTTCGACGGGGGGATCGTCTTCCTCGGCTTCTCATGCTTGATCGAGCGCGGGTCGAGCGGCTGGGGCTGGTGGTAGCTCGCGACGGGCGTCTCGCGCGGCGGGGGGTACAACAGGCTGTCACGGCCGCCGCCGCTCACGCCACCAGCCTCGACGTACTCCTCAATGCCAGGCACCGTCGCCGCAGGCACGCGGTGGATGCTCACCGAGCCCGTCTTGCCACGCGCAGGCGTACGCGTAACAAGCGTCGACTCGTCCAGCACAGGCACGTTGGGGCCAGCGCTCTGCATCGGGCCGAGCGCGGCGTACTGGATCGGCGGGGCGACATTGTTCGAGCTCTGCACGGGGAGGGTGCTTGTCACAGGGGCCGTCGAGCCCGGCGCGCCCGTCGAGACGAGCAGGTCGACCTGGCTTGCCTCGCCAAAGCGGTCAAGGAAGATCTCCATGTCATCGGCTGCTGTCAGCAATGGGCAACCTACCATCTTCGAGTCTGTACTGCTCCTCATCGTACAGGTACATAAACGACAGCGACGAGGTGTCCTGCAGGTTGAGCTTGTGGGCAGTCCGCTCCTTCAGGCTGGCGGTCAGATCATCCAGTGGCGTGACGTACCTCTCCCATGTCTCCTTGTCCTGCAATCGAATCGAAAAGCTAGGCAGTGTGCCAGCGTGGAACTTTGTCGTGTCAGGTCGTATACGCATGCACATACATTCAAGATCGGCGCCATGGTGGATCTGAAAGGGCTTTGCAATCACTAGCTGGCTTGTGTACCGCGCGGTGGTAGCCGCCGGCCGAATTCGTGCCCGACGCGTAGTGTTTGTTCACGTGATCAGTGGAGGTTTCCCCGCAGCCCAACGGGGCGGCCTTCCCTCCACCTGACGCGCTCGTCTCGCAGCCCGAATGATTGGCGTGACGGTCGCGGCGCTGTTGGCCAGCTCGTGCTTCCTGCTAGGCATGCTCGGGATGCACTGGCGTGCGGACCACCTGATACTCTGGGAATCGGATCGCACGCCAGAGAGCGTACTTGTTGCGCTCCAATACTATGTAACGACGGTCGGCGCTGCGCCTTCCAAGTACACGTCCGTGCTTCTCACGGTCGGCGCGATCCAGGCGACCATCCTCGGCAGCAAAATAATCATGGGATCCGAAAACAACTGGCTCTTTGATGGTGCGAGTCTGTTCCTCGTGTGCGCTAGTGGCGTACTGTATGTAAACAAGATCCACCCCTTCGTCGGTGCCCTGCCCAGCGTCATGCCACCGCCCCAGGTTTTTACCTCCACGCACTTCCAGCAGACGCTCGTTGTCCTGCGAGAGCTGGCCAGTGCACACATTCTCCTCTCCATGGTGCTGATCGGCATTATCCTCCTGCAGTGCGGCAAGTACTACAGTGTGCGTCTGCAAGAGCGCGAGCGCAATGAGGAGGTCGACGTTCGTCTCGTTAGGCGCCTACGGCAAATGCAGCAGGAGGTGCGCAAGAGTGGGCAAGCTGCTGCTACATCACCGGACCTGCTCATGGCGGCTCGCGGCGGCGCGCACTAAATCTTGGCCTCGGACGTGCCAATGTGTTGGGACAGCTGGACAAATGCGTCGCAGCCCTGGTGGTTAGTGTGCCATACGTACATGTCCCCATAGACTCACAAGGTCCAGACTGCTCTTCCCAAAGTAGCCCAAGTAGAGACGCGAAAGTGGCAGTCCATATCCTAGGCCCGCCAGTGTACCCATGGTGCTCTGCATGGCGCCGGCAGCTACGTCCATGGGATCTTCACCCGCTCCGTTCGCTGCGTCGCCACCTGCATTGGCTGTGGTATACGCGTAGTCAAAGATATGCGCCATGTTCTCTGGCGGAATACCGCCGCCCGCATCACGGATCCGCACACTCACATGGCTCGGGGTGCTTGATAGGGTCACTGTGATCGGCGGAATTTCCGAGGGACCTGAACCCGTACGGCGTTGCTCAAGGAACGTCTCAGTCGTGGCACGGTACGCGTTTTTGAGCAGCTCGGTCATCACATAGTCCAGGTGCACAGGGATACCCATCGTCCGCGCATCCACCTGGCCTTCCAGCACGACCTCGGGCGCCATCTCAAAGGTCGCCTCACACAGCGCACGCACATACTCGCTGCTCTGCCGAATCACGTCTGCGGGCGCCATCGCTGTGTCCACAATACCCACAGAGGTCGGCGACAAGCGCGCTGGAGAGGGCTTGTCGCCATTCCGCGCACTATTGGCCGTTGCACTAAGCGCGAGATGCTGTTCGGCAATGATACGGATGCCGATACGGCTATGCAGTGCCGCATTCAGGAAATTCGTGATCTTCTCAGGGTCCATGTACTCACCACACTCCAAAAATCCGCGCGAGAGCGTGGGAACCACCTCTGTATGATCATCCACAAGCTTCTGCAGCTCTTCCACGAAGCGGTCATTGTCCTCCAGCGTCTCGATCGGCTTCACCTGACTTAGGTGCGCGAACGACGAGGCATACAGCCGCGCGACTTCTTGGATGTACGGGTTCGTACCCACAATAAAGGGCAACGAGTAAAATTGACGCACTCGTCGCGCGATACGCACTGGCAGCTCCTGCTGCGTGTACTTGGCCGAACGCAATATCACATCGGGCGTCGCCGGCTCACCAGGCCGCCCGCCTTGCGCCAGGAGATACGGCAGTGTTATTGGTCGAGGAGTCTTTTCCAGGGCGCGTGTAAGAAGGCCCATGGGCACACCAAACACGGCGAACCGCGTGGGTTGGCGCAGCGACGATGACATGTCGATCGTCTGCTACGGCGCCCAAGTCCACGTCGTGGTGCGGAGCACGGATGGGGCACGCGGTCATCTAGATCTCGGCCGACGGTGGTGCGCCGTGCGACGCCACTCCCCACGCTGCGTCCAGTTGCAGGCCATGGCGGAACTATTTGAGTCTTACGCATCGGATTTTGCGCAGCTGCAAAAGTCGATCGAGAGTCGCCTGGCCATTGACTTCTCGAGTGTCTCGAACGAGACGCGGCGCTCGGCCCTGCGCCATGCAGATGCCGAGGCGGAGGAGGCCGGCGAGCTTGTGTCACAGATGGAAATCGAGGTGCAGGCCTTTCCCAGCTCTGTGCGTGACCGCTATACCGACGAGCTGCGTGCGCTCAAGACAAGCCTTGAGAAGCTGCAGCGGGATATTGTGCGTAGCGCCCACTAACGACAGCGCGCGAAGCAGCAGCCAGCCTCAGGTCTTGGAGCCAGCGGCCTCCCGCTGGATGAGTACCACGACAACGACCCAGAAATGGGACAAGAAGATACTCAGCGCCAGCGCCTTCTGAAAGGCTCAGACATTCTCGAGCGCGGCACGCAGCGCCTCGCTGAGTCGACGCGCCTGGCACTTGACACTGAGGATGTCGGTGCTAATATTCTGCAGGATTTGCGGCGCCAGCGCGAGCAGATCGAGCATAGCCGCGACACAGTACGTGAGGCATTGGCTGACCATTTAGCTCCATGGCGCCGACGCGCATATCGACCGCTCCACGCGCACGCTCCAACAAATGATTCGCCGGTACGTTTCCTATGGGCGCTGACATACAGTGCTCAACAGCAGAAGCTGGTTACAACAGGCATCATCGTCGTGCTAGTCCTGCTCATCCTGCTGATCATCTACTCGAAGCTGTTTTAGCCACCGTCCACATGTAGCGCTGATCGATCTGGTCCCTCGATTTGGGCACGTGCGTAGTCACCGAGTGCTACTCGCTCGCCGTTTCGTCGAACATGGACCACATGTCCCGCGCGCCGACGTTCCGAGCGCCGGAGGGTGTCTACACCTGTTTCGACTGGTCCAACCCACTTCAGAATAAGAGTGCAGCACAATATGGTGCCGATCCAGGTATGGCCGTGGCCAATCCCTCGGAGGCCATGGTCCATTCTCGTGTCGCTTTGCGAAGCGAGGTGCCTCGGCTCAGTGGCACGGTAATACGCTCAGCGGGCGCGGTCGACGGCGCCACGGGATTTCTTACTGTGTCTGAGCCCATTGCGAGCCAGGGTATCGAGGCCGACACGCAGCGGCTCCCTCCCGTGGGCCCTGCCACAGGCCCTGGTAGCTCGTCAGCTGGCCCGACGCTGCGACAGGTGCGCCCCAAGCAGACCCTGAAGAATGCGACAAACAACCTAATCTCTCGTGTACAAATCTATCAGGATCTATCGCGCGCTTTTTCTTCACTGAACAAGGTGGATCCGCTCAGCATCACCATGTTCTCCGCAGGCAAGAATGTCTTTTGGTTCACACAGCTGCAGAACAAGATCGGCGATCCAGCCCTCCGCCTCCTCTTAGCCCAGTCACCACTGTGCCACGACGTTAACCAGTACACCCGGCAGCCGGACCGCCTAGACGTGGCCATTGGCTTCAACACAGGCGATATCCTATGGGTGGATCCGATCTCACAGCGCTACTCGCGGCTCAACAAAGACGGATGCTCTACCAAGTCAGGCGTGCGCCAAGTTGCCTGGCTACCAGGTTCTGAGACCGTGCTCTTCACAACGCATGAAAATGGGTGCGTGTACATTTGGGACGTGGAGCGGGACGACTCGTCGGACTCCACCGAGGCACCCGTTCCGCCCTCCTCGTGGGACGCGCGGCGCTCGATTATTGCCGACCGCATACTCGGTCGTGTCGATACACCTTCCACCATTTCATGGCGCTCGGGACGGTCGAAAGACTCGACGACATCAAATCCTATGCGCTACTGGCGGGTCTCACGTCGCGCACTCACGGATCTCAAGTTTAGCCCGAATTCCAAGCAGGTCGCGATCGCATGCGATGATGGCATATTGCGAATCATCGATGTGGACTCGGAAACGTACGTACTGCGTGCTGACACAGTCTCTCAAGCTCCTTTGCTACATACTTCGGAGGGCTCTCGTGTCTCAGCTGGTCCCCCGACGGCCAATATATTGTGGTACGTGCTCTTCTCTGACCTCAGACGGGTGGCCAGGACGACCTCATTAGCATTTTTGCGCCTCAGCAGCACCGCATTGTGGCGCGCGGCATGGGCCATCACTCGTTCGTTTCATCTGTGGTGTTCGACCCGTGGAACTCTAGGGCGGACCAATCCATGCGTATCTTGTCTGTCGGCGAGGATGGCAAGCTGTGCCTGTGGGACTTTTCTGCAGGATCACTCACGCGTCCACGCGCCACTAGATCATCTTCACGGCCACGTCCCGCTGGGTTGTCATCAGTCAGCTCACCAGGCTCCGGACGCTCCTTGTCAAGTACGCGGTCACCACTGGCGTCCGCGCAGAACGACGTTTATGTGTCCGCGGCGCCGCGTGCTGAGGTTCCGATGATTAACCCACTGGTCACTGTTCCTGTGCATGGAACCGTGCTCTCAGACGTACGCGTGGCAAGCAACCATCTCGTGCTCTTGCACGTCGATGGTACCCTCGATGTGTATATGCGCCCTGACCCACATTCGCGTCCATCCCTGCAGTTTGCAGATGTGCCGACCCAGCAAATGTCTTCGCTCACATCTGTACAGTCCGAGAACGAAGGCCTACCCGACTCAAAGAGTGTGCGGACAGGTCTCTCTCGCCTTGGTCTTCCTCGGCGCTGGAATGCCAATAGCAACAATTCATAGCCAGTCACATGCATACATACGTTGCACACTATAGTAGGGTATCGAAGTTCATGGCTTCTTTTCACCAGGACGGAGCATGCCTCGCACGCGGTATCCTTTTTGAACACGCGGGCCCCAGCCACGGACCTTTTTCGGCTTCTTGATATCATAGGCAAAGTCTTGGGGGTTCTCGCCTTGGCGGAATTTCTCGAGGGACCAGAGCAGGTATTTGCGGTCTTTCACAGCCACACCTTCTCCTTTGAGCTTTTCCGATGTGAGACGGAACATCGCATCCCAGTCCTCACCCACGGCCGACACACACGTAGAGTTGGAAGCAAGGTCACGACGCGGCTTGGAAATGGCCTGCAGAAAGGCCTTGGGCGAGTCAATCTTGCCTGACACAGTTAGTCATGCTCCTACGCACCACGCGGCTGCGGAATGGATCTGGTGGCAACACTCGATGCAGATCGTACAAGCAAAGGACGCGAGGAAAGTGTCCACGGCAGCTTGTTCCACAGCATCATCGACGGGCAAGTCGGCGCTCGCTCAGCACCGACTAGCGACCTTCGAATGAATCACGTGATGTCTATGGTACAAGGCTAGGGGAGACTTGGTGTCGGTATGCGTCTTCGGCGGCGAGGAAGGACTCGAGCAAGGCATAGATTATGCGTTTGAAGGCAAGATGGATATTACACTCGTACATGTAGCATAAAGTGTTGGTCAAAAGGCACAAAGGCGTTGACGCCCACATCCGACTCCATCCCAGCTTCTTGTCGAGGTGATGAGTCGTCCTTGCGCTGAGTTGTGCGAGCAGTGCCACCTGTGATGGAAGAGAAGATTGCTTGATAGCTCGCGCCAAACATTGCGAGGCATATACAAGTCGATCTCCCATTGGCGTACGGCGCTGCATAGACATGGCCTGCCGTGAACGTCCACGAAGGGCAAACGAAAGGACCGCCTTTGTACATGCATACTGTCCTTTCCACGCCATTGAAACCAGACCGGTGGTCATCTTGATCGACGGCGTGCACGAAATGTCTGGCACAGGACCCGGCACGCCCAAGAGTGGCATTAGGACAGTGCATAAGACCAAGCATACGTGCACTGTCAAGCACAACACCTGCACCACTGCATGGATCACAAAGTCCTGCACCTGGGTGTCCTCGGGCCGTTGCACATCACGTACCTGGACAAATCGGTAGATAGCATCACCTGGCGCACTTTGCACACCACTTAGCGCGACACCCATGGCAAGTTTTTCGCGCACCATGATCTTTTCATGTTGGGTCAAAGAGGCAAATGGGCGACCTTTCACCAGGGACATGGCTTCTTCAAAAAATGTCGACAGGGCCTGTTCGTGCTTGAGACCTGTCGCATGCATCCGATCTGACTCTTGTTGAATCATGGAAAGACGCTCTTGATCGTCTTTCATGGCATGAATCTCTCGCAGTGGCAGTTTTCCCGCCCCTACGCGCTGCATGTTTGAGTTACCGAATTTTGTATGTGACTGGTAAAGATCATGCACGGCCTGCTCAACAGCCACTGGACCATCCGACCACGTTGGACTGAGATTGCAAGGGATGTCCATAGCCTGCAAAAAAGCATGCTCACTCTTAGATTGAGCGCCCATAGGCGCCTGTCACAAAGGCCAAGTGATTGTCAACGTCTTGGCACGTCTTGGGATGTCGAGCGTGCCTCTCTGACCGCAAGCGGTTGGCAGGGGGTATTAGCCAATCGCAGAAGAGTCTCACTACCTGCATTGGGATCGCCGTCCAAGTGCTGACAAAAAAAGTCGATTGCGGCTACTTCGTATATCAGGGCCCCCGGTACGAGGTCTTACTTCCATGCGCCTCCCTGAACCGAAAGGCCCTTTCAAAGTAGGGATTGTGGATGTCGAAGTACCGGTTCGAAATCCAAAGGACTTTATCCCTTCATACTTGAGTCGCACTAGAGTTAATAAGCTCTCGAAAAATGGTAAAAAGGTTCGGACACGCAAGGCCAAAAAAGTCTACCGAACTTTTACTGCTGGTATAGAGGAGGAGGAAACGGAAGTCGAGGACTTGGGCCTGGCAGAAGATGAGTTTCTGGGCGAGCATGGTTTTAATCTGCGCACATCTACCCTTCACTTCCGCACCATCTTGTTCTCGCTCTACTACCCAAGCGCGGAGTTGTCCGAGTCTGAACGCCGAAAGTACAAAAATCCCAAGTGGCTCGGCTTTCCATTGAAGAAGACAGTGAAAGCGGCCTGGAACTATATTGGAGAGTACGGTTTTTGGGCTCAGTTGTTCGTGCCGACACTCATCACACTGATGCGCGCTCATCCGGCTGCCCGTGTTGCTCTGCCGTTGGGCGATCCTACTAAAGTGCCCAGTGATTTGGGATGTGGTGCTGCAGGGGAGACTATTGGCACTATGACGACTCAAAAGTTTCCTGTTGTTGTCTTTTGTCATGGTCTTGCTGGTAACCGCCTAGCGTACTCGCAATTCTGCACTGAGCTTGCCTCCAATGGTTTTGTTGTGGCAGCTATTGAGCACAGAGATGGCTCTGGTTTGGGAAGCTTTGTATGGACAGGGATCGACTCGATCATTAACTCGAGCGATGTGGACAGCCCCGCATTCGCAAAGCGTCTGCGCAAGAACGCGCTTATGGGGGCCAATGAATCGGTCATAAATCTCTCCCTGAATGAGGAAAGTCGCCTTAAAGATGACCAGGGGAAGGAAACTCCGTCCCTTTTCAGCGACTATACTAAGGTGCCGTATTTGCCGTTCGAAAAAGTGGGCCTCCGTCCCTTTATGGCTGAGCAGGGTGAGAAGGAGATCCATCTTCGTCAGGCGCAGCTGTCTATGCGTGCGAGCGAAATCCTGGAAACAATGTATGTATTGAAGCGCATCAATGATGGCGATGCCGACTGGGTTGCAAGCCATCGAACACGCAGTCTAGGATCGGCACTTTTGGGCACGAAAGAATTCAAGAAGATGCGCCAGCGTGGCCTATTAGGGCATACGCGCGACTTTTTCGCCGACTGGAAGGGCAAACTGAATCTTGATTTTCCTAGTCTTGTCGGCCACAGCTTTGGTGGTGCGACATTATTCGAGTTCTTGCGCAGGGACCAAGATATTTTCCAATTCGGCATCATCTTGGATCCCTGGATGGACCCTGTGCGGGATCCTCTGACCGACGAGAGCGTTCGAGGCAAGCTCACCAAGCCGGTGTATGTGATCAACTCGGAAGGTTTCACCATGTGGCCTGATCAGTATGTGAAGCTGCGCCGCGTTACAATGGATGGTATCAGTGCTAGTCCAGACCATCGCGGATGGCTCATGACACTTGCTGGCACCAACCACGGAGACTTTAGTGATCTGCCGTACTTACTACCGCGTATCTTCGGTTCGGCAGTAACCGCAACCGAGGCAATGCATACGTTTTCTGTGGCTACGCGCGCGCAGATCACGGCACTACACCAGAACCGGCACCTGACTCAAATCCGTGATGGTACTATGCCTGACGACATTGGAATCAACAAGAAGTTTGTGCCTTCTGGAGGCGCGCGCATAATTGATGAGAAGAATTTGCCTGTGTCCAACGAGATGATGCAGTTCCTGTATCAGGTGCGAGTCCTCTCGAAGCGCTTGAATCGCCGTCACGGCAAGAATCTCTTTTGGGAGCTACACGGTTGGCGCTATCAAGCACAGCACGACCCCAGTACACGTGCGGGTAGAAGGTACAAGCGATCGCAGGCCAAGGAGGAGGCTCGCTACAACCGCCGCGCCAGTACAGGTGGCTTGAACGCTGAAATGGAGCATGAGATGGATGAAAGCAACAGGGATAAAGCTATTCTGGAGGATCCGAAGAACAAGCCACAATTCATTGATCCTATGAGTGACGGCGAAGACTCTTGGTATGGCCACTTGGTCGATACCGATGCGAGGACTGTGTACGACCAATGGCACGAAGAGGTCGAAATTGCAAAGCGCCATCGGCGCCCTCTTTCTCTCTTTACGATCTTTATGTGGTTCCTTGGTATTAGGAAAGGGCTGGCACCGCCCGGTCACTTGCTAGTGCATGATTTATAGTAGCGCTATCTACTCCTCATACAGGTTGCTTTAGCATTGCCGTAACCTGATCATCGGGAATCTTATAGACACTGCATGTGAGCATATGCGACGTACTTTTCGCCGCGGTAGTTGAGGCGACGCAATATCGCAATGACCTTGTCTTTGCTGAAACCCTAGCTGTGAGATAGCGATACGCACCATACGACAGAACTTGTCGACATGTTCATCTTCGAGGCCCGCGAGCTGCACATCGTCCTTTTGCTTCTGTTGGTTGGGATCGCGGCTGGCATAGAGTTCCGTCCAGTACCTGGCCGTCTTCTCGTATCCCTCGAAGTCGCTCGTATAGTGCCTAGCCACCTCAGCATCCTGCGGATCGTTCGGCTCAGGCGAACACAAGAGTGAGCGCAGAGACATGAGTGTCGTCTTTAGCGTATACACGGGTGACCACTGGTCTGGCGTGTGTTAGCGCGAGGCAACCTGAGTGCGTACCTTTCAGGATGTCGAGGCAAATGGCACCGCTCTGCGATGAGACGTTCGGATGATACACCTTGGTGATGAAGCGCATTTGTAGGGGATGAAAAGGGTATCCTTCTGGCACCGAAATGTCCTGATATCAGGGGCACTGGTACATACGACTCTGAACAGACCATTCTCAAAGGGCGAATGAATGGGGCCCGGAAAGGTACCCTCCAGATGAAAGGGCGATTCTGGCATGAGCCCAACCACACATACCATCGATCATTTTCACCGTAATCTCATCATCAGGGTCCTTCTCACAGGCAGCAATTTCGCGCATGATGCGCTTCAAACGAGCACCTTCCATTATGGTAGCTTCTTACAACCAAGCTCGTCGCCAGCTCGTCCGAAGCAGTGGCTATGTGGAGGCTGACACTATCGAAGGACTCAGGCCCCCAGGAAGGTCGCCGCGACGTTGCGCCGCTGGATCTTGCCCGTAGCACTAAAGTTAGTTTGATAGAATACATACGTCTTAGGGATGCTGTCCGCAATCCAAATGCGGTTCGGGATTTTGAACTTGATCAGCTTTCCGCTGAGTTCCTTTTGAATAGCCTCCTGGTCCAAGTTCGCACCGCTCTCCAGGACCACGACGGCGCCGACAAGCTCGCCATACATGTCATCCGGCACACCAAAAGACACGGCTTCCTTGACACCCTTGAGCGAAAGGAGGGCATTGTCAATTTCGAGCGGGCTGATCTTCTCGCCCGAGCGGTTGATAAGCTCCTTGATCCGGCCAGTGAGCACCAGGTAGCCATCCTCGTCGAGGTGGCCCTGGTCGCCGGTCCGCAAGAAACCATCAGAGGAGGACGGGCAGTTGCCATACTCGTTGCGGAAGAAGCTGTCGCGATTCGCCTTGTCGTTATGCAAGTATCCAGCCGTCACGTTGGGGCCACGCACGCACACCTCGCCGTTCTGGCCTGTGCCTAGTTCCTCGCCCTGGTCGTTCAGAATCTTGACTTCGACACCATGTCCAATACCCACCGTGCCAGGCTTGCGCTTGGCAGGCGGCAAAGGATTCGATGTCATCTGGTGCGCGGCCTCTGTCATGGCATACGCCTCGAGCACAGGCGCACCCAGTGCGTCCTCCAGCTTCTGGAACGTGGACGGCGACAGCGAGGATGAGCAGGAGCGGAGGAATCGGAACTGGGGCATGGGCGACGGGCGCTCCAGCGTGAGCACAATCTGATGGATCGTCGGGACCGCCGTGTACCAGGTAGGCCGGCTCTTCACTACCTCGTCCCAGAACGTCGAGGCGCTAAAGCGCGGTGGGATCACCACACTACCTCCCGACAGCAGCGTAGACAGAAGACCGCACAAGAGGCCATGCACGTGGAATAGGGGCATGACCAAGTACGTCTTGTCCTCCGGGGTGAGCTGGTACGTGCGCTGGATGTTGTGCATAGTAGACACTAGGTTCTTGTGCGAGAGCGGCACCGCCTTGGGGCGTCCCGTTGTACCGGACGTATGAAGAATCAGAGCAGTTTGGTCTTCCGACGCCTCAGTCGGCTCCCCTTTGGACAGAGGGCCCTGTGCATCGACCAGGGTGACCGTGGCGTTGGCAGCATCGAGCACGGCTTCCACGGCCCGGACGTTGAGCGAATCGGCAGCGCGCTTCGCGGCGAGGGCACCCTCACTCGCACCCTCCCCACTCAAAGTGCCCTTGGGCAGGATGAGCAGCTTGGAGTCGGTATCCTCGAGGTAAAAGTGGGCCTCCGATTCCTTATACCCTGGGTTCAGCGGCGCCGCGATCAGACTACACATTAGTGGCTTGCGGTACGTACCCCTCCTCAGCAGTAGCGAGGAACACAGCAACGAATTCGGCGCTGTTAATGAGGCTGCTGCTAAGCGTCGCGCCTTTCGGCAGAGACAAGGCCGCCAACTGGGCCCGCACATTCTCAATCATTCCGTGGAGCTGTGCATACGTGAACGACGCGGGCGTGCCAGTAGAGGCAGGAAGCTCAATAGCCATGGCATCCTCGCGGTACCCATTGCGGGGCGTAGTGATACTCGTCACAAGCGTAGAGCCAGCCATGGTAGTAGGACGTTGACCCGATCGACTATTACCCCACGCGGCACGTGCGGGGCATCCGGGGCTGGCGGTCGAGCCTCCTGCCATGACTGTGCCACGCCACTGGGTATCGCAGGTGAAGACGATCATCTCGCCGCTGCTCCCTGAGCTGCACAAGGGACAGGCGGGTCGTGTAGGTGTGCTCGGTGGCTGTCGTGAGTACACAGGTGCACCGTACTATGCGTCCATGTCGAGCATGCGGCTGGGTTGCGACATGTCGTTCACTGTCTGTGCGCCGGAAGCGGCGCCGGCGATCAAGTCATACTCGCCAGATATGATCGTGCAGCCATTGCTGGATCAGAAGAAGAGCCAAGAAGACGTGCGTGCCGAGCTGCGCACGCTTTTCCAGCGCCTGCACAGTGTCGTCATTGGCCCTGGCCTGGGGCGAGACGACCATATGCAGTCGTTTGCGCGGGTGGCCATCGAGGTCGCGCGCGAGTCGGACCTGTACATGGTGATTGATGCGGACGGACTGTGGCTGGTGCAAAACACGCCCGAGGTGATCCAGGGCTACCGCCGTGCTGTTCTTACGCCGAATGTGGTCGAGTTTCAGCGCCTATGCCGCGCCATGGTACGTGCCACTCATCTCACGCCAGGGCATCGAGTCGTCTACAGACGCGGGGCAGCAGCTCAGCTCCGCACTGGGCGGTCCTACGATTCTGGAAAAGGGTCGCGTCGACCGGATCGCGACCGCTCAAGACGTGGTTGAATGCGACATTGAGGGAGGCCTGAAACGCTGTGGCGGCCAGGGCGATTTTCTCAGCGGCACGCTCGGCACCTTTCTGGCGTGGGCACAGCGGTACGAAGAGCGCGTCAAGGCGGGCGAGTCGCTCGCTGAGATCCCTGCCAACCGGCTCCCTCAGGTAGCTGCCCTGGGCGCCTCCATGGTCACTCGCACTGCATCCAAGCTGGCATTTGCGCGCTTCCGACGCAGCATGCTCGCAAACGACATGATGTCTGAGGTGGGACCTGCGTACGAGCACCTGTTTGGCTCTACATAGCCTACACACGCAGTGCCTTGAGTTCCTTGAGCAGCTCCTTGCTCTCCTGCTCCTTTTCTGCGAGGGCCACGGCCTCCTCTGCACGCGCTGCCTTCCAGCGGCGCATGCGCCACTTGAGACCACGCTCATTGGCGAGGTCGCGGCCCATGAGCAGCTCAATGGGCATCGCATGGACATCCGACTGGCCGGGACGCGCCAGGAGGCGACCGGTCTCGTCGCGCTGGGCGCCGGTACTCGCTTCGCCGAGCGCCCCCCACTCGCCACCCGCTGCGGGGCCCACAAGGGGCGCTACATCCAGGTAGTCGCTAGCCGCAAAGATGGAGCCGCCCTGCTCCAGATGGGCCTGTGTTTCGCTGGCCTGGACAAACTCGGCGAGGCGCTGGCGCTCCATATGCACCATCTCGCTGGGCTTTGGCGCCTGCGCAATCGGCGGCGGGCGCACCGTCTCGCGCACAACAAAGCCGGCGTAGGTGCGCGCACCGGGTGGTGTAGCCACAGTGGCACTCTCAGCGAGCGCGCGCTTCTGTTCGACGTGCGCCTCCCACTCTGCGTGCTGCGCGGCGGCCTGGGCCTCGCCAGCCGGCGTCGAGCGCGGCTTGCGGGCGGGTAGCAGCACGGGATCCTCGGGGACCCAGGGCACCCAGGTCTCTTCCTCGACGGTACGTCCATCGGCGTGCGTGGCTTGGAAGGCTGCGTGTGAGTCGTTCATACGTACGGCGACGGCGCTGTCCGCCCTTGGGCCACGGCACCTCGAACTTCTTAACTGTCTCGCCGCTGCGCAGCGATGCCTCGTCCGTGACCTTGACGATGGCGAACCGCTTCCAGACAAACATGCCTTTTTGGCGGTCGTAGAAGGGCTTGGAGCGCACAATGCGCGACGCGTAGTACTCCGTGTCCGGCACCTTGAGCATGAGCTTGGAGTAGTGCACAGGACGCGGCACGGACGTCACATTGCCCGAGTATCCTTTTTCCTCGCCCGCCTCGGGGTCTACGAGGCGTGGCACAGTGTGCTTGATGTTTTTGGGCGCGAGCTTATTGTGGTCCTGGCGTGAGTAAGAAGCACGTACGTCCAAGTCGCGCAGGAGCACGCGGTTCGTCGTGCGGTCGATAGACTGCACGATACCTTCTCCGCGAATTTTGCGGCCGTTTTCGTCGTGCGCCACGGCGCCAGAGCGCAGCTTCACGACGTCGCCCGGCACAATGTTCCAGAAAGCGATGCGATCTTTCGGCGGCACGTACGGGGGCGTCGGCGCCGCATGGGTGGGACGCAGCTTGTTGATGAACTTGTTGTTGGTCCCCTGCCACATGTGGTCCAGGGACCGCAACACACGGCGGTTCGTCATCCCCGCCATATCGTCGTCCGCAACCACTGGTCTCGCGAAGAGCGCCGCGGCGAGGTTCTTCTATCACGTGACTACCGCGGCGGCGTCGAGCGAGACGGCGACCCTTGTTCGATATGGACGCATCGAGGGTGAAAGTGGCTGCCCAGGCGGGCCTGCGGCGCCGCGGACCGCAGGACTCTAGCGCTGTGGACGAAAAACCTGCGCGTGGTACTGTGCCACCCACGAAACCAGCCTCGAATCCATTGGCTCTGCTCGTCGATGGCGTGTGGTATTTATGGACGTATCTCTGCGCCATGTTTGGCCTCGTGCTCGTGGAGCCGGCAGAGTTTGTCGCTATGCGTACGTGAACCTGGCTCACGCAGTGATGATCTATGGCATCCTGATCTACGGCGTCCTCCTCGCCTTTTACCATTTCCCCAACTACACGGTGCTTGCGCTTCACCGCATGCACTATTACCTGACTGGCGAGCAGTACTAGCCTGCCGCAAAAGCCATGTACGATAGATTCTAGGTGCTCGAACCTTCCAGTTGCAGCATATCTGGCCCAAAGCTGTGCGGCAAGAGCTGCTCGAGTGTGCATACCAACACATGCTCGGGGCGATCAGCCTCAGCTGTCCACTGCTTGTATGGCATATAGATGGGCGTGGGCGGCGTACAGAATTCCCGTATGACCTGCCGGCAGATCCCGCAGGGTGTGCAGGGCGCCTCGTTGTCAGACGAGACGGCCACAGCCACGATTTGTTTCGTGCGCAGGGCAAAGTCAATCATCTTCCGACAGATGGCCGAGCGTTCCGCACATATACAGGCGCCTATGTCAGTGCAGCGGCACACACCATACGATGCATTTTCCACATTGGCACCTTGCACAATCGTGCCATCGTCGAGGAGCAGCGCAGCGCCTACCCGAAACACACTGCATTACTCGCCAGAGCGTACCTATAGGGCGAATACGATAGGCTCTTTGCTTCCATAGCCTGCTCCAAAAGGCGCACACGATGCTCCGCGACCAGCGCTGCTCGGTCCACCATCGACACACGAGTCGTGATAGCCCCGCACCTCCTCCACCCTGGCCAGTGCATGGCACGTGCAGGCATAGCGTTCGGTCTATGGCAGCTAGTACTGGATTTGGATCAGCACAGCATCCGTGAGCATACGCGCCTCGCAGCGCGGCTCAATCAGGATCGTCTGCGTTTCGTCAATGAGGATCGCCGGGCCCGGCACGTGGTGCATCGGAGCTATGTCGCGCAGGCGCACGATGGCTGTGGGCTGCCGCCCCAACTGGTCAAAGTACACGAGCCGGCGAGGCGCCTCGGCGTATCCAGGCGCCTCAGGGAATGGCTGGGAGCCATGCTGAGTACACTGGGCTGTGTGCTCGCGGAGAACCGACGGGCCAAGCGTGTCGAAAGTGCGTCCTGTCGCGCGCACACGCACATCGTCGACGAGGATGGCGCGGTCTTTAAGAATAAAGCCAAACTCCTGGCGATACGTGTCAACAAACATGCGCTGCATATCCCAATCGTCCTTGGCAGCGGGCTTGAGCGTCATGAGGGCCGTGTCCGTGCCATCATAGCGCATATTCAGGTACACGTCGACGTGAATGCGCTCCGTAGGGAAGCCCTGACGCACCAGCTCGTCGACAGCACGCTGCTCGAGCTCGCGCGCACGCGCCTCGAGTCGCTCTAGAGCCATAGACGCACCCCACGTCTCACTGCACGGCTCTTGCGCCTCAAATACGCGGTCAGCGAGGGCCATACCGTAGGCGGACAGAATCGACGAGTACTTGTGTACGACGACCGTGGAAATGCCCAGAGCGCGCGCGATGGCGCATGCATGCTGCCCGCCAGCACCGCCAAAGCACGCGAGAACGTGCTTGGACGTAGAAAAGCCTCGCGCTTGTGTGAGCGAGCGGATAGGGCGGCACATGGTCTCGTTCGCCACACGCAGGAAGCCGTGCGCGACCTCGTCGACGGTAAGGAAACGATGTGTCTCGGCATTGATCTGCGCGGTAAGCGCCTCAAAAGCACGCAGTGATGCATCGAAATCGAGGCCCTGGTTCTCATTCGGCCCAAAGATCTGGGGAAACATGTCGGTTGCCAGACGCCCAGTCACGAGGTTCGCATCAGTAATAGCCAAGGGCCCCCCTTTTCGGTAGCACGCGGGGCCGGGATGCGCCGACGCGCTTTCAGGTCCGACGACAAAGAGGCCATTGCGGAAAAAGAGGCGGGACGACCCGCCAGAGGCCACGGTATTGACACTGCGTTAGAGGCGCATACGTACTCGAGTTGGGGGCTCTGGATCGTCACGCCGTCAATGGTCGTCTCCATGACGCGCTCATACTGCCCCGCGTAGCGCGAGACGTCGGTGGATGTACCGCCCATATCAAAGCCGATGCACGGGCGCCCATCATCCTTGTCGTACGTGGTGAGGGCCATACCGACGACGCCGCCAGCCGGGCCACTGATGATAGACTTGAGCCCAGTAAAGTGCTCGACGGATGTCAGACCGCCGTCAGACATCATGAACTCGACGCGAGTGCCGGCGCTGCCGTCACGCAGCGATGCATCAAAGCCACTGAAGAAGCCGTCCAGGTACGCCTGCAGGACAGGTGTCAGGTAGGCATCGGCTGTCGCAGATGTGGCGCGCGGCACCATTTTGATCATCGGCATCAGGTCGGAGCTGACGCTGATACTGGGGAAGCCAATCTCCTGGGCAATGCGCTTGACTAGCTGCTCGTGCTCGGGGTATGTGTAGCTGAACAGGAAGACGATTGCGAGGCTGCGGTACCCCTGTGCATAGAGCGACTCGAGCTCACGGCGTACATGGCCTTCGTCGGGGCGGCGCAGGATCGCAACGGCATCGCCAGACACACCGCGCACCACATCAGGCGCCACATACGGTGCGCCCGGCGCTCCGGCACTGGGGGGCCGATCGCGCCCCGAGTACGCCTGCATAACGTGCGCATCGCGCGCCGTCGACGAGAATTGCACGGCGTGCTGGCCCGCCTGGGGATCGGACGTGTAGCCCACAAGCGTCACACGCTCGTCGATTTCCACGACTTGGTCGTACAGCACCTCGGGCTTGTGAATGGCCAGGTCAAAGATCGCAGGCCGCGACTGGTTGCCGATCTGCACAATGTCCTGGGTAAGAGCTGCATACGTACGCGGAAGCCTTTGGTGGTGATCAGTGCGTGGCGCTCGCCATCGCGCTCGAGCAGCGCATTGGTAGCAACGGTGGTCGAGAGCCGGATGTATTCTGCGTGAGCATGCGCGACGCACCAATATCTTCCGTTGAGATTTTTTGTGAGCGTGGAATCGTGCGCCCTGTGGCTTGTTCGAGGATGCGCCGGATGCCTTCGGTCGGTGCATCGGCGTAGTTGTTTGGGTCGCGCGACAACAGCTTGATCACAATATCGCGGGGCGGGACACCCGGGCCAGTCGATGGCACACGGCCTAGGCAGTCTGTGAATGTACCTCCGCGGTCTGGTGAGTCATGCAAGGACGTACCAATCGCTATCTGCAGTCCGAGTGGCATGGGGAGAGTAGGTTGCGGATCGGCGTGCGGGGCCCGATTGGCGGCCCGATACAAAGGCCAGCGCGACGACTTGGCTGGCTATACCATGCCGGCTGCACGGACATCACCCAGCGAGCTCGATTTGAGCGCGCGCATGCCCGACACCAAGGACGTGTTCGAGGGAAAGATGCCTAGTCAGTTTACGGACCCGTGCAAGCAGGCAGCGATGCAGTCGATGCGGTGCCTCGAGCGCCACGGCCACGACAAGTCCATGTGCCACAACGAGTTCTACATCTAGTACGCCACCTGTGCTCACACCAGCCGCCAATGTAAGAAGGAGTTTATCCGCCAGCGTCGTGGAAACCGCTGAAACTATGTGCTATTGGCGCCTGCGTTGCGGTATAGACGCACCACGCCGTCGTCGCCACTCGCGACAAAGCGCGTGCCGGGCGCAAGGAGCCGCGTCGAGATCTCGGGCGCCTGCGACGTGGGCGCCTCCTTGGGGCACCACGCAACGCACCAGACAGGCCGACCAAGTGTGATGCTCGATACGCATGCCACGGGCGACGCGCCCAGATCCCATAGGCGGACCGTAGCGTCGGAGGAACTCGTGTGAGTGTCGTCAACGTACCATGTAGCCACAATTCGTCCATCCCCTCCTGCCTGGACATCTAGGATCCAGCCCTTGTGCCCTTGCAGCGCGGTGATTGCGTGGCCGTGGAACTGCCGTCGGATGGCCTGCACATCGTGCACGGTCGTGGTACGGTCATCGGAGCCGATAAATAGGTGGTCCGCAAACGATGTGTGCGGCGCTGCGAAGCTGAGCGTGCGAACGGGCTCGGCATGTTCTGCGTTAGCGGGGTCACGTACCGGAGATGCTCAGCAGCAGCGTGCGCGACGTCATATCCCATACATACACACTGCCGGTGTTGGTGCCCATCGCGAGTAGCTCGCCTTCGCGGTTCTGCGTTAGACACACATACGTACGAATTCCAGCGTCAAGGCGTACGTGCCCGCATCCACGCCCTCCATAGGAAGGCGCTCAAGCGCCTGTCCAAACGACTCGGGCGCCGCGGAATAGAGCACGACCGAGGCGCCCTCGCCAGCGGCCGCAAATAGCGCGCCATCAGGATGCAGTGTCGTAGTCCATGCCTCGGCATGCACAGGCTCGCCATCGACGACCTGGCCGCGCACACTGGGTGTCTGTGCAATGACCTGCAGTGTGTGACGCTCGTCCCACTGCCAGAGCGCCACACGGCCATCCATGCTGTTGGTCAGCAGGAGCGCCTCGTTGGCACTGCAAGAGAGCGAAACGACGCCAATGTCGTGCACGTCGTGATTTTTCTGCCGGATCTGCGCGTCGCTCACATCGCTGCGTGAGTGGCTTGACGTACATCACATCCAACTCGCCCGAGGCACGCGCTGCTACGACGCCGTGGCGTGTCCATGCCAGCTGCCACACAGCCTCGTCTTTCGTTAGCCTCATGGACGCACCATGCACGACCTCCCATTCCTCAAGGTACTGCAGAGACTAGCGTCAGTGTGCGCTACGCACCATCGTCGCTCGCAGGTGGGACCTCCACTCGAGGGATTCGGCAGGCCAGCGACGTGTCGTCCTCCACTCGTCATGTCGACGGCGGTGGGTGCAGCGTACCCCGAGCTCGAAGATATCCAGCCGGTCGCGCCGCGGCCTCGGCCTGCGCGCTGGTCGGGTGTGCCTATGCCAGATGCTGTAAGACGCCTCTTCCGCCAGTTCCCGCGGCATGTGTGGCCGCCGGCGCAGGCCGTGCTTAGCGACGACGACGCCGGCCGTGTACCCAAGCGCCTCGTGCTGCATGTCACGCCTGCGCTCGCCCACGCTGAAAATTCGTGGGCCAGTGCTGATCCCGTGTGTCTCCGCTGGCAGATGGAGCTCCTCTTTCGCGGTGCCTCGTTCGACTGTGAGCCAGCGACAGAGATGTACTGGACCCCTGACGGCCAATTGCCCGTCGCCGAACTGCCGCCCGGCGAGCGCATGCCACGCCAGGGCGGCACATCGCAGCCGCCGCTGCTGGGCAGCGCGGCCCTGGCCCACTATGTTGACAACTATCTGCCGTTCTCGCGACCAGAGACCGACGAGAAGGCCATGTGGCCTGAGGAGGTGGCGGACGAGGTGCTGCTGTGGCAGAATCTGCTCGAGGGACGCATCATGGCTGGTGTTGTGCTCGCGTGCCTCCGCGCTGGCGTCTATGCGCCGCCACCTACCCAGGCGCCCCTGCTGCGCCGCTGGCTCTCGGGTGTGCTACCTGGCGAAGTGAGTGCGGAGCAGGCAGCGCTCGCGCGTCTTGCGCGCCTCAGCACATCCGGTGCCTCGCCCAGCAGCCTGGCCGCTGTGTTTGGCCGCGATCCGCTCGCTGATACACGCAATCCCCTCGCGCTGGTCCCGGGCTACTCGGTCGACTGGGTCGGCTTCCTTAGTGGGAACACGGACCACAGCGCGCCGGATCCTGCGACGGCCGATTATGTGCCGCCTGGCCTGCGCATTGATCAAGACGCCATTGTGCGCGATGCCGCCGAGGCACTCGAGGCCGTTGCCGTGCGCCTCGAGGCGCACAGTGCGCCGGAGGGTCGCGATGCGTGGTTCCTTGGCGCATCGCGCCCCACGCAGCTGGACGCACTCCTGTTCTCCGTCCTGTACACCCTGACGACGCTGCCAGCGGATGCCATGCCGGCGCTCACGCGCGTTGTGGCCCGCCATGGCGCCCTGGGCGCTTATCGCCAGCGCCTCCACACATATTTGCCGTAGCTGCACTGGGCCGCGAGTCACGGCCCGGTGCTTGTTCATCGACCAGCCCCACCAGCACCTCTCCTGCATCCCATGCCGCTCCCTGAGACAACCAAAGATATTCTGGCTGGTACGTACGTTCTACTGATGTACAAGGCACTGCTGGCGGTATTGCGCAGGTTCTCGTTGGCCAGTATGTGCGACCTGTCCTGACCCAGACCCTTTGATATCGTCAAGGTGCGTGTGCAGACTGCGCCGCCCGGCTACTTTAAGGGTACGTTGCTGCTCTGACCGCAGGCATCGGCGACTGCATTGGCCACATCATCAAGGACGAGGGCGCTATGGCCTTTTACAAGGTATGTGAGCACTTGCTGACCGCAGGGCACGACGATGCCACTGATTGGTGTAGGCGCCTGTGTGTCGATCCAATTCGGTGTGGTGCAGTACTTTAAGCGTCTGTTTGGCGAGAAGAACGCACAGCGTGGCCGCCAGGGCCTCACGAATGTGCAGCTGTACACGGCGGGTGTGGCCGGCGGTATTGCGAACAGTGTGATCGCTGGCCCCATTGAGCATGTGCGTATTCGCATGCAGACGCAAAAAGGGAACGAGCTGCGTGGTCCCTTTGATGCAGTCCGCCAGATCGCTGCGCGCAGCGGCGTCACTGGTGTGTTCCGCGGCATGGGCCCGACCGTGCTTCGTGAAGGCCACGGCATGGGTATCTATTTCCTGACGTACGAGTACCTGGTGCAGAAGAAACTCGAGGCTGATAAAATCACGCGCGAGCAGCTCCCTAGCACCACCTCGATGCTCGCTGGTGCGGCGGCTGGCACGGTGGTACGTGTGACCTACTGACGCAGCTCTGGCTCACGGTGTATCCGATCGAGTATGTGTGTGCGCTAACCCAGTGTCGTCAAGTCGTATCTGCAGACCGATGCGATCGACCCGGCCAAGCGTCGCTTCCGCTCGTCATCCGATGTGGTGCGCCACATCTATCAGAGCAGCGGCTTCCGTGGCTTTGTGCGCGGTATCGAACCGACGCTCATCAGGGTGTGTAGCGCACGACTGACCGCAGGCTCCTTTCGTGAACGGTGCCACATTTGTCGCCTTCGAAGGTATGTTCCGGCACTCATGTCAGCGATGATGCGCTACCTCTCTACCATGTAAAGGCGTCTATAAACACATTCATAGCGTTATGCCATGGCGGCCAATGCCTCCTCCAGCTCGCGCCGCTTCGTGTCCCAGAGCTGAGCCAGCTCCGAGGCCGGCTGCGCCTGCGCATGCTGCTGGGCCAGTGCCTCCGCCTCCGCCGGGCTTGTAGAGGCAGAGAGCGCTGCCAGCACCGCCTGGTTCGCACCCACGAGGGGGTACGCCGCGTCGAGCTGCACAGCGCCGTCCAGTGTTGCATTTCCTTCGGCCGTATGGGCTTGCGCCGCCTGCGCGACAGCCTTGCCGACGAGCGCAGGGACCTGGTGAGCCGTGTGCGCAATGGTTGTGTTCTGGCTCATCTCATCGTATACATAGTACGCTTGTTGCGTCGAGCGGCCGCCACGCACGAGCCCGATCCATGCCTCCATGTACTGAACAAGCAGCGAGTCGTCACTGATCTGCCGCGCCGCAAGGTACTCGGCCTCAGCGAGGTCCACGCGGTGCATGGTGAGGAGAATGTGCACACCGAGCGCAACACATTCTAGCTCCGTGCTGCCGCCCTTGCCCGTTACTTGAAGTGTGTAAAGTGCCTTTTCCTTGTCGCCGCTCTCGTACAGGGCGAGGCCCACGTTGCAGCGCACAATCTCGCTGGCCAAGTCGCCCGGCTCGACCACATCCAGGAGCGTCGTCATCTGCTCGAGCACATCCGCACACCCGGCATCGTCGCCCAGTGCCTTCATCTCTTTCAAGTCGGCGAGTAGCAGGACCGACATCGCAGCAGGGTGCTCGGCATCCTCGCCAAGGAGCTGGCGGGCGCCCGGCACGTCGTTCAGGGCCAGTGCCGCGCGGGCTGCGTACACAAGTTGGAGCAGGCTAGCATCGTCCACGATGCCATTGGTTGTATGCTTCTGTGCGAGGGCGATGCAGCCCGCGTATGCATTGTGGTAAAAGAGACTCTGCACCTCAAACGTCGTCGGGTCCATGGTCAGGCTCCGGCCACGCCAGTCGATCGGTGCGAGGCGCGCGCGGCGCTCGCCCATGGCGCTGTTGCTTAGTCATGCAAGCTCTACGGGCCTCTACTTCTGGTCGGGTGTCGGCGTGAAGACGAGTGGCTGCTCGTCGCCGATGGGCTCGGCGGCCTTCTTAAAGTTCGCCGAAGGCACGCCCAGCTCCAAGAGAGTAGTAAAGGCCGCGGCAAAGTCCTTGAAGAACTTCTCCTCGTCCTTCGCGTACGTCTGCACGTGCTTCTTGAACGTCGAGTCCTTGATGAGCGCATAGTCCGTAGGCAGCATCATGAGAGAGTTCGAGTTCTTGTCCACGTACTGGAAGGGGCCTTCCCACTTCTTCGGCACCCAGGTCTCGTCCAGCAGGAGCGTAAAGAACTGGTTGGTGAACGAAATCGGCGAGAGCGTCCACGGGCCATCGAAGCCACTGTACTGCGTGTGGCAGCGGCCGACGGCGTGCGCGCCAATCAGCGCGACAGTCTCCTGGTCGTTGAAGCCCATGCGGTGGAAGATGTCACGGATGTGGTCGGCGCCGAGCGGGGCGTGGGGAAGGCGGCCATCCGGCGGGGTCGACTCCACGGGCATGTCCTCACGGCCAGGGCGCCACGGGATCTTGGGTCCACCCATCTCCTGCACAGCGACCACACCGGCCAGCGTCCACAGGTCCGAGTAAGAGATCCAAGGGAACTTCTTCTTGATCGGCTCAAGGACGTCGCGCGCGTTGTGCAGACCAGGGTTCTCCGAGTGGTTCGCCTCGGGTGGGAAGCGCATTGTAGCACCGTTGCTACCGCCGGTGTTCGACTCCTTGTCGTACGTGCCCGAGCTGTGCCAGGCGAGGCGGATCAGGACAGGCGCGTAGCTGCCGTCGTCGTAGTCCGGGTTCTCCAGAATCTTGGCAATCTCATTGTACACCGCCTGGTAGTCCTCCTTCGTGGGCGCCTTCGAGGCAGACTCACCGCCCGCAAGGCCCTTGAGGTCGTCGCGGAAGTAGTACGCCGCACCAGCCGCACCGGCCAGAACGGCGGCCCAAAGCAGCGAGCTGTTACCGCCCTGCTTGGGCTCAGGTGCAGGCGTGCTATAGGCACGAGCACACACGCGGGGCGCCACAGTCGCCGCACGAGGTGCAGCCACACGCAGGTTGCGAGCAAAGCGAACCGAGGTACGAAGCGATGCCATGATGGTAGGAGAGCCAAGACATCGGGCCGCGCTGGGGCCGCACACGCTCCACGCAGTGGCGGTTCTCACATAATACAGTACCGCTGATTGGCTGCATCAACCGGGACCTGCCCGTGGCAAGCGCACTGGCCGGCAACGCTCAAGTCGCGTGGGGTACACAGCAATCTATCAAGTACAAAAGCAACTACAATGGTAGAGTACAAAACAATGGGGGTCATTACAAGGCACTCAGCGAATACTTGAGTCGCGAGCCGTTTTCGTCAACATATTGGTACATAGAACCAGGCCGAATTCCCATCGGTACATCTTCATGCCTGGCTCCGTAGTATTTTTTCAAACGCTGCTCGATCGTCGGAACGGGGCGGAAATCATCATCACGGTGCTTGCCCCAGCGGGGCTTCAGGGGCGTGTAGATTTTTTGATTCTTGATCATGGCCAACTCCAAACTGAGCATCAGCAGATGTGCACTGTTGCTCAAGAGGCGCACACGAGGCATATCCACAGTCTCTTCGCCGCACGTGTCCTCGTGTGGGATGATCGTCTCGCGCGTCGACGCAGGCAGCTCAGCCATATCCTGTGACGTGGCCAGCTTCTTGATCGCCTCGCGCCGACCACGGTTCCGGCCGCGGCCCCGCGGCTCCGACTGGGTCTCCTGAGCCTGCGAGACAATGGCCGCATACGACATATCCTGGCGGCGGCGCTGGCTGGCCCGACGGTGCGACACGCCCAGTACAGTCCCTGACTTGGACACGTTGCTGCCCATGGTCTGGGACGTCTTGACGGTCGCGTGAGAGGAGCGACTGCGCGAACGTCCACGGCGGTCTTCATCGACGCATGAGCATTCGGGCTTGGCCTCCTCAAACACGTCCAGGGACGGGGGAACAGGATCCTCGGCGGCCGGCCGCGGCGCATACCCCGTCGCTTGGCGGTCGCGCTGCCGCTGCCGCCGGGATCGCACTTCCTGAAAGCCTTGCTCGTCGACGCAAGGTGCCAAGTCAGTCTGCGGCAGGATCTCATCCATGCTGTCGACATCCGGCACGTCATCAAAGGCCGTGGGTGTGGACAGGAGGCGCGGCGAACGCGGCGGTCCGTCAACGGCATCCGGGAGAGGTTCAGCACACACACTCTGCTTGTGCCGCAGAACATAACCGGGGTTGCACAGAGCCGTGCCCAAGCCTGTAAGTGCTGGAATCTGCGATGTGTCCCGCATCAGTGCGAGGGGAGGGCGGGGAGACGACATGCGCCAGCGGCGAGGACTCAGCCCCAGGGTGTTCTCAATGCGGGCATCGTCCACAGAGGTGTCACGCTCCCCCTTCTCGGGCCTTTGATAGTAGTCGCGAGGCCCGACACTGCGGCTGCGTGCGTGTTGTCGAAACACTTTAAGCTGCTCGACAGTGGTGGACTCCAGATCAGGGTCAATAGGCTCACCAATGCCGGATACATAGGCCGAAAAGTCACTGGGCCGTACAGGCTCCAGCTTGGGCATTAAATTGGGGGGACAAGGGGGCGAATCGATAGGAGATATAGGGCCTGACGGCGTCTCTGGCACGGCCGTGGGCGACGGCGAGCTTGTGGGGCAGTCGTCCAGCTCCATACCGCGGAAGACGCCCCACGAGTCCGACCGCACACCCACATCACTGCGGCTCCGCCGCCGAGTGGGCATACTGGGTCGCGCAAAGCCTAAGTCAGCAGAGGAAGCATGCATGCAAGGTATAGCATGCACCGTGGTTTCAGAGGCACTGTCAGACTTGTATTCAGGTGGGAGGTCACCAAGCGAGGTGACAGACGACTGTGGTGACTCGACGTTGTCGCTCTGTTTTGACGACGAAGACCATGAGGAGCCTGGCGTTTCTGACTCGTGGGGTGGATCAGAGCATGGCATGTCCGGCGTGCGCTGGAACAGCAGGCTATGCGGGGTCATGACACCCGGTGGGGAAACGCTCAAGTCCTCAAACGACGACGAAAGGCTGCGTGGCACGCTTGACGAGAAATAGCTGATAGGCGCTGCGTCAAGGCTCATTTCTGCCGCACACAGGCTAGACTTTGGTGGTGTTTTTATGGTAGGGCAATCTTCCAGCGTGGAAGGGCTCCAGAGAGAGAGGAGCTCCAGTGCGGGGGATGAGGAGCCGCGGCGTTTCTTGAGCCCTGAAGGGACGGTGGCGCTGCTTGGCAACTTTGGCGTCCCCAACTCCTCTTCGGGCGATGCAGGGCGACTAGATGCTTGCCCAAAATATAGACGAGGTCGTTCTATCCCTCGGAAGAACTCTCGAAGAGATGGTATTGACATGGCGCAACTGACAGATCGTGTGCCAATACACACGGAGGCACGTAGTCGATCCAATATTCAGGCGCTTCTGAGAAAGCTAGACGTTAAGATCCCTAATGACAAAGGGGCACTGAGAATGGGGTAGTACGACACCCCGACAATAGAACACGGTCGGCAAGGGCTACGCTCACGGCTTGCGCTCGGTAGCGCCAAGCAGGGTTGCCACCGAATGTAGCGAACCCGGGCACGTTTCTGATTGGCCGGCTATTCATCTTGTCGCGTGGTCTGAATGAAACTGTATTTACTGTGCACCAATGACATTGTTGCTATATCCACACTTGGTCAAACTGTCTGCAGGCCCACATGCCGAGCCCTCGCTTATGCCTGCACTTGGGCGCCCTCCTCGGCAGGTCGCTTTTTGAGCACAAGTGGCTGGCCGGTCATGCGGCGCCAGACGTCGTGCACATCTTCGACCACGGTTTCAAAGTGAGAGGTAGGGTCATAAGAGCGCGTAATGTAGATTTGGTTGTCCTTGCCAGACTCGAGGGGCTCCTCGAGATCGGAGATCGTGACAAACTTGTCGTGAATGTCTCCCAGCAGCTCTAGGCCCGGGCGCAGTTCAAGCTCCGGCTTGTCGGTCTCCACAACGGTGGATACTTGGGCCACGTAGATACCCTTGGCGCAAATGTTGTGCGTCGAAGACACCTCGGCGATGTAAATGTCGTGCTGGCGGCCGACCTGATTCTGCGGGATAATCAGCTGCACCGAGTCTGAGTTGTCCGTGTTAGGGATCGGGTGCTTGAGCAGGCAGATGGCGCGCACCACCTTGGCCGTAGAGCGCACGAGCGACTTGCCATTCACGTTGCGGAAGTAGCTCGGGTCGCCCACCACCATGCTGGCCTTCACAGTCTCCTCGCCGCTGCGCACACCCACAAAGCGGCCCTGCTCATCCACGACAATCTCGTCCACGGGCTTGTCCAGCATGTAAGTACCACCGTAGATGGCAGAGAGACGAGCAAAGCCCTGAGGAAGCTCGCCCAGACCGTACAGCGGGTAGATGTACGGCGACTTGCCGTAGCGCGCCATGGAGCTCATGTACAGAATGATGCGCTCATAGGTTTCGCGCGCTGGACGCTGCATGTACGAGTCGTCCAGGTGCAGCGCCATGGCATGGCCGATAAAGTCGCGCGTGCCAGGCTCCAGACCAAATTGCGCAAACACCTTGTCCATCGGCCACGAGTCCAGGTCAATGCCCTGGTGCGTCGATGGATCGTCGTCGCGCCACTTTTGCAGGAACTCGAAGAAGCGCTTCGCACGGCGCTTCTCGAAGAGACCCATGAGCGGCGAGCGCACCGCCTCGATCTCCGTGCTGGGCACCTTGGCAATGCGCTTGTCGCGGTACACGTAGCTCGCAGCAATCTGCTTAAACTCCAGGTACCGCGTCACATCTGTGTGCACGAGCATATTGACGATCTCGCCGTTGGCCATCATGAACTTGGGAATCATGTCAATGGCATAGTCTCGATCACGTCCAATGTCACTGGGGACCTCCTGGCCGGGGCGGAACTTGCTGTACAGCTGCGACAGGGTGAGCGAGGCGCACTCGGCGCCGTAGTAGTCGTTCCGGTCAATGTGCAGCACCTTTTTGCCTTCGACCGACAGGAGCGCCGAAAGCACACACTCCGACACACCGGTGCCGAGAATCACCGCATCTGTGATGTAAGAAGTCATAAACGTGCTACGCACCATACGTCTCATCCATCCTGATGGAAGCGTTTGAGGTTGCGGAGCGACGGCCGCGCCCGTGCCACTGTGTATTTCCCTATGCAGGATCTATGTGGAGCTCGACGGACGTTTCTTTGACCTCCGCCAGCATGGTGCGCTCGTACGTACAGCCTAGCCTTATGTGTCAGCTATCCCAATATTGTTGTCACTGGGACGCCCGGCACGGGTAAAACGACGCTTTCGATGCAGATATGTGAGGCTTTCCAGGATCCCTCCGGCGCACACCCGCTGCGCCATATCAATGTCGGCGCGCTGGTGAAGGAAAGAGGATTTCAGGCGTCGTACGATGCCGAGTGGGACTCGTATGAAGTGGATGAGGATCAGCTATTGGACTACTTGGAGCCTTTTTCGGGAGGCACTGCGCCAGATCCGATCGATGAGGACCCCGAGGGGTGCGAGCAGGCACGAGAGCTCTCGAGCGACGATGACACTCGCGGCGGCCTCGTGCTGGATTGGCACACATGTGAGGCATGGCCCGAGCGCTGGGTCGACCTGGTCCTTGTACTGCGTTGTGACCACCAGCGGCTGTGGACGCGCCTAGAGAAGAGGTATGCAAGCATGCTCACCCCAGGAACTATTCTGATAAGAAGATCGCCGAGAACAACGAGGCGGAGATCATGGGTGTCGTTATGGAGGAAGCGCGGGAGTCGTATGCGCCCGAAGCCATTGTTACACTGTCGAGTGAGACGGCCGAAGAGATGGACACCAATGTAGAGCGCGTTGTCGCTTGGATCCGCGCATGGCGCCAGCAGCGTGGTCTGCCTTAGCTGTGTCGGGGTATTGTACGCTAAATCGCTACCAAGCCCAGCCGGGACGCTGGAAACCATTCACAATTTTGGGGTTGCCGCGCACGACGCCGCCGCCGCCAAGACTGCGCACATGGCGGCGTGCCTTTTCAAGCGCCTCCTTCTCGCGCTCCTCGTGCGTCTTTCCGGGGCGCAGTACCACATTCATGCGGGCCTGGGGGTGGTGCATGATACCCATACGTGCGCGGCCCTTGATATCCAGGCGTGCTAGGTAGTCGCCCTTAGTGACCCAAGCCTCTGACACGATGAGTGTGGCCGGGTCCATGCCCTTGGCCTCCGCATGGTCGCGGGCCATGGCCAACGTAGCTTTGATGCGACGCGCAGCGCGCTTCGCACTGAACTGCATCTGCAGGATCGCAAAGTCGATCGGCTTACCGGCGATCTGGTTCGCGAGCAGGTTAAGCTTGCGGGGGCTTATGCGGAACACAGCCGTGCTGTACTTGTGTTCAGCCTTTTCGACGCCGTCCGGCTCAGTAAGACCGCCCCAGCGCTTGCGCAACAGGCGCTTTTGCCGTTTCGCCTCGCTCGCCTGGCGCTGCCTCTCTTCTGTCTGCAGCTCGGGCGCCTCGAACGTGTCGTCAATCAGCATATCACCCGTGGAGGACTGTGCGGCCATCAGCTCGTCACGGCGCTGGTCGCGCTGGACACGCTCGTAGTCTTCGGGGAGCAGGCCGCCCTGTTTGCGCTGGAGCTGGCGCTCGCGGCGGTTGCCCTGAATCAGCGGCAGCACCGTGTCCCAGAAGCTGGTGCGCACAGGCGTAGTCGATAGAGGCCTTACATGCGCTGTAGCAGGCACCCCACGCGGCAGGATGCGCGCCACAGGTCCTAGCACACGCAACATTCTCCGAGAAACAAGGAGCGGCGTGAAGCTTCAACGACCGGCGAAGAAGCACGTGACACAGCCCTGTTCCTCCGATCTTGCGAGGCAAGGCCAGCGCGCACGTCCTCGGCAAGCATTATGTCGACGCTCGTACCCCAGCCGACCCTATTCATTGATGGCCAATGGTGCGCTGCCAGTGATGGAAGTAAGCGTCCCACTATCAACCCGTTCGATGCCTCTGTTATTATGGAGGTGGACGAGGCTTCCGCCGACGACGCCCAGCGTGCCGTTGCGGCGGCAAAGCGCTACTTCCAAACATCTGATTGGGCTCATCGCTCGTGTGCGGATCGCTGCGCGCACCTCCGGCGCATGGCAGACCTTCTCCAGTCGCACAAGGCGGAGCTCGCGAAGATTGAGACCATTGATACCGGCAAGACTCTGGGCGAGTCGGAGATTGACATTGACGATGTGACGAATGTGTTCCGCTTCTATGCCGAAGAGGCATGCAAGCTCGATCATGACAAGCGCATTAGCGGGCCGCTCATCCCCGAGTCGGTGAAGAGCACCATCGTCCACGAGCCAGTGGGTGTGTGCGTACTCATTACGCCGTGGAACTACCCGATCCTCCAGCTCTGCTGGAAGCTGGCGCCCGCGCTCGCGACCGGCAACTGCGTGGTGATCAAGCCGAGCGAGGTCACGCCCCTGTCGACTGTGTACCTGACACACTTGCTGCTCGAGGCTGGCTTCCCTGCAGGTGCTGTGCAGCTGCTGACGGCCACCGGCGCGTCAGTAGGCCCGGTGCTCACGTCTAGCGACGACGTGGACCTCGTTTCTTTCACAGGCGGTCTCTCTACGGGTCGTAACATCATCCGCAGCTGTGCGGAATCGGTGAAGCGCTGCACGGTCGAGCTGGGCGGCAAGAACCCGAACGTCGTATTTGCAGACTGCGACTTGGACTGGGCCATCGACAATGTCGTCACGGCAGTGTTTGTGCACAGTGGCCAGGTGTGCTCCGCGGGCGCGCGTCTGATTGTTGAGGAGCCCATCGCGGATGCGCTCGTGGAAGGTGTGGTTAAGCGTGCAAACCAGATCGTTATGGGCAACGGACTGGACCCTGCGTCGGAGACAGGCCCGCTCGTGTCGCAAGAGCACCTCGCCAAGGTCCAATCGTACGTGGATCTGGCGCGAAAAGAGGGCGCCAAGGTGCTCTGTGGTGGCACGCGCCCTGACCCGGCCAAGTTCCCGCATCTCGCCAAGGGCTTCTTCTTCCTGCCGACGGTGATCGACGGGTGTGACCGGACGATGCGCATTGTACAGGAGGAGACATTTGGGCCCATTCTCACGGTCGAGCGGTTCTCCGCGGGCGACGAAGAAACGGCCGTTATGCTGGCGAACGATACCAAGTACGGCCTGGCAGGCGGTGTGCAGAGCCGTGACCAGGCGCGGGCAGAGCGTGTGGCTCGCCGTCTGCGCCACGGCACGGTGTGGACCAACACCTATGGCGCGTACACAGCCCAGGCCGAGTGGGGCGGCTTCGGCATGTCGGGCAATGGCCGCGAGCTGGGCAGCAAAGGCCTTGACGAGTATGTGGAAGTGAAACACATATGGAGCGAGACGCAACCAGCCAAGATGGATTGGTTCAAGGGTGCGCGTATGTAGATCTACAGCTCATCCTTGCCGGGCGTGTCGCTGATCACGCCAGCGTCGGAAATTTTGACCTCGTCCACAGGGCGGTCGCCGGGCGCGGTCTGGACGTTCTCAATGTACTCGACGACCTCAATGCCGTCAACGACGCGGCCAAACACGACGTGGCGGCCATCGAGCCAGGGCGTCTTGACAGTGGTAATAAAGAACTGCGAGCCGTTCGTGTCAGGGCCGGCGTTGGCCATCGACAGGACGCCAGGGCCCTCGTGCTCGAGTTCAAAGTTCTCGTCCTTGAAGCTCTTGCCCCACATCGACAGACCGCCGCGACCGTCGCCGCGGGTAAAGTCACCACCCTGGATCATAAAGTTCTTGATCACGCGGTGGAAGACACTGCCCTTGTAGCCGTTGCCCTCGTCACGCTCGGACAGCGTGACAAAGTTCTCCACCGTCTTGGGCACCACCTCACCATACAGGCCGAGAACGATGCGGCCAACATACTTGTCGCCGTGCTCAATGTCAAAGTACACCTTGTGGGTGACCTTGGCATCAGCGTGCGAGAGGGCCAGGGCCACAGACACCGTGGCGAAGAAAGCGAGCAGCAGGCGCACCACCGAGAAGTTCATAGCGTCTAGACAAGGCACGGGTCTCACCCACGTCTCATTTGCTGCGGCGGCCGCGTGGCACCAGCCACGCATGCGCACGGTGGCGCGGTGCCCCGGTACCACAATCACGTGTGTTCGGCCGACCCCGAGCATGGCACGCGCTGGGCAGCCGCACCGACCATTGGATCAGGACGACCAGGACGAGTGCGTGACACCCGGAGATGGACACTCCGCCACAGAGGAGCGGGCTGGCCGGCGGCGTCGGGCATTACGTGCGCGATACCGCCGCCTCGGGTCCGCCCGCAACCAGCACACCGCATGATATGTACATGACACCGACAGAGCTCGCCAATGTATTGTTGGAGGCCTTCAAGACGCTGCTGAGCGAGTGCGAAAGCTACGTGCAGTACTTTGAGCAGCGTTTCCGGCTGGAGGAGGAGCATGTTCGGGCCGTCAAACTGATGCTCGAGCGACAGCGCGACCTCGACATGCGTATCAACCGCAAGCTGGCGGCGCTGCCGGGCCTTCTGCCTGACCCAGGCCGCTTGTCCAACCTGCGCAACACCTGGGGCGATATGCGCCTCTCTGAGATATGGGGTACGTCTCCTCTACTCACAACAGCGATCGATGTGCGGCTCAATACAATCATGGACTGTAAGCGAATGGTTCTTCAGCCTGTCGTGCAGTTCCGCGATGCGCAGGAGCGGATCCGGCGCCGCGTCAAGGACGATTTAAAAAATTGTGTGGACGACTACGAGGAGATGTTGCACACGACGCTCCCTCGTATCCGGCGCACGTACGAAAAGCGTTGCGAAGAGCACGAATTTTATCGGCACCAGCAGCGTGCCATTGAGGAGCAGCGCCAGCTTCTCTCGGTGAGCTCGCTCGCTGCGCCGGCCGAGATGCGCATGCAGGAGCCCGTCTCGGAGACCCGCGGGTCGACAGAGGCCGCCCTGCCGCCCTTGCCTGTCACCGAGTCGAGCGTCAGCACGCCGAACTCGTCGACGAACCGTTCGTTCCTAGAGACGCTGCGCAAGAAGGAGGGCTGGGACCATGCGCCGCGTCGACTCAATGCACTTTTTTCGCGCATGCTCGATGTGTCGGACCGCATGCCCGGCGGTGAGCTATCGCCAACGTTTGCCATGTCCGCGCCAATCAGCACTGGCGCTCCTGAAGCGGCACCCGGTGGTTCTGACACGCTCCTGCCACCAGGCATGTCCAGCAAGGCCCTGCAAGCGCTCGCAGTTAAGCAGGCCAAGGCGAAGCGGGAGATGGAAGAGTCGGACAAGGCGTACCGCAAGGCAATTTTCGATCTGGAGACGCTTCGGCTGCGCCGTAACAAGGCGCTGGATGCCGCCGTGAAGAGCCTCTTAGAGTGGCGCCGCGAGCTCACGATTACCATGCAGAATGCGGCTCTGCAGTATGTGCAGACGAGCAAGGCGATGCGCACGTCGATCGAGTCAGTGCACCAGCAGGACGAGCAGCTCGCGCTGCGCATGCTGGAAGATTTGGACGAGGAGCAGCGTATCTGTGAAGAGTGGCTGCCTAGCACACGCACGCTTGTGAAGAACGAGCGTGTGAAGTACGTCAACTACTTCCACGGCCCCTTCAATGACCTCATCTTTGGCACAGGCCTTGTGGACTATGCCTTTTCACATGGCGACCACAATGTGCCGTCGACGGTGACGGACAAGGGCCAGGTGCTCCCGTCTGTGCGGCCACCGCTAATCGTAACCAAGTGTATCGACTTTATTGAGCAGCCGCGGTGTGTGCAGACGCCTGGCATTTACCGGCTGAGTGCAAAGTACTCGCGTGTGCAGGCGCTCACGAGCCTAATTGAGCAGGACGAGTCGTCGTTCCTATTCGACAACGAGCGCGAAGACCCGATACTTGTATCCTCCGTGCTGAAGCTGTACCTGCGGGAGCTCCCGGAGCCTGTGATGCCGATGAAGTGGGAGGAGCGGATCAAATACACGCATGAGCGAGAAGAGCACATCCGCACCGGCTTCGCCAACTTCAAGTCGCGCATACGCCGTATGCCCCCGATCCACCAGGCGACACTGCGGGCTCTGCTCCTGCACCTCAGCTTTGTCGCTTCACACGCCAGCACAAACAAAATGACATTGACCAACTTGGCGGTAGTGTTTTCGCCTGTGATTCTCTCAGAGACGGATCATGAGACGACCAGCATCGCCGCAGCCAGCGAAGAAGATCGCACGCTTGAGGACTTGATCAAGTTCTGCGGCGAGATCTTTGCGGTGCCTACCGCCTATGCCAACCCCCTTCCCCCCGTCCCGTCGACGCCGCCCAAGGAGCCAGCCGCCGATGCGTCTGATCCCATGCCTCCAAGCCTGAACCGCAGTACAAGTCTGTACAAGTCGCTGGGCGACCATCAGGACTCGGGACTGGGCGGCACGGAGGAGACGTGGGGCTTATAAACAGTCACTCGTTGCTTAGATACCCATAGAGAGGACGCCGCGCGCCGCGGGGCTACCCAACCTCCACCTCCATGACATCGACGCAGCCGCAGCAAGTCGATGTCGGCTCGCTGAGTGTGCCGCAGGTAGGTAATGCGCCATTGACCGAAGCTTGTGGATGTGCGGAAGCAGCTCGAGCTGGAGCTGAAGCAGTTTACGACCATGTTTGGTCAGCTTAAGCTCGCGCAGACGCGGTTCCAGAGCTGCCTCGATAGTGTTGAAGAGGTGCGCTCTGAAAACCAAGGTGCGTGGTCCAGCTAACATGCGCAGGCAAAACATCGCTACTGCCACTTACAGCGTCGCTCTACGTGCCTGGGCACTTGAGCGATGCCGACAAGGTCATTGTCGATGTCGGCACGGGCTACTTTGTCGAAAAGGTGCGTGTGCCTACTAACGCAGTCTCGTGCCGATGCACGCAAGCTCTACAAAGAAAAGATCGACTTTGTTGTGAAGAACATGGAGCAGCTCCAGGAGACGATTCACCGGAAGCAGGACAACCTGCGAGTCGTGGGCGAGCTTCTCCAGGTGGTACGTCGAAGATTCTCACCCAAGAAACTGCTCCAGCGCGAGAGCCCTCAGGGCACAGCCTAGTCACGTAGATACTCCTTGCACGTATGCCATGATCACGCTGCGCCGCGGCGACGGAAGGGCCTGGAAGATCCGAGACGCCTCCACATGAGCGGCCAGGTAGGAGCGCTGGCGACGCCTTCGTCTTCGCCTTGAGCAATGACGAACCCTGTTGTGTGTGCGTAGATGCGACTTATGCAGACCTCGATATCGAATTTGTCGGTGGCGCGCCCCCGTCGCGTGAGGGCGGCAACCGCATTGTACTGGAGCTGTTCCAGGACAAGGTGCCCAAGACGGCAGAGAACTTCCGTGCGCTGTGCACAGGCGAGAAGGGCACAGGCAAGGCTGGTGTGCCGCTATCGTTTAAGAACAGTCTGTTCCACCGTGTGATCCCCCACTTTATGATTCAGGGCGGTGACTTTACCAACTTTAACGGCACGGGCGGTGAGTCGATCTATGGCGAGAAGTTCGAGGATGAGAACCTGGAAGGCAAGCACGACGAGCCGTTCTTGCTGTCGATGGCGAATGCGGGCCCCAACACAAACGGCTCGCAGTTCTTCATCACGACAGTGCCAACGCCGCACCTCGATGGCAAGCACGTCGTCTTTGGCAAGGTGCTCAAGGGCCGCGACGTGGTGCGTCACATTGAGCAGAGCCCGACGGGTGCGAACGACCGTCCGCAGGAGGACATTAAGATCGCCGACTGTGGCGAGTTCTCGGCGGACCAGCTCTCTGACAGCGCATTTGACTATGGTATCAAGCCGGACGAGACCGGTGACCGGTACGAGCCGTACCCTGAAGACTCGGACCTGCCGCTGGAAGAAAAGCCCGAATCGGCGCTCGAGGTTGCCAAGACGCTCAAGGACATTGGTGCTCAGCTCGTGGGCAAGGGCCAGTGGGGCCTTGCGCGCGAAAAGTACGAAAAGGCCCTGCGCTACCTGTTTGTGAACCCCCACCTGCCCGAGTCGACGAACGAGGCGTTGGTTGCCGAGTACCGCGGCCTGCGCACACCGCTTCAGCTGAACGCTGCGCTGTGCGCGCTCAAGACGCAGCCGGCCATGGCCGAGCAGGCCGAAGCGCTCACGACGCAGGTCATTGAGCGTGGAGCGGAGGGCGGCCCTGGCGCGCCGTCGTCCCCAGAGCTCGCCAAGGCGCATTTCCGCCGTGCTCTTGCCTACAGCGCCATGAAGCGGGACGACGATGCCAAGGCAGAGCTGGATGCGGCGCTGCGCCATGCGCCGGGCGATGCAGGCATCTCCCAGGAGAAGGCTGCCGTCGAGCGGCGGCGCCAGGCGCGGATCGCCAAGCAGCGTGCGGCATACAGCAAGATGTTTTCGTAGACTACTTCGAGAATCCGTTCTCCTTGAGCACCTCGCCGAGGTGCTGCAGTAGGGTCTCAATGTCGCCACGCTCCTTGTTGACGACCGAGACACCCATGTGGCCAATGCGGAAGTACTCGTCCTTGCAGGCCTTGTGCAGACCCGCACCGAACACAACACCCCGCTGCGCCATCTTGGGCAGAATGTCGGCGGCGCCCATACCCGGGGGGTAGCGCACCGCGGTCATACCGTTGGCCACACCCGTCTCGCGTGCCTCGGGCAGGGCGAGCTGCTCGAGACCCAGCGCAGCGATGCCGTCCTTGACCTGCTTCGACATGTCCCTGTGGCGCTGGTAGCGGTCGGCCAGCGACACGGAGCCCGACGTCATGGTCTTGAGCGACGTGTGCAGCGCGTAGATGAGCTGGACCGGGGGCGTCGCAAAGTACGCCATGTTTCCGGCCTCGTAAGCCTTCATGACAGGGAGCCACCTCTTCCACGAGCCAAAGAAGATGGCCGCAGGCGTCTTGCGCGCCTCAAACGTGCGGATCGCGCGCTCACTCGCAAGCGAGAGCGACAGACCGGGGGGGCAGCCCATGCCCTTCTGCGACGCAAAGAGCAGGTAGTCAATGCCCCATGCATCCATGTGGATCTCCTCCGAGCCCACACTGCAGACACCATCGAGGATGATCAGCGTCTCGGGGCTGACTTCCTTGACGACGCGCGCGATACTCTCGGCATCGTTCAGCACACCCGTCGACGTGTCGACGTGCGTGATCGTGATGGCCTTGTACTTCTTCTCACGCAGTGCCTTCGCGACCTCATCCAGCGACGACGGAGCGCCGACCGGGGCCGTCAGCACCGTCGGCTTGGCGCCGTACGTGGCCAGACACTCGGCGAAGCTGTCGCCAAAGAAACCTGTCGTCAGAACAAGCACCTCGTCGCCCGCCTCAAGCAGGTTTGCCGAGGCCATGTCCCAGCCGAGCGTGCCCGAGCCGGCAACAACGATCGGCTGCGCCGTCGGGCCATCGACCACGGTGCGAAGCATCTTGAGCGCCTCGCCAAACACAGGCACAAACTCAGGCGAAGTGTGCGCCATGGACGGGTGGGCATTCGCGTAGAGGACGTCATCCGCGACCTCAATAGGGCCGGGAATCATCAGCAGCTTGTGCGGGTCCTGCTGAAACGGCATGATGAAGGTGCGATACGAGCCCGTCAGTGCGCTGCCAAGCCGGCTATGGCGCGGACCGGCGGGCTGACTCAGCGTGCACCTCCACTGCACCGCTCTGTCCTGCCTCGCGATGCACGCCAGCGACGAGGCAGCAGCGTGGTGCGTGCTGGCGGAGGCGGCGGTCGCGCTACCGCCGACCAGCACGCTACCAAAGCTGCGCGCTGAGCCCAAGCTCCCGTATATTGTCGACGCGCTGCGCAAGCTGCGGGCCGTGTATGCGCCGCCGCCTGCATCTTTGGCGCCGGCTGTGGACGAAGACTTGCAGAACCGCCTCGATGCAGCGCGCGCTGAGCCTACCGAGCGTGCGTATGTGCTCAGCTGGCTTGGGCGGCTCGTCGAGTCGGAGCTTGCGTGGATCGATGATACGCCCGAGCGCCGCGCGGCTGTGGAAGACGCCGCGCAGATCCTGGCGGGGTGCACGTCCGCCCTCGAAGCCGGCGATTTGCTGCGAGAATTCAGCTTTCCGACGGAGGAACAAGCGCCGCCGCCTTTTGATGGCGCACCTGTGCTGCAGGTGCACATGCGCGTGCGCGATGCATCGCTCCCCCCGTCCGATCAGCATAGCCGTCAGGGCGCCGCAGAGGCGGCGGCAGCCGTCGGCGTGCAGACGTACGCGAGCTCGATCATCATGAGCGACCTCTTTGTGCGGCGACCTAGTGTGTGGCATGCAGCGCTCGAGCCGGGCGCGCCGCGCCGGGCGCACTTTCGTGCGATGGAGCTGGGGGCAGGTACAGGCATCGTCGGTATGGTCGTGGCGCGTGCTCTGAGCGAGAGCGTGCTGCCGATCGACCATGCCACGGTCGGTCTCACCGACTACCACGCCGATGTCCTGGCAAATTTGCAGTACAATGTGGAACACTACGTGGACCTCGCGAGCCAGCGCGTGACGATGGAGTGTGAGCCGCTCGACTGGCGCGCGATGTACGACCTCGTGTGCCCTGAGCGTGCGAGCGGTACGGCTGTGCCGTGTCGGCTCCCGCCCGCGCATTCGTACGACCTCCTGCTGGCCGCTGACCCGGTATACGACCCTATGCATGCGACGTGGCTCACGGGGGCTATTTCGTACCTGCTTGTGCAGCCTGACGTGGATCCGCAGGCGCGCGCGCACATCCTGCTGCCGGTGCGCACGGCCGGACGTCTCGCGGGCCTGTACAAGACGGTGGACGAGGCACTGGCGACGCATGCTCCCCAGAACGGCTTTCGTCTCGCGATCGTGCACCGTGCACAGTGGCCGCGGCGGTATGGCCTGGGGCGTCAGGACGAGAGTGCCTACATCTGGACGGCCCTCGCGTGGGAGGCGCTTGCATAATGTACAGATCTATGCGCGGCGGAACGTGCGACCGCTGGCGGTCTTGCGCTCCTTTTCGGCGTGCTCGGGCTTGGCGCGGTTGAGCACCTTGAGGAACTCGCTCACACGCGAGCGCATGCGGCTGTGCATATAGGCCTTGGAGCATTTGACTGGGTGAGTGCAGCACACGTACTGTGGTAGTGCAAATAGTCGCGGAACAGCTGGATGTGCGAGATGGTCGAGAAGCGCACGTCGGGGTGGCTAAAGTGCCGCGGAAACAGCACAAACGTCACGTAGCCCGTATCGTCCGTGGCGCCGCGGCTGACGAGGTGCCGCACCTCGAGCGGCGGCTCGCGGTTCGAGTACAGCACCTGTGGCGCGTTCTGAATCGACGGCTGGCGCCGCGCATCGACAAACTCCTGCAGAAATACCTTGCCAAAGATGCGGTCCGTCTCCTCTTCGAACCGCGTACTGATAACGACCGTCACGCGGTCGTGCGCAGGCAGCACAAACATGGCTTCGTCCGCGCGGTAGTGCAGAGGGAGCAGGTCGCCTGTCGGTGGTGCAGTGCCCGGCTCGAATGTCCGCTCGAGCTCCGCCTGCTGCGCAAAAGCACGCTCGAACGGCGCGGCCATTGCATGGCGCTTCAGCAGGGCCGCCGCCTGGATCAGCGCATCGCGCTCGGGGCCGGCGGGCGGCACCGACGCATAGTCAAACTGCAGCGTGATGCGGAAATCTGCCTCCGGCTCAGCGCGCATCCATGTGCCATAGAGCGCACGCAGGTTGTCCTGGACGCCGTACTGCACGAGCTCAGGCCAGCAGCGGATGTCCATCGAGAGCGTCAGAGGACCCTCTTTGGTCGACTCGAGATGGTAGGCCACACCATCAAAGTCAGTGAACATTTGGTCCACGGCGCCCGGACTGCGGTCAGATACGTGTACCTACGAAGCAAACTTGCTCGTGAGCACATCCCGGATAATCGTATTCTCAGCCCCCAGCAGGATCATCGTGCTGTGCGTCAGAGCCACGGCCGGCCCCGCCGCGCAGCGGGGCTTGTGTATGGGAAATATGGGCGGCCCGCGCGCGCGAGGATCTATGTCATACTGGCCGCTCGGCGAGCCGTGCGAGTTTGTCGTCGAGGGTAGAGCGCTCGCGACGCAGGTGGAAGTGCTCAAGTTCGAGACTGGGTTAGTGCTTTAACGCACCTTGCGATCTTCTTCCGTAGCTGCAATTGTGTCTCCTCCATCTCGGGCTCGGGTGCGGGCGCAGGCGGCGCAGCATCCACGCGCACCTCGCCCTCATGCGATAGGTCGCCAATGCGCCAGCGCTCGACCAGCTCGCTCAGCTTCATGCCGCCCATGAAACCCAGAGGTAGGAGGATGAGCGTCACGAGTGCCATGAGCCAGCGGATCCGCGGGACGCCCAGCCACGTAGACGCGGCGCGAGGCGGCGCTTCGGCGGTCGGCGCGCGTCGCGGCACTGGCTTTTCATGCGGCGCACGGCGCGCGCACGCACTCGTGGACATGGAGCGCGTCCAAGGCGCGCGCGGTGGCCGCTTCGGCGTGCGCCACGTCGACCGCCACGTCCGCGTCGGCGCATTCGTGAACACCGACCACGTTAGCTCCCGCACACGCTGCACGCTGCCGAACGTCTCACGCACAACTACGCGCCACGCATCGACAAGAGGCGCGAGCATGCGTGCCTTGCGCGGAGGTAGCGGCTCTGCATGGGCCGGCGGCGCGGACCGTACCCAGGCGCCGTACGCAGGTGCAGGAGCGCGCGCCGACCATGTGCCGCCCGGCGGAATGCCCACCCGCACGAGCTGCCGCAGCACTGTGTTTTCGAGCATGCGCATCACGCGGGTACTGAGCTTTTCGCGGCCCCACAGCTCATGCGTGAGAACGCCCATACACAAATCGCGTTCATGAGGATACGTGCGGCGCAAGAGGGAGGCGATGCGGTACGAGAACGCCATGTCCGTCGTGATGCGGTCGCCAACGACAAGTAGGCGGAGGGGCTGCTCTGCATCAGCACTGCGCAGGTGTTGCGACGCCAGGTAGTCGACGACCTGCTGCGCACATGCGCGGCCGGGCTTCTTTACGGCGTGGCACAGGATCGGGACGCCGAGCTTTGACGACACTTGCTCCGCCTGCATTAGTGGGCCGACGTACCGCGAGGCCGGTCGGGTCCTGGCTGGAGCCCGCCGAGTTGCTCACTATCAAGAGGTTTTCCTCGCCGAATACTGCCTTGCATTCGTCCCATGTCGCCTCGAGTGCAGGCACCAGTGTGTCTTGGTGCGGCCGTGTCTCGCGTTAGTGCGCCAGCATACCAAGCAGTTGTCCTTGTCATACACAATGTAGCGCACACCCGCGGCATGCACTTGGCGCCAGTCAATTTGACGCAAAGCTAGGGTAAGTAGAGTGACGTACAGGCCACCTGCAAGTGCGGCACGAGCACGCCAGGGCGCACGAAGGCCTGCGCCACCGCGACGAGGCCTGGCGTGTTCATCGTAGGAGGCACCGAGGCTCGGATGGCCTCCACACTCAAAACCGGCGCTTTTTCGCGGCACGACTTGTCTCGTGTGATGACGAACGAGCTGGACAACATCTTTGCGTCGCTGCCGACGGACCCTGCGCGCAAGCGCAAGCGCAGCGCAACAGAGGCGGCGTCTAAGGGTGCTGATCGTGCTCCGCCGCCCAAGCGTGCGGGCGCTGCATCGGCGCCTGCGCAGGCGGCCAGCGGGGAGGCGCGGGGCACGGGGCGCTCCACGGCGCGACCGAGCCATGCGTCCACGTCGGATTTGTCGAGCACCAAGGCTCGTGCCACTGCGCCCAAGGGGGCCTGCGCGACCAATGCCAAGGACGCACGCGCGACGGAGTCCAAGGGCGACGCGCCAGGCCGTCGTGTGCCGGTCGTCGTGCACGACACGTCGGCGCCTGCGCGCCCTACGGCATCCGGGCAGCCTGCGCGCCCTGCGGACGACGAAGATGCGGCGTTTGCCGACTCGCGCGGCCGTGATCGTATGTACCACTGCTGACACAGGCAAACGCACCGAGGAGGGTTTCCGGATTTTCACCGAGGACGAGCTGCGGCTTAACGAGGGAGGTGGTGCGTAGCACTTACTTACGCAGGCACGCCGCTATGCCCATTCGACTGCGACTGCTGTAGGTGACATGGCTGACCGCAGGTTTCTAGATACCCATAGCTAGCTGTGCTGACAAAGCGAGTGATCTCTTCCTGACCGCTACGATGGACGCGCTGTGGGCCGAGCTTGCGCTCGTGCCGGGCGCCGAGGCGGCGAAGCACCGCGCGGAAATTGAGGAAGCGCTTCTGAAGCCGACATGTGAGCTGGCGCGCTCGTGGATGCTCGATGCGCAGCAGCACTGGTCGCGGCCGACGCGCTACGAGTCGATGCTGGCCCTCGATCCGTCGCCCAGCACCACGTCGCTGCAATTTGTGCGTTCCGGCCTTGAGGGCCGCGTCATTGGATACTCGGAGGTCGTTTCTGGCGCCTCGCTTCATGATCTAGACGGCTCGTCGCTGTCGCTGCACCGCCCCGTGTCAACGCAAAAGAGCTTTGTGCGTGGCTCGACGTCGTCCATGCCGTTTCGTCCCGGTGGGCTCGATGATGCTGTGGCGGCGGACGAGCCGAGTGAGCCGTCGTCGGGGCAGCTGCGCACAGTCCCCCCCGGCTTCTCGCGCGGCCTGTCACTCTCGCATGCGCCACTGGACGAGAGTGTCCCGACCTGGCGCGACGAGCTCGTGCAGGCGTCGTCCGCGCACCTCGATCGCACGGTGATTACTGTGGAAAAGGAGGGATTGTACAAGATACCCGAGACGGTGCCACAGGTGCAGAATGACGACGCGCTTGTGGATGAGCTGCTTCCTGAAGAGTCGCTGCCGCGCATCTTCCAGAGCGTGACCAAGGCGCCCAGCGAGGAGCGCCGCGAGTGGGCGCACATGATTCACACGTCGAAGCAGATGACCAACTTTCACGAGCTCGTGCCGGTCATGGCGCACGACTATCCGTTCGAGCTTGACACTTTCCAGAAGCAGGCCGTGTACCACCTCGAGCAGAACGACTCGGTGTTTGTCGCGGCGCACACGTCGGCCGGCAAGACAGTCGTTGCCGAGTACGCCATTGCGCTCGCGTCCAAGCACATGACGCGCTGCATCTACACGTCGCCGATCAAGGCGCTCTCGAACCAAAAATTCCGCGAGTTCAAGCACACGTTTGGCGCGGAGAATGTCGGCATCCTCACTGGCGACGTGCAGATCAATCCCGAGGCAACGTGCCTCATCATGACGACCGAGATTTTGCGCAGCATGCTGTACCGCGGCGCCGATCTCATCCGCGACGTGGAATTCGTCATCTTTGACGAGGTCCACTACGTCAACGACCAGGAGCGCGGCGTCGTATGGGAAGAGGTGATCATCCTCTTGCCGGCACACATCAATATTGTGCTCCTCTCCGCGACAGTGCCCAACACGCGCGAGTTTGCCGACTGGGTGGGCCGCACGAAGAAGAAGGACGTGTATGTGATTTCGACGCCCAAGCGCCCCGTGCCGCTCGAGCACTTTTTGTTTGCAGGCAAGGAGCTGTACAAGGTCGTCGATGCCCAGGGTCGCTTCTATTCCAAGGGCGTGCATGACGCTGTGGACGTGCTGCGCTCCAAGCAGGAGCGCGAGGGCACCGCGCCTGGCGCCGCAGGCCCCCAGCGCGCGGCGGGCGCGGGCGTGGGGCGCCGCCTGGGCGGGGCCGCGGTGCGCCGGCACGCGGCGGCTTTGGCCAAATGGCGCGGCGCCCCGGCCAGGCGACCGACAAGTCGCTGTGGGTGCACCTCGTGGGCCTGCTGCGCAAGCGCTCGCTGCTGCCCGTCGTCGTATTTGTATTCAGCAAGCGGCGGTGCGAGGAGTATGCGGATGCGCTGCCCAACACGGACCTGTGCCATGCGAGTGAGAAGAGCGAGGTGCACGTCGTGATCGAGCGTAGCCTCTCGCGCCTCAAGGACGCCGACCGCAACCTGCCGCAGATCGCGCGCATGCGCTCGCTGCTGAGCCGCGGTATCGGCGTGCACCACAGTGGTCTGCTGCCTATCGTCAAGGAGCTCGTCGAGCTGCTCTTCCAGCGCGGCCTCGTCAAGGTCCTGTTCGCGACCGAGACGTTCGCGATGGGCGTCAATATGCCTGCGCGCTCGGTTGTATTCAGCGGTATTCGCAAGCACGACGGGCAGGGCTTCCGCAACCTGCTCCCTGGCGAGTACACACAAATGTCCGGCCGTGCCGGCCGCCGTGGCCTGGACGCGACGGGCGTGGTGATTGTGATTGCCGAGGACCCTGATGTGCATACGCTCAACCGCATGATGCTGGGCCAGTCGACCAAGCTCAAGTCGCAGTTCCGCATCACGTACAGCATGGTGCTCAACCTGCTGCGCATCGAGGCGCTCAAGGTCGAGGAGATGATTAAGCGCTCCTTCTCCGAGAACGCTACGCAGCGCCTGCGACCCGAGCAGGAGAAGAAGCTCAAGAGCCTGCAGTCGAAGCGCGCGGCGATGGAGCCCGAGCTTGCGGCGTGTACGTTGCCGCTAGACGAGCTCGAGCGCCTGTACGACCTGTCGGTGCAGGCAGTGCGCCTGAGCGATACGTGCCACGCCCTCGCCGCGCACCACTCGCAGGGCACCAAGCTGCTCGCGCCCGGTCGTGTCGTGCTGGTGCGCGAGGGCACATACGGTTTTGCGCCGGCATTCCTGGTGCGTGCCCTTACAGGGCAGCGCTTTCTCGCGCTGCTGGCCCTCACGCCGGGGCAGCGTAGCTCGCGCGCACGGAGCGATGCGCTGCCGCTCTGGATCTCGCCCGCGTTCACGGCGCAGCTCAGTCAGAGCGAGTGGGTCGCCGAGGCACGCGAGATTCCCCTGTCGAGTGTGGTGCTCGTCACGTCGATCACGGCCGCGATTCCCAGCGCATCGATCCAGTCGCGGCGGCCGTCGGCGCTGCGGCGCGCGCTCGAGCTGCTGCGTGCGCCGATGGCTGCGATCCACGCGCAGCTTGTGGCTGCCTCCGAGCCGGCCGCGTGCGCGGTGCTGGGCGTCGAGGTCGACTGGTCGCGCCTGCGCCGCATGGACTTTCAGGACACGCAGCGCGAGCGCAATGCGGTGCTGGCGGAGCTTGCACAGGTGCAGGGCCTCATGGAGTCGCCCGAGTTCCTGCGCGAGTACCAGGTGATGCACCGCCGCAAGCAGCTTGAGCTGGACATGGCGCGCGTCAGTGCCTCGATGTCGAGCGAGAATCTCGACTTGCTGCCCGACTACCACCAGCGCATTGACGTGCTCAAGGCGCTGCGCTTTATTGATCCCGACTCGGAGACGGTGCTCCTCAAGGGCCGCGTCGCGTGTGAGATCCGCATCGCCAACGAGCTGATCCTCACTGAGCTCCTGCTCGACAATACGTTTGTCGAGTATGCGCCCGAGGAGATTGCAGCGCTGCTCAGTGTGTTCCACTTTAAGGACAAGACGAGCATCGAGCCGGAGCTCACACCGACACTCCGCGAGGGGTACCAGCGCATCGTCGAGACAGCCGACCGCGTGGCGGCTGTGCAGCTGGCGCACCAGCTGAATGCGGAAGACGACGCGTCGACGATGCACATGGGCCTCATGCAGGTCGTCTACGAGTGGGCGCGCGGCATGCAATTCCACGACATTATGCAGCTCACGGACATTGGCGAGGGCACCATTGTGCGCTGCATTACTCGCCTCGACGAGACGTTCCGCGAGGTGCGTGATGCGTCGCGCGTGATTGGCGACATGGACCTGCTGGAGAAAATGGAAACGTGTCAGCAGCTCGTCCGCCGCGACATTGTATTTGCAGCGAGTCTCTACTTTTAGTAGCTAGGCAGCGATGAACTACGTCCTTCCGGCACCTCACTTTTATGCTGGTGCGGTCCCCGCGCGCGCGTATACCACTCGTGCGTCGGCGACGTCGGCCGCGACGACGGCGTCCACGGGGGCGGCGCAGCACTCGTAGAGCCACGCTCGTCCCACGCACCCGGCGCCGTCGGCGCTCCCTCGATCAAGCGCTCATCCAGCTGCAGCAGCTGCGCCATCGGCTGCGCACAGTTGCAGGTAGAGCTCTCGCCCGAGCGCGGCGGCATGTTGGTCACCGCCCACGGCGTGCCTACCGGCAGGTTCCGCGGCAGGTGCGCCGGCTGACTCTGGCTGCGCTGCACCAGGATCGCATCGTTGGGCCGACGAACAGGGATCACGGGCGTGCCCGGCCCCGAGCCAGACAGGTCCATCGACATGGGCCGCGGCGCGTCGCGGCCGGGCGGCACCTCAGGCCGCCGTCGCCGCCGCTGCACCGAAAGTGACTGCAGCGAGTGCAAAAGCTTATTCCACTCGGGCTGCGCAGCCAGCGGCGCGTCGGACCTCGGCAGCGGAAGCGTCGGTGCCCGTGCCGTGCGAGGCGTACTGGGCGCCGACGTGACCGGCGACGCCTCCGTGTACGGAGGCAGATGGATTGCATCGTGTGTGCACTCACACGTGGGAATCGACACGGTCTTGGTCATTGAAAAAACTTGCGAGCGGGGAAGGCCCACCATCTCGTTCTGCGACCGGTCTTCTAGGAGATCGAGGCGGGAAAACAGCACTTCGACGCCAATCGCATGCGAGAGGCGCAGGCGCGTGCGAGTGCCCTGCATGGTCGATGGCCGCAGCCGAGCATGGTCCGGCAAACGCACCGCTGTTTTGATACGGTAGCCAGGCATGGACGGGACGTCATCGGCTAGCGGTCGCACCACGCCTTCAGCACCCCGGGCGGCCCTGCCGAGGCGCGTGCCGCGCTGGACGCCCTCTGCCGTCCAAACGCCCAGCTCCCAGTACGGCGCATGGTTCATCTCGCGCTTGCGGGGAGCCGGCACACCCAGCTCCCACACCTTGAGCTTCTCGACGGGCATGAGCTCCCACGTATCGGCATGAGGGGAGTACAGCTCGTACATCTGTTCCACAAAGACACGCACCATGAGCACATTGAGCGTCGGCGGCGGCGTTGGGTGCACGAGCGACAGGTGCAGCACGCCCGCGACCGTGAGCGACACGCCTGTGAGCGCGACTGTCATATCATGCAGCGATTCGTGGGTATCATTGAAGGTCAACTCAAAGGCGAGCGGGCCAATCTCGGGTGTCTGCTGCTGCACAGGGACTAGGTCGCGCGACACAGCCACATCCCGCCCATTCTTGCCAGCACCTCGCACGGTGGCCGTGATTGTGTATTTTGTCCGCCCATACTGGCACCGCTCATAGGGGGGCACCCATGCAGGCACAATCAGGTGAAACTCAAAATCGTGCACGCCTTTGGTGAGTGCGACGCCCCGCTCGCCAGCGCCAGTGCCGGCCGGCAGCCGCTGGTTGCCTGCCTGTGCACTCGTATCTAGGGCGAGTGTGCGGTCGAGAACCACCTCCTCCTCCCAGCGAAGCACCCTGGCCTTGTCTGCGCCCAGCTTGTCCTGGCTGCGAGCCGGGTAGCCAATCGTCTGGACACCCAGCAGCCGGATATCAATGCCATAGAGCACGCGGTCCGTCGGGCACTCGATCTCCACGATACCGTCCAGCAGCTGATCATGACTCGGCACATCCTCCGAGGCAGGCGGCGTCAGCCAGACGAGGTCCGACGGCAAATGCACCCAGACCTCGCAGGGCGCCACCTGCGCAGACTTCATCGTCACGGCCGGCGTCGAGCACACAGCCTCCACCGAGCCGCACGGCCATTGTGCGCCACGTGACAGCGCTTCTCGACACCACGCTGCCTGCATGGCCCCGGCTCGCGACCCGTCCGGGTGCATGCTTTGGATCGGGGCCCCCTGCTTCCACTGCAAGCGCGAGGACTTTTTGCCGCTTCGATGCCTGGCATGTGAGCGTCTGTTCTGTGCGGAGCACTTTGGGCAGGACGCACATGCCTGCCCTCAGCCGGCGCGCGACGTGCTCGTGCCTCTGTGTCCGCTATGCGAAGAGCCGCCGCGAGGATGGCGGCGGGATATGCCCGCGGACGAGCTATCGACGCTCATGGAGAGCCACTGGACGGCGCCGTCACTTGATCGCGGCGGATGCCGCGCCCTCGTATCTCAGTGTGGCAGCTCATCGCGGCGCTGCTGCGTCAGTCGATGCCAGGCGACGGTGCTCGTGCCCGTCAAGGTGCGTAGGACCGACTCACACAGTGTCCACAATGCGGCCAGAGCGTGTGTCTCCAGCACCGCGCGCCCTCGCAGCATGCGTGTACGAACACGCGCCCCAAACGCGTGCCAAAGCCTACTCTGGCGCCTTCCAAGCCGCAGGCTACGACCCATACCCAGATACCCCCGACGCCTGCCCCTAGCCGCCCCTCGTCGAGCCGCTCTGCCATCGCCCGGCGTGCCGCGCAAGAGCGCGCATCCACCATACGCGCGATGCAGGATCGAAACGTGCGGGGATTGCTGTCTGACTCTGAAAAAGTGCTGCTTGCGCAGCTCATGGCCGAGGCCGCGCTGGACCGCCACGCTCCATCGTTCGAGGCTCCTTCCTGCACGCTCATGTAGGTCTCTCACACGTGACACATTCCTCCACGCCGGGCACCGTCTTCGACGCTCTCCCGCCGCCATGACGGATTCGTCGAGCCATCGCCCGCTGACGGGCTCGTCGCGCTCGAGCGCGTCGAAAGCCACCGTGCATACCATTGGTATGGCTCTGACCATTGTATCCTGTGTGTTTTTCATTCTTTCTTTCCTGAGTTCGCTGGCGGGTCTGGTGGTTGATTCGCCTCCGCCCACGTCGGCGTCGTTCGCAGGCAGCCGCTACTATGGGCGCTGCAACCCGTACATGAAGCCAGGGTACATTGCACATGATCCATACCCCGTGTGGAAAGCGTACGATGCGGCGTGCCAGACGACCCCCATCCTGCCCCACTTGCTGTCGCTGCTCCCGAGTGCCAAGATGGGACCGGCGGCGGCGCTCCGTGCGCAGAACACGCCCAAGCAGGCTGAGGACGATGTTATTCGTACGCTGAAGAACCGCACCATCCTGCTGGTCGGCGATGCGGTGGACCGGGCCATGGTGCGTGACCTTTGTGCCATGGTCGGTGAGACGCCCGTGGCTGTCGACGCGTCGCACCCGTGGGGCGCGAGCCTGAAGCAGGTCTCTGCCTACATGGGTAAAAGCTCCAACAATGCGGTGCTGGCTGACTACTGCTTCATTCCCCAGTACTCCACGCTCGTCACGTCCTTCTACCACTATGGCGCCGACACGGACGAGCTCTGGCGCGCGCAGCCGTCGTACTTCCCTCCGGGCTCGTTTGAAGGCCGTCTCAAGAGCCTCTTGCAGCCCTACCTCTCGTCTATGGCCTCGTCACCTGCCTACAATGGCGTGCAGGCCTCCTCGAGCCAGCCCGACCTCGTCGTCTTCTCGTCGGGTCTGTGGGACCTGGCGGCGTGGGCGATGGAGGACGAGAGCGAGCACTTGGATGCCACGGGCGACCTGTCTGAAAAGCGCCTCGAGTGGTGGCGCTCGCGCATGGTCGACATGCTTGTCGAGCTGCGCAAGGTGATTGGGAGCTCGGCGCCTATTGCCTGGCGCAGCACGCACATGTCGCTGTCGACGATCAAGGACACTGTCGAGTCGTTCATTGGCAGCACGGGCGCTGCGCAGCCTGTTGCGCCGACGGGTTCAGGCCACCAGTTTGCGCATCCACACCGCATTGCGCAGCTGAACGAGGCGCGCAAGTCGCTCTTGTCGCTCGAAGGCCGTGACAGTGTGCGCGGGAAGCTGAGCAAGACCATCTGGTCGCAGGCCAACCAGCCTCCTCTTCGCGACATGCCGTTTGGCGAAGTGACGCTTGGCCTGCCGCTGCAACAAGACAGCCTCCTTACTCCGGGTCTGGAGTCGCATGCCTTCCTCTTCTGGAGCATGGTGTTTTTCGAACTGCACGACAGCGTCGTATAATCCTTGCCGTAGCAAGCACACCCCAACCTAAATACCGTATCCTCCTCGTGGAGGATACTCCGGCCGAGTAGCAAAGTGGTTACTGCGACGGCTTTAGGTCACCTACACCGCCGTTATTCGTGGGTTCGATCCCCACCTTGGTCATACTTTTGCCCTGTCCCCGTGCGAGCGCTGAGCTAAGCAAGCATGCGACTGGGAGTGGCGAAGCACGCCTGCTTCCTTGCTGCCATCGAGGGTCTCCGCACTGGCCTTATCTCCTGTCCCAGGCGTCTCCCATCGCCATGTGAGTAGACAACTATTGACGCAAGGTCGCGCTATGCGGAGCAGTTTTTCGGCACGCGTCCTTTGGACCGCGAGAGGGCCGAGCAGGAGCTGTCCATGCATCTCCGCAAGGCTACGAGCCCAGATGAAACATCGCCCAAGCAGAAACACGTCCGGAAATGCATCGTTTACACATGGGATCACAAGTCGTCTCAGTCTATCTGGACGGGGCTGCGCAGCCTGCCGATCCTTAGCGACGAGGTGCAGACATTCAAGGCACTCATTACGGTACACAAAATCCTGCAAGAGGGCCACCCTATCGTCCTCCGCGAGGCGCAAGCGCAAGGCAACTGGTTCGAGACGTGCGCTCGCATCAATCGCGAGGGGCCGCGTGGGTATGGTCAGCTGATCTCTGCCTATGTCTCGCTGATCCAGTCCAAATTGCGCTTCCACCGCGTACATAAAGAGTTCAATGGCCTCTTTGAGTATGAAGAGTACATCTCTCTGAAGAATATTGACAATCCTGACGAAGGCTACGAGACAATTATCGAGCTGATGAACTTGCAGGACCGCATCGATAAGCTTCAGAAGCAGGTGTTTGCTACACTCCGGGGACGTGCGAACGAATGCCAAATTTCCTCGCTCGTTCCTCTAGTCAAGGAGTCGTACGGTATCTACAAGTTCTTGACGTCAATGCTCCGCGCTATGCACCGACGCACCGACGCCATGGATGCGCTGGAGCCCCTGCGTGGTCGGTACCAAAGGCAACACCATGAGCTCCGCCGTTTCTACTTTGAATGCGCGAGCCTCAAGTACCTGACGAGCCTGATCAACGTGCCCAAGCTCAATGCTGAGCCGCCCAGCCTCTTGGCTCCACCGCCTGATGCACCAGAGCTGCCGCCGCGTGAGGAGACGCCGCGTGAGCCGACGCCTCCGCCGGCTGGCCCGTCGCAGGCCGAGATCGACGAGCAGGCGCGCCTGCTAAAGGAGTTTGAGGATAAGCAGCGGCGCCTCAAGGAAGAAGAGGCTGCCGAAGCCCTTCGCAACGAGGAGCTTGCAGCCCAGCGCGAGCGCGAATTCGCCGCGCAGCAGGCGAGCCAGGCGGAGCAGCAGCGTCTTGCACAGGAGCAGCTGCTGCGTTCGCAGGAGATCAACCAGATTCATGGGCGTGCGGCGGAGCTGGAGCGCGACCTGCTCTTTATGCGCGGCCAGTACGAGCGCGACCAGCTCCTGCTGCATCAGTACGATGCGCGTGTCAAGGCGCTCGAGATGGAGCTGGCGGGCGCGGCCCAGAACATGCACGCCCAGATTGGCGGTAAGGACGAGATGCTGCAGCAGCTGCAGGAGCAGGTGGATACGTGGCGCAAAAAGTACGAGGCGCTGGCCAAGCTGTACTCACAGCTGCGGAACGAGCATCTTGACCTACTAGGCAAGTACAAGCAAGTGCAGCTCAAGGCCGGCAGTGCCCAGGAGGCCATCAACAAGATGGAGCGCATGGAGCGTGACGTCAAGGCGAAGAACCTGGAGATGTCGGACATGATCCGCGAGCGTGACCGTGCGCGCCTAGAGCTCGATCGCATGCGTGGCGGCGAGCGTGAGGAGGTAGAGCGTCTCAAGCGGGAGCTGCGCTTTGCCGAAGAGCGTGCGGAGGATGCGGTGCAAGCCCGTGGCACGGAAGTGTCGTCCATCATGGCGCGTATGAATGCACAGATTACCGAGCTGGAGGAGTCGCTGGCGTCGCACAAGGCGCAGCTGGAGGCCAAGGAGGCCGAGGCGCTCATCCTCCAGGAGGGTATGGACGCGACGATCCGGCAGATGAACGACATTCGCCTGGACCAGGGCACGTCGGACGAGGCGCTGAATGCCCAGATTGATACCATCATCCTCGACAACTCCAAGAAGCTGAGTGCGATTATCGACTCGATCCTGCAGGCCTGTGCGGACAAGCTGGACGATGCGCTGTACGAGCTCGAGTCGCCAGCGTCGAGCGGCTCGTCAACGACGACGCCGGAATACGTGCTCTCGCTCATCGAAAAGACGCAGTCGTCGTGCAACGAGTTTGCGGCTATTTTCTCGCTGCATGTCGAGCAGCAGGCTGGTGGCGAGCATGTGGCCGTCATCAAGTCGGCGAACCAGATGGCGCAGGCTGCGGCTGACTCGCTGGTGAGCTTTAAGGGCATCTTGCGCTTCTCTCGCGACGAGGATGCGGTCGAGCGCCTGACGCAGGTGGCGGTCGAGACGGGCAGTGTGCTGCTGCGTGTCTTTTTGAATGTGCAGTCCTACCGCCTCGCGGGCCTGAGTGCGGCGCAGCGCAGCAACGTGGCGATGCAGCAAAAGGGCCTTGCGAGCCAAGCGCTAGGCCGCCTGGCCGATGCCTCTCAGGGGCTCATCACGTCTGGACAGCAGATGGGCGCGTCGGGCAGTGACCTGGGCGACCTGATTGAGCGGGAGATGATGTCGGCTGCGAGCACGATCGAGCAGGCCACGCTACGGCTGCAAGCGCTGCTGGGCCGCGATAAGTCGTCGTCGCGGTACTCGACGACCGAGCTACAAGTCCACGACACCATTTTGGAGGCGGCGCTGGCGATCATGAAAGCGATTGGCGGGCTCATCCGCTCGGCCACCGCGAGCCAGGAGGAGATTGTGGCGCGCGGCCGTGGCTCGAGCACCGTACAGCAATTCTACAAGAAAAACAACCGCTGGACCGAGGGCCTCATCTCCGCTGCACGCGCTGTGGCGTTTGCCTCGACGATGCTCATTGAGGCGGCCGACGGCGTGATTACAGGCACGCACAGCCTTGAGCAGCTGATTGTGGCATCGAACGAGGTGAGCGCCGCCACGGTGCAGCTTGTCGCCGCCTCGCGCGTGAAGAGTGAGTTCATGTCCGAGACGCAGGACCGCTTGGAGCGTGCGGCCAAAGCGGTGACGGAGGCGTGTCGTGCGCTCGTCAAGCAGGTGCGCATGATCACCGACCGCCAAGAGTCGTCCGAGGACGTGGACTACGCGCGGATGGCCACGCACGAGTTCAAGGTGCGCGAGATGGAGCAGCAGGTCGAGGTCCTCAAGCTGGAAAAGGAGCTTGCACAGGCGCGACGCGTGCTGGGTGCGATGCGCCGCGCCGGCTATCATGCCACAGAAGACGAGTAGGTATATATGTAGTCTATGCCCTTTCTAGTCGCTCTCCTCTCCGGTGCGGTTCTGCACGCTCGCCACAAACGCTCGCGCACGGTCCAAGACGGCTTGGACGCCGTCCTCGTCGCCGATGCGCTTCTCGATCACGAGCCACTTTTGCAAGAGAGCCTTGATCTGTTTCGTCGAGTGCTTGCGAGCAACAAAGACACGCTCCATGAGCGAGCGGACCCCATTGATGTTGTCCAGGCGCACCTCCTGGTCCATGTACTGCCACCACAGGTCGAGGCGCTTGGGGTAGCGCGACACGAGCGTCTCAAACATGGTGCGTGCGTGCTCCACGTCGCCGATCTTGAACTCGGCCAGGGCGTACGCGGTGAGGGCGCGGATGTGCTCGCGCTTGTCGAGGCTCTGGAGGCTGCGCGACACGAGCTCGTGCGCCTCTTCAGCGCGCTCATGGCGCAGCAGGAACTGGTACCAGTCGATCCAGACGCTAGGACGGAAGCCAAACTTTTTCGCCGTGCGCTTGAAGAGGGCGGCCGCCTCGTCGAGCTTGTTCGAGTTTTCGAGGATGGACAGCAGGCGCATGTGCACTTCAAACGCATCGTTGAGCTGGATGGCCTCCTTGAACACGGCATCGAGTGTATCGGGCGAGCCGTACATGTTCTCGAGGTTCAGGAGCGCAATCCACACATTGAGCTTTTCCTGCTCCTCACGGAAGTGGATGACCTTGAGGGCACGGCGCGCGACCTGGCGAGCCTTTTCGACGTCGCCGGTCTGGAGGTAGAACGTCATGAACTGGATCCACAAGAACGACGAGTTGGGCGAGCCCAGCAAGACACGCTCAAAATCCGTGGCCGAGTCGAGCTTGGTAGAGATATCGTCGGCCAAGTCATCGTCGGCACCTTTCTTGGCGGACGACTTGACGGGCTCCTCGTCAGACGACTCTTCGTCCTCGTCCTCGTCCATCGGAGCATCCCAGCGGAAGCCTTGCTGGAGCGAGCGAGTCGGCGCATCGTCATCTTCGACATTGTCGTCATCGTCAACTTCGCTTTCGTCGTCGTCGTCGTCGTCGTCGTCTTCGACCTCTTCGTCGTCGTCGTCTTCGACCTCTTCGACGTTGTCGTCTTCGGCCTCTTCGTCGTCGTCGTCTTCGACCTCTTCATCGTCGTCGTCGACGCCCACGACATTGTCGTCATCGTTCTCATCCTCGTCCTCCTCGTCCTCGCCGTCTTCACCCTCTTCCGCTTCATCGTCAATGAGGTCATGCTCAATTTCTTCTTCATCCTCATCGTCTTCCTCGTCCTCGTCGATGAGACCATCTCCGTCCTCTTCGTCCTCTTCGTCCTCTTCCTCTTCTTCGTCCTCATAGTCCTCTTCGTCAAAGTACGAGGGCTTCAGACCAAAAGAGATGCGCTTCTTCTCCGCATCCAGCTTGAGAATCACCGCCTTGACACGGTCGCCCACTGCATACGCACGCACGGCGTCAGCCTTGGCATTGTCCGAGAGCTCGCTCTTGTGGCACAGGCCACTAATGTTGGTCCCATCAATCTGCACAAACACGCCATACTCGGCCGTCGCGCGGATATGGCCACAGACCTTTTCGCCCACGCGGTAGTCACCCCACTGCGTTGCGGATGGCTTACTGGGCGTCAGACGACTCTTTTTCAGCGAGAGCTCGACCTTGCCAGAGCCGTCCAACTGCAGAACCGTGCCGGTGACACACTGGCCCACCTCGAAGCGACTGCGGAAATCTTTCACGTACTCGTCAAAGAGCTCCTTGATCATGACACGCGCATCGATGCGGCGTCCCAGCGATACATATACACCATGATCCGTGATTGACTTGACGATACCCCGCACCTGCTGGCCCGTCTCGAGCTGCGAGGTTGTGTCCACAGGCGCATCGGTTGCCGTGCCGTTGCCCATCCGCGACGGACGCAGCGAAATGTCCGCCTCACGCCCGCCTTTGCGCACATGCAGCGCCACACAGTGGACCACATCGTTCACGGCCGGCAGCTCCGCCGCGGCCAGGTCGTCTGCACACTCTGTCACATGCAGACGCGCGCGGCACTGTGTGCCGTCGAGAACGACAGTGCATGTGAGTTGCGGCGCATAGCGCTCCACAACGCGGCCCTGGTACTCTGAGCCGGCGACCACACGCGCCATGTCGCCCTTCGGTGGCTGGTCGCTCAGCACGACGAGGCCTTTGGCCGCATTCTTTTTCACCACATACAGGTCGGAGAGCAGCTCCTTTTCCGCAAGCGATGCACGAACTTCGCTCACATCCTGGCCGCGTTGGCGCGCGATGCACGCGAGCGCAAGGAGGGCGCGCGTACCGGCCGGCTCGAGCAAGGTGATCGCAACGTCGTCGCGGACCGTCGCGACACGCGTCTGGACCTTCTCGCCCAGCTCGACAACATCCACGTTGAGCTTCTCGAGGTACGCGGGCGACGCCTGCTTGATGCTCGCGAGAATACGGTGGTCCTCTGGCTCAACCTTGATCAGGCGCACCTTGCACACCTTGCCGGGCGGGAAGAGCTCAGCGAGGTGCGTGGAAGAGAGGGTCGACTCGGATACCTCTGCCAAGGGCACAACAGCCCGCAGCGTACCGCCCAGCTCGACCAGCAGGCTGGCAGGCAGGTGCTTCACCACCACAGCCAGCGTGAGCGCCCCAGGACGGGCGTCCTCGATGCTCGTGATCAGCGGGAGCTCGGCCTGCACGAGCGAGCGCTTGAGCGTCAGCACAATGCGGTTGCGCATGGGGTCCGTGTGGATGATACGTGCGTTCATCGACAGGTTCGGCTTGAACTTCTTCTCGGGGTGCGCCAGGTGCACATCGCTAAAGTGCATCGGGAACACGACGCCGTCGACATTGCTGCTCAGGCGCACAAAAATGGCTTGCGGCGTGACCTTGCGGATCGTCACACGCACCACCTCGCCGACCGGCACCTCACTCACGCGCATATACTGCTTCTCCAGCACGGACGGCTGCAGACTGAGCAGGAGCAGGCGGTCGGTCATGGCATGTCCCGTCACACGCGCAGCGTGCTCAGAGCCGACGCGGTACTTGCCCTGCGTCGGCGCCAGAGCATCAATGTGCTCGTCCGCGACACGCGAGATGTGCACGAACGCCGACACCTCGGCGCCCACGACATCGCACATGAGGCCCCAGCCTGAAAGCACCGTCTTGACACGCACCTGGACGCGTGCGCCAATCGGATACGCGTCGGTCAGCGCCTGAGCCCCCACGAGCGGCGTCTGCAGCTCAACCACATGTGCAGCGGCGCTCAGCCCAATGCGGCGCGCGCCCACGGCGTCGGCGCCTGACTCGTGCACCTGCTCCAGGTCGCCCGGCATATTCCACAGCACGCGCGTGAGGATCTTCTTCCCGGGCGCCAGCGCCGCTTCGTCCAGGTGGGGTGGGACGTGGAAATTGTCGATCGTGCCGTCGAGCATACCAAACAGCTTCACATTCAGGCCTTGCGGCACACGCGTCGTAATCAGCGCCTTGACTGGCACACCCGGCAGCATCGCACTCTGACTGGGCGGCACGCTCGGCACGCTCGGCGCACCCGGCTCGGCGAGCGACACACGCAGGGCGCGGCCCTCGACCGCGCGCACCTGCACAAGCACCACCTGGCCTACACGCAGCGGCTGCGGTGCGTACTGGAAAGGCAAAAAGCCGTGCATATCGTCCTCCAGACCCAGCTCGAGCGCATAGCCGTGGTCCTCGCGGCTTGTCACCGTCGCAGAGAGCATGTAGCCCTCGCTCAGGTCGCTCGCACTGATGCCTTCGTTGACCACATGCGGCTCCAGCGTGAGCTGCACGCGCTGGCTCTCGCGCTCGTACTCGCCGCCCTCGCGCCCAAGGCCCCACTGGCGCTGGGTGCCGGGTGCGCCCACCGACTCCACACTCGCACGCACCCACTGGCCGACGGTGAAGATCTCGTGCAGCTCCGGTGGCGCGTCCTCCTCGTCGTCCATATCCTCCGACGCCTCGTCCTCGTCGTCGAGAGCCGCCTGCAGGCGCTCTGTCAGCTGGCGGCTCACACTCGTCACGGGCACATGGCCCAGCAGCTGGTCGCACATCGACACGACAATGGCGAGGGGATGCACAGCCAGCACACTGCACAGCATCTTTGTGCCGGGCAGCAGGCGCTTGTAGTTGAGTAGCTCGACGCGCTGGCGGTCGCTCGGCGTGGGCGTCTCGGCGGCCTTCTTCGACTTGGCGCGCGCCTTGAAGGTCGGCTTGGTGCGCTTCGACTTGGGCGCCTCCTGGAATAGGTCGTCACTGATCGACTCCTTGCGTCCCTCGAGCACCGACTGGCGGTACTCGAGCGGGGTCAGACCCGTCCCGCCACCACGTGGAAACGCAGCCACGGACGACGGGCGTGCGGCGATATTGGGCGCCACAGGCACATCCTTTTTTGCTTTCTTGGTGGATGTCTGTGTGCTTGACGAGGCAGCGCGCTTGGGTTGCGACTCCTCTGTCGTCCGGCTCCGCTTCATCGCGAACGCGAGACAGGAGCCGCTGCGATGCCGTGCACATTTTTTTGGTCGCTCACGATGAGGTAAGCGTACCTAAGCACACCGCATCCTGCGTTGCCCTGGACCATGCGCGTGTGGGTCTGGGCCGCGGTGGCCTTGTATGGCCTGGCGCTGGGCGTGCAAGCACACCCAACGGGTCAGAAGGCGTTCCAAGTTGATGCACTGGACCATGCTCCAATTCTTTCGCCGCTCCGCAGCTGGTCCCTGCGCCTGCTCGAGCGTACGTCGTACCGCTAACGCAGTGCCCGACGGACAACGCATCTGGCGCCCGGAGGCTCTCAAGTGGTGGCTCCGATGGCGTCATGTCCCCTTTGTGGACGTGACGGGTACGGAGGATCTTGGCCAGTCGTCGGCGCTTTACGCGAGTGACGTGCCGTCCTTCCCCGCCAAGCTCCGCTACGAGGCGGCGCTTCCCCGTGCCTTTGAGCTTATGAGTGAAGACGTGCCGCGCTACTACCTGTCCAAGCTCACTTCGTTCTTTACGCGGTACTATCGCTCTGAAATGGGTGCTGAAAGCCAGCGCTGGCTGCAAGCGCAAGTCGAGGCTCTCGCTGCGTCGCTGCCGACCTATACGCGTGTGCACGGCTTCCAGCATCCATGGAAGCAGGAATCTGTGATTCTGCATATTCGCGGCGCTAATGCGACGCTAACGCGGGAGCGCGGCGTCACGATCCTCGGCGCGCATCTGGACAGCATCAACTTTCTTCCCATATTTGCGGCCCCTGGCGCGGACGATGATGGCAGCGGTACTGTGACGCTTCTCGAAGCGCTGCGCGTGCTTGGCGAGGCTGGCTGGGTGCCCGAGTCGGATGTGGAACTGCACTGGTACTCTGCCGAGGAAGGTGGCCTGCTGGGCAGTCGCGCTGTGGCCACCGAGTACGAGCGCAAGCACCGGCGCATTCACGCCATGCTGCAGATGGACATGACGGCCTTTGTCAAAGACGGCACCCCGGAGCGCATCGGCCTCGTGACGGACTATGTGTCACCGGCGCTGACCGATTTTGTCGAGCGCCTGGCACAGGCCTATTTATCCATACCTGTCGCCAGATTGGCGATGCACTATGGCGCCAGTGACCACGCTAGCTGGACAGAGGCGGGGTACCCCAGCGCGTTTACGATCGAGGCGTACGTATGCATGCTGACCCAGTCCATTTGAAGACTGCAACCTGCAGCGTATCCATGTATGTCTCAGTGACTGACAACCAGACCTCTCGCGACGTGCTCACCGCACCAGGGTTCTCGTTCGCACACCTCCTCCAGTTTGTGCGCCTCTCCATGTCATTCGTAGTCGAGCTCGCCGGCTGGGTCGACGCGTAGCTATTCCGCCGGTGGAGGTCAGTCAGGTGGAGTGGTTTCAGAGCAGCGTCGCGGCTTCCATGACCGAGGCTGTGTCGGAAAAGCAGAAGGGAGACGCTGCGGTGCCGACGCCGCTACACTACGGAAATGCAAAGCCTCTGAACCTGACTCCCATATTTGACTCGAGCGGGCTTGAGGCACAGGCTGCGCCGCCCGAGACAGTGTACATGGACGATGCTGTGCGCATTCCGCTGCACTCGCCGTACACGGAGCGCGATTGGACCGCCTGGAACTCGATGTTCAAGGCTTCAGCTCACAGGATGTCGAGGCAGGATGCGCCGCTGCGGCAGCGCGCTGAACCGTTGCCAGACCGTTCACTCTCCCGCGCCGACCATCGTGAGCCGCACGATATGGTCGGCTGGGCCATTGCTTCCAAGTCGCATGCCCCCAATGAGGCACGGAAGACTCCAGAGGATGCAGCGCTTACATTACAGTATACGCACTCGCGCCCATGGGACCAGCCATGGTCGTTCCGTGATGCGCTGAGTGGCCTTCCTGAGCTGGGCCTGGAGGCGTCTCAGGCTGCATCGTCCAAGCAGGCGACATGGAAGCGGACCGTTGCCCTGTTCTTCTTGCGCAATCCGTTTGTGCCGCTGCTCTTGCGTATCATCAACATTCTGCTCATCTCATGCTCCCTCGCGGTCAGTGCGCGCCTGCACATAACGCTGGAGCGCCACGGCCTCACGTATGCTGTCGGAGTCAGCCCTCTGACCGGGATCATATTTGCGCCGCCGTCGATTGTGTATGCCATGTTTCAAGTGTGGCTCGAGTATCGGAGCCGGCCGATTGGGCTGTGGCACGCGGGCTCCAAGCTCTGGTACATGATGCTCGAGCTGCTGTTTGTGTGTATATGGACCGCGGAGCTTGCGCTGGTCTTTGACAACTACTTCACGTCGACGCTCGTATGCGTGAATGCGCACTCGCCGTTCTACCAGCAGCCTCATCTGCTGCCTTCGGAAAAGCCGATCCCCGAGAAAGGCACACTTTGTGGCCTGCAAATTGCCATGATCTGCGTATCGTTCGTCTCGGTGGTCGTGTACGTCCTCGTCTTTATGGTATCCCTCTTTCGCATATTCTACCGCGTCATGCTGACGTCCTATTAGTCTCCATAGATATCCTCTCTGGCACTTGAATGTGCCCTGCAGCGATCGCCTGCGCCACGCGCCGCTGCCACATAAGATGCAGGTCGAGCTGCGCTCCGCGCGCGCGGTTCGCTAGCTGCGCATGCTGGAGTGCCGCTGTATCAATGCGCGTGCGAGGTCGCCGCCCTGGCGGAGCGGGCGGCAATGGCTCGGATGCGAGCCCGTCCGCTCGCTTGGCCGGCACATGCTGCAGCGTCGGCCGGCGGTAGTGCCACCAGCGGGGGACAGGGGGCTTGGGACGCTCAGGCGACTCCCACAGCATGGGCGTGCGCAGCTGCCGGGGGGCCTGGACAAAGACGTGCGTCTCGGGGTATATGGGAGGGCGGTCCACAGGCGCAATGATCCGCCACGGCGGGATCGACGCACTCTGCTTCGCTGCAATGAGCGCAATCTCTTCGTGCGGCTCCAGTGGCCGCTTCCGTGGCCGTCCTCGTTTGCGCTTGATTGGCGGCTCCGCGCTGTCAGCATGGTCAGCACTCGCGTCCGGCACAGGCTTCGGAGGCGCATCTTTTCGGGGACGCCCGCGCTTGCGTGGGGCCAGTGGCGTCATGAGCCGGTCCAACAGAGACGTGTCGCCAACCAGGGGCGCCGTGTCAGCGCTGGGCGCCCGTACAGCGCAGGGCGTCGAGTGCACAGGCACCTTTTCGTCCTCTGAAAAATCAGCCGGCACTTCGCTGTCCGATGAAGGCTGTGAGTCTTGCGGCGAGGACGGGTCGCCACTAGGGCCGGCGATAGGCGCGCTTCCAACAAATACGTCGTAGCTGCGTGAGCGATGGGCACGTACAAATTATCAAACGCTGAACTCGTGCTGCGCGCACCGCTGGGTACATGGAGTGCGCTGCGCGCCCGCCAGGACGGCGCGTCGCGACTTGGCCCTGCGGGCCGCGGCGCTCCGCCAGGCCGAGCATACATGGCGGCTCGACGCGTGAAGGACGGTCGTCGCTGTGGAGGCGCTGGGCGCGCCACTTGCATGCCCCGCGATGGGCAGGGTCATGGCGCTGTGCGCCATGAGCGCGCTCGCATTCTAAGTCCCGCCTTTCGTACGCTCATTCTCTAACGCAGGCGTCTATATCCTTCCAGCCAAGCTTTCGCCCGGGGAGCGAACGCGCCTCGGCGCGCTGGCTCAGGCGTTGGGGGCCGTGCTGTGCCGCACCTATGAGGACGCGAACGTGATTGTGACGGAGCTGCGCGCACCCATCCGCATCGAGCACCATATCCCGGAGCTTGAGCGTGTACGCTATCTGACTCACGCAGATGAAACCGATTGTGGGTGTCGAATGGCTGGATGCGTGCCGATCGCAGGGCATGGCCGTGGCGTACGGCCCGTACCGTGTCTATGAGCCGCGCGATGCAAGTGCAGAGCTCCCACCCGCCTCGTCTCGATCGCGCGAAGGCTCTGCGGAGGGTGGCGAGGATCTCTTGCCCGACACGTCGTACGCATGGGTCAACAGTGAGTATGCCGTCTTCCGCAGCGCGCCGCGAGTGTGTGTCAACCAGCCCTTGGTCGATCAGCTGAAAGTCCTGCAGCTGCATCGGCGCCTCACGAGCGATCCTCACAGCGAAATGGCGTACATGCGTGCTGCCGCGGCGATCAAAGCGGTCCCTTTTTCGCTGCGTGATTGGAGTGTGACGCAGCTACAACAGATCCAGGGCATTGGGCCCAAAGTGGCCCTTGCGATCCGGCAATTCTACGAGCAGGGCAGCATTGCCGAGGCAGATGCCATCCAGGCAGACCAGGCGATGCAGACCATGCTGCAGTTCACTCAGCTGTATGGCGTCGGGCCCCGCACCGCTGAGCGTGCGTACCAGGAGGGGTGCCGCACACTCGAGGACCTCACGAGGAGGGGCCAGACGAGCCTATCGATGCACCTGGGCCCGAAAGAGAGTCTTGCGCTCCTACCAGACCTGCAGATGAAATTATCGCGCGAGCAGGTGCAGGCACTAGCCGACGAGGTACGTGTGCTCACTTACGCAGCTGATGGGCCATGCGCGGAGCCTTGTTCCCGACGCACACTACGTGATTGCGGGCAGCTTTCGCCGCGGCGCACCATGGTGCAGCGACGTCGATCTTGTGGTGACGGGTACGCTGCACGCTGCGGCCTCAGAGACGCTGGCTGCACTTGTACAGCGTCTGCGCGCAACACACCTTGTCTCGCACACCGTGTCTATCGCCCGACGCAGTGCCGAGAATGCGGACAATGCGCAAGGCGTCCATGTCGCTGAGGTTGTCTATGTCACTGACTGTGGTGGGCGCCGCGTGCACCGGCGCGTCGACATTGTGCTGGCGCCGCCTGCGCAGTTTGGGGCGGCCCTACTCGCATGGACGGGCAGTGTTGTGTACGAGCGCGACTTGAGACGGTGGGCCAAGGCGCAGGGGTACTCGGTGTGTACCACGTACTCATGCAGTTCTCGCACGGCGGCCTTGTGCGCGCAGACGGCGTATTGGTGCCGACACCGACGGAGGAGAGTGTGTGCGTATTGGTGGATTGACGTTAGCTTTACCACACTACATCTACCAATGATCTCCCCGACGCTGCGCAACGCGGATTAGCTTAGGCGGTCACCTTGTGCAGCGACTCGGCGAGGTGGCGCACGTTGTGCTCCGTGATGCCAGCCACCGAGATACGGCCGTCCTTCGTGAGGTAGACGTGGTGCTCGTTCACGAGCTGTTCCACCTGCTCGGGCGTGATGCCGAGGAAGGCAAACATGCCGATCTGGTTCGTAATATGGTCCCAGTTGTGCTTCGAGCCAAACTCGTTCACGAGCAGGCCCTTGAGCTTGGCGCGCATCGAGTTGATGCGGTCGGCCATGCCCTTGACCTCGCCGAGCCACTGCTTGCGCAGCGCGGGGTCCTCGAGGATCGTCGAGGCGATGCGCGCGCCGTGCACAGGCGGGTTCGAGTACATGGGGCGGATGGTGATCTTGAGCTGGCTGCTCACGCGCGTGCGCTCGTCCGGGCTGTCGGTGACAAGCGAGAAGAGACCAACGCGCTCGCCGTACAGACCCATGTTCTTGGCAAAGCTCTGGGCCAGCGCGATCTGGTGGCCCTGCTCGACAAAGTAGCGGAGCGCAAATGCGTCGCGGTCGGCGTCACCGCTCGCAAAGCCCTGGTACGCCATGTCAAACAGCACAAAGTGCTCCTTCTCCTTGATCACGTCCGAGATGCGCTTCCACTGCTCCTGCGTCGGGTCGACACCGGTGGGGTTGTGCGCACAGGCATGCAGGAGAATGATGCTCTTGCTCGGCGCCGCCTGAATGTCACGCAGCATACCCTCGAGGTCGAGGCCGACCGTGTTTTTGTCGTAGTAGGCGTACTGCTTCACCTCCAGGCCCGAGTTGCGGAAAATGGGGGTGTGGTTGCCCCACGACGGCGTCGGCAGGTAGATCGTCTTGTTGTGGGGGAAGTGGCGCGCGAGGAACTCACCGGCGATGCGCAGCGCACCCGTACCCGAGATCGACTGCGTCGTGGCAATGCGATCCTCCTTCAGCGGCGCCGAGTCAGCACCGTACGCGAGCTGGGCGGCAAGCTGCTCGAACGTGGAGTGGCCAGTGATCGGCAGGTACTCCTTGTCGAGGTCCTGCTCGAGCACACGCTTGTCGGCCTCGAGCACACTGGGCAGCACGTACGGAGCGCCCTCGCCATCGCGGTACGCCCCCACACCGAGGTTAATTTTGCGGGCGTCCGTGTCGCGCTTAAAGGCCTCCGTCACACCGAGAATAGGGTCAGGCGGGCCAGCCTTGATGCCGGCCCACACACTGAGCGTGCGGGCTGCAAGAAATGCGCGCTGGTACGCGGCCGGCCGGGCCGCACGGGTAAGCAGAATGGGGATCATCGTCAAGCTGCATATTGGGGAATTCCGAGTCTTTACGAAAATTATTTTCTATCGTGCCCCTGGTCTGTGCTCACCACCCAAACGCACTCAGATCCAGCTCCGCTGTGCTCTGCGCGGGCGGCGGCCGTCGCTCGCCCATCAGCGAGCCGATCTTGGGACCACGGTCGGGGGTGTGAGACGTAGTGGGCACGACGGGCTCCTCGACGGGCGGGCGCGCAAAGCGCCAGGTGCGCAGCAGCGCCACACTGACCAAGTCACACGCGAGTCGCTCCAGGCGGTACACCGTATTCAGCACATAGCCCGTCTCGTCCTCACGCGTCCATGTCGTATCAAGCCACGGCACTGTCGCCTTGCAATGCTCCAGCACGAGCAGCAGGCACGGATCAGGCCAGTCCCAGCCGGGCTCGGGCGCCTGTGTACCCGCCGCGAGCGTATAAAGCGGGCGCGTAAGCATCTGCACAAAGTCGCGCGGCTTGTCCAGCACAAGCAGGGCCCACGCACCGAGCCAGCGGTCGCCCGTCGCCAGGGCATGGGACACGACGTGCTGCTCAACGAGGCGCAGAAACACTGGGCCATGGTCCTCCTCTTCATACACGCGCGCGACGGCGATGGCCAGGTCCAAGTCGTGCAGCTGGCGCACGCACACATTCACGGCGTCTTGCAGCGCCCCGCCCAGCAGGAAAAAGGCTGCTGCAAAGAGGAAGCGCCGCTGGCTCATGAGCGCAAACGCATTCTTTTGCGCGGCAACGCGCCAGCGTTCGGACGAAAAGTCGTGCGCCAGGAACGCCTGCATCTTGCCCTGGTCACTGTGCCCGATCGCACGGCGCCATACCGAGCGCACCATGGTGTGCTTGCCTAGTGCGAGGTAGAGCAGCGTGCTCAGCACGGGATCGATATCGTCGCCGCTCGCGAACGCGGCGCGCGCGACCTGCTCCATGAGCGGCACTAGCACGGCGCGCTCGCGCATCCACGCAAAGATGCCCGTGCTTTTGACACGCTCCCAAGTGAGGCGCGCGTCCCATGCAGCAGCGATCTTGCTGTGCAGCGTCGCCTGGTCCCGGCTCAGGTGCGCCCAGACCCAGCGCACATGGCGGCCGCCCGAGGCGTACCAAGCTGCGAGGCACTGGCGCCCCGCCTCGTCCACAGGCGTCGAGTACACCTCCTGCACGGCGCGCAGGACGTGAGCGAGGGGCTGCGCCTCGATGCCTGGCGGTCCTGTCCATGCATCGCCCTGCGCGAGCTGAGCTTGCACCTCGGCCCACTCGGGCTGCACCTGCGGCGCGTCTGTCAGCGGCGCACGCTCCCATGACCAGGTGATGGGCGGCCAGTGGTGCCGTGTGCGTGCTGCGGCAATCTGCGAGCAGCTCGCGGCAACGTTTTCGTGCAGACCCATCTGCAGGCACATGCTCAGGTGCATCGGGTCATAGTACGGGCGCATCTGGCTGCGCTCGATCATCACGGCCAGGAGGTCGACCCATGTGTCGTCGGCGCGCAGCTTGGCATCGTAGAGGAACAGCTGGCACGTCGACGAAACCAGCAGGCGGTGACCATCCATCCACTCGACGCGGCTGATCGCACTGCCGCCGAGCTCCTCCAGCAGCACCTGGCCAAGCAGTGCCCACGTACTGTCTGCCTGCGCCACCAGATCCACGCGGTTGTCCACGCTTATGGCAAGCACGCTGCCGACCTGGTCCATCGCCGTCCACGCGAGGTGAGGGCGGTGCTGCGCCTGCACGTCGACGCGGTGCACAAGCGGATCACACACATCTGCGAGGCGACTGTCGTACACCGATACGCTCCACGCTGTGCCCTGCCCATGCACGACCGCCAGGTGCCCATGCGCGCTCGCACGCATCCACTGCACGTGCGTGAGATGCGTCGGCCACGACAGGGCACGGGCCAACGGCTCGTCCGCCCACACTTGCAGGTCGCCTTCACGCGTCATTGCGAGCAGCGCCGCACAGCGGCCCGGGCGCCAGTGCGGCACGAGCGCAGCGCCCTCGAGCGACGACGAGAGCGTGTGCCATCCCTCGGGCTGCACGTGCCATCCGCCGTCCTTGTGCACGGACCAGGTATGGAGCCGCCCGTCGCGCAGCACGAGGTGCAGATGGTACGCGTCGTGCACGGGCACGCACTCGAATGCGGCCACCTGCTCGGGCTCAATGGCCGGCAGGTCAAAGCACTGTGTGCTTACGCCATGCAGGGGCAGGGACGCGCTCGACGAGTCGGCCCATGCGTCTGTGCCCAGCAGCGCCACGATCAACGCGCCGGGGCACAGCACAGCGACACTCGCACTGTGGCCAAGCGCACACGTGGCAAATGCATCGCGAAGGCGCAGCTGGTGCTTGGAGTGCAAGGCGACTTGCCCCGTGTCGCATAGCTCCCACCAAATCAGCACGCCATCGCGCGAGAAGCTGAGGAGGGCGCGGCCAGGGTGCGCGACGTGTAGTGACACGATGTCGGAGCGGTGCTCTGCACGCAAGAACGGCTGGGCATGTGTGCGAAGAGGTGCGTCATCCATGTCGGGGCCCATGATCGTGTCCTGCACAAACAGGCCGCCCGGGTCGCCGTCCAGTAGCAGCGCGAGCGAGACGGCCATCATGCCACGCAGGCCCGAGGCAGTCTGCCCGTGGATGAGCGCGGTCGGCACCACGGACGAGGGCGCTTGGCGCAGCGGCGCAAACGGCATAAACTCGAGCATGAGCGGCGGCTGTATGAGTTCTGTTGACACACACGGCGGCACCTTGAGCGACAGGAACGTCTGCGATAGTGTCGGCGAGCGTTTGTCGATATTCATCAGCACGTACGCAGCCATTGAACCATCCCCCATGAGCGCGAGGAACAGGTCGGCGCCCTGGGCCAGGTACTGCTCGAGCTGGCGCCGCCGCGTCGCGCGGCGCTCGGCGGCCTCGCTCGTGTCGGGCGTGACGCCGGTGAGCACGCGCTGCTCCTGCATTTCCAGCAGGGCCAGGTCATGCTGCAGAGCGAGCGCTAGGCGCCCTGCATCGGCGTACATGAGCGCAACGACGCGGCTCACGTCGGGCGCGTCGCTCGCGGAGACGTCACGCACATCGCTCGCTGCATCGATCGAGGCCCACTGCCGTAGCGCGAGCGGCTCGTCCGCAATGACCGTGTAGACATGCGCCACATGGTTCCACGTCGTCACGACGAGGAGCGGGACAGGCTCGTGGCCCTCCTGGGGATGGCGCCACCGGATTGCCTGCACGGGCCGCGTCTGCCGCAGCTTGGCGATGAGCTTGACGGTGGGGTTCGGCACGGCACCAACGTGCCACACAAGCACGCGCGTGTCGTTCTGCGTTAGCTCGCGCACGTACAAGTGGGACAGCCGCGAGGTACTGGCCGTCCGGCGACCAGCGAACACGTAGCATGGGGCGCGGTACGCGCGTGGACCACGCAGTGCGCCACTGTGAGCTGGCATGCGCTCCCTTCGCCCAGATCGTGACGTGCGTGTTGCTGCCAATCGCCAGCCGGCCGTCGACCACACACAGCGTCGAGACGAGCTGACCGCGCATCGGGAGTGTCCCGTCGAGGCGCCAGCGTGCGTAGATAGGCACCTGTCCCATCTTGGCCATGTTAAGAGCATCCAGACGCCATATGGCCACAATGCTGCCGAACGACGCCACGAGCTGCGTAAGTCGACGAGCGTACCAGGAGGTTGTTGGAGCCCGGGGCCTCGAGGCCGAGCGCCACACTGCTCACACCTTTCAGGCGCGCATGCTGGCTGCCGGGCACATCATCGAAGGAAAGACTCTGCATGAGCTTACCACGCCCCAAAAAGACATTCACGCGGCGCCCACTCGCTTGGGCCTGGGTCAGTAGGCCGACGTACACTTATGTACAGCTGGCGCGACTCGGACACAAACGACGCAAACGTGTTGAGCGCCGCTGCGACGCGAGGTGAGTCTATCGGCACATCGTCCCGCGGCGCATGCGACGCGCCAAGGGACGCCCACTGCCGCGGCAGGGTCGGCAGCGGCCCGTCGACCATGTCGCCCTGCGCCTACCTACTACCTCCACTACGACCAGCCAAAATCCTGTTCCAGCCAATGGGCGCAGATTCGCGCTAGGGCCGCATTGTGTCCTGCGTGTCAGCAGCGCGCACGTACGTAGGCAAAATGCGTGAGGCACACCGAGCGTACACTCGGTCGATGAAAAGGTCGGAAGGTCGGTCTCGGTGACGTGTACGCGCTCACTGCCGTGCACATACGCAGGTACGGTCCAGGGCTGCAGCCCCAGCTGCGTCTCGGCGTGCTGTCGATGCCACGAGGGCGCCCATGTATCCTGCGTAAGTTGGGCGTACGTACAGTGTCACCGCGGCCCCAGTACGCCCGCACAGGTATCTTGCGCCGCTGCAGGACCTGGCGCAGCTCATCGGGGATATCGGTGATGAGCACCTCCTCGTCGGCGTACGTGCGCAGCGCCGTGACGACCGCATTCGGGCGGCGCAAAAAGCTGCTTGTCGTCCACGAAGCGGCGGCAGGCTGCTGCGTGAGTGTGCGCACGAGCATATAGTGCCAGTAGGCCGGGAGACACGCAAGGCACACAACGAGCCAGTGCACGACGAACAGCAGCGGCGGGGCCATCAAGAGCCGCGTTATCCGCGCCTGCGGCGCTTGGCCAATATGACTGATGGTTGGAAATAGGAGCTGCATGCCCTGCACGTCGTCGGCATACTCGCACAGCAGCCGCGTTGCGACGTACGCGCCCATGCTGTGGCCCGCCAGGACGACCGGCGCGCCGGCAGGCAGCTCGGCGCGGAGCTCCTCAAGCGCGAGACGCTGCGACGCTACCTGGTCCAGCAAGCCATAGTACGTCCATGTACGCCCATGCCACGCGTAGCGCCCGGTAGGCGGCGGCGCTTGACGCGTCTCATCGTGCCCTGGAGACCCCTTACACACGATCACGCAGCGGCCACGCAGATGCGCATGCAGGTGCGAGAGGAACTCGGTATAGTACTCACACACACCGGGGTTGCCCGGTACAAATAGTAGCGCTCCCCGCGGCTCGCCCTGACTCGGCCAGTGGAGCGCGCGCACACCGCCGATCCATCGGGTCTGTGGTGGCATCGTAGGCGCCGATACGCACAGGCCCTCCACCATGGGGGTGTGGCATGTCACGACGCATAGCGCGCCATCCAAGGAGCCACCGGCCCACCATGTGCGCCAAGAGCGTACACTGACGTTCTGCAACCCATGGGACAGTGCTGTAAAGCCAAGTGCCGCGGACCTCCTGCAGGGCCTGCAGTGGGGCGCGCGCCGGACGCCGTCGACACAGGGAGAGAGCCGAGCGCACACAGCCGAGGATCACGCAGCGCTGATGCCCGTGCCCATGCCGATCGAGACGCCTGACTTTTCGTATGACCCGAGCGCAGCCCGCGCCAGAGCGACGTGGCTCGGCCATGCGGGTGTCCTCGTGCAGCTGCCGCCTGTCGCGGGCCTGTCGCGCCCAGTCCGTGCCTTGTTTGATCCCATCTTTTCTCAGCGCAGCTCACCATCGCCATGGTGGGGCCCGCAGCGTACGTACGCGGCACCGTGTAAGGTGTCTGATTTGCCGACGATTGACTTCGTCTTTATCTCTCACAATCACTATGATCACCTTGATATCTCCACGATCGAGCAGCTGTGGGCGCACTTCTCTGACACGGTGCACTTTTTCGTGCCGCTGAAGAACAAGGAGTGGCTTCTGCAGCTGCCGCTGGGCCTCCCGGCTGACCGGATCACGGAGCTGGACTGGTGGGACGAGGCGCAGTGCACGGTGCACGCGTCCGAGGCACACGTGCGCGTCGTGTGTACGCCTGCCCAACATGGCTCTGGGCGTGCGTTCTACGACGCGGGGCACACGCTGTGGTCGAGCTGGGTGCTTGCGCACGGGCGTGATGACATATTTCGTGTATTTTTCAGCGGCGACTCGGGATTCTGTATGCACAAGAGCGACGAGGAGATGGGAGACCCGCCTGCGTACCCCGAGTGCCCCGCATTTCGCGAGATTGCGCAGCGGATCGGCGCGCCGGACCTGAGCTTCCTGCCCGTGTCGGTGGGCGCGACGTATGCCTACCTAAAGAGCTTTGACCCGCTGCCAGAATGGCTGAGCCCGGTGCCGCGCCTGCATGACGGGCTTACCGGCGCTAACCACATGACGGCCCCAGACGCGGTGCGTGTGTTCCAGCAGATGCACGAGACACGTGCTGCGCGGCCACCCCTCGCGGTCGCGATCCACTGGGGCACGTTTATTAAGGGGCCAGAGGATATCATGGAGACGGTGTATCGATTGCAGCAGGCGTGTGCATACTATGGGATCGCGCTCGCGCGTCACATTGAGACGCTCACGGCGCCGACGCTGGCGCTGCTACACCATGGCCAGAGCGTGTCCTATAGTGGAGGTACTTAGTAAGCCCGTGGCGGGCGCGGCGCTCCAGACGCTAGGCTCGTCGCCCGCACAGACGCGACGCTGGCGCATGTCGGACGCCTTTGCCGCGGCGCTGCGTGCGCGTGTCGCTGACAATGAGTATATATCGCATATCAAGGTGCGCGAGTACGAGGAAGTGGCACAGGGTGTTGCTGCCGGCACGCACAAGACGAGGTACATTCTCCTGAGCGCTTCGCCGAGCCAGCGTCGTGCCTTTGTCTACAAGGCTCGGCGGAATGCGAACGGGAGCTTTAGTATTGGAAAAGAGTGGGATGCTGCGCAGGCACGCGAGCTGTCCCTGGAGCCGCCGTCATGGATCGTCATCACCTTCTCGCGGGCGTACCGCTGGGAAGTCGATCCGGCGCATGACCCTGTGCCGTTTCTTACGAATCTGGCTATTGTCGTGTACAAAATGACCAAGCACGCACCAGCTCTTCATGGATGGTCATTGTCGTCGGAAGCAATGATGGAAATGGGAGGCGCGCCGGCGCCTCGCGCTCCTGCTGAAGCAAGTGCGCCGGTGGCGCCGGTGGCCGTCCCAGCTCCGGCGCCTGCCGCCGTGCCTGTTGCAGCCCCAGCACCTGCACTAGCGCCCATCGCAGCAACTGCTGCACCCTCCCCCGTGTCTGCTGCTGTGCCAACACCCGCTCCGGCGCCTGCATCGGCGCCCGTGTCTCGCGTTACGGTGCCCATGCCACAAGCACAAAACCCTGCACCAGCCTCTGCCCAGCCCAGTGTCACGCCGACAACTCCTATGCCAGCCACGCCGGCGTCGCCCGCCGCGCCACGTCCCCTTTTGCAGCGCAAGCTGACGCGCCCTGCCGCTGCGCAGCCGCTCAACATGGCGCGGAGCAGCACAGGGGCCGAGGACCCTGCCCTGTCCCAAGTCGAGGATATGCTGGAAGGGTTTGAGTGGAAAGGGCAAAAGGCCACAGAGAGCCGGCATACACAGGTCGGCACGGCCGATGTCATCGAGGCGCGCCTCCTGGAGGAGCTTGCTGCCCTCGATGCCAGTGGGATCCATGCGATGGTCGAGCCGGACGACCGCGTCAAGGCCGTGCTGCACGGTCTCGATGATGCGCTCCTCCAGCTCGACCGTCTCGATGCGAGCTTGGGCGGCTCGAAGATGCAGCTGCTTGCGCTCTCCGAGGACATTGCGTACATCGAGGGCCAGAACCGCGGCCTGCAAGTGCAGATGACGAATCGGCAGCTGCTGGCGCAGGAGATGGACGTGCTTCTCTCGACCATCACGGTGGACCGCCAGGCCATGCAGAAACTCGCGACGACGAGCCTCTCTAGCGGCTCGGATGCTGCAGATATGGAGGCGGCGGCCGTATCGCTGTACAAGAGCCTGCTGCAGGCGCGACCTGATCAGCAGGCTCAGGCGAGTGAAGTCGCGGCAATGGCGCAGCATCTTGCACAAGCTGAGGCACTCGCGCGCGAGTTTAACACGCGCGTCGTCTCGGAGTTCGAGGCGGTGCTGTCCGACGCGGTGCGCGCGCAACTACAGGACCCCGCATTGATCCAGCAGGCGTCGCGCGAGGCGTCACTACCGTCGCATGAGCGCATGGAGCAGTCGCTCGGCAAGCTGTGTGGGCTGTGCCTGTACCTCAAGGAGACGACGCCGGACCTGTTTGAGCAGCTGACGCAGACGTACCTACGCGGTGCCGCGCACTGCTACGGCACAGAAATGCAGCGTGCGTTCCAAGCCGCTGCGCAGCAGCGGGGCGCGTGGCGCGACACAGAGGACTGCGCGCCGGGCCAGGCGCTGCAGCGCCTGCTTTCGTCGCTCTTACCCCGAGTGCAGGCAGAGCAGGCGTTCCTTGTTGACCTTTTGCAGATCAATGATGCGTCGTTCACGTTTGCGGACTACATGGATCTGGACCCCTACTTCCGGCACCGTGCGGCTGTGACGCAGCCTATGCCGCCCCAGACACCGTACGAGGCGATGGCGCGGGCCGTGCAGCAAGTGTTTGCAGGCCTCGTGCCCGAGATGGATGCGTTTGTGGCGCAGGCGCGCAGTGCGAGTCCATCGTGCGTGGTGGGCCTCCTGGTCGAGGTGCAGCACGCGCAGCGGCGCGCCGCGTCGCAGCCAGAGGGGTATGCGCTCGCGGACCTCCTCGACAAGGTGAGTGCGCGCCTCTCTTCGGAGCTCGGTCGACAGCTGGAGGAGCAGGTGCGCATGGCCGAGAAGACCCAGGTCACGGTCAAGAAGCGTGGCGGGCTCCTGCCCATTGTGCATGCGTTCCCGACGCTCGTGCGGCGATGGGAAGGCCAGCTGGGCGGTGCGGACGGGCTGCCTGTGCGTGCCATGGTGGATCGTGGCTACGAGCGTGTGATCCGTGCGATCCTGGCGGCGATCCAGTCGCTGCCACCCAGAGAGGCGGGCGCAGACGACGACAAGGGGCAGCTGAATCATGCGGTGCTGCTCATTGAAAATGCGTACCACCTGGTCGTGCGTATCCGCCCTGGCACGCCGCCGAATGCGGCGCTCGTGCAGGTGCAGGCGCAGGCCGAGGCGCTCCTGGAGCGCAGCCGTGCGGACTATGTGAAGGCGGTGCTGCGGCGGCCGATCGGCAAGGTGGTCGACTTTGGGCGGGGTGTCGAGGCGCTGCTGGCGTCGATGCCCGCGAACGAGGTGCCGCTGCACCATGCGTACTCGAAGAGCACGGCGAAGAAGCTCGTGCGTGATCACACGGCCAAGGATCTGCGCAAAGGCATCGAGGCGCTGTCCAAGCGTGTGCAGAAGCACTTTGACGACGAGGAGCCTACGACGTCGATGCAGGTGGCCCTCGAGCGCGACGAGGTATCGCATGTGCTCGCGCAGGTATGGACAGCCTGCGAGGCACAGTGCATCACGGAGTGGGAGCGCTTTGGCCGTTTACTACGGACGTGCTATCCCGAGAGCCAGCTGCAGCCGGACGTGAGTGCGGCCGAGGTGCGGCGCCTGTTCCAGACGTTGCCGCCGACGCTGCGGCGGCGCTAGGCACATTTTGCGGCGAGCAGCGATGCGGTGACGATGCCTGCGCGATGCGCGACCATAGACATGAGACTGTCCGACAGGCCATGCGTACTTTCGTTGCTGCCAAACACAAAGACGGCGCCGTCGCGGGGCGCCTCGGCAGGCGGCGCTGGCGGCGGGTCGCGGGCGTCCGGCGCGCCGCGTGCCACGCTCGATTCGCGGCTGCCCTCGCGTCCGAGGCGGCTGTGGGGAATGTGCTGGGCGACCGTGTCCGGCATTGCCGCATGCGACGGCGCACCGTCGCTCGGGACGAGGCGGTAGTCGCGCGTAATGCCACGCAGCTTGGCGCGGAGCGCCTCGGGGTCGTGCGCCTGCGAGACTTGCTCGTCGAGCGCGAGCTCCTGTGCCTCGAGCTCGCGCTTGCCGTTGGGTGCGAGCAGCGGAAAGTGCGTCGCGAGCGTGCGCACAAAAGGAAGGAGGCTGGGATCGCGCTGGAAGCCGGTGCCGAGGAACACGGCGTCGTAGGCCTCTGAGCGCTCGAGCGTATGGCCCGCATTCGTGCACGTATCGATGCGGATGCGGCCGTCCGGCAGTGTGTCGGCCTGCACCAGCTCGGTGCTGGCGAGGATGCGCACGAGTCCCTTGGTCTCCTCGCCCGGCTCGCGGTAGTCGATCTCCTGGTCGTACACCATCTCGTACACCTCGCACAGGAGGTCGCTGCGCACGACCGAGTAGTTTGTGCGCTTGAACTCAGCGAGCTGCGCGGCGCGCTGGCGCGCCGAGCTCTCCCAGAACGTCGACACACTCGACGGATCGAACGCGGCGCTGTTCACGAACGGCGAGTCGTCCGACGGCACAAGTGCTGCCGCGCGGAAGATCATGTCGAGCGCTGCCTCGGGGTATCGGCTGCGCAGGTAGCGCAGGATCTCGGCAGACGACTGGCCGCCGCCCACAATCGCGAGGCGCAGCGGGCGCGTGGCCGCCTTGGCATGCAGCGCCGCGCCCAGTCGCGCCATCTGCGGCAGGAACGTGGATGCGTGCACGACCGGGAGCATCGGCTCCGCGCTGGGGTCGTACATCGCGCCAAAGACGCGCGGCACGTGGGCCGCGCCGCCGACCGCGAGACTGATGTTGCGCGCGAGCAGCGACTCGGTGCGCGTGTCGCGGCGGTACACGACGCGGTACGCCATGCACCCATTTTCCTGCGGCTCCGGTACAATGTCCTGCACGTCGCACCCGTAGCGCACATACGCATCCATGCGCTGGGCGGCCCATGCGAGGTACGCGCTCCACTCGCGGCGGCTCGGCACCTTTTCCTCGCGGTTGATGTACTGCATGAGCCGGCCCTCGCAGTGGAGAAAGTTGAGGAACGTGTACGACGACGTGGGGTCGCGCATCGTCGCGAGGTCCTTGAGCGGCGACACCTGCAGCTGGGCGCCGGGGAGCAGCAGCGACGGGTGCCACGCAAACTCTGGCTGGCGCTCGAGGAAGCACATGGAGAACTCTGTAGAGCGCGCCTCCTCGTTCTCGTGCAGCGAGATACACAGCGCCAGGTTCGCGGGCCCAAAGCCTATGCCAATGTGGTCGTACATGGTGAGGCAGTGGACCAGCACCGATCTATCAATGCAGTGGCAGTAGGTCCTGATCAGATTATGCAGGACCACGTGCAGGGCCCAGAAACCTCGGCTCGGCACCTCGCTTCCTCATGTCGGCGCTGCTACACCCCCAGCTGCGCGCGCCCGTCGATGTGGCCCCAGGCTCATATGCGCTCAAGATTGGCACGGACACACATGTGGCCATAGCTGTGGAGCACGCCGGCGAGGAACAGGGCCGCACGATGCACACCGTCCGTGTGCGCACGGAGCACGGCGACCTGGGCGTGGCGGCCTCGCTGCAGGTGCTCGCGCCCTGTGCGGCGTACACGCACCCGTCCCAGGAGCCGGACGACAATTCCGTCGCGGCGCGCATGCGCCGTGCCGCGCGTGTGCAGATGCATGCAGACGGCGAGCTATCGCCCCTCCAGGCGTGGACGCTTGTCTATGTCGTGTTCACGCTGTGGCCCGACCAGGAGGCGTTTGTGCTCGCGCGCGCGCCTGGCACGCCGGCCGCTGCGCTCCTCGAGTGTGGCCTGGCGGTGCCGCACCCTGACGGCATCCAACATCGCGACTGGGCGACGCACGACGTGATCGTGCCGCGCGCGGCGTTCTGGCAGGGTGCGGGGCCGCTCGGCGCCGCGGTGTGGGTGCCGGCCCTGGCCAAGGGGTCGCCGTACCCGTTCCTGCCAGCCACCTACGGCCACGCGGCGCAGGGACTCGTGTCGGGCGTGCAGCACCCGCTGCGCCCCCTCAAGGTCGGCGCATGGGACGCATCGCGCGAGAGCGCCGAGCCCGTGTACCGCCGCTACATCCCGGCGCTCAAGCAGACCCTCACGTTCCGCCTTGCGCGCTCGCAGTCGGACGCGGACGTCGACCTGCTGCACCGCTGGCACGCCACGGACCGCGTGCGCACAGGCTGGCGGCAGGACCTGCCGCGCGCCGAGCACCAGGCGTACCTGGCCGCGCAGGAAGCATCGAGCGACTCGGTCGCGCTCATCGGCGAGTGGGATGGCGAGCCGTTTGGGTATGTGGAGATCTATTACGCCAAGGAGTCGAACCTGTGCGGCTTTCACGACATTCACGACTTTGACCGCGGCTTCCACGCGCTCGTAGGCGAGGAGCGCTTCCGTGGGCCACACCGGGTGCGCGCGTGGATGGGCAGTGTCGTGCACCTCCTCTTCTTCCTCGATCCTCGCACGACACGCGTCGTGAGTGAGCCGCGCGCGAGCAACACAAAAATGGTCGAGTACGAGTGCCTCTGCGGCGGGCACGTCGAAAAACTCATTGATCTGCCGCACAAGCGTGCCGCCCTCGTGCTCTTCCCGCGCGAGCGCTTCTTCCAGCTGTGCCCGTTGGGGCCACTGCCTGGCCAACATCTGTAGCAGATCAACGAAGCGTGTACATTGGCCGCGTATGCACTTGGAGGGACGGCGCACCCCGCCCAGCAGGATGCGAAAGGGCCAGTGCCGGGCCGTCCTGCGCGCCGTGGGCGCCGGCGCCACGCACCTTCTTCGGCGCAGCAAGGCCGCCGCGCTTTGTAGGAACGTGGGGGCCGGCCCATGGTTGCCCATTCTCGTCGAGACGCTCATGGGCATGCGCCGCACTGAGGCCTTTTGTCGGGAGACTTGCGCCTTTGGCCAGAGCTTTGTCGCCCAGAGGCACGCGCGCAGGCGCCTTGCTCTTCTCGCCCAGTGGCACGCGCACCGGCGCATTCGCACGGTCGGCCAGCGCACGGCGCGGCGCTTGATCGATGGTGAGTGAGGACAGCGAGGTGGAGACGTGCTCGACCGCATGATCCGTGCCGCACAGATCGATGCCCAGGCCCACGATGCCAGGCGCACTAGGCAGTGTCGAAACAGCTAGAGGTAGCTCGCGGCGCATCGTCGCGCTGCGCTCCATCGCAAGCGATGCTTGGCGCGTTGGGATCGCAGCTTGTGCGTCGTCTTGCGAGACCATAGGGAAGGACGGCTCCGGAAGCTCGGACGCCGAAAACAGGCCACTCTCCAGCGGGCCCACAATGGGCGTCGCGGGCGGCGAGGCACTCTTCGCGAGCGGCTCGTCGAGGGGCCAGTCTTCAGCGCCGAGTCGGGGACTGCTTATGCTGGAAGAAAGAGAGGAGGGGGCCACTATCGTCGATGGAGACGCGGATTTTGGGTTTTGTGACTCAGAGCGGTGACGCATATGCTTGGCAGAGGGACGCATGTGGATCGCGAGGCCCACGGAGTGGCTCGACGACGGCATAGGGTCGAGCACAGACGGCTCGCAGGCATGAACGGCACGCGGCACCTGCGTCGGGGCGGGGGCCTCTGGCAGCAACGAACGCTCGTTGGAAGTGTCTGGGCCGATGATCCATGCTGGAGACGGACCATCAAAGCGTTCGGGCGACGCATTCACGCAAGGGGTCGGAGGGACACATTCCTCCGCCGGCACCGGGTCCAGCGGGGGAGTTGGCGCGCCGACGCCCTTGGCGGCGAGCCGACGCGAGCGACGAACACCTTGCGACATGCACGCCTGCTTTAAAGAGTCGGGAGTCGTGGACATACAATGGGCGGACAGCCAGACTTGCACGGCTCGGGAGCAGGTGGCGATAGCGCTTCACGCCTGCGCACCGGGCGCGCCGAAAAAGGCACCGTAGGTGTTACTCACGTGCTTTGTAAACACCCGGGCCGTCGCAGGCGCGTCGTATCACGTGGAGCTCCGTGGAGGTGGCCCTCGCACCATGCGCCTGCCGCGCCTGCTGCTCGCGCGTGAGACGGCTCCATGGACGATGGCCGGCCAGAAAGGTTCATGGAATTTGGCACTGCGCCGTATTGCCGAGAAAAAAGACCCCAGTGAGATAACAAGGGACAATGTCATTGCTTGGGACGACCATACCTACGTGATCTACGACGGCTATCCCAAGTCCCAGTTCCACTTTCTCATTCTTCCTCGGATACCCTTTGTCATAGCGGAAGAATCGCCGCAGGGAAAGAAGAATATGGTCACGGTGCCGCCGCGAGATATGGAATCGATACGGTCGCTCCTCGCTAGTCGATACGCGCCTGCCGTCCTTGGACGCATCGCAGCTATGGAGCAGCGGGTACGCTACGTCGCTCACGCAGATGGTGGCTCATATCAGATCATGCATGCAGCAGACCACCATGACGGGTGATGGCGCAGCACAGTATGCCGATCTAGACAGCGGGGACGGCCTCGAGTGGGGCGTCCGCAGCGGGTTTCACGCCGTGCCATCGATGCGTCACTTGCACCTGCATGTACGTGGTATCGCTAACGCAGGTCATCTCGGACGACCTCGTCTCTGACCGCCTCAAGCAGCGCAAGGTAGGCCAACGACTAACACCAGCATTACTTGTCATTCCACCCACGTATGGGCATCTGGCTTCCGCTCGCCGAGGCACAGGCATTGGCCGACGCGGGTCAGCGCCTGCCGCACACAGACGAGGAGTACGAGGAGGGCCTGCGTAAACCCCTGTACTCCCTGGATATGTCACGCACATACAACACGGTGCCCGAAATCAAACAGTACCTGCTGGAGCGCTGGCGGTCGATGCGGGTAGCGCCTCTGTCAGCACCAACAAAGCCGTAGCACATAGACACACAATGCGCCCGTCGGGCGCCACAGTAAGGCCAAGAACAGGGCCCGTTACCTGGTCGCCCACAGGCCATACGTAGCTCGTACCACGCTGCGCACCAGCCGCTCCATACACGTACAAATGGCTGCCCCGGCCGTGGACATCGGGCGCATGACGCGGCTCGGCGGCCAGAACAGTAGGAGTTGGGGTGCCGCGATAGACATAGACGGGGTGGACATCGCGCTTCGATGCGAGCACATAGCTGATGGCGGGCACCGTAGCCACATGGCGCCATGCCGTCCACGATAAGGGCAACGGCGGCATAAACACTTGGCCATCGACATCGTGCTGAAGCAGGAGCGCTGGGTCACTGGGCGGCGTCGCACGCGCAAGAAGAGCATGCTTATGCACTTGCGATGCGTCAATATGCCCGTCGTGACCAACCCACGCAAGCTGCAGCGGAGCGCCGGTTTCAGCGACGTCGTCCTCGAGCGTGTCGTGCAAGAGTGTCGAAGACGGGACAGGCTGTGCGTACTTGTCCAGCCCCTCCAACATAGCAGCCAGCTCCGATGGATCCAGCGTCTCCAGCACACCGTCATCATGCGCAAACACATGCGGCCAGCGTGTGCCTTCATGCGCCTTGGCGAGGTGCAGCGTGAGCAACTGCATCGAGGCGCCCGCCTCGAGCGTCCAAACACTTGCTGTGGGGTCGAGCTGTGCCCAGACGCTCTGTGACGTAAACTTCCCGTCCCGCAGTGCCTGCTCGCCAGTCGTCGTGGTTCCAGGCGCCGACGCAGCAGCGAGGCTCACACTGAGACCATGCAGCGAAAAGTGGGCACGGATGTGCTCTGAACGAACATGTTCAGGTAGTGCTAGGGCCACCATAACCGTATCATCCGTCTGCGTCCACGTATACGGTGCCTTCTCGAGCGGAGGGAGTGGGGCGGCCGACACCGGCACCGTTGAGCCCGGATCTGGGCGGCAGTTAGGGGACCGTGCCTCGATCGGTGCCTCTGCGCCTAAAAGGCACGCACCACCAGCGATGCGCGCGTAAGCCACGGGCTCCTGGCACTGGACGCACCATACGAGCTCGACGGTATCTGCTCCCTCATACAAGGGTAGGGCAGCGCGAACGAGCATCACATCAAAGAACGTGTGTGTGGAAGCGCCAGGAGCGCCTGTATTTTTACGAGGGTAGGGAGCGCGACAGGCACGTTGCAAGAGCACATACATGGCTTCTTCGTCAGTCATTGTGGCTTGTACAAGTGCCCAAGGCGCAAGATGGGCCTCGGGCATGACGTCCGGCAGCGTTGGAAGAGACAGCGTTCTGGTGCTTTTGGCCCCATCCCCGACGCCATGTTGGACACACAAGAGGGTATTTGTGTCGCCAGAGGCCAGCCATGTCGATGCATTCACAGCGACAAGGGTCGGTAGGTGGTCGGACGTGCGCGCATAGACAGACGGAGGAAGCGGGCCAAGTTCCGTGCACACGATGGGTGTTTCAGACCACGATACGTGAACGATTGTGCCGTCCTCAGCAATATACGCGCCTGTAGAGCCGTCGTACGTGGCGAGCGGCGAGTGCATAGCGCGGGCCTTGAGCTCTTTGTACCCGAGCGGGACAGCTGCATTTGCGCTGGAGCCTAGAACGCGCTGTGGTAGTGTCACTTGCTGCACAGATGCATTATGGCTATCTCCAAGCTTGTACGCCTCAAATGCTGGGCATGCGTGCGCACGGTCGATAGGAAACATGACAGCGACAGAGCCAGCCGCGGCGCGCAAGTGGATTATGTCAGAGTGCTGATTTGATCACCTCGCACGGTCCAGGCGCAGCTGACGTGCTACGACGCAAATCTCACAAGCACACCATGCCCGCTTTTTCGTCGGCGTTGGCTGGGTCCATTGGTCGAAATAAGGCTGTGTGCTTCACCTAAGATTGTCGTCATGAAGGTACCTCGAGCACGCATGGGGACCGAGCCTTCTCCCTTTGGGGACCGGGGCTGGTACATATACGGGGCCTGCCCTTTTTACGTACGCATACGCGGCGATGGCGCCTAGCTCGCTGGATCTGGAGAAGTCAGAGTCGGGGAGCGAGAGCCGCTTTACCCCCCTGTCTAGTTTGGACAAGCCTGATGTGAGCACAGTCAGAGACCTGCTCGACTCGACACCGAGCGACGAGTTGGTGCGCAAGACTGTCCGCAAGCTTGACTTGATCCTCATGCCTCTCATGTGTGGGTGCATGTTTCTCCAGACCTCGGATAAGACACTGCTTAATTCAGTGTCGCTGCTGAACTTTCGGTCGGACGTGCACCTGAAGAACAATGAGCAACTCTCGTGGATCTACAGCATCTTTTGGATTGGGTACCTTATTGGCACGTTCATACACGCGCGCTTTATCCAGCGCTGCCCGCTGGGCACCTATGTTGCCGGTGTTGTCGTGCTGTGGGGCGGCATCGCTGCATGCCATGCGGCCTGCCACACGTACAGCGCATTTCTGGCGGTGCGCTTCTTCCTTGGCTTTATGGAAGCGGCGCTGCCGCCGTCGTTTATCCTCTTAACGGGGCGCTTTTACACGAGACATGAGCAGGTCATCCGCACGAGTTTCTGGTACTCGATGTATGGTGTCGCCGGGATCGTCGCAGGGGCCGCCACGTACAGTGAGCTTGTCCATCCGCCAACGACGATGGCCATGTGGCAGAGCTTGTACCTGATATACGGCATCGTGACGATGGCGTTTGGCGTGTTGTGCCTGTTCTTAATGCCATCGTCTCCTTCCACGACCAAGTTCCTCAACGAAGACCAGCGCAGGGCGGCCGTCTACCATATTGCTGCGAACCAGTCGGGGATCCATGACACGTCGTTCAAGTGGTACCAGGTCCGTGAGGCTCTTTTGGATATCCGCCTGTACATTTACTTTTTGGCCTTTGCCTCACTGTGTATCGTGAATGGCGGTATTTACACGTTTGGCAACCTGATTATCCAGAGCTTTCACTATGACGATAAGCAGTCGGCGCTGCTGAGCATGACGCTGGGAGGCGGCATGGTCGTGTGTATCTGGCTGGGATTGCTTGGCTTTTATTTATTGAAGCGCCAGGACATTGTGACGATTGCGAGCCTGCTCGTAGCGATCGTGGGAGGCATCATGATGGTGGCGCTCCCCGTTGCAAACAAGGCAGGCCGGATGGCGGGTACGTGCGCTGCGCTCACAACAGGGTATGCCTTGGTATCGTTCTTTATGCTTCCGGCCCCCGTGCTCTATTCGTGGCAGAGCACGTCCGTGTCTGGCACGACAAAGCGCATTGTATTCAATGTGGGCCTCCAGCTGGGATCCAGTGTGGGCAATGTACGTGGCCGCCGTGGGCTAACAACGCAGCTTATTGGGCCTCATCCGTATGACAACAACTTCAGGGTGGGAGAATATGTCACAATCGTGTTTCTGTGTGTGTGTGCTCTGAGTATTGTGGCGGTGTCTGTGATCCATCACTTTATGAACTACCAGAGGGATCGCCGCATGTCGGCCCAGGATGCGGCGCTGGATGATTCTGGGCAGCTTGCGATGGATTTGTCGGATCTAACGGACAAGGAGCGGCCTACGTACCGCTACCCTTACTAGGCTGTATAGTAATGGTAACTCTCGTCATTGTAATTGGATGTGTCCAGAGCGATGCGCATCAGCAGGCCGAGATCATACGGCACAGCAGTGGGAGATCTAGGCCGTCGACCGCCAGTTGAAGGCAGCCGTGCCAAAGTTCCAAGTCCACACCTGGCACGAAACCTGTTAGGCACTACGTCTTGGATGAGGGCAGAGAGGCGCGAGTCCAGTAGGGTAGTGATCGCCGCATCCGAGTATCGCAGCGCTTCGCTTTGGTGTGGATGACCTTACACGTCATACAAAGTTACGACGTGGCGCGATGGCCACACAGTTGCGGCATTGCCATATGCACAAGAACAGCGGGACCAGCAAAAGATTGAGTATTAGCTTAGAGCATGACGAGACGCAATGATAGCCCTACGTCTATTTATCGGTTCAACACGGCCATCTATGCCCACTCATGGACAGATTTGGGACAACGATGCCAGGCCCATGAGCAACAGGAAGCCTCGTCAGGCTCAGGTCTTATCGCTTCATCCAAGATAAGCACCTTAGTGAAATGCCAAGCATTTACGAAGTAATCATTTTATGAGCCACGCCTAAGCAGCAACTTTCGCCATGGGTAAAAGAGAGGAACCCATCAAGATTCCTCTGTAAGCTGCATCTCGCCAGAGTGAATAGGGTGCATTTTGTAGCGACATGCAGGGAATGCTAGACGGGCCCGTCACCACGGACCTCGCGCGTGCGACGGAGAACGAGCAGGGTGCGTGCAAGGGCTTCCTCATCGTCATGCCTGCCGTCCGTGTCAGAATCGTAATCGGGGTCCTTCTCACTGCGCTTCCATTGCGCCTGAAACAGGGATGCGTGCGGGGCCTTGGCATCCGCTGCGCTCAGGTCGAGATCCCAGAGCGACGGCGCATGCGCAGACCACGCATCGGCTTCGCTACCGTCGATAGCCGTCCCTGATACATGTGACTCGTCGCCAACGTTGGCGCCCAGCGGTGAATCGCGCGGCTGCGAGAGTCGCGACGAGAGGCGCGCGCGCTTCACGAAGCCGATGGGGGACCGGTTCAGGGCACCGTTGTTCGAGCTTGCGGCGGCCGCGTTCGCTAGGATGTTGGCCAGCGGGTAGCAGCTCTGTGTGCTGGTGTGCGAACGCTTCTTGGAACGCTCTTCGTCCGTTGCATCAACGACGCCGCCATTCGCAAGCACCTTGGCCTGTTCCTCCTCCTCAAAGCGCACAAGGAACGCGCTGCGCTCGCCCTGCATCTGCTTGCCCCACGCAACTTCTTCTGGCGGATCCTCATCCTCTTTGGCATACGCCTCAGGCGCCATGGGCGGCAGTGCAGGGATCAGCAGGCGGTGTGTATGCGTCTCGGGGCACGGAGGCACATCCGTCAGATCGTCGCCATCTGCGCCGCGCTTCCGCATCGGCTTGCGGGCCGAGCCGTCGCCTAGATCGAGATGCTCGTGCTGCTCGCGCCAGCGGGCGTACTCGGGGTTGGGCACGCCGCGCCACGTAGGGTGTGCGTCATCGAGCGGCACAGAGCCGCTTGCGATCCATGCATTGTGCGCCTCGGCGCGCGCAGCACGCGATACGTCGTCGTCAAACGGATTTTCCGAGCCGGGGGCGCCGGGCGGCACCGACGCTGGTCCCTCGAGATAGTGGTAGAGCAGCCAGAGGAACGCATTCGCGCGCTGCTTGGCCGAGATGGGCCGCCCTGCCTGGGGGAAAAAGAGCGACTGAGCATCGGTCTGTGCGGGAAAATGCATGGACGTGACGTCAGCCGCCTGGTTCGCCAGGAGAAAGATCAACGTCACGACCGAGGTCGGGGGCCGGTCCTGCACACGCCGGCGGCGCGCGAGCTCTTCAAGGTCGCCGGGGACCTCAAGCGTGTCCTCTCCTTCCTCGTGCCGCGCCGAGGCAGACGCCGTGCCGGAGCCGCCGGGACGCTCATGGGGAAGCAGCACAGCCTTGAGTAGCGACTTCATGCGCGGCGCATCCTGCATGTTGCGCCGCGTATTTTCGCTCTTTTGTAGGGACGGCACAGGGTGGTAGCTGCGCAGAATCGTCTTCATCTCGGGGTAGAAGGCCAGCGTCGTGTTGATGCGGCCCACATTCACAAGCAGGCAGACCTTGGAAAAGTCCTCCGCATACTCCTCGTCGACGAAGCACTTTTCGCGCATGCTCTTGGTGCACTTGCTGCTGTTTATCAGCGCCTCAATGTACAGCTCCTTGAACGTTAGCTTTTCGGCACCTGGATGCGCCCATGGCGAGGGTGCCGCATCGTCCAGCTCAGCCTCGGGTGTGATCGACGACGGGTACGTTGCATCGCGCCACTCGAGATACTCGGTGCGCCGTTGTTCCCACGCTGCGCGCTCCTCGTCCGTCTCGTCCGCGCGCCGCGCCGAGCCGGCCGATTGGCCGTAAGGCCACACGAATGTCGGAAATGGCCCTGACACTGCGGACGCTACACACGCCTGGACGGCGCGCGGCGAATTGGCCAGGGCGTGGCGGTCAGGGTCTGCATTCGCCGCGAGGGGCACGTCTTCCGAGTTGGCGACGGACTGCACGAACGTCGACATGGGCGCCCCACGCGACCCTGCGCGCGGGTTCGTGAATACGCGCCGCGTATCGGAAAAAAGATAGCATAGAACTGCATGCTGTACATCGGTGCGAGTGAGCGGCTCGCCATCGTAACGCTTCACGGGCTGGTTGCGCGCCTGGGAAGATCTGGCGTCAGCGTGCGACACGTACGAACGCGACATGGGGGCAGCCCCCGTAGGCGCAGGTGAAGACTCTGATAAGGGCGTGTCATCGCGCTTCATGGACGGCTTGTCGCCAAAGACGGCATGCTCAGCCACAGAGGAGGCGCCCATGAGCGTGCGATCGAAAAGCGCGGCTCGGTCGTCGGGGTCTATGATCGGGCCACGCAGCCTTCGATCGGGCGCGCGTCCGGAGGCGACCTCCACCCCCGAACGCATTGCTCTGGGTGGCCATGGCGAAAAAGAAGAGGCCCCAGCTCAAAGCCACGGTGCAGCGTGGCTTTGCGACCACATCGCTGCCGAAGAAGCAGGCAGCTCCAGATGAGCCGGTGCAAGCTCCATCGGAGCCGCAGGCGCCTGTAGCCAGTGCAGAGACCTCACTTGAGCACACCGACGCAGCGCCCAGCGACCCGCTCGCTGTGGAAGAGGGAGGACGCGGTGCATACTGCCCAGAGGAGGAGGAAATGCAGGCTTTAAAGAACCTTGTGCAGCTTGTGTACCCCAAAGTGGAAAAAGAAACGCTCCGACGCACCAAAACCATCAGCTTCCAACAGCGCTTCGCCAAGTCACTTACGCCCATCTCGTTTGACCCGGATGTGTGTGGTGCTACATTGGCATGGGTGCGAAACGATCAGGCTCCTCTTTCGGTGCCTTTTCCTAGCGATCTGGGCGACGATACGCGTCTTCAGGCGCTGCTGGGTGTCGCTGCGGCCCCCGAGACGGAGGCCAAGACCCTCGAGTACGCACTTACTACATGGGAGCTGCTTCTCTCACTCGGGTTCTCACGCGCACATGCATCGCTCGCTATCGAGCATGCGCCGACTCTGGAGCTGGAGGACTGTGTGGCATGGCTTCTTGCGCGGCTCGAGCCGGACGAGTACCGCAAGCTCCATTTTCATGTCGACGCGCCGCAGGAGACGCCCGTCGCCAAGGCTGCCGCGCTGGACACGTCTATGCCTCCCAGTCATCCTGCGTACGAGTTCCAACGCATCGAGCGCCCGACGCAGGCCCCCGAGCCAAGCGCACGCACCAGCGCACCAGCCGAGGTGCACCTCCAGGACGTGGATGCCGAGCAGATTGAGCAGCTTCGCCGCACGGCACAAGCGTTTGTGCGCGAAAGCCAGGCCATGCTCGACTCGGAGGCCCCATGTGTCGATACGTTGGAGCACCCCATCGACGCATGGTGCACGGGCCGCATCCTTCAGCTGCAAGTGGACCAGGAGCGGGCGCGGCGACGCAAGGCGCTAGGGGGGTATCCAGACGCGCAGCTCGCCGAGGCTCTGGGGCATGACGACACCGAAAAGCAGCTGAAGCGCTTGTCTGAGCGGGCGAGCGACCTACTGCAGCAGAGCGAGATCCAGCCGCAGTTCCACCGTGCCATGGCGACGCAGCGCTTCCGCGAGCGTATGCGCCAGAAAGAAATGGAGGAGGCAGAGAAGGCGCGGCAGGCAGAAGAGGAGGCAGCAGCCGAGCGTCGCCGCCGCGCCGACCTGGATCAGCTGCACGAGCCGCCTGCCGAGGCTCCGCAGGCCGAGCAGCAGGACGACACAGTAGGCGAAGCGTCAGACGACGAGATGGGCGCTATGCTGGAAGAGGGACTTGGACTCCTGGACGAGCCCACCGAAGCTCAAGGCACCACGGTGCGTCTCCGGGACATTCCTGCGCAGAGCGGGTCGAGAACGCCGCGCTCGCTGCTGTCGGACGTGCTCAAGCATGTGGATGCGCATGCGCGCATCAAGTATGTTCCGCTTTCGTCAGGTGCGGTTCACCGCACGCAGCTCGAGATTCATTGGACGGCCAAAGGTGGACTTCCGCCCCTCATGGATATCTTTAAGCTGACGAGTGAGGGCTGCGCTACACGGGCCATGTCAGAAGACTATGCCGCGACGATCGCCCTCAACTGTTTTGGGCGTGAGCGTGGTGCACAGCGGATGCTGAGCACCAGTTTCCGCGATATATGGGACGAGTTGGAGGCGTTGCGCACGGAGCAGCGCGATGCGTTTTTGCGCGACGAGGTATTGCACGTCCAGCACCTGCTCCAGCAGCGTGCCAGTCGCCCGTGGCCCAGCGCTAAAGGGGCCCAACGTAACAAGGCGCCCAAAGCCTCGAGCCACGCCACGGTCCAGAGGCCGCGTCGTGATGCAGACCCGGCCGTGGCTGCGATGTGGGCGGGGCGCGTGGCGTCCGAGTCGTACCAGCGTATGCTCCCTGGGCGCGAGGACTTGCCGATCTTCCGAGCGCGCTCGGCCATCCTGGAGAGTGTGCATACGTCGCAGGTGGTCGTGCTGAGCGGAGAGACGGGTTGCGGTAAGTCGACACAGCTGCCTGCGTATCTGATGGAGGATGCGCTTGCGCGTGGCGAGCCGTGCAAGATCTATGTGACGGAGCCGCGGCGTATCTCTGCCATCTCGCTGGCGGAGCGTGTGTCGCAAGAGATGGGCGAGGCGCCCAAGTCAGTCGGCACAGGCGACAGCCTGGTCGGCTATGCCATCCGACTCGAGAACCAGGTCGGGCCGCAAGCGCGACTGGTGTATGCGACGACCGGTATTGTGCTGCGCATGCTTGAGTCGTCGGTCCTCGATCATGTCACGCACATTATTGTCGACGAGGTGCATGAGCGAACGATTGAGTCGGACTTTTTGCTGATTGTGCTCAAGACGCTAATGCAGCAGCGTCCCGACCTGAAGATTGTGCTCATGTCGGCGACGCTAGATGCGGAGCGGATCAGCGCGTACTTTGGAGGGTGCCCCACACTCGCAGTGCCTGGCCGCACATTTCCCGTGGATGTGCACTTCCTGGAGGATGTGCTGGAAATGTGCGACTATACGCTAGAGCAGGACTCGCCCTATGCACGGCAGGACGAGAAGTTGAACAAGGTGGACGTACAGGCTGCCGAGCTCGATATGGATGCTGAGGAGGAGGCGCGTGTGGTTGGCCCTGGCGCGGATGGGCAGCGGTACCAGCCCAAGACGCTGGATACTCTAGCGCGGCTCAATGAGCACAAGATACACTATGAGCTCATTGGACTGCTGCTCCTGCAGCTGCTGACTGACCCACGCTGGGCGCCGTTCCGACAGGCGATCCTTGTGTTCCTGCCGGGTATGGGCGAGATCCGCGAGTGCCTCAGGGTGCTGAGCGAGCACGCACTATTTCAGAAAGAGTGTATGGTGCATGTGCTGCACTCGAGTGTGGCGTCAGAGGACCAGAGTGCTGCGTTTTTGCCGCCGCCGCCAGGCCAGCACAAAATTGTGCTGGCGACCAACATTGCCGAGACGGGTATTACGATTCCTGACATTACGTGTGTCATTGATACGGGCCGGCACCGCGAGATGCGGTACGACGAGAAGCGCAAGATCAGCCGCCTGGTCGAGTGCTTTGTGGCGCAGAGCAATGCCAAGCAGCGCCGAGGACGCGCTGGACGTGTGCAACACGGTGTGTGCTTCCACATGTTCACGCGCAAGCGGCACGATGAGTATATGGACGCGCATCCACTGCCTGAGATGCTGCGTCTGTCGCTCCAAGAACTCGCGCTGCAGCTCAAGGTGATGCCCCTGCAGATTGGCGCAGGCATCGAGGACGCGCTATCTCAGGCCCTGGACCCTCCCGAGGCGGCCAATGTGCAGCGGGCCATTGCCTCGCTCGTCGAGGTCGAGGCGCTGACGCCGCAGGAGCAAATCACGCCGCTTGGGCGCCACCTGTGCCATATGCCGCTCGATGTGCACCTGTCCAAGTTCCTGCTGATTGCATCGCTGTTCCAGTGTCTGGACACGGCGCTAAGTATCGCGGCCGTGCTCAATACCAAGTCGCCATTCCTCACAAGCATGGGACGCGAGGCCGGCCGCGGGCGCCTGTCTTTCCAGACGCACGACAGTGACTTTTTGACGCTCGCATCCATGTTCCGCGCATGGCGCCACTCGGTGCATCGGCACCAAGGACAGGCCTTTTGCGCAGCGCATTCGCTTAGTGCGGACGTGCTGTACCAGATGGAGGAGCTGCGGCAGCAATACTTTGCGTACCTCGTCGACACTGGGTTTGTCACGGTCGATCCCAGCGTGCGCAACGATCTCGCACGTCGGCGCGCGCGCCACGGTCGACCCAAGCTGCTGGACATTCCTGCGCACCTGAACACACACGGTCTTGATGCCTCGGTGGTGACGCTGGCCCTTGTAGCGGCCATGTACCCAAAGCTGCTTGTCGTCGACGAAGGGTCGCAGCAGATGCGCACACTGACGAACAACCAGCCAGCGACTGTGCATCCCAGCTCGGTGAACGCGCGCAAAGCGCTGGGCGCCCCGTCGATGCACTTTGTCTTGTACCACTCGATCGTCTACTCGCACCGCCTGTATGCGTGGGAGACGGCGGTCGTGGACGACCGCATGGTCCTGCTGGTCGGTGGGGAGGCAGAGTGGCGGCACACAGCAAGGAGTGTGACGCTCGACCACAATCGCGTGCGGATGGCAGCGTACGATGGCGCATCTCTCGTTGCACTGCGCGTGCTGCGCTTCCAGCTGCGGCGCATGATGCAGGCATCGTTCCAGGCGCCAGACACGCCATGGACGCCGGCCGAAGAGACGATTTTTGCCCTGGTTCGGAAGCTGTTGGGTGGACAAGACAAGCCACTATGAGACTAGCGGAAGAGTGTATGGCGCAGGTACGCGTTGTAGCGCCCGCCAGCTACCTGTGCACTCAAATCGGTAGCCAAACGGCGAAACTCGGCGGCCAGCTCAGGCGAAAGAGGCACATGAGCGCCGCGAATGTTCTTCAGCAGGTTCGGCGTCTTGGTCGTGCCGGGGATCGGGATCAGCTTGGGGTACTGCTGCAGCTCCCACGCCAGTACTAGCTCGGTAGGCTCATAGCCATGCTTGGATGCGAGCGCTGCAATTTGGTTCGCCAGGGCGGCGTTCGTACCATAGTTGTCGCCGCTGAATCGCTCAAACATGGCTCGAGACTTTTGCAAGGCTTCGCCGGCGGCGCCTTGGGTGGCGCCTGTGAAGAAGCCCCAGCCAAGCGGTGAGTAGGCTACAATCGCAATGTCAAGCTCCCGGCATGCCGCCAACACGTCGTTGTGTTCGATGTCGAGCGTGAACGGATTGTATTCCACCTCCACCGTTGCGATAGGGCACACGGCATGCGACACACGGACTGTGGCGCCGCTCACTTCGCTGAGGCCAATGTGGCAGAAGAGGCCTTCCTGCTGCAGCTTGTGAAGGGTTTGCATAGTCTCCTCCTGGGAGCGCGATATGTCCTTGCGAGCGGGTCCATAGATATCGATCTTTTTAGAACCGAGACACTTTTGGATCTCGCCCAGCTCGAAGCGCAGATTCTCCTCGGAGCAGTCAGTGCGGGACAGGTCACCGATACCATGGAAGCCGCCCTTGACGCCAATTCTGATCTTGTCTGTATACTCGGGGTACTGGGCAAAGAAGCGGCCCAGCAGCTTGATGTTGCTGAGCGGGTCCTGGCTGCCGTAAAACGAGGCCGAGTTCCAATACGTCACCCCATGGTCTGCAGCCGTCTTGAGAGTAGCAAACACCTCTTTGTCGGGAAGAAGCGGCTGCTGGGTCCATGTGAATCGCATAAGACCCAGACCCATGCAGCCAACAGGGACATGCGAGGCACTGCCGCCCTGATACCGCGTCGGAATGGTCATAGTCAAGGCCTAAGTGACCTCCACTGTTGGGGACGTTTTGTCATGACTATGTGCCTTGCCCAGTTGAATCGGCAAGGTATCTAATAATACAGTTATTTGGGTTCGCGATCAAACACGGTCACAGGTGTGCCATCGAACAGGGTCGTCTTGGTCTCGACCACCTTGTATCCGAAAATGCGCGGCATTAAAATGTACCATATACACCAGTATATGGCACCTGCGGCGAAGAAGCCAAAAGCGACAGCGGGCGCCAGAGCATACCACATGGATTTGTATTCACCGTCGCCAGGATTGCTAGGAGGGATCCATGGCACGATAACCAAAAAGAGAGAGACAAGAGTGAAGAATAAGGCGATTGGCAGGGTTGCGCGGAAGGGTGGTCTCCAGCCACGAAGCCATGGCAGCTTCAAGCGGGACGAGTCAGGAAGATAGGTCAAGCAGAGACCTAAGCCAACAAAGAAGTTGACCACATTTAAGGGGTAAGATGAGAGGTTTAAAACAAAGGTGTACGCATCGCCCTGGGGTGGCCCTAGCATGAGAATTAGAGTCACAATGGAATGCCACGTTAGACCGGCCAAGGGTGTGTTAAAGGGTCGGTTCGACGCAAAGATCTTGGAAAAGGGAATAATATTGTCACGACCTAGCGCCTGGTTGAGGCGGCCTTGGGCAAAGATAACTGCAAACACATTGGCCACGGCCGACAGCGCCACAAAGACAGACAGAGCCTTGGCTGAGTTCTCGCCAAACATGTAACGGAAGAACTCGGCTGCGATAATTTGTTGACTACCGAGAATTTCTTCCCGGGGCACAGCAGCAAAGTAGGCGACTTGGCATAGCACGTAGAGGATGGTTAGTGTGATCAGCGACACAATGCCCGCAATTTTCATGGTGCGTGCAGGATTGCGCACTTCACCCAGAGCGTAAAACAGGTTCGAATATCCCACATAACTCCAAATCGCATTGTAAATGCATGACGAAACACCGTAAATGTCGTTGCGTGAGCCTTCAAATGCATTGTCAAAGTTGTGGGGGTTCGGGCCCTTGGTATGGCCGCCCAACGCCACAAAACCGGTAATGACAATCAAGAACAGAATAACCACTTTAAAGGTGCCAATCGCATTCTGGAACATGAGACCCCACTTGAGCATGGTCCCGTGCATAAAAAGGGCACAGAGAATCACGGCGACACCAATGCCCTTCGAATTCCATTCCGTTGTCTGGCCACCGCCTGCACGAATGAAGTATTGGCCCGCCGTATTGGCGTTACCAGCTGCCTGACCCAGAAGAACTGCCTGGGCAGCGTACATGGACGCAACCAAGTACTTGGGCTTGCGGTACACATATTGCAGGTAGTTGAGCTCACCGCCATTGCGATGCATGGCCATAGCAAATTCCGCATAGACCGCAAATCCACAGCCTGCGATGATACCGCCAATGACCCAATATATGATACTTAACCCAACACTTCCACTCTGGTCCAGGATTGTTGAAGTAGTAGAGAATACACCCGTACCCAAAATACGGTTCACCATGAGGAAAATAGCAGAGATGGTCCCTAGCTGTCGGCCCTGTGGAAGCTCATCATAGTGTGTTTCCACAGGAGGATTCATCTCCGGGTCGTTCGACTCGGTCGAGTGGGCCTCTTGACCCCTTGGCTCGGGAGTCGGAAGTTCGGAATGCACGTCGACATCCGCTTGCAGCTTTTCGATGCTATTGTTCTCCGAGTCACTCTGACCCGGAGTCTGGCGGCTGTCCTCGAGCGCCATGGCCTTGGAGCGACGGAAGAGCAGCCAGGGTGCTTATAATCCTCTGGACAGTGGATCTTCTCTAAAGCTGTCCTTTTCTTCACGGCGCGTACCTGCAGTGGGATGTAAGTGGCACGTCATCGAAGAGAGTGAGCCCTAGGTGGACCAATCAGAAAACAATATGCATTACTGAAACTATAGTGTCATCCCCATGATGGTGGAGGAACCACAGAAGAATCACGCCAAGCTGGCTTCAAAAGCCGATGCCCTTTCCTCATCGTACGCCGCCTAGCTCAGCACCAAGGCTATTGCGTGCTTGCATTGCCAAGCTAGTCGTTTTAAACCAAGTTTAAGACGTGACTACCAAGGCACAAAGTGCATATAGTAACGCATGGAGTAATGGACGGCGTACGGAAACGTGACCGATCATAGAATTGAAGCTACGCCATCACGCAGGAACAAGTTATGAATGTTAAACTATGATGTCAGAGTATGAGAGTTCAGCCGTAGTTTTTCTTCCAAAGTCCAGCTGACGTGACAGATCATCGTAGCAGCCGTGAACGTGTGAAAAAGTACCCTAGTTAATGGGAGCATTCCAGCAACGATGTTGAAATTGCACTCAGTGACTCAAAGCTCTGAGTACTCGGCGCCACATAGCCCTGAGATAGAGAAGAATAGGGTGGAAGGCATGGCGTCAATGGGCTGACCGGATATCCTTGGAAGAGCCTCTGGTGGGTCTCCTCCATGTTGCTCCGGGTGGAAGAAATGCCTGCAAGACGCACGCTAAGGTCTTGCGTCTCTTTGCTGTCAGGTGAGTGAGACGATCCTCTGACAATAATTGACGAGATATCCCATTCTTCCTCGCTGGCACGGGATTTTAATTCCTCTGTTACGTTAAATGGTTTAGAAATAAGGTATTCAGCGCCTCGCACTTCTTCGTGGTCGAACTTTTTGACGCGTATCATCGTGCAATCTGAATCCATGGTGAGACCAAAGCATTCCTCGAGACCATCCATGTTAAGGTCTAGATCAGCAAAGTCTAGACGGGGCATAGAGTCCACTGGGCTGAAGACGAGGTATTGACCGGCATCGTCCAGAGACACAGAGGGACCTGTCTGCATGGACGAAGACGCGGTGCCTCCGCAAAGTAGCACGGCAGAGAGACCTTGAGCGTTGCTCTCAGAATTTGGCATGGCTGAATATTGCATGGGCGAGAAGTCGAGGACAGAGGCGACAGGCATCGACGAAGACCATACATCAAGCACGTTGTCTTCACAGACTCCAGTATCAAGATACGCATGCATGGGATCTGAGCTTGGCTCACCGCTAGAAGGAAGGGCAGGCAAATATATTGCGGGAGTTTCCGCGACATTTGGAGGCCGCTGATCGCCCTGATCCTCAATTTCTCGCTCTGACTCTGACATGGTCTGACTGTCTCGAGTAGATTCAGAGTCCATATCGCTTTCCTGGTATTCGAAACCGAAAGTGGACTCATCCTCAATTTCGCCAACAAGTTTATTCTTGACGAAATCTAGTGTGGATTTTGATGCCTTTTCCAATGTTGAGTCAGACGGTGTGAAAGCGAGAGAGGGTTCCACCGTGGTAGAACGGCGCGTGTGGGAACGTCGGTTCCGTCGGTTCTGGAACTAACGGTAAGCGACAAGAACATACCCAGATTGTTACTTGGCGTGGTTGAAGACCGGTCGCTTCAGCCAGCTTGTACTTCTCTGCCTGTGTGATGTTGGGCGCGTGCTCAAAGGCCCTCTCCAAAATAGCCACAGCTTTAGCGCTATGTCCACGATGGGCATCCGCGGGCTCATTTGCAGCCTCCTGAAAGTTTTTCAGGCGCTCATCCACAATTCCAAGGAGGGTATCTTGCATGCGTGTAGCGGCAAGCTGACACTGCGATCTGAACAACTGTTCCATACGAGGAAGCGCGCGACGGCGAGCAGAGCCCCATCGACGTTGGATTTGAGTGAACTTTTCCATAGAAGCACCCTTGAGCTTAAACAGGACACGCTCATAGAGACGAATTAAGAGGACCTGTGTATCATTCGAGAGAGGTCGCTCCCGTATCGCATTCATGAAAGACACAGCATTGATATCACGAAGATTCAACTCGGCTAGTGGTGAGTTTAAGACTGGGCTTGAGAGCGACTTCTCATCAGAAGTGCTAAGACTTTTGAGCATAGAGAGGCACGTTTCTACAAGACTCAGTTCTTGACTCATTGGGAGACGACATGATCCCGGGGATGGCAGTTCTTATATCTCAGGCAAGAGGGTCTGAGCGTAAGTGGAGGCGCCTTTGTATCTTGGCAGTGTTCGCCATCCTGTCCGCCACTGGATTTACAGTGACACGAACATGACATACACGCTCCTAGCGTGGGAGGAAAAGGGATCTAAAACATTTTTTTACTTGTAAAAATATATGTGGATGTTGCTGGGAGAGTACACGGCCACCGCAGAAGAAGGAATACCTCATTCCAATAGCTGGTGAGTACTCGGCCTCAGCATATACACTCGGTGCTGGGTCTAAATACGTCCTCATATGGCAATGCGACTTATTCACTACTTGCTTCTTAATTGGACGTTATTCTCGACATGGGTCCGGGCGCGGACTCAACTTGGGCCTGGGCGTACATGCAGCTGCAGCGCCCTGACTTAAAGTCTTTGTGTGAATATAGGATAAGAACTGGACGCCTCTAGCGACTTTGTCTCCCATCTACCGTTCATGCTATTTATGGACCAGGATCCGGCACGGCAACTGTTGATCGAATTTGAACAAGCCGTGCTTGATGCTCTTGCGAGTAATTTTGGTGAGGCAGAATATGAGCGCTTGCGAGTGAGGTCGGAGGATGTGAAGCATACTATTTCTCAACTGCATCAGAAAGGGCAATTGTCCCAGTCAACTATCCATTTAGGTGCCTCGATTGGGGAGCGAATTGAGCAACTTAAGCTCGTAATGAATGAGCATCGTGCTATGATGGATGAGTTGCAGGAATCCACGAGCGATGAGATACAATCGATTCTAGAAAAGGAACCGATGAAAACAACTCAAGCGCCCGTCTTATCTGAGCGTCGTGATGTGGGTCTCAATGCGGTACAGATGCGCGATTGGTTTTTGAAAAATATGGGGTATCCATTCCCATCACGCAATGATAAAGTGAAGATTCTGAAAACTACAAATCGCCAAGGAGCTGCTAAGACACCAGTACTGAAGTACAATCAGGTGGTGCTTTGGTTCATCAATACGCGCCGGCGCTCTGGGTGGACCAAGTTTCTCCGTCGCTATGCTCAAGGCGACAAGACCAAGATGCTGGAGTTAGTGTGGGCTCTCGAGACATCTGTAGGTGGCACACACGCTTCCCGCTCCTGGTCCTCGGGAATCGGACCAGTGAGTTCAACAAAGAGTCGCGACGGCAAGAAAGAGCGTAAGATTACAAGAATGACCATCAAAGAGTATATGCCTGGAGCAAATGAGCGTGAACTAGAAAAAATGTATATGGAATGGAACAAGATTGTCGAGAGAATCCGCTATGGTGTAAAGGAGCGTGTGGGTGATTGGATAGAGGAGGTGATTGGCACGTCCAGCGAGCAGTGAACAGAATGCTAAATGACTGTAGTGGAGGTAGTGCACTCGAACGCGATTCATCCATCGCCTCTGACCATTTTGTGCTTGACGCAAGAATGGCGTCGTACGCACACACCGTCGGTGATCCATCCGGCATTGTTTCCAAATTAGAGAAAGAGCTTGATGCCGTTGAAAAAAGTGTGAAAGCAGCATTTGACCGTCCTCTTACTGAGATCTTAAAAGACTGTGAGTCCAAAGACGCCAAGGCACGGGTCAGCGATGCCGATGTTCCGCTTCATCATCGATTGTCGGCAGCTAAAGCACTGGTGTCTGCATCCTATGTATACTTGGATGTGATTTGGATGTACTTGAAAAGCAAAGGCGTTGACCCCGCATCGCACCCGGTGCATCGGGAGCTAGAGCGCGTTCAAGCATATTTTCCCAAGTTGAAAGAAACGGAACATCCACATGAAAAACCAAGACAGCGCGTGGATACCGACGCAGCAAAGCGTATGGTGACTGCGGCTACAGGCACGCACAAGCGGTTTGAGGACGACAAAGCAGAGTCGCCGAAATCTAACCCCAAGCTCACGAAAGAGCGTGACATGGAAGAGCCACCAAAGAAGAAATCTAAATCTAAGAAGGCCAAAAAGGCTTAGGGGTCTTCATAGGACTATCAACATAGACGATTGTATACCCATTTCCTGGCTAGCATTTTGGCGGTGGAGCTTTGACATTTTTCAAGCTCCACCATTTTGGTCCTTTTGCTGACTGTCACGATGCGCACTGTCACGGCGCGTCCGAGGTGGCAAGCTGTACCCCGCCTGCTGCGTGCTCTACACACGCCTAGCGAGAAGCCTAGCTGGGACTTGAGAGGCGATACGGACGACAAAAATGCTGCTCCCACGCTGGAGGCGCTGGACTTTCTTCGGCCAACGGCGCATCGCCATAAGCGCATGGACAGCCCTAGCGCTCTATGGGCTCGGACGTTCAATCGAATCAATGACTCTTTTACACGTCCACAGCTCTACCAGCTAGCGCGAGATGCTAAGCTTGAAGATGTGCGGGCGTCCATGCCGAAAGCCCAGCTGGTGAAGGCATTCATGGAGCAGCGTTTTGAGCTTAGCGACCCGAACGCGCCCATCCAAACTGTCTCAACCTTCTTGCCGCTGGCTATCAGTGACGTTTTCCTCCTATCATGCGAGAGCCGCCCCTTTTTTGACATTTTGCGCCGTGCCCAAGCGAATGCAACTATGGACAAGCGCGACTTGCAGACTGGTGTCACCATCTCAGGCCTCCCGCGGGCCATTGAACAAGTGCGCGCATGGCTAGATACCTTCCAGCAATCGATTCAGACCATGCGTGTGCCCCTTGACGCTTCTGATGAATTTCTGCTTTGGATCAGTTATCACACGCAGTGTCATGCCAGGAAGGACGGCGAAGAAGTCCGCTTGCGTTACCTGAATCAAGAGCAAGCTGATCATGCGCGCATGCTACTGGAGGAGCAGTCTCACACGCGTGTAAATGAGGCGCACCATTCATGGCTTCTTTCTCCGGAGGAGGCGGGCGAGTCTCCGTTCCTATCGAGCCTACCTTTCTCGCCTGGCACCGCGGTGGAGCCGCTCACTTGTTATACTCTGCAGAAAGGCACATGGTCCCGCTTGGTAGCAAGTGACACGGATGCTCCTCTGCACATGGTCCCCGTCTCCCAAACCACAGCCGAGTTCCCCGTGCATCTACCAGAGACGAGCGACAAGACATCGTGCATTCCCGCGTCGCTTGTCGATGGCGAATGGACGCAAAATACCCACACTTCCTTTGGTCACTTGCTGTGGGACCAAGTGCCAGCTGATCTGGGTACGATACCTTCCGTGGAAAGCCCGGGGCTGTTCCTCGCTGCGGCGCCACCTAGCTGCATGGACCACTCGCCCACCATGATTGACTGGACAGAGCTCGAGTACGATGAACAGGAGCTAGAGCGATTCTACTACCGTGTGGCTCTCGACCAGGGTGCGGTAGATCTTGTTCTGACGCTTGGCGCACAGGGTGCGCCTACATGGCAAAGCGCTACATGGATGTGCCACGCTGAAACGCACGTACTCTGTCCGACGCTGCCTGTCGATATGCGAGTGACACTGTCTAAAGAGGCGCCACTGCGGCTCTCCGCGCTCGAAGGCACTCTGCTGGCATCGTACTTGGAACAGGTGTCTCTGTCTCGTGCCGCCGAGGGCGGAACCTGTGGGTTGGAGGTGCTGGAACAGGTTGAATCGTCGCCCAAACCGTCTATGCCCCTTCATTTACAGCTCTCCTCGCCCGAAGGTACCGTGTCGCTCCATTTGTGGCGCACAGAGCAAATGACCCAGCGCTCCTCGACATACTACCATCCTGAGCATACCGACCAACTGACTCTGCACCGACAAACACGGCGCTGCAACTCAATGCACAGCTTCTGCACCACTGTAAACATGTCGATGCCTACGTGGCCCGGCGTGGAGACTGTGCAAGCGCTCCTTCAGTCGCCCTATCCTGCTTTGGGCCGTCAGCGGTGACAGCTGCCTATAGAACCTCCACAGTCCACGGTCCCACTCACGCACCGTCACGGAACATGTCGATCGTTTGTCGGAGCTGGGCGGCCCTAGTTTTTTTGGTGTTTGCCCTACTCTCTGTATGCTATGGCTACTCTGAGAGATTGGAGGACAAGACAGAGATGCGCCAGTCATGCAGTGGTGTATGGGCTGGCCCAAACACTAGTATTGATGGTAGGTCCGTCAATGCTGACAGCAGTGCTGTTCTATCCGAATAGCAGCGGCCTTGTGACAACGATCATATATGAAATCTCTGAATTTTCCAAGATCGGAAAGTATGACCCATCTGCAAACAAATATGGTCACATCGTATGTATGGCTCAAGGCTAACATGTGCCACAGTCCAAGACGTACTTGTGTACACCGACGGCGCAACAGCGTGGTCTGTGCAAACCCGAACAGTTGAATTTGTATGTGATTGATGACGAGTCCTCTGTGTGGTCCATTAAGCAGGAGAAGATGGACTTTGGAGAGCGATTGATGGAGACAAAGGCCATGGTACGCAGCCATCGCTACTTACCAGCACTACCCTGTGAACCGGACCGGATACTATTGTATGGGCGTTGCGCCTCTTCGACCACCTACGAGTGCAGCTAACAATGCGACGATCAATCAATTTCATGGGGAGGTGGTGTATCAGAACCGCTTCGCCGGTCATCTTCCAGCAGCTGAGCACCCCAAGTTCTACGTACGTTTCCCCAGCTGACAAAGTTCTATGCATTCATGACGCTGGTATGCGTGGTTCTGAGCATTGGCTGGGTCTTCATGTGCTACAGGCATCGTGATCAGATCGTCATGGTGCAGCATTTTGTATCGGGCGTGCTCCTGTTCCTCGTGATCGAAATGGCTTGCCAGTGGCTATTTTACCGCTACTACAACACGTATCCTGTGGATCTGAGGCACTTTGATGCTGCTGATGGCCGTCCAGGCGTGACGAGCATTGCTCGATTTTTGCTCGTCTTCACCAATATCCTTGAGTCTGTGCGGGACAGCATGTCCTTTTTCCTTCTGCTCATTGTGTCGTACGTTTCTCAATCTAACGTACAGGATGGGCTATGGTGTAGTGCGACCGACCATTGGCCCCGTCATCATCCGCGTGTACGCACTGACAGGCCTGCACTTTTTGTTCAGTGTTATGTACTCGATTGGTATCATCTTTGTCTTGCTGGACACGACCAATGCCTGGGTGGGGCTATTCATCTTCCCCATGGCCTTTACTCTGACGGTCTTTTACATGTGGATTCTCTCGTCCCTCAAAAACACCATCCAAGACCTGCATGAGCGCCGCCAGACATTCAAGATGAACATGTTCAAGCGTTTGCAGATCATTCTGTTTGGTGCCGTTATATTCCTCACCCTATACTTCTTTGGCATCTTCGCCCTTATTGCCTTTACCGGCACGAATGACTTTATCGAGGATTCTTGGAAGTACCGCTGGTTCCTCTTGGAAGGCATCTTGGTTCTTTTGTATTTCGTCGTTTTCGGACTCATCGCTTGGTCTTGGAGGCCCACTGGCAACAACATGCGACTCGCCATGTCCGACGAGCTGGCCACGGACGAGGAGGTTGCTGCGGGTCAGTTTGACGTGCACACCATTGGATCGGAGCATGATGAAATGGATGAGGATGCTGAGGAGGTGGAATCCGTGCATCTTCACCAGCTTTCTCGCACCCCGAAGGATACGAGCGTTCCTCAGGTCCATATCTCGGAGCCCGACTATGCTGCCGTCGAAAGTGATGATGACTTTGGCGATGATGTCAAGCAGAATGAGTCGAAGGTGCTATTTGAAAGTGACGATCGGCATTCGTCGTCATAACGCAGCTATGAACAGTGGGAATACCATAAGATAGAGTGTGATACCATTTGTTCTCCATTACTTTACTTTTGCCACATACAGGGCCCGCGGACCGCCGCGAACCGTTGGGGCCATGGAATCGGGGCACTCGGCATTAATAGCCAAGGATGTGTGTGCCCCGTGCTTCGGGTTGGCCAATAAATTTTTATAGCTCGTCGGATTTAAACTACATCCCCGCATTTTGGAGTAGTCCTAAATCGGGTGACCAAGCCATGGGAAACACACAAAATGCGGGCACTGTTCAGCTAGTGCTTGCCCACAGTGGCCATGAGCTCAATCGGGAGTGACTTGGAAAAGGCTGATGCGATTGTCGAGCCAAAGACCGATGCAGATGCTGTAAAGTTAAATGATTTACATGCCACAGGCAAAGTGCCCCATCATGACGAGTTGGATGAGCTGAAGCGAGCGCATCCAGATGCCATCATCGTATCATGGGATGGCGATGATCCTGAAAACCCATTCAACTGGGGCATTACCTATCGACTGTATCTTACAGCTCTCGTATTTATACTCAATACCGGAAGCACGTTTGCCTCGTCGCTACCCTCGTCGCTCATGGATGAAATCTCGGATTCAACCCATGTGAGTATCGAGGTTGTCAAGGTCGCCGTCTTTATCTATGTTGGAGGATTTGCTGCAGGACCCCTCCTTTGGGCGCCACTGTCGGAGTTGTATGGGACGCGTCCCATTCTCATTGCGTCGTGTCTGCTCACGACCATTTTCCAAATGGCGAGCGCCCTGGCCCCCAACATTGGCGGTTTGATTATTTTCCGCTTTCTTGCGGGGACATTGAGCTCGGCCATCCTCGCCGTGGGTGGTGGCATTTTTGCCAACATCTTCGACAAGGACTTGTTGGCCTTTGGTATGGCCGTGCAGTCTCTTGGTGCGAGCGGTGGTCCCGCCGTGGGCCCGCTCGTTGGCGGATGGATTCATGTCGAAGGAGCTTCGTGGCACTGGGGCTTTTGGGCGTGTTGTATTTTCGAGGGCGCCCTCACCGTGCTTGCCATCTTCACGCTGAAGGAGACCAACAAGAACTTTACGCTCACGAAAAAGGCAAAGAGGCTTCGGCAACAGACTGGCAACCAGAACTACAAGTCTGCTATGGAGCTACGCTCATTCAATATGAAAGATTTCGTGGACAAATGGCTCTTGGTACCCTTCCAAATGATCTTGTATGAGCCCATGGTCCTATCTACCAGCTTGTATTTCGGATTCCTCTACTCGACTTTGTACCTGTTCTTTGTCGCCTTCCCCATTGTCTTTGGAGGACTTCACGGAATGAACGCTGTCCAGTCTGGCATGGTGTTTTTGTCCTATTTCGCCGGCGAGATGGTCGTGGCGGTGTGCATTGTACTCATTGAGAACCGGAGATACATGAGGAAGCGGGCAGCCAGTCCAACAGGGACACTGCCACCCGAAGAGCGACTCCGATGCGCTCTGGTAGGATCGCCGCTGATTGTCATGGCATTATTTTGGTTTGCATGGACTTGCTACCCATCAATATCGATTTGGTCGCCCATCATGGCGATTGCGACATATGGTGCCTCCTTTTATTGTGTCAAGGTATGTGGACTCGCGGCACTGACATGACAGTATTCCATCTTTGCTTTCTTGGGCGATGCCTACAAGACTAGAACAGCAAGCGCCATGTCGACCAACACACTGGCACGCTCTGTCTTTGGGTTTGGATTTCCCCTGGTATGTACCGGTCGCTTACATGTCAGTATGGCGCACAGATGTACGATCGACTGAACCCCCACTGGGCAACGTCTTTGATTGCGTTTATTGCATTGCTTCTGGGCCCCATTCCATTTGTCCTCTACAAATACGGGCCCTGTCTGCGTTCCAAAGCCCGTTACGCTTTCGGTTAATGACGAATTCATCGCTATTAATGATATGTGGTCATAGAGTTAACAAGGTGTGTACTATACAATCTGCTTGTTATCGGCTTAGCCGACGGTATCATCAGAAATCGTCTCCAGCGCATGTTGGCTGCGACGTAGACGCTCATGAAGGTCCATGCCTCCGCTTTGCTTGCCCCACAAATCGCGCTGCTGGTCGAGCAAAAACGCTGCTCGCCCAGGCGCGCCATTCTGCTTCCATTGCGCGCTTTCACGAGTCTTGTTGCGCTCTGCTTCCTCCTGCTCAAGGGTCTTTTTCTCCTGCGCTTGCACCTGGTCCAACATCGCATTGCGCGCTTGGGTCATTTCCTGTGCATTCTGCCTCATCTCTGCTAGCTTGGCCTCACGCTCAGACTCACTCATTCTTGAGCGCTCAGGCGACCGGGATGGGCGACGTGAAAAACGACGAGAGCGCTCCCGATCATTCTCATCGTCTCGTCGGCTGCGAGACCGTCGGCGATCGTCTTCGGAATACTCGCGGTGGTAAGAACGGTGCTCCTCGTCCCTACGACGTTGTGGATCGTAGTCACGGTCTCGACGGTCATAGTCGCGGTGGCGATGATGCTCTCGCCTGTGATGATGGCGGTCATGGTCTCGATGTCGGTCTCGGCGGTCAGAATGTCGGTGACGGTCTCGTCGGTCGTCGTCGTATGTATCGTGCGATCTCGATCGATCGCGATAGTCGCGGCTCCTTGAGCTCGATGGCGTGCTGTGCGAAGATCCGCGGCCATCGCGCGGCGTGGGAAGTCCCATCCGCGCCCTCATTTGCCGCAGTCGCGTGGGATCTTTCATGAGCATTTCACGCATAGCCTGTTCTTGCTTCTTAATAGCAAACAAAGGGTCTTCACGAATTTTGATGGCCATATCGCGAGACGCTCTTGCTTCGTCTGGGTCCTCTTGTGCCGTCGGCACAGCGTCCCGCGTAAGTTGCTGTGCCTCGTTGCCCTGGAGCAGCTTGTCCACCCTTTTTTTTCCCAGCAGGTAGTCTTCCAGCTCGGCCTCCGAGGGGCCGCTACTAGAGGCAGGCGTAGCATACATCCACTCGACGCGCTCAGAGCGTCGTTTTCCGCCGGCTGCCTCGTGGATACGCTGCAGTTCCTGCATTTGGCGTTCCTGCTCGCGCTCCTTGCGAAGCTCCTCGAGCTTTTTACGCTCAGCCTCCGCCTCCTGCTCTTGCATCCATACTTTCTCCTGGTTCTTCTGAAGTCGAGGGTGCCATGACTTCTTTACGTTCAGGTCGCCTGCACCCATGTTGTGCTACGGCGTCGCTGGCGTGGCGTGCAGTAGGCGTTTGCGGGTGGAGGAGCTTCTTCGGCCGACCGTGTCACGTGCTTTGAAGTGTCGTGCCACCATCGCCGCGCGGCCGGCGTCGTCCGTTGACGGGGTGCTCGACCATCTGCACCTGCCCGCACGCGAAGTACGACCAACACGATCCCAGAGGTTGTGTTTGGCCATTCAATTCGCTTGTGTTAGGACTTGTTGACGATTGCCAACATGTACGCAGATGAAGAGGTGGAAGAGATCAGCCAGGAAGATTGCTGGGATGTGATCAAGGCCTTTTTCGAAGAAAAGGGCCTGGTGCGCCAGCAAATCGACAGCTTCAACGAGTTTATGAGCAACACAGTGCAGGAACTCGTTGAGGAGAGTCGAAGCCTGACCCTGGAGCAGAGTGACCAACACACCGGTCACGCGGAGGACAAGTCGCGTCGGTACGAGATTGAGTTTGGTCAAATCTACATGAACAAGCCGCAACAGACCGAGGCAGATGGTAGCACGGCGCCTCTGTTTCCCCAAGAGGCGCGCCAGCGCAACCTAACGTACTCGGCAGGTCTGCATGTGGATGTGTCACAGAAGGTGTTGGTCAAGGGTGAGGAGGACGAGCTGGATGAGAATGGCGACCAGCTGTGGGTGCCTGATCCTAGTCGCGAGGAGATTGTGGATGAGAAGGTGTATCTGGGCAAGGTGCCGATCATGCTGCACTCGCACTTTTGCTGGCTGACCGACTTGCCGGACGATGGCAAGTACAGCTTGAACGAGTGCCCTTTCGACTCGGGTGGCTACTTTATCATCAACGGCTCCGAAAAAGTGCTGATTGCACAAGAGCGCATGGCGGCTAACCATGTTTATGTGTTTTCCAAGGCGGCTCCGTCGCCCATCACGTTCCTTGCCGAGATTCGAAGCGCTGTGGAGCGTGGTGGCAAAACGATCAGCACCATGCAGGTCAAACTGTTTTCGCGCAACCGTGAGAAGAGTTTGAACAACACGATCAAGGCGACGCTGCCATATATTCGCAACGATATCCCGATTGTGATTGTCTTCCGCGCGCTGGGTGTGGTGCCTGATCGTGAGGTGTTGCAGCACATTTGCTACGACTTTAACGATACACAGATGCTGGAAATGCTCAAGCCCTGTATTGAAGAGGCCTTTGTGATTCAGGACCGCGAGGTGGCGCTTGACTTTATTGGCCGTCGTGGTACGACGACGGGCCTGTCGCGCTTTAAGCGTACGACCTACGCCCAGGAGATTCTGCAGAAGGAGATGCTGCCCCACATTTCCATGTCAGAGGGATCAAACACCAAGAAGGCCTACTTCTTCGGGTACATGGTGCACCGCCTGCTGCTCGCCGCGCTGGACCGCCGCGAGATTGACGATCGTGACCACTTTGGCAAGAAGCGTCTGGACTTGGCTGGTCCCCTGCTGAGTGGCTTGTTCCGCATGCTCTTCCGCAAGGTGACCCGCGACATTTACCGTCACTTGCAGCGCTGTGTCGAGGACCAGAAGGAGTTCCATCTCCAGGCGGCGGTGCGTCATGCGACCATCACCAATGGCCTGCGCTACTCGCTGGCCACGGGTAACTGGGGTGACCAGAAGAAGGCGATGCAGTCCAAGGCGGGTGTGTCGCAGGTGCTGAACCGGTATACCTTTGCATCGACCCTGTCGCACCTGCGGCGCTGCAACACGCCGATTGGACGTGACGGCAAGATTGCCAAGCCACGTCAGCTGCACAACACGCACTGGGGTATGGTGTGCCCTGCAGAGACACCTGAAGGACAGGCCTGTGGTCTCGTGAAGAATTTGAGTCTCATGTCGAACATCTCTGTGGGTACGCCGTCTGCGCCGATTGTCGAGTTCTTGGAGGAGTTTGGGCTGAACAGTCTGGTCGATATGCAAGTGGCGGACCCCAAGGCGACCAAGGTGTTTGTGAATGGTGTATGGCTGGGCACGCATGACGATCCTGGCCAGCTTGTTGATACGCTGCGTGACCTGCGCCGCAAGGACGACATTAGCCATGAGGTCAGTGTGGTGCGTGATATCCGTGAGAAGGAATTGCGTATCTACACGGATGCGGGTCGTATGCTGCGTCCGCTGTTTATTGTGGACCAGCAGAGCATGACGCTATTGATCAAGCGGCACCATGTGCAGGCGCTCAACGACGAGGACGGTGAGGGCTGGGACTGGACGCGCCTGGTCCAGTCGGGTGTTATTGAGTATCTGGATACGGAAGAGGAGGAGACGGTGCTCATATGCATGAGTCCGACAGATCTGGAGCAGTCGCGCGAGTACAAGGCGACCAACGGCCACATGCCACCGGACACGTCGGATGCGACGCGGCGTCTTCGTTCCGCGCATACGTTTGCACCCGACACGTGGACGCACTGTGAGATTCACCCGGCGATGATTCTGGGTGTGTGTGCGAGTATTATTCCATTCCCCGACCACAACCAGTCGCCGCGTAACACGTACCAGTCTGCCATGGGCAAGCAGGCTATGGGTGTGTTTTTGACCAACTACCAGATCCGCATGGATACGATGGCGAACATTTTGTACTATCCGCAAAAGCCGCTGGCCACGACGCGTGCGATGGAGCACCTGCGCTTCCGTGAGCTGCCAGCGGGCCAGAATGCCATTGTGGCTATTCTGTGTTACTCGGGCTACAACCAGGAGGACTCGGTGATTATGAACCAGTCGGCGATTGACCGTGGTCTGTTCCGCTCGCTGTACTACCGGAGCTTCCAGGACATGGAGAAGAAGGTCGGTGTAATTACGATGGAGGAGTTTGAGAAGCCGACGCGCGAGACGGCCATCCGCCTGAAGCACGGCACGTACGAGAAGCTGGATATTGATGGCCTTGTTGCTCCCGGCACGCGTGTCTCGGGTGACGACATCATTATTGGTAAGACGGCGCCGCTGCCGCCGGACAGCGACGAGCTGGGTATGCGCAGCAAGACGCACACCAAGAAGGACGTGAGTACGCCGATGAAGAGCACGGAGAGCGGCATTATCGACCAGGTGCTGATTACGACGAACGGCGAGGGCGCCAAGTTTGTCAAGGTGCGTGTGCGCTCGACGCGTGTGCCGCAGGTGGGCGACAAGTTTGCGTCGCGCCACGGGCAGAAGGGTACGATTGGTATCACGTACCGCCAGGAAGACCTGCCGTTCACGGCCGAGGGTATTACGCCTGACATTATCATCAACCCCCACGCCATTCCCAGCCGTATGACCATCGGGCACCTGGTCGAGTGTCTGCTGTCGAAGGTGGCGACGCTGTCGGGCCAGGAGGGCGATGCGACGCCCTTTACCGATCTGACCGTCAAGGGTGTGAGTGACATTCTGTTCTCGCTGGGCTACCAGTCGCGTGGCCTCGAGGTCATGTACAATGGCCACACGGGTCGCAAGTTGCAGGCGCAGGTGTACCTGGGTCCGACGTACTACCAGCGCCTGAAGCACATGGTGGACGACAAGATCCACAGCCGCGCGCGCGGTCCAGTGCAGATCCTCACGCGGCAGCCTGTTGAGGGTCGTAGCCGTGACGGTGGTCTGCGTTTCGGTGAGATGGAGCGCGACTGTATGATCTCGCATGGTATGGCCAACTTTTTGAAGGAGCGCATGTACGATGCAAGCGATGCGTACCGCCTGCACATTTGTGATCTGTGTGGCCTGACAGCGGTCGCCAACCTGCGCAAGTCGACCTTTGAGTGCCGCGCGTGTCGCAACCGCTCGGCCATTTCGCAGATCCACATTCCCTATGCGGCCAAGCTCCTGTTCCAGGAGCTCATGAGCATGGGCATTGCGACTCGCTTGTACTAGCTAGACCGTAGATCACTACGTAACATGCCCCGCATGTCTATCCTTGTTGAATGCTGCGACGGGGCCAGCCCAGTCGGCTAACTTTGCGCCGGCCCCGCATTCTTTCCATCAATCGAGGCCTGGTACATGTCCGACAGCGTCGTAGACGGCTCCGTCGTGTTGGGCACTTCCTGGCGGCGCGGCGGCTCGTCAAACACAAACGACGGGTTCGACGTGCTCACACTCGTCCGCTCCTTGCTCGGCATCAATGGACTCGACAAGTTGGGCCCCTGGGTAGGCACGTAGGGCATAGTACTGGGGTAGGATGGCTGAGGCGATGCTTGGGCCGCAGCGCCGTCCCATGCAAGGGGCGATGGCATGGGCGGCGTCGATGCGTCCGCATGAGGCGGGCCCTGAGCCTGGGCCGCCGCCGTGGAATATTGCGATAGATGCGAAAGGTCTTCGTCAGAAGCGCCGCCCTGTATGGGCGCCGACACCTGCATAGGCGTCTGGCGCTTGTCCTCGCGCTTGCGGCGAGGCCACTTGAACTTGGGCGACATTTTGGAGAGGAAATGGCTGCCTTTGGTCTGCGGCGACGTCGACAGCCGCTCCAGGTCCTGGTTCGACGACGTGCGCGGCAGGGGCGCCTGCAGGTTGGGACTCACCGGGCTCATCGGGCTCATCGTCGACACCGGCATGGGGCCATCGTTGGGCGGCGTCAAGCGCCCGCTGGAGAGCTCCGCGGGCAAGGAAGCGGGATCCACGCTCCACGCAGCGGGCGGGGGCGCCAGGCTCGCCATGCCCTGAGAGGGCGGTGGCGACGAAGCCTGCACCGCGGTCGCCGGCGTCAGACCCTCGGGCGCCTCGCCCGTCTCGGTCACGACCGGCGCAGACGGGCCTCTGGAGTCCGTCGGCTGCGCCCACTGCAGACTCGATGGCGCATCCGTGGCCTCCTGCGCGATGCGCGGCACCGAGTCGGGGCCGGCCTCTGGTGCGTTCGACGGCCACGTCGCCGTCATCGACTCGCTTGACCACGCCACCCACTCGTCGCCCTGCGGTGGCGCGTTCCCCGGAGCCTCGCGCGGACGCAGGTTCGCGAGCACCGACTCGAGCTGCATCGACGCGTCGTCCGAGGACCCAGGCATGACTTCACCGGGCTGTGGCATGCTGGGCGAGGTCATCCACTGCGTCTGGCTGGCCTCTTCGTCCTTGGGCGGCGGCGGCGGCGGCGGCTGCTCCGTCGGGGGGTCCCAACGCACACTCCATGCCCCATCATGTGGCGGCACAGTCACATCGAGCACACCGGGCACAGTGGGCGCCTCTTCAGGCTCTGCGCGGGGGATCGGCGGCTCCGTCGGCTCCGCAATCGTGCTTGAGCGCGGCAGCTGCGATGAGACGAGCGATTGAGAATCACGAGTCTGGATCTCGCCAGGACCGGGTGGAATCGACGAGCGCGACCACGACGCCTGCGACTGCATCGAGTCGCGTGGCCACGGCGCCGATTCCATCGTGCGAGACGCTGGCGCCGCCGCATCCATTTGCCAGGAGGGGCGCGGTCCCTGGCCCCACTGCTGGGGCGCAGCCACGGGCGTTGGCTCGGCACTCCATGCCGAGGTCTCCGTCACAGGCGGGTCCCAGCGCGGCATGGACATGGAGAGGTCTTGCGCCACAGCCGCAGCGAGTGGCGCCGCTTGGGTAGGCAGTGCAGACATCTCGCGCGTGGTACTCGGCGCCGACAGCGACTCGTCCTGTGAGTGGTCTGTGGGGTCCGCCAGGCCATAGCGGATGTAGGCAGGGGTCGTCGACGACTGAGATTCGTCCACGGTGGGAATGAGACTGTCATCCGTCGCCGTGCTGCTGCGCATGCCCTGGCGGAGGCGGCGACTTTGGCGCGAGTGCCGTGGCGACAGCAGGTCGAGTGCGCGCTGTAGGTCCCCCAGCGTATTGTTAAAGTCGATCGTGTCCTGGCGGCTCATCTTGGAGGCAGACGGCACGTCAGGGACCATCTCTTGCGTCGACGCCGGCTCAGGAGCCGGCTGCTCACGCGACTTGGGCGCCTGGCTCGCCAGGACTGGCGACGCCGCCGACATATTGGGCAGGTTCTGGTCCAGCAGGATCGGTGAGCGCAACGAGCCCTCTTGTGCCAGACGCTGCGCCAGTGTGTCGTGGGTCGGCGGCGCACTCGGCTGGCTCGACGTCGGGCGCGGAGCTCCCTCCAAGGGACGGCGCACGCTCTGGCGCGTAACCCAGTGCTCTTCAACGGGATACGCCGGCGCTGGCACGTCGGTGCTGGTTCCGCTCATGAAGCGCGACGCAGGCAGGGTCGCCGCGGGCGGCACAGAGGCGCCAGCCTCTGTCGACGCCTCCGCCGGATCCTCGGCAGCTGGCGGAGGAGGCACCGGGCGCCTCTTAGGGAACTCGAAGGCGTCGGCCTGGGGCGTGCTCGTGCTGCGCTTGTGGTTCACGGCCGTACTGTCGTCGTGCAGCGACTCTGGGCCAGGCAGCCCACCCATAGCCTGCGACATGCGCGTGGACGCGCGCTTCACCGAGCGGGGAATGTCAATCGAGGCACGCTGCATGTGGCGCCGCGCATTGGCTGACTTGCGCTCACGCTCTGTCAAGAGCTCACGGGCCTCTTCCACATTGTGCTGAGGCGACGTCGGCGTCTGTGGCTTGACCGCGTCTTCTTCGGGCGCCTCTTCGGGCGCCTCCTGCGCTGGCGCGTCATTTTTGTGCCCGCCAAAGAGGCGCGAGGCAGCCGCCGAGAGGCTAGCGACGGCACCGCTCATCGTAGTGCGCTTCTTCGACTCGTCGTCCATGTCGCTTGCCGTCGATTGGCGCGTCGGCAGCGGCGGCGGCGACGACTGAATAGGCGTCAACGGCTCGTCCGCCGGCTGACTCGGGTCCGCTGGCGCCTTGTCAGTTGCCCCATCGTCACTGGCTGAAGGCTCACTGCGTGGCGCCGCGTAGCTTTGCTCGATGGGCGACCCAAGGGCATGGGGAGCCGGCGCCTTGGTAGCCGACTCGTCAAACGAGGGGGGCGCCTCGGCGAGGCTCGTCGGCGCCGTTTGCATCTCGGGCACACTGCTGGGGGGCGAGAGAACGTCGGGCACACTGGGTGGCGCCGTGAGGAGCTCCTGCGCTTCGGTGCCCGACGGTGATGGGCCGCTGGGCGAGGCAGCAATGATGGGCGCATCACGCGTTTGCACTTGCGGCTGAGCAGGCACGATCGAGTCGCGAATATCCGTGCGCGAAGAGGGAGCTGACGTGTCCGCGCGCGCAGGCAGCGTCTGTGCGCGCACAGGCGACGGCGTTGCCATGGTGGCTAGGTGCAATGGACGATGACCGCTCGTGCGCGGCGTTGGCAGGGGCGGCCCATCCGTGTTGGGAGAGGTGGCCATTTCCGCGATGGCCTCGGCGTGCGCCAAGAATGGGCGCCACCACTTGGCCTTGACAGGGTCGACCGACCATTCAAACTTGCCGACGATAGGCAGGCGTCCCGTCTCGAGCGTGAAGGAGGCCGCCGAGGCTGAGCGCGTCGATGTGAGCGAGGCATTGCTGGCCATGCGCGGGAGACGACGCGACGACTCGCGGCTCGATTGACGCAGGCGGGGCGATGGCTGGCTCTTGCGCATGTATGGCAGCGGCGTCGGGCGGAAGTAGAGCTCGCTGTCCGACACATCGGGCATGGGCGGCGCTGTCTCGCGCTCTTCCTCGTCGAAAAAGCCACTCCAGAGAGCGGCCCATGTGCTGTCGCCGATACGCGGCCCGTCGTTGCCGTTGCCATCGTCGACGAGGTACAGCGAGATACCGCCCACACTGGGCAGGCCATATTCGCGTGCAATGGCGTACAATTGCCCGCCCAGTGTCGGGTACAAGGGCAAAAGCGTACCGCGACGCGCGAGGGTAGGCGCCGACGCGCTACGTGGCAGCGCCGTCGTGGGCATTTCAGGCGGGGGAATGACAATCACAAAATGGGACGAGCTCGCGGAGCCGGTGTTGCGCGCGTTGACGTTTTGATACAGGCGCGTCGACGTGGGCTGCGGCGAGGCCGCAGGGCCCAAGCGCGGCGCTTCGTCCATATCGCTATCGCTCATGGCATCCACCGAGATCGGTGCAGGATGTTCACGGTCAAGCTCAGACACACGCTCAAATGTGGTCTGATCTGGATCACCGGTGTCCGACCGAGCACTGGACGTGGAGCCGAGCATATAGAGCGAGCGTAGATTCGCCGACAGGCACGTCGTAGTTCGCGAGCGCGGAAACAGCCACGTGGATCCGCTAGACCACATGGCCCCGACACATCTCGGTCAGGAGAGGCTTCGTGCATGCATCAGGCACGTGCATAGACAAATCACAAAACACTATATCACAAGTAGCAGGCGAGAAGCCCGGGATACGATGGCGCCGGACGTTGCTCGCGTGAGCGCAGAGGAGCGAGGCATGGTTTAGAGTGGCACCGTGCGTTGCCGCAGCATGGCAGCAGCATGCTCATATTGGGTCAAGTGCACGGGTACATAGGACACGTTACCGCCAGCGGCCGTGCCTCCGAACAGGAGCTCGGACACCTTGCCGCCGTGCCAGTGGCCGCTCGCGTCCGTCCAAAATACGCGCTTGATGCCTGCCCAGTACATCCACTCGAGGCAACGCCAGCACGGCCGGCTGTCCGCATAGCGCGGCATGGCCGGAGCGGGCGGCGCTGGCGATGGCACGGTAGTGACAATCGTAGCGCCGCGCTTTTGTAGATGCTTTCGACGCTGCTCCTTGGCCTTGGCCTTGGACTCGGTGTCCTGCAAGAGGCGGACCACGTACAGATCAGCGCCGCGAATGCGCGAGTCTTCCATGGAGGGCACCGCTCGCCGCACCACCTTGCGGAACGCCAGCGTCGCTGACGCCAGAGACGGGGTATCTGTGGGCTCCGAGGGGGGCGTCGGAGGATCCGACGACGAGTCGCTCGGTGGGCTCGCCGAGTCAGACTCGGGGAGCGAGTCGGTGCTGCTGGTACTGCCGCCGGACGAGGCAGCGCGTGCGCCACGCGCCTTGCGGGCCCGCTTCTCTTCCTTGCGGCGCGCGAGGCGGCGCGCACGCTCGGCCTGCTGTTCGGAGCGGCGGCGCTTCGACGCCTGATTACCTGCCCAGAGGCCACCACTGGACGCCACAGTGTCCCACGCTGCGACGCGTGCGTGGCGGCGGTTTCTCTTCAATTCGTTCTTTATAGCTCGGTTTAAGACACCACGGAGCATCGGGAGCCAAAGCGACGCGCTGCTGCTCCCGCTTCGCGCCCTCGACCAGCGCACGATCGAACTGGGACTTGATGTCCTGTGCCGATCGCTTCGCGGCCGAAGTCGAGGACGTGTCGCTGAAGCGGGAGCAGGCAGGCGTCTCGAGCGCCATCGACTGAAGCTGTGTACACGCCTCGTCCACGGGGTCGAGAAGCAGGCCGCCGCGCGGCATGTGGGGGCGCGCGCCACGCAGCGCCGTCGTCACCGCGTGCATCTCTGCGTGCATGCTGAAGTAGGACTGGCCCTTTTGTGCTGTCTTGCAGCAGTCATGCTCGGTTTCGCCACCCTCTAGCGGCAGCATAATGGCCTCGTGCGCGGAGAGGGGGCCACTGAAGCCAGTGCGCACATGATTGTGGCCCTGTGCCAGAATCTTGCCACCCTTCGTAATAATCGCACCGTGGCGGTAGCGCATCGTACTACGAAGCGCCTCTTGTGTCGCCGCATTGCGCATCCGATCCGCACGCTTCTGGCTCGGCATCGTTTCTCAATCGTTCAAGGAAGGAGGGATTTTACCGACGGTGGCTATATCGGCCGAGTCATTGCTCGTCCTCCGAGTCAGACACACAGATGGTCGGCGGCGCTACGGAAGCCTCGTCGTCTGAGGATACGAGGTTGATCGTGGCATGAGGCTGGAGGCGCATGGGAGTGCCGCGCATGGGTATCTTGAGCTGCTCGTTCGAGCAGGGCGGCACACTGGGCGCGGACGAGGTCGGCGGCGTGGGCGTCGATACGTGCTCGAGCTGCCGTAGCAGTGCGGACGCCGGACGCCTGGGCAGCACATCGCTAGGGGCTGCCGGAGTCAGAGCGCCCTCTGCCTCCAGCAATGCCTGCTCAGCATCGACGTCCCACACATCGTCCAATAGCGGTTCGGGCTCGCGGGGGCAGGACTCGGGCGGCGCAGGTGCACCGGACGCGTGTGCGTTCGCTGCGCTGCCCGACTTCCACGTCGGTGTGCGGCCGAGGCGCTCGCAGACCCGCTGCTGCAGGGACGCGGCCGAGTCCCAGTCAGGATGGAAGCCGCCCAGGACACGCACGTGTGCGGGCCCCAGCAGAAGCACGCCGCGCTCCTGGGGCGGCTTGCGTAGCAGGAGCTTGGTGCCTAGGGGCGTGTCCAAGTTCAGGGCGCCGATGCGTTCGAGTTCGTAGGCGCAGATAGGCTCCTGGAACCCATCGCTGAGTCGCCAGCGCAGCATGCCGCGCGGAAACGGCGTCGGCGTTGTGGCGCGGGCCTCGAGGGTATCAAACAGGGACTGTGCCGAGACGCCGACATCAAACACGTCGATAATCTGCACGAGCGCATGGTCCCATGCAGTCTGTGCATGATCGAGCGAGTCGCGCAAGTCGGAGGCGAGCAGCTGAGCACGTACCTGGTGCACGAGCCGCGCGGCGTCGTGCTCCAGGTGTGTGTCGCGGCTGCACAGGTGGTCGATGCATTCGGTGCTGCGTGAGTAGTGCGACGTACAGCCACTCGGTGCTCATGGGCACAGGCCCGAGCTCGGCGCCCAGGGCCGCGCGCACATCGCGCACGAGGCCCTCCGTGGCCATACTGCAACGCTGGCGGCCCCCGTGGCGTGGCGGTAGTGGAGGGCATATTTCCGCAATCGCCCAAGGACGGGCGAGCTCGACGGGCGGGGCGAACGGACGCGGGTTGCCTCTGGACCGAACTTTGGACACAAGATGTACTCGATTGTGCGCCAGCAGCTGCTTCGTGCGGGTCTCCGTGCGCGACCTGGCATGGCCAGCTTGCACACCAGTGCAGCACTGCGTGATCTGAGCAAGTTCACGATGCCGGCCATGAGCCCCACGATGCAGGATGGCGGTATCGCCGCGTGGCGCAAGAACGAGGGCGAGTCGTTCAACTCGGGCGATGTGCTGCTCGAGATTGTGCGTGCAGCTGGCTAACGGCAGGAAACCGACAAGGCGACCATGGAGGTCGAGGCGACGGACGACGGTGTGATGGCCAAGATTCTTGTGCGTACGGCGCGCTAACACCAGGTGGCGGCAGGCGCAAAGAATGTGCCGGTGAACTCGACGATCGCGATTGTTGGTGAGGAGGGCGACGACCTCTCTGGTGCGGATGCTCTCGCTGAGGAGGCGAAGAACGAGTCGGCCTCGGCTGCGTCGCAGGCCGAGGAGTCGAAAGAGGACAAGCCCAAGGAGGACAAGGAGGACAAGCCCAAGGAGCAGCCCAAGGAGCAGCCCAAGGAGGCGCCCAAGGAGCAGCCCAAGGAGGCGCCCAAGGAGGAGAAGCCGTCGAATAAGCCGCAGGACCGCGTGTTTGCGACGCCCGCGGCCAAGCGCATAGCGCTGGAGCGTGGTGTGCCGCTGCGCGAGATCAAGGGCTCGGGTCCCGAGGGCCGCATCCTGCAGGAGGACGTGGAAAAGTACAAGCCCCAGGGTGGCGCGCCTGGCGGTGGTGCCGCGGCGGCAGCGGTGCCTGCGGAGACGTACACGGACGAGCCCCTGTCGAATATGCGCCGTGTGATTGCGTCGCGCCTGACCGAGAGCAAGTCGACGGTGCCGCACTACTACGTGACGTTCGATATTGAGATGGACCGCGTGAACCAGCTGCGCGAGGTGTTCAACCGCGCTGCGAAGGAGTCGGCGAAGGGCGACGCGGAGAAGGAAAAGGCCGCGAAGCTCTCGGTGAACGACTTTATCGTCAAGGCGGCGGCCATTGCTCTGAAGCAGGTGCCCGAGGTCAACTCGGCGTTCCACGGCGAGTATGTGCGCCAGCACCATGTGCAGGACATTAGCATGGCGGTGGCGACGCCCACGGGCCTGATCACGCCGATCCTGCGCAACTGCGGTGCGATTGGCCTTGCGGAAATTGGCGCGCAGAGCAAGGCGCTCGCGAAGAAGGCGCGGGACGGCAAGCTCAAGCCGGACGAGTACCAGGGCGGCACGTTCACGATCTCGAATATGGGCATGATGGGCACGTCGCACTTTACGGCGATCATCAACCCGCCGCAGAGCTGCATCCTGGCGCTCGGCACGACCGAGGCCCGCCTTGTGCCGGACGACTCGGAGAAGGGCTTCCGCGTCGCGCACTTTATGAAGGCGACCATCTCGGCGGACCACCGCGTGGTGGATGGCGCCACGGCGGCGCGCTGGATGCAGGCCTTCAAGGCGGCGGTGGAGAACCCGCTGTCATTTATGCTGTAGACGCTAGGTACGAGTAGCTGATCGTTGATCGAGGCGATGCTGAGCGGCCTGCACCATGGTCATGGCAGCCTCCTGGAAGGCCTCGCACAGGACGCGCGGCACGTCCTGGAACTCGGGCACGTCGTCGCACGAGACAGCGAGTGAAAAGTGGGTGGCGTAGCTGATCATGCCAATAGCTGTGTGAGTGAGAAAACGTACCCATCGTGGCCTTGCCGGGGGAGCTGGGCGGGAGGACGTGGTAGTTGAACGCCTCGTGCTTGCCAAACGACACCGGCTCCGTGGGGCCCGGGACGTTGGTCGCGACGTGGTACTCGCTGAACGCGCGGTAAAAGATGGGGCGCCAAACCGGGTAGTTGGGCAGGTACAGCGCGCGGTGGCGGCACCAGTGGTAGAATGTCTTGTACCAGATGATCGGCAGGTACGAGCTCTTGAGGCGCAGCATCTCCCGGTGCACATGCTGCAGGTGCGCCTCGATCGACGTGCCGTCGAGGTCGGGGTACTTGAGCCATGTGAGCGCGCCGGTCGTGTAGTTGAACAGATCCCAGTTGCCCTCGGGGCGGATCGAGATGGGCACAAAAATCGCTGCGCGACGATCGTTCTTGGAGCCGACCGGGCTCAGGCGGTCCGCGGCGCGGGCCATGGCGCGCGCGAGGATCGCCACCGCCACGTCGTTGAGCGTAAAGTGCGTCGACGGCGTCGAGAACGCCTCGCGGATCTGCTTTATACCCGCCATCGGCACGCCATCCGAGTGGTAATAGAGGCGCTGCGCAGCGCGCGGCTGCTTCGAGTGGCGGTACACAAACGACGTGCGCTTGCGGAAGTACAGCTCCCGCATGGTGTAGAAAGAGTGCGAGGCGGTGCCGAGCAAGCCCGGCTTGATGGGCTTGGAGCCCTCCGCTTTCTTCTTCTTTTTCGCAATGTCGACCCACTGCTGCACCTCCCTGATGCCCATGCCCTTGTTCATCGCCATCAGCGCCGCATGGTACGACTGGATCATGCCCTGTCCGTCCGAGAAGCAGTGGTGGATCTTGATCATGAGCGCGCTCCGCGCGCCTTCCGCGGTGCGCAGGCCCTGCACCAGCAGCGCCTCCCACACGGGCTTGTTGTAGTCAAAGTGGCGTGCCAAGAATCGACCGGCGATCTTGAACACCTGCTCGTCGGTACCTTGGCCACCGCACGAGATCACCTCAATGTTCTCCGAAACGTGAAAGTCCTCGTCAATGCGCCACGCGGCCGGGCGCATCCACGAGCCGGCTCGGACCGAGCGCGAGTAGTTCGTATACGGGCCATAGTTGGGCGGCAAGTCGCCGCGCTTGAGCGCCTCGTTGCGCTCACGGTGCAGGCGCTCGGCCTCCTCCTGCGTCTGCCGACGGCGCGCCTTGTCGCGGAAGCGCGCGCGGTATGGCTGAAAGTCGACGACATAGCGGTACTTGGGGTACAGCTGCACAAGCACCTCGAAAAAGTCGCGCACCGTGCGGTAGTCGAGCGTCGACTTGAACATGTACATGGAAAAGCACGCCATGTGGTACGAGCGGTCCTCCTGCGGTTAGTCGCACAACGCACCATCAGCAGCGCAAGGTTGTCCATGCCATTCATCGTAAAGACACGGCCCTCTTTCATCGTATTCACCTCGTTGCGCGGCACACGCGCAAGCTGCCGGTCCTTGTTCGTGCGCGGCTGCTCCCGCGCCACCTGCAAGGCGTCCGCCGCATCTCCGCCCGCACCCTCGTCCACCGTACGGAGCGAGCGCACGTCTGCCACAGTCGCAGGGTCGCCCGCGAGGAGACGCGCCGTGCGCGCCGACGATACGACCGCGACCGGCGGCCCACGCGATGCACGCCGCGAGCGCCTCACCTCACGGCGTTCGGGCGTATTGCGCCGGGACACAGCAGATGCGCCGGTGCGTGGCGTACGCGACGTTGGCGACTTGTACACTTCCCCTGGCGAGCGCACGCGGTGCGACGGGTCAGGCGCATGCGACGAGCCGTGCTGGCTGTAGGACCGTGCGCCACGGTGGCGCCGGTGGCGCCGGCGTCGCTCGGGCGTCTGTTTTGGATCATCAGCGCGCGCGCGCCGCTCCGTAGGCACACGCGATGCAGACAGCGCTTGCGGCGTGCGGGACAGCTGCGGCGCCGACGCCTCGATCTCGTTGGGCGTATCATACACCTCGTCCGCTGTATCGTACGGATCATCTAGCATGGGCGACGCATAGTGCGCATGGTACTCGCGACGCGCCTCCGTGCGGGGACGAGACTGTGCACGCTCGCGGCGTCGCATACGGCGCTCCTCCGTCGCCGCCATGTTGAGAGGTGGCTGCCCTAGACGCGCTCGACCCGCGATGGATCACGTGATAACTATGGCGCTACGCTAGGTGCAGGGCCGCTGCGCCGCCGCGCGCCTCGGCTTGGCGGCGCGACGCATGCACCTGGCGCTTGTGCTCGTCTGAGTATGCCTGCTTGGCCGCAGCCTTTTCCTGGCGGCGCTGCTGCTTTTCGATTTTCTGGGCCTCTTTGCGGGCGCGCCGCTCGTCCTGGCTCTCGTTCCGATCGCGCTTTGTCGTGGTGCGGGCGGGGCGAGGCGCCGGCGGTGCGTCGCTCGTGTCGCGTGGCGCGTCGCCCTCCCCACTCTCGCCGCTGGCCGCGCCCGCCTTCGGCACACTCGTGTACCCCACGACCTGCGGCAGGCCCGTGCGCGGGTGGATACGGATCTTGGGGATGCGCGTGCCAGGGTCAGCGAGCGCGCGCGGCATGCGGCCCAGGGCCGTGGAGGCGCCTGTGCCGCGTGTCGCGACGCTTTCAGCCGCTGCAATCGTGCGCGGATGGTTTTCAAGGTTCGTCTTGGTCGTCTGGATCGTCTCCACATCCCACTGCTCGCGGTTCGCACGCAGCACGGCGGGGTTCAGGAATGGGTTCTCGGACGCAGGCGTGAGTGCGTCGTTGTCGTCGTCGTTGTCGTCCGTGATGCGCGCTTCACCAAGTGCCTCGCGCAGCATCGAGAGCTTCTCATCGGCCGTGGTGGAGCGGTCGCCGAGCGTCGGCTTGAGCTGGCCGGCAATGACCTCGTGGTGCTCGAGAAAGTCGTCGAGGATGGCATCAAGATCCTCGCGCGTGAGGCGCTCGGCCGTCTCGTGATCGAGCTCCTCCTCTTCCTCGTCGCTCGTCACATGCTCAAAGGCGCCCTGCAGCGCATCCAGCTCAGGATCGCCCGTGGCATGCCCGCCGTACGCACGGATCACCTGGTCGAAGCGCGCATCGAGATCGGTCAGCTGCTCGTTGCGCGCCATCGACGAGGACGACATCGACCACACAGTCGAGCCGCCGCCCACGCTGCCTGCCCGCGTGGACGCTGCGCGACGTGCGAGCGCGCCGGGCGCACCTTTGCGGCCGAGCGCCGAGCCGGTCGACGACACGGAGCCAGCGGGGCGCGCTTGCCGCGCCGGCTGGGGGGGCAGTTCGCCCAGGGTATCGTTGTCCTCATCGTCGGACGCCTCGTCACTGCTCGCGGCCTTGGCCTGCGCCTTGAAGAGCGCGATACGCGCCTCGAGACTCAGTGCCGCCTCGTCGCCGCCTGCGGCCTCGCGCTCCTTGAGTGCGCGCTGCAGCGGATCGAGCCAGATATCGTCGCCTTCTGGCGCCGCGTCGCGCCATGCATCGTCGCCGGAGCGCCGGCCGTCCCAGGCGCCGTCCTGCACAATATCGGCGAAAAAGTCGTCGTCCGCATCATCAGCAACAAAGGCGTCGTCGTCGAGCGCCTCGAGCGTCTGCCGCAGGTGGGGGTCCATGTCGGGCTGCAGACCCTGCGTCTCGCCGCCGTACACGAGCTCCAGCGGCGTCTCTTGCGAGGCGAACACTGAGGCCGGGAGCTGGAGGCTAGGCTGCTCGCTCGCTCCCTCATCCTTGAGCGCAAAGCCCGGCGCGCGCTCCTTGGGCTGCACGGCCGATGGCACCCACACCGCCTCGGCATCGTCGTCCTCATCGACGCCACCGCGGCGGCTGTTTTCGTTGTCGGGGATAGCACGCAGGTGCTGCATATAGTCGTACTCTGTGTCGTCATAGTAGACGCCGTACAGCGCAGCCTCACCGACGTTGGCGCGCACCGGTGCGTCGCCTGCAGCAAGCGCCGGATCATCGAGCTCGAGGTCCGCGCGCGACTTGCCTTTGCGGTTCAGCGGCTCGTATGGCTTGAGCACATGCGCACTGGCTTCTGTATCGTCCTTCCTTATATCACGCTGCGAGCGGTGCACGACCTGAAAGTGCACCGCGTTCGACTGGCGCCATATCGACTTGGGCGCCATGGCACAGCGTCGCACGTCGCCACCGCCGCGACAGAAAAAAAAGCCACGTGGTGTGGAGGTAGTCGCTCGTGGCCGCCGCGGCCCTCGCCGCCATGCTCCACGACCAGGCGCTCCTGCTGCCGGGGCAGCCGCTGCCACTTGCGCCAGGCGCGCGTGTGCAGGCAGGCGACGGCACATATGCGTACGGAGATTATGTGATGGCGAGTCGAATCGGGTACGCGGATAGCGCGCCTGGCACGGTGCGGGTACAGGGCACGCGTCCGCCGCTCGTCTTGCCACAGCCAGAGAGTGTCGTCCTCGGGCGCGTGACGCGCGTGACGCCGCGACAGGCGACTATTTCCATTCTTGTGGTCGATGGGAAGCCGTGCGGCGGTGCACAGGCTGCGAGCGTGGGCGCTCGCACGAACCATGCGGCCGGCGAAGGTATCGACGGCAGCGAGTTTCAGGGCCTTGTGCGTGCGCAGGACGTGCGCACCACCGACAAGGACGGCGTCGTGCTGAGCGAGTGCTTCCGGCCCGGCGACATTGTGCGCGCGGTGGTGCTCTCCCTGGGTGATGCGCGTTCCTACTACCTATCGACGGCACGCAACGACCTCGGCGTTGTGCATGCGACGGGCGGGCGCGCCGCGAACGGGGGGTGGGCGCCTGCGCGGCACACGCTGCAGCCCATATCGTGGCGCGAGATGGCCGACCCCGTGACGGGCGCCGTCGAGCGCCGCAAGTGTGCCAAGCCCGAATGGCTCAACTAGCCAGCGACGCGTCCCATACGTGCGGCAGCTCCGTCTGGATCCGCGCGACAATCTGCGCATGCACTGCCGGGCGCCCCCGCGCAAACTTGAGCAGCGTCTGCAGCGTCTTGGCGTCAGGGCTCGTCGCCGGCGTGCGAGGCATGTCATCGAGCGCGGCAGCAATGGCCTCGTCGAGCTGCCCGCACCGCGCGAGCCCCTCGACCCAGGCATCCCACACATTCTTGGTGATGAGGCGCGCGTCCAGCGCGCGCGCTGCGGCGACAGCCTCGCGCATAGCGTCAAGAAGACCGGCGCGCCCACACGTATCGCACACGATGGTCAGCGTAACGTCGTCGAGGAAGCGCGTGTGGTGCGTGTTCTGGCACAGCACGAGCAGCGAGTCAAAGATGCCAAGCACCTGCGCAGGCGCGCCGGCATAATTGTAGGCGTTCATCAGCGCATGCACCAGCACCAGATCCGGCTCCAGTTGCACGTCGCGCTGGATCACCGCATGCACCGCCTGGATGCTCGCGAGGTGCGCATGTGCCTTGGCGCAAAAGTCCAATAGCACCGTGTAGGTCGCGGGCCGAGGATGAAGGCCCGCCTCGCGCATATCTGCGAGCACCTGGAGCGGGAGCGCCGGCGGCGCTGGCGTTCCATCGGCCATGCGCCACCGGCACACCCACGCAAGTACGCGCGCCCATGCCTCGCTATCCCACGCACGCAAGGCCTGCAGAGCGCGGTACAGCTGTGCAACATCCGCCCACGAGCGACTCGCCTCGCCAAGGCGCCGCACGAGCGCCCACGCAGCATGCGGCGGCACACGCACACCGCACGCACGCATGCGCCGCAGGAGGCCCAGGGCGCGCGGCACATCGTGCAGTGCCGCACACGCACGTAGCAGGGGATAGAAGAGACCGAGATCGGCAGGGCGCGACGCGCGCGCGCGCCACAGGCGACGGAGCCCCGACGGCCGATCGCCCAGCACATCGTCGAGCAGCGCGTGCGCCCGATCAAGATCGGGCACAAACGCCGCGCAATGCGCGTCAACGAGCGGCTGGACGAGCGCAGCATCGGGGGTGATGCCGTACAGAGTGCGCGCCTCGGTGTACAGGGCATGCGCCTCGAATGTCTGGTTGGGGTCCGGGGCGGGACCGAGGACGGCACGCAGCACAATGGCGAGCGCATGGGCGCTCGGCGCGACGTGCACGACGCGGTGGATGTGGTGCAAGAGATGCAGCGCTGCATCGCAGGTCGTCACGTCCGCGAGCTCCGCTGCATGCGCGAGCAAGAGCGTCGACACGGTATAGGTATCTGGCACGAGGCCATGGTGCGCCATGGCCTCCTGCGCAAGCGCAAGCGCAGCATGTCCGCCGTGCTGCCGCCCCGTATAGAGGAGCATGGCGTGCCATGCGAGGGTATCGTGGGTATCTGGGCGAAGGAGGCGCGCCTGCAGCTCAGCCGCCGCCGCGTGCACGGCCGGCGTGTCGGGCACCTTCGCCTTCATGTGAGCGTGCACGTACGTGCTGAGGCCGACCAAGTCGAGGGCGCCTACACCGACGTCAGCCACGAGGGCCGTCGCTTCGGCGCGTGTCTGCAGTGCGTGCAGGAGTGCGTTGATGGTGGTCGCACGAATCTCGATGCCGCATGCGCGCAGCTCGAGCCACACGGACCATGCGCGCTCGACGTCGCGAGGGCACAGCACACGCACGATCCATGCCCAATCGTCGCGGTGCGGCGACCACGCGGGGTGTGCCACACGCAGCGCCGTCCATACGCGCCACGGGTCCTCGAGATGCGTGCGCACACATAGCGCGAGTGAGAGCAGCTTGGGCGGCATGTCGCCGTGCGTGTCGAGCGCGCGGTGGACGTGCGGCGCACATAAGAGGGCCAGGTGTCGCGATGACGCGTCCTGTGCACGCACGCCGCGAATGAGCGCGGGAAGTTGCGCTTGTACATCGTCATCAAAAAGAGAGCGGTGCCGGAGGCCCACGGCCACGCGCTCGAGGGCGGTCGGCGCGCCGGCCTCGGCCGCTGGCGCCACGAGGGAGCGCGGCGACGGCAGGCGGTGCGCCTGGTGTGCCCATGGTGGCCACGCCCATGCCCTGCCCAGTGGCGCACGGCTTATCGACGACAATGCCGTTGCCGCCGCGTACACGCCTGGGAGGCGCCGAGCGGCATGCGCCATCAGCGTCGTTCGCTGGGCGCGGCGCGCGGTGGGCCCGCCTGCCGCCCGATCGCCCGATGCACTTGTTCCTTCGCACCATGGCCGCCGAGCCGACGACCCGCGACGCCGGGGCGACGGCGAGTACGTCGCCTGCTTCGGCAGCGCAGACGCCAATAGAGGCACCCAAGATACCCGCTGGGGGCCCATGGCATGCGCCGACGCACGCCGCGCCGCCGGCCCCCCCGAAAGCAGAGGCGAGTGCACCGGCGCCTGCCGCGCCCGTCGACAGCCGGCCCGCCGCGCCTGCGCCTGTGGCGGCGCCCACAGCCCCGCCTGCGCCTGTGCGCAAGCCGAGCAAGCCGTCGTCGCACGCGAATCGTGCCAAGAACGTGGCACTTGCGGCGCTCACAGGAGGCAGCATAGGCCTGCCGGCGCAAGAGACGCCGGCGCCAGGCTTTCTTCCGGCGGGTGGTGGCGCGCGCAAAGTCATTCCCGAGCTCGTGCTTCCGTTTCCGCTGCCGTGCGAAGAGGATGTGACGGAAGATGCGGATATGGAGCTTGGCAGCAGCGTCGTGTGCCTGCAAGCGCTGCGCCAGACGCGCATGATGCATATGCTGCAGATCTTGCCGCCGTACAGCCACCGGCAGCGGGCGGGTATGGAGTTTTACGAGGTCGTGCCGCCGCAGCTCCTGCCTGGGATCCAGGCGCGCGCGGCGCATACGCTCGTGTCGCTGGGCCGCGCGGATGTGCAGGTGGGTCCTATGACGTATTATGGCGTGCGGTTCTGGCATTTGCGCCCAACGACGGTGCCGATGGCGCGCGCGCCGCGCCCCATGCGTCCACCGGTGGCGCAGGCGCCTGGGCCGGTGGCCCAGGGAGCTGGGCCGAGTGTCGCGCCGCCCGGTGCGAGTGCGCCCAACCAGGCGCCGCAGGTGCCGCCACAACCACAGCCGCAGGCCCCTCAGCCGCAGGCACCTCCGCCACAGGCCCCTCCGCCACAGGCACCGCCCCCGCTGGACGCTGGCTTCGTGGCGCGCTTGCAGCAGCGCGCCGAGCGAGATCCACACCTCCAGCACCTCTTACAGCTCGCGCGAGCAGGGCAGCTGCCAGAGCAAGGCATGATCCAGCTGAACGCGATCCTCGCCTCGCTCATGACGCCGCCTGTCCCCCCGCCCGAGGAGCGTGCGCCGCCCGTGGTGCTCGTCGAGTTTCCCGAAAACCCAAGCGTGCAGCTGGTCCTGCCCCTATGGCACGCTGCTGTTGAGCGCCAGCACGTGGATGGAAAGGCCTCGTGCGTGCTACTTAGCTTTTTCGCGCCGGCGATTGGCTCCAAGGCCGCCGGCGACAGCGGCAAAGACGAGGCCCAAGCGGCCGTGGATGGCATGCTCGTCCGGGACATGAGCCACGTGCAGTCTGCGCCGCCGCCAGACGCGCCACCCATCAAGGAGGAGGCGGCACCGACCGAGCCGCCCGAGCCCGAGCCCAAGCGGCGGCGCCCCGGCACACGCGGCAAAAGTGCCAAGGCGGACAAGCCGGGCACGAAAGCGCCGCCGCCGCCGCCGCCACGCAACCACGAGCTGTTTCCGCTGACGTGGCGCATCACGTCCGACTACAGCATCGATGAGCGTCTATGGGACTGTCTGGGCCGTGTGCCGGGCTGCCTGACCAATGGCGCATGGGCCTCGCCGGGCGACGAGCGTGTGTTTGCCGCGATCAAGGCTTCGTTCGCGCAGCGGAAGCGCACGATGCCTGCCCTGCACCGCCTGCCGCCGCGGCTGAAGGCGACAGATATCCCGCCAGGCCTCGTGGACCATGTGCAGGACCGCTATGCCATGCGCATGGCCGTGTACACGCACCGACCGCAGCCCAAGCGCAAGGTTGCGATGCTGTCCGATACCAAGGAGGCGAGTCATGCACGCAGTATGGAGCCGACGCCGCGCGCGCCGTTGGTCGGCGAGGACGGCGCCAAGCCCAAGCGCAAGCGCCATGTCGCAACGCACAACCCCGACGGCAGCATCAAAAGCTGCGGCGCATGTGGCAAGACCAAGACGCCCATGTGGCGCCGCGGCCCCAAAGGGCCGTCGCAGCTGTGCAATGCGTGCGGCGCCAAGTGGAAGGCAGGGCGCCTCATCGTGCCGGATGTGCCGCCACCGCCGATCCTCAACGATGTGCTGCCTGTGCGGCATGTCAAGCCGCCTATGCCGAGCATCCCGCCCAGCGGCGCGCCAGGCGTGCATGGGCCGCCCATGATGCCGGTGCCTCAAGTGCCGCCGTCGACGAGCGCACCGTTTCTGCCGCCTGTGCGTGCTGCTCAAGCGTCAGATGGCGCACCGCGACCGCCGGCGCCTGCACAGCCCGCGACGCCCGTGGCTGCACTAGACGCGCAGCCTGCCCCTGCCGCAGCCAGCGCGCCACCAGAGGCGCCGCCGGCGCCGCCGCCCGCTCCTTCGCAGATACCATAGTGCACGTGCCGAGCAGACGACACCTCCACCTTTCGACCATGGTACGTCGCCGCGGCTGACGCAGACGGTGCTTCCTCTGAGCAAGGGCCCCGCCATCCCTGCTGCTGCGCAGCGCTTTCTCAAGTTTGTGGAAGCGAGTCCGACGCCATTCCATGCGACAGCCTCGAGTGTGGCCATGCTCGAGAACGCCGGGTTCGTACGACTGCACGAGCACCAGAGCTGGGACGAGAAGCTGTTCCTGGGCGGCCGCTACTAGTACGTATTGTGTACTCACCCAGCTACCAGCGCAACCAGTCGTCACTCGTCGCGTTTGTGATCGGAAAAAAGTATGCGCCGGGCCACGGCTTGCATATCATTGGCGCGCACACCGACTCGCCGAACCTGCGTGTGCGCCCCGTATCGAAGAAGAGCAAGGAGGGGTACCTGCAATGCTCGGTCGAGACGTATGGTGGTGGCCAGTGGCATACGTGGTTTGACCGGGACCTGAGTCTCGCGGGCCGCGTGATTGTTGCGGCGAACGACGCGCCGAACCGCTTCGTATCGCGGCTCGTGCATATCCGGCGCCCGCTCCTGCGTGTGCCGACGCTGGCGATCCACTTGAACCGCTCAGTCAACGAGGCGTTCAAGTTCAACCACGAGGACCAGCTGCAGCCGATCCTCGGCCTCGCCGACTCGCTGAACCAGCCGGCGGCGCCAGCGAGCGACGCGGTCGGTGTGCCGACAATGGGCAGCAAGCACCACCCCGCGCTCCTGGGACTCCTTGCGACGGAGCTGGACGTCCCGGTTGAGGCGATCGAGGACTTTGAGTTGAGCCTCTACGACACCAACCCCCCGTCGGCCGGTGGTCTGCACAACGAGTTTCTGTTCACGCCGCGCGTCGACAATCAGATGAGCTGCTTCTGTGCAACCGAGGCGCTGATCGCCTCGGTGGTCGATCTCGATGCAGTGGAACAAGCAGAGAGCATCCGTGCGATTGCGCTCTTTGACCACGAGGAGGTCGGCTCCGTGTCGAACCAGGGCGCCGAGAGCAGCCTGCTCTGGAGCATGGTGCACCGCCTCGCAGGCCTCGTGGTGCCTGGCGCGCCAAACACGAGTGCGTCGGCGCCGGAGCTGATCGAGCAGAGTCTCGCGCGCTCGTTCCTGATCAGCTCGGACACGGCGCATGCGGTCCACCCGAACTATGCGTCGGTGCACGAGGAGCACCTGCGGCCCAAGATGAATGCAGGCCCCGTGCTCAAGACGAACGCCAAGCAGCGGTACGCATCGAATGCGGTCACGACCTTTTTGCTGCGCCGCGTCGCGAAGCGTGCAGGTGTGCCGCTGCAGGAGTTTGAGGTGCGCAACGACTGCCCGTGTGGCAGCACAATCGGCCCGATGCTGTCTAAGGCGGTGCGCACCGTCGACCTGGGCAACCCGCAGCTGAGCATGCACTCGATTCGCGAGGTTTGTGGCGCCAAGGATGTCGACTACAAGATCCGTCTCTTCCTCGAGTTCTTCCGCTCGTTTGACGAGATCGATACCGAGTTGCATGTTGACTAGCTATAGATCTACAAAGCTGCGCACCGGCGGCGCGGCGCTCGTAGCGCATCGATGCGAGCCCACTCAGCGTCCGCGGCCCCCCAGCAGATACCAGGAGGGCCAAAGATATGTGACCTTGGGCCATTATGGCATCGAGAACTTTGGCTTGCCAAGGACGTCTATGTGCTCTCGCCCCGAAGCACTCGAGTGGCCATAGGCCGGTATGATTCGAGCGGCGGCGTCTCCAAGTTTACTTGCTTGGCTTTATCGTCATACAGTCGGAGGGCCACCATCTCACGATAGGAGGGATTCGACTCAAATTTACGAAGCTCTTCCTCGTCAAAGGGGCCGCCCTGCATCCGCAACGATGCCTTGGACGCTTCGGAAAGAGATGCGTAGTACTCAGGTCGTGTAGCGGTCAGATAGCGCTTGGCATTCACATGGGCGCCAACTAGATCGCAAACGCGCTGGGGCCATCCATGCTGCTCGAGCCACATTTGACCGAGTGTGTCGTGACCTTGTCGGCCAACGTTGGCCAGGTCCTTGTCCATGAGCTGCGCTCGTTCCATACCGGATTGGAGCTCCTCCCAGGGGAGAAATTGGCCAATGTCATGCAAGAGAGCCGCAATCACAATCTGTTCGTCCTTCTGCTCTTGCTGCGCAAAATACGCGGCCTGCTTGCAGTGTTCTAGTTGCGAGATAGCCTCTCCAAGATAGTCGCCTTGCCCTTGCTCATTCAACAATCGAAAAATAAAGTCGATATGCTCACTCGCCATTCGTACAGAAAGTATGGCAGGATTCGCAGTTCCAGCGGTGGTATCGAGGCGGCCGCATGGCCCATGGACCCCACACGCGTTGGGTGCGCCGATGTGGAGGTCAAAACCAGGCACCTCCGGCAGACGACAAGTGCGTGCCCAGCATATCCATAGCCCTATCATTATCTTACATCTGCCTATTCCCAATACATTGAATCATGAACTGAGACAAGAAAGCATACACAGCGTGAATGTTATTCAACGAGGCCTCGCTCTTGCTTACCGGCTGTAATCTTTCTCCAACTTGTCGCTGTCCTCGTCCAGCGTCGAGCTCTGGAAAGAATTTGTGTCGCCCCAGACGTCGTCTGAAATGCCATGGTCTTTGAGAATTTGGCGGAAACGCAGATCCTCCTCTTCCAAATGTTGACTGTGCTTGGCAGGAAAGCAAAAGAGCGTGAGGATGCATCCAACGACACTTATGGAGGCAGCAACAAGAACAGGCACCCTGAGCGATTGCATTTCCTGTCCAGGCCCCGAATATTTGCTGGAAATGGCATCAAAGACAGTTGTACCGATGGCAGCGCCAGCCTTGGCGACGGCCGCTGAGAGTCCCGCCAGATGGCCACGCACGGCCGTCGGATAGCTTTCCGCACTAAGAAGGAGAGTCGCAATACCAGGACCACCTTCTCCTGATGCGAGGAGCAGTCCATACAGCACAATGTACAGTGGCGTGATTTTCGAGATTTTCGACACAGCACCGCCCAGAACAAAGCCAATGACGGCTTGTAGCGCAAATCCAAGGGCCTGCGTGTTTCGGCGTCCGAGGTGATCCAACAGCAAAGCTCCTACCAAACACCCTGGAATCATGAAGCAGTTCATGGCGGTGCTGTACCCGATATCATGGATTAAAGACTTGTCCGAGCCAGGTAATTTACTCACAATGTGGCTTGAAAACAGGGTGAACGGATAGTTGATAAAGTCGTAAAGGAACCAGCACATCGTGGTGCCGACAATTTGCCGCCAGTATGTCTTGAACACAATCCACCAAATCTTGAGGGAAAAGTTTTGCCGGAGTGAGTGATTCTGGAACGATGTGCTGGTCACCATCTTTATTCGAAAGAAAAAGACACTAAGCGGAATGATGAGACCAAGGCCCAGGGACACGCGCCATGCACCGGCCAATCCCTCTGTCCGATCCGGGTCCGTGTTCGCATTGTATCCGTACCCACTCAAGATAATGAGAGGAAGCACACCACCAAACACGATACCGACATCAATGGCCGTGCAACCCACTAGGGCAACTAGCATACCACGGTATTTGCGCACAAAGGGGCTCTCATCACCCGCTTCCGTGGCACCGGTACTGCATGTCGGATACTCGCCTCCAGCGCCAAAGCCAAGGATACCACGCGTGACGGTAAGCATCCAGAACATATTGTGAGGCGTCGAAGCCCACGAGGCCGTGGCCAGAGCCCCACCGACAATCATCAGACAGGTCGCCAGCACGACGCCCGTCTTGCGCGAATAGCGGTCAATGAGAAAGCCGAAAAAGACAGCGCCGAGGCACAAGCCCACGTAGTAGGAGGACGAAACACGACCCTTCATGTCTTTCTCGTAGCCCTCGTACGTAGCCGTCTTGGGATACAGGAGCGCCAACATGCTGTTAGCTGAACCCATCGATTGTGAATTGTAGCCATCTGAGGCGAGCGCCAATCCACTCCACAGCATCATGAGGATTTGGCTGACTTTGCGAGGGCCACGCGTAACCACATCCTCGCCGTGGCGACATTCATCGACGTGAACCAGCTCTGCATTCTGTCCCTCACTCGTAGGAGACTCGGTTCCCTGTAAATCCGACATGGGGAGCGGTGACAAGGTGCGAGGCACGAAGAGCAACGCCTAGCCCAATTCAGCAGCAGGCCCATCCTTTGGCTTGGCTGCTGCATCCCATGTAGGGAGCGCACGCGAGCATCGCACGTGAACAAATTTAAACTCGGCCCCATGCCCTGTGCGTCGTTCCTCCATTTGCGGGGAACGGCAGCGGAAGGCCTCCGGGCAAGACGCCTCTTGTCTCTGTTCACGCCACCATGGCTTCAAAGACAAATTGTATGCCGGAAAATACAATGAGAGAGACACTTTCGACGCCCTAAAACCTTTCTGAACAGCAGAAAGCTGACTTTGAGCGGGATGGCTTCCTCCTCATCCAAGACCTTTTGGACGAAGAGACCAAGGCCCGAATTCAGGACTGGTCGAAAGAGGTGCACGATCTGCCTTATGAGCCTGAGAAGTGGATGATATACGAAGAGCAGCGAGCTGATGGGACTCGTGTGCTGTGCCGCACGGAAAATTTCGCAGACTTCCACAGCGGCTTCAACGAGCTTTTCCGTGGCAAGCGCTTGGTGGGTGTGTTGGAGCAGATTATTGGCGAGCCCATGGTGCTCTTTAAGGAGAAAATCAACTACAAGCATCCCGGAGCTGGTGGATTTGATGCGCATACGGACGCGCCTGCGTACCAGCACGCTGGTGTGCTCAAGCATCTCACCATCAACATGGCAGTGGACCAAGCAACGCCAGAGAACGGCTGCCTCGAGGTGATTCCCGGCTCGCACAAGATGCACATACCCATTGGTGAAGACAACTGCATCGAGCGGAGCTGGGAGGAGAAGCAGGTATGGGTGCCTGTGTCGCTGCAGCCTGGTGACACACTGATTTTTGGCAGCTTCCTCGCTCATCGCTCGGGGCCAAATTCGTCGCAGCGTCCGCGAGCTGCAATTTACGCAACCTTCAACGCCATCTCAGATGGCGGCGACCGTCGCCGTGACTACTACATCAAACGCCGCAAGGAATGGCCACCCACGGCGGAGCGGGAGGCTGGTAAGGACTACTCGGAAGGCGCGAAGCGGTATGGATTTGGGAGCCCCATGTGGGGCGCTACCGATATGTCGCGTATGCAGACGCAGCGCCTCGGCCAAGTGGGCTCGAGCAGTGTGCCCATGCCGAACCCGAGTGCGGCGTGAGGACAATGCCGCAGGTCGTAGATACCAAGCGTGCTTAGATTAGGTACGCCGGCGACGTGGCGGCGGGAGCGCGTCGATGCGCGCACGCAGCGTGTCGGCAGCGCCCACGCGCTCCCATATTTGCACGTACGACTCGCCCAGGAACAGCATTTGAGGGTTCACTTGGTCCACGTGGAGGTCCTGCATCTGAAACCAGCGGTCGCTTCCGGTGTGCACCTGGGAGCGCCATACGCTGTTCTCACGCACGGTGCCGGCCGTCGCCTCGTGCGTAATATTAGCGAGCAGGTTATAGACGTGTGAGTTTTGCACAGTAGGTCCCTCAACATCTGCGTTAGTACGCGTACGTACATGGCTGCCAGTCCAGGCCGCGCGTCGGGAACTGGACGAGCGTCTTGTTGCGCTCCTCCACAAACTGATTCCGCGTAAAGCGCCGGTAGTGCAGGATCACATACGGCGGGAGCCGCGTGAGGTGGTGCCGCCGAATGCGGCCTTGTGCCTCCTGGATCGAGATGCCGTCGTACTTGGCGAGCACCTGTGCGATCGGCACTTGCGGGATGATATTCTCAGCCACCACGTCCTGGAACACGGGCAGCGGCGGTAGATCCACGGCGAGCAGCAGGAACGGCACCTGGTCGACCTGGATAGCCTTTTCAATGTTGAATGTGGCGCGCCCATTCTCGTCCTGCTGCCCGCTTGCGAGGCGCCCGTCGTGGTCGAGCTTGTCGGGCGCATCGTCCTCGAGTCCCGTGCGCACAATCACCTTTTGCGACTCGAGGCGCAGGGCGCCCTGGAAGCACTCGGTCACGACCGAACGGCCGTCGCGCACACGCGAGGCGCCAACCAGGTCACGGTGCAGGCGGTTCAGCAGCCAGCCGAGAAAGTCGACGGGATCCACCGCGTCGGTGAGGCTGAATCGCCCCTGGCTCGCCTGTGTGACCTCCTGCAAAAACTCGTGTGGTGAGACCTGGCTCTTGAACGCTCGCGGATTCCATAGGCGGCGCACAAGCATGCCAAAGCGGCGCACGAGCTCGGTCGAGTGCGCGAGCGGCTCGTGCGCTGCATCTGTACGCTGCGTGCTCGGTGACCCACCGCGCAGAAAGTAGTCGCGCAGCGGCGGCACATGTGCGAGTGCCTGCACGACGACGTTCATCGCATCGCTGTGCCCCAGATTGTTCAGGCCGACGAACCCAGGTACATATACCTGCGCGCGCAGGTCGCGTGCGACGGGCGCGTCCGGCGAATCCAGCCGTGCGATCTGCTGCTCACTGAACGGCAGGCGCAGCTGGTACTGGATATCACTGAGCGACGCATCTTCCACCTCGTAGTTGTCCGGCAGCACATATACGCGGCCTGAGTCGAGGTTCAGAAACACGTGGTGCGACTCGTCGATCGCATGAAAGTACGCGTGCGTCTGCTTGCCGCGTCCCTGGAAGTACTTCCCACACACAAGGCATGCGTATACGTGCACATTAGAGAGCGAGACGCTGCACACCTTCTCAAAGTCAAAGTCGAGGACGCGCCGGTCGATCTGCGTGAGTTATGTGTACGCACCGTGTCTAGGTACATATCGCGCCGTACAGGCGCAGACCGCACTGCATCCTGTGCTCTCTGTGACCAGTACTCGGCGTCTTGGATATCGTCCGCCTCTGCGTCCGGCGCATCGGCGCGCGCACGCTTTGCGGGCGGCGCCTCATCGGGCGCACGGTCAGGCGCCATGATGGAAGGCAGTCGCTGAGGTAAGCAACCCCATCTTCCTGCATAGCTGTATGCACATATGGCATAAGATAAGAGGCGCTGTCAGATGACTCGCTCTGCCTACATGTCTAGCCGCCATGAACGATGTTAAGGCAGAGAATCTGGCAAACGAGCCGCGCGTGATGACGGGAGATCTTTCTGAAAGTGCGAGCAATGCCCCAGTCGAGGCGATCCTATCGCCAGAAGAGTACAAGAAAGTTGAGCGCCGCGCGCGCTTTAAGGTCGACTTGCAGGTCGTGCCGCTATGCCTGATTTTGTACCTGTTGTCGTTCCTAGACCGCACCAACATTGGCCAGGCAAACCTTGAGGGGACGACGCGCCCAGACGGCTCAATCGAGAACCCCGGCCTATCGCAAGATCTCGGCCTGACGGCGCACGACTACGCTGTGGCCCTGACAATCCTGTACCCTCCATACATTGTGCTGGAGATCCCATCAAATCTGCTTCTGAAGCGAATCGGCCCTCGCATCTGGATCCCCATGCTCGTCATGTGCTGGGGCGTCGTGTCGACGCTGCAGGGTCTCGTTCAGAATCGTGCAGGCCTGCTGGTCAACCGTTTTTTCCTCGGCGCGACCGAGGCGGGAATTCTACCCGGCATCGCCGTCTACCTCACATTCTTCTATAAGCCGCGCGAGCTGCAGCTGCGGCAGGCGCTCTTCTTCACCGGGGCGTCCCTCAGTGGTGCCTTTTCGGGCCTGCTCGCTGCGGCCATCCGCAAGATGGACAATATACCGACGGGCCATGCGGGCTGGCGCTGGATCTTTATTCTCGAGGGTATTTTCACGGTACTCTTTGGGTTTGTGTGTATGTTCCTGCTGCCCAACGACATCGATGGATGCTGGGGCCTTACACCCCTGGAGCGACGCCTGCTTGAAGAAAGTCTGCAATCATCGTCCCACCGCTTTGAGGAGCGCCAGACGCTGCAGGAAAAGCTTTCCTCGCAGACGAACGAGCTGACTGAGATGCCTGCTGGTAAGCCCGATGGCCATTGGCGCCGCGATACGCTGCGTACCTTTACGGACCTCCGCCTGTTGCTCAAGTGTTGTGCTGGTTTTTGCGGTGCAGTGCCCGTGTACTCAGTCGCCTACTTCTCGCCTGTGATTGTGCAAAATATCGGCAACTATACAACCATGAAGACGATGCTCATGTCCTGCCCGCCGTTCGCCGTCTCGTTCGTGTACGCGATACTCATGTCGCTGCTGTCCGACTACTTTCAGCTGCGCTTTGTCACAGCATTCCCGGGCATGCTCTTGTCGGTCATTGGATTTGCGATAATCTATGCGGCCGAGGGCACTATGACGCGCTACGGCGGGCTGATCATTCTGACGTGTGGTGCGTACTCGCTCATGCCCGCGCTGTTCGCATGGATCGCCAACAACTCGGCCGGGCACTACAAGCGTGCGACGGGTCTCGCGCTCATGATCGTATTGACCAACTGTGGTGGCCTCACATCCTCGTGGCTCTTTCCATCTGCGGAGAAGCCCAAATATACCCGAGGGCTGGCCACGAACTTGGCCCTTTCATGCCTGGGCACCGTTATCATCGTGGCCATCGAGCTGCTCATCTACCACGAGCGCCATATGCGTGCGCGTGGTAAGCGTGATGATCGGGTGCTCACGCTGCACCGCGATACCCAGTGGCAGCGGGGCGACCTACGCGAGTTTCTCGGCGACGATCATCCGGAATATAGGCTCGAGATGTAAGATAATGCCGGCTGAGATAAGCCGAGCGTCGGATTGCGGAGACTTGGCCGACCTAAAATAGGTGGCTGATTCACGCGCATGCCAAGCCGAAGGAAATGCCCACGCTGAGGTACGGTTCTGACTCAGGCCGACCATGTCAGAAAAGGCGCTGGTTGAGGCGCCACTGCATGAGACGTTAACCCAGAAAGAGTACAAGCGGATTGAACGCCGCGCACGTCTCAAGGTGGACCTGCAGATCGTGCCGCTATGCCTGCTACTGTATCTGCTCTCGTTTCTGGACCGCACAAATATCGGGCACGCGAACCTGGAGGGCACGGCGCGCCCTGATGGCTCGATTCAGAATCCCGGCCTGTCGCAGGACCTTGGTCTATCGGCACACGACTATGCCGTGGCGCTCACTGTGCTATACCCGCCCTATATCGCGCTAGAAATCCCCTCGAACCTCGTCCTCCGGCGCATCGGCGCTCGTATCTGGATCCCCTTCCTGGTAGTGTGCTGGGGTATTGTGTCGACACTGCAAGGGCTCGTCACGTCCAAGGCAGGGCTCCTGGTGGACCGCATCTTTCTTGGTGCGACGGAGGCCGGCATTCTGCCGGCCATTGCCGTATACTTGACTTTTTTCTACCGGCCCCATGAGATGCAGCTGCGGCAGACGGTCTTCTTCACCGGTGCTTCGCTCGCTGGTGCCTTTTCCGGCCTGCTTGCTGCGGCGATCCGCAAGATGGACAATATGCCGACGGGCCATGCGGGCTGGCGCTGGATCTTTATTCTCGAGGGCATCTTCACCGTACTGGCGGGTATTGCTTCGTGGTTCCTGCTTCCTAATGATCTGTCCGAGTGCTGGGGACTCACCGCCATTGAGCGCCGCCTCCTCCAGGAGCGTCTCGCGATGCCGGCGAACCACTACGTCGAGCGCGTCGAACTGCAAGAGAAGCTCGTATGGACGGCGCACGAGCCCCGTGCGCCGCCGCCGTCCTTGTGGCGCCGCGATACGCTTCGCGCGCTATGCGACGTTCGTGTATGGCTCATGTGCTGCACGGGCTTCTGTTGTTCCATGCCACTCTACTCAATTGCCTACTTTGCGCCGGTCATTGTCCAAGACATTGGCGACTACACGTCCGTCAAGTCCATGCTCATGACCTGTCCCATCTTTGCCGCATCTTTCGGCTACAGTGTGCTTATATCGCTTGTGTCGGATCGCCTGCGCAACCGCTTTGTCACAGCATTCCCGGGCATGCTGCTCACAGTGATTGGGTTTTCCGTGGTCTATGCAGCGGACGGTACCATGACACGCTATGGCGGCCTCATAATGCTGGCTTGTGGCTGCTACTCGGTGCCGCCGCTTCTCTTTACGTGGCTTGCGAACAATTCGGCCGGCCACTTTAAGCGTGCGACGGGCCTTGCGATGATTATCCTCACCGACAACTGCGGTGGCCTTGCGTCCTCGTGGCTCTTCAAAAAGTCAGAGAAGCCCGAGTATACACGCGGCTTGGTCTCGAACCTCGCGGTCGCATCACTCGGCGTGCTAATTATTATGCTCATTGAAGCACTTGTATACTATGAGAGATCGATGCGTTCACGCGGCAAGCGCGATGAGCGGGCGCTGCAGCTGCAGCGCACGACAAACTGGACGCCGGAGGAGATACGCGAGTACCTCGGTGACGACCATCCTGAATACCGACTGGAGCTGTAGTTATCCTTCCAGTAGCTTGTGGATGTTGATGCCCATCCACGAGATCCACTTGGCCCAGCGCGGCTCGATAAATACGGCATTCGCTTCCACAAGTACCTGGCGCGTGTGGGCATCCATCAGGGTGCCCGAGACGAAGCACTTGCGTCCGGCGTTCTCCGCGATACGCGTCTCCACCAGGTAGAAGCGCTCGGCCCGCACCGGCTTGCGGTAGAACAGCTCCAGCTTGCCGGTGACGCCCAGGTGGTTTGGCAGGCCAAAGAAGGCCGTGCGAGCGAGCGCCTCATCAAACACCGTTGCCAGCAGTCCACCATGCACAACGCCTTTGTAGCCACACATGTTCTTGCCAAAGTGGACGACCACCAGGCCGTCGCCTTCTCGGCCGCCAATGCGCTGCGCACCGCCCCGCGTCTTGGAGAAGACAAACGGCATCGCCGCAAACTTGTGGGGGCCACGCAGCGAGCCAGCCGTCAACATAGTCTCCAGATGCACGGGATCCACGCTCGAAAAGGGCCGCTGGATCACGTAGTCTGCCATCTTGGGGTCAGCGAACGGCACGTTGTACGAGACACCGTGTTGCTCACGATGGCGCTTCGCCGAGGGTGTCTCGTACGAGCGACTGATGTACTCCTGTACAGCTGGCAGCTTGTGAAGTGCCGTCTCAATTTCATGCGCATGCTCAAGCGCCTCTTCATCCGATGCAATCGACGCATGGGGGGTGTGGGGCGAGAATAGGAAGGGGATCGCCGCTGGCGGATACTTGGCGCCGACCAAGTAGCAGGCGCCCGCCGCGAACGACGCGGGCAGGAGCCATAGCCACGAGCGTCCTTTGGGATTCGGCGTCTGCGTTGAGAGGTACCGCCGCACGGGTGCGACCCGCTGGAACACGGGTGCGGAGCGTCGAACACACGCACGGATCATCATCGTCCAGGAAGGACGGCCCACGCCGCTTGCAGCGGCGATCTGGATGACTAATCGTCGAAGTCCACGGAGGTGCGTCCAGCGACGCCACCGAGCTTCGACGATGGTCCGTTCGCGCAAAGACGGTGCGGCGTCGGCTCGCAAGTCGCAGGCTAGTGGGGATGAGCAATTGGAGGTACCTAGTGCACCAGAACGCTCAGAAAAGGGCGAGAGCGCGTCCTTCCGGGATCTGAGCAGAAGCGATCAGCGCGGCTTTTTGCTGCTGACGCTGCTATGTGCGTTCATCGTGACTGACGACAGACATGCTGCAGGGGATGCCGATTGGCCTAGTGTTTGGCACCATGCCGTTTCTGCTCAAGGCACATGTCGGATACGCCGACATCGGCACCTTTATGCTGAGCACGTACCCCTACTCGCTCAAACTGCTCTGGAGTCCGATCGTCGACAGCTTGTTTGTGGACGCATGGCGCGTGCCCGGTACATCGATCACGCTGTCTCTTGGGCGCCGGAAGAGCTGGATTGTGCCGATCCAGCTGCTGATCGGTGCCGGCCTCGTGGCGCTGTCGTTCAAGATTGATACACTCATGGAGCAGAGCCACGCGGGTATATACACGATCACGGCTGTATTCTTTGCGCTGATTTTCTTTGCAGCCACGCAGGACATTGCCGTCGATGGATGGGCGCTGACGCTCCTGTCAGAAGAAAATGTGGGCTATGCGTCCACGGCGCAGACAGTCGGTATCAACATCGGCTACTTTATGAGCTTCACCGTGTTCCTCGCGCTGAACAGCGTAGAAGCATGCAACAAGTACCTGCGCTTCCGCCCAATGAGCACGCCGATCTTGACGCTCCCAGGCTATCTGCAGGTGTGCGGCGTCTGCTTTGTGCTTGTGACGCTATGGCTCCTTGTGTTCCAGCCCGAGGAGAAGGAAAAGGACGAGGACATGGGCGTCCGCGAGGTGTATGCCAACATGTGGCGCATCTGCCGTCTGCGGCATGTGCAACTGCTGCTGATCGTCCATATGATCTGCAAGATTGGGTTCCAGGCGAACGATGCCGTGACAGGCCTCAAGCTTGTCGAACATGGCCTTGGCAAGGAGGACCTGGCGTTTGCCGTGCTGATCGACTTTCCCTTCCAGATGATCTTTGGCTACCTGGTCGCGGCATGGTCGCGCGGCCGGACAGCGCTGCGCCCCTGGCTCATTGCATTTGCGTTCCGGCTTCTGTGCGCGGCAGCAAGCATGGGCATGGTTGCAGGAATGCCGCAGGGCTCGGACCGCATCAGCACGTCCTACTTTTTGCTGATCATTGCGTCGACAGTGATGAACAGCTTTGCGACAACGGTGCAGTTTGTGGGTATCACCGCGTTCCACACCCGTATTGCCGACCCAGTGATCGGTGGCACCTACATGACGCTGCTCAACACGGTCAGCAATCTCGGCGGCACATGGCCCCGCTACTTTGTCCTGCGCATGGTCGAGTTTTTCACCGTGTCGCACTGTACAGGCCCCGCGGGCATCGACATGGAGAAGATGGACAATGTGCTGCAGTACGCTCCTGTCCCGCTGCAGCTCGGCGAATGCAGCTCCGACGCGGGGCGCCAGCGGTGTCAGTCGATGGGCGGGCGCTGCACGGTCGAACGCGACGGCTACTACTACACAAGTGCCGTGTGTATTGCCGTGGGCGCCCTGACCCTCATTTTCTTCATTGCGCCCGTGTGCCGCCGCCTACAAACGCTGAGCTCGGCTGCATGGCGCCTGCCCAAGTCGGCGGCACCGAAACGCGCCTCCTAGACACATAGGCGTGCAGTCATCACGTGAACAGATGTGGGGAAGCCGGGGCCGCGGCTGATCTCTTCTTAGTATCATGTCCAAGACCTTCCAAATTGCTGTGCTGCCGGGTGATGGTATTGGCCCTGAAGTTGTAGAGCAGGCTGTTCGTGTGTTGGAGCGCGTGTCGTCCAAGTCGACATCGTTCCAGCTGCAGATGCAGTCGTACGATTTTGGTGGTGCTGCGATCGATTCGGCCGGTGAGCCGCTGCCTGCTGCGACGCTCGAGGCCTGCAAGAGCGCGGATGCGATCCTTCTGGGCGCGGTCGGTGGACCCAAGTGGGGCGTCGGCAAGGTGCGCCCTGAGCAGGGCCTGCTGGCGATCCGCAAAGAGCTCGACTTGTACGCCAATGTGCGTCCGGCGCTGTTCCCGTCCGAGTCGCTGCTGGATCGCTCGCCGCTGCGCCCCGAGGTCGCGAAGGGCACCGAGTTTATCGTCATTCGTGAGCTCGTCAAGGGTCTGTACTACGGCGACCGCCAGGAGGCGGACCTCGATGCGCCGGACTCGAAGGGCGAGGCGTACGATATGATGGTATACAACAAGGCGGACGTGCAGCGCATTACGCGCCTCGCCGCATACCTGGCGCTGCGCTCGTCTCCGCCGGCCAAGATTCATTCGATTGACAAGGCGAATGTACTGGCTACGAGCCGTCTCTGGCGCCGCGTCGTCACGGAGACGATCGAGAACGAGTTCAAGGACCAGGGCATCGAGGTCGACCACCACCTCGTCGACTCGGCCGCGATGGTCATGGTGTCGAACCCCCGCAAGCTGAACGGCATCGTGCTGACCGAGAACATGTTTGGCGACATTCTCTCTGATGAGTCATCCGTCATTCCCGGCTCGCTCGGCCTGCTGCCGAGTGCGTCTCTGTCGGAGCTGCCTACCGGCGATGCACCCTGCAAGGGTCTCTATGAGCCTATCCACGGCTCGGCGCCGGACATTGCGGGCCGCGGCATCGCGAACCCCATCGGCACGATCCTCTCGGCGGCACTCCTGCTCCGCTGGTCGCTCGGCCTCGAGAAGGAGGCCGCGGCGATCGAGACGGCTGTTCGCAAGGCGCTCGACGCCGAGGAGGCGGGTGGCTTTGGCCTCCGCACCGGCGACCTGGGCGGCCAGGCCACGACATCGGCCGTGGGCGACAAGGTGCTCGAGGTGCTCGACACGCTGCTGTAGATAGCTCCTAGCGTCGGCCGAAAAAGATTAGCGTGGAGGTGGGCGACACACGTTTAGCGGGAACGACGATGCGTTCGGAGTCGCCAGGCGCGGACGCCACCCAAGGGGCTTCCAAGGCGAAGTGGTCTAGCGTGATAGACATGTCGGAGGAGGGACAGTCTCCCAGTCCATCTTCCTCGTCGCTGCCGAAGAAAGACGAGCAGTGCCAGGCGCTTAAGCGGCGCGGCATGTCGGACGACTCGGCGTACGATATTCGGCGCACTGACTCGTTCGCGAGTTTGCGCGCACTTGCCCAAATGATCGACGCGCGTTCCGGATACTATGAAGAGGTTCGCATGAGTGACGCGGACATGCGCATGCTCAAGAGCTCGGGTCTGCGGCACTTTTACGACGGGCAGAACGAGGTGCTTGATGGGTGGCGCGAGGTCGACGAGGTGCTCGAGAGTCAGTTTCCCACCGAGGTGATGCGTCGCTTTGCGCACCCCCACCCGCAGGTGTACGGCACGATCCACGGCTTCGAGTCCCACCACGGACTGAACATGCGCAAGGACTACCCTCACCGCCACCCCGAGGACTACGAAGATGGCTTTGTGACGGACGATGACGAGTTCGTGGACTCGCACCCGTTCTCTCAGCACTCGATGCGGCGCACGCGGCGCATTAGTGAGCGGGCGCTGACACACATGGCGGGCGTCATGTCCCGCGGCTCGCGTGCGGATCTCGCAGCGGAGAGTCTGCAGGACCTGACGTCGTCTGGCGTTATCAGCGAGTCGCTGCGGGACCGTCCGAGCCTGGCAGACCTCCTGGAGCATCCCGAAGGGGAAGAAGACTGCCCGGCGTCCGAGGGCCCCGGGTACCGCGGGCGCCAGGCCAGGCTGCACCAGAGCCGCTCGACGCTGCGCCACCTGCTCGCGTCGAACCCGGCGATGCAGTCGCCCCGGCGGGAGGCGTCGCCGGCCAAGCTGGACCCTGAGCCTATCAGCGAGCTCCCTGCGACGGGTGCTGTGGCTGCGCGGCCGGTGGGGGCTGTGTGGACCAAGGCGGACCACGAGCGGGACCAGCTCCTGCAAAACGTGCCGACGCACCAGCGGAAGCAAGACAGCGATGCGTTTGTGCAGCTGTATATCAATATGAACCTACTCGTGAACCTGCTGCTGGTCACGGGCAAGGTCGTGGCGGTGCTCTCGTCCAACTCGGTGTCGCTGCTAGCGAGTCTGGTCGACAGTGCGCTGGACCTCGTGTGCACGGTGGTGATCTTTATGACATCGCGGGCGTCAGCATACCGCAGCTGGCACACGTTTTACAAATACCCCGTCGGTAAGCGGCGACTCGAGCCGCTGGGTGTGTTGATTTTCAGTGTACTGATGGTCGTGTCGTTCGGGCAGGTGTTGCTCGAGTCGGTGAACCGCCTTTATGGAGAGCTCACCAAGTCGGAGTTGGTCAAAGACCCGTCACTGCCGATGATTGGCGTTGTGTTTATGCTGCTCACGATTGTGATCAAGACGGTCATGTGGCTCATGTGTCACAACCACAAGAACTCGAGTGTGCGTGCGATTGCGCAGGACTCGGAGAACGATGTCATGTTCAATATTGTCTCGCTCGTGTTCCCCGCCATTGGGCAGTACCTGGGGTGGCGCCTGCTCGATCCGATCGGTGGTGGGCTGCTATCGCTGTACATCATCTCCGAGTGGGTGTCGACGCTTGCGGACACGACGTCCAAGCTGACTGGCAAGGTTGCGAGTGCACAGGACGTGAGCCGGTGCCTGTACCTGGTATCGCGCTTCTCGCTCGTGCAGGCCATCTCGGGCTTTGAGATGTACCATGTGGGCGATACGATGGTCGCCGAGGTCGATGTCGTGCTGCCCTTGTCCTTCAAGCTGAAGGAAGCGCACGACCTCGGCGAGATTATCACCTACTGCATCGAGAGCCTCACAGGCATTGAGCGTGCCTACATCCATCTCGACTACAACCCGGCCGGCCAGTCCGGCCACATTGGCCAACGCGGATAGATTGTATATAAGTGGAGGAAGGCGCTTCGACCCGCATGCTTCGACTGCCACGCGTCGCAGGCCGCCACCTGGGCGTGCCGCGGGCCACAGCGCCGTTGCGCGCGCGGCCTATGCTGGCTGTGCGCCCGTACACGAGTGCGACGCCGCCGCCGCCGCCGCCGCCCGCGCGCGGTGGCGGCGTATCGGTCAAGGCGGGTTTCCTCTTTGCTGGGTACGTGGCCCCTCTGACACAGACTCTCGGCATTTGCCGTCGCTCTGACCGTGTATGGCGTGTGGGACTACTTTGCCGCGTTCCGCGTGTGGCCCAAGGAGCTGCGGGAGCCGCTGCGGGCGGGCCTCAAGGCACGCAACAAAGGCCAGTGGGAGTACAGTGCGACCAAGTTCCGCGAGGCCCTGCGCATCGCCCACACCCTCGACGATGCGAAGATCGGCAGCGACCGTCTGCTCAAGACAACAGGCATTGCTATTGCCCTCGCAAGCGTGCTTGAGGAGGACGAAAAGTGGCAGGATGCGGCCCTCGTGTACGTGGATGCCCTGGACGAGGTGCTGGAGCGCGGCGAGTCGCGCTCGCCGCCCGAGACGATGCGCGGCGTCGCCCTCGCACAAAAGGTGGGCGAGCTCGCGCAGCACGACGGCGTGCTGGTGCCGCCTTGCGCTGCTGCCGACCATGAGGCGTGCCAGACGAGTGAGCCCGCGGAAGGGTACCTCGCCTGGAGCGTCGAGGAGATGCTGCGTCTCGTGCGGGTACCGCGCAGTGAGGGCCCCGTTGTGCTCGCGGACCTGGCACTCCCTGCGTGGGTCTCGGCGCAGGACCTTGGCGCGAGTGTCGAGGCGCTCGGCGCGTTCTATGCGAGCCACCAGCAGGCTGATCTGGCCGTGCCGCTGTACCTGCAGGCGATTTCCACACTGCTGCCCCCCAAGACCGAGGGGCAGGCACCGCCGACCGTGGCAGACCGGTGCCGCGCGGCAATCCTCATGAACAACATCAGCCAGGCCCTCACGCAGAAGCGCACAGACACCGAGACGCTGCTCAAAGCGATGGCGTGGGCGACCAAGGGCCTCGACCTCGCAACGCTGACGTCGCACCGCGCCGGCTTCCTCGCTGCACTGCCGCCCGAGGAGCGTGCGCTGCTGCTGCAGATAAGCGGGCACGACCCACGCACTGTCGCGCCGGTAGCGCCGGTCATCGAGACGGCCACCGAAGCGCGCCTGGAGCAGGTGAAGCAGCAGTGTCTCGGCACGCAGTTTGTGTTGCTCTACAATCTCGGCATGTTCTACTCGATGAACGACGACAAAGACACGGCGCGCATCCTCTTCCTGCGTGCCATGCGCCAGGCAGAGTTTATGCAGCTGCGCGAGGCGCGCACGCAATGTGCGCGAGCACTCAAGCGTCTGGAGCGCGCGTAGCGTGGCGCACATCGTTCGCGCCGTGGCGCTCCCATACACGGCTCGGCCACCCGTAGAACGTACGCCCAGCAACTTGAGCCGTAGTGCGTTGCGCCGGCCGTGGCCGCTGCGTCATATCGAGGTGCACCGGCGCAGGCTCCGAGAGGCCAAGCTCGGCGCGCAGCTCGTCAATGGGCTGCTCCCAGCGGTGCTCCCATCGGATGGAGAGAAGCGGTGTGCGCACGCTGCGCCCAAGACGCACGGCCCACGCGGCGAGCGCCATAAGCGAGGCCATATCGAGGCCGTCGGCGTTGCGCGCGAGCCACGCGCGGGCGTCGTCATTCGCGATGCGCAGGCTCCCGCCGAGCGCCGAGAGTGCGGCGACAGGGAGGTGCATGTGCGCGGCCTCGAAGAACTTGACGACCGTCTCGCCAAGCGTGGATGTCGGCATGCCCAGGAGCACATGGTAAAAGTCGTGCGTTTCGCGGTACCGCTGGATGACATAGCGCGTCTCGAATGTCGGCATGTAGCGTGCCTCGCAGCGGCCGTCAGGACCGACGCGGTTCGCGCGCAGCCACTCGACCCACGCGCGTCCAAACGTACCAGGCGGCAGCTCGGCGAGCGCCGCGGTATCCACAGTTTGCGAGTTGAGCGAGGGGCGCGCGGTGAGCAGGCAGCGGCCCTCGTGCGTCGAGCGGATCTGCGCCACAAGGCGGTCAATGCGCGGATAGGACGACACCTGCGTGAGCACAGTGAGCAGGTCGCCGCGGCTGGGGCTCAGCAGCAGGCCCAGCGCACTGCCTGCGCCGAGCAGCGCGCGCTCCCACACCGCGGGGCGCAGGCCATAGTCAGGTCGCTCGTGCGCCTCGTGGGCATGGGCATGCTTTGACGCCTTGTTCGCGCTGGCCGCGCGCGTCGTGTGCAGTGCGCGGGCGCTCAGCGCCGACATGCCACGGCGCAGCGACATGGGCAGAGACAAGTCTCCACCCACGATGCCCAAGGCGTGCGAGTTGTGTGGCGCGGCGCGTGCCGTGCTCCGCCGCCCCAAGACGGGGCACCTCGTGTGCCGTGAGTGCTTCTTTACGGTGTTTGAGACCGAGGTGCACGAAACGATCCAGCGTGCACAGCTGTTTCAGCGGGGCGACCGCGTGGCGATTGGCGCGAGTGGCGGCAAAGACTCGACGGTGCTGGCCTACGTAATGAAGACGCTGAATGACCGCTACGACTATGGGCTGGAGCTGTACCTACTGAGCATTGACGAGGGCATCACTGGGTACCGTGACGACAGCCTCGAGACGGTAAAGCGCAACCAGGAGCAGTATGGGATTCCCCTCAAGGTGCTTGGGTACAAGGAGCTCTATGGCTGGTCGATGGACGATATTGTCGCGGCGGTCGGGCGCAAAAACAACTGTACGTTTTGCGGTGTGTTCCGCAGGCAGGCGCTCGACCGTGGCGCGGCGTCGCTCGGCGTCGACCACATCGTGACGGGGCACAATGCCGACGACATGGCGGAGACCGTGCTGATGAATGTTTTGCGCGGCGATATTGCGCGCCTCGAGCGGTGCACCGAGATTATCACGCGCGGTCCCGAGGGCGACGAAGATGCGGGCGGCTGTGGCGGCGGCCAGAGCGAGTTTGGCGGCAGTGGCATCAAGCGCAGCAAGCCGTTCAAGTACGCGTACGAGAAGGAAATTGTGATGTATGCGTACTTTAAGCAGCTCGACTACTTCAGCACCGAGTGCATCTACTCGCCGAATGCATACCGCGGCTACGCGCGCGCGTTCCTCAAGGACCTCGAGAGCCTCCGGCCGTCGAGCATTATCGACATTATCCACAGCGGCGAGAATTTGCACGTGGACAACCAGGTGAAGCGGGCAGTGCAGCGGACGTGTGTGCGCTGTGGCTACATCTCGTCGAACGAGCTGTGCAAGGCGTGCGTGCTGCTCGAGGGCCTGAACCGCGGCAATCCGGCGATTGGGATTCGCTCCGACAAGTCGCGTGCCGTGCGCGAGGCGCGGCAGGACGACGAAATCGGGCACACGATCCCGCGTTGGGAGGGGTTGCGGCGCAGTGCGCAAGCCTCAACGGCGTGGTAACTATGGTGATGTACATTAGCGCTTGAAGATCGTAACGCAGTCCTCGTCTTCCAAAACGTGGTCGCCGCCCACGCGCTGGCCACGAGGGTGCTTCGCCGAGGTGCCCCACACCACCGCACACTTGAACTGCTTGAAGATCTCGCGGTGGATTGCATTGCAAAAGTCCTCGACGGTGCACTTGCCGCGGCGCAGCACAACGGGCGACGAGTAGTCGGGCGGGCTCTTGCGCGGCTTGGTATATACGCGCACAAGATCGAGCTCGTCCCACATCTTGTCAACGAGCTCGTCAACGTTTAGCCACATGCGCGACGAAATGGGCACCGAGTTGGGGATCTTGTACAGCAGGTCGAGCTCCTCGATCGAGATCGAGTCAATTTTGTTCAGCACATAGATGCACGGGATATAAATGCGGTTGCCTTCGATCACGTCGATCAGCTCTTCCACGGACACGTCCTCGCGGAACGCAATGTCCGCATTCGAGATACGGTACTCGGACATGACGGCCTTGATCTCGTCGTGGTCCAGCTTCGTCAGCGGCACTGTGTTGGTGATGGCCAGGCCACCCTTGTCCTTCTTCTTCACGATCACATTCGGCGGCTTCTTGTTCAGCCGGATGCCAAAGCCTTCCAACTCCGACTCCAGGATCTGCTTATCGCGCAGCGGCTTGCCCACATCGAGCACGATAAAGATCAGATTGCAGGTGCGCGCCACCGCAATCACCTGGCGACCACGACCCTTGCCGTCCTTCGCACCCTCGATAATACCCGGCAGATCGAGAATCTGGATCTTGGCGCCACGCACGGTCATCGTGCCTGGCACCGTCGTCAGTGTGGTGAACTCGTACGCCGCCGCCTCCGACGTCGTGCCGGTGAGGCCTGACATGAGCGTCGACTTTCCGACGGACGGGAAGCCGACGAAGCCCACACTCGCGATACCCGTGCGTGCCACATCGAAGCCAACACCGCCGCCACCGCCGCCGCCGCCACTCGGCGTAATCAGCTCACGCTTCAGCTTGGCGAGCTTCGCACGCAGCTGGCCCAGATGGTAGGCCGTGGCCTTATTTTTTTGGGTCCCTGCGGTCAGATAGCGCATACATACGGGCCATCTCATCTTCGATTTCTTTGATCCGCTGGACCGTCGACTGTGCTGTCAGCAAACATAGCGCTGCGTACCATCTTGGCGAGACGACAGTAAAAACCGTGCACGAAGAGAAAGACGACATCTTTCCTCGGCCGAAGAGGACTACCACGCGGCAAGCATCCCCTCTTCCGAATGGCCCTCCGAGTCCGTCCTGGACCGTATGGGGTGCGGCCCGCTGCGCCGCTCTCGATGCTCAAACTCGTCATGATGCTGCTCACATATGGACTGCACATGCTTGTAGCCACAGTGCGTGGCTCTCCAGTGGATCCGTGGACCACTTTGATGCGCTCGGTGCCCGAAGACCGCGGCACGGACCACGGGTCGGTGCCGATCGACCACGCCGACCCATTCAAGAAGACGTTTGATATCGTCATGATTGTGTGCCTCGTACTCTTGGGAGGTATCTTTGCCGGTCTCACGCTCGGCCTTATGGGTCTCGATATGATTAACCTGCAGGTCCTCATGACGTCCGGCTCCGACCAGGAGCGCAGGGATGCCACCAAGGTCATGCGCCTCTTGGAGCGCGGCCGCCACTGGGTCCTGGTCGTGCTGCTCCTGGGCAACGTCATCGTCAATGAGACGCTGCCGATCTTCCTCTCAGAGTTCGGCTCAGGCCTCTCCGCGGTGATGATCTCGACCATCTTGATCGTCATCTTTGGTGAGGTTGTGCCACAGTCGATCTGTGCGCGGCACGGTCTCAAGATCGGTGCCATGTGTGCGCCCCTGGTGCATGCTGTTATGATTCTCCTCGCGCCCGTCGCGTGGCCCACCGCCAAGCTGCTGGACTATTGCCTGGGCGAAGAGCACGGCACGACCTACCGCAAGGCCGAGCTCAAAACATTCGTGTCGCTACACCAGCAGATTGGCACGGAGAATCTCAACGACGACGAGGTGACGATCATTCGTGCGGTCCTGGACCTGAACGAGAAGACACTCACCGATGTCATGACACCCATCGAGGACGTGTACACACTCCCTCTGGACTTTGTCCTGGATGATGATGGCGTCTTGGAGCTGGTCAAGTCGGGATACTCGCGCGTGCCGATTCACGAACCCAAGCGGCCCGATGCAATCCTTGGCATGCTGCTCGTCAAGCAGCTGATCCAGTACGACCCCGAGGATGCCTGGCCCGTGTCGCGCTTCAACTTGATGCCGCTCCCGGAAGCTTCGCCAGATTTAAATCTGCTCGATGCGATCAACTACATGCAGTTCGGCCGCTCACACATGATCCTCGTGTCGAAGCACCCCGGTGAGCCCTCCGGCGCCATGGGTGTTGTCACGTTGGAAGACATTATTGAGGAGATGATTGGCGAAGAGATCGTCGATGAAACTGACGTCTTTGTTGACGTGCACAACAAGATCAAGGTCGTGCGGCAACGCACACAGCAAGACAAGCAGGAGCAGTGGCAACCGTTGATTCGTGGCATCATCGAGCGCCGCCGTAAGTTTGGTGGTCCTAGCCAGGCGCCGCTCCATCGCAGCTTTGGCACAATGAAGGATGCACAGGGTAGTGGCTATCCGCGCCCGCAAAAGTACGGCATTATTCCTGTGACCAAGGCCCGTGACAAGGTGTGGACCAAGAAACCCGGCAGCTATCGCGACTTTGACTCGCAGAGCGAAACCTCGCCATACTGGAATGGCAAGAAGCCTACGACGCCGAGCTCCATGGCATCATCCACTGGCTTTACTGACTACGGCGAAAGCCTCCCGCCTTGCTCGCTTCATTTGTCCGAGTCGGAGCGTCGCTGCGAGGCCAGTGGTCCTTACATTGTGGAGATGGGCGGCAGTCAACCGCGTGTGCTCACCGTGGCTGATGTGAATGAGGAGACAGCCCGCGACCTGCTCGTGCGCTCCGCCACAAACAATGCAGCTCCAAACCAGGAGTCAGAACCATCCAAACCCCAGAACGAATCGTAACGTTATCCTCCATGCAGCGTGCTTATGAAGACGACCCGGTCGCCGGGCTGAAGTACGTAGTCCATTTCTCCTTCTAGTTCCCAATCGCTGTCATTGATCAGGACGAGAATCCCCGGGCGAACATGGTCGCCCTCGACGAAGAGCTCTTCCCGCTCCTGGATCATATGCTCGCGAATGTAGCCCACCAGCGCGCGCACATCGGGCGGCGATGGCCCGCTCGATGGCACATTTACACGATGCACCTTCTCATGTGGGGGCGCCAGGAGCAGCTCTGTGCCTCCGCTAGCCGTGTCAATCCAGTCTTGCGTACCCAAATTCCACAGTCACAGGCACACTAGGCACGACCATAGCACCAGTTGATAGGCTGGACCTCACCGTGTCCGGTTTCTGCGAGAAATTACGCCAAAACGGCCATGCAGCGTCGAGAATTTAATCAGCCAATCGTGTCCGCTTAGATTTCTACATAGCGTGACTAGCCAATTAGAATGATAATCTGCACGATTATTGTGTTAGATTCCGTGCCTACGGATAATCAACCCATCACAATTTGGCCGTCGTACATCTACAACTTGACAGATGAATTTGGCGGCCCCGCAATTTTCTTCATCTCCCACCTTCGTGTTGTTGCTTGAAGGTCGCCTGTAGGTGGTGCATTCTTTCCATCTGGTATGTTCTGTGGCGCTCTGACGTTGTAGTGTGTGACTTCATTGTGTGCGTAATGAAACAGGCAGCTTTCCTGTTTCTCCTAAGCGTTGCGAGTGCCGTGCCGGCCATGGCGCAGGACGGGCCACAGGATACGTCCTCGCAGGCCGTCATTTCATCCATTGTTTTGGCCCTCATTCTTTCGGCTATTTTCCTCACGGCATTCTTGATCCTACGCCCTCGTCTGCCGGCTGTGTATCAGCCCAAGACGTACCGTGCCAAGCCGGCTTGGCGCAATACCGAGCCGCTCCCGAGCAGCATCTTGGGCTGGATTTCTCCCTACCTGCGTAACCCCGACAAGGAGGTTCTGCGTATCAATGGTCTTGATGCCTACTCCTTTATCCTCTTCATGCAGCTGATGATCCGCATCTTTGTTCCTATCTGGCTGCTGTCGTGGGTCGTGCTGATGCCGCTCTATGCTGCTAACATTGACCACGGTGATGGCCTCAATATGTTTAACTTTGGAAGCGTCATTGGTGCCAAGTCGAAGACGCAACAGCTCCGCAGCTCTGGTGTGCTGATTCTGCACTATATCCTGGTGGCCTGGGTCGTGTACAACATCCATGTTATCATGACGAAATTCATGGAGCTGCGGAAGGAGTTCTTGACTTCGCCTGAGCACCGTAACACAAACCAGGCCAAGACATTCTTAGTGACTGGCGTGCCGAACGAGATGCTTAGTGAGACCCGTATGAAGGAAGTGTACGCTGACGTTCCGGATGGTGTTAAGAAGGTGTGGATTAACCGCAACCTCAAAGAACTCCCCAAGATGATTGAGGAACGTGACAAGAATGTGAATAAGCTGGAGGGTGCTGTCTCGAAACTGATCAAGACTGCTGCGAAGAACGTGAAGAAAGGCAAGGTGGAGCCTATGGCTCTCTCCGATGCGCAGGAGCCGTCCCTGGAAGTGGCGGAGCACTACGTACCTGCGAACAAGCGCCCAACTCATCGTCTTGGAAAGATTCCTTGCATCGGCGAGAAGGTGGACACGATCAGTCACTGTCGTGAGGAAATTACGCGCCTGAACAATGAGATTGCTCAGAAGCGCGAGGTGGTTCTGGATGACTACGTGAACTATCCGCCGGAGAGCAGCGCCTTTGTTCTTTGCAACTCGATGCTCGGTGCCTACACGGGCTCGAACGGCAAGGTCCACCCGGAGCCTCATAAGCTTGCCAAGCGCTACCGCGAGGTGCACCCGGGTGACATTGTGTGGACGAACATGAACCGGAACCCGTATGAGCGCAAGATTCGTACCATCGGCTTCTGGGCGCTTACCATTGCCACCATTATTTTCTGGGTGATTCCCATTGCGCTTGTCTCCTTGTTCTCCAGTGTGGACTACCTCCAGCAGAACGTCCCTTTCCTGGGCTGGATCAGCGCTCTTCAGGAGCCCTCGGGTATTCCGATTGGTGTGATCAAGGCCGTTCTTCCGACCGCGGCTCTGGCTATTCTGAACTCTCTGCTGCCGCCTTGGCTACGCTGGCATGCGAAGCAGAGCGGTGTCCCTACTCGTACTGGTATTGAACTGAGCTTGATGGACCGTTTCTTCCCCTTCCAAGTAATCCAGAACTTTATTTTCCTGACGATCCTTGGTGGTATCCAGCAGCAGGAGGACCGGTTCCAGAAGGCGATTGAAGATCCGCCTCAGTTTGTGGCTACAATTGCTATGGCTATCCCTACTCAGTCAAACTTCTTCATGCAGTATGTCTTCCTGATTGGTCTTTCGGGTGCATCTGCAATGTTCCTTCAGCTGGTGCCTCTGATTGTGTACTATGTGAAAATTAAGTTCCTGTCGTCGACGCCTCGTAAGCTGTGGCATCTCCGCAATGATATGGGTGTGCCTCCATTTGGCCAGTTGTTCCCTGTGACGCTTCTTATTACTGTTCTTGGCTTTGGCTACATGATCCTGGCGCCTGTCATGAACGGATTTGCCTCGGTGACCTTCTTTACCCTCTACCTGGCCTACCGCTACCTCTTCCTGTATGTCTTTGACTGCAAGCCGGTAAATGAGACGGCCGGTCTTTTCTTCAAGAAGGCCATCAACCAGACTTTTGTGGGTCTCTACGTTAGTCTGTTTGTGGCTGCTTTGATGTACTTGTTTAACTCGGGCGCGAACAAGAACTTTATCGCCATGGGTGTACTCACCCTTGTTCTGCTTGTCCTTGTTATTGCGTACCAGGTGTACCTCGGTTTTCTTTGGAACAAGAGCATGAAGGAGATCCCTTCGATTCTCTCTCAACAGGCGCCCATGCAGCAGGCTGTGACCGACGCTCCGAACGCGCCCCCCGCCCTGCCTGAGAAGGATGCTTACTATGCGAATGCCCAGCAGGGTGCTTTGGTTCAACAGCAGAGTGCACCGGCTCATGTGCTTCAGGTCGAAGACGTGCAGGCAAGCAAGGAGAAGGACCAAGCAGAAGAGATTAAGGTCATGAACGCTTTCTACCACCCTAGCCGCACTTCAACGCAGCAAACTATGTGGTACCCCAATGACAACTTTGGCATTGGTCGTTCACAGGCGCTTGCGGACCAGAAGGCCGGCTATGAGTCCACTACCGAGCATGCGTTCCTCAACGAGAAGTACAAGATCGAGGAGGACGCTGTCTCCCCTCCGGGTGAGGATCTTTAATACGTTGGACGGACTTGTTGCAAGAATGGGATCTCATAGTATCATTTAATTTCCCTGTCTATAGCTACAATTACTTCATCTATCATCTGTGGAGGTATTCTGCAAGGTGGGAACGCGTGCAGAGATTCTGCCAAATTCTGTCTTAGCCATGAAAGAGGACGTCGTAGCCGGTCTGTCCCAGCGGATATGTGACCACATGAACAGTGATCATGCAGATGCTGTGGCACATTTGTGTATGTTCCATGCTCGGTTGCCTTGCTTGCCTTCTTGGTCGTCGATGGAATCCATTACTGCTACGGATATGCGCCTCCAATACAAAAGCCCCGGCGATGAAAACGGCACCTCGAGCGCAAAGTTATGCAACATTTATATCTCGTTTGACCCACCCCTTGAGTCATCGATGGATGCAAGGAAGCGCCTGGTTGCTATGAGCAGAGAAAGTGAAGAGCGGAATCGAGAGCTTTACAAGCAGGTATGTAAAAGGATCTAACAGAAGCATCTTGCAGAGCTAAATTTGCAAGTCATCCTTGAAAAGATGGATCGTTTCTTGACGAGTAGGTTACGGGAAACTGACATACAGGTCCTATAACAATCGCAATGCTGGTGTTGCTGTTGACAATGTCTGAGAGAGTGACAGGTATAGCCATCGAGCTAAATTTTGAAAAGGGACTTGCTATGTTCTACATGGCTTTTAAGATTATTGCAGGAACTTGCCTTGTTTTCTGCATGTGTCACTTGCTCCAGCATCTGAATAGCGCTTGGACCAACGCAGCACCTGTGCCTGCCGACGCGGCTCTGTGGCCCTTTTGGCTCTGGACAACGCTGGCCAAGCGTTCCCGCCCGGAACTAACGTCTGAAACATGGAAGAATCAAACGGTTCTAATTACAGGTGGTTCCAAGGGTCTAGGAGCTACTGTGGCCAGGCTTTTGGTGGACCGAGGAGCCAAAGTTATTTCGTTGGACAAATCCAAACCAAGCTTCAAGCATGCGAACATATCAGCATACAATTGTGATGTGTCTAAACAACATGAAGTTGTAAGCGTAGCACGAAGCATCATGTCTACACATGGTCCTCCCACTATTGTAATCAATAATGCCGGTACGAGAAATGGGCTTCCGTTGCTCACGCTACCAAATCATGCCCTGACAAGGTATGTATAAGTACACTCATGTTTTTGTACCATCGAGACAAATACTTTGGCCCAATTTTGGATCTTGAAAGAGTTCTTACCTCATATGGTGGCGAGAAAAGAAGGACACGTTGTTACCATTTCGTCGTTGCTGGGATATACCGGCGTCGCACAAATGAGTACGTTAGCTAAACTCATCTTCAGCGGACTATGTTGCATCGAAGCATGCTTTGGTAGGGCTGCACGAGTCACTACGTTTTGAGCTGGATACCATTTACAAGACACCCTATGTGCGCACAACGCTTGTCACACCGGGACAAATGGATGAGACCAGCATGTTTTCAGGAATTCAATACAATCGCTTTGCTCGTTTTTTCGCTCCTTGTGTGCAGGTTGAAAGTGTAGCCGAGGCCATTGTGGATGCATTGGAGAAGCAAGAAAGCCGAACCATTGTAAAACCATGGTATGTGGCTGCAGCACCTCTTTTGCGAATATTACCATCAATTGTCCATGACGGCATTCAATGGGTACGTGAAGAGCGACTGATGAACAGGCACTGGGCGCGAATCATGCCATGTCCTCGCTAGCACCTGATCTAAGAGAAATGACGTCACCAACAGTATCTTGAGTTGAAATGGCTAAAAAAACTTAAGGCTAAATCATGATTAGCGGGGATCTTGCGTATAGCGCAAATAAGGGCGAACTTTGGTATAGCCAGGAAATTGCTTGCGCGCTTGTTCATCAGTCACACTAGGATGGATAATGACATTCTGACCTGGCTCCCAGTTAGCAGGTGTAGTAACAGACTGCTGGTCAACAAGTTGAAGGGAATCAATGACACGCAAGATTTCGTTAAAATTGCGACCTGTTGACGCAGGATAAGATAGCTTGAGCCTTATAACTTTATTGGGATCGATCACAAATACGTCGCGAACAGTCAAGGGATTGCCCAATGCGTCCACGTTTGAGGGGTCCAGTGCATCTAGCATGCCATACTGTGTGGCAATTTTGCGTTCGGGGTCAGCTAGAATCGGGAATGTGACTTCGTGTCTTGCAATTGCTTGGATATCCTCAATCCATAAATGATGCGAGTCCACGTCATTGATTGACAACCCAATAACTTTCACCCCGCGTTTCTTGAACTCATTGGCGCAGCAGGCAAGTTCGCAAAATTCGGTGGTACATACAGGTGTAAAGTCGTCTGGGTGAGAAAACAGAATGGTCCATGAACCATTCATCCAACGGTGGAATTGAATTATTCCATCGGTCGACTGCGCTTCGAAATCCGGTGCCACCGAACCAAGCCGTAGTGCTGTCATTCTGGATCATTCGCTAATTTGGTCCATGCACGGGAAGACCCTGAAAAAAACAACCAATCATATGTGTCAATGGAACAATTGCGGAGTTTCCTGACTGCTAGCACGTGTCTAATCTGGCATGACGGGAATCCTTATAAGAGGCCAACCGACAACCCCCCACCGTACCGATCTATACCAACTATGTCGAACAACCTCGAAAGCCAGGCTCACGAGTTCGCCTCTGACATGTCGAAGAAGGTCGGCAACGCCGCCTCGGAGGCCCAGGGCCATGTGGAGAATGCTGCTGAGCAGAGCCATGGTGCCGTCAGCGACGCTGCCAAGAAGGCCGAGAACGCCGTGCCTGAGGCAAAGGAGGGTGGCCACAGCCTTGTTGAGCAGGGCCAGGAGTACCTCAGCCAGGCCTCGAAGTACGTGCAGGAGCAGTCCCAGAAGCTGTTCAACAGCGAGAGCTCGGCTGCCTCTGCCACCGACAGCAACTCGACCTTTAATCAGATTAGCGAGCAGGCCCAGAAGTACGCTTCGGATGCTATGAACTCGGTGAGCAAGGCCTTCGGCACTGCCAGCGACAAGGCATCCGAAGGTGCGGACAAGGTTGCTGGCAACGAGTCGTACCTTGACAGCGCTCGCCAGACCGCCAGCGACGCTCTTGGCAAGGCCCAGGACTACGTCAAGAAGTAAATGTTTGCAATTCTTCTATAGTCATAATAATACCAAACTAATTAGATTGCTGTGAGAGAAGTATGTAGAGAGAGCCGGCCACTATGTGCTGTGGGTGTTGCGCAATTGTGGAGAAACTTTTTGTCCCGTCACAACGACATTTCGCATGGGCCATGGATGAAGACCTCGTTGAAGATGTGCTTTCTGCTTATGCTGGGAACATATTGAGTCCTGATGATAGTATAACATCGTCATTAAAAAAGGAAGGACCAACCAATGTGCCACAATATTTAGACGAGAGTTCTCGCCCGTTGATACCCGCTCCCTGGCGACGGCCAGTGATTGTTGATAATGACAGTATCAGTGAGACGTCTTCAATGATTCGGTTAGAAGAAGAAGATCGACAAGCGAGAGAAGAATGGGATGAAGGAGTGAGACAACTGCAGACCGCCTTCCAGATTGTTATTATACCACTGGTGGGGAAATGGTTCGGGCGCCGCTGGAGCTATTGGTGTATGTGTATGGTAGTCTAACAATGCTGCAGTATTCTCAAGATGGTTCCAAAACTTTTCGTAATTTAGAACAAGATTAAATTGCTATACCCGTTGTTGCTAACATGATGAGCACCTCCCTGACGTGCTTTAAAGAAACACAAGCCGTTCAATGTCGTCTACAGGGACAATTTGAAAATTCCTCTAATTGTAGCTTCTATGGTGGATATACTATACTGTTCAAATTGAGGCACAGCATTGGGGACATTCGGCTCTCTGTGCCTAGTCGTTTAGCAGTATGTGACGTGGAACGTGGAGGATGTTCCGAACAAACAGAAATTTTCTTGGTTGACATCTTGGCACGATGAATTGGGAGGAGCTGCCTCGAATAGTGATTGTTGATCACTATGATTCATATACAAGAAATCTACTACCGTTAATTTCATCGTGTTTTGAACCCCCTCCGAGTCCAGAGCTCTTGAACAATAGAGTTACTGTGATTCCACATACACATAAAGCGCTCGAAGCGAATGAGTTTCATACTAATTTCTTACCATACGTGGATGCATTGATTCTGTCACCTGGGCCCGGATCTGCAGAATCTTCATCTGACTTTGGGACATCTATGACGCTTCTGCAGCATCCAGCACTACGTGACTTTCCCATTCTGGGCATCTGTCTTGGTCATCAGGGCATTGCTAAAGCAGCTGGTGCAACGATTGATCAGCTGTCAGAACCTTTTCATGGGAGAAAAAGAAAACTATTCATGGAGCGCAGTGAACGAACAGACGGACTGCGGAGCATTATGAATGGGGTTGAGGATGGCACAGAAACTATTTGCTATAACAGTCTCATCGTAAATGAAGAATCTTTGCCCGAATATATCTCTGTTACTGCAAGATCCTTTTTGGATCGTGGTAGCAATGATACCATCGTTCAAGCAATCGAGCACAAACAACATCCCCATTTTGGTGTGCAGTTTCACCCAGAAAGCATAGAATCATGTGCAGGGAATGTGATTCTTCGCAACTTTTTTTACAATGTGGCCACGGTTTGGAGCAAAAAAGAGCCGGCCAGGGTCAGGGCATGGACTGATACGGCAACGTGTCTTCCAGCTCAAATTCACAGTCTAGGTATTTCGTGTGTTGCTCAGGGAAGCACACTACCACCTTACGAAACAAAATGGCGTCTCCAGCAAAAAAGTTGGCCTGCCACCCAAAGTTTGAAGGAAGTGTTGACAACTCAGGCCCCTGCTTTAATGAAGAGGCTTTTCAGGCGTGATGAAGTCGGGGGCATTTGGCTAGACAGTGCGAGTCCACTTGATCCCCAAAGTAAAGTGTCGATGATGAGCCACTCGGACTTTGTCTTGACGTACGATATGAATGGCTGTTTGCAGTTGGCCCTCAATGGCACCACTAGTCTACGACGCGTAGAAATGGGAACTCATGAACAACTCTGGGATTGGCTTGATGAAGTGCAACGGACAATTCAGTCGCAAATGAAAGACCTGACGCCCAACAAGAGCACAGCATTTAGAACCGGTTTCGTCGGAATATGGAGCTATGAAATGAAGGACGAGTCCTTGGGTCTAAAGAATTTGTCCGCGTCAAATTACGAAGATTGTTCGAACACTTTGGTGAATCGTATGGAACTTCCTGCAGCTCAGTGGGCGTTTTGCAGTAAAGTACTCTGCTTGGATCACTCTTCGATGACATGGACCGCATATGCCTTGGTGAATGTTGAGGGTTGTGCAGCAGGACCACTCGCCCAGTTGGAACAGCTAGGTGCGCGAATTGGCATCCAAGCGTGTGACGCAGAAAATTGGTTCAAGGAAATTGAAACTACAATGCTAGAAATTAGCTATTTGTCAGAATCGCTGATTCAAGGACCCATTCTCTCTGTTGATGCCTTAGATGATGGGACAGCATACATAAAAAAGGTCGAAGAAGCTCGAAAGCTCATTGGCTTGGGCGAAAGCTACGAACTTTGTTTAACTACTCAATTTGAAGGACATGTTCCAGGACTTGATGGCTATGATGATTACTTCTCAATGTACTGTACATTACGGAGAAAAAATCCTGCACCATTTGGAGCATACTTGGAACTGTTACCCTTGTATGGAAACCCTCAGGCGATCCTATCTACAAGCCCCGAGCGTTTCCTGACAGTAACTGATGAAGGGCGTGTGGAAATGCGCCCCATCAAAGGCACCAAGGTACGCCCCGGCTGGGGCTCTGGTGAAGAAGACTGGTTTAGCAAGGCCTCTGATCCTGAAATGAAAGCATTCATGGAGCAAGAGGATAATCGACGCAAAATGCAACTTCACAAGGACCCAAAGGAACGAGCAGAGAATTTGATGATTGCAGATCTGATCCGTGCCGACTTACAGTCTGTTTGCTATCCTGGTTCAGTCGCTGTCCCGCGATTGATTGCTCTCGAAACATATGAGACAGTGCATCAACTTGTGACGTCCGTTGTTGGCACTTTGCGTCCAGGTATTGGGTGTGTGGAAGCTACAAAGCGATGTTTTCCACCTGGAAGTATGACAGGTGCGCCGAAGCGCCGAAGTGTTGAGCTCATCGAAACACTCGAGCGTCCTCCTTATCTGCCAGGGCTGAGTAGTCGGCGCCGGGCAATGTATTCGGGGGCATTGGGATTCATTGGAGTGGATGGTGCATCCAATCTCTCTGTTATTATTCGCACAGTTACGGTGCAAGCTAACAAAGTAACAGTAGGTGCTGGCGGTGCTATCACATTTTTGTCAAGCCCTGAGGGCGAGTGGGATGAAGTGCTCACCAAGCTAGGATCGGTAGCTACATTGGCCACATAGATCACATCTCACCGCATTCTATCATCAATGAACCAAAACATACCAGAAATGGTAACATCAAGGCGAGGGCGATCATTTGCACCAGTGGGGACGTTTTCAATCTTCCTTACTGTGAGCATTCCTTCGATCACTTTGCCGAAGACAACATGCTTCCCGTCCAGAAACCCAGCTGGTTGTGTGGTTATGAAAAACTAGGTTAGTTAATGAGACCATACCTGAGAACCATTACTGTTGGGACCTGCATTGGCCTGCGTTAGTGAAAATCACACACCATACTGAGCAAGCCTGGCGTGTCATGCTTTAACGTGAAGTTTTCATCGGCAAACTTGTCACCATAGATACTGAAGCTTCCAGTACCATCGCCGTTCAAAAAGTCACCGCCTTGGCACATAAAATTTTTGATCACACGATGAAACAAAGCCCTTTTGTATCCCATAGGCCGGTGATTTACACTGATATGAGCTTAGACGAATACAAACCGATGTTCACCCGTGCACAGTTGCCGAAAGTTTTCTGCTGTTCTTTTGTGAGGAATCTTAATACATACTTGGGTACAATATCAGAAAAGAGCTCAATTTTGATGCGACCAGCAGGACTGTCTCCGACGGTGATGTCGAAAAAGACCACAGGACGTCCAATGGCTCCTGCGCCCGCGACAGTCATGACACTGCAGTGAACGTGGGGGAAAGGATCAAAATTGGGCTGATTTATCCTCCACATAATCCGAAACTACTCTCCTAACGATGAGTACATGGTTCAGACAAGTTCGTCATTTGGTTGGGATCCGGTGCATTGTAACCAGACGTTACCTGCAGGCCCCTTCGAAGGCGTTTCTATCTGCTAGTAGCCCGAATATGCGCCAACGGGCGCCTCTTCCATCGTAAGTGTCTTATGCATCTCACTTGCTAGCGATGCCGATAAGTACGACCCTCTTGTGAACATTTTGGAGGACGATACTATTCCGATTAGGATCAATAAAGTATCTTCTTTGGGTGTTCAACTCGCTGATGGTCAAGAATTTCCACCTACTTGTATCTTTCTGGATGGTCGTGCGTTCGTGTGGACTCCGCCGGCCATTGATAAGATGAAGGCAATGCCTAATGGTCACGGATGGGAAGCATGGTCGAACGATATTTGGAGCCTATTTGAGATTACTACACCTCGGCCAGGTATGTCCGTGTTTGTCTTATTCCATTAGAGATACTGATTCTGGGCACTGGCGACGTTGTTTTGCCAGTGCCAGCTCGAATTAAGTCTTACTTAAACTCTCTTGGCATCCAACTGGACGTTCAAAACACTGTATGTCTGCTATACTTATTTACAGCGTAACGCATGCTCGACGTTCAATCTTCTATCTGAAGAGGGACGCAAGGTGGCTCTAGCGTTATTGCCGCAATCCAAGTAAATGTTGTCTTTATACTACAAGTTGGAACACTTTCACATCATAGTAGCTGATCAGATAATGGGAAAATGTTGCTCCCAAGAAACCGATACCGGTATAGATAAGTAGCCGGGGAACATCTTGAGTCAGTAGAAAGCACATACCGATGCAGAACCTATCCTCAGTTGTGCAATGAAGCGTGCACACATGCTCGGTCACGGTCTTGCCGCCATGTTGAGGCTGTTCTTTCTGACCCTTTTGTTGCATGCTTGGTCGTGTGGCACCAGAGTCTGAAACTTTACCCACCTGTTGATTAAGCAAGCCTTTGCATATTCTGTATGCCTTCGGGATACCTCTCTTTAAGAGAGGAGTCGCTAAAGCTTTCCAAGCAACCAGAGGCACAATGGCTACTGTTACCATCTCCAACGTACCAAAAATCATCGACGCCACGACTTTCCCTCGATTACTTTGAAGAGCAGTGTTGTTCCATAAGGTTGCAATTCCCCAAGTCAGTTTGGATGGAAGGGTCTTTGTGATTCCCCGCAGCACCATATCGAGTCTGTCCATATCCTCATAAAAGTAGTTATTTGTTCGCCAATTTCCCATAGCAACGCCAACAAATGCACCCATGAAGCTTACGACTAGCACGTTAGGTCAGAATACATACCGTCATCATAACATGGACATGGCTCCAAAGGGATAGGCTGAATTGCCAAGCAAAGGCAACCTAGTGCAAAGATGGATGATGGGACTGGTATATCAGCTGCTACACAGGACATACCAAAGAAACTTCGCCATTGAAGCATTTTGTCAAGGTAATTGTCAAAAAACAATGCTTCAAACGCAGAAAGCACTCCTAAGAATGCCCCTACAACACAATCTAGAAGTCAGTTACATTAAACGCACCGATTACACTGTGCATTCCAAGATATAAACGACCGTAGATGACAGTGCATGCATAAAACAAGAGAAGGAGCTCGGACACTGGCTGAGAGGTCAATGAGAGAGCCCATCCATGCGGCTCCATCAATTTGAAGTCAATAAGGAACGATATCGTCTTTCGGATCTGAATCAAAAAGTAATAGAGAGCGATCGACATTCCCACTGCATTGGCGGAATGAGTTGATGGAAAGCCATATTCTAAATGGTATGATCCAATGACTAGTCGACGCACTGGGGGCGACAATGGTCTCTCAATACAGAAGTAGTCCTATTCTGTTAGCATAAGCGAAAACTCACTTTCACCATCGCGGTGAAATATACGCCAGAGCCCAGCGTAAGAATTAAGCTGATGTGTTAGACTGGCATCCAGCTTACATGCGCCCAAACTTTTGATCCAACAATAAATAGATAGGCGGCAAAAATAACAAGAAAAACGTGTGAGAGCCAAGGATTGATGAGAATAGAAAGTAGCGGTCCAAAAAAGGATGATAAACACGCGCCTTGCGGTGTTACAAAATCATCACGGATATACCAACATACCTGGTGGCGGGCCAAACTGTCAGAAGACTCTCGGACATGTCTCTGAATTGTACTTCTGAGCGACCAAAGAGATCCATGATATCTATGACGACCATCATACCCAACCCGGGATACTGGAGTCATGGTTGTCCGCGACCAACATATGTTAGTCAGCCTAATACAAACCTAACATTCGCGAAAAAACAAAAAGAACAAATGATTAAAGATTTATATTAAATCAAAACTACTAAAAAGACGGAATTAAAGCTTTATGCAATTACAAAAAATATTATTTAATATTTCATGTTCAGTAAAAATATAAAACCGAAATTTGTTATTAACTACTTAAAAGTCAACTACTAATCATTTCTACATTATATTATTTTTCAGGTTGCTATAATGTATGAGTAGCATCTATTTTTTCTATAAATTTCCATTTATAATGCAAAGGCAAGTTTGTTGAACTATTTATAAATATCTATAAATATTAATTTACTTTAAGGAAAGCATAAAAATAAAAATATTTATTATTTTTCGAGAAAACTCTTATTATTTCAAACTTTTTGTATTGTCTCTGATCCTGGTGTTTAATTTGTTTGTTTGTTATCTTTTGGTTTGTTTTATATTCAAATTCTTGCTATTTTCTCGACCTTCTCCTTACTCTTTCATTGTCATGAATCAAAAGTAGGTTGCTCGTTTGTGCTAATGGGGCAGGCTTTCATCACTCTCGGAGGCTCAAGTCCACGAGCTCAACCAATTGGCTATTGAAGAGTCTTTCAATGGGCGAGATGATGCTCCAGGCGCTCTGGTTAGCGATCTGAGGTCATTGAATGTATTGTTGGAAACATACCAGGACAATCCTAACTTCTTTGGAAAGACTCTGTGGCTTAATTTCAAGTCTCAGTATGATGGAATGTATCAGTTAAAGGGTGATGGTAATTGCTTTTATCGAGCATTCGGATTCGCTTACGTCCGGTCATTGTCACTCTCTCAAGATCGAGCTTCACAACTTCGTACTTCACAGCTATTAGAATCAACTCTTACGCTTCTTGCCAGCAACGGGATGGACGAAGACATTATTAAGGACTTCTTTGAACCTTTTCAAAACCTGGTCCATCGTGCTACAGGATTTCACGATGCTTCATCGGTATTGAGCCAGCAGGATCTTCTCGAATCTTTCAATGATCCGGAAACCAGCAACTCAATTGTTATGTATCTACGCCTTCTCACAAGTACTCATCTCAAGGTAAGTATTGGTGAAGCTAAACCGTGAAGCTCAATGCAACTGAATATGAACCTTTTTTAATTTCTTTGAATGAGACATGTCCAATGTCAATGAATGATTTTTGTGCCCAAGAAGTCGAGTCATTTGGAAAGGATGCGGATCACTTGCAAATTACAGCCCTTTGCCGAGCCTTGAACACATCTCTAGATGTTGTTTATCTTGATGGACAACAGGTTTCAGCAACAAATTTAGACCCTATGGCGTCGTCGTCGCATGGTAAAGTTACTCAATCTATCGAATTGCATCCTTGCAACATTATCTCATTCAGTGATAAGAAATCTACACACTACATTGGATCGTTGTTATACCGACCTGGTCATTACGACTTATTGACTATGAAGCCTTAGCTCTTATAGTGCAGGAGACATTGAATGCTGTGTACGTACGAACGCTCGGACCTTCTATCACGTGCCTCAACTTTTTCTTGGATGCGGGCATTTTGGTGGTCGTTTCCATCTGCGTTAGACGAACGAGTTCACGAGCTTCTTCGTCAACCACCCACTGAACGGACACTCCCATCATGGACAGAAGTAAAGTGGTAGAAATACAACCCGAGAGGGTTGGAAATGTGTCATCATCCTCATATCCCCATCAAGTGCCTGGTGAATCTGGGGCTTGGAACCTTGAAGCATTTAAGAAGCATCTTCGTGTCACTCTCACCCGCTGGACCACGGAGCTATGTGAGTTTGATCTTGTGGGCGTGGATGCAAGCATTGCAAATGCTATACGGCGCACTCTCATGGCGGAGGTGCCCACGGTTGCTATCGAACATGTGTATATTTGGAACAATACCTCTATCATCCAGGATGAAGTCCTCTCCCACCGTCTTGGTTTGATTCCTCTTGCTATTGATCCACGTAAGCTAAACTTCAAGCTGCAAGATGAAGCAAATGACCAAAATACCGTTGTTTTCACACTCAAAGCGGAGTGCAAAAAGCGCACCACTGGCGATGCTACCATTGAAGGTCGGTATGTTTATTCTTCGATGCTTGAGTGGGATCCAAAAGGCGACCAGGCTGAAATGATGGCTGATTCACCACCGCGTCCTATTCACCCCGATATTGTGATTGCGAAAATGGCTCCAGGGCAAGCCATGGAAATGGAGCTTCATTGTGAGAAAGGCATTGGCAAGGATCATGCCAAATTTTCTCCTGTCGCGACGGCGTCATACCGTCTGCTTCCCCTGATCGAAATTTTGAAGCCTATTCCAGAGCCTTTAATTCCAAAACTTATCTCTTGTTTCCCTGAGGGTGTACTTGAGCGAGGTGGCGAAAATGGTGTTCAGGTCGCTAATGCTAGAAAGGATACTGTGAGTCGCGAAGTGCTTCGACATCCCGAGTTCGACGGATTTGTTCGCTTGGGACGCATCCAAGATCACTTTATGTGTACGTTCAACTATTGCTAACGGACAGTCTGCGTGGAATCAACCGGTGTGTACGAACCAGAGGATCTGCTTCCGGCATCTGTTGAGGTGTTGCGGAAAAAGATCGCTCTTCTCAAGCTTGCGCTAGACGACATGCCAACTGCGTCTCACGTATGATGACAGTCGTTTTTACGTATTTACGTTTACCTCACTATGATAAGATCATCCTCCGCATAATCCGCATTATCATCCAAGTTGGATGTATGATTGGAATTCATAAATTCTTTGTGCTTGGTCGCGGTCTTTCCTCTCTCTGATCCATTGGAGGCGGGCCTTGATCCGCGCAGATTAGCTCGAGGTAGGGTCTCAGGACGTGCTGAGTGTCGAGCGAGTAGCTGAAAATGAGCAAAGAATACATACTCTGGCTGCTGCATCATCTTGGACTTTCTTGGCGCTAGTGGCAAGCGCTGCATTATGGCTCCTTTGGTGGAGACTCTCGCCTCGGAGTGTTGCCTGCGCAATACTGAGGGCCTTTGCAGCTAAATTATTTTGATCCAGGTTTGCAAGGAACTTTTCGTCAATATCGTCGCCAGACTTTATGGCTGTTGACATATTCACTGCTGCAGTCAGACCCTGTTCTCGTGACTTGGCAGGACCATCCGTCTTCTTGAAGGGTAAATAGTCCTGATTCTCTTTCTTCCGCTTCCGCTGCTCCTTTTGCTCTTTGTGTCGTCCGAGTTTTGTCGTTATATCATACATCTGACTTGCTGGATCACCTGCATGTCGAGGTGCATGGTCAGCGGACACCACATAGGTGGGACCTGCCAACGATGTACCTCCCACATCTAATCCGCTCAAATCTCCTCGTGTAAAAACTCTTTTACTGGGGCGATCACCTGCGAAGGATTGAGACGGATTCCCAGGTTGGGAAGTGAAAGACGACGTTCTAGAGTTAATTAAAGATGCACATACGCTGTAGCAAGCTCCATGCGTGAGCGCTGTCTGGTTGCGACTGCCATTTCAAGATGCTTATGGCATACACCATCGTTTCTTCCCCTCAGGACAAAAGCCTGACAACGCTTCCCATTCTTCTTCAAAGCACAACAATGGGAATAGCTCTCAGCTAACCCAATCACCAATATAGAATCGGAAGACCGTGGTGTTATCGTCAACTGTCGTGAGGATTGCTGCATTAGACATCGGTACATACCCCTTTGCGCGATGGCATAATCTTTGGGTTTAAAATCGCCAGCAACACACCATCCCTTTCTTTCCAGAGTTTCTCAAATGCGCTTCGTTCACTCTTGAAGTGATTTGCATCAGGCCCATTATCAAAAACTAGCATTCGCATGAAACAATGCCCAGGTAGCTCTCTGTTTGTATCCACATATTTGGCATTCAGATCTAACAATTGACAGCCAAAAAATTTGCGAGTTACTCGCGTTGGGTCCCCATTGCTGTCGGTATTCTCAGCACTTGCAGTATACTTCAGTTCGCTTTTTTCACCCATTACGGCAAACAAGACCCAGTCTCCATATAGAGGCACTTCATAGTCACCGTCCATCATTGGCTTAGAGGTATCACGGGTATATTCAGCTGACGATCCAAGCCGTCTAGTGAGAGAATAGAGTAGACTGGGCGTCAGCGCATATCGACAATCCATATGAGCCTGTAGCCGCACATGGGGCAAATATCGCGTTCTGGCGTAAGAATAAAGACGTACCTGAGCTTTACCTGCGCATTTGGCTCCAGTCGCTCAAAGTTGGGATCGTCAATAGGAGGCTGGCACTGTACAGGGCCTCGGTCCAATTCCTCTAGCAATTCGAGCCGCTCGTTTCTTTCTGTGTGATGAACAGGTCGCTGATCGAATGAACAACTTCTAGAATCGCGCAATGATTCCCTTGCCTCACGTTGTTTTTGATATGTTTGCTCCAAATTCTGTACTTTCGTGGCGCATTCACTCAGATGCGTGGATTGGAGCCGTTGCATACTCTTTGCACGGTTTTGAGCATGTTTCAAGGATAGCTCGCGAAGCTCCTCTATATGTCAATTTTAAAGACGCACCTGTTCCTCTTTTGGCGGCGTCTGACATGTATCTCTCGCCAACATAGTCTTGCAGCTGACCCATTCGTGGGTCCGACATGCGAGATCTCTGGACGCGTCTCATCCCTACGCGTCGCGTGCAATTAGTCATGCGGAGCGCGCCGGCCCCGATTATCATGTGGAGGTGTGCTCCGAGGCGGGCGATCCGGCACGCAATCTCAAGCCAGCGGCGAACGGCACATTCTTGTTTTCTTGACAGAACTGTGATTAGGGGTCGCATTTAACAGAGCCAAGTTACGGCTGTAGGAGAAGCATATAAAATGCTTTCTGCACCAGATCCCTATCCGTCAGTTTCAAGCCATAATCCGGCTCCCGATGATGCTGAAATACAGAGTCGGACACCACAAATCTGTGTGGACTATTTGAGTCATGACTGGAAGGATGAAGATGTTTGGAATAGTTGGAAGGCTATGACAAAACGTAAAAATGAAATTTCTAACGGTGTTCGTCTTGAGAATGCCAGTTGGCGTACATGGGCAAAGCAGCGGGGGAACCTTAAAACCGTTAGCCCCGAGACGCTTAATTGGTATGTATATATGAGTTTTGACATTCTAGGTTAAAAGAAAGCGACGTAACATGGCTTTATGGGCCTCTTCATGGTGATACTCCAGCTGTGCCGCCCCCCAAGGTGGCATCCACCGCTGAGCGGCTTGGTATTGATGTTTTACCTGGGAAGAAGTCCATTCTCAAGCATCGTACACTTACTGAAATTCTCCAAACCCCCATGACTGTGTCACCACCCAATGAAACGAGCCATACGGAAGCCATTGTAAAACCACAGGAGACAGAGGAAACTCCTACGACTAATTCTGGTCGGGAGCGAAACAAGACCCTCACATTGGGCGTGTTAAAATCGAACCGAAAGGAACCGGCTAAGAAGAACCGTCATATCAGTTTTAACACACTAGTTGAGCAATGTATCGCGCTGGAAGACAATTCGCATACCTACTTCTATGACGATTACTCAGATGAAGATGACGAGGAATACGAATGTGAGGACGATGAAAGCTCTTTCCGTGAAAACATTGATTCTTTATTGTCTCCTCCAAAGCAATCTCGAAATATGGACAAGGTTAGTAACAAACCTGTCACCATTGCCATGATGCCTCCTACACACCTCAAAACTGGCCATGAGTATCTTCTTCCTAATTATGACGATGTGCTGGATGGGGATGAAGAGGAAGTGTCTGAATTGAATACCCGCTATTCGGTGGCAGATATTGTGCCCGATACGCACGACTTGCCCTTGGATCACGATGATGGGTATGACTATTACGATTCTGATGAAGAAGAGGGTTATGAGCCACCAGCCTATTCTTCTTCGAACGCTAGAGACGCTGATTCTGAAGGCACGTACGTCGCTCAGCTATAAGGACGTTTGTACTAACACGGCGATAAAGATCTAGGAGTATTGAATGAGTCTCCAAACTTGAGTTCAAGTGTTGTCGGGCGAGGACGGCCCACAGACGCCAACACTCTGTCCTCTTTTGAAGGTAATGATACATCGATACCCAAATCTGGCGATGATATGGCTGAAGAAGACGATCTCACGGTTCATGTCCATAATCTACCCAATACAACTTTGTTAAGCAAGACTTTCTCAGAGCAAAGTGACGCACTGCCATACCGAGGGGGTCCCACACCATACAACACGCCTACGGGCCCCTACACAGCACGCAATCAAGATAGGGACGCAAACATGCAATCTAATTTTCAATCGTCTGGTGCCCTGGTGGCCCCGCCTTCCGATATGCCTCAAGTCCCACTTGCGGAGGATTATGTGGAAGAAGACGAGGGTGGCCTCATTGCTAGTGCTGTTGAAATTCTCAACACAGCGCGCGATCTTTTTGGCGCTATAATGGGCTCGTCCCGTCAGACAGGGCGATCTTGGTACGATTGACGTGTCATAGAATGAGCCGTAGATCGCAACCCGTAACCCGATCGCCCGATGGGTGGCTCGACCGTCCCCATCGTGTCGCAATCTCCTCTCAGACGTAGTAGATGCATATCTCGCGTCTTCATCGACAAGATCACACATTGACACCAGTAAAAGATGTTTATTTAAAGGGCGGTTCGACTCTCAATATGCTCCCTCCTCATACACACGATGGACACATTCTTGGTACCTCCTCTTGATGATCATGGTGATTCTCCATCTTTGGATGGACCTTCGATCGACCGGACAATGAAGATTTTGTACATGATGACGTCTCCATATATGTTCACGATTTGTCAAGATCCTAGAAACCGCTCTATCAATCTTGGCCTTGAGGTGCCGCCAGTTGCGCCCGAGACGATTGACCTGGCAGCGCTAGAACACACCTTCTTGGAGGACGAATTTCACAATGCTGAGGAAACCGTAAAGCCACAGTCTATTACACTGCCCAACTTTGCACAGCTACCACTCAAGCTCCCTTTGCCCGTTTTGAATGCTCCGACTAATCCTCATGATGACTTGTCTCAGCACCTGTGCCGCTTTGGTCTCCATCTCGAGGCTCTTGAATTCAAGCGCTCTCATGTTGATTGTGACTTTGTACTCAACACGTTTCTCACTATTTATCGAACTCCCAACGAAGGAAGCTGTAGCAAGAATGTCCGAAAGTCTGCGCGTGTTACTGATTCCGGTGAGCTTCTGATGTACTCTCTACTTGAAACGCTTCAAAAGCATGAGGCTCAGGTCTGGCGGCAGCTTCAGCAAACTTCGGAGGGTCTAGCCAAGGTCTCGGGCCGAGTGATCCTGCCGGCGAGCATATGTGTACCGTGGGAGGAGTCGGTGCCTGGACTACTGAGATCGTCACCCAGCGCCGCCCCTACACATCTTGCCGCTATTTGCAAGGATGCTTCGCGTGTGATTTCCAAATCTGGCCGTCAATTGAACTACAATCTATCGCCCAGTGTCATTGTTCCCATCCACTGGATTGTGTATGTACTACAGTGTGCGTTCATCCCGACAGATCCCGCGCTCTGTATCATTGCAAAGGGACACACACCAGTCATCCCCATCACTGTTCCCTTTCCCCGTCATTGGGTGGTGATCCATCGTTGGCTGTATACGCGCGATACATCGAAACTACTAATTTCGCTTGTGCCTCTGGGCATCATTATGAAGCGCATGTCTCCACAAGAGAGGCGCCATCCTAAGCTAAATGACTGTCTTGAGGCCCTCTCATGCTACTCGCTTTCGTTCCTTACTGTCTTCCTCGTCAAGATCCGTGCGACATGGTACAACGGTAAGACAGTCGGTATTTATTCGATGGAATTCTGGAGGACGCTTGTCCGTGCGTGGGACCTGGTCATGGGTGCAGTGGTTCTGCGCAAGGGGCGCATGCAAAAGAATGCTACATCTACGTCGGCTAGTGCCAGCGAGCGTTCAACGCCCGCATGCGAACCACGGGTTGCGTGATGGCAATGCCCAGGAAAAGACCAAGAATCGTCAGGACCAGCTGTGTTTTGTTGAAGGAAGCATGGAGACGATCAAAGGGCCCTGATGGTGAGGCCACCGTATAGACCCAATCTAGACCCGTAGCGAGCACCATGGACGAACTTTCCAGGAGCGCGGGCGATATAGTTAGCGCGTCTAGGCGCGCACCCAGATGCTCGGGCTTGGTCAGCTTCCACAGCGCCTCGTCCGGCAGCCGCACCTGGTAGGGCACGAGGCGCTCCTCGGTATCCGCCTTGCTGGGCTTGCCAAGTGGGCGTCGCGGGTCGAGCATGCGCCGCGGCAGGAGCACCACTTCACTGCGGTTCGTCGCCACAACCAGGGAGCGTGATGCCACACCAAGCGTGGTACGCGTGACTCCCATGGCACGCACCGAATACGGCAGCACAAACGTTTGCATAAAGACCAGCGGCGTCGTGAGCGCTGTGGTCGACTCATCATCTGCATGCCCGCCCCACCACTTGGACCACTGTGCGCCAGCCGGGGCTTCGCTTTCATACATTTCCATGGAAAGCAGCCGCTCCGGTCCCGACTCGTCGCTGGTGTATTGCAGTGTAATCCAGTTCTCCGCATACGTCACAGAGGCACGCGGATGGGTCATATCAGGCACAAGCGCATGGTAAAGCAATTGGCCTGTCACAATATCGACCAGGTAGAGGCGGCCCTCCTTAGCCACCCGGTCAAAGGTCACGACAAGACGCGCTTGCGGGTGCAGGTATTTGTACAGTACTGTGCGGTCACCACGCACCTTTCCTGCACTCGCAACGTGATCGCGGCTTAGATCGCGCATAGCCACGATGGTCTCATTGGGCGCCAGCTCCATGCGCCATACCAACGACGACTTAGCCTTGCCCAGCGCCGGGGCCCAGCCGGAGTCGAACGGCTTGTGAATTTGGTAGCCTTGCAACGCATGCTCTGTAGCGGTAGCAATGTACTGTGGCGCTGCACCAGTCCGATGCAGAATGCGCCCGTCGGAGCATACAACGCCGAGTCCCCCTTCATACTGGAACACTTCACGCGCTGTGCCGGGACACAAGACCCATTCGGCGGCGTCCGAGGCATACTCGCCCGTAAGCGGGTTGAGCTCGAACATGCGCGTCTCCAGCGACCGGTCAGGCTCGGCGACTTCCGCCACAATGGCGACAAGGGGCGGAACGATCGATCCATTGACCATGGCGCCGGTTGCCCGAGTCTGCACAAGGTGTGTGATGCGAACGACTGGCTCCGTTTCGCCCTCACCAATGCCAAAACCTACCAGGCTGCGTTCCCACACAATATGGGAACCGCCGAGCGTTTGGTTGATGCCATATACCTTGCCCTGCTTTGAGGCAGCCAGCACAAGCTGCTCAAAGCCAAAGCGGTCGTGGTAGAGTGCCACGTCAGACGCTTCACGAGGCGGCTCCCACGGAAGGAGCGCCTGTGATGCATCACGCGGGCCACCAGCTGTAGGCCCTCTCTTGCTGTGCGTGATCTTGTGTCCAAGCAGGTGCTCGAACGCACGGATCAGCGACGCGAGATCGTAGAAACCCCGCGTATGCAAGAACTGTGCGCATACCTGCGGGATGCGGAGCAACGCCAGGCTATGCCTCGTCACACGCGCTATCAGCGACTCCCGTTCGAGGACCGCGAACGGCGTTGGCTGCTGCGCTGGTGCATTCAACGAAACAGCACCGCGTCCCAAGCTCGCATCGGGCAGGGGCACAAGCAGAGTTTTAACGGGCTGCGCCAGGCCTTCCTCCAGGATCCACTGGTGCTCTGTGTCTTTGATGAGCTGCACACTGCCCGACGACGTGACGAGTGCGACTCGGGCCGACAGCTGCTGGGGACCCGTCACAGCCACTTCAAAGCTGGCTGCCTTTGCATTGCCATGACGGTCGTGGTCAAACTGGAATGACACACCCGTGACTTGGCCACGGCCACCATGGGACTGTGCATCTGCCCAGAAAATGTGCTGGTTCAACAGGCGTTGCGCTCGCGTAAAGTACACACGCATAATGTAGGCATGGCCCCGACGGTCGTATGTGCCTTCAAAGACCGAGTCAGGTGCCTTCTCGTCCATCTCCCATGCACTGCGCAGCGAGCCATCCGGCTCAATGTGTAGAACTTCAGCACTCGCGTCGGCTCGCCACGCGACAAACAGACCGCGGTCACTGACACCCACGTCCTGCAACTTGATAAACCGGCCACTGCGCGCCTTGAGCAATTTAATGCCTGGAGTTGGCTGGTTCAGTCGAATCGCATGCACAGAGCCGTCCCTCGCGAGGTACGCAATGTGCGGGCCGCCTCCAGGCAAAGCATGGAAGATCTCCGGGATATGAGCGCGCGGCTTGTAGGGGAGCAGCACGATGGCCTTGAGATCAAGCACGTCATCGCGCACATCGTAGGTGGCGAGGTGCTCGCCCTTTTGCGAGAGAACAGTAATACGAGGCTGCCACCGGTCGCCCACGCGCTTCGCACCCACCACGTAGAGAAAGTGTTCATAGTCGACGACATAGAGCACACGCTGAGGCTCGGTCGGCTCCCATGTCCAAATTAGGTTGGCGTGGTTAATCCGGTGGACTGCGTTTCCCACGACCAACACGACATCGGACCCGCCCGACGCCAAAAATGTGGCGTGAAAGGGGAGCTGATCATCAAGGACTGTCACAGGGAAGTTCTGTTCCCACTCCATGATTCCATGCTTGGCAGTCATCATGCGAACTGTGACGCCATTCTTGTCCGTACCGAGAAGCAGCATGTCTTCATACGAGAACATACCGAGCACATTCTCGTCTTCGTTCAGCAAGCGCCGCCAGACCATGCCGCCATCGCGGGGGTTCAGCGCACCTATAGAATGCGCCTCCGTCCCAGTAATGAACGCAGTAGAAGTCTTGGTATTTACATCCTCCAAATCACGAATAAAACGCTGGAAACGGGGGTGCTTGAGACGCACAGTCTCGTGCGGCTGCGTCGTTGGCGCACCCAAATACGTCGACAAATGCGTTATCACCTCAGGCGCCGGCTTTTTTGGCTGCAGCAGATGAAGAAATGCATTGGCACTCGTGTCCTGCGGCACTAGCGAGGCCAGCACCGCCAAGCACACGAGCCAGGGCAGCAACCGCGCAAGCATGGCAGACAAGGACGTGGTCGCTGGCCGGGCGCGGTTCCTTCCTTATCACGTGAGGCGTGGAGGCGCTCGAACCAACGGCCCGCCTGTGGCTTTCACGCCACGAGCATGTCGTTGCAGGTGAACCTGTCGTCGCCTGCTATTCGCAGCGCGTATGAAAAAGTACTCGATGGAGTCTACGACTATCTTGTACTGTCATACAAAAAATTATCGAATGATCTAGACGTGAGTGCGAGCGGAAAGGGCACGCTGGACGATCTTTCTGAAGAGTTTTCTGATGGCAAGATCCAGTATGCGCTAGCGCGCGTTGTGGACCCGAATACCAAGCTCCCAAAGTTTGTCTTGATCCAGTGGTGTGGCGATGGTGTCCCCGAAAACCGGAAAGGCTTGTTTCCCTCGCACAGTGCGACTGTTGCAGATTTCTTCAAGGTGTATCATGTATCTATCAGTGCACGCACAGACCTGGATGTGACGCCGGATGCCATCCTTCGCAAGGTCAAAGACAGCAGCGGAAGCAAGTATGGTACAGCCAGCTCGCGTGCCTCGGAACCCATTGTCCCGGCCGGCACGTCGTACAAGCCTGTCGGCACACCTGACATTCGTGGTATGCAAGCCAAGGCTCCTAAAGACACGATTGCTCCTGTGGGCACATCCTACACGCCTGCACGTGAGGAGCTCCAGCGTCTCCGTGAGGGAAAGCTGCAAAATCCCCCTGCACCTCCAACGGCGCCTCGCCCTTCTGCACCACCGAGTAGTGTGCCACAACCGCGTGCTGCTGCAGCTGCGCCGCCGCCGCCGCCGGCCGCACCAGCGCCACCTACACAAGATAATGATGCTCCGCCCAAACCTGCGGATGAGGATAAGATTCAGCCGGTCGGTACAACATACACACCCGTGTCGCTGCCTCGTCCTGGAAAGCTTTCTTTGGACCGTACCAAGATGTTTTCCCAGCCTAGTGAGACACCATCAGCGCCTCCGATCCGTCGCTCAACTCCAGGGCGTCTTACATGGAGCCAGCGGCAAGCTATGGCGAAGGCCGCTGATGAGGAGACGGGTCACGAAGAGGCCCCGCCACCGCCTGCTGCGCCTGCTGCGCCCGAAGCTCCGCCTGCGCCTGCACCTCCAGCACCTCTAGCGCCCCCCGCGCCCCCCGCGCCGGAAGCTCCGCCCGTACCACCTGCACCACCTGCACCTGAGGAACCTGTGCACTCGGTCGATGATGCTGTCGCTCAAATGAAAGGAGTGTCGCTGGGTAGCTCGGAGGGTCAATGCGCCATGGTCCTTTACGATTATGATGCAGAGGAGGACAATGAGCTTACCCTGCGTGAGGGCCAGAAGCTAATCCATGTCGACCAGGTAGATGAGGGCTGGTGGTCTGCTACAGGACCAGACGGATCGGTCGGCTTGTTCCCAGCCAACTATGTGGAACTGTTGGAGAGTCAGGCGGCCTCTCAAGAGAAAGCCGCGGCGCCGGAGGCCCCGCCTGCGCCCCCTGCGCCCCCTGCGCCTCCTGCGCCTCCTGCGCCTCCTGCGCCTCCTGCTCCGGAAGCCCCGACTACGCCGCCTGCGCCGCCTGCGCCACCTGCGCCACCTGCGCCACCTGCTCCTCCTGCACCGGAGGTCCCGCCTGCGCCACCTGCGCCCCCTGCTCCTCCTGCACCAGAAGCCCCGCCTGCGCCACCTGCGCCCCCTGCGCCCCCTGCTCCTCCTGCACCAGAAGCCCCGCCTGCGCCCCCTGCGCCCCCTGCTCCTGTGCCCAACCCTGCCGCAGCGCCTACAAACTACGCGATTGCCCTGTATGACTATGACATTGACGAAGACAATGAAATTGCTCTTGCAGAAGGCGATCGCATTGTCGATATCGAATTTGCCAGTGACGACTGGTGGAGTGGCACGAATGAGCGCACGGGCGCCACCGGCCTCTTCCCAGCCAACTACGTAGAGTACCAGTCGTAGTGTGTAGTGGCCCGTGCACTCAACGCGTCTTGCACCTAATAGGCCGGACGTGGAGGCAAGGACGCGCCGCCACACGCGTCCTTCACCCGCCTCACCACGGAGTGGGCGGCACGTCCAGGAGCTCCTGGTGCGCGTGTTTGGGATGCATGCGCATGTCGATCCCCAGGTGCCTCTCTCGCGGCTGTCCTTGTCCGATAGTAGCCCCACCATGGGTGTGCGGGACGAGGAGCTGGGCGAGCGGGGCATCGACTCGCTGGCCCCCGAAACACTAGCGCGTATCTTTGCGTTTCTCGACCCCGTGTCGCTATCGCGCTGTGCTCGCACATGCCGTGCATGGAATGCGATTGTTTCGCAAGATACCACATGGTGCAGCGCGCTGATGTGTGCCTTTGGACTGGAAGAGCGCGAGGAGCGGATCGCTGCGGCAGAGCGCGGGTTTGATCCCGCGTGGAAGGCGCTGCGTGTGGCACCTGCTCTCCGCCGCATGCAGCCCAGCTGGCGGTCCGAGTACGTGGCCCGCTCTTCTCTCCTCCGCCGCTGGCGCAAGTCGCGCATGCCGACCGTCCTGACCGACCCACGCATTGCCGGCGTGGATGGCATTGCCCTCTCTTCCAGCCGCAAATTTGTGCTATCTCTTTCGTACGGCTTTAGCATTGCATCACGCTCCAATGCACTCACAGGCAAGGTGGCCAAGGACTTTTTGGATGCCCAGGGGTTTGCCTCGCGTGGTGCGAACGGCCAGCCAGACATGGAGTTCAGCCCGGCCGCCACGGCGATGGCCACCGATGCATACGCATCGCGCATCGTCTGGGGTCTCCGCTCGGGCGATATCGCTCTGACAACGATCGACTGGCGTGGGCAGAGTGCGCGTGGCACCGTGCAGAACCGCTCTATGCCGGCCGGCGCCGCGCACCGCGCGCCAGTCTCGGCGATTGGCCTGCCCTGTCCACTGGGGCGCGGCGGCGCACACTCGGACGAGCGGCACCGCCAGCAGCTTTCGTACCTAGGCGAGCTCGGTGCCATGTTTGCGACGGCGTCGGTGGATGGCACTGTGCTGCTTTGGCACCCCAAACACCTTGCGCCACTGCACACACTCTCTGCGCGGATCAGCGACCCTGACCACCCGTGCCCGCCCCAGGCGCATCGCGTCACGCACATCGAGTTTGATCCTGTTGCCGGAGTCCTGGCGGCGGCGCGAGAAGATGGCGCCATCGTCGTATGGACGCATCTTGCGTGCAGTGCCCTGGTGGCCACACAGGTGCCCAGCCGCGCAGAGCAAGTGCTTCCTACGGACGACCCGGCGCCGGTGATGCGGCATGCGCTGGCGGCGCCGCATCCAGGGCAGGTCGCACATCTGTGCCTCGATGCACTGGATGCACGCGAGGGCCGCGTGGCCCTGCTCGTCCACTACACGGGCGCCTCTGTGTTTTGGCGGTACAATGTGGATGCGCAGGGCGCTGTGCTCTCCGCGGTGTATGGCGCCCCCCATATCTCACCGATCACGAGCCTGCGATGCGACTTTGACGTGCGGAGCAAGCCACTGGCGCTCCCTGAGTCGATGCGTGCGCGAATCCGCGCGGCACGTCTGCAAGAGCGCAAGTTTGTGTGTGCAGGTACCGCGTCGGGCGGCATTGGTGTGTGGGAGTGGGATGCGCCAGGCGAGGCGTTCGATGCGGAGGCGCAGCGTGCGTGGCAGCTGGAGCCGGCACTGGCATCGCCGGAGCGCCAGGTGCGTCCGGCGCACGTATACGATGGCCACCACAATGCCGTGACAGCTTTGGCGTGCACGCCCTCGCTGATCCTCGCTGGGTGTGAGGACGGCACGATCAAGGCGCTCGATGTGCTTTCCGGCACGCTCGTACGCGTTTTCAACGAGCGCGCCGCCAAGCGGCATCCGGCGCGGATGCTGGCTGCTGGTGAGCTGACGCCTGAGGAGGCGGCGCGATTCCGTGTGACGCAGATTGTGGCGGCCGACGACATGTTTGTGGCGGCCATTGGCCTGCATGTCCTGTCGTGGAAGACGCACAGGGACGAGTCGTCCCTCGCGACGACGGCGCCGAGCGACGCGCGCTCAGCGCCGCGGCGTTCCAAGGCTGTGCTCCAGGAGCGGGGCCGCCAGCGAGCGGACCTGTACCAGGCTGTCGAGGAGGGCCAGCAGCAGGTGCGCAGCGAGCGCATGGAGCGCCATGCATCGCAGGCGAGGCGGCACGCACTCGAGTCGAGTATACACGGGGCCTTGGATGAGGACGATGCACTCGACTATGCGCTGATGCTGAGTCGCGAGCAGGCCCAAGTGGACGAGGAGCTCTCGGCAGAGCTCATGTACGATCTTGATCTCGATGTGAACGACGGCGACAGTGATGCGGTGCCTCTCTCGCCGCCACTGCCGCCCCACGATGTGAGTGTGCCGCCGCTGTCTGCGTCCACATCGCGTGCGTGGGACATTTTGCACACGGCCGGGCGCTCCGCGACGACGACAAGCGAGTCGCAGCCCGGTTCGTGGAGCAAGCTGCGCACCGTGTCTGTCCCGCGGCATGCGCGACTCGCGCGCAGCACGTCGCCGTCGCTGGGCACGAGTCCCGCCTCGTTTGGCTCGCTGTCGTCGCTGGCCGACTCGTCGCAAGCGCTCGAGAGCGAGTGGCCGCACATGCCGTCGGACCCGGGCCGCGCGTCGCGCTCGCCGCTGTCGCTGAGTGGTGCGTGGGCCACCAAGTCGCCGACGCTGCGCGCGGTAGACTCGCCGCAGGCGGACAGCGCGCGGCGCGCTGGGCGCTGTGCGCTGTGGGAGCCTGCGCCGAGCCGCCACTTGTCGCCGATGGACGATGATCTGCGTCTGGCGATGGAGTTGTCGTTGGCCGAGTATGAGGCGTCGCAGTCGCCCAGGCCCGATGTGCGGTAGTCTACTATACAATTATGCCTCGTCGTCATCCACGACATGTGCCGTCTTTTCCAGGAGGCGGCGCTTTTGCTCGCGCACCTTGCGGGCGAGGCGCAGGGCCTGCTGCAGCGGCGCATCTGTCCGGCCTTGCGCCTTGTCCAGGAACGCATCGACCTGGCGCTGGTCGTCCGGCGCAAACTCGAACTGCGCGCGCTGCTGCGACACCCACGTCGAGTTCTGCTGGATCTTGTCGAGCAGCGGGCGCAGCGTCTCGGAGAGGCGCACGCTCGGCGAGCCCTTGAGGAGGCGGCGCATCTGCACCGTGATGGGAATCGCCAGCTCAGGGAACGCAATGTGCGCGGCCTGCGACGCAAGGAACTCGAGCATGACAAAGCCAAACTCCTCGGCGAGCTGGTCGCCATAGATGCGCGTGCGCACGTACGCGGCCGGCGCGCGGAACGTCGTGTCGAGGTCCAGGGGCTTGAGCGTCGCGCCCTTGGCCTTGCGCTGGAACTCGGGGCTCTCCCACACCTCGAGCACGAGCGGCGCCAGCGGGACGTACACGCCCGTCGCCTGCATGAGACGCAGCATCGCCTGCAGCACATGCAGGCGCAGCGGGAAGTAGCGCGACATGGGCACGAGCCGCACGACGCCGAGCGCGACCTGCACCAGGGGATAGATGAGCGGGCGCATGTGGCTCGGCACGCCCTGCTCCACGTCCGTGTGGCACGTCTTGGCGAGCACACGCGACCAAAAGTCGAGGCAGTGCACGTACGGCCAGTTGAGCACCGCCTGGAACTGCTCCTGCGACTTGAGCTTGAGGCAGTTGCGCAGCGAGATGGCCAGCTGCCGGATAAAGCCAAACGCCTGCTGGTACGCCGCCTCGGGGTGCAGCGTGAACAGCTCGCACGCCGTGTTCTTCATCAGCGCAATCGCCTCGAGCGTGTGTGGCTTCGTCTGGCGCGTGTGGCGGATCAGCGTGTGGTACGCGCTCTTCAGGCAAAAGTCGATCATGTCGTCGTCCATGGCCGAGGCGGTCGTCACATACACGCACGAGAAGGCCGCGAGGCGGATGCGGTCCTCGCCGGTCGCCCACTGCTCGAGCAGCGCACGCACGTAGTCGCGCGTCACGCGGCGGTCCTGGTGCAGGTACGGCACCATCTTGGCCGACTCGGTCAGCGCCGCATACACCATGTCCGGCTCGGCGACCGTGCGCAGCAGCTGCACGACGCTCAAAAAGTAGCTGCGCACTGGGCGGTACAGCGCATGCCACTTGGGCGTGTGCGTCGGCACCTTAAAGTGGCCGTCCGCGCCCTTCTTGTACGGCACATGATGCTCCATCACCACGGGCATGTACTTGAGCGTCGTGAGGACCAGCTTGGCAAACACGGCACTGTCGTCGATGCGGTAGGCCTGCGGCGCCACCTCCTTCTCGCCCGTGTGCACGGCCGCGCGGAAGGCCAGCAGCAAGCGCCGCAGCGCGCGCGGCGAGTAGTGCCGCAGGAGCTGGCGCTGCCACTGACGCAGCATGTCCATCGTCAGCACGCGCTCCTCCTCTTCCTCCTCGGCGTCAAGCACCTCCTCATCGTCGCCCTGGCCGAACTTGAGCAGGTCCTTGTCGTTCTCCTGGAGGTACTTGAAGAACTCGGGGTCCGTCTCGGCGAGCTTGGCCAGGTCCTGGGCGTGCTCGTTCTCGTCGTCCAGCGCCTCGACATCCTCAAGGTCGTCGTCATCCTCCATCTCCTCCTCCTCGTCATCGTCGCCCATACCCTCCTGGAAGCCGCCACGCAGGAACTCGTCCACGCCCATCCCTGGCTCCTCTGCCTGGTCCGCAGCCTCTTCTTCGTGGTCGTCCTCGTCCTCCTCGGCCGCGGGGCGGCGCTCCTTGTTCTTGACAAACTTGGTCTTTTTCTTGGCCGCGCGCCTCTGCTGCAGGGCGGCGTCCAGTTTGTTCTTGACAAACTTTTTCGTGCGCTTCGTCGCCTTGGCCATGGTCGCTCGCGTCGAGGACGACGCCGCACCGCAAACTTTTTGTTCGCTCGGCCGAAGACGGACCGTGCGCGACGGCCACGCGTCGCTCGACGCGACCGCTTTCATGGGCAAGATGACGACGATCCCCGTCAAGGTCAAGCACAATGGGAAGATGGTACGTGCCAGCACTAACTCAGCACGACATAGCGCTGGACCCGACGGCGAATGGCCTCGCATTCAAGCAGGCGATCGCGGAGGCGACGCATGTGCCGCCGGAGCGCCAGAAAGTCATGATCAAGGGCGGCCTGCTCAAGGACGACACGGCGCTTGGCCAGATCGGCGCGCGCGCCGGCCAGACGTTCATGGTGATTGGGGCAGCCGGCGAGCTTCCCAAGGCGCCTGCCAAGCCGATCCAGTTCCTCGAGGATCTGCCGGACGAGGACCTGTCCCGAGCGCAGTCGTGGCGCGGCGGCCTCGTGAATCTGGGCAACACATGCTACCTCAACTCGACGCTGCAGGTGCTGCGCAGCATGGCGCCGCTGCAGGAAGCGCTCGCAGCCTATGCGCCGCGTGTGGGCGCGAGTGAGGGCGATGCGAACCTGGTGGCGGCGCTGCGCGACCTGTACCGGGACATGGACAAGACGACCGAGGCTGTGCCGCCGCTCGTGTTCCTGTCGATCCTGCGCAAGCTTGCGCCGCAGTTTGCCGAGATGGCGGAAGGCGGCGGGTACGCGCAGCAGGATGCAGAGGAGGCGTGGATGCGCATCGTCCAGGCGCTCTCGATCCTCCCGTCGCCGGCAGCGCCAAGCGACCGGTTTGTGCCGCAGTACCTGAGTGGCGCCATGGCCATCGAGCGCCGCTGCCTCGAGTCGGAGGACGAGGTGCCCGCGGCACTGTGGGAGCCGTTCCAGATGCTCCAGTGCAACATTTCGAGCGCGACCAACACGATGGAAAGCGGCATAGAGGACGCGCTTACGCAGCACCTCGAGAAGCACTCGGACACGCTGCAGCGCGCGGCGCAGTACGAGGAAAAGCGGCGCATTGCGCGGCTGCCCGCGTTCCTGCCGGTCCACTTTGTGCGCTTCTACTGGCGCCGCGACATTCAGAAAAAGACCAAGATTATGCGCAAGGTCAAGTTTCCCAAGGAGTGGGATGCGAGTGGCCTGGCCACGTCCGAGCTGGCGGAGCGCATCGCGCCGGTACGCAACAAGATGCGGGAGATTGGCAAGGCGCGCGACGAGCGCGCCAAGTTGCGCGCACGCGCCAAGGGGCGCCCCGACGAGGCGGCGGCTGTGGAAGGCGGTGCGCTGACGGACGAGCAGGAAAAAGAGCGCCGTGCGCAAGAGGCCGCGGAGCTCGATGCGATCGTCGATGCGGACCTGCGCAGCGACCCGGGGTGCAATGTGAGTGGGCTCTACGAGCTCGTGGGCATCGTCACGCACAAGGGCGCCGCGGCGGATGCGGGGCACTACATATCGTGGGTGCGCAAGGAGCCGCGCGCGGACGATGTGCTGGCGCCGCCCTCGACCGAGTGGTACAAATTCAACGACGACCAGGTGAGCGTGGTGCCGGCCGACAAGCTCGATAGTCTGAGTGGCGGCGGCGAAGATTCGGTGGCGTACCTGCTGCTGTACCATGCCAAGACGCTGTAGATGTACATGAGGGGCAGGCTATGACACGTCTATGCAACATCCAGAGGGACTCGACCTACGTGTCGGTCACGTAGACGATGCCTCGGGCTTGATAGGGGAGTGAGGGGGGTTGTGGTGCGCGGCGGCGGCCGCGGCCGCTGCGGCGGCGGCCGTCGCCGCCGCATACGGGTCGTGTCGTGCGTCGGTTTTGCGTGAATCCTCATGAAGGGACAGGAGCTCGTTGGTGCGTCCGACGAGGCCCGACGGCCGAAAGTGCGTTTTGAGGTGCTGCGACAAGTTGTCGGACCGGCCGAAACTCTTGCCGCAAGAGGCAACGGGGCACTTGTGAGGCCGCTCCTGCGTATGCGTGCGCGTGTGCCGCTTGAGGTGCTCCATGCGCTTGAAGCGCCGACCGCAGTGGCACACGTGCAGTTTGTCGGCGCTGCTCACGACAAGCGGCGGCGGGCCCGTCTGGCGCCCCCGCTGGCGTGCGGGGCTGGGCCCCTCAAAGTCGAGCATCCCGGGCATCTGGTCGCCGGGCATGCTGACGCTGTGTGAGATGCGCCCGCCGCGCCGCCGCGGCGCGCTGGGCGTCGACGGCGAGAGCGGCAGAGGCGAGGCGAGCGCGCTCGTGCTCTTCGACGCGGACATGGGCGACGAAAAGTGCTCCATGTCCGAGTGGCTCCAGTACATCCCGGGGCTCTTGGCGTACGGCGTGTACCCTTTGCGTGCCATGGCCACAGAGCTCACAGGCAGACTCACGCCGCCGGATGCGGGCGAGACAGGGAACGAGACCGGCTCGGCCATCGGCGTCTGCGGCAGGCCAGGCATGGACCCCGGCGAGTCGTGCGGCCACGAGGGCATCACGGGCGCCGAGTACACACGCGCCATGCTGTGGGGGCCGTGCTGCGGCGTCCCGGGGTCCATGAACATCATCGAGGCGGGCGGCGTAAAGGTCGGCATCGGGATGAACGGGTCGTCGAGGAAGCCGGGCGGCGGCATCCACGGCACGCCGGGCGGCAGGCCCATGTCGACGCCCACAGGCAGCGACGCCGACTTTTGCGGCGACGGGCTCTGGTCAAAGCTCAGGCGCTGGCTCGACATGGATTCCGGAACGAGGGCGGGCGACGTGAGCTCCGACGGCGAGCACACGCTGTGGTGCCGCATCGGAGGGTACTCGGGCGTCGACAGCGGCGGATGGCCGGCCTGCACGTAGCGCCCACTGCGCTCCTGGCGGGACATGGGCGTCATGGGCGGCGCGGTCGCCGGCGCCGGTATCGGCGCGGGCGCGTGGTGTGCGTTCTCAGGCGCCAGCGGCAGGTCCGTGGCGCACCACGCAGGCGCAGGCACGGGCGGCTCCTCCGTATCGACGCGGCGGCCGTGGCTGATGGGTGTGCTGAGCGAGAGCGCCGACACACGCTGCAGCTCCATCTGCAGCAGGTCGCTCGATTCCCACGCAGTCTCGTGCTTTATATCCGACGGGAGCAGGCCCCCGTCCAGCGACGTGTCATGCAGCCCCAGCACTGACGACGGCAGAAACGGATCGAGGGAGGCAACGCCCTCGGACGGCTCGGAGCCCAACGACTCGGTGCTTGAAGGTGCCGAGAACACACTCGGATCAAAGGGCGGCGCCCCCTGCTCGCCAGGATGCATGGATCCTTGGCTCATAGTCGCAGGCGGAACAAGCCCCGTGTCCACAATGGCCTAGGATCACCGCGGGGGCCGCCACGGTCGCCGGTCGCTGGTTCGGCCGATAGCACGTGTGGCACTACGGCCGAGATCTATGGGGAGCGGCTAGCCCCAGTAGGGCTGGCGGTACGAGTAGCCGTCGTACGCGTTGGCCTGGTTGAAGCCCGCGTACTGCTGGTAGTAAGCCGGGTGCTGCTGCGCCATGGGCGCCTGCTGGCCCTGCGGCGTCGGCACACTGGGCGGCGGCACAGCGCCCGCGCCCGACGCACCCGCCGGCCGCGCCGAGCCCTTGCCCGCCTCGAGCGTGCGGTAGTCGAGCGGGTTCGACACGTTGGGCGCCGCACTCGCCGACGCGCGGCCCTGCGCGGCGGGCACGCTCGGCGGCGGGCCCGCACCAAGGAAGCCTAGGCTCGGCAGCGCACCATTCGCGTCTGTGCCCGCCAGCTTAAAGTCCGACGCGCCAGCGGCGCCGCCCGCACCGCCACCGAGGCGCTGCGCAAAGCCCTGCGCCTCGTACGTCGGCATCGCGCCACCCGGCGTCGGCTGGTACGCCTGCGGCGGCGTGTGTGTGCTGTACGGCGCGTTCGCCGTGTCATTCGCATACGCCTGCAGACCCGCCGCCGCGTCCGGCTTGGACGGCGGCTGCTGCGGCTGGCCGCCGTACAGGGGGTACTGCCCAAAGCCCGCCGCCGGCGAAAAGTGCTGGAACTGGTTCGGCATGTAGTAGGGGTAGTAGTACGGCATCACGTTCGGGAACGGCTGCTGCATGCCCGCCTGCGGCTCCGGCGCGGGCGCCGGCGGCTGCGCCGCGGGCGCCGCACCCATGCCGGGCGTCAGCGGACCCGTGGCCGCAGTGCCGGCGCTGCGCTCGTCCGCCCCACGCAGGCCACTCGCGCCACTGGACGGCGTCGTGTAGGGGTACGCGATGCGCTGGTTCGAGTCGAGCGCGTACAGCGACGAGTAGCCCGGCTGCGTCGTGCTCGGCGGGCTGACACCGTACGCCAGGCCATGGCTCGCCTCCTCGGCCGCGGGGCGCGCACCGCCCAGGCCGTACGCGCCTGCGCCCGCCAGGGCATGCGAGTGGAACGCATCAAAGTCGCCGGCCACAGGCGGCGCCTCGGGCTTGGTGCTCTCGGTCACAGGGGCCAGCGTCGAGGCCATCGGCTCCGCAGCCGCCGGCGCCGACGCTGGCTCGCCACTGTCGCCCGCCATAAAGTTGAGGCTGCCGAACTGCACACCCAGGTGGTCCAGCGACGCGCCGCCGGGAAGAACGACGGCCGCCTCGGGGCGGGGCCGCGAGGTGCGCGCCGCACGCGACGGCGTGCTGGCCGCCTCGGGCGCGGGAGCCGGCGCAGCAGGGGCAGCCGGCGCAGGCTCGGGCGCAGGCACAGAGGCCGCCACAGCAGGCACATCCTGCGCCGCCTTGCCAAACGTCTCGGTCGTCGGCGGCGCGGCGGGCGCCTCAGCAGGCGGCGCCTCGACTGGCTTGGGCGACGGCGGGCGCGCTACCTGCGCCCAGCTCATACCAGGGCGGGCGGCAGGCGCCGCAGCGCCCTTGTCGCCCGACGGGGCGGCGGCCTTGGGCGCCGCCTCGCTCTTGAGGGGGAAGGCAGCGGCCGTCGTCGTCACGGGCACGCTCGTGTCGGCCTGCGCGGCCGCACCGGCCACGGCACCGCCACGCGCCACGCCCCGGAAGCCGCCGCGGCCTGCGCGGGCAGCTGGCGCAGCCGCGCCGCGCCCGCGAGCAGCACCACGCGTGCGGCGGGCCTCGGGGGCTGGCGGCGCCGGCGCTGCGGGGGGCGCCGGCGCCGGGGTGGCAGGCGTGGCGGCGGCGTGCGCGGCAGCGGCCTCCTTCTTCTGTGTCTTTTTCGATTTCACCGACGAGAACTGCTCGGCATGGCCCTCGCTGATGCGGCCGACAGCGAGCTCGACCTCGCCACCGGACTCTTGAAGCACGAACAAGAGGTCCTCATCGGACCATGTGGGAAAGAGCTCCGAGAGCATAGCCAGCTGCGTCGGGTATTTGGCGCGCAGGGCGCGCACCTGCTCTGTGTCATCGTCGGATGCTGGACCGCGTCCACGCGCGGCGGCGCGGCGCCGGGAAGCAGATCCCCGGCGGGGTGCCGCGGCACTTGACGGAGTCGTCATAGTTTGTGAAATAGGCAGGACGCAAGGCGCAAGATCGAAGCTCTTGCGCGCTGTCACGGCGATCGCGGAGGCGACAGCGCCAGCGTGCGACGGCCCCTCTCTTCGATCACGTGACGTACTGCGGTACCTCGGCCGACAACCCGGGCGGGCGGGCCGCGTCACCCAACAGGGCCTAGTGGGCAAGGTACGACCTGGCGGCGCTCGCTGCGGACGCTGGTTTGGCCTCTCGATCAGTGGCCCTGGCGGTCGCTGCTGTGGATACACCAGCAACGCCGTGAGGCCCTCCCAATGGAAGAAATGCAATCGCTGACGCCTGCGGGCACGCTGGGCATCGAGCCCGAGGCGCTCGTGGCGCGTCTCCGCGCGCAACGGGACGCGGGCGATGCGATGGATCTCGGCGACGGCGCCAACGACGCTCCCGAGACCGCCCCGCTGTCGCCCGCGAGCCTATCGCTTCCCGGCTCGCCGCAGACAAAGTCGCCGCCGTCGTTTTTGACGCCGCCGTGCGCGCCCCTCGACCTCGCGTCCACATCAGCGCCGCCCTGCATGGACCTCCCGAAAGAGGTGGCGCTGATCAGCAGTGCGGTCCCCCCTGAGGCGGCGCTCGAGGCGGTCCCGTTCCGCGAGACTGCGTCGGTGCCCGTGCTGCTCCTCGATACGCGCCCAGCCCACATATTCCGCGGCTACGGACGCGCCGCGCGCCCGGAGGACACGACCGGGCACCTCGAAGGCGCCGTCAATTTGCAGGTGCCGACGCTCCTGCTGCGCCGCACGCAGCGTGCGCTGAGTACGAGTCCTGAGCTGCTGGACACGATGGACTTTGCGGCCTACGTCCACTCGGACCCAGGCGTGCGCCGTCTGCGCCGCGTCAGTGCCGCGCAGGAGACGCAAGAGCACCTCGCGCTCGGCCTGACAGAGCATGCACTCCAATACCTCATGCGGGTCTACTGGTTTCTCGATGTCGTCGTCCTGTACGAGGACGACACGTCCGCATTTGCAGCGTTCACGCTCCTCCGCCTCCTTGCTGCGCAGCGGCAGCGCGCGGCCCTCTGGGCGAACGACGAGGCGCACGCGCATCGCGGCGGCCTCTTCTATGTCATTGGCGGCATGCGTGCCGTGCGGCGCCTGCCCGCAAGCCAGCCGCTCCTCCGCGTCGGCGACACGCCCGCGGACCCCCGCGACGCGGCGCTGGGCCCCGAGCCGCTGCACCTCCCGCCCACACCACTCATGCCTGCGCCGAAAGGCCGGCGCGCGCCCGCCCCACCGCCGTCGCTGCGGATGGGCGTGCCGCGACTGCAGGCGCCCAGCATGGAGCGGCGGCACTCGGCTCTCGACGTCGTGCAGCGCCTGCCCCTCACCGCCTCGCTGCGTGTGAGCACCGGCAGCACAACGTGTGTGCCCGAGGAGATTGCGACCGCGCGCGAGGCCGGCGCCATGACGTTTGACGTCTCGACCATCATTCCCGGCCGCCTGTACGTGGGCCCCGACGTGCAAAAGCTTGCCGACGTGCAGGAGCTGGAGCGTCTCGGCGTGCGCGCCGTGCTCAACACCGCCGTCGAGTCGGACGACACCGGCGAGCCGTACCAAACGCTGCGCGCCCAGATTGCCGAGTACCGCCACCTCCCGATGCGCGATGCGGTGGAGGCCGTCGATGTCCAAGCAAATCTGGTCGAGGCGTGTACGTTTATCGACAAGGCGCTGTCGGCGGGGCTGCCTACGTATGTGCACTGCCGCGCGGGCAAGTCGCGCAGCACGACCTGTGTGATGGCCTACCTGATCATGGCGCGTTCGTGGACGCTGCAGCAGGCGTACGCGTACGTGGCCAGCCAGCGGCAGCGCACGTCGCCCAACATTGGGTTTATTGCCGAGCTCATGCAGTTTGAGCGCGCGACGCTCGGTACACACACGGCCAGTGTGCCCCTCTCGCATTACAGCCCCCACGAGCTGACGCCGCGCGTCAGCCGGAGCCCCACCTGCCCTTCGCCTGTACCATAATAGCTACTCGAACCATGCCCTCGTGCCCGGACCGATACATACGTCGGCGGCCGCCATGCGCGCCCAGCCAGGCGGCAGGCGCACATGCGCTGCCTCGCCAGCCGCCGCAAGTAGATCCACCAGCTCGCGCCGGTCCAGCACGCCGGCGAGCTGCGCCGCGAGCGCCGCGAGCGTGACGCCTGGCCGCCCACACACCGATTGCACCACGAGCGCGTATCGCGGTGCCCACAGCGACGCATGAAAGTGCCCGTGCACGTCGAACCACGCACGCGGCTCGGCCCATGCGCCCTCGACCGTGCGCACCTGCCACGCATGGACAAAGCGGGGATGCACAAGCCGCGGCTCGTCGTAGCCGGCGACATAGGCATCGACCGCGGCCGTCTCGGCGGCCGGGAGAGAGCGGAGCGGCACGCCCGCCGCGCCTGCAGCGAGCAGCTGCGGCACCAGGGCATGCGCCGCCGGCTCATGGGCCTCTGTCACGGGGCGCGCCATGGCCGCCTCGGCTGCCTTGGTCGCCGAGGGCGGCGCTGATGCATCCGGCCCCTGCAGCGTCACCGCACACTCGGTCTCAATATCGTCCAGCGTGCGTGCATTCAGCTTGGTGCGTGCGCGCAGCACGTCCAGGCGCGTGCGGTCTAGCGCCGGCAGTGCGCCGTCGCCGCGCGCCAGCAGCGCGATAAACGCCGCCGTCTCGCCTTCCGTCGCCGCGGGATGCGCCTGCACAGCGCCGCCCGAGAGGAGCTGCGTGTACGCCGCTCGCGCCTCGGCGCCCATCGGCCACGGCCCTTGCAGCGCCCGCACATGCTCGTCCGTGTACACCAGCTGCTGGTTGACGTGCCGCACGACGCGCTGTGCCACGAGCGCCGCGATCGCCGACTCGAGGCGCGTCGCACCCACGCCCTCGGCGAACGCCGCGACCTCCGCGGTCGTCGGCACCGTCGGCACCAGCATCTTGGCCGCCGCGACCGCCAGCGCATCGTCGTGCGGCGCGCCGGGCGAGGGCGCCGCGAGCCACGGACGCAGCGAGAGCGGCCGCTCACGCAGCGCTTGCAGGCGGTGCACCATCGGCGCCGCGTCGCTCGGCCATGCACCTGCGCCGCGCGCGCCCCACGGCACCCACTGCGCCACAAAGGACGGCGTGAGTGTGCGCGGCAGCACGACATGCGCCGCTGTCGCCGCATGCTCACGCAGCAGGCGCTCAGCGTCCACATGCGCCCGCAGGTACTGCACATGCGCGCGGAGATCGAGTTGCGTGGGATGCGGCCACGCAGGATCCACGAGCGAGCCGTCCTGGCGCGCCAGCCGCGCCTGCTCGTGCCAAGCCCGCTCAAGGAGCGAGAGCCGCACTTGCTCGCGCGGCGACGTCGCCAGCTGCTTCCGCCGTGCCCGCCACGTATGCCACGCGTCCGTCTCGTCCTGCGCTAGCTGCGCCAGCGCCGACCAGTCGTCGGGCGGCGGCGCCTCGCCAATCGAGGCGTGCCATGCGCGCCACGCACGCAGCCGGTCGCGCACAATCACGTACGCATCGCGCAGTAGGTCCTGGTGCGCAGGCGTCCACACACTCGTGCGTCGCGTGCGTCGCGCGCGCGCCGTCGTGGCCGGCGCCGGCGCCGGCGCACGTAGCCGCTTGACGCCCAGGGCCGCCGCGATGCGCCGCCGCAGCGCCGCGGCATCGAGCGTCTCGCGCCCATGCACGAACCGCTTCTCCAGCGCCGCAAGGCCGCGGGGCACAGGCGCGTCGGCCGCACTCGCGCGGCCCGCGGCAGCCTGCACATCCGCGAGCGCTGCAGCCCACTGCGCGGCGCGTTCGGCACGCTGCTCGCGCACCTTGCGTGCAATGGTATCGGCCGCACTGGGCGCAGGGCTCTCGGCGAAAAAGGCCTCGACATGGGCCACCGGCGCAAAGATCGCCGCTGCGAGGCGGGGGAGGGCCTCGGGTGGGGGCGCCGGCGCGTAGCGCCGCAAAAAGGCTTTCTGGATGCCGCGCAGCGCAAAGTCGGTGCGCCACGCATGCGGCGCACCCAGGTAGGGCGGCACGCGCGCCGCGTCCCACGCTGCGACGCGCTCGCGCACGGCCGCCCAGTACGCAGCGCGCTCCTCCGCCGTAGCGACGGGGAGCGTCGGCGCGTCGTCCGCCGCCGGCGCTACAGGCGCCTCCGCCACGAGCCGCGGCGGCGATTCCTGCGTCGCGAGGCCCAACTCGACGAGCTGCGCAACGTACGTGGCGAGACGCGCGCGGTGGGCACTCTTGCGCAGCAGACCGAGCGGCTTGGCGACGTGCGAGGGGACATCCTGTACGCGCACAGAGGCACTCGCCTGGGTCACGGCCCGCACCACAGGGGCGGAGCGCAGGCGCACCGGGACGAGCGCGACAAACGTGCGCAGCGGGCACTGTGTCACAAACCAATCGAGCGAAATGACAGGCGGCGCAGCCGCCCCGGCCGCGTCCCATGCGGCATCGTGGAAGAGCGCCAATCGCGCAGCGGCTCCGTGCGCAAACCCATAGTACTGGCGCAGCAGCAGCGAGTGCTTGGCAAACGCATGCTGGGTCGCCGGGTCATCCAGCGGATCGTCCTGGCCATACGCCACCGGCGTCGACACGGACCACGGCGCGACGGCCGGTAGCGCCGGGCCAGCGAGGCCCGCGTGCTCCGCCGACACGTCGCCCCACGTCGCGCCGCCGCGCGCATCGGGCGCGTCCAGCGCGCGGCGCACCGCCGCGCCAAGGTCGTCAGGCGCAAGTGACGTCAGGTGCACCACGGTGCGGGGCCGCTGCAGGTCGTCGCTGCGCGGCACCTTGATCGTCTGCACGAGGCCGCGCTGCACCGCATGCTCAATAGCCTTGGTCCGCGTTGCGCGGTCAGCGAGGTCACTGCTGCCACGGCCGTCGCGCTCCAAAAACTCCTTCGTGCGCCGGGGGATCTCCGTCTCGTCCAGGGCGCCGCCCGCCCACGACAGCACTTGGGCGAGCAGCGAGCTGCGCTGGAACGAGCTCAGGTTCGCGCGCGCCTCGGTGCGGGGCACGGCTGGCTCAAACGCTTGCCATGCGTCGTCGTGCGGCACCTCGGGCACAGGCGCCTCGTCCTCGAGCTTGGGCGGCCGCTGCTCGCCCTTGCGCGGCCGCCCGCGCTTGGCGCGGCCCGTCGTGGGATCGATCGGCGCCTTGCGCTTGGGCGGACGCAGCGCCACAGGTCCGGCCGTATCGCGGAAGAACCCCACGGTCTGCAGCGGCACCTGCTGCAGCGCCGTGTGCAGTGCAGCGGCGCTCTCGTACTGTGCCTCGCCCGGGAGCGTCTCGGGCACGTTGGCGAGGTCCGTCCCGGCGCACCCAGCAGCGTACCCGAGCGCTGCCGCCATGTCGAGGCCGTCGCGCGCGCACCGCGCGGCAAAGCCGTCGGCCGCGTAATAGCGGATACGGCGCTCGCGGCCCTCTTGCTCAAACGGTGCACATACCGCGAGGGGGGCGTAGGGCGGCGGCCCTGTGGGCACTTGGCGCGCGAGGATCTGCTCGACCATGCGCTTGATATCGTTGGAGAAGTGGAAGTGGCACGCGAGCTCCTGCATCGTGCAGCCGTGCACGCCACACGCGTGAATGTGCCGCAGGAGCTGCGCCTCGAGGGGCGCCGTCCACTGCAGCGTAAAGGTATCGAGCGCGTGCGTCTCTGTCTCTGCCGCGCTGGCCAGCAGTGCAAAGTGCGTCGCGAGGCCTGCCTCGGTCGCACGCACATACAGAGGCGACGCACTGGGAAACTGGACGCGCACGCGCTCGAGGTGCCCGGCGGCCACATGGCGATTCAGGAATGACAGGAAGCCACGGCGGAGCGTCGGCACAGGCCGCAGGCCGAGGCGCCCACTCAGCCATCGGCGCGGCGTCATATGCGAGGTGGACGCGGCGAGCAGCTTCCACAAGCGGCGCGCGAGGAGGTCCTGCCGGCTATGTAGCCAGACGGCGCTCTGCTCCTCGGACAGCGGGGGAAATGCGAGCATCTCGTGCTCGTGGGGATCCGTCGGCGGCGGCATGGTCCACGCCTCGCTGCTGGGCCCTGCGTCGCTTGTGGCGCTCGTCTCCTTCTCGTCGTCGTCCTTGTCGCCCTGCGCGAGATCAGACATATCGACCCATGCAGGCTCGCCCACATCCGCATCCTCCTGCGACAGTGTCGCGTCCTGCTGCGCGCGCCATTGTGGGTTGCGCTCGAGGTAGCGCTGTGACACGACATAGTTTGACACATGCCCCATCTCGGGCGCGGCAAACTTGGTGACGAGCTGGCGCTCGACGAGGAGCTTGACGAGGTAGTACACCGTCTTTTGGTCGTACTGCGTCGCTGCGCCAAGCTCCACGACGGTCAGGCCACGCTCGCGTGCGCGACACACGAGCTGCAGGGCGTCGTACGCTGCCGCCGACACGAACGGCGCGTCAGAGCCGGTGAGCGTGCGGCGCACATGGTCTGCGTCCATGTAGACGCGCAGGTCCGCGCCGTGCGTGCGCTGCAGCGCGCGCAGATCGGTGTGCGGCGCATTGGCGGGGAGGGGCCGCGGTGTCGCGGTCGCGCTGGTGCCGCGCCCCTTGGCGAGGATCGACTGCCGCGGCGCGCTCTTCTGCCGCGGCGCAGGCTTGGCGTCCGGCGCCGCGAGGCCTACCTGCACGCTGCCGTCCGCCATGAGCATGCGCCATAAGAACGCGCGGTACGCGTCGTCCATCGGCGGCCGCGCACTTTCGGGCCACTGTTCGCAGTAGGATGCCGCGAAGCCAAAGAGGCGCGCCGTGTCCGAGCCCTGCTCGCCGTCCATGGCCACCTCATCCTTGCAGTGCTGCAGCAGACGCGCCAGCATCGCGCCACGCTTGTCTGTGCGCCGCGCGCGACGGCCCGGTGAGCATCACGTGATATAAGAAGAAGCGCTCGTCGCGACGCCGCCTCTTCCACCATGAAGGCGACTGCTGCCCGCTGCCTGCACATCAAGCCGCTGCCTGCGAGTGCGATTCCACGGATTGTCCCAGCGACGAAGAGTGCACAGGCACAAGCGCCGAGCCGCGCCGCGGGCGTCGCGGAGCGCCTGCTCGCCGATGCGGACCGCCCCGCCAACCTGCGTGTGGAGCCGTACGTGAGCGGCAAGGCCAAGTACTGGAAGGTGCGTGTGCCTACTTACCCAGGTGTCTGAAGAGCAGCGCAACGTGCTGCGCCGCGAGCTGCGCGAGGCCTGAGCGTTGCCACAGCCACACACCTCCATAGCATACCCACCCCTTCGGCCTCCACGCGCCGTCGCCCGCTCCGTCGATGTGCGCGTCTGTGGCCGCCGCGCCGATGAGCCGCCAGCCCCGCTCGCACGCATGCGATGAGTCCGTGTCAGACGCGTCGGGTGCGCCCGCAGGCGGTGCGCGTGCCCATGCCAGCGGTGCGGACGTGCCGCCGCCCAGCGGCCCCGTCTCCTATGAGCGGCACACGGCGGACATGACGCGCGCGCTGGTCGACTTTCTCGCGCCGTTCCTGCCCACCGACGACGAGTACCGCCAGAAAGAGGCGACGCGGCGGCAGCTGCGTGAGCTAGCGCGGCAGATCCACCCCGCTGCGCAGCTGCTCGCGTTCGGTAGCATGGCGAATGGCTTTGCGCTGCGGTACTCGGACATGGACCTGTGCTGTCTCATCCCGCCGGACAGCGAGGGGCGCACCGCCTCGGAGCTCGTCGAGGAGCTCGGCGCGCTGATCCGGCGCAGCACGAGCTTTACAGTGCTGTCGCTCCCGCATGCGCGCATCCCCATCATCAAGATCCGGCGTGCGCCGACGCCCGACGTGCCGTTCGAGGTGGCGTGCGACATTGGCTTCAACAACGAGGTGGCGCTCGAGAACACGCACCTGCTGCTCACCTACGCGCGGCTCGATCCACCGCGGCTCCGCACACTCGTGCTGTTCCTCAAGGTGTGGGCCAAGCGGCGGAAGCTCAACTCGCCGTTCACCGGCACGCTCTCGTCGTACGGGTACACGCTGCTCGTGCTCTTCTTCCTCATGCACGTCAAGCAGCCGGCCGTGCTGCCGAACCTGCAGCGCTGGCCGTCCGACACGCCCCTCGCGCGCGAGGACGTGATGCTCGGCGGGCACAATGTGTACTTTTACGACAATATGGACGCGCTCTCGCACGCGTGGCACTCGGCCAACGCCGAGTCGGTCGGCGAGCTCCTGATCGACTTTTTCCGCTACTTTTCGCGCGACTTTCACTATGCGCGCGACGCGATATCCATGCGCACCGAGGGCGGTCTCGTCGCCAAGGAGATGCACGGCTGGTCCGCCGACTTTTTGTGCATCGAGGACCCGTTCCAGCGCGGGTACAACGTCGCGCGCACCGTCACGAAGGACGGCCTCTACACGATCCGCGGCGAGTTTATGCGCGCGAGCCGGCTCCTCGCGAACCGCAGCGTCCGCGCGCCGCAGCTGCTCGCGGATCTGTGTGCGGAGCGCGAGGATGGGCTCACGCGCGCGCCGGACGCTGCGGCCCAGCGGAACAACCACGGCCGCTCGCGCTCGCTGCACCGCATGGCCTCGGCGACGCCCGAGATGCCCGTCCTGCCCAGCAGCCTCCCATGGGACGGCTTCTCCCTCCCCATGATGCCCATGCCGCCCGCGCCGCTGTGGCCCCCCATGCCCCCCGTGCCCGACCCAGGCGCGCGGCGCAGCGCGCGCTCGCACTCCGAGTCGTCGAGCGATCCGACCGTGCCGCAGCAGATCCGCCTGGGGATGCAGGGCGGCGAGCCGCCCGGCCCCGCACCGCCCGCGTGGCCGGGCCTGGCCATGCCGCCAGGCGAGCTTGCGCCGCGCCTGCAGGGCCTCGCCCTCGATGAGCAGCACTGGCGCACCGACGCGGCCGACGAAGAGGACATTCCCGCGCGCGACGAGGCGGACGAGGCCGTGTTTGGCATGTCGCCAGATCCGCGCCCGTCGCCCCTCGGCGATCCGCTCCGTAGGTCCTAGCCTCCACATGCGCGCCTGCGACGGCGCACGATGCGCCGCGTCTGCCAAGGACGACGATGGCGGAGCCAGACGGGCTGAGCGAGAGCGTCAGCTGCGCGGCGTGCGGAACGCAGGATGCTGCAGAAGCGCGCGCAGCGCCGAGGCGGATACCCTTGCCCACTTTGTCACATGCAGCCAAGCGCTACGGCGGACCAGGTCCCTGGCGGAGCTCGGCCCAGACGGTCTCTACCTGCTTCTTGAGGTCCGCGTAGCTGACGACAACACAGTTGCGCTCGTCGCGGCTCGTGAGCATGATCTTCTCGTCGACGCCTGCATCGAGCTTGTTGAGGTGCACGAGCGTGTGGCTGAGATCGAGGGCGGGGCGCCCGTGCTCGTCGACGGCATGGAACACCAGGTCACGGAACAGCCGGAGCACGTAGCGCTCCCCCGTCTCGGCCCACTGTGCGTCGCGCTCCCACTCGGGGCGCTCGTGGATCGCATTCAGCTTGCACAGCAGGCGCACCAAGCGCCCATTCTCGAGCTCGCGCATCAGCGCCGCCTCTAGGAGGTCCGCATAGTGGAACGACGCGCCGAGCGCGTCCGCGAGGTGCGGCGCGAGCGCGTGCAGCGCGTCGTTCGCGCTCGTGAGCGCGTCAGGCGCGAGCAGCTGCTCAAGGAACACGCGCCACTCGGCGCTGTACTTGCCGGCCACCGTCGCGAGGCTCGCGTCCTCGGCGTGCGCGGCCGCCACATTGTTGCACGCCGTGCACAGGAGGACGCGCCCGAGCGCTTGCAGATCGTCGCGCTGCCGCTGGGCCAGCGCTGCCGGCGCGTCCGCCGGCGCCTGCGCATGGTGCTGCAGCACATCAAAGATGGCACACCCGCCGAGGCGCACGCGGTGGTGCGCCGTGCGCAGCACCTTGCTCGGCTCGAGGCACTGCGCCGCGAGGCCCGCCGCGTGCACGTCGCGCAGGAGGCCAGCGAGCTGGCACGCATACGTCCACAGCACGCGCTCCGGCACATGCGCCGACACGGGCTGCAGGCGCCCGGTCCGGCGGTCCGGCTGCAGCGGCTTGACAGTCATGTGCTCCATGTACAGCGTCGTGGCGAGGGGGTGGTAGTCGTACACAAACACGAGCGAGTGGTCGCCAAACGCATGCGTCGTGAACGCCTCGCGCACCGACACGAGGCTGGGGTGCCGCACCTTGCGCCAGCGCTCGACGCACGCGAGCGCCTGCGGCTGCGCGACGGGCGCGCCCTCGAGGCGGCGCAGCACGTAGCACTTGCCGTCGAGCGCACACGTCGCCTTGTACGCGTAGCTGCGGTAGCCAAACACGCGGCTCGGATCGCCCGAGGCGCCGGTCAGCGCATGCTGCGAGCCGTGCGCGAAGCGGGGGTCGATGAGCGAGGCCGGTGGCGGCGCCTCGCCGCGCTCGAGCGGCACGAGGCTGTGGTACACATGCAGCGCACTCGGCAGCGGCGGCGCCGCGCCCGGCTCGGGCGGGGCGCTGTTGGCGTACAGCGCCTCCTGCTTGCGGTGCAGCTCCTCGTGCAGCATCGGGTCCATGAAGAACGCCATCGTCGCCATGTGCGTCGGGTGCATATTGCTGACGTGGGGCAGCGGCGGCGCGCACAGGTGGTACTGCAGCGGGTGTCGCACCGCGCGCTCCTCGCGCTCGTACGAGTAGTACGGCACAAACGGCGCATCGCCCGGCGGCGCAGACGCCGGCGGCACGCGACTCGGCACGTCCGCCGGCGGCGTGTCTACGCGCAAGCCCGCCGACGGGCCCGCACTGCGCGGCACAAAGACGGGCGCCTCGGCGACCCGCGCCTGCAGCGATGGCGTAGAGCGAGGCTGGAACGAGATCGTCGCCAGCGAAGCATTCGAGCTCGAGAGCACATTCGAGAGCGAGGTCCCCGTGTCTTTACGGGCACTCGGCGGGCCGTCCGGCCCAGGCGCCGCGCGCGCCTCGGTGCCCATCGTCGCAGCGAGCAGCGCCGGCGCGGCGGTTTCTTCACGTGACAGGATGTCCCACACTACTCCAGGAGGAAGGAAGCTACGTGGGCGCGCATCGCCTCGGGCGGCACGCGCTGCGCGGCATGCGACGCGCGCTCGCGGTGTGGCACGGCCATCGCCGCCTCCATCTCCGCGTCTTTTTCGGGTGGCGCAGCGAGGCCCGCGCCGAGGTCAGTGCCCGGCGGCCGCGCCGTGCCGGCCAGCACATCGGCCGGGAGCGGCAGCGCCGTGCCGCGCGGCACATCGAGAACTTGCAGGCACGCATAGCACGCGCGGTGCGCGAGGTTCAGCGTATCATGCGCGCGCGCCTCGCCCGGCGCGCCCATCGCCGTGCGCGCCTTCCACTCGGCAGCGCCCGCCTGCGCCGGCTCGTGGCACAGCGGGCACGAGCGCAGGCGGTGTGCGTCCCATACAGGCACGTCCTGCGCAGCACGCACGAGCGCAGCGGCCTTGGCGCCAATGCGCGGCACGTCGTCGGACGAGCGCGCCGGCACCAGGCGGGTATCTTGCATCACGAGCTTGCTCAGCGTCCCGACGACCGTGCTCGACGTGCTGCTCACGCCCTGCTGCAGCGCGGTGATCAGCGAGTCGGCGAGCCGGCCAAGGCTCGTCTTGTCGGCCAGCGTGTCGTACGTCGCGCCCTGAGGCGCCGCCGGCCGCGGCGGGAAGAGGGTGGGCCGAGGCACCGCCTCGATGCCCTGCTCCGCAGCGTAGAAGGCGACCTCCTGAGGCAGGTGCATGCGCAGCGGATGCACATGCAGCACGTCATCCATCCATAGCGACGCCGCGCCTGTGACAGGCAGCTTGTGCCCGGCCCCCTTGGCGATCGCAGCGAGCGTGTGAGCGGCGGTATCGCTCGCGTCGTGTGCGAACAGCAGCGCCGCACACTGCCGCGCCTGCGCAGTGGCCTGGAGCACGCGGCGCACGAGGATCGCATGCATGTCTTCGACGCGCGTATGCGCCGAGCCAGCGTCGCTGCGCGAGGCCGTCTGCCGCAGGCCCGCCAGCAGCGCCTCGAGGGCCGCGGGTGGCGCCGCACGCGCCGCATGCAGGGCGAGGCCGTCGGCGGTCGCGGTGGCGACGGCCGTGGGCACGTCGGTGCCGGTGCCAAACGCGGCGTGCAGCGGCACACGCACGACGTGTGCGTCCGGCGCGAGCGCCGCGACCTGCGCCTCGATGGCGGGGCCGGGGTCCGGCGCAGCAGGCACAAGACACGAGTCGTCGACGTAGATCACATCGATGCGGGCCTGCTCGGGCGCGCGCGCGGGCACCGGATGGCTCGCGCCCCCACCCGGCGCCATGCGCAGGAGGCGGTACACGGCCTGGAGCAGGACGCAGCTGTGGAGACTGCCGCTGAACGCCACGGCGAGCGCCGGGGCGGTGCGTGGCGGCGTCGTGCGCACGACACTGTGCCACAGGATGGCGCCGCGTGCCAGGTCGAGACTAGCGCGCACCTTGCCGTCGAACACGCGCGCATAGCATGTGCGGCAGTACGCCGCTTCGCGCACCGCGAGAGCGGCGTCCGCCTCGCGGCATCGCACGCATCGCGGCGCAGCCATACGACACTGAGAAAACGTGGAGGGAGGTCACGTTGGTATGTGGAGGTCGGCAGCGCGGTTCGACGGATTCGTCGAGGAACCGAGGAAGAAACTGATTAGGTAACAGTGAGACGGAAATGGGAGGAAGCAAGGGAGCCGCATGCCCAAACCCGTTTGAGGCCGCGGCGCGGTGCGAGGCGTGATCGTTCCTCTTCCACCTCTGCCCACCGGCTGTTTGTCCCCAGACGAACTGTACGATGACCACGGTGGCTGAGTCTGTGCCGCGCGCCGCCGCGACGCTCGAGGTGCCGGACGGCCCGTCGCTGCCGCTAGCGTCGCCGACCGCGCTCTCGTACTTTGCCGCGCACCCGCGGCGGCCGCAAGTGTACTTTGGCGACTACCTTTTGCTGCAGACGCTGGGCGAAGGTGAGTTTGGCAAGGTCAAGCTCGGCGTGCACCGCACGTATGGCGAAGAGACGGCGATCAAGCTCATTAAGCGCGAGAAGGTCGCGGCCGCCGAGGCCGAGGACCACGCCGAGGGCTCCAAGATGAGCAAGGTCGAGCGCGAGATCCGCGTGCTCAAGGAGCTGCGCCACCCCAATATTGTGCACCTGTACGAGGTCATCGAGTCGGACCGCTACATCGGCATCGTGCTCGAGTACGGCGCGGGCGGCGAGCTCTTTGACTACATCCTCGCGCACAAGTGCCTCCAGGAGCGCGACGCCTGCCGCCTCTTTGCGCAGCTCATCTCGGGCGTGTCGTACCTGCACCGCAAAAAGATCATCCACCGCGACCTCAAGCTCGAGAACCTGCTCCTCGATCGCCACCGCAACGTGATCATCACCGACTTTGGCTTTGCGAACGACTTTAGCTCGCGCGAGAACGACCTGATGGCCACGAGCTGCGGCAGCCCGTGCTACGCGGCGCCCGAGCTCGTCGTGCAGGACGGCCTGTACGTCGGCGCCGCCGTGGACGTGTGGTCGTGCGGCGTCATTCTCTACGCGATGCTGGCGGGATATTTGCCGTTCGACGACGACCCCGCGAACCCCGACGGCGACAACATCAACATGCTGTACAAGTACATTATGGCGACGCCGCTCACGTTCCCCGACTATGTCGGCTCCGAGCCGCGCTCGCTCCTCCTGCGCATGCTCGTGCCTGACCCAGCGCGCCGCGCCACCCTCGATGAGGTCATGGCGCACCCGTGGCTCGCGCCGTACCGCGACCTCTTCCGCTTCACGGTCGAGGAGCTCGAGAGCGCGGCCATCGAGCAGCAGGCCAAGAAGCGCCAGTCCTACCGCGACCAGATGCTCTACCAACAAAAGCTGCTCGAGCAGCAGCAGGCGGCCTCCCTCCCGGCCGCTGCGCCCGTCCAGTCGCTGTCCGCCGACACGCTCCCGACATCCACGACGACCAGCTCGCTGGGCGACGACGCGCGCCCCGACTCGGCCCTCTCGGCCTCGGAGACGGTCGTGGATGAGCGGACGGCGGAGAAGACCGAGCCTGCGCCGGAGCCCGCGCCAGAGCCCGCGCCGGAGCCTGCACCGGAGCCTGCGCCTGAGCCTGCGCCTGAGCCTGCGCCGGCGCCCGAGCCCGAGCCGGCGCAGCTGCCGCATGCCAACACGACCAGCGAGCTGCCTGCCCTGCCGCTCCCCGACGTGCCTCTGCCGCCGGCGCCTACTCTTCCCTTCTCGGCGACGGCGCCGGCGCTGTCTGACGAGGCGTATCCCCCCCTGTCCGAGACGTGGATTCCGACATACCTGTCGTCTGCACAGCTTGAGACGGCGCCCAAGCGCAAGAACGATGCTGACGAGCCACAGCCACGCGCAGCCTCCAAGGCGCGCGTCGCGTCGGACGCATCGGCGCGTGCGAAGGAGACGGCCATGCGCCGTGCCTCGCCACGCTCCGACGCCAAACTCGCGCCGGCGCTCTCGTACAATGCGTCGGGCGTCCCGATGCTCGCACCTGTCTCGGCGCTCAAGCGTGAGACACCGACCGCGTTTGGGCAGGAGCCGCTGAGTCTCACATCGTTTCTGCCGCAGCGCCTCGGCGATACGCGGCCCCGCAAGGCATCGATTGGCAAGGCGGATCCCGCGCCCGAGGCCCTAGGCAAGGAGTCGGACAAGGCGCCCAAGGCCAAGGCCGAGCCGGTCAAGGCCGAGCCGGTCAAGGCCGAGCCTGTCCAGAGCGAGCCTGTCACGGCCGAGCCACGGACGAGCCACATGCCTCTCGAGGCCCCTGCCGAGACTTCGGCGCCTATGCCCGAGGTCCTTGCGTCGGCGCCCCTCCAGGAGCTGCAGCCGCCCGTCAAGGAGCGTCCGCGCCCCATTTCGATGCCGCCCGCGCATGCCGAGGTGCCTGAGCGCCGTGTACCTGTTTCGGCGCCCGTGGCGCCGCCTGGACGCGTGTCGCTGGATGCGGGCGTCGATAATTTCGCGCCGCCCATCAATGGGGCGCCGCGCTCGGGCGTGTGGTGGCGCCGCCTGAGCGGGACGCCGAAAGAGAGAGACGAGGCGTGGCGCGCGCGTGGTGCCTCGCTCGATACCTCGCGCGCGCGCGTCAACGAGGAGCGCCAAGAGCAGCAGCGGCTCGCTCAGGCGCGCCTCGAGGGCCGGCACCGCACCTGGAGTGGCATGCCCACGCTCGAGGCGCGCACGGCCGTGGAGAAGCGGCTGAGTGTGCACAATGGCGTCGTCGATCAGAGCGCGCTCACGACGCGCATGCCCGACGAGCTGTTCATGGAGCTGCTGCAGCTGCTGCAGCGCCTAGGTGTGGCGGTGCGCCCGTCGCGCTCCGAGTTCCGCATCGAATGCATGCGTCCGCGCCGCCTGAATGCGCTCGAGCGCCTCTTCTCGTCCCACCGCCACGAGACCTCGCGGCGCCGCTGGTCACGTGGTGGAAAGCACGCGCCGAGCGCCGAGGTCGAGCAGGGCCTGCAGCGCATGAGCCTGAGCCTGTCGTCGCAGTCGCTCGAGGCGTTTACGGCGTCGAATGTGCCGCCCGTCTATGGCGATTCCGCGATGGATGGTGGGCACGAGGTGCGCTTCTCTGTGGAGATTGCGCGCCTGGTCCGCCTCCAGGGCCTGTACAGTGTGGACATTCGCCGTATCAAGGGCAATGCGCACTCGTTCAAGTTCCTCTACGACACTCTCCTGGATCACCTCGAGCTGGGCACCCGTGTATAGGCATACCCCCTTTAGATGTACGGCGGACCAAGCAGGTGGCGCACCTGGCTGTTGATGCTCTCCACCACAAAGAGGAGGAGGCCGCCGCCAGGTGCGAGACGCACGACCTTGGGCAGGAAGCCCTTGTACAGCGCCGCAGGGCCCTCCTCACGCAGGATGCGCGCAAAGCCGTGGACAATGCCGCGGTATTTCTGCTGGCCCGGCCCCGCCGACGTGTTTTGGATGCGTGTCTTGACGACGTCCGCGGGTGTGTTGAGCACGGTGCCGATAAAGCCGCCCAGCGTGCCGCTGAACAGCATGTTTTGCATGCGCTCGCGCTTGTTCGTCGGTGGGCGCAGATACGAGCGGATCAGGGGGATCGAGCCAAAGTAGCCGCCGTTCCACAGAATGTGCCGCACCATCGTCGCCGGCAGACCGCGGAACAGGCCCGCCCACCCCGACTCGGCCACGATCTTGCGCACCACGTCCATGGGGCCACGGTACAGGTGCGTCTGCGCGCGATCCTGCAGGCGAATCTTGACGAGCTCGAACGGCACGACGACCAGGCTCTCGGTCGCGCCAGCCGTGCAGCCGGTCAGGAGCGCATGCGTGGCATTCGTGCCGCGCCCTGGAAACAGCGGCCGGAACACCTTGCCCCAAAAGTCATTGGCACTGTGTGAGTAGCGCAACGTACCCAAACTTGATCGCGCGCTTCGGCGCCTCGAGCAGAAGCAGCGGGCCGATGCCGCGGTACAGCGCGCCCGGTCTGCGTTAGCACATCCACGTACCCTTCGTCGCGCGCGATGCGCCCGAGCGTGTGGATAACGCCGCGGTACGGCGCGGCGCCGCCGGCCGAGCTGCGCTGCAGCTGCAGGCGCGTCTTGACGACATCTGCGTTAGCGCGCGCCACGCACCTAGGGGATACAGGCACATGAGCTCTACGACGCCCGCTGTGGCGCCCGAGACCAGCGTCACATACGTCGGCAGCGGCTGGGGCGCCGCACTCGCAGACATGATGCCAGGCGTAGATAGCCGCTGCGGCACGCCCCTTTTTCACACGGCGCGGGGGTTATCAATAAAATACACGCCTCCATAGAAGATCCGTTCGGTTTTTGCATTATCGTACCCCCCAAACCGACCATGGACACACTGGCGCCGTCGCCTGCGCCAGGGCAGAGACGCACACTCCTGTCGCGTTTCTTCCCAAATAGCGACACCAACTATATCCGGAGGTACAAGTTTCTGGAGGAGCCTGAACCCTCCGAGGCCGCCTCGTCGGGGACGCCGCCGCCGGATGCCGCCAGCGACCATGCTGAAAAGCACGCCCCCAAGGCACAGCTCGAGGACGGCGTCGTGGAGCAGGTGAATGGCCCGTACCGTGGCGAGATTGCGAAGCCAGTCCAGCGCACTCTCGGCTTCATGGGCGCCTTTTTCAACATGATTGCGTACTCGATCGCGCTCGGTATTCTAAGTATTCCCATGGTCGTGGCGACAATCGGTATGGTGCCGTTTGTGTTGCTGTGCTGCCTCTTCTCGTTCGTGGCGTGGTACATCGGCTATAACTACTGGCGCATCGCGATGATGTACCCGGGCGTGCAGAACCTGCAGCAGGTGGGCGAGCTCATCTTTGGGCCGGTCGGCGGCGTGACGTTTGCGACGATCCAGGGCATCTTCAGCATCTTTTTGCAGGGCAACCACGTGCTGCTGGGCGGCTATGCGTTCTACTACCTCGGCTGGGATGCGTGCATGATCTTGATGGTGTTTGTCTTTACGATCATCTCGTTCGTGTTCACGCTCCCGCGCTCGTACCGCCTGTTTTCTGCGTTTGCGGCCATCTCGTTCACGTCGATCTTCACCGTGGTCATCATCGCGATGATCGCGAGTGGTGTGTCCGGCCCCCAGAACCGCGACCCGTCCGAGCCGCCCAAGACCATCCACGCGTTTGGAGCATCGCCTCGTATTCCCCACAGTTTCCTCGACGGCGTGCTCGGCGTGACAAACGTGTTTGTGAGCTTTGGCGCAATTCCCGCATACCTCCCTGTGATCGCCGAGATGGAGCGGCCGCAGGACTTCCACCGCAGCCTCAACCTACTGGTCCTCGTGTCGTTCGTCATGTACGTGATTGTGGGCTGCATCATGAACTACAACCTCGGCCAGTTCACGACATCGCCGTCGCTCGGCAGCCTGACGCCTATCATGATCAAGGTGTCGTACGGCCTCGCCCTGCCGACGATCCTCGTGGCCGGATGCGCCAGTGGCCAGGTCACCGGCAAGATGTTCATGATCAACGTGTTCGCAGGCCCCCGTCGCCGCTACCTCGACAACAAGCTCGTTACGTGGACCGCGTGGATCCTCATCAACGTCGTTTCGTGGGCCCTCGGCTTTGTCCTCGCCGAGGTCATTCCGTTTTTCAGTACATTCCTCGGCCTCGAGGCGTCACTCTTCTGGAGTGTGTTCTTCTTCTTTGCCCCCATGTTCTACCTGTGGCGCCACCAGTTCGACTACTGGAGCAACTGGCGCCATCGCATTGGCTTCTTCGTCGCGCTCCTCATGATCGGTGTCGCCGGCTTTTTGGCCGTCGCAGGTACGTGGGCCTCCGCGGTGTCGATCCGCGATCTGTACAAAACCGGCAACGTCGGCAGCCCCTTCTCGTGCGAAATGCCCAGCTCGTAGCGATCCGTAGCTCGCTCGCTCGGCCGATCTCCACCTGACCGCCATGGACGTGGGCAAAGCGATCGCCGCGTACATGGAGCGCATGCTCAAGGAGGTGCAGGGCATGAAGATCCTGCTCCTCGATGAGCACACGGTACGTGGCGCGCGCTGACACAGACGCCGACCGTGTCCGCCGCCTACACGCAGTCCGCGCTACTCGAGCAGGAGGTGTACCTGACCGACAAGCTCGCGAATGCGCGGCGCGAGCGCATGCCGCATCTGACGTGCGTCGTGTTTGTGCGGCCGAACGCTGCGTCGATCAACGCGCTGTGCGAGGAACTGCAGCACCCGCGCTATCGAGCCTACTGGCTGTGTACGTCGCGCCACTGACCCAGACTTTAGCCACAGCGTGTCCAAAGCGCACATTGAGCAGCTCGCCGAGGCGGACCAGCACCAGGCCGTGCAGGCCGTGCAGGAGTTCTTTGCCGACTATGTCCCGGTGACGTCGTCGCACTTTTCACTGCACTACGCCGTGCCACCCCATGCGCTGTGGGGCCACACCATCGCCACGTGGGACGCCGACGCGCTCGATGTGCACACACGCGCGCTCACGTCGGTGCTCCTGAGCCTCAAAAAGAAGCCCGTCGTGCGGTACGAGCGCATGAGCGAGCTGGCCAAGACGCTCGCGCACGACGTGGTGCACCAGATGGACACGGCGCTGGCGCCCCTGTTCGACTTTCGGCGCACCGACGTGCCGCCGCTGCTGCTCATCCTGGACCGGCGGAACGACCCGGTGACGCCGCTGCTCACGCCGTGGACGTACCAGGCGATGGTGCACGAGCTGCTTGGCATCGACAATGGGCGCACGACGATGCACACCGAGCAGGGCGCGCAGGACATTGTGCTGTCCGTCGACCACGACCCGTTCTTTGCGGCCAACCTGTACGACAACTTTGGCGACCTCGGCGCCTCGATCAAGGAGTACGTCGTGCAGTTCCAGGCGCGCTCCGCGTCGACCGCCACCATCGAGACGGTGCAGGATATGAAGCGCTTCGTCGAGGCGTACCCCGAGTTTCAGCGCCTGCGCGGCAATGTCAGCAAGCACGTCGCGCTCCTCGGCGAGCTCAGCGCACTCGTCGACGCGCGCCGCCTCCTCACAGTGAGCGAGCTCGAGCAGAGCCTCGCGACGCGCGAGAGCCACGCGAGCGATCTCAAGGTACGCCGCGCCACTGACCCAGAACGTGCAGTCGCTCCTCGCGGACCCCCAAATCAGCGCGGAGGCCAAGCTGCGCGTCGCGATCCTCTATGCGCTGCGCTACCAGACCCTCGGCAGCCACCAGATCGAGGCCGTGGTGCGCCAGCTGATCGACGTCGGCGTGCCAGAGAGCGACGTCGCGATGGTCTATGTCCTCCTCAACCTCGCCGGCGCTGACCAGCGGCAGGGCGACCTGTTCGCGAACGAGAACCTGTTTGCGCGCGGCAAGAGCGCGCTCCGCGGCCTCAAGGGCGTCGACAATGTCTATACACAGCACACGCCGCACCTCGTGCAGACGCTCGACCAGCTCATGCGCGGCAAGCTGCGCACCGCGCAGTACCCGTTCGCCTCCGATGCCAACGCGCTCGATGCGCCGGCCACCGTGTACCCCGGCGGGCCGCCCACGCGCCCCCAGGATGTGATCGTGTTTGTGATTGGCGGCACGACGTACGAGGAGGCACGCATGATCGCCCTCCTCAACGGCGCCGCTGGCGCTGCGGCGCCGGCCTGGCCCGGCACGCGCTTCCTGCTGGGCGGCACGACCGTGCACCGCTCCCGCTCGTTCCTCGATATGGCACAGCATGCGGCTGCGCGGCACCCGACGCTTGCGCGGGCGCCGCCCGCACTCGGGAGCCGTGGGCCGCCGCCGCTGCGCCTGGGGTCCGGGCCATGGGGCGAGAGCCACGACCTCGGGCAGGTCGCGAGTGGCGCGCGCGATATGGCGCAGGGCCTCTTGGGGCGCGTCATGCGGGGCATCGATGCGCCTTTGTAGACTATCTACTCGTTTTGCTCAGCTAGCTGCCACGCGGGGATCGTCGGCGCAGCGCGCGCAGGCGGCGCGTCGTCCGCGGCCGGCTCGGTGCTGCCCGCAGAGAGCCCGCCCCGCGATACGAGCAGCGAGCGGAGCGACTTGAGCTCCGACTGCAGCTCGGACAGCGCCGAGACCTGCGCCTCGCGCGCGCGGTCGAACATGCCCTGGACATCCGTCCGCAGCTCCTCGACATCGTCGCGCATCTTTTCCATGTCCTTGTCGCGCTGCTCCTCGCGCGTGCGTGCGTCGGCGACCATATCGTTGACGCCTTGCACGCTCTCGGCAATGGCCGCCTGCTGCGCCGCGAGACCCTGGCTCATCGCCTCCGTCGTCTGGTCGAGCTCCTCGAGGTGCAGCGCGACCTCGTCGTACTTGGCCGCGAGCGCATCGCGCTCCTCCTCGAGCGCCGTCTGGTTCGGCGGCTGCAAGTGGGGGTACAGGTAGCGGCGCGCCAGGGCGGCGATGCCGTAGCCGACCGTGCCGGCCACGACCGCCATGATAAACCAGTCGCGCCAGTCGCGCTGCGTCCGTGCGGGAGGGTACGCCGGCATCATCGGGTACGGCGCCCGCGGCGCCGGTGCCGCGCCCGGGCGCCCCACTTGGCCCAACGCCACATCAATTTCCTGCGGCGTCAGGCCCTTCGACTCGAGAAAGCTGATCCGCTGCGAAACCGGCGAGCTCTGCACCTTTGGATCTTCGAGGAACTGGATCGCACTCTGCACCATATCGGCGCGCGGCCCGCTGGCCGCAGGCCCCGTGTCCGACATGCGTGGAGCCCAACCGGCGGGGCGCGGGGGTAGCGATCGGCCGAGTCACGTGGCCGGAACGGGGGACGTCGGCCGCGGCCGCTGGCGTTTTTCTTCGGCGACGCTACGAGGTATGTCCTGGCGCGGCAGGTCCGAAGATTACGCTTTATTCACACTGTCTGAGCCTGGCAAGGCAATGACAATGATTTCTCAAAAAACTACAACGGTATATGAGGACCGCCGCCGCGCCTCGTTGGGCACTGACACCAGCCCTCTGCACGATGGCGAACGCGCCAGACCGGTTCAACCTGTTCCTCCTGCAGCCGGGGGAACAGCGTATCGAGATCCAGGAGGATATGCGCCTGCCGAACGCTGCCACGTTCGTGTTCAATAAGGAGGACCATACCCTCGGCAACATGCTCCGCCACGCGGTGCTGGCGCAGCCGGGCGTCCTCTTCTGTGGGTACAAGGTGCCGCACCCCCTCGAGCCGCGCGTGCTCGTCAAGGTCCAGACAGACGGGTCGCAGACGCCCGCCGAGGTGCTGCAGCAGGCGTGCACCAAGCTCATCGTCCAGATGGGCTCGCTCAAGCAGACCTGGGCCAAGGAGGTGCGTCTGGGCGCGGACGGCGCCGCGCCCTATGCACCCGCCATGTGGCCCGCCTACGGCGCCGGTGCGCCAGTCCCTGGCCCCGAGGCCCCCCTCGATGCGTATGCAGCTGACACGGACGGCGCCGCGGGCGGCGCCATGGGCGGCTATGTAGATATGTAACGACAATTTGGCCCTTTTCCATAACTCCACCCACTACACGACTTGGGCCTTCTCGTCCGACACGTCGGGCTCCGCGCCGTGCGCGACCTGCTCCTCGAATGTCTCCTGCCCAATCATATTTAGATAGTCCTGGTTGCGGTCAATGTTGCGGAAGCACAGCCAGAACAGAATGCCGCCCACAAACGCGAGACCGGCAAACAGGCCATAGTTGATGACCCAGTTGGGGTTCTGTGACAGCCCAATAAACGCCTCACCGATGGCCGAGGCGACCGCGGTCGTAAACGTACCGACCGCCATGACAATCGAGCGCATGTTCTTCGGCGCCATGATCATCGCGACTTCCATCGACGTGACCGACGCGAACAGCTCACTGAACGCAATCAGCACGTACGAGCCGGACGACACCCACATGCTCAGGCTCGACGAGTTCTTCAGAAGCGAGCATTTGGAGCCATCCGGCGCATAGTGGTGTTTGTCGCCGACGCGCGTGCCACACGGGCTCGTCTTGTATATGTAGTGCTGCAGCACCGCCGCCCACACCATCGCGAAGCTCGCGAGGAAGAAACCGATCGTGATACGCTTGAGCGGCGTCAGGGGAATGTTGTAGCGCTCACACGCGGGATACAGCACAAACTGGAAGAGCAGCACAAACACGATAATAAAGATCGGGTCCAGCTGCGACACGAGCTCGTTCGGCGCGCCGCCCATGTCCATCTGACCCGCCTGCACAATCAAATTGTTGGTAATCTGGTTGTAGCACAGCCAGTACAGGGGAAACAACAGAAAGATATTGCACGCCTTGACACCGCGGTCCAGCTGGTCGACCCAGCGGTCGTCGTACGTCATCCATTTCGGCCTCACCGCACCGCGGAACGTCGACGGGCGCGCATACGACCAAAACTCGTCCGTGCCATACTTTCTCATAAACGTCCACGGGTTCCAGCTCAGTGTGTTCTTTATGCAGAGCCACAGCGCTCCGCACGCCTGCGTGAGCACCGAGCCATTCGGCGGCTCCGACTTGTAGTAGTGGCGGCCAAACCACAGCACCGGGAACGGCAGGAAGAAGACGAGCGTCGGCAGCAGGTACGCCAGCCAGTAGCCGACATTCTGCTCCGCATAGATCATACCCAGCTGGCCGGCAAGCGAGCCCAGGTTGATCATCTCGTAGTACCACATGTAGGTGCGAGCCGTCGTCAGCGCCGGGTCCACAATGACCTTCTCGCCCGACTTGAGTGTAATGACCGTCAGCTGCTTGATCTTGATCTGCTCGGCCACCAGCACGGAGCAGCTCGCCTTGAACACACCCGTACCAGTGCCCATGATGATCAGCGCAATGACAAAGCACGCCTCGGCACCCTTCTGGTTGTCGATCACGCCGGGGATGGCCGACACTGTGAGGAGAATATGGCCCACCTGCGCAATGACCGTGCCATAGCAGATGATTGGAAAGCGGCCTAGGTAGGCATCGGCCAGCCAGCCGGCCAGCAGCGGCGTGACGTAGCACCAGAACGTATTGAACAGCGTCAGGCCCTGCGAGGCGACCGTGCCAAGGCCCAGCGCGCCGGACGTCGAGTCGGTGCCGTGGTTGGCACCCGTTCGCGAAAGCTGGCCATGCACGACGGGCCGAGGCTTGGAGATAAAGTTGGAGTACACTTGCGTCGCGCCATAGTAGCTGAACCGCTCGGCAAACTCACATATGCAAATCGCAAACGCAGGCCAGTTCATCTTTTCCGAGACGCGGCGCAAGGTGCGGCGCTCCTCCTCGGTGGGAAAGTGCCAGTCGTCGCTCTCGTCGACGGCCTTTGCATCGGTGAAGTGCTCCACGCCCGCTGGCAGCAGGTCATGCTCCTGCCCCATATCGCTCACATGCTTATTGTACCGAAGTTGGTTGGCCAAGGCATCGGCCGCATACGTATGGTCAAATTCGGCCGCGGCTCCACGTTAGGTCCGCATACGTACTCGACATGGCTAAGGAGGCCGCGAGGTGGGACCGGGTCTACTCTTTATGGAGTCGTGCCTGTACTTGTGCCTGTGCCTATCACTTGATAGTGACGGCATTCTTGCCAGCTGCAGGGAATAGGCAAATGATGGCGTTATCTATGCAGGAGCCTGAACCATCCAACACATGTGACCAATGACTGGGGTCGAGTGCGATCTTATCTTCGGCCCTTACAACAACAAAAGTGGCTTCCTCACCCCGATCATCGTCTTTAGGGCGTGTGGTCTAGTGGTATGACGTCTGCTTCGCACCGACTTGCGACGGAACAGGGGTTACACCTTGAATTAGCAGAAGGTCCCGGGTTCAAATCTCGTCTCGTCCATTTTTGACGACGGTTTTATCGTACGCGTTTTAGCACCATAGCTCCACCAAATTCGTCGAGCACGGGCGTGTGGTCTAGTGGTATGACGTCTGCTTCGCACTGAATTGCGACGGAACAAGGGTCCAACCTTGAATTAGCAGAAGGTCCCGGGTTCAAATCCCGTCTCGTCCACTTTTTGCCTCACACTCTAGCCCCCTCCTTTCTCCTGAAACCCATCCCCAATCCTTTTGTACATGGTGCCATCTACTCAAAACCGACTACGTTCGTCATAGTTGCGCGAACCGCGCGTCGGTGAGCGCTCACGCTGGTGGTGGCCACCGCTACTACCCGAGCGGCCGCGCGCATCGTCGCTGCCACTGCCGCCTCGAGCGCCCCAACCATGGTCGTTGCTGCCCGGTCGGCCACCGCTTGGGGCAGCACCACCCGGCGGCATACCCGGCATGCCCCAGCCGCCCTTGCCGGCGGCGCCACCCATGTACGCGGCCATCATTTGCTGCCACATCATCTGGGGGTTCCACGCCGAGCTGCCCCAGCCCATCTGCTGGTACATTTTGGCCATGGCCTGCGGATCAAACGCGCCGCCAGCCGGCGCACCCTTGCTGGCGTCTGCGGCTGCGGGCGCCGGCGCGCCCCACGCACGCAGCGGCGCCTGGGCATTGCTGCCGCGCGCAGGATCCGCACTGTAGCGGTTCGGCGCCGCGTTCGGCTGCGGCTGGCCACGCGACTGCGCGCGCTTCACCTCGATCTGCTTGCCGTCCAGCATGAGCGGCTGGTGCGCCAGTGTATTCTCTACACCCTCATCATTCTCAAATGTAACAAAGCCAAACCCACGCGGCCGGCCCGTGTCCTTGTCCATCATCACGGTGCTGTCGAGGACGTGGCCAAACTGCTGGAAGAGCTGCTTAAACGAGTCCTGCGTCACCGTCTGCGGCAGCCCACCCACAAAGCACTTTTGCGTGCGGGACTGTTCGGGGCGCGGAATCGCACGCTTCGGGTCAATAATCTTGCCGTCCAGGTAGTGCTCGCGCACCATCACGGCATTCACCGACTTGGGGTCCGAGAACGTGACGAACGCAAAGCCGCGCGAGCGGCCCGACGCATTGTCGCGCATCACCGTGCACGACGTCACGGGGCCAAACTGCCCAAAGTAGCGCCGCAGGCTCTCCTCGTCCGTGTCCCAGTTGAGGCCACCCACAAACATTTTTCTGCCGCGTCAGTATCTACTCGGACCGCACTTGCACGTCCAGAGGTCCAGGCTTGCATGCTAAGGGTCTGTGGCTAGTCTAACAAACGTCCTCTCTACTCGTCCAAGGCTCGCCCGGACGTGCTACGACATGCACGCATGTCAAGTACTCACCCTTCATCTGGCAGGTCCTGCGGCGCAATGTGCTCACCACGCGCCGCAGCGGCCTGTCGCGCCTCTGCCGAGTCCTGCGGCGGCGGCGCAGGCTGCCCCGGGATAAACGTCGTCGCCGGCACCTCCGGCTTCGCCGCCGCGACCGGCGCAGCGGGCGTCGCGGCTGCCGGCGCCGGCTCCGCCTTGGGCGCTGCCGCTGGAGCAGCCACGGCCGGCTCCGCCTCCTCTCCGTACAGATCGGCGTACAGGTCGTCCGCCTCGTCCGCCTTCGACATGTCGTGGTTCCAGGAAAAGAAAAACCCGGCCCGCTCGCCACGCGCGTGTGGCTGACTCAGCCACGTGCTCCCTCCTCGATCCGTGCGTCGGAGTTGCACGACGCGCACAGCGATGCTGCGTGGCAGCGGGTCTGCCGGCAGTGCTCAGCGCCGTAGCCTGACGGATGGCGACGTGTATGTGTTTACACTACAGACAGCATACCTCGCGCAGCTCGTGGAGCACGAGCGCGCGCCCGCCGCGAGCGCCACCGCGCCTGGCCCAGCGCCCGGCACAATGACGCCACCCGATGCGCCGCGGCGCTCTTTTGATCGCTCCGGCCTCGCGGAGCGCATGCGCGACCTACGCCTGCCCAGCGCGACGCGCGAGGCACGCTTCCCCGAAAAATTCGTCAAGCGCCTCGCCGAGCGCGTCGAGCGCGTGGCGGCCGCGCGCGATCCGCTGTACCGTGCGCCCGCCTTTGTCACCACGGCCGATGCCTTTGCTGCGACACTTCGCGACGAGAGCATACAGAAGCGGTTCAGGGAGCACCGCAGCATCGAAGAGGTCCTCTTGCAGTTCACAGCGGTCGCACAGACGTCGCTGCAGCAGCGCATGCCCAGCGAGCCAGAGCGCCGCGCGGAGCTCGACACGGAGCTCGATCTGTTCATGCGCATCGTGTCCGAGTGCCTGCGTGCGATCCCGACGACGTCGCGCGACGTGCTCGAGCGCCTCGGCGAGTACGAGCAGCGCCTGCGCCCCGGGCGCGCGCCGAGCGACACACCCACCGACGCGGCCCACGCGCCGCTCGTCGCAGCCACCGGCGCGCTCTTTGACGTGCCAGTGCCGCAGCTGCGCCTTGATCTGCAGTCGATCAGCACGACGTGCACGCTGCCGGCCGGCGTGATTGACCTGAAGCGGTGCATTTTCCGCATCCACACCCAGTCGTCCGCCGACGACTTTGTCTCGCCGGACGCGTACCGCCAGTGGCGCTCCAGTGAGCTCGCCCAGCTCTCGCAGCTCGTCTCTGAGCTGTGCCATGCGCGCCCCGACCTGCTCAGCGCGGCAAGCACGAGCGACAGCTCATCGCGCCGCCGCGTCTCGCTCGACGCCGGGCGCGCCACGCCAGACATGCCCGCGGATCTCGGCGACGACGACGAGCTCACATACATCCCGCCAGATGCACCAGCCGCGTACCAGCGGCTGCTTGCGCTGTGCCTCGAGCGCGATCTCGCAGGGATCCGCGTCAAGGCGGCCGACGAAGAGGTGTCCCTGTCCATTCTGTCCGCTGTGCATACGGACCTGCTCGACACATGTGCGCTGTGGTGGCGCGTGTCGCCGGCGCTGCGCGCGCTCGCGCACCTGCGCCTCTTCAAGGCCAAGTACGACATGGGCGAGATCCCGTTCGAGTGCGTCGCCGATGCGATGGAGGCGCTCGAGCGCCTGCTCGCCGCACAGCCCCTGTCGCAGTGGCGGCACACGGAGCGGCACCTGCTCGTGCGCGTGCTCGACGGCCTGCTCGACTCGCTCCTGCGGCTCGTGCTCGCTGCGCTGCAAGATATGGACGCGCCGCTGCCGCCCGAGAGCGAGGCGGCGGCCGCGATGGCCGGGCGGGCGCAGGCGCTCGTCGCCGATGCGCACTCACTCGCTGGCCGTGCGCCGCCAGCGACGCGCGCTGCTGCGCTCGAGGCCGCGCTCGTGGCGTCCGCGACGCAGCGGTACACGGCACAGGCCAAGGCGCTCCTTGCCACGCCGTCCACTGCGCTGGGCGCGCTCGTGGAGCTGGGCGCCTGGCTCGATCGCATGCTGCGTGCGCTGCAGGCGCGCTGTGCGGCGCCTGTGCTTGGGCTGCAGCCGGCCCATGTGGTGGCCGCGCAGCTCGTGCCCCTCTACCTCAACGACGTCGGCGCTGTGCGCGAGGCCGTGTGGCAGCAGGTGCAGGCGCGGCGCGACCTCAGCCTGGTGAACGAGGCATGGGACCTGCTCGGCCGCGTGCGGGCGCTCCAAGGCTGGCCCCAGGTGCGCACGCCGCCGACGTTTGATCTCGTTGCGTGGTTCGAGCCGTACGTCTCGCTGTGGCTCGCGCTGAGCGAGGAGCGCACGGCCGCGTGGGTGCAGCGAGCGGTGCGCAGCGATGCGTTTGAGCCGGTCGACGACGCCGAGACGCAGCACAGCACGTCGGTGGTCGACCTGTTTGATGCGCTTGCGCAGCAGGTGCGGGTGCTGCAAGCGCTTGCGTGGCCGGACGCCCACGGCCTCGCCGTCTTTTTCTCGCAGCTCGCGCACTCGATGCGGCGGCTCGTGGAGCTGTACTGCGAGGAGCTCGAGGCGCTGTACATGGCGGAGATGGCGCCGCCGCCGCCGCTCACGTCGCCGGCGCTTTCCTTCGCGACCGAGGCACTCGCGTCGCTTCCGCCGAAGCACGCGGCGTGGGTCGCCAAGGCGAAGCTGACGATCCAGGGCGAGAAGCGCGTGACGCCGTTTCTGCTCGAGCCGCGGTCGTGCGTCAAGCTGAACAATATGGAGCGCGCGCGCCGCCAGCTCGATGTGCTGTACCAGGCGATCAATGCGGACCTCCAGGCCGACATTGTGCAGCAGCATGCGCGCGCGGGCGAGGCGCGCGAGGCGCCGCGGCGCTTCGCCGTCAAGATGGTGCAGGCCGAGCTGCAGGCGCCCGCCGCCGAGCGTGTGCCGCGCCTCGACACGTTTGTCACGCTGAGCGATGCGCAGGGCACGCGTCTCGCACAAACGCGCACGCTGTTTGACACGCCGACGCCGCGCTGGGACGAGGTCGTGGATGTGCCCGTCCATGCGCCGCGCTGGATCTCGGCGAGTGTGTGGCGGCGGCCCGCGAGCGAGGCGCCCGTGCTCGTCGGCCGCGCCGCGCTGTGCCTCGACGTGCGCGACTTTGCGCAGCATGCGTCGCAGGACGTGTGGCTCGAGCTCGACCGCGCGGGCGGGCGCCTCCTGCTGCGCGTGAGCATGGACGAGGCGCACGACGGCATCCTGTACGACTTTGGGCATGCGTTCCGCGTCGTGAAGCGCAGCGAGGTCGATATGGTGCGCGTGCTCGTCGACCACATGTCCCTGTTCATGCGGCAGTTCCTCTCGCGCAGCGTCCTGCGCTCGCTCGTGCGCGGCGCGCGCGTCGAGCGCGTCGTGGGCAATGTGCGCGCGCTGTACGCATCCGCGCTCGCGCAGGCGGCGGGCAGCGCGATTCCGCCCGTGGAGCCGGACGCCAAGCGGCCCGCGCTGAGCGACCCTGAGATCGAGGCGGCGATTGTGCCCCTCCTCGACTACTTTGAAGAGACGCTCGGCACGCTGCAGAGCAGCCTGTGCGAGCCGGAGGCGCAGTTCGTGCTGACGCGCGTGTGGAAAGAGGTGCTCGTTACGCTCGAGGGCCTCCTGGTGCCGCCGCTGAGCGACGCGCCCAGCGATATGCGGCCGCTGAGCGATGCCGAGGTCGATATCGTGTTCAAGTGGCTGTCGTTCCTGCGCACCTTCTTTCACGCGTACGACGACGAAGCGCGCGTCGCGCACGGCGTGCCGCTGCACGTACTGCAGGGGCCCAAGTACCGCGAGCTGCTGTCCTACCTGCTGCTCCATGACCAGAGCACCGATGCGCTCATGATCGAGTGTGTGCGCGGCTTCCAGGCGCACCTCGTGTCGGCCGGGCGCGCCGCGCGCACGCGCGCCAAGTCGGTGCTGGACCAGCGCTCGCTCGGCACGATCCGCGCGCACCAGCGCTCCAAGGCGGCCGCAGCGACGGAGAGCGACGATACGGCGCTGCTCACCGACATGGCCATGCGCATCCTGCGCATGCGCCCCGGCACCGGCGACTTTCTCGCACAGCAGCTCACTTCGATGCACACGCTCTCGACGCCGTCGCACGGCGCGCTGGGCGCATCGCCCTCGCTGCGCCGCGCGACGCGCCGCCGCTGATACCCTACCGCAGCACGGCGAGCGCGGCCGTGCATGTGCGCCACTCGAGGCCGAGACTGCTTGTTAGTGCCACGACGTACATGATGCTTGCTAGCGCGACGCCCAAGCCGAGCTGCGCCGCGCCACTCTGCGCCTGCACCGCCCGCGAGCGCAGCACGGCCGCACACGCCGCTAGCGCGCCCAGTGTGCGTGCACGCGGCACGAGCGCACGCCACGCCACCTGTGCACGGCACGGCGTCGAGGCAAAGTAGCGCCGCACGTACCTGTACGAGGCGCCCGCGCGCAGGCCGAGCGCCGCGATATTCGCCCACACAATCGCGCTCTCGGCGCCCCCGAGCCCGACGCCGTGCGCCCCATAGAGCACCAGCACGAACATGGCACTTGACATGACCAGGACGCGCGAGTACGACGCGAGCACTGCGGGCGGCGCAACGGCCTGCACAAACGCCTCGACGAGCCCATTGACGCCCATCACCGGCAGGTACCAGCAGTACGTCGCGAGGATCGGCGCCGCAGGCGACGGCGGCTCGGCCCACCGCGCGCCGGCGACGAGCCGCAGCGCCGCCCGCGCCAGCGGCGGCCCGAACGCGACGAGCGCCGCGCCCAGCAGCACATGCACGCGCAGCAGCACCTGCAGGAGCGTCGCTGCGCGCCCCGCCTCGGGGCCCGCGTCGCGCGTAAACTGCAGGCGCGCACTCTCCTCGAGCGGCTGGTACAGCGTGCGCGCAAGAATCGAGCCATAGTTGCTCGCTAGAGCATAGCCGCCCTGGTGCGCGAGGCTCGTGAGCTTGGTCAGCGCGAGCTTGTCGCCCTCCGTGAGCGCCAGCTTCAGCACGGCCTGCGCGGTCGTCACACGCACGAGCGCGCGCGTCTCGCGCGTGTCAAAGAGGGGGGTATCGCACCGGGGGCACTGTGCAGCCACCACGCACCGCACGGACGTGAGGCGCGCCAGCATCACGCTGGCGACGCCGAAGCACGCCGCGCCGTACGCGGCGCGCGCGAGCGCAAACGCCAGCAGCGCCCACGGCAGCTCGCCAGGCGGCACGGCCACCCACGCCGCGCCGTGCCTCCGCAGCCACGCGAGACACACGGGCTGCAGCAGCAGCACATGCACCAGGGCACGCACAAGGACGCCGCCGGCCTCCATACCGATCCGCACACGCACATACTGTGGCAGTCCAAGCGCACGCGTGTGCAGCGGCTCGGCCATGAGCTCAAAGAGCGCGCCCAGGCCGTACAGCGCGACGGACACGGGCAGCGCCGAGCCCCCTTGGGCCCACAGCGCGGGCGGCGCCATGTACCGCAGGTACGCGGCACCGACCGCCGCCGCAAGCACACCGCCGCAAAACACAGGGAGCAGCGCGAGGTTGTGCAGGGCACGCACGGTCGCTGGCGCACGGAGCGCCGCCTGCCGCCGGACCACCACGGCCCGCACGCCATCGCGCGCGAGCGACAGGACGATGCTCAGCACCAGCTCCAGCTGCACATTCGCCGCCCCAAACACGGCCGGACTCACCGTACGCACAAGCACCTGGTTCAGCACAAACGTCAGCAGCCGCACACCGACCTGCAGCAGCAGGAACGCGCGCGCCGAGCCGCCGCTCATGGTCGAGTGGAGGCTCACCGGCGGTCGGTCGGCTCCACGTGCTCGCCTGGCCCGTGCGTGAGCGCTTGGTACAGGGCGGAGGCGTACGCGTGCCGCGCGTAGCGCAGCGCTGCGCTGCGCAGGACTGCATCGAGCATGTCGAGCTCGTCGTTCGCGCGCGCCTCTAGCGCGCCCACTTCGCCCTGGTCCGCCACGTGCGCGCGCGGCAGCGGCAGGTACCCTTTGTGCACGAGGCGCAGCGTCCACCGGCACACAAACTCGGCGAGGTCGTCGCGCGGCTCGCCCTCCATCACTGTAGCGAGCACCGCGAGGAAGCGCGGCACACAGACGCGCTGCACGAGCCATGCGACGCGCAGCTCCGCGTCCGTGCCGTCGTCCAGGCACGTCGATACGCGCTCGTCCGACTCGACAAGGAGCACGAGCATGTCGCCCGCCGCACGCACATGTGCGGTGTCGTGCGCGAGCGCCTCGCCCAGCTGCTCCCAGAGGCCCGCGCGCGTCCATGCCGCCGGCAGGTGCGTGCGCGGCAGGCGGCACGTACACAGCACCCACTCGGCCGCGAGGCCCGCGTGCTGCGGCGCGAGCGATGCCGCGAGAGCGGGCGGCAGGCAGAGGCCGTGCATGCTCGTGTCGCGCAGCGCCATGGCCGCCATCAGCTCGGTGCTCTCGGCATCCGCCCGCCGGCGCATGCGACACCAGTACTGCTGGAGCCACGCCTGCCGCACGAGATCGAGCGGCGCCGTATCGTTGTGCATGAGCAGTGCGGCCGCGCGACTCGCCTCAAACGCAGCGAGCGGTGCCGCACGCACATGAGCCGGGACGTCCCATGCGCCGCGCGCCGCGCACGGCGTCATCTCGCGCACGTCGTCCGGCCGCCCGGCAAGCAGTGCGCGCACGACGGCGGCGAGAAACGCGTGATCGCGCGTGCCGACGCCCTGCCACGCATGACCACTGCGCGCAGCGTACGCCTCGACGAGCGGCAGAAACGGCTGTGCGTCGCGCGGAACACCCTGCACGCAGTACGGCGTATGGCACAGGTACAGCAGGACCGCGCGCTGCGCCAGCCACGCCTCCTCGCCCCACGGCGGCACGCACCGCGGGCGCGCGCTGCGCGCAGCAGCCGCGTCCGTGCCGTCGACCAGGACCGGCCACCACTCGCGCAGCGCGTACACAAAGCGCCGCGGCGCCTCACACGCCGCGTGCCACCGGCCCAGCGTCGCATGCAGCGGCGCAAAGTACGCCACGGCCCAGAAGCCCTCGGCCTCGGCCATGGTGGAGGTTGAGGGCACGTGCGAGCCGCGCCGCTGACGTCGTCGACGCCACTCATGGCGCCTGCTCCGCTGCCCCCCCTGTCGGACCGGCGGCGCCCGGGGCTGCGCCTATCGCAGCTGGGTGTGAGCGTGGATGCGTTGCGCACGCTCCCACAGTACGTGTCCAAACTGACCGCAGCGAGAGCGCCTCGCGGCCGAAGACGACGAATATGCGGCGCCCTATCGATCTGCTGCCGGTCATGCCGGTGCGGCGGCGTGCGCCGACGCCTGCGGACGCGGACGACGATGGCACGGGCGATATAGCGCGCTGCTTTGCGCCGGCCCCGCAGCCGACGCCGCAGCCGGCCATGCTCATGGCCATGCCGTGCCTGCGCGTCCGCCACCTGCCGCTCTCTGTCGCCTTTTATACGCGCGTGCTGCGGTTCCGGCGGTTCGGCCCCCGCGATCCTACCCAGGCGCGCCTCTTCCGTGGCGCGCCTGGCGCCATGCCGAGCCTGAATGGGGGCGCGCCTGGCATGCGCCGCGTGATGCCTCCGGGCGTGTATCTGCTGCTGCGGCCGTGGCCGAGTGGCCCCACAGGGGAGCTGCAGACGCTCTGGCTCATGGTCACGGACGTGGATGCGTGTTTTCGCGATGCGGCCGCGCAGCTCGTCTCTACATCGACTGTACAGGAGGGCTACTTTCCAGAGCACGACTTTGCACAGGCCAAAATCCTTACGCGGCCCCAGCTGCTGCCGGACGGCACGCGCGAGTTTCGTGTGCGCGATCCCGATGGGCACACGCTCGTGCTGAGCGAGATCGCAAGTTAGGCGAGCGCGACGAGCACAGCGAGCGCGGCGAGCCACATGCTCGGCTGCAGGCTCCGCGCGCCGCTGGCCTGGCGCAGCAGGCGGTCGACGTCCATCGGGTTGCAGTATACGTGGCCGAACGCGTCCTGCGCCACGTAGCGCGACCACGCGCCGCCCCAGCGGAGGCCGTCGGGGCCACCGCCGCCATTCTCGTTGACGCCAAAGCCCGAGGCGTCCGCGTCGGCAAACGTGCCATAGTCGCGCTGCGCCGTCACCGTCCAGCGGGGACACGCCCAGCGGAGCACGGGCGGGCACGAGCGCGTTACCATTTCGCACGTCAAGAGGCACGGGAGGAGCTCGCCGTACTCGCCTGCGCCGAACAGCTGCTCGATGTACGCCTGCCGGCTGCTGTTCGCCCCGATGCGGTTGACAATGTACGGGCGCAGGCGCGTGTTGGACGGCATCGGGAGGCCCTGCAGCTCGGTGCCGTTCTGGCTCGCCGCGCTCTCGGCGGGGTCCACCACGTCGGTGCACCGCGGAATGGCCACGGCACACAGCCAGTTTTGGTACGCGCGGCGACAGTCCTCGCACGTTGACACACTCGAGTAGCGGCCGAGCTTTTCGTCCGCGCACGGAAACGTGTCGAGCGTCGCGGAAAAGTTGCCATAGTTGCTCGATACGACCTGCTCGAGCACGTTGAGGGCCTCGTTCATATTCAGCGTAGGATTGTACGGCACCGCATACGCAAGCTCGGGGCAGAAGGCGAGATTGTACATGAGCTTGCAGTTTTCCGTGCGCTTCGTCACAAACTTGACGGCGGGGTACAGCCGGCGGTGCACGATGCCACTGTGGTTGGTCGACGAGACGAGGTACGCCGTGTAGTTCTGCCCGGGGTTCAGTCCGTTGACCAGGAACTGCTTGCGTACCTGCGCCTTCTCCTCCTCGGCGAGCATGGGCTGTGCCAGGTCGTTGTCGACGATCGGCGCGACGCCCGCCGTGTCGTTGATGTGCCCGGGGTTCTGGGGCGCGGCAGTGCGGTCGTGGCGCGTGAGCACGTCGAGCGTGCCGCGGCTCGTCTCGCTGCTGTTCAGCGCTGGACGCATGCCCGCGTGCCCCATGTCGTCCCACAAGTCGAAGATGCGGCAGAACGACGAGTTGAAGTAGGTGATCGACGTGAGCGAGAAGCGCCCCTCGGTCGGCAGCACAATCAAACTCATGTTCGGCGGCGGCGCCGTGTAGTTGAAAGACGTGAGCAGCGCACTGTTCCGGTCCGAATCGTCGAACATGAGCCCCGGCACCGCGGCCACATCCTCGATGGAGCCGAGCGTCGAGGCGGTCAGCTGCACCTCGTAGCGCCCCTGCTGGCCGCGCGGATCGTTGGGCGGCCAGATGCCGATCCAGACGCCATGGTCGACGCCCTTGGGCAGCGATACCTGCGTCCAGCCCCCCTGCGCGTACCCAATGTGGTCCGAGTGCAGTTTCGAGTCGGGGCCGGGGCGTGGCTCCTCGGCGCTGTCCGACACAAAGAGGCCCACGAGCGTCTTCTCGCGCAGGTCTTTGGCCGACACGTCCATCTCGTCCAGCAGCGTCGAATTGCTCGTGTTGTACGCGGGGATGCCAGGGCCACAGCACAGCGACATGGACACCCACACGGGCCGCCCAGCGCTTGTATTAAAGGTATAGAACAGTGGCTCCGGCGCGCCGGGGCCTACCTGGAGGTAGCTGCGCACCGTCACCGAGTCGTTGAGCACATACGGCTGCGCATCCGTCGCCGGAACAGGCCGCCCCGTGTACTGAGGCGCAATGCCGGTATGGGCATTCACGCCCGACGCCGTGCTCATCGTCGGCAGGCTAAAGTTGGGCCGCGACGGCCCCGCTTTCGTCGTTGCGGACGTGACGCTTATGCTTGAGCTCGTCCGCGAGCTGCTGCTCGCGGCCGCGCACAGCAGCGCCGCGCACGCGCCCAGCACCGCATAGCGCAGCCAGAGCATGTTGGGACTCGACGACCGTGGCGGGCGGTGCCTCCACATCGACTATACACTACGGGTCAGGCGCACCGGCCGTGGGCATGGCGGGCTGCGCGTCGCTAGGCCCCTGCTCGATGTTGTGGAAATCGAGGATCTCCGAGTACATCATGACCTTCCACGTGTCGATGGGGAGGTCCGCGTCATTGAAGCTCCAGTCGAACGGCTCGTCGGCGACGGGCTCGTCGGCGGGGTTGTGGTACGGCGCGAGGTAGGGGTGCGCGAGGGCGTCGCCTGCGGTGATGCGCGTGTGGACATCGAACACGAGCATCTTGTCGAGCAGGTCGAGCGCCTCGGGGTCCGTGTTGGGGAACCGCTCCCGGAAGGGTATGCGCTCGCGTTTCGGAAGCGACTGCACAAAGCGCAGCGTGTTCTCGCTGCAGATCGTCTGGATGACCTCGTCAGGCGGCGTTCCGAGCAGCTCGGTGATGATCGAGAACTGGTTCACGTGGTCCTTGCCCGGGAAGAGCGGCTGCCCCTCGAGCATTTCGGAGAAGATGCACCCGGCGCTCCACACGTCGACCGCCACGTCGTACTTCTGCCAGGTGAGCATGATCTCGGGCGCGCGGTAGTAGCGCGTCGACACGTAGCCGGTCATCTGGGGGTCCTGCACACGCGCGAGACCAAAGTCGCAGATTTTCAGGTCGCAGTTCTCGTTGATGAGGATGTTGCTTGGCTTCAGGTCGCGGTGCACGACGCCCGCCGAGTGCACGTACTTGAGGCCGCGCAGGATCTGGTACAAAAAGTACTGCACAAACTGCTTCTCCAGCGGGCGGCTCGTGAGCAGGCGGTGCAGGTCCGTGCCGAGCAGCTCCGTAACAAAGTACAGGTCCTCGAGCGGCGAGATAAAAATGTCGCTCAGGCTAATGATCTGGGTCAGCACACACTACGCACATTCTCGTGCCGGATATGCTTCAGCAGCTTCAGCTCACGGTATGTGCGCTTCGCCAGCACAGGCGTGCTGAACGGCTTCATGACCTTTTTGATCGCCACGGACGTATCCGTCAGCTTGTCGTGCCCACTGCACACTAGGCCAAAGGCACCCATGCCCACAGGCTGCAGGCTCTCATACCGCGTGGTGACCTCAAATACGGTCCCGAAAATGGACAGCTTCACAAAGTCTGCCATGGTCGTCACAGCGCCGCACGATCGCGGACCGGCGTCGCCTGCCGGACGCTTAGTCAGCGCCACACCGCAGCGCTACGCCTCACGCCATGAGCGCCGGGGCGCCAGAGCGCGTGTCCATGTACACGGACGCCTTTGTCGTACGTGCATACACTCACACAGAATCGGGAGCCACGAGAGAGTGTGCAGGCGCTGCACACGCGCATGCGCTACGCGCGCGTATTCAACGACCAGCTCGCCGAGTTCCTCATGGCACGCTGCGAGGCCGAAGAGGCCTACGTCAAGCACCTGCAAAAGGCGGCGCGGCGCACCATCGATACGACCTACATTCCCGTGCAGCTACGGCCTGTGTACGAGCGCCTCATTGCCCAGGTCACAGACATTGTGCACATCCACACGACCCTCGCGCACCACCTCCAGCGCGACATGGAGGCGCTCCAGCAGATGCACACACACGGCGAGTGGGCAGGCTTGGCGCGCCACGAAGACGCGCTTGCGCCCCTGCTGAAGGAAGTCCAGGCCCTCGAGTCGCAGCGCGCCAAGAGCCAGCGCAAGCTCGACAAGAAGAGCAACGCTAGTGCCCAGCAAAAGCTTCTCTCGACCGAGGACGCCCTGCAGCACGCACGCGAGGCGTGGCGCGGCCGCGCGCCAGCCATGCTCCATGCGTACGAGTCCGCGGACGGACAGCGCCTCTTCTCTGTGCGCACCGTCCTTCGAAACCTCGCCAAGGCCGAGGGCGATGCGGCCAAGGCCCTCTTCGAGTCGGCCCGCACCTCGTTCCAGTCCGTCCACCACTTTGATCCCATGGCCGATATGGAGCAGTTCGCCGGCCTCGCCGCGTCCTCGGGCACTGCGCGGTTCTCCGTCCCCCTGCCTTCCGCGGCGATGCACAGCCCCGATGCGTCGCGCACGCCGTCCCGCATCGAGGAGGCGCCGCATGTGCCCCGCACGGAGATGGTCGAGGCGCCCCCCGCCGACGCGCCGTCTGCGCTCGAGGTGCCGCCCGAGGTGCCCGCACCCGCGCCCGCACCGCAGCGCGCGTCCATGATGCCGCCACCCACCACACAGCGCGAGCCTATCGCGACGCCACGCACGCGGCACATGAGCTACATGCCCCCTGGATCGCCCGCGCCTCGCGCGCCAACGTCCCTGTCCATGCACTCGTCGTTCTCGCACACCTCACGCGCCTCGTCCACGAGTGCCGAAGATCGCGAGGCACTCCAGCGCGTGCGCGACCAGCTGCGGCAGTCTGGCGCCGAGATCGACGGGTCCGCACCGCCGCGCCGCCGCGATGTCCGTGCTAGCATGGCCCAGGCCGCCGACCGCCGCTTCTCGTACATGAACCTGTCGCCCATGGTCCCTTCCAGCCTGTGGGGCTCGCCCGGCTTGGACGATGCACGCGACACGCCTGCAGAGAGCCCCCGCGTGCTGGACGAGCCGCCCGCTCCGCCGTACCAAGTCCACATTTGTGAGCGTGTCAACGCCCTGTGGAAGGGCCGCGAGCTCGTCAAGGTCATGGTCGTCGGCGAGGTGCGTGTCGCTGTGCAGGCGGGCGCGCCGTCCGCCGCCCCGCTCGTGCTCAGCGGCACCGACTCGCTCGCGCAGGTGCGCACGAGGCCGGGCTTGTGTGCCCTGACCGCCGAGCCCGGCGTGTACGAGCTGGATCTCGCCGCGCTCGCGCGTGCTGGCGCCAGCGTCGCCGCGCTCGAGTACGAGGTGCATGTTCCGGCCGAGCAGCGCACGCAGTGTGTGCCGCTGCTGCTTGAGGCGCAGTGGCGCTGTGAGCCGCAGCAGAGCTCGCTGCTGTTCACGCACCGCACGAACCCGTCGTTCGTGGCGCGCGCTAGCATGCAGGACGTGTCGATCCACGTCCGCATCCCGACCGAGACACCCGTCACCGGCGGCGTGCTCGCCGAGCCCGTGGCCGACTGGGACCCCGACGCGCAGGAGCTCGTGTGGCAGGCGCAGCCGGACGAGGCAGGCGCCCGCCTCGCCGCGCGCTTCCCCCTCGCCATCCAGGGTGCGCCGCAGCCTATCACGGCGGCCTGGACGGTGCCCGAGTGCCTGCTGAGCCGCGTCGAGGTGCACAACGCGCCGCTGGCCCCCACGCGCACGCTCGTCGCCGGCAAGTACTTTGTGCAGCCATAGCCACGTGCATCTCTCCACATCCAACTGCGACGGCCATGGGCGACTATGGCGGAATGTTTGAGGAGAGCGGCGTCGACAAGCTGTGCCGCCGCCTGCGTGAGGACCCCCTCACGCCGATTGGTACGTGCGCGATACTTATACAGGCGCTGTGCTCACGACGGCCGCCCTGACGTACGCGTCGATCCAGCTGCGGCGCGGACGCCGCCAGCAGTTCCAGTCGGCGCTGCGCTGGCGTGTGGCGTTCCAGACAATTACTGTCGGCACGGCCGCCCTTAGTCTGCTGTATCTCAAGCCGCCCGGCTCGCGCATACCGCCGCCCGGCCCCGACGGCAAGCCGCAGAAGCTTGAGCCGTGGAACCCCGAGAAGCTCGAGCGCCGCGAGAATGAGTCGGAGGCCGAGTGGCGCGCGCGCTTCGCTGCCGCCCAGAGCCGCGACGAGCGCGAGGAGGCGGCGCTGCAGCGCATGGTCGATGACGCGCTCCGCGAGCGCGAGGCGGCTGACGCGGCCAAGAAGGAGGCTCCCGCCGACAAGGCGCCAGGCACCATGCCGCGCATTGGCCAGGACAAGCGTGCATGGACTTTTACTAGATGATAGCACTATGGTGAGGGAACTGGAGGTAGTGGCGGCTTGAATGGCTCGTCGACTGCGCGGCGCTTGCCGAGCGCCTTAGCACTCGGCACGGCAGGGGCAGCTTCCTCCGACGCGTCGTCGGATCCTGGGTCGCTCTGCGTATCGTGCAGCGCGAGCGCCTCGCTCGCACTGCTCAGCGCGCTGAGCATCGTGTGCAGCAGCTCCTCCGCGACACGCTGTGCCTCGCCGTCGAGGGCGCTCGCACGCTCGGCGGCCCACGTCAGGTGCGGCTCCAGCTCATACTGCGCCCCCCGGATCTTGGCACGCACCTCGTCGAAGAGCGCCTCGTCGTTTTCGCCACTGAGGGCCATCTCGGTGAAGAGCTCCGCATTCATCTTGGCCGTGCGGCACTCTTCCTCAAGAAACTCTCTGCGCCCCTCGTCCAGATCCACACTCGTGTGGTACGAGCCATTCGACGAGGGGCTCGGCGTCAGCGACAGGGGCACTGCCGGCGGCGGGGCTGGCGCGAGTGCGTCGGGCACACGCTTCGTGTGCCGGGGTATAGGGCTGGGGGGCATGGGCGGCACGAGCGCAGGGGGAATCGCAGGCGGCGCATCGGCAGTGGGCAGCGCCCCATCTTGAAAGAGCGGCGCCGTGAGCGGCACACCGTGCTCGGGACTCGTGCTGGGCCGCGTGCGCGCCCAAAGGCGCGCGATCTTGTGGAGCCGGTCGTTGTGCCGCGAGCGTGAGGCGAGCGCACCTACGACAAGGAACGTATCGGCGCGCAGCGTAGGGTATGTCAGTGGATTCGTGAGAATGTCTTCGAGCTGCGCGAGCAGCTGGGAGTGGGTGGCGACCTCGGCAAAGTAGCGCCCCTCATGCATCGACCACACGCCCCACATGCGCACGGCACGGCACTGCGCGGACACATGCGGCCCTTTCAGCTCATGCTGCAGCGCCCGCAGTGCCGCTTTGCTGTGCGCGGGCGACTGGTTGACGAGCTCGCCGAGCTCGTGCACGCACTCCCAGTCGTCGTCCGTCACCTCGGCGTGGCAAAAATCAGCGATGTAGACGGGCACGGCGTCTTCACTTGCATGGCGCGACGGCCGTGCGTCGCTCACCTCCAGGTGCTGCAGCTCCGCGCTTAGGTCGACGGCGGGTGTGCGTTTCCGGAATGCCAGGGGCGGGCGGCGCCGGCGGGGCCCATCATCTACGCTCTCGCTCTTTTTTTGGCGTAGACCTGGCAAGAGGCTCGGTAGTCCCTCGCCTTTGGCGTCGCGGTGCCATGACGAGGAGGGTGGCGGGGTCTGGCGCACTTCCGCGTACGAGGGGTACGTGGCGTCTTGTCTCTCCTCCGCGAGTTCCACGCCTCGCCCGGCGCTGCTATTTCCCCCAGCGCCGGGCGGCGGCGCTCTGGCGCGCGCCAGGAATCGCCGCATCGCCGGCGGAGCGGCGCTACGGCCGCGTGGGCGTGGCACACTTGGCTGAGTCAGTATGACATCATCATGGCGGAGAAAGCCAAGAGTACATTGCATTTGCCCGATCGCTCGATCCGGCAATCGCAGCTGCGTGTCAGCTGCACCCTTTTTTCCTTGCAGCCAAGATCTGCCGTATCGCCGCTTCGCATTTTTCCCTCTTTGGCGGGGTTGTTGGCCGGAAGCGGTGTCACACAGGCGCGCCGCCCTTTTCCGTGGCGCAGCGGATTCTTACTAGTGCATGACCTTGCATAATGAAGAGGGGAAATACTAAAGTGGCAATTAACCCCTTCGTCGCTGCAGGGTTCATCGCGACGACAGCCGCATTCGGCTTGTCTTACGACCTTCCGCAACATTGAGGCTCTACTGCTCACCACTTTTCCTCCTTCTCTGAGCGCTGTCCTGCTGGCAGCCTGACTTTGCCATGACCGCGGTGTCCCCTCAGCATCACCGGAACCTAATTGGGAGCCGCATCGCGGACGGTCGCTTGCAGCTCGTCTCGCTTCTGGGTCTCGGAGCGTACGGGGTTGTGTACCTGGCGCGCGATGTCTCCAGCGTGGTGCATCAACGCCTACAGCGCCCCCCCTTTCTCCAGGGCAACACTAGCGGGTTCTACGCCGTCAAGTGCCTTAACAAGGTTGGCCTCGACAGCCGTCAGCGCGCCTTCCAGCGCCGCGAAATCCTCCTTCATACCATGTCATCTAGCCACCCCAGTGTGGTCACGCTGCACCGCGTCATCGACAACCCGTGGGAGCCATACGTGTATGTGATCCTTGACTATTGCGCGGACGGCGACCTGTTTACCATGATCACCGAGAAGCAGCGCTACATGCTGCCCCCCGAGCCTTTTGTGCCCGACCCCAACGCCACGGATGGCCGGCCACTTCCGCCCGACGAGGCCTATACCCACGCACGCGCCAAGATGGATCTGATCATCAAGGACGTGTTTGGCCAGATCCTCGACGCCGTCGAGCATTGCCACAGCCTCGGCATCTACCACCGCGACCTCAAGCCGGAGAACATTTTGTGCACGGCCGAGGGCCGCCGCGTCCTGCTCGCCGACTTTGGTCTCGCGACGGGCGACCGCACGAGCGCCGACTTTGGGTGCGGCAGCTCCTTCTACATGGGCCCCGAGTGCCAGGGCGGCATTACCCACCGCCTCACCGAGTACAGCACGGCAGCCAACGACGTGTGGTCGCTCGGTGTCATCCTCATCAACTTTATTTGCGGGCGCAACCCATGGAAGCAGGCCACGCCCAACGACGATACGTTCCGCGAGTACCTGCGTGACCCCAACTTTCTCGAGAAGATTTTGCCTATTTCTGACGAGGTGCATGCGGTGCTCAAGCGCATATTCACGCTGCGCCCTGACGCCCGCCCATCGGTCAGCGAGCTGCGCCGCTGGGTGCATGCTCTGCCGCGCCTCCATGCGACGAACCTCGAAATTTGGGAGCGCCAGCACGGCGAGCAACTGCGCGAGCAGCGAGCTAACGCGGAGCGCGCCGCGCGCGAGTCTGCCAAGACGCAAGGCTCGGATGTGACGCCGGTGCCGCCCTCTGCCTCGCCGACGCTGCTCGACGACGACTGCTCGCACTTTTCCATGCTCTCGCTGCGGTCCGAGAGTGGCAGCGCCACAGCGACGCCCGTTCTTTCGCCCCAGCGCCCTTTTCACGACGAGAGCGTCGACTATGGGATACAGGGACCTGCGCCTGTCCCCGTGTACCCATATCAGCGCACGGGGGACTCCGTCTATGTGTCAACGGTGGACTCGCCCCATTTTTGCATCGGCCTCTGGGAATCGCACCCACATGCAGGGCTCATGACCGGAAAGACTGACAGTTTCTCATCCGGCGGCACTGTGCGGGCTCCCTGCGGGCCGAAAGAAGAGCCACTGTGCCTGCGGTGGTCCGACGAGCCAGAGGCCTCTGACTCGCTCGCGACCGACGCGGCCAGTGTCGCCGTCTCGAGCCCCCCCTACCGATCCTTTACACCCGACACGGGCCCTGTGCCTGTGCGTCGACCCTACTGCCCTCGAGCCGTGCCCGTGGATGTGGCGCGGCCGGATGCCCTCTTTACGTGATGGATATGTACTATAGCGCCTGTACTACTAATCGGACACGGTTCGCATACATGTACGACGAGAAGAGCACATACAGGTATCGGAACCATACGAGCTGCGTCTGGTGCTGGTACATGGCCTGCAGCGACTGCGCGTACTCGCGCATCGACGACCGGAATACATAGTCGCGCCCGCCGCGCTGCAGCACACTTACGAGCACGCCCCAAAACTTTATGCGCCACGACCACGTATGCAGTGTCCATAGCGATAGGGGCGTCGCCAGCTCCGACTGCAGCTGCACGGCGCCATGGAAGAGCGCGCGGTGGTTCGGATGCAGCGAGACGCCGCCCGCATCGAACGTGAGGATGGTGTCGATGTGCGTGCCGTTCATATGCGTGCGCACTGCGTCGCGCACGCGTGCCGGCGCCCATGTCCGCTGCATGCCGTCCTGCAAGTGCGGATCGTCCACGCACGCCACGCGCTTCGCCGGCACGCCCAGGACGCCGTAGCTACGCACGAGCTCCTGCGCACGCACATGCCCGAGGCCGTCGGCGTCTCCGCGCGAGAGGCACAGCGCCGAGACGGTGACGTTGTGCGCGAGCAGCGCGTGGATCGTCGGCGCAAAAAACATGCACTCATCGTCGGGGTGCGCGGTGAGGACCAGCACATGTTTCGGGTACGCTGTCAAGCGTGCGCCGCCATGGTACGCGCCCGCCGAGAGCGACTGCAGCACATGCGCGAGCACGACGAGCGCCACGGCAAGCCAGCCGCTCCATGCGTAGGACGCTCCGCGCATGGGGTGGAGGCGCTGAGTCAGCGCCGACGGTCTACGCGTCAGCGGCGGCGTTGCGTCGTGAGCGACGATGGCGACCGAGTACCTGGGATCTGTGCTGTCGGGCGCGACATCGACGCCCGCCGAGCTACGCCCATATTATGAGTCGTTCCAGGAGCTGCACTCGAAGCGGCTATGGCACCAGCTGACGCAGCAGATCGAGGCGTTCCTGCGGCACCCGGCGTCGCAGCAGCGGCCGCTGCACATTGACCTGTACGAGCGCTTTGTCAAGCAGTTTGCGCAGCATGTGAACCACCTGAAGCTGGCGCGCTTCGGTGTGATTGTGTCGCGGCAGTATGCGGATGCGTCTGAGGCGCTCGCGTTCCTGCAGGCGCTCGCGGCCGAGCACGACGTGCCCGAGAAGCAGGACGCCTTTGTGCTGCTGACGATGGAGGCGGCGCACTTCCAGCTGCTCCTCGAGGACCTCGACGGTACCAAGGCGGCGATGGACCGCTGCTCGAAGATCCTCGACGGCTTTGACGCCGTCGAGCCGCAGGTGCACGCCTCGTTCTACCGCGTGTGCGGCGACTACCACAAGGCGCGTGCCGAGTACGCCGACTACTACCGGCACACGCTGCTGTTTCTCGCGTGCATCCACGTCGACACAGACATGAGCGCGAGCGAGCGCGTGCAGTGTGCGCACGACCTCAGCATCTCGGCGCTGCTCGGCGATACCATCTACAATATGGGCGAGCTCCTGCTGCACCCGATCCTGGCGGCGCTGCGCGACTCGGAGCACGCGTGGCTCTCTGATCTGCTCTTTGCGTTCAATGCGGGCGACATGGGCCGCTTCGAGGCGCTGCTGCCCCACGTGCAGCAGACGCCCATCCTCGCCGCGAGCCTGCCGTTCCTGCGCCAGAAGATCTGCCTCATGGCACTCATCGAGAACGTGTTCCGCCGCTCGACCAACGACCGCACGCTGTCCTTCACGACCATCGCGTCAGAGACGCGCATCCCCGTCGACGAGGTGGAGCACCTCGTGATGAAGGCGCTGTGCCTCGACCTCCTCCACGGCTCGCTCGACGAGGTCGCGCAGCTCGTGCGCATCACATGGGTCCAACCCCGCGTCCTGGACGCCACGCAGACACGCGCGCTCTACGAGCGCCTGGAGCAGTGGAGCGACCGTGTGCAGCACGTCGCGCAGTTCGTGCAGGCGCAGTCGCCCGAGCTGCTCGCGCACGCCAGTGGATAGCCCGTAGCTGTGGAGGTCGTCCTCCTTCCATGCCGAGCGCGCCGCCCGTCCGCATCGCGGCCAAGTACCGCGCCCCGCCGAGCGAGTTTGCCCAGGCCATGTCGGCGTCGGCTCTCGAGGCGCTGATTGATCGCGTACGCCTTGCACCCACGTCGCGCCGCGCGTACATGCGCAACTGGGCGGGCGTGTACCACTCGGACGTCCCGACGAACGATGGCGCGTTTTCGCACATGGACCGCAGCGTCTTTATGCCGCATACGATCGAGCAGGTCGTCGCGATTGTCGAGCTGGCCAAGCGGCGCGCGATCCCCGTGCGGGCCGTCGGCCGCCTGCACTCGCCGTCGGACCTGCCGTTCTCGCTCGGGTGGACGATCCGCACCGACGAGCTCGACGGCATCGTGCGCATCGACGCATCGAAAAATGAGGTGTGTGTCATGGCCGGCACGTACATCACGGCCATCACGGACGCGCTCGCGCACCACGAGCCGGCGCTCGGCTTCCCGAACCTCGGGTCGATTAGCGAGCAGACCATCGCTGGCCTGCTGTCCACCGCGTCGCACGGCTCGGGCATCGACCTTCCCGTGCTCTCCGCCCACATCCTTGCGCTGGACATTGTGTGTCCCCTTGCGCACGGCACACAGGTCGTGCACTGCAGCCGCACCGAGCGCGCCGACCTGTTCAACGCGTCGCTCTGTGGCCTCGGCGCCACGGGCGTGATTGTCGCCGTGTCGCTGAGCGTCGTGCCCGCGTTCCGCCTCCAGCAGGTGACGGAGGACGTGCCGATCGACGTGCTCCTCGGCGCGCCGCCCGAGCTTCCTGCGTCGCTCTCCCCGGACATGCTCGCGATGGAGCCGCTCGACACGTTCCTTGCGCACCCCAGCGCGCTCGGCGAATTGCTCGCGTCTGGCGCCCCGCTGCCGCGTCGCACGTTTCCCCCGTCGGCGCGCTCGGCTGGGCCTGCGCATGTGCATCCCTTTGTGCCCGACGGCACGGCCGACCCGCTGCCCACGTACGCCGCGCACGACGTGCAGGAGCGGATTGACCAGCTCGTGCACAGCGCCAAGCATGTGCGCTTCCTGTGGTCGCCACACGCGCATATGGTCACGATCGACCGCGCATCGCCGACTGAGGCGCCCGCAGACCCTCCCCGTGTGTGGGCGGACCTGTACGAGCGTGGCGCGCGGCAAGTCACGCAGGCACTGCTTTGGGCGTCACGTTTCCACACGTCGCTGCCTGCGCCCGCTGCGCGGGCCGCCTATGCCCTGTCGCACGCGCGGCCGCCGCGCGCGCCGCGCGACCCGTCGTCGGCGCCTGGCGGCCTGGCGCCTGTGCACAACCGCTCGGCGATTGCCGTGCGTGTCGCCGACGCCCCCGACGTATTCAACTTTGACTGCCTGTTTCCCCAGTACACGGCCGAGTATGCGATCCCGTATGAGTACACGGGCGCTGCGCTGCTGGCGCTGCGTGCGTGGCTCGACTGCGAGCATGCCAACGACGAGGGCGTGCGTACACACTTCCCGATCGAAGTGCGCTTCGTCGATGCGGACGGGATCTGGCTGAGCCCGAGCTATGGGCGGCGGACGTGCTACATTGGGATCGTGCAGTTCCGCCCGTACGGGCTGCCTGTGCGCTACCGCCGCCTGTTTGCGCGCTTTGACGCGCTCATGCGCCAGTTTGACGGGCGCCCCCACTGGGCCAAGACCCACACGTCGTACCGCGCTGAGCTCCTCACGCGCTTTCCCCACATGGCCGACTGGCTCGACGTCGTTGCGCACTACGACCCCCAGCGGGTGCTGGTCAACCCGTACGTGGCGCGCCACCTGCTCGACGAACATGCGTCGTGCCGGCAAAGCGTTTTTCGGCGCAGCAAGCTGTAGTGCGACATGCAAGCCATCACTCTTCCTATACTTGCTATTTAGAGCTCGTCGTGCTCCGTCGCCTCCGCGCTCGGCGTCGCCGTCTCCGTCGCGGCGTGCTCCGAGGTCGTGGCGGCAGCCTCCTGCGGCGCAGCGAGCGTGACGCTCGCCTTGTGCGTGCCCTTGGTCGCGACAAAGTCGATCAGCGACTCGATCGTGCGGTCGCCCTCGTACTTGACAAACTCACGCGCACCCGACCCGGCCGGCTTGAGCAGGATCGTGGGGAAGCCCGTGAGCACAATGTCGGCATTCGGCGGGATGTCGTTCTCCGTGCCGTCCATCTTCGCGATCGTCACGAGCTTGGCAGCGTCCGCGTCGTCACGGTACAGCTCCGCCAGCTTCTCGTACGTCGGCGCAAGGCGCTTGCAGTGGCCGCACCACGGCGCGTACAGCTCCAGCAGCACGTCCTTCGCATCGTCAAACACCCACTTGTCAAACTCGTCCGTGACCACAGAGATGACCGGCGACGTCTGCTCGGGGATCGCGCCGCTCTTCAGGCTCGGCTGCAGACCGCCCTCGGCAAACTTGGTCAGGAACGCGTGCACGCTCCCCGCAAGGTCCTGGCCCAGGTCGCTCAGCGGGTACTTGGCACCCGACTCCATGTTCTGCACGGCAAACGCGGGCCACGAGTCGCCCGGCAGGTTCAGCGCCTTGGCGTGCGAGCTAAACTTGACCGCGTCAATCGACACCATGTTCACCTTGCCGCGGAACGCCTTGGCCACCTCGGTCAGCTTCTGGATCTCGGCCTCGCGCGTCGGCGACTCGGGGTCCACAAAGTAGTACGCCAGCGGCAGGCCGCTCATCGCATACTTCATAAAGTTGTCCGCGCTCACCTCGTCCAGGAGCGGCAGCGACTCGAGGTCGTAGAACTGCTGCAGCTCCGTCTGCGAGAGCGCACCCGACGCCTGCATCACGACCTTGGGCTCGTCAAACGAGCGGAACGCCACGGCACCGGGCACCTTGACACCAAGCTCCTTGGCGAGCGCCTCGCTGTGCGACACACCCACCACGAGCGCGTCGCGGTTCGCCTCAGCAAACTCCTTGAGCTCCTTGTTCGATGCCTCGTCCAACTCCTCGCAGAACGCGACGAGCACAAACTTGTCCTTGGCCTTGAACTCCTCCAGGTTCTCCCACGTCACCGGCGACACAGCCGGCAGCTTCTGCTTGTTCATGTAGCTCACGATACCATCGGCCTTGCGCGGTCCGTTGTACGGCGTCGAGTGGCCGAAGCGGAACACCTTGAGCGTCGGGAAGCCCGTCACGTCGTTGTCATTGCACAGGGACTCCTCCGCCGTGCAGTCCACCTTGGCGAGCTTGACCTCGCTCTTGGCCAGCTCCTTGGCGGCCTCCTCGTACTGCGGCGCAAGCGCCTGGCAGTGGCCGCACCACGGCGCATAGAACTCGACCAGCGCGAGCGGCTCCTCCGCCACGAACTGGCTGTAGTTCTCCTTGGTGAGCTTCACCACATTCGATGCCGTCTCCTCAGTTGCGCTACACACACACGCGGCGGTCAGAGCCGCGAGAGCCCAGGCTGCGAATCCACGCATCGTCGTAGGAAGCACGGTCCGCCAGACGCCGGGGCCTACGTTCCACCGTGGCAGTATGCACGTGATGTATGTCAGCATGACACGCGTCGCCGCAGGGTCCGGCGGGCTAGTCCAATGACGTGCGGCGTGCGGCCGTCGGCCAGCGACGCCTCACCGCCCTAGGGCTAGCATCGCAGCTTCCCCGCTCGCTGGACGATCCCCACTGCTGCGCGGGAATGCATGCCACTGCGGCTGACTCTCCGCATGGCACCTTACCGCCTGGTACGGCCATGGTGCGGTCTGGCAGCTTGCCGCGACCCAGTCTGTACCAGAGCTGCGTCGAGCTCGTGCGGCGGCTCAGCTGCGTCCCCGGCTTTTCCACCGAGTTTCTCGGGCGCGGTGACATTGCCGTGGGGTCGCAGGAGCCAAGCACGCCTACGATGTCACAGCACAGCGACCCGGTGTCGACGCTGTGGCAGTGTTTCCGCCTCGGCCGCTCGCTCTGCACGCTATTTAACCTGTATGCAGGGCGGACAGGTCTCGACCCGATTCCCCTCAGTGTCGACCCGAAACTGAGCAATGCCAATGCGTGCAAGGCGCTCGTCATGCGCTTTGTCATTGCGCTCAAGGAGAAGGTCGGGTGGCCGCCCGACGACACGTTCACCGTATCGCAACTCTATCTGAACGATACCAACGGGTTCGTGCGTGTGGTGCGCACCGTCAACGAACTCCTGAACCTCATGGAGACGGTCGGCCTGCTCGTGCCCGGCACGCCCGTATGCGAGGAGCCCGCGGCAAGCACGGCGTCGCCGCGCGATCAGCACGCCATGGTCGCCCAGGAGCTACTAGAGTCGGAGCGGCGCTACGTACACGACCTCGAGACGCTGCAGGCGTATGTCTCGCTCGTCGTCAGCGCGAATGTTCTGCCGACCGACAAGATCTACCACATCTTTGGAAACCTCGATCCGCTCGTCGATCTGCAGCGGCGCTTCCTGCTGCGCCTCGAAGAGAACGCGCTGAGACCGACCGACAGCCAGCAGCTCGGGCTCATCTTCCACTCGATGGAGGACGAGTTCTCGCTGTATGAACAGTTCTGTGCGAACTACGCGCAGGCGCTCCAGACCATCTCGGACGAGAGCAAGGCGCTGCAGCGTGTCGCGTCGCTGCCTGGCGCGCAGAATGCGTATCTGGAGCCGACGTATGAGCTGCCGACGTACCTGATCAAGCCCGTCCAGCGCATTTGTAAATACCCGCTGCTGCTCGAGCAGCTGCTCAAGACGTCGACGGCCGATGCGCCGCAACACGTGGAGCTCCTGCACGCTCTGCACACCATTCGCCGCATCACTGACAAGGTGAACGAAAAGCGCCGGCTCCAGGAAAATGTACAGCTTGTTGCGGAGCTCGAGCGCCGTGTCGAGGACTGGAAAGGTCACTCGCTCAAGACGTTTGGTACCCTCTACCTTAGCGACACGTTTGTGGTCGCCAAGGGCGACTCGGAGCGCGAGTTCCGCGTCTACCTGTTTGAGCGCATCCTCCTTTGCTGCAAGGACCTGGGTGCGTCTCTTCTATCCACCGCTTCCCCCGCCCTGCCGCCGATCGGCGTGTCCGTTGGCCTACCGGGCCGCTCGCGCTCGAAAAGCGGTTCCCGTTTGCGCTCGCGCGCGAATAGCGTGTCGGATGCCGGGGCCTCACGGCGCGACTCCCACACGCCGCTGCAGCTCAAGGGCCGCATCTTTCTCAATAACATTGTCGGCATCCAGGTGCTGGAGCGCCCCGCGATGGGGTCCGACACGCAGGCCGCGCCGTACCCCCTCCAGATTTGGTGGCGCGGCGAGGCGGACGTCGAGTCGTTTTGCCTGCGCTGCAAAAACGACGAGCAGCTGCGTCTCTGGCACAGCACGCTCCAGAAACTGCTCGATGAGGTCCAGGCGCGCCGCGACTTGCTCGCTGCAGCATCGATGCCATCGACGCCGCTGCCGTCGGCGCCCCTTTCGCGCAACCGCAGCGGCTTCCTCCAGATGGCAACGCCGCTCGTGACGCAGTCCCCTGAAGTCATGACACGCCCGCCGCTGCGCCATGCGATGACGGAAGACGTGACCAATGACCTGCCGTGGCTGCGCGGCGGCGGTGGCGCCCCAACAGGCCGGGTGCCGTCGCCCGACGAGGTGCCGCCCGACGAGTCGACGCCCACGTGGGTGCCGCCGCCCGAGGATGCGCATCGCCCGTCGCCGCTGGGCTCACTCGCCGGCACACCCGGGGCTGGGCCGCCGAATGCGCGTGTGGCCTGGCGCCAAATGTCGCTCGGACACATTCACGGCGTGCCGATCTCGCCGCGCACCACGGCGGCCGGCCCCTGTCGCTCGTCGTCGCTGAGCAGTGGATCTCTGCCGCCCAAGGCGAGCATGGAGTTTGTGGAGCAGGAGCTAGAGGCGATGCGTCTCGCGCAGGCGCAGCAGCGTTCGCGGCCCAGTGGCCTCGCGCGTTCGCGGCCGGCGCTGCATCTGGACAGCGCGTTGATGCACCGCACGGCATCGGACAGCATTGCGATGCGACCGATGCAGTCGCCAGCGGCCATGTTCTCGCCCATTACGGCTACGCCGACGTTCCTGCCTGAGGCGGTCGGCGCGAGCATGCCGAGTGATCCCGACTGGAACCCGTACTTTCCCGCGGTCAACACGTCGCACCGGCAGAGCCACTCGAGTCTCGTCACGGGCGACTCGACGGACAGCTCGCTGCCTAGTGCGGCGCAGTCTCCGCAAGTCCACCCCCACAGCTCTGCGGGCTCGCTCACCATGCCCGGCCCTATGCGGCCCCGGTCAGGTCCCCACTCGCCATCGCGACCCAAGCTCACGCTGGTGCGGGTGCGCTGCGGCGGCGACTATAAGGAGCTGACGATGGCGACGCACAACCGCTTTTCGGCGCTCAATACACGTGCCCACGAAAGCGTAGGTCTCTCTCCCGAGGGGTCGACACGCATGTACCATATTGACAGCGACGGTGATCGTGTCATGCTGCTGGACGACGATGACTTGGCTACAGCTATGGAGTATGCGCTCCGACACGACCACACTCTAGACATTGTCATCGAGTAGTCGCATAGATACCTGTGCCCAGGCACGTTACCTCTACGGGCTTACAAACGGGACGGACCACTGCTAGTTAGTCCTGCTCCCCGCGCACGCTTACAAGACGCATGCGTATACCTACGCCGAACCATCCTTCTTGGCCATGAACGAGATGAGGTCAAGGCAGCGGCGCGAGTAGCCCCACTCGTTGTCGTACCACGACACGAGCTTCACAAAGGTGGGGCTCAGCTGGATACCAGCCGACGCGTCGAAGATCGAGCTGTGGTTGTCGCCGACAAAGTCCTGCGACACCACGGCGTCCTCGGTGTAGGCGAGGACGCCCTTCATCTCGTTCTCCGAGGCACGCTTCACCTCAGCCTTGATCTCGTCGTACGAGGCACCCTTCTCGAGGCGAACGGTCAGGTCGACCACCGACACATCAATGGTCGGGACACGGAACGCCATACCGGTGAGCTTGCCGTTCAGGCTCGGAATGACCTTGCCGACAGCCTTGGCAGCACCTGTGCTCGAGGGGATCACGTTCGCACCGGCAGCACGGCCACCGCGCCAGTCCTTCTTCGAGGGACCGTCGACCGTCTTCTGCGTGGCGGTCGTGGCGTGCACCGTCGACATGAGACCCTCGGCAATGCCAAACTTGTCGTGGATCACCTTGGCCAGAGGGGCCAGGCAGTTGGTGGTGCAGCTGGCGTTCGACACAATGTTGTGCGACTTGTCGTACGAGTCCAGGTTCACACCCACCACGTACATGGGCGCGTCAGCCGAGGGGGCCGAGATGACCACCTTCTTCGCACCACCCTTCAGGTGGGCCGAGGCCTTCTCGGTGGTGGTGAACACACCCGTCGACTCGATGACGTAGTGCGCGTCGGCGTCCGCCCACTTGATGTTGGCGGGGTCCATCTCAGCGAACACAGTGATGGCCTTGCCGTTCACAACCAGCTTGCCGTCCTTGGCCTCGACCTGACCCTGGAAGCGACCGTGGGTCGAGTCGTACTTGAGCATGTAGACCATGTACTCCAGGTCAATGAAGGGGTCGTTGATAGCCACAACGTTCACCTCATCGTGGAGGGCGGCGTTGCGGAACACAATGCGGCCAATACGACCAAAACCGTTAATACCAATGTTCACCATATTGAATCAAGTGGGGAAGGGGGATCGGCCCCTGCCCCACGTCTTATAGCGACGCTGCCCCGGCTTAGCGCTCCCCGCTCGGCCCACGGGCCAATCAGTAGCTTAGAGCCGGCCCCTCTCGAAGATTCGATCACGTGAACACTGGGCCGGCGCCGTCGTGCAGGGACCATTCGGCAGGGTTCGATCTACAGCGCCTGTGCACCCTCTACGTCTTCCTGCGGATGCTGCGCAGCCTCAACAAGGCGCGCGGAGCGCGCACGAATCGCCGTGTCTAGTTCATCACGTAGCACACCTGCAGCTTCCACACACATGTCCACCATGCCCGAAAACCGGTCCATATGGATTCGCGTATCCAGCTGCATCAGCGGCACCTGGCCGGAACGCGGCAGGACTGCGACTGTAGCAAATGGCAGACTCGTTTGCTCCTTCCGATTCAGATCCAGCATCGCCGTTTCGCCGTGCAGCCCACATGTCATCGCACACACGTAGTCGGACATGGGGATGCCCGCATCCATCAGCGCCAGCGTGCACGCGTGAATCATGGCCGGCAAGACACCTGCTGTCAGCTTACTCGTACATACCGCCATCTTGCTGCAGCACATGCACCACCAGATCAATCTGCGCACGGGGAAAAAGATGCGTATGTACGACAGGCTCAAACGTCGACCGCACCGCATTCGCCCATTCCACTAGGTGCCTGTGTGAGACGCGTATACGTACCGATCGCCCCGCGCACGGTAGCGCCGCTCCGCAGCGCCCCATGGCGCCACAGCTATGTCCACCTGGATAGTCGCGCGGTCCTGCCGCACAATCGGCGCGCGCGCAGCCCTCCCAGGCTCCCGCGGTCCATACACACACGCATATACATGGGTGAGCCCCTGCCGCACCTGTGCAGAGCCGTCGGCACGCGACGTCGCAGACGCTGCCGCCGGGACGAGCGACTCGCCCGTCGCCGTATGAGGAGAAAGAGACAGCTCCATCGACCTGAATTCCAGAGGTTTCCGCCCATCCATGCGGAAACCACCGGCTGTGAGAAGCTCGGTGCGCGACTTGCGTCAGTGTCACACACGCACCATCGTCGCTCAGGTCGCTTTTTTGAGACGCCTGGCCAGGGTCGGAGTGGCTGACTAATATACACACACAACCCTCGTCTCGTCGTTTGTGCTTCTTCCATCCATATAGTCAACAGCAAGCCGTACTCTACACGCGTTCGACTCCAATCTGTTGGTAGCTGCTTTGCGGCTGAATGATTCCTTTACCGTTGATACCTATGTCAGAGTCAGCATTCTACACGGCACTATCGAAGCTCTCTCTTCCTGTCTCCTTTCAGTCTCTGGAAGTCGATGGCAGATGGATGCAGAGGGTCAATATGTTTTGCCAAAAGTAATAGAGATCGCTGACAGTGATTGTGAGCTGTTGTTTGAGCAGTTGACCCCACAATGTCGGCACACATTACAGAGAATCCATAATGTATTGGTACCAATTGTATTCACTATCACTAAAGTCTAAAAAGAGATAAAATGAAAATGGCTTCCCCTTTACCCGAGGTTGCTTGCTAGGGTCTGCTTTGGATATAATGAACATAAAAATTTAGCTCATTACTCGCGAGATATCCAGCGTCGAAACCCTATACTTTAGGTATTCTTAAGCAATAGTGCATGTAATGCCCCAGGCTGGGGGACCAAGGGGATACTCGTTGGAAACGGGTTGCTCAGGCTCTTCGTTGTTGAAGTTAGTGACAGGCTTCTCCATCGGCTCAGTCGAGTTCAGTCCAGTGTAGTGTGTAGGGTTCATTTGGAGAATGTGTTTTGATACTGAAAATCGTCCGTAAATGATCCCCATTTTATAGCATGACACTCCTATGTCTACAGCTTCATTTTCCTTTACCAACTATGAACACAATGACTGGGGGACTTCCTTTGTTACTTAGTTTGATCAGCTGTATCAAGAAATTTTAAACAAAGGTCTATAGAGTAGTTATTACAAGGCCTCCACTCTCGTCCTTGCACCCCGCGTTCTCTAAAGTTTGACATTCAGTTTGTTTCATTTTGTTTTCTGTGAAACAATGAACCACCAGCACTGAACTTTACCAGGTGATATATGATGCCTATACAAAATTCCATCGGATTTAATCAGGTCCAGTCAAGCTTTGACATCAAGTGTATATTCTACCGCCAATGTCAGGGTTTGTTACTCCAATTATTGCTATACTGGCAGTGATTGTATCACTACTACCTGTAGCATCCCATTGGAGAGCTCGTAATTTTGTCATATTGGGACTCGCGTTATGGATTGTTATTGGGAATATTAACATTTTTGTCAATCGAATCATATGGATGTCGAATGCTGAAAACTCCGCTCCGATTTGGTGCGACTTTTGTATGTATACAGATTTGAAAACTTATACACCAGCTGTTAAATTAATGAGCATGGCAAGTTTCAGTCTGCCTTGCTCTTCGCTTCTCATTTCGTCGAAGCTGTACGACATTGCATCATTAAAGTACTCTAAGAAGACAACTGAAGAGAAACGACGACAATTAATTTTAGAACTATTCTGCATAACTGTATTACCTATCATCTATTCACTTCTCACTCTTGTATCTCAGGGGCATCGCTTTAATATTGTTTATGGCCGAGGGTGTGAACCTGCAGTCTATTTTTCCTCTGTATCGATTGTGATTGATTATGGTATCCCTGTGTTGATCTGTATCTCTTCACTAATCTATTCCGGTACGTTTGTGTCCCAATTAATTGAAGTTCTCTCGTTAAGGCATTTTTTCATTCACAAGAAAGATTTTGACGCAGTTCTCTCAAAAAGTGGAAGCGGTATCAGCACTAAGAAATTTATAAGGATGATTTCCTTTGCCCTTATCGACTTGTTGATCAATTTCCCCATCCTTTTAGCAGCATTTGCTCTTGAAATTTCATATATGAAGGTTTTACCTTATACTTCATGGAATTTCGTTCACAGAAGGTTTTCTGATGTATGGATTTACCCCCGTGTTGCAATCTCAAACACGCGATTCAAGCATTTTCTTATCATGACTTCGTTTGCCACTTGGAGTCAGTGCATGATGGGATTTGTATTCTTTTTCATGTTTGGTTTAGGTGCGGATATGAAGACGGACTATATCAGAAGCTTCAATAGCTTAAAAGGAATGCTTCGTGTTAACAAGGAGAAACAGGTCCAAAAATCCGAGGATGGTAACCTTCATTCGTTGGAAAATGCAAGTAACATTGCGATCATAAATCAACAATATCTTCCGATTCAGATATCGTCTCTGTTCAATCATCAAATATCGACCTAGAAGCTTCAGATCAGAAGTCAAGTAACTATTCTATAAGCATTCCCTATAATGAGGACATGAAATCTGTTTAAGTCGGTGATAAGATACCATATGGTGTTCACTATGGGGTCATTTGTAATGGTTTCGATTTAGGCATAATTTTCGAGAACTATTTTACTGTTGTGAGCCCTCAGAATCCTTCAGGCTCATTTCAATAGCACGAGCGATGGCTTGCTGCTCGGTCATTTCCTCGTCATCATCGCCATCGTTGGCCCCCGCGACGGTAGCACGAGGCTCTTGCTCGGACTCTTTCATAGAAACGTCTTCGTCAGCAGGAGCTTCGCCTTTTGAGAGCGCGAGTGCTTGTTGAAGGAGTGCATCCTCGCTCTCTGCCTGTCGGGTCATGTCCGTGTCGAGGCTGGCCGTGCCTGTGAGCGGCGGTGCATCCACGGGGACGAGCGAGCCAGTCGCTCCCTCGGCTGGCTGGCGGTCCTCGGGTGCAAGCGGGTGGTCCTCGTGCATAGCCTGCTCCTCGGTTGTATTGTCGCCGCCCTGTGATGACTGAGCCGCCTGCTGGCGGGCCTGCTCCTCCTCCATCGAGAGGCGGAGTGCCATCGCGAGTTCGGGGTCGGCATTAGGGTCGACGCCAAACTCAAAGTCCTGGTTGCTGTCGGCGTTCGCGCTGCCTGACGGGCCAGCGCCTGCATCGCTGTCCATAACGAGGGGCGAGGAGAGCAGGGTATCCGAAAGGGGGCGCTCATTGGGTGGCACAACGAGGATGTGGCTGTTGTCGTTGCTGTTCACCGTCTCGACGAACTTGGCCAGCTTGGTGTGGTTCTCTTCATACTCGCCGAAGCACACAATGTCGACAGCCACGTTGTTCTTCTTGAGCTTCTTGGCCAGCTGCTCGAGGCTCTCTTCCGTGTCATCCACCGGAGATCCGACGAATGCCACGACGCGCTGGCGCTGGTTCTTATTTTGCCGGTGCTTGAGCGCGAGCTGCGCGACGTTGATGCCGGTCAGCAGGTGGGCGGCTCCACTGAGCTTGGAGCTGTGCAGAGCCGCGAATACCTTGCCGATATCCTGCGTGAGCGTGGCAAGCACCTCGGGACTGGTGTTAGGCGACACACATACCTCTTGCCCGCCATGGTCATGACACCGACCATGTTCTCAGGGTGCGAGCTGGTCTTGGCATCAAAGAGGACCTGGACAGCATCCGCCTGCGCATCCCAGCGACTGGGAACGTAATCTCCATTCCTCATCCACTCGGAGTTGTCGAGCCTGCTGTGAGCCTGGCCGTACATACACCAACATCGTCGCCTCCAGCGGCATGATGGCGACTGTCCGTGCTGCTGAGCGACGCGCCAGCGTCGCCGGGTGGCGATTCACGTGACTAGACCGCACTTCGGCGACGCCCGCAGCGACGTTCTGTCAGCGAGCACGATGGCGGCGCGGATCCGCGATGTGTGGGCCGACAATTTTGAGTCGGAGATGAACGCATTTCGGGAAACGATGGAGTCGTTTCCCTATGTGGCCATGGCAGGTGTTATGCGCGGCTAACGGCAGGATACCGAGTTTCCCGGCATTGTTGCGCGGCCCATTGGCCAGTTCCGGGGGTCGACCGACTATCAGTACCAGCTGCTGCGGTGCAATGTGGACCTGCTGCGCATCATCCAGCTGGGTCTTACGCTATGTGATGAGCACGGCAACCTGCCTCCAGAGACGTGTACGTGGCAGTTTAATCTGCGCTTCGACGTGGACGAGGACATGTGCGCGCCCGACTCGCTCGAGCTGCTCACGTCGGCGGGCATTGACTTTGGGCGGCACAAGGTGTATGGCATTGACCAGGCGCTATTTGGCGAGGCGCTGATCACTTCGGGGCTCGTCCTGTTCGAGGACGTGCGGTGGGTCTCGTTCCATTCGGGGTACGACTTTGGCTACCTGCTCAAGCTTGTGACGTGTGAGCCGCTGCCGGCGACGGAGGCGGCGTTCTTCGAGCTGCTGCACAAGTGGTTCCCGTGCATCTACGATATCAAGTTCCTCATGCGCAGCTGCAAGGTGCTCAAAGGCGGTCTGCAGGACGTCGCGGACGATTTGCAGGTGAGCCGCGTAGGCCAGCAGCACCAGGCGGGGAGCGACAGTCTGTTGACCGCGTCGACGTTCTTCCGCCTGCGCGAGCGCTACTTTGACGGGTCGATCGACACGGGCAAGCACCTCGGCTGCCTGTACGGCCTGGCCAACACGACGTTTGCGACGATCAGCCCCAGCGGGCGCGTCGTGTACCAGCCAGCGAGTGTTACGACGCCGAACCTCTCCCATGGTGTCGTCTCGACGCCGCTGACGCCGGGCGGCAGTGCGCCGCTGACGTCGCCGCTGACGGCGCCTGCACAGGCCGCGCGGTGAGCAGACTATTTGTATTTTACGCATACCTGGTGTCTAGTCATAGGCCTCTTCACTCGACTGCCGCACGAGGCGGCGCACCTTTTTGCGGTAGCCAGCGGGGTCCTCGCGCACCTGCTTGGCTGCGTCAATGTTCGCGGGTGAGTCCGTGTTGGGTGTGTCGGAGCTCAGCAGACTGATGACGGAGAGGAGCTGCGTGAGGCGGTGCCACGTACAATCGACTCGACCGTATGCACCGGCAGCCAGCGCTCGCTGGCGTCTTCGTAGCCGAACTCGTCCTTGCCAGGGGCATGCTGCGGTGAGCGTGCGGCACGTACGAGGATGGAGATGCACAGCGTGCCGTCCGCATAGACTGGGTGAGACGGGGCAACGTACTGTTCGGGTGCCACATGGGCGTCTTGAACTTCATCGTCGGCGGCAGGAGGGGGTATTCCTGCGTAAGTAGGCCATACGCACATGCGGGAAAATGAGCTCCGCTTTGAGGAAGCCGCCCTCGTACAATGTGTCTGCATTAGTGGCGCAACGCACCCATCGGGCCGATGATCATAATCTCCCACTCGAACGGATTGCTGTCGTCCTTGAGGCCCGCACTGAATCCATCGACGGGGTCTGCGTCAGCCTGCCCTACGCACTTTTGCGCAGCTCCATCAGCTGCTTCTTGAGAAGCAGGGCATTGCCACTCGTCGTCATCGCGTCCACAAGCTCCACCTCAGCGCGAGGCAGGCGTCTACGCCACGTGATTCATGGTCTGTGCAGCGCACGTGTGGCAGGCTCCCAGCATGCCACGGCCCTCGCTTGGGCGGATCGTGCGGCGAGTGATCCCGCGGCCCCACGCCATGTCTGCTGCGCTGTGGGTAGTGCTGTTTTGGGTGCTCTTTGTCGTCGTATCACACCACCTACACACGCCCATCGCGCCGCGTGTCGGCCAGCCTGGGCGCCTCGAGGACCTCGAGCGGTATGCGCCGCTTGTGCCACAGGACTTGCCGCTGTACAACATCACCGTCGCCATATGCGCGCCGCGCATTGGTTGTGCGCTGCCGCGCATCGCCGACGATGATGCAGGCCCCTGGGTCCGCGTCGACCGCCCCCTGTCCGGCCCGACCGCGCGCAGGCTCGGCATGTGGAATGGCAGGGGCCGGCCGTCGTATGGCCGCTTTGTGTTTTACCGCCGCGCGCTCCGTCCCGACTCGGCGCGTATCGTCGATGTGCGTGCAGCGACCCCAGAGAAGCGCCCCATCGGCCCCGAATGGAGACGCTTGCGCGAGGTGCTCGTTCCGCAACGCGCGCACCACGCGAGTGTGCACCTGTACGTGCGCGAGGCGCCTGCTGGCGCGCCGGACGTGGGTGTGACGGAGCTGAGCGTGCACTATGGGCACCACACGCCCCTGCACGGCTTTGTGTCGGCGGGCACGGTGGTGTCGGCACACAGGCTGCACTCGAGCAGGGTGAAGGTCACTCTGCTCATGCGCCACGGGCTCGGGCCGCAGGTGCCGCGACCCACGCTGCGGTTCCGTGCAGATGGCACCTTTAAGATCCTGCAGATCGCTGACCTGCACTTTAGCGTGCTGGAGGAGCCGTGCCGCGACGTCGCGGACCGCCAGACGTGCCAGTCGCACAACCACACCATGGCGCGCATCGAGCAGTGGCTCGACACGGAGCGCCCTGACCTTGTCGCGTTCACGGGCGACCAGTGGAATGGGCAGGGCACGAGCTGGGACGAGCGCAGCTCGACGCCCATCTGGATCGAGCCGCTGGTGCGCCGCAAGATCCCGTGGATCCCCGTGTTTGGGAACCACGACTCGGACAGCGGCTTTTTCTCGCGCACCGAGCAGATGCAGTTCCTTGCGCAGCTGCCGTACTCGCTGGCGCAGGTCGGGCCGTCGTCGCTGCATGGCGTCGGCAACTACGAAGTCCCTGTGTATGCGGCGACCAACAACACCGAGGCGTGGACGCTGTGGGCGCTCGACTCGGGCGCGAATGCGCCGTCGTCCCTATGGCGCCCGTGGCAGTCGGCGCTGTACGACTGGATCCGTGACGACCAGATCGAGTGGATGCTGCGCAAGATGCGCGCCAAGCCCGTCGCACGCCGCGGGGGCCGCGCGGCGCGCCCGCCCGGTATGCTGTTTGTCCACATCCCGCTGCCCGAGGCGTGGGATGAACCCGACAAGGACGGCGACCACACGTGGGTCGTCGGCACGCGCCAGGAGCGCGTCGGGCGCGTCGGCGGCCAGCTGCACCGCGGCATCTTTGATGCCGTGCAGCGTGCGCAGGACGCCGAGACACCCGGCATCCGCGTGTACGTGCACGGCCACATGCACAACAACGGCGACTGCCGCCGCGTGCGCGGCACGTGGATCTGCTTTGGCGGCGGCGCGAGCTACGCGGCGTACGGGCGCCTGGGTCTCGCGCGCCGCGTGCGCGTGTACGAGATGCGCCATCACGGTGCATCGCTACATACGTGGCAGCGCACCGACGACGGCAAGCGTGTGGACGAGACGCTGCTACACTTCGCTACAGCGTCGCAGGGACCTCGACCGTCGTAAAGCACTGGACGACATCGCCCACCTCCACGTGATCGAACCCATCGAGGGCCATGCCACACTCGGTGCCCTTGCGCATCTCTGCGACGTCCTTCTTGACGTGGCGCAGCGTATCGAGGCGCCCGCGGAAGACTTCGCGCCGGTCGGTGCCGCGCAGGACACGCACCTCGTTCGCGCGGCTCACGAGCCCATTGGTGACGCGGCACCCCGCAATGGTCTTGGCCGCGCGCGCGCCCTGCTTGATCTGGAAGAGCTGCGCGACCTGCGCCTCGCCCAGCACGCGCATCTCTTCACGCGGGGGCAGGAGCTCGGCGACACGCGATGTGACGTGGTCCATGATCTGGTAGATCACGCGGTCGCAGTGCACCGGCACGGCCGGCTGGACGCGCGCAGCGAGCGCCTGCACGCCCCGGGGCGCCTGCACGTTGAACCCGATGATGTGCGCGCCGACCGCGTGGGCCGTGTTGATGTCGCTCTCGGTGACATCGCCGACGCCCTGCGCGACAATCTGCACGCCCGCGAGCGCATTGCCGATGCTGCCGACGGCGCCTGCGAGTGCCTCGACGGTGCCGGACACGTCGGCCTTGAGAATGAGGCACAGCTTGCGGCGCTCAGGCTCTGGCTCTGCGCCGCCGTCTGTGCGCAGGCGCTCCTCACGCACGGCGGCTGCCACAGCGTCCGCATCCATCGTGCCCTCCTGCTCGGCGCGCTGCAGCATCGTGAGCTGGCGGCGCGCCATTTGTGCGTCGCGCTCGCGCTGTGCGTCTTCCTCTGCCTTGCGCCGCCGCTCCTGATCGATCTTCTCCGCGTCGACGAGGAGCGCCTGCTCCTCCTTCGCGCGCTTGCGGTTCTCGATCGCGCGCTTGCACTGCGCCTCGTCCTGGACACCCAGCATCTCGTCGCCCGCCTGGGGCAGCTCGCGCCAGCCTGCGACCTGCGCCGCAAAGCCAGGCAGCACCTTTTTTGTGGTGCGCCCGTCGGGCTGCAGCAGCTGGCGCACCTTGGCCCAGGTGGTGCCGCAGATCAGCACGTCGCCGGGCTGCAGCGCGCCGCGCTGGACGAGGACCGTCGCCACGTTGCCGCGCCCCTTTTCGACGCGGCTCTCGAGGATGCGGCCCTCCGCGAGCCCCGTCGTCTCGGCGCGCAGGTCGGCCATCTCAGCGAGCACGGCGAGCGTCTCTTCGAGCGCGTCGAGACCCATCTTTTTCTTCGCGCTTATCTCGACGCACGGCACATCGCCGCCGAGGTCTTCCACCTCGACACCCTCGGCCATCAGATCGTAGCGCACCTTTTGAGTATCCGCATTCGGCACATCGACCTTGGTGATCGCCACCACCATGGGCACGGGGCGCTCCGCGTCGCGCACGAGCGAGATGACCTCGCGCGTCTGTGGCATCACGCTGTCGTCCGCGGCCACCACGAGCACGGCCAGGTCGGTGATCGACGTGCCGCGGCTGCGCATCATAGAAAACGCCGCATGCCCCGGCGTGTCGACAAACGTCACCGACCCAATGGCTCCCGGCGCATGCTTCACAGGCACGCTGAATGCACCCATGTGCTGTGTGATGCCGCCCGCCTCGCCCTGGGCGACAGACGTCGAGCGCAGCGTATCAAGCAGCGTCGTCTTCCCGTGATCGACGTGGCCCATGATGGTCACGACCGGCGGGCGGAGCGGGAGCGCGGCGCGTGCCTCGTCACTTACCTGCGGCCGCGGAAAAATGTCAAACGCCGCCTCCTCGTTGGCAACGGCCTCGCGGTTGTACTCGGCCGCAATCAGCGCCGCATCGTCAAACTTGAGCAGGCGGTCCGGCCGCGCATCGTCAAAGCCAATCTGCTCCATGCGGAACTGCAGCTTGCCTGGTGTGAGTCGATGCACGTACGCATATGCACATGGAGCATGCGCGCCAGGTGGAACACGGACAGGACCGGCGGCAGTGCGAGCGTCTGCGTCTTCGGGCGCGGCGGCGGGCGCGGCGCAGGCGCCTTGCGTGGCTCCGCCTTGGCCGCCGGCGCCGCGCGGCTCGGCTCGCGTGCCCAGTTCTTGGCGCTCGGCACCGCGCGCGCAGGCGCGCCGCGTCGGCCCTGGTTCTTGGCGCCCTGTCGCTCCGGTCGCGTGCGCGGTGGCCCTGACGCGTAGCGCACCACTACGCGCGCCCATCCAAGTGCATGCTCGCTGCCCGTCGGCGCGCGGACCGCCGCCTTGGCGGCCGTCGCTCCCCAGCGATGCCACATGCGAGAAGGAAGTCGACCTCCACTGGCCGTCGAGGGTATCTACTATGGAGCTACGCGGCGCGCGCGCTGGCATCGCGTCTGTGTGAGAGGGCGGTACGCACTGTTCGCGGCGGCGCTTGACGTCCCAGTTGTGCACGCGCGCGGTGTTCACTTCCATCGTGGTGATCTGGTCGCGCAGGAACCCGAGATCGGCGTTGGCCAACTCGAGGTTCTTGCGTGCGGTCGCGAGTTTGTCGGTGAGGAGCTCGATCGCCTCGTCCATGTCGTAGGAGAGCATGACGTTCGCCTGCGTAAGTAGTGTGAACGTACGCCGAGCCAGAGGTGCACCTTGTCGATCGGGTCGAGCGTCGCACGCGCAAAGAGCGTGTCGTTCAGCTCGAACGTGACCTCGGTCGGATCTGGCGCGTCCTTGCGCGACTTGAGGTACTCGACCATCTGCAGGGTCTTGGCGATATCGGGGATCTTTTGCTCCAGGCCCTTGCGCCGCTGCGTCGTGCTGATCTCCATGAACTTGTACTTGGAGATGGCCTCCTGGAACTTTTGAAGTGTCGGCATCACATCCTGGTCGGCGCCTCCAATAAACTCGGCCACGTCCGTGACAAACGGGGCCACGGGGATGCCCCGCTCCTGCGGCGCGGTGTCCATGGCCATCGCGAGCGGTGGGCCCCGCGACGCGCCGGGTGAGGCCACGTGGGTAGGGTGCATCACGTGCCCAATGTAGTTCTGCAAAGGAAGAGCCTGCGCCGCCGCCCCTTGTACCATCCCACCGTTGTTGCCATGTCGACGCAGGATCTCCAGTGGCTTCTTGTGCGCAAGTCGAACAGCTACCTCGTGAAGCAGAAGGGTCTCGGCCGCGTGTTCTCGCGCGAGCCCGGCAACCTGGCCTCGCTCCACAGCTACAAGGTACGTGCGCAGCGCGGCCGCTGACCGCAGCACTCGGGCGTTGTCAACGACAAGGCCATCGGCATCGAGCCTGCTGAGGGCCGCGGCGTCGTCGTGACGACCCGCAAGCAGAAGGTGTCGCCCTTCGTCGTCAAGGGTGCGCGCACGCAGACCACGATGTACGTACGCTCGGTGACTGACCGTCAGCAAGGGTGGTGCGCGCCGCGTCGCTGGCGCCGTCGCGAACATCGCGGCGAAGAACGGCTACCGCGCCGACCTCCGCAAGGGTACGTATGGAGCGCCATGGCGGTGCATCGCGCTAGAACCCCCCTGAGGACCGATGACGGGTCGGGCGTATATGCGATGCCATAGCACAGGAGGGCCCCCGCGGGCCTGTCTTGACACCGCCCATGGCGCTGGCGCCTCCCACAGTACTAACGTCCAGACGCTGTGGCCCGCGCCACCGCCATTGTGAACACCCAGGCGCGCAAGCGCCCTGTCCCCAAGGTGCGCGCGCCCCGCGGCGCCAACGCGCGCAAGATGCAGGTCGCCAAGGCCGCTGCTGTGCAGCAGGAGTAAGCTCCGCCAAAATTCGCTAGTTGTGTACATTGAGTAGCAACCGTATGCGGCACCTGATGCCTGTGGAGGCTCTGGCCATGCCACCAGCGCCGTCGCCGGCGACGCCTTCGGGCATTGTGGCCAAGGACGGCGCCGACGATCGAGTGATCCCGGCGAGTGTGCGTGCCGATGGATCGTACGTAGAGGCCACTCACACAGCGTGCGCAAGGAACGCAAGGTGCGCCCCGGCTTTACGCCGCAGGAGGACGTGGCGCGCTTCCGCCCATCGCGCGTGTTGCATGCAGAGGGCCGCGCACCGGCGCCGCGCCGCGCGGGCGTGAGCTGGACAGAGGCGGCACAGGCGCCGGCCAAGGCCTCGCCTGGACGGCCGCGCCGCAACCAGCCGGAGCGCCCCGTCAAGGAGCCCAAAGAGCCTCTCCAGGGCGCCGCCAAGGAGCCGGCCAAGACACCCGGCAAGGGCCCTGGCAAAGAGCCTGCGAAGGATACCACGCCCGAGTGGCGCAGCACTGCGCGGCCCCGCACGACCAAGCCAGGGCCGCGCTCGCAGGCCGAGCGCGACTCCGAGGCGGTGCCCGACGCAGCGCCCGACGCTGTCGACACACTAGACGCATCGTTATCGGCACTATCTATCAAGGATCGAGGGGTATAGACTGCGTGTTAGTCTGTTCGCGCAACAAGGCTCAGTTGGTGCTGTGTAAGTCCATCATACGTACATGCATGTTGTAGCACGGCTCATCGAAAACTCGCCGGCTTCGTCTATGGTAGAGATTCATCCTCGCCGAATTGGGCCTGAACTTACATAGGTGCGTCTGCTGTAAGTCTGCTCATGTGGCCAAGCGTTGCTCATGGAGAAGATTTGGGCATCGTCGGCGACGTGCGGGCCAGTGCAGAGCGCAGCCGAGTTGCCCCGCCACGGACCCCTGCGCTACCCGCACGCATGCCTCAAAGAATGGATGTACTGTTCTAATCCTGGACAACGGCATGGCGTCGATGCGTACCATCTGGTGTTAGCGTGCTCGGGCAGGGGGGTGCGTCATTTCGTGGTAAGCTTGGTATCGTTGTCCACAAGGGCAAGCCCTTTCGGAAGCAGAACTGAAAGAATCGAATCCTCCGCACCCCTTCGACGTACCAAGAAGGCGGCGGATACTCGGGGTCCACCAGCACAGGATCCAGCAGGGGATCGCGGCGCATCTCCCACACGGCCTCGCTCGAGCGGAAGCCCCGGCGTGCATGCGCGCGTTCGTCCGCGCGGTGCTGGAGGTATGCATCGCGCCTGAACTGGGGCTCGAGCTTCCGCATCGTCAGGCAGAACTTGAAGTCATTGCTGTAGTTCCCACAGTCGGCCGCCGTGCCGTAGCGGTACGCGTGCCGGAACTGCGAGCCGAGGGCGTAGCACGAGAGCCACTTGTCGAACAAGTGCAGGCACGACGGAACGTCCTCCGGCGGGATCGCCGCGGCCTCGAGGGCCAGCTCCTCTTTGCGCAGCGTCTCGAGGTCCGGCCGCGTGGGCGGCGCGGGAGCACCGCCCTGCGGCCCCGCGCCGGTGAGGCGCGACCAACTCGCGCCCATCGCCGCAGGCGGCAGGAAGAGGGCGCGCCGGCCGAGGGGCACCGACAGAGCACGTGATTCTACATAGGGTATAGGCCGGCCTCAGGCGGCGTCCTCGAGCACGAGGCGGGGCACGACCTGCATGGCCATGAGCTCCTGGAAGAGGAGCTTGGTGGCGTACGGCACCGTCAGCTTGACGACATTCTTGGAGCTCTTGCAGTAGCCGCAGTAGCCATTGTAGCCCAGGAGGCCACACGCCTCGCACACGTTCACGACAAAGGCATCGCTGCTCACCATCAGGCGCTCGAGGAGCAGCTGCGTGGCGCCGTAGCCGATGAGGCAGTCGCGCTCCATCTCGCCGAGACGCAGGCCACCGTCGCGGCTGCGTCCCTCGGTCGGCTGGCGCGTGAGCACGGCGCGCGGGCCGCGCGCGCGCGCGTGCATCTTGTCCATGACCATGTGCTTGAGCTTCTGGTAGTAGATCGGGCCAAAGTACACGTACGCCTCAAGTGGCTCGCCGGTCGTGCCGCTCGTCAGGTATTCTTTGCCGCCGTAGTTGTAGCCGTTCTGCACGAGGATGCGCGCCATGTCTTCGACGCGCGAGCCGCCAAAGGCCGTGCCGTACTGCAGCGAGCCGTCAATCACACCGGCCTTGCCGGCCAGCAGCTCGATCATCTTGCCGACCGTCATGCGCGACGGGAAGCCGTGGGGGTTCATAATGATGTCAGGGTGGATGCCATCGTCCGTGAACGGCATGTCCTCCTGGGGCACAATCAGGCCACACACGCCCTTCTGGCCGTGGCGCGAGGAGAACTTGTCGCCCAGCTCGGGCCGCCGCGTCTGGCGGATCAGCGCCTTGACGAGCGTCTGGTCCGAGTCCGTATCGCTGATCAGCACCTGGTCGACGTAGCCCTCGACAGGCGCCTTGTACGACAAGGGCGCGCTCTTGTACGACACGGCCGAGTGCAGCACCGTGCCGGCGCTATTGTCGTTGGCGTTCGTGGGCATCTGCTTGTTGACAAACACGTCGCCCGGCTCCAGGCGCTCGCCGGCGCCCGTGATGCCGTCCGCCTCGAGCGCCTCGTAGCGGCGCAGCGGCTCGCCGTGCTCGTTGAGCGGCGCATCGGCGAGGCGGTCAAACGTGCCATTCGCATACTTGCGCAGCACCGTCGACTGCTTGCGCAGCACCTGGCAGCGCCCGAACCCGCGGTCGAGCGACGCGCGGTTCAGCACGAGCGCGTCCTCAATGTCGTAGCCCGAGTAGCTCATCACCGCGACCATGGCGTTCTGGCCGGCAGGCAGCTTGTCGTACCCAATCAGCTCGATCGTCTTGGTCTTGACGAGCGGCTGCTGGGGGTACACCATGAGGTACAGCAGCGTGTCGATGCGGTTCAGCTGGTTGTACGCAATGGCGCCGATCGCCTGCTTGCCCATCGCACACTGGTACGTGTTGCGCGGCGACTGGTTGTGGTGGGGGTACGGGATGAGGCCAGCGACCGCGCCGAGCAACGTAAAGCACTCGATCTCGAGGTGCGTCGTCGACGGCTGGATATTGTGCTCGAACAGCGCAATGTTCGAGTCGTTCTCCTCGTTCACATCGAGGTACTCGACGAGGCCCTGCCGCAGAAAGTCGTCAAACACCATCTCGCCCGCCTGCAGCTGGCGGATATGCTCGCTGGTGACCTGCGGCTGCCCATGCTGCACAATGATCATGGGCCGGCAGATGCGCCCGCCGTCCGAGGCAATGTGCACGGTCTGGTGGTGCACGTTCGTGTAGATGCCGACAAACTCGGACATGCAGCCGGCGCGGCGCAGGCGGCGGAACTGCGCGACAAAGCGGTGCGGCGTTTGCGTGACACCCAGCACATTGCCGTTCAGGTACACGACGTACGTCGACGGCTGGTACAGCTCGGCGCCGGTGAGCAGGTGAATGTCCTCGAGGCCAAGCGTGTAGCACAGGCGCACGATCGGCGCCTCGTCGACGTCCGTCGTGATGTGCGTCATCAGCGCGAGGTTCTTGACGAGACCACACGCCTCGCCCTCCGGCGTGTCGGACGGGCAGAGCATGCCCCACTGGGACGACTGCAGCGCACGCGGCCCCGAGACCTTGCGCGTCTTTTCAAACTGGCTGCTGATGCGCGTCATCATGCCGAGCGCGCTGATGTAGCTCAGGCGGCTGAGGACGTGCGTGACGCCGGCGCGCTCCATCTTGAATCGCTTGAGGCTCCAGTTGCCCGTCGAGATGGCGCGCACAAAGCCCGCGGTGATGTAGTCGCCGTGGTAGAAGAACTGGTTGTACGCATCAAACTCGGCGGTGCGGTTCGGCTTCTTGAGCACCTTGTCGATGTTGGTCTTGAGGTCGTGGTTGAACTTTTTGAACAGGTCCTCGAACAGGAGCGCGAGCAGCTGGCCCGCAAGCTCGAGGCGCTTGTTGCCGACATAGTCGCGGTCGTCGACCTTGCTCTCGTCGACCATGCACACGAGCACGCGGCGCACCATGGCGGCGATGTACATGGCCTTGTGGCGGAAGTCGTCGTTGACGACAGGCACATGCGCCATGATGACCGTCGCGAGCACCTCGAGCGCCTCGTCGCTCGGCGAGCGGCGCATGCCGACGCCGCGGCGCAGGATCTTGACACGCGCGCCGATATAGTCGAGCGCCTGCTTGCGCGTGAACACCTCGAGCTTGGCGGCCTTTTCGAGGTTCACCGCAAACAGCTCCGCGTACGTCTCGTCCTGCCCGGCGGCGAGCTGCAGGATCTCCTTGTCGGACTGGATGCCAAGCGCACGAAAGACGACCACAATGGGAATGTCCTCGTGCAGCGAGTTGTGCTTGACGTACAGGAGGCCGTGCTTGGTGAGCACGTACGACTTGGACTTGCGCTCGTGCGTCGAACTGGTGACGGACGCCTGGACGAGCCCCTTGCGGCTGTCCGCCTCGACGAGGATACGGTTCTTCGACAGCTGCTCCTGCACGAGGATGACCTTTTCCGTGCCTTTGACAACAAAGTAGCCACCCGGATCGAGCGGGCACTCGTTCATGCGCGCGAGCGTCGCGTCGTCCTGGCCCGCGAGCCAGCACTTGTTGCTGCGCAGCATGATCGGCAGGCGCCCAATCGGCACGTTCTTGCGGCGCACAATCTTGCCGCCGCGCGTGTACTCCATGTCGACGTAGATGAACGCACTGTACGTAATGTCGCGCAGACGGCACTCGTGCGGCGTGATGCTGCGGTCGATCGCATCGGGGTCCGCGCGCTCGGGATGCCCGACGTGGATGTCCGTGTACTTGAGGAAGAACTTGGGGTCAATGTCGGACGTCACACGCTCGTTCGCCCGCAGGATATTTTTTAGGTCCACATCGACAAAGTAGTTGAACGAGTCAATGTGCTGCTTCACGAGACCCTTGACTTGTAGATATGCAGGCAGCAGCAGCCACTTGTCCTCGATGGCCTTGACGGGCGCAGTCAGCGAGGGGCCGGTGCGCGCCGCCTCAGCCAGAACGTCGTCCATCGTGCTGCGCCACGCTGCAGACGAGCGAGAGCCGCGGTGAAGCGAAGAGTCACGTGAGATTCAGCCAACGCCCGCGCTGCGACGCCTCGACGCCATGCACGGCCCGGACCCTGTTCTGGCGAGTGTGCTCGCCTGGTTCGACGCGCATGGTACGCCGCCTGACTAACGAAGCGCCGACAAAGCTTGCCGACTCGTGGGACAATGTGGGCCTCCTTGCGCAGGCGCCCGCGCCCCGCAGCCACGGCAGCGTGTTCCTCGCGATCGACCTGTCGCCGGCCGTCGCCGACGAGCTGCTGGAGCGCGGCGACATCAGCGTCGCTGTCGTGTACCACCCCGTGATCTTCCGCCCGGTCAAGTCGATCACGATGGCCGACCCGCTGCAGCGCTCGATTCTGCGCTGCATCGCAGCGGGCATCCACCTGTACTGCCCCCACACGACGCTGGACGCGTGCCGCGGCGGCATCAACGACTGGCTCGTCGCTGGCCTCACGCATGCGTGGGAGACGGCGCCACCGGAGCGTGGCGACCTGCTCGGCGCGACGCTCGCAGCGCAAGGCCGCGTCGTGTGCCCCAGCGAGCGCGACGCCTCGGTCGGCGTCGGTCGTGCGACCACTCTCGTGGCGCCATGCACGTTCGAGGTGCTCGTGCAGCGCGCCAAGGCGCTGCTCCAGGTGCCGTATGTGCAAGTGGCGCGCGCGCCGGGCGTGGCCGCCGACACATTCGTGCACTCGATCGCCGTGTGCGCGGGCTCGGGCGGCTCGGTGCTCCGCGCATGCACGGACGTGGATGTGTGGGTGACTGGCGAGATGGGGCACCACGAAGTGCTTGCGGCGAATGCGCGCGGTGTGTCTGTGATTCTCGCGAACCACACGAACACGGAGCGACGGTACCTTGCGGATGTGCTGCAGCCGCGGCTCGCGGCGGATCTGCAGGTGGGGGTGCATGTGTCGCAGGTGGATGCGGATCCACTACAGGTTCTCTAGCTACGGAGCAGGCAGCGGCGTGGGGCTGCCGTCGCTGAGGAGCACTACAGCGTACTTGCCCGAGATGCGCCAGCCGGGCTCGTCGCGGTCGAGGCGCTCCGAGACCTCGAGCGGGACATCGACCACGACGTCCGACTTGATCGTGCGCAGCGAGGCCACCGGCGGTGCGCCGGCGTCCTTGGCGAGCGGGCCGATGGCCACGCCGAACGGCGTCGAGGTCGGCGCCTGGCAGTCGTATGTGAGCTTGCGGTGGTTCAGGTCGCCCTTGAAGATCACGAGCTGGCTCTCGCACAGGTCGTGGAAGAGGTCGGGCGACTCGGTGTTGATCTCCCAGAACGTGTAGCCGGTGCACCAGAAGGGGTGCTGCTCGTAGATCCACTTGCCCTCCTTTTCGTACTGCTTCCAGCGCTTGCCGAGCGTGCGCAGGCTCTCGGCCTCCTGCGGCTGCGCGTCGGGGAAGAGCGAGCCGTACGTCATGGAGTTGAGCAGCCAGCACCAGTCCTTGCGCGTCACGTCCGAGACGAACCACGGGATGCGCTTGCCGTGGAAGTGGATCTCGCGCGCGATGCCCGCCTGGATGAGCCAGTCGGCGTACACGCAGTCGCAGTACAGCTCGAAGCCCGCATTGTCGAGCACAAAGTCGATGCGCCCGTTCTTCATGCGGCTCACGAGATCCCACAGGCGGCCGAGGTGGTTGCCGAGGATGTTCTGCTCGGTCGACGCAAGGTGCTCGCCGCCGGTCGACTGGATCTCCTTAATGTCCTCCTCGGTCATGTTGATCAGGAGCGAAAGGTCGGTTGCGTTGCCCCACAGGCAGATCTGCGTGAGCTCCATGAACAGCAGCTTGCGCTGCATCTCGCGCTCCTCGTCCGAGAGCCCGCTGTCGATCGCGCTCGGCACCGCGAAGCGCGTCGACAGCTCAAACACGGCGATGTTCGAGCGGCTGAATGTGTCGCACTTCTGGCGAAAGAAGACGTCGTAGTCGCGCCAGTAGCGCGACGTCGAGAAGGACTCGTGCAGGCGGCGGTACTTGTACGCCTCGGCAAAGAGCCACGGCGCGTTCATAAAGTCCTTGCCGCGGAAGTACTTGGCAATCACCTTGTTCCACAGCGGCACGTCGCCCTCGCCGTCGTCGACGATCGGGCGCAGCACCGAGTTGGACTGCAGCTCCTTCATGAGGCCCTGCATGTGCTCGATGCAGCGCAGCAGGTCGAGGATCATCTCCTCGTCGTACTGCTCATTCAGCGTCTTGACCGCGTCCTCAATCGCCTTGCCGAGAATCGTCGGCAGGCGCTTGCCCATCGTCTCATGCGCGAACGAATACTCGTGGTAGCCACGGTACGCCGGCCACGGCGGGTTGTTCGGGTCGACGCGCGAGGCCGCGCGCGGGTACTGGTCGTCAGCCTTGAAGTTGTCGTGCTTGGGCGGCAGGTTGCCCAGGTTCAGCAGCGTCTTGCTGGCCGGGCGGGCAGACACATGCGAGCGGTCGGACATGGTGGCTCGGTTCGCTGCACTGGGTCGGGTGGCCCAGTGCAGGGGACGTGCGACATCACGTGGCAAGCGGGCCCCGCCAGCGCTGCGCAACGTCGTCCGACGCCACCATGACGCTGTACTACTCGATTGTGTTTGCGCTCCTTGTTCTGGAGATGGCCATGTTCATGGTCCTGATCGTGCGTATATATACTAACACTAGGTGCCACTGCCTTTCTCCGCGCGGCGCAAGCTGTTCCGCTTCCTCGCGACGAGCCAGATTGTGGCCAAGATCAACTACTGCGTGCGCATCACGTTCATCTTCGTCGCCGTCCTGTTCATTGATGCGTTCCAGCGCATGATGAAGATCAAGCACGAGTCGGTCGTTACCGAGGTCCACCAGGGCTTCCAGGACTTCCGCACCGAGACCAACTACCACGCCAAGAAGTTCTACGCGCAGCGCAACGTGTACCTCACCGGCTTTACGCTGTTCCTGAGCCTCATCCTCGCGCGCACGCACTCGCTCGTGCTCGACCTCATCAACGCGCAGGAGGAGCTTGCTGCCGGCACCGACGGCGGCTCGACCGATGTGGCCACGATGAAGAAGCAGATGCAGCAGCAGCAGGCCGAGTACAACCGCCTCTCAGACGAGCTCGCCAAGGCCCAGTCGGCCGTGTCGGACAAGAAGAGCGATTAGTGTCATAGTCCATCCACTCCACCATGGCCGATCGCGCGGCGTGGCGCGCCGAGGTGCGCGCCCGCCACGGCGCGCATGGCGCCGCCCGCTCTTGCACGGCAGCGCGCGCGCACCCGCGCTGGGCGCTCGTCGAGCAGAGCAGCGCGCCGACGCGCCTCGGGCCGAACTATGTACGCCCCGCCACTCACGCAGGACGCGGACGAGCAGACGGTGCGCAACGACTACAGCGCCTATTTTGTCGATTCCGGTCTGCAGGTGCCGCCCGGCGCATGGATCCAGAACCCCAGCGTGGACGGGCGCTTTGCCGAGTACGTCGTGCCACTGACACAGGCACCCCAAGCTGCGGCACCTGCTCGACATCAAGGCGCAGCTGGTCAGCGCCGCGGCGATTCCCCCCACGTACCTGTGCGCGGACCTGCGCGCATGGCTGGCGGCGCCCGCGAGCCTCGGGGTGCTCGAGGCGCTGCGCTACGACGTCATCCTTATCGACCCGCCGCTCGCAGCGTATGCGTGGGCCGCGCCGCACGAGGCGCACACGGCCTGGACGTGGGACGAGATTGCCGCGCTCCCCGTTCCCCAGCTCGCATCGCGCGACAGCTTTGTCTTTTTGTGGGTCGGCGACGGGGCGCACGACGGCCTCGAGCGCGGCCGCGAGGTGCTGCAGCGCTGGGGCTACCGCCGCTGTGATGACATTGTGTGGGTGCAGACGACGCCGCAAGACGCGCGCGTCGCGCCGCCGGGCCCCTCGCTGCTTGCGCCGAGCGTCCAGCACTGCCTCATGGGCATCCGCGGCACGGTCGTGCGCAGCACCGACTCGCACTTTGTGCACTGCAACATTGACACGGACGTGATCCTGTGGCCCGGCGAGCCGACGCGCCCGGGTGGCCCTGTATCGCCGGTGCCCAAGCCGCCCGAGCTGTACGACGTGATCGAGCACTTTTGCCTCGGAACACGCCGCCTCGAGCTGTTCGGCACGAACCGCAACGTGCGCCGCGGGTGGCTCACGGTCGGCGCGGACCTCGGCGGTCCCGGCGTGCCGCCTGGCGCGGTGCCATTCGAGCCTGTGCAGTACCTCGGGCAGTTTGTGCTGGACCCGCCGCAGTGCCCACTCTGGCTCCGCCACAACCTCGTGCCGTACTCGCCGTTGTGCGACAGGCTGCGGCCCCGCACGCCGCCAGGGCGCGAGGCGCACGCACAGCAGCCGCGCCAGCTGATCGGCCAGGGCGCCGGTGGCCGCGCGACGGTGAGTGTGCCGAGCGGCGACGAGCGGTTCAGCGGCGCGCAGGCCAAGGTGCTCCGCTATGGCAGCGTGCAGGAGCGCTAGGGTATCCTATGGCTCGGGCGTGTCGGGGCCCGAGGCGAGCAGGTGCCGCCCAGGGCTCAGGCCGAGCACCATGGGCGTGTCGCTGTCCGCACGCAGCTCCGCCAGGATCGACGAGTTCGACCGCAGGCGCCGCCGCTGCATCGCACGGAGCGACGTGCGCTCATGCGCCGGCCCCGGGCTGAGTAGCGACGTGGCGAGGTGCCGCAGCGTGGCCCGGGGGCGCAGCGGCTCGGCGCCTGAGAGTGACTGCGAGCGGAGCGGGCGCGTTGGCCGCGGCGCGTCCGGCACGTCGACCGGCCCACTGCGGGTCGGCGGCGCACTGTCCACGACAATGTCGGGCGGCGGCAGCGGCGGTGCGTCTGGCGACAGGTCGCACGTCAGCACAAACACGCCGAGGAAGGTGCATGCGCAGCCCCCCAGGAAGCCCGCGAGGCGCGTCCAGGGCAGCGACACCAGGTCGCGGTACAGGATGCTTGAGCCAACAATCGTGGACACGGTGAAGAGGACGAACTGCGTGGGGATCACATGCCGCGAGTCGAAGCGCTGGAGTGCGCGGTTCAGGTACACGAGCTGCAGCAGTGCCGTCGATAGCAGCACGGCGAGCAGCATATAGAAGAGCGGCGTAGCGAGCAACTGGGCGCTGGGCGCCTGCACGAGGAGCGACGAGACGCCCTTGGTAGCGAGCACGGTAAAGCCGCCAAACACGCCACACACGCCGACGTGCGCGAGCAGGGAGCGGTGGCCGTACGGCGAGCTGCAGACGAGCATGAGTGCGAGACCGAGAGCGAGCGCCGCGCAGCCATACGCCACAAACACCGGGCGCACAAGGGCCGCGCGGAGGGCCATGGGGTCGAGTGGCTTGCTGCCCGAGGGGCCGACGCTGCATACGACGGCCAAGGCGCCGACGACGGCGCAGACGAGGCCCACCAGGTCGAGCGCAATCAGCGGCTCGTGCAGGAGCGTCGGCGCAATGACCACATTGGATAGGAGCGATACGGCGCCCAGCGGCGATACGAGCGAGGCCGGCGCAAAGCCGTAGGCTGCATTAGCATGGCAACGTACCGAGAAAGTTGCCCGCCTCGCCGAGCGCCATGAGCGTGAACCCGAGCCACCAGAGCCGGCTGCGTAGGTACGACGGGCGGGCGCTGGGAACGAGGGGTGTGCGCTCGTTTTCTGACGTCGCTGCGTCGAGGCGCATGTGCGCGAGCTTCTGGCAGTTGAGCGCGAGCGAGATGAGCACATTGCTCGCCAGCGTCACTACAATGCCAATCCACCAGTGCGGCGCGCCGAGCATGCCAGTGGAGAGAGGGGGCCCCGGGCCGTGCGTGCGATCGGGCTATCGGGCTACCTAAAAGTTGATCGGCTTGTCGAAACTCGCGAGCGCCGCCTCCTTGAACGCCTCGGAGAGCGTGGGGTGCGCGTGGCAGGTGCGACCGACGTCCTCGGCGCTCGCCGAGTACTCCATGGCCAGGCACGCCGAGGCGATCATCTCGCCCGCGTTGGGGCCAATGATGTGCACGCCGAGGATGCGGTCCGACTCCTTCTCCACGACAAACTTGACAAAGCCCTCCGGCTCGTCGTTCGTCTTGGCACGCGAGTTGGCCATGAAGGGGAACTTGCCGATCTTGTACTCGACGCCCTCCTCCTTCAGCTGCTCCTCGGTCTTGCCGACCCACGCGACCTCAGGGTACGTGTACACGACCGAGGGAATCACGTCGTAGTTCACGTGGCCGTAGCCCGTCTTGATCATCTCGACGGCGGCGATACCCTCCTCTTCGGCCTTGTGCGCGAGCATGGGTCCGAACGTCGCATCACCAATGCACTTGACGCCCTTGCAAGTCGTGTTGTACTCGTCGTCCACCACGACGCGGCCCTTGTTGTCGAGCTCCACGCCAATCGCCTCGAGGTTCAGGCCCTTAGTCACGGGCCGGCGGCCAATCGACACGAGCACCACGTCGGCCTCGAGCTCAAGGCCCTTGCCGTCCGTCTTGCCCTCGGCCTTGAGGGTGACCGAGTCGCCGTGGCGCTCCACGCTCGACACCTTGGTGCCCAGCTGGAACTTGAGGCCCTGCTTCTCGAGCATCTTCTTGAACGCCTTGCCGACCTCGCCGTCGACACCGGGGCCACCGATCGCGTCCTGGAACTCGACCACAGTGACCTCCGCACCAAGGCGGCTCCAGACACTGCCCATCTCGAGACCAATCACACCACCGCCAATGACGATCATCTTCTTCGGCACCTCCTTGAGCGAGAGCGCACCCGTCGAGCTCACAATGCGCTCCTCATCAATCTCCACGCCCGGGAACGGCGTCACCTCCGAGCCAGTGGCAATGATAATGTTCTTGGCCTCGACCTGCGTCTTGCCACCGTCCAGCAGCTCAACGTCCACGGTCGTGGGCGAGGCAAAGCTGCCCATGCCCTTGATGTAGTCGACCTTGTTCTTCTTCAGCAGGCCCTCCACGCCCTTGGTGAGCGCAGTGACAGCCTTCTCCTTGGCCTTGAGCATCGTAGGCAGGTTCAGCGCCACGTCCTTCACCTCAATACCACGCTTCTTCAGGTCGTGCAGCGTGTCGTGGTACTTGTGCGAGTTGTTCAGCATCGCCTTCGACGGGATACAGCCGACGTTCAGGCACGTACCACCCAGCGAGCCGCGCTTCTCAATGCACGCCGTGCGCAAACCCAGCTGGCCCGCCTTGATCGCAGCCACATAGCCACCCGGGCCACCACCAATGACGACCACATCGTACGGGTCCGAGCTCGAAGCAAGACCACGCGCCATCGAGGGCACCACGCGGGGCAGCGACATGGGCTGCATAGCCCGCATAGTCACAGCGCTACGGCGAGAAAGCAGAGCACTCAACATATCCGTCTCACTGGTCGATCGGGAGGGCGCTCGGCGTGGGCCGCGCCCGCCTCCCACCACTTAATTCCTATACAGGTCGGCCCGGGCCGACGCTACGTGCGGTCCACTACGCTGATCGAGAAGAAGCGTGGCTTCCTCTCGTCGCCGCGGTCGCCTGCCAGACGAGGCTCGCTCGGCACCGCGCTGGTCCGATGGTTCCGCTCAGGGTACTTTTTCTCGAGCCAGTCCGCCACATAGAGGCCCGAGAGTGAGAAGCCAAGCGCCACAAGGCCCATGACGATACGCGTGCGCGGCGAAAGAGCTCCAGTCAGATCGCACTACGCACCCATCCAGCTCTCATAGAACGACTTGTTCGACCGCTTCTCCGACCACGTATCTACGCGCCGCGCAAAGTCCTTCAGGCGCTCACGCGGCTCGTCCGTGTGCGTCTCTGCAAGACGCTGCATGCGCTGCGTGCGCGAAACAGGTTGCGCGGCACGCTCCTTGCCCTCGCGCGACGCCTGCCGCAGGACACCACGTAGCCACATGGTCAGCAGCGACGTGCTGCGACGCCGCTGCCAGCGCGCACCTCCACTCCGCCAGGCAGCCCCGGCGGGCGGCGCGGCGCGGAGCGCGCACCACACCGCGCATCGTGCGCAGCGCTCTCTCGGTATGGCACCATTGTAGACCATCTCTAGACACCCTGGACGCCACCCCAGCTGGCGCGACGCCGTAGGGGCGGCGCGCGGCGCGCCACGACCCGCGGCGCGGAGTACAGGAAATATGCACGGAAGATAAGTCCTCGTGACGGGCTCGTCAGCCACCAGGCCCTTTGCACCTTCGCACCGCGTGCAGTGTCCGTGGGTGACTTGCATTGACAATGGCTGTCGGTAATCCAGATAGCTGGATTGCGCAGCTGCGCGAGTGCAAGTACCTTCCCGAAGAGGACATGATGGTTCTCTGTGAGCAGGTCCGGCAGATCATGCTGGAAGAAAGCAATATCCAGCCCGTGTCGAGTCCTGTTACTGTGTGTGGTGATATCCACGGTCAGTTCTGGGACCTGCTCGAGCTCTTTCGCGTCGGAGGTGATCTGCCCGAAACCAGCTATATATTTATGGGCGACTTTGTTGACCGTGGCTTTTTCAGCCTCGAGACCCTCTCGTACCTCATGGCGCTCAAGGCGCGCTACCCCAGCCGCATCACGCTGCTTCGTGGCAACCACGAGAGCCGGCAGATCACACAGGTCTATGGATTTTACGGTACGTGTCCCTCGCTCACCAAAGACGAATGCATGCAAAAGTACGGCAGCGCCAGCGTATGGAAGAGCTGCTGTCAGGTGTTTGACTACCTGAACCTGGCTGCGATCATTGATGGCCGCGTGCTCTGCGTGCACGGCGGTCTCAGCCCTGAGCTGCGCTCGCTTGATCAGATGCGCACGATCATGCGACTGCAAGAAGTCCCCCACGAGGGTCCGTTCTGTGACCTCATGTGGTCGGACCCCGAGGACATTGAAACATGGAGTGTGAGCCCGCGCGGTGCCGGCTGGCTCTTTGGCCGGCTCGTGACGAAGGAGTTCAACCACCTGAACGGGCTCGAGCTGATTGCGCGGGCACATCAGCTAGTGCAGGAGGGCTACAAGCTCATGCACGATAACAACATCGTCACCGTGTGGTCCGCCCCCAACTACTGCTACCGGTGCGGCAACGTTGCGTCTGTTTTCGAAGTGAACGACCTGGTGTCGCCGGACAGCATCGCGAAGGAGGCCGAGCTCGCCGAGTCCCAAACCAATGAGTCGCGGTTCAACGAGACGAACTTTAAAATCTTTGATGCTGTGCCCGACCAGGAGCACCTGCATCCCACCCGCAATACCGCCTCACAGTACTTTTTGTGAGACCGTTGGAGTGCATGTAGTCATGTATTTTATCTCCAGTATGATAAGTGGCCTATCGCACTACAGGCCCGAGTGCGTTGGGCCGCGGCCCACGTCACGGGTGGCATAGAACTTCTCCAGGAAGGTCTTGGGCTTGGCTGTCGCGTTAGCATGCAAGCACGTACCAGGCGCCTCCTCCTCAGCGAACCACTTCATAATGTGCGGCGTCTGCTTCCACGCGTTCACCGTCTCCTGGTACTCCGTGTAGCCCTTGTGGAGCATCACATCCAGGATCGCCACATCCGTGACGTGGCGGTTGCGCTCAAACATGGTGCGGATCTTGGCGCGCAGCAGGGCCGGCGGCACATCCAGCGGGTACAGCGCGCAAATCTCGGGAACCTGTCATAAGCTTCTCTCACACATACAGCACGGTAGCAGCTGCGGTAGAGCGAGCGAGCGCGGCTCTGCGCGTGTGCAAGCGAATGCGACACCTGCGCAGCCTTGGCCAGGCGAGCGGGGATCGTCGTCATGGCTCGTTGCAAGCTTGCCGTCCATGGCTGACACGGCTTCCCTCCCCCGTTACCCACGTGGAGATCACGTGGATAGGGTAGGTAGCGACCACCGTGCACACTCAACGGCATCGACACCTTCCAGATGTCGTACGGTCCTCGCTCGAGCTCGCGCACGACACTTTATGTCACGGGCTTTCCGCCGGACATGGAGGCATGGGATCTTGCCTACGATTTTGAAAAGTACGCCAGCAAAGTCTCATAATCAGGATCGGGCCGCTAGTCCGATGCGACATCCCGCCGCAGAAAACGCCACAATCCAAGCTCTACGCCTTTGTCGAGTATGACGACCCGCGCGACGCCGAGGTACGCACACAATTCAGACTGATGCCAGGACGCATACCATGATCTCCATGGAATGCCGATCGGACGGTACAGGCTCCAGGTGGACTTTGCCAAGGTACGGCAAATGCGCTGACCCGAGATCTCTAGCAAACCGCGGCCACGAGGCCCGCCGCCGCATAGGTCATCGCCGCCGCAGCGACGCCGCGACTACGATGACAGGGAGCGTGCAGCCAGTCCGCCGCCGCGCCGCGAAGACGTGGGGCGCTCTGGCTACGACGACGACGCATGGGAATCACGCCCGCCGCCCAGGTCGCCGGACGGTCCTAGCTCGCGAGACCACCGCGAATCGCGAGACTGGTCGCCCCCACGCAAGCGCGACGATGAGGAAGCGTAGAATAGTAGGGAGCAACAGCCCCTGATTATGAAGACCACTATCTAGAAGACACCAACTCCGCCTCGCCTATCTTGGTCAACTTACCATCGAGGTCACCATGGCGATACATGCTCACCATACGCGCAATTAGGTCGCTCGTGCTTACACCCTCGGTGCGGCGCGTAGGGAGAAACTTGCCAGCGGTCTTGAGCCAGTCGTATACATCATCGCTGGTAGCGCCCGATGAAGCCATCGCATAAGGAAGCTCATCGTGTGCGACATAATCAATCTGGAGCCGGTCGATCATGTCCTGATTAATGACCCACGGCGCGTCCTCGAGAACCTCGTCCACCCAGCGGCAGTTGCGCACTGCCTCGTAGCGCTCCTTGGAGTGCATAAGAGGCCGGTTCTTGTGCTGCGCACAGAGTTCCGAAGATACCACACCAACAATCAAGTGCACAGAAGGGAACGAGAGCTTGGCCTGACGCAGTTGGAGCGCATGCCTGTGGTTAGCAACAAAACATACGCATAGTGAAATAGGTCATAGACACCGTCCGCATAAATACGGATGGGCCGCCCTGTTGGGGGCGGATTGATACGGTAAGGGCGCGCAGGGTCAGGCTCATAAATCGCTGAATGGACCCAAGCCCGGATCGACTCGCGGGATGCAATAGGAGCCAGCGCCGCCTCCTCGGGAAGGGGCTTGCCCATCATGGCCTGGAAAGAGACAGACTTCGCCTCCACTGGTGCCGTCTCCTCTGACGAGGCGCCCGCTCGAACGGTCCGTCCCCGCGACACGGGCGCGGGAAAGTCCATTGCGTCCAAGCGGAGCGCTCCGGCGCACGACGCGGCCGCCCTTGGAGTTTGTGCACGTGGATCCACGTGCGGTCAGACCACCCCCGGGCACGTCTATTTCACGTGATGTGAACAACGCGAGGCGGTGTTGGTGCACGGGGAAGGATCATCACCCCGCTGGATGCCGTGCACAGAGGGTGCGTCTGAACGGTGATGCCACCTGTGTTCGGTCCTGCACCTCGATGTCCGCGCTGTAATGACCGCGTTTATGCGGCTGAACAAGTTCTTGGTCCTCGGTCTATCAAGTACCACCGGCACTGCTTAAAGTGTGTGGTGTGCAACCGACTGCTAGACAGTGTCACGCTTCTGGAACATGACGGCGAGCCTATTTGCCACAACTGCCACAGAATCCATCTAGGTCAAGGCAAAGACAAATTCGGGACGGCCGTGCCTCTTCGTCCCACGATTCAGCCCACACGACAGGCAGGTCGCCAATGCTCTGCGTCTGTGGCGGACTCGCAAGATAGCAAAGTGGCAACAGCATCGGGGTCTCTATCTGGTCCGCAGGCTTCAGCAGCAACGCCGCGATCGTCTAACTCGCCAGCAAGACACCGACCACTGCCCATGGCACCATCAGGGAGCACAAAGCCACTGGCATTGCCCCCGTCCTTACTTTCTCATGCGGGTAGCTTGCCGTCACCGCTGGAGAAAGAGAACTCGCCGTCGCCCTCACATACACAGGCGCCGGCTACGCTGAGCGGGACGCCTCTGTGTGCGCGATGCCGTCGCCCAGTGTGTGCGTAAGGATTGCTGACCTCAGACTTTGCCGAGCAAAAGCAGGCCGCCGGTCGAAAGTGGCACAGGGCTTGTCTCCGCTGTGACGGGTGCCGCGCCACGCTGGATACAAACCGTGTAGAGGAGGGTCCCGTGGATCGGACGACGGAAGAACATCCCAACATATGGTGCCATATGTGCTATTCTAAAGTATGTGATGTTGCTCACAGCAGAACTTTGGCCCAAAGGGAATTGGCGTGGCAGGTATGTCGTACCCCTCTCGGGCCGTCCGCTAAGGGGCAGTGCCTGTGCGACATCCCTGCCTTGTAGCGCAGAACCGCACCGAGCACATTGTATTTTCTTGGCCCAACTCCATACCCATCCCATGTACCTATAGACCTGACTAAAGTCACGAGCACACCTGCGCGCCACGCAAAGCGACATGCCGAGTAGATCCGTCAAGCCCCGTGATTAGGGAGACAGCACGTGAATTTCTCGGCGTGAAAATGATGTGGAGGAAACCCCCGCGGACCCAGGTGGCCCCTCCGTCCACTAAAAGGACCCGCCACCGTCGTCCTGAAGCCCCGGTCAGAACCACGACGCTATTACGATCATCACGACCCTACTCTCACCATACAACTGATTTAGCATATCCTAATGTCTCCCTGGCAGGAACTATTCCAGGCCATTAGTATGCGCGAGCCCAGCTCGGTTATGCCTGGGGGTCTTGCATTGGATGACGCTTCCTCACGTCATTCTGTAGCACCGGATCAAAAGTCGTTACCCAGCGTCGATGCGTCCAGCCCCATTTCTTCCCCGGCAGAAAACTTGGGAATGGCTCAAGAGAAAGTGTCTCAATCCATTCCCGTGGCTGTATCGAAGACGTCCAAGCCGAGCACAGAAGTACTGGTAATTGTGCAACCCAATCCAAAGATGCAGCAGCATCACCCATTTAACCTGCAGGTGCAGCTTGTGAGCCCGAAGCAGTCGAGTGAGCGCGGCGACGATTCACATCCCCACAGTGACGCGGAGCAGTCAGACGGTTCCAATGGCGCGTCGAACTCGAGTGGGAGGACGTTGGGCGGCTCTGTTGAGCGTTCATCTTCGCAGCGCTCGTTAAAGAGTCATCACTCGGGCTCTGAATCATCCATGCTCTCGATGAATGCGCGCCGCACGATTGCGCTGTACAATTTGGACTACCACCATATCCGTCCCAAGCTCGTCTTGGATGCAGGGACAGATCAGCAGGTGGCCAAGTTTACGCGGCGCAGCGTGGAGATGACCGACTTTGCAGTCCTGCAGCCGCGAGAGATCATGTTGGATCTGTCGGGTGCCGGGTATGCAGGGACAACCGAACCCGAGTCGACGAGCGACCATGCGCACGATGGTGTTGATGACGACGCTGCCTCTACTCGATCTGGGAAGGGCTTTATGAACAAGATTAAGCGGATTGGCGTGCACCTGCGTCCCCGGAGTAACAGCCACCATGCTGTGCGGCCTTCCCTTGATCCCCACGAAATGACGCCCACCTCGACGCACCAGGGTGAAATGAGCGAAGGGGCCCTCTCTAACGGACGCTCTATTACCACAGCCAGTGTACCCCATGCGACGCCACGAACACACGGCCAAAACAAGGTCACCACGTCATATGTTTGGGAAATCAAGCAATTTTTGCGCCACCCATTCGTTCCAGATCCGGCCTCGCAGTACGAGGGTGCACAGACCAAAGGGATTCAGCCTGGCAGTGCCGAAGCTCATGCTATTCACCATGCAACGTCGCGGGTCATTTTGAAGCGTATTTTGGAGCAATTCGGTTCTCTGAATAACCATGCGGCGACATCCACTGTGTCTGAGCCGTCGAAAATAGCCGTGTGGTTTGAGTGGGTGCGTGAGTGGAACGGTGGATTGGACAACGCGAACAATCTATACGACCCCGCGATGCATGGCACTTTGGAGCCGGCGTCCTCTTCCGCCAGGATATCGATGGAATCACGTCTGTCACCTATGGACACGCCTCAGCTACCTGAAACGGATGGTACATTCTCAGACTCGCGGTCGCAGGACGCCCGGGGCCTGCGTAACCAAGGCCCCAGTCTTCGACGGTCCCGTACTACGTCGCCGCCGCCTCGCCATGTCTTGCCAGGGGCAGAGCACGACAACCCAGATTTGCGTCCTTGGACATGCTCGATTGTCCTTGACGGAACTACTCGTATACCCGTTGGGCGCCTCGTGCCGGCGCCGCATCACCCGCTCGTGTTGTGCGAGCTGCTGCTGCCTTCGCCGCTGCCCGACCTGCGCTACAGTGCATTGGGTGCGGATGGGGGTGGATTTTCGCGGGAGGAACTGCGTGATATTGTGTCGGTGACAGCGATGCATCTCGTTATTCGAGAATCGATGATGTTACATGTGAATGCGGAGTACCAAAAGTAGCTAGGTCATCCTGGAGCATAGAGTCACGATGAAGGAATTTGATTAGTCAGCGGTGATCGACGCGCGGCGTGCTGAGCAGCCAGACTCGTCATCGACGCTTCCTGCTCCCAATGACTGCCAGTGCGGGTGGCGTGCAAGAGCCGCAGGTGAAGCCTGCTGTCTCTTCGACAGATGCAGCAAGTCATGATGCGGCCAGCAATACAAAGATACAGTACTTGACGCTACTCCGCCACAACCTCGCGCTCCTCCAGCGCAGCGTCCTTCATGTGGAGCAGCGTTACGCGGCACGGGTGCTGCGCTCGCTGCCCTATGTGCGGCGGCAGTTGCTGGAGAAGGCGGATGTGCTGGCTCTTGTCGTCGACGAGAGTTTGAAAGAAGCAGGTACGTTGTGTGATGGCTTACGATAGACTCGGTGCGTCGCACGCTTCTCGCTCAGCTCCCGAGCCCGTACCAGCCCGAGGAACCTGCCCAGAGCAGTGAGGGCGCTACGGCCATGGAGGAGGACAAGCCGGCGAATGAGGCCCCGAGCGACGAGGCCGCTGTGCCCCAGACGGGCGGTGTGCGGGCCGAGGCGCTGCCCGAGTGCGTCGCCTACCTGCGCCTGCTTGTCGTGGTGTATCTGCTGGACCAGCCCGAGAAGCGTGCGCAGTCGATGGAGCTGTGTGCGCAGGCCCTGGACGATGTGGTGAAGCAGAATCGCCGCTCGCTTGACCTGCTGGGCGCCAAGCTGATCTTCTTCCTCGCGCGCTGCTATGAGCTGAGTCCGCAGGGCTTGTCGGCGCTGCGCGATAAGCTGCTGGCGCTGCAGCGCACGTCGTCCTTACGCCACGATGCAGAGACGAACGCGACGGTGCAGAATGTGCTCCTGCGCATGTATATCGTCGAGGGCAACCTGTATGACCAGGCTGACAAGCTCGTGGCGCGCGCGACGTTCCCGCGGGCCAAGGCCTCGAACCCCCAGGTTGCGCGCTACGACTACTACGTTGGCCGGATCCGTGCAGTGCAGCTGAACTACTCAGACGCCCACACGTGTCTGCAGCAGGCGATTCGCCGGGCGCCGCAGCAAGGGCTTCTCGCGCAGCGCACGCCCGGCGCGGAGAACGCGCAGGCGAGCAAGCCGCTGGCTTCAGGCTTCCTACAGACGGCGCACAAGCTGCTGATCATCGTCGAGCTGCTCATGGGCGACCTGCCGGAGCGCGCGCTTTTCCGCATCCCGATGCTGCGCCACGCGCTCGCATCCTACCTGCCGATTGTGCAGGCGGTGCGGGTGGGTGACCTGTCGCTCTTTCAAACCACGCTGCAGCAGCACGAGGCCCTGTTCCTGCGGGACAAGACGTACTCACTGATTCTGCGTCTGCGCCACAATGTGATCAAGACGGGTATCCGCCGCATCTCGCTCGCATACTCGCGCATTTCGTTGGCCGACATCACGCGCAAGCTGCACCTGGACTCGGAGGAAGACGCCGAGTATGTGATTGCCAAGGCCATCCGCGATGGCGTCATTGATGCGCGCGTCGAGCATGACAGTGCGACCATGGTCTCCAACGAGGCCGTGGACATTTACGCGACGAACGAGCCGCAGACGCAGCTGCAGCAGCGCATCGACTTTTGCCTGCAGCTGCACAACGACAGTGTCAAGGTACGCAGCACATCTCACACCAGGCCATGCGCTACTCACTCGACAGCCACCGTGCAGAGCTTGCCTCCGCCACAGCAGCCCACGAACGCGAGCGCGAGCTCGCCAACGAGATCGCCGACGGCGACATGGACGAGTCCGACGAGGACTGGCCCTAGAACCGTAGACTCACGTGCCTGGTACGCCTCGACGAGACGCTCCCTCCACCCCTGGCGATGGCTCCGTCGGCTGCGTCTGTGACGCCTACGAGTGCGTCGCCGTCGCCGCCTGGCGCAGCTGGCATGCAGACGGATACGCCTGTCGATGCAAAAGGGTCTCAGCCAATACGCGTAGAGGAGATTGTGCGGCGCGACCTCGAAACGCGCACGCTCGCGGTGGTCGATGCGCTGTACGACCTGGCGGCGCGCGCCGCCGATGGGCAGCCCAGCTCCGTATTGGGCGTCGGCGAGAGCGTGTACGTGGCGCCACTTACCCAGCAACCACGTCATTCGCCGCCTGGCCGACATCGATGTGATGCGTGGCCACATCCATGCGCAGGTCCCCAAGGACGTGCTGGAGTACGTACGAGCTTCTGACCCAGCCTCGTCGACGCGGGGCGGAACCCCGACAGCCATACACGCTCGCTCGTAAACCGCCTGGCGAGTGAGAACCAGTACTCTCTCGGGCAGCACGAATCAATCCAGGTACGCGCCGTGACTCACGCAGTCATTTCGTAATAAGCTGGGGCAGGCACTGGCCGAGCACTTCCCGGCCCTGCAGCCGAGTCTCGGCGAGGCAAGCGGCGCGGCGCCCTGATTCTAGACTGGGTATAGTACATTATGTATCACTATCGTCGTCGTCCTGCGCTTTTTGCTGCGCCACGGCCTCGGCGACCTGCTCGGCACCAAGTCGGATCTTGGCGCGCTGGCCCATGAGGGTGGACCGCTCGGCCTCACTCACATACGCCTTGCGCGTCTTGTCGCGCAGCTCATCAACACTCGCTGTGCCGTCAGCACCGCCGGCCCACTCCAGTACCAAGTGCCGGCCAAGCAGGTGTGTGTGGCGCAACGCATTCATAGCATGCTCCGCCTCACGCCGCGACACAAACTCGACAAATGCAAAGCCACGCGTACGGCCATGCACCTGCTTTGGAAGACGCACACTCTTCAGCTGCCCGTGCACGCCAAAGAGCTCGCGCAGGTCCTTCTTGGTCGCCTCGAATGGCACGTTCTTCACGAGCATCTTGGTCGACGGCGCCTTCTCCGTCGGCGCATCATCGGCGTCATGACCGCGGCGCGCGAACGAGACGCTGAGCGTATGGCCGTCGAGCACATCACCGTCCATCTTCTTCTGCGCCTCCTGCGCCTGCGCAAGCGACGCAAAGCCCGCAAAGCCGTAGCCCATGCTCAGGCGGCGGCCCGGCTGCTTGGGATCCGGCTTGGTCTGCACACGCGCAAAGAGGAATCCATCGAGCGCGTGGAATGCCTCGGTAAGGCGCTCGGGCGTCGTAGCAAAGCTTAGGTTTTTGATGTACAGCGTTGCGTCCGCGGCCACAGGCGCCGCATCGACGTCCCGCAGCGAGCGGCTCGAGTCAGGCACCGTCTTGCCCTGCACCCCCGAGATGGTCTCGGCGGGCTTGGACGCATCGCGCGGGGGGAGAAACGAGGCGGGTGCCTTCTCCAGGTACAGCACCGAGTCGCGGAACCGCTTGTACGCAAGCGCACGGAACGCTGCACGCGCCTCGCCCACGACAGGCATTTCCACGACCGCCAGCGTGTTGGCCGGCGGGATCAGCACACGCCCCACGTCGCCAAAGCGAGCGAATAGCGCACGAATCTCCTCGCCCGATGTCCCATACGGCAAGTTCTTCACCAGGATCGTGTCATCGGTGCGCGCCGTGACACGCTCGAGCTTGTCCAGCTCAATGCCCTGCTCCGCAAAGAACTGCTTCGTTTCCTGGATCACGCGCGTCTCGGCAAGCGCGAGGCGCACCGCAGGACTCACTTGCGTGTCCGTGTCGGTGCCGAGGAGTGTCGCCTTGTCGATGCCCAGGCGGTGCGAGATCGAATTCGCCACCGCATCGCTGTTCATATACAGCATACTCCAGTTAAAGTCCTTGCCGGCCTGGGCCTTTTTCGCGTCGAGGCGCTTCTGCTTCAGCGTTGCAGGGTGCGCAGGCTTCGGCGCCAGGCTCACGGCCGGGAGCACATGCAAGAGGCGCCCCTGGAAAATGGCGCCGTCGCGCCCACGGAACGCGAGCAGCGCATGCGCTGCATCATGAAACTTGACAAACGCAAGACCCTTGGACGCCTTGGTCTGGGGGTCAAGGGGAATATGCACCTGGCGTTAGTCGGTCCATGCAGGAGCAGCGGCAGGCGTCAGACAAATCTACTATCTTTTTCCCAGTATTGTCTCCGCAGTAGAGGCTTCGGTTGTCCCTATACTGTAGGTCATCCTGTGCCTGCCGCCACGCTCCGTAGCGACGTACCTGCTCCACGGGTCCGTACGACGTAAAGAAGCTCTCCAGCTCGTCCTCTGTCGCCGAGTACGGCAAGTTGCGCACAAAGAGGCGCCCCGACTCCATGATCGTATCGACATTTTCCTCATCGCGTCGCTGCTCCTCTTCGAGCTGTGCACGCCGCCGCTCCGCGTCCGGCGCCTCATTTTCGTCCGCATCCTCGTCCTCCGGCTCACTGGCCTCCGAGTCGCTCTGCTCAAACACCTTGGGCGGCTCGTCACCACCCGCGACCTTGTGGCGCATGCGCCGGCGCATGTACTCGAGGTCCGAGAGCGTCTCGTCCGCGGCCGCGCCATCCGTCGGCGCGGCCACAGACGCAGCTTCCGGCGATGCAGGCGCCTCGGCAGCGCGCTTGGGCTTCTTGGTCTGCGGTGCCTCTGGCTCCGCCACCGTATTGGCCGTATCGAGATCTTCATTCTGCTGCCACGTCTTGCGTTTCGTTCGTGGCGCCATGACTGAGAGGAACTCCTCGAACGAGGCGCTCTTCTCGCTCGCCTTGGTGCGTGGCGGCTTGGCTTCGGGCGCCGCCTTGGCCCGCGCACGCACATGCTCTTTCTTCGCCGCCAGATCGTCATCGCCGATCCGCTTCGCATGCGCCACCGAAATGCGCGAGGTATCAATGTACGTGCGGTCATAGTACGCACACGCAGCCGCAGCCTCTTCCTCCGTGCGGAAGCCGACGAACCCAAAACGACGAGACGTGCCGTCCGGCCGCCTCATCAGCTTGACGTCCGTGACATGGCCCTTATTCGAAAAGTGTTCACGCAATCGCGCATCAGATAGGTAGGATGGCAGACCCTTGACGATGAGGCGCGACATGACTAGCCTCGCCGCCACCAGGGCGCTCCAGTCAAGGCGCACGGCAGCCCAGCGCCCGACAAAAAAAAGGAGCACGTGACACGACGCGCTCGACGCGCACCGCTCGGTGCTGGCCGCTCGCGCCGCCGCCGCTACCTGCGCGGCGGTGAGTGTTGTAGATAGACGCGAGGAGCTAGTAGAGAGACTGGAGAGCGCGCCAAGATCGGCACGTGGTGACCCATGATGACCGCGTACACGCCTTGCCGACCGTCCACCATGCAGTCGGGCGGACTGCACACGCCGAGGCCCCAACAGCTGGGCATACTGCGGTCGCCCCATACGCCAGGCACAGGGAGCAGCGTGCGATTTGGCATGCGCACGTATGAAGATGGAGAGGAAAGTCTGCTGACGGCATCTGTGAGCAGCTCGGCCGGCGAGCTTGACGCGGCGCCGTCCCGCGATGTTTCGATGCGGAGCGAGGGTGACTCGCTCGAGATGAGCTTTACCGAGAGTTTCCTACGGCGCGAAGTCGATGGCGCACTCGCTGGTCTAGAAGAGAGTGATCCGGAGTGGTCCGCACCGATCACACCCGCGCGACCCCCCCTCGTTGAGGGCCAAGCGACGGCGCGCCCCCCCAGGGCCATGGTCCTGCCGGACGCGGAGAGCGCGAGTCCGTTGCACTCGCCGGCGGAGTCGCCACAAGAAGAGCCCCTCGCTCCCAGTTCACCGACGATCCGTGCGTCGCGGGCCGGGCCTGCCGAGCCACCAGCCGAGCCCGCCGAGCCACCAGCCGAGCCCGCCGAGCCCGTCGACGAGGCCCAGGTCAAGCCCTTGCCAGAGGCAGTGCCAAGTCCACGCAAGCAGGAAGCAGCGAGCACGTCCCCTCCCTCCCCACCCCGGCCCGACGATGCAAACCCCTTCGAGTCGCCGGGCGCGCCCAAGTCGACGCTGCTCGCGCGGTCCACCGGTGCCGACTCGAGCCAGGCATCAGGCAGCACGACGTGGGGCACGCCCCGCGGCGATGCGAGTGTGCGCTCGGCCAAGAGCGCGGCGAGTCCTGGCGCGGCGCAGTGGCCTGGGATGTACGAATTCAGCTACCTCACCGAGAAGGACGAGCTCGATGAGCTTGATACGGGCCCGCTCGTGCCCTATGCGGTGGAAGCGCTCTCGACCAAGCTCTTTGCCATCGACAAGCTGGACCATGTCGATGCGCGTGAGCTGCTGGACATGATTGTGGCGCTGGACCGCACGCATACGCAGCGCACGCTGTTTCTGCAGCACCGCCTCGCGCGCTCGCATCACTTGACCGGCCTGCTGCGTGCGAGTCTCGAGGAGGCGCAGAGCAAGAACCACATGGTCGAGACGTGTGTGCACGAGTTTCTTGCGCGCAAGGCGGCTATGGAATCGGGCGCGACGGACGCAACGCACAGCGAGCTGCGCGCGCTGACGACGCAGCTCGAGGAGCGTCTGGCAACGATGCACGGCGCGCTCCTTGTGGGACCCGGCGAGGCTGGCGCAGCTGAGCGCGAAGCGCTGGCTGCCGAGCGTGCTGCGCTGGCTGCCGAGCGCCAGCGTCTCGAGACGGAGCGGCGCGACCTGGAAGTGCGCCTCGCAGCTAGCAGCGCGGGCGACGACCGTGAGCAGGCCGTCGAGGCTGTGCGTGCCGCGTGTGCGCAGGACGCCGATGTGCGCGTCTTTCAGGCGCGCGAAGAGGCAGCGGATGAGATTCGCCGGCTGCGGGCGGAGCTGGCCGAGGCGCGTGCGCCGCCGAGCCTGGCGGATGTGTTGGAGGAGCGCCTGCGTGCGGCCGCGGAGCGCGAGCGCACCCTGGAGGCGCATGTGGCCGAGCTGGAGCTGCAGCTCGGCGAGCGCGCGAGTCGTGCGCCCGAGGCTGAGGTCGAGCAGCACGCACTTGCCGAGGCGCGTGCGCGCGCCGAGGCGCAGTGTGCGGCCATGCAGGGTGAGTATGAGCGGCTGCGCGAGGAGCGGAATGAGCTGGAAGCGGAGCTCAAGGCGCAGAACCATGCGCTGCAGCAGCGGATCCGCACGCTGGAGCACGATGTCTCGCGGCGCGACCTGGAGCTGGTGCAGCTGCAGTCGCAGCGCGAGCGTCTGGAGGACGAGTCGCTGCACTTTTCACTCGCACTGTACGTATGCCCGACTGACGCAGTGCGGCCAAGGACCAGGAGCTGGGCATGCTCAAGCGCGGCACGCAGGGCTCCGCGTACTGGCAGCTGCTCACGCGCAAGGCACCTGAGACGCGCAAGGCGCTCGGGCCGATCACGAACCGCTCGCGCACGACGCAGGAGACGCTCGACCGCGTGCAGCGCGTCCTGCAGGCCGAGGCGCCTGCCAAGCCGAGCACGCGCAGCGGGCGGGCAGTGCCTCCACTTGACGTAGGACTATGACGGCGCGTGATAAAAGCAAGGTGAACCCGGTGTTCTCGCTGGCGTCGGGCACGCTGGCTGGCGCTGTTGAGGGCTTTGCGACGTACCCGATCGAGTACACCAAGACGGTGTCGCAGTTCTCGGCCAAGCCGAACGAGAAGGTGCGTGCAGTGGAATAACGCCAGCCGCCGCACCCGTTGGTGATTGTCCGCCAGACGGTCGCAAAGCACGGCATAACAGGGCTGTATAGTGGGTGCGGCGCGCTCGTGGCGGGAAATGCGCTCAAGGCCGGTGTGCGCTTCCTCTCGTATGACCACTTTAAGGACATGCTGAAGAACGAGGACGGCAAGCTGACGGCGCCGCGCAGCCTGCTCGCGGGTCTGGGCGCCGGCATGATGGAGGCCATCTTTGCGGTGACGCCGTCCGAGACGATCAAGTACGTCGCGCCACTCACGCAGAACGAAACTGATCGACGATGCGAAGCGCGAGACGCCCAAGTACCCGCCGGGCCTCGTGCGCGGCTCCATGGCGATTGTGCGCGACGAGGGCCTGCTGGGCATCTACCGCGGCCTCGTGCCGGTCATGCTGCGCCAGGGTGCGAACAGTGCCGTGCGTTTCGGTACATACTCGACGCTGCGCAACTTTGTGCAGACCTCGTCGCGCCCCGGCCAGCCGCTGCCGGGCGGCGTCACGTTCGGCATCGGCGCGGTCGCAGGCATCGTGACGGTGTATGCGACCATGCCGCTGGACGTCGTCAAGACGCGCATGCAGGCGCTCGACGCGCGGCAGCGGTACGCGGGCACCTTTGACTGCATGCGCCAGGTGCTGCGTCACGAGGGCCTGCTGGCCTTCTGGCGCGGCGCCACGCCGCGCCTCGCCCGCCTCATGCTGAGTGGCGGCATCGTCTTTACGGTGGTACGTTCAGTCGCTCACCACAGTACGAGAAAAGCATGGATCTGCTACAAAGTCTCTTTACACGAAACTAGAGCTAGATTAGATGGCTAGAGGAGTACAATACAAGCTCACGAGCACGGCATGGCCGGCGTGATCGGCTGCGGCGCTCAGTCCTTGTTCTGGGGTCAGCGGCGTGCACGTACCGCGTACGCGGCCTTTTCAGCCTCGGCACGCTCCTTGTCCTTGTTGGCCATGTCGATGTACGGCTTCTTCTCGTCGTCGCTCATCTCCTTCCACTTGGTGCCCAGCAGGCGGCCGACGTCACCTGACGTTAGTGTGGCTCACGCACCGAAACCGGCGTCGGGGTTCTCCGCCTTGACGCGCTCGCGCCAGTCCTGGCTGAAAAACATGTACGCGCTCAGGGGGCGCTTGGGGGCAGCCGGGTCCTTCTTGGCCTTCGTCCGGCGCGTAGTGGTAGACACTTTCTGCGTAGGCTGCTTGGGCATGTTCGTTCGTCGGTGCACGCGCGCGTCAATCCACGACCTTGTGGCGTGAGCCAAGGTGGGGCGCGTCTCCCGTGCGCCCTCGCGCCTGCCGCGCCTCCACTGGCCCGCCCTGTTTATCACCGGTCCGCCAGCCCAGCACCAGCGCGTCGCCAAGTGGTCACGTGATTGGAGGCGCTGCGGCGGCCGTCCTCGTCGCCCCTCTGCTCCGTCAGCATGGGCACCGTGGGGATTCCGGTCAAGCTGCTCCACGAGGCCGTGGGCCACACGATCACGATTGAGCTGAAGGGTGGCGCCACGTACCGCGGCCGCCTCTTCGATGGTACGCATTTTTTCTGACCCCAGCCGAGGACAACTTCAACATTGCGATGAAAGACATTGCCGTCACGGCGCGCGACGGCAAGCAGACCCATCTCGACAGCGTCTATGTGCGCGGAAATATGATTCGCTTCATGGTCGTTCCTGACATGCTCCAGCAGGCGCCCATGTTCAAGAGCATTGGGCCGAACGCCATGAAAGGCCGCGGTATCGGCAGCGCACGTGGACGTGCGACGATCCTGCGAGGTACGCACACGCCACTCACCGCAGCACAAGCACGACGTGGACGTGCGCCTGGCCCTCCGGGTATGCGTCGGTAATGTACGGATACATAGCTCTACGAAAAGGCGGGACTAGGCGTCCACCGCCATCGACTCGCTCTTTTTCGGCGCATCTGCGCCCTCGCTCTGCTTCGCGAGCCCGTGCCGCTCGAGCACGCGGTCCATCTCGCTCGGCGAGAGGATATGGAGCAGCGGCTCGTCTGCAGGCTGCGCGCGCCGCCGGAGCACGGCAAATTCCACTGGCGTCAGATAGGGGTACATACGCTTGTCGCTCTCCATCGCCGTCGTGTCCATGGTCTTGCTCAGCACGCGCGCCGCGAGGCCCAGAGCGTCCTGGACAGTCATATCTTCCTTGTAGTCCTGCTTCAGCAGGCTCGTCGCCGTGCCGTTGTTCATGCCCACACACGTCGCCTTCCAGCCCGAGTAGTTGCCCGACGGGTCAGACTGGTACAGCTGGAAGCCGTGGTGTGCATCGTAGCCCGCGTACAGCAGGGCCACACCAAATGGACGCAGACCACCGAACTGTGTGTATCCCTGCTTCAGATCGCAGACGCGCTGCACGAGCTGCTCCACGGGGATGTCGTCGTCGTAGGAAAGCAGGTACTTTTGCGCCGCGTTGCGCGCATAGTTCACGAGCGAGTTGGCATCGGCCGTCATACCAGCCACGCCCGCCAGCACGTTGCCGCTGAGCTGGAAGATCTTCTCGCTGCTCTTGTCCTGCTCGAGCAGCTTGCTGGTGACCTTCTTCTCGGCGGCGAGCACAACGCCGTCCTTCGCGAGGATGCCCAGCACAGTGCCCGCATGCGAGATAGCCTCCATCGCATACTCGACCTGGTACAGCCGCCCCTCCGGCGAAAATGTCGTCGTGCGCGAGTCGTACCGGCGCGACATGGTGTGTGGACGAGCCACGCGGCGGCCATTCACCGATCACCACGCAGGGCCACGTGGCGTAGAGTCACCCCGTGCGAAACTTTCGGTGTCCTTCCATCGTCTCTCTACCATGGCTTCCATTGGAAAGATTTACGGTGTGCCGACCGTCGCGAAGGTTTCTCGCGTGGTCGCAGCGGCCAACGTGAATGGCCTCGAGCTCGAGGTCGTGCCTACGCAGCCTGTGCAGGATTCGCACAAGCCCGAGTTCCTCGCCAAGTTCCCGCTCGGCAAGGTCCCGACCTTTGAGGGCACCGACGGCCTGATCCTGACCGAGTCGCGCACGATCCTCAAGTACGGTACGTATGCACATGTCCCCGTCCAAGATGTCGAATTCAGTTATCCCTGTCTTAATCAGACATGTCGAGGGTAGTGCGCCTAGCACGTGTGGTATTTGTCTGAGACGGGGACGGACGCACGAACTATACTGACACCACAGTGGCCGGCCTCTCGGACAATGCCAAGCTCCTCGGCACCGACAAAGTCTCGGAGGCGCTTGTCGACCAGTGGATCAACTTTGCCGACGACCTGATCTTTGGCAGCATGACCACCCTGTTCTTCATGTTCTCGCACAAGCTGCCCTACAACAAGGCGTACGAGCAGCGCGCATGGTCGGAGATCGAGAAGGCGCTGGGCTACGTCGAGAAGCACCTCGTCTCGCAGACCTTCCTCGTGGGCCATCGCCTCACGGCCGCTGACCTCGCTGTCGCCGCGGTGATCTTGAATCTGTTTACCATGATGGCGGGCCCTGAGATCCGCAGCAAGTACACCCACGTGCAGCGCTACCTCACCAACGTCGTGAACCAGAAGGCGGTTCGCGGCGCGTTCCCCGTGAACCCCGAGTACTGCGCGCAGACGGCCAAGTTTGTGCCGCCCAAGAAGGAGGAGAAGCCCAAGGCGGCGCCTGCACCGGCCGCTGCCGCTGCTGCGCAGCCGGCTGCGCCCAAGGAGGAGAAGCCCAAGAACCCTCTGGACGCGCTGCCCAAGTCGAGCTTTGTGGTGGACGAGTGGAAGCGTGTGTACTCGAACGAGGACACCCGCTCCAAGGCCATCCCGTGGTTCTACGAGCACTTTGACAAGGAGGGCTGGAGCATCTGGCGCTTTGACTTCAAGTACAACGACGAGCTCACCCAAATCTTCATGAGCTCCAACCAGATCGGTGGCTTCTTCAACCGCCTCGAGGGCAGCCGCAAGTATATCATGGGCACCGCCGGTGTCTTTGGTGAGGCCAACAACAGCCTGATCGCTGGTATCGTGATCGTCCGCGGCCACGAATGGCAGCCCGTGCTCAGCGTCGCCCCCGACCTGGAGAGCTACGAGGTCACCCCCCTGGACATCTTCAACAAGGAGGAGGACAAGAAGTTCTTCGAGGACATGCTCGCGTGGGAGGCCGTCATTGACGGCAAGGCCTGGGCCGACGGCAAGATCCTCAAGTAAGTCATAGCTTATAGGTGCGGCACGCACAAATGGCCCTTTTTACTCCACATGCAGGCTGCGGCGTCGTTGGCGCCGTGTTCCATGGCATCGTCGGCTCCGGCTCTGACCGTGCTCTATGCGACAGAGACGGGCAACGCCGAGGACATAGCGCAGCGCATCGCACAGATCGCCTACCGGCACCATGTGTCAGTGAGCCTGTGCAATCTCGCTGACTACGATCGCGTATGTACAGCCTCTCACACCAGCTCGCACTCGTCGACGAGACGCACGTCGTATTTGTCGTGTCGACGACCGGCCATGGAGAATTCCCATCGCCTGCGCGCGCATTCTGGCGCTTCCTTCTGCGCAAGGGCCTGCCTGATGACATTCTCTCAGACATGACATTCACCACGTTCGGACTCGGCGACTCTGTCTACACGCGCTTCTGCTGGGCGTCGCGCATGCTGAACCGCCGCCTGCGCAACCTAGGCGCCGTCGAGTGGTTCGAGCGTGGTGAGGCCGACGAGCAGCACGAGCTGGGTCTCGAGGGCGGACTGCAGCCCTGGCTCGATACGTTTACGCGCCGCGTGCGAGACGACCTCATGCCGCGTGGGCGTGAGCCGATCCCCGCAGACACACTGCTGCCGCCGCGCGTAGCCGTATCGCTCTCCGATGCCCCGGTTCTTGCACCTGCGCCACCGAGCGGGGCGCTCATCGGCACACTCGAGCGGAACGAGCGCATGACCGCCGCGGCGCACTTCCAGGACGTGCGGCGCATAGAGATCACGCTGCCCGACGATGCACCGCCCTACCAGGCGGGCGATGTGGCCAGTTTCCTCCCCGAGAATGCGCCAGAAGATATCGAGGCCCTCTTGCAGCGCCTCGGCTGGGCCGACGTGGCCGACCAGCGCCTTGAGCTGACGCCTGCCGATGCGAATCATGCACTGCCGCCCGCGCTCGCGCAGGCATCTGAGGCGCATACGCTTACGCTGCGGCGCCTCCTGACGCAGTTCCTCGACCCGCTCGCCGTGCCGCGCCGCTCGTTCTTTGATCTGCTGCAGCACTTTACGCCGCGCGATCACATGGAGCACGAAAAAATCGTCGAGTTTCTGCAGCCGGGCGACGGCACCGACGACATGTATGAGTATGCACAGCGCGTGCGCCGCACGATGCTCGAGGTGCTGGTCGAGTTCAAGAGCGTACAGGTGCCCGTCAGCTATGTCATGGACCTGTTTCCCCTCATGCGCCCGAGGGCCTACAGCATTGCGAGCGCGCCCAGTGTACGTCGCCCTACTGACAACAGGTGCATCCCCGTACGATCCAGCTGGCTGTTGCGGTGGTCCACTACAAAACGCGCCTCCAAAAGCCCCGCGTCGGCACCGCCAGTACGTGGCTCGCGCGCCTGCGGCCTGGCGCTCAGGTGCCCCTGCGGTTGCAAAACGGCACGCTCCTTTTGCCTGCGCAGCCGTCGGTGCCGATCATCGCGATTGGCCCTGGCACAGGTATCGCGCCGCTGCGTGCGCTCGTGCAGGAGCGGCTCGCGCATCGCGGAGGCGAGCACCTGGTCATTGCCGGGTGCCGCTACCTGGAGCGCGACTGTCTATTTCGCAGCGAGTGGGAGGCGTGGGCGCGCGGCGAGATACCCCGGCTGGATGCGTGCGCCGCGGATGGCCCTACGCCGCGCCTCACCTTCCTCGTCGCAGCGAGCCGCGACCAGTCCGACAAGGTGTATGTGCAGGACATGGTCCGGCAGCAGGGCGCGCGTATCTGGGATGTGCTGGGCGCACAGCGGGGGGTAGCCTATCTGTGTGGCTCATCGGGCAAGATGCCCGAGCAGGTGCGCGACGCCATCCTCGCCGTGTTCCAGGAGCACGGCGGCATGGATGCCGAGCAGGCTGCGCGGTTCTTTGCGGCGCTCGAGGTGGAGCGGCGCTGGCAAGAGGAGTGCTGGTGAGAGGAGATATTTCGTAGCGAGCCTATGACAGAAGAAGCTTACTCCTGCTTCTCAGCATTCAGCTTCGCGTAGAAGGCGTCGCCTGTTGTGAGTGCTGGGGACATACGCTGCTGCACGCGGGGAATGTGGCTGCCGTACCAGAAGGCGTAGGCGGCGACAACGCCACCGCCGAGGGCGACCGTGAGGTCAAAAGTCAGGCGCTTGCGGATCATGCCCTTGATGGGAGCGATAGTCGTCATGGTCTGCGTTAGGCGAGCCGCACGTACAGCTAGGTGGTTGAGTCGCAAAAGTGGGACGGGTCCGTTCTGCCGCGAACGGCCGACTATCACGTGACTACGTCGCGCGGCGCGCGGCCAGGTGGCACTCGCGCGCCTCGGTCGTGTCGAGCACACGGGGCCCGCCCTGGGCGGTGAGGATCTCGACGCCCGTCTCGGTGATCAGCAGGGTCTCTTCGGCGGCTGCCGACGGCGAGCCGTCACGCGACGCGATCGTCCAGTCGTCGGGCCATTCGACGTCGCGCCACTCCTGGCCGAGGTTGACCATCGGTTCGATTCTGTGTCAGAGGCGGTAACGCACGTAAAGATCTGGGTGAGTCGCGCGTACGTACGTGGCCGGGCTGCATCGTGCCGTAGGACTTTTTCGTGGGGTAGTGGTACACGGGCGGCGGCCCATGGAACACGCGGCCAATGCCGTGGCCCGTATAGTTCTTCACGACGCAGCAGCCGTTGCGCTCGGCGATCGGCTGAATGACACGGCCCACCTCTGCGTACGGCATGCCGGGGCCGCAAATCGCAATCGCAGCGTCGAGGCACTCGCTGCGGTCAGTGCGGCAGCGTACCGAGCTGTGCGGATCAGCTTCATCAGGTCCGCGCTCGCGCGCGCCTTGTCGCCCACGGGGTATGTTGCATTCCTGCGTAAGTAGCGGCACGTACAAGTCGCCATGGAAGCCTGCGGTCAGGGTCAACTACGCACCATTGTGATACAACGTCACATCTGCATCAGCACGGTGCACGTACCCAAATTGATAATGTCGCCGTCCTCGAGCTTGCGCTGGTCCGGAATGCCGTGGCAAATGACCTCGTTCACCGACGTGCACACACTCTTGGGGTAGCCATGGTACCCGAGGGGGCTCGGGTAGCACCCCCGCTCCATGGCCGCCTTGAACAGCGCCTGGTCGATTTCGTCCGTAGTAATACCAGGGCGCACCATCGCGCCGATCAGGTCGAGCGCCTCGCGCGCGAGTTTCGCGACTACACGCACGCCCTCCTGCTCCTCAGCGCTGTTCACACGAATGCGGCGCGACGGGAATAGCTGCGTTAGCGCGGCAACTTACAGCTTCACGGCCATAATTCGGGCGCCGGATATGCGATGGCACCTTGGGCTTCGGACTCAGCGGGTACGCGGCGCGCACCGTGCCTGTATACTCAAACTTGCGCACATCCGCAAACGGATCAAACAGCTCGACCATGACAGCAGGTGGAGGCTGTGGACGAGCCGCGCGGTCGATCGGATCCTCGCACCATGGCGTCGAATCGCCTGTCGGCGCACATGGCCACTGCTCCCGTGCGTGTGTTTGATACAGTGCACACATTCCGTGTGTGGCGGCGCTCATGCATGCAGCATGCCCAGTCTGTAGGCTTTGTGCCGACGATGGGCGCGCTGCACGAGGGCCATCTGCAGCTCGTCGATGCGAGCTTGCGCGAGAACGACTACACAGTAGTGTCCATCTTCGTGAACCCCGCGCAGTTTGCGCCGCACGAGGACCTCGCCAGCTACCCACGCACGCTGCCGGCGGACTTGGCGCTCCTTAGCGAGCGCCAGGAACGCGCGCACCTCACGGACCGACTGGTCGTCCTCGTGCCCCAGGTGCTCGACATGTACCCCCATGGCATCACGCAGAACGTGGATGCACAGATTGGCGCCTTTGTCGAGGTCAAGGGCCTCTCGCACCAGATGGAGGGCAGCACACGCCCGACCTTTTTCCGCGGCGTCGCCACAGTCGTCACGAAGCTGCTCAATGTGGTGCTTGTACGTGCGTCTACTAACCGCAGCCGGACCGCGCCTATTTTGGACAGAAGGATATCCAGCAGGCCATCATCCTGCGCCGCCTCGTCGACGACCTCCTCTTCACCTTCCCTCTCGGCTCGAAGAACGTGCGGGTGATGCCGACGGCGCGCGACCCGACGGACCACCTGGCGCTGAGCAGCCGCAACAAGTACCTCGACGAGCACGGCCGAAGCATCGCGCCGCTGCTGTTCCAGGCACTGTCGCACGGCCAGGCGACCTGGGAGACACTCCTGCGCCAAAACGTGCCGGGCGCCGAGCGCGTCGCCCGCACACTCGACGCTGCGCGGTCGGTCGTCACGCAGCAGGGCGCTGCTGATGCGACGGCCTCAGCCGAGCTGGACTATATCTCGCTCAACGACCCAGAGACGCTGGACGAGCTGACGCCCGAGTCCGACGCAGGCCCGGAGGCCATCCTGAGCGGCGCCATCTGGGTGCGCAACCACCGCGACGACGCCAAGCCGGCCGCGCGCTTGATCGACAATGTGTTGTTGGGCTTTACGCTCCTCTAGATGCGTAGAATACAAGAGCTAGCAGTTGCATGCACTGTCCTGTGCCGGCTGCGCCGATGCGCCAATCTGCACCGGGGCATCGGCGGGGCGCGCGGCACCCGGGGGGGCTGCGCGCTTGGCACCCATGCCGCGCTCCAGAGGCAGTCGGTTGGCGATGGTATCAAAGAGCTCCGTGATGTTCGTCGGCGTCTTGGCCGAGGTCTCGAGGAACAGCAGCCCCTCTGTCTCTGCGTACTTTTCGCCCTCCTCCGTGGGGATCTCGCGCGTGTCAGCCAAGTCGAGCTTGTTGCCGACAAGCACGATGATAATGTTCGAGTCCGCGTGGCGCTGGAGCTCACGGATCCAGCTCTTGGCGTTCTCGAGCGAATCCTTTTCGGTAATGTCGTACACCACAATCGCGCAGTGCGCGTTGCGGTAGTACATGGGCGCGAGCGACTTGTAGCGCTCCTGACCAGCCGTATCCCAGATCTCCAGCTTCACCTTGGTGTCATCGCTGCGCTTCACGGTCTGCGTGAGGAACGCCGCTGCCGTCAGCCTGCGCGCACGCACCGCCAATGGTACTCTCCCGGTAGTCCTCAAACTGGTCCTTGACAAAGCGCAGCGCAATGCTGGCGTCAGCTCACCAGCACCTACCTCGACTTGCCCACCGATGATTCGCCTGCTATTAGCTATGCCACGTACCCAACAGCACGAGCTTAAAGCTCACGACGCCACTCATATCGATCACAGGCCTGGGAGGACGCGTGGACGGGGCAAGCCTAGCGCCCTCTTATTTTCAAAAATACCAGCAGCGGCTGTCCGGCGGGTCGAGCCTCGGCCGCCGGCGACGACAGCCACGACGGCCTGCGGTGGTCATCCACCGGCCTCAGCGTGTGTAGGCTCTTGTACCCGTAAGATCTTCTCTCGCACTCTAGTGTCAGCCGTCTTCAGACAACGTTCAGTTCTTTCAGCGCATGTCCCGCCATCACCCCTACGGCGGCTACGAAGAGACGAATGCCCCGCGCCGCTCAGGTCGCGGGCGCGGCGGGCGCTCGGGCGGGCGTGGGCGCGGCGGTCGGCATGGCAATGCTGCGTCTTACGCGGGTTATGCGCCCTACGGAATGGGCGAGGCCCTAGGCACTTATCCGCCCTGGGGCGCGCCGTTCGGTGGGATGCCGCTCCCTTTTGGCATGCCGCCCTTCCCGCCGTTCCTGCCCTACGGCCCCACCGCCTGGGGCAGCCACTCGGGCCCTTCACAGCCCATGTATGGCCGCCCGCCGCCGCCATGGGGTGGCCCTGGCCAAGGCCGCTCCGCGTCTGATCGCGGGCGGCCGCCGCCGCAGCGTAAAAGTCAGCGTCCGCGGTTCACGCGCAGTGCCTACCAGCCTGACCCGAATGCTGCGCGGCCGGAGGACAGCAAGCCATGCCGCACCCTGTTTGTGCGCAATGTCGCTTTTGAGGTCGACATGCTGATGCTCCGCGCCGACTTTGCGGCGTTTGGCGAAATTCGCACATGGTTCGATATTGTGCAACGCCGCGGCATGCTGTTTGTTACGTACTATGACACGCGCGCCGCTGACAATGCGCGCGTGCATATGAACGGGAAAGCCTACGAGGGGCGCGCTCTGGACGTGCACTTTAGTCTGCCCAAGGACGAGGACCAGCAGCAGCACTGTGACCGCACCAAGAACCAGGGCACGCTGTTCGTGGCCGTCGAGGGAGCTACGGAGCCGCTCACAGACGAGGCTCTGCAGTCCAAGTTTGTTGAATACGGCGACATTCGATCCCTTCGTACCTACAAGGACCAGGCACACACGCGCTTCCTCGAGTACTGGGACAGCCGCGCATGTGTTGCTGCGCACGATGCCCTGCAGGATACCGAGTTCCTTGGCGGACGCTTGGCCATCAAGTTCGCATGGGACCTGGCCACCGTGTCGCTGGTGAACGATGCACGACACCGCAGCGAGGCCAAGGCCGCCGCCGAAGCTCGTCCACAGACGACCCTCGCAGAGGACCCCGCGCCTTTGCCAGAGGCTGAGCTGCCTTCTGCTACGGAGCAGACTTCCTCAAGTACATCCCCCGTGCCTGACGAGGCAGGGGCATGGTCCGAGGGGGCCCATGAACGACTAGAACATGCACAAAAGGTACAGCAGGTACGAGGAACTGTCTAACAACAGCTGTTGGCCTCTTGGGGGCACACGCAGGGTGCGCAGCAGAGTGCGGAATCGACGCCAACTGAGCCATCTACGGACGCTGCGCCACCTTTGCCCCAAGCGCCTATCCCTGTTGGGCCAACACCTGAGTCAGCGAAGGACACGTCTGTCCATGCCAAGGTTCAGACCAATGAGGAAGACGTTTGCCAAGACCGGGTTCCTCCACCTTTGTTCGTACCCAGCCCCGGTGTCCCGGCGATGACTGCGCAAAATTCTGCCAGGGCTGAAATACATGGCCGTCCCTCATTGGATGACTCGCTTTCTCCACCTGCATGAAAATGGATGGGGCGCTATCCAGGGCTATCAGTGTACCTAATTTATGATTGGAACGCGACGAGCGAATTATGCACGACCCAGTTCCGCACGGTGGGAAACCCTTCCTGGGAAATTTGCCGTAGTTAGAGTCGACAACAGAGTCCCATACCCGTGTCTGCTGACACTCCTAAATAAGCTTCGCAAGAGTCCTTTTGTCCCGGGCTCTTTTTCGTGGTCATTTCCCTCTGATCGACACGCACCTGTATGTCGCCCCACTTAAAGCAGCTCAGCAGTGTGCCGGGTGAGTCTTTGGGGGTGACACTGCAGGATAACGAGTACCTGGCGCCATGGCAGTGGGACTTGATACTGTCTGCCGACATACCATCGCTCCCTGATAATTCTACATGGCCGGCAGATTTACAGGACACAGCTGCGACGCAGGATGCATGTCCCGTTGAGAACCCTCCTCTGATGACAGCCTTGGCCATCTCTCCCCAACTTGCCACGCAGGGCACGCCCGAGATGTCACTCTCACCCTCGCTTCTGTGCCTCGCCCAGAATAGCACACCTACATCGAAGATGCCACCCTGCCCGCCCAAGGCAGGCTCTTGTTCGCCGCCACGCCACAAGACACGTGAGCGGCGTGCCTTTACCGAGGCAGAGGATCAAGCGCTGAAGCGCGGCTATGAGAAACACGGCTCGCAATGGTGCCTGATAGCAAAGGATCCCGCCTTCAAGAACCAGCGAACATCCACGGACGTTCGCGATCGATTCCGCAATGCATTCCCGGACGAATACGCCCGCGCTGGGTACAAGCCTCGCGCCAAGGCACTAAAGCGCGCAACGGACAAACCAAAGACTCCCTTTGTCACGCACCACATGCGCCCAACCCGTTATGAGTTATCGGCGCGCCGCCAAAAGGCCCGCAGCCTCGAGACTGTGCCCATGTCAAAGTCCACGTCTGGGCCGCCTTCGAATGACGCGAAAGAACCCACAGACGCTAGCACGGTCCCAGAGCCAACTCGCAGCACGAAAGGTTCCCACGATGTGGCCGGTGTCTCATCAGCATTGCTATCCAATGAACTCTCCCAAGCGGCGTCTCAAGCCGCGGGCCCCTTGTCGACGAGTCCGACATCACCGGCCGGGTCGTTACCCGCGCTGACCGTGCCACCCTTATCGCCACCTGATCAAAAGAGCACTACGGCAACATCATGGCCCGTGCCTACCATCAAGGCGTCGAAGAATGGCGATGCTCGGTACTCGACCCCGTATGCATGGACCCAGCCAGAGGCACCCATGCTTCCCTTCCTACCAGCTCGCGCGCAGTCTATGCCTTTTGGCACATCATTAATCGAGCCAAGCACCCCTCTCGAGCTACCATCCAGCAGAGCGACAGCCAATGCCTTCCCATACCCCGATGGAGGGATCACGCAGGTTCTGTCCGCCTCGCCTTCTTCGATGGAGCACGAGTCGGCTCAAACCACGCATGGCCCATCTACGCCGGGCGCAAGTCCTCTTTCCAAGCCTCTGCCCACCTCGCCTACGTTTCCCTTCTTGGGTTTTTCGGTGTGTGACTTGCCAAGCTCTACTTCCCTGGGCATGGCCGATTCCCTCTCAGCGACTGACTCGGCGTCTCGTTCGCGTTCCGCCTGGAATATACCGTCATCCCTGGCTACGTGGCCATTCCTATCATGAACATAAGGAATGCGCTCATGGCAGCGTCCAGAGATCTATGCAGACACAAAAAGACACCTGATTGGACATGGCCAGGAGCTTGCTGTCTCCTGGTCGGTACCGCCTTGTCAATCAGCCCTCGACGTATCGAGGCTGCACGTAATGCACCCTTCATCTATAATGATATGACTGATAGAGACAATATTTTGCTTTCACTATTACAGCCTTCAGTGGCAAGAAAGAGCATCCACTTGGGCCTTTTACGAGTCGCCCGTGGCGTATTTGGACTGGGCACGGTACTTCGGGCCGAATTTATAGAAGAAGAAGGGAATAGGCATCATGACCGTTGCCACGAGGGCCAGCATTGTGAGAGCCCATTGATTATGCATTGCATGGAACATTTGGGACACAAACAAAGGAACCGCAGCACCACCCATGGAACGAATGAGCGTCTTGGAGGCCAGCGCAGACGCTGCAGATTTAGGATAACAGTCCACCAGATACGTATTCGCTGAGTTGTAAATCATTACGAAACTCAAACCAGTACCCAGACCCGTTACCATAGGGCCAGACCAATGCACACTGGGCATGGATGTCCACGCAAGCGAAAAGAGCGAGATGGGGAACATGATCGATCCCACAAACATGATCACTAGTCGGTCTTCAGGTGTCTGCGGCGTACCGCGGCGGGCGACGCGCTTCTTCACTTGGGGCTCCAAGTAAAACATGGTAATCAAGACGGCGATAAGGATACCCACAATAATAGGGATGAACATCAAACCAACCTGGAGATCATTCATACCGTGACCCTCCAGGAAAATAATAGGGTATGTGAAAAAGAGAAGATAGAGCAGCACGTAGACAAGCGTCAGGTAGAGCGAAAAGAACAGCAGAATAGGTTCCACCAACAGCATGATTATAGGACGGAACAGCAACACCACAATCATGGCCTTGAGGCTCATTTTCTCGTTTTCGGCCACCGTTGAGTATCGATGGTCACCCGTCTCTTTACGTAGCTTGCGTGCACGCTTCTTGAGGATGGCCGATGCCAGCGTCTCCGGCTGGAATAGCGATAAAATCCAAACCAAACCAATGAAAGCAAAGAGGGTCCAGTATATGTAGTGCCATCCTTCCTCATCGTTGGTGCCCGACGAGATGGCACCACCCACGAGAGGACCAAGCGCAGGACCAAGGAAAAGCACCGATGAGAAGATGTTCATTGGATTGCCTTTTTGTTCGACGACCCACAGGTCACTGATGGATCCACCCACGTTTGTCATGGGCACACTTGCGGCCAGGCCTGAAATCATGCGCGCGGCCAACAGGGTTGCGAGGTTGTCCGCGAGGGCGCAAGGCAAGGTAAAGATAAAGTACAAGAATCCAGACACAACGTACACAGGCTTACGCCCGAACATCTCACTCAGGGGCGCAAAGAACACGGGTCCAAAACCGAAACCGGCAACAAAGAGCGTGATCGACAGGTTGGCAGCCACTTGGCTGACATGGAGCTGCTCGCCGGTCTGGATCAGAGAGGCGGTCGGCATCGAAGAGCCCACCGCAACCGCAAAAGTCAGCAGACTAAAGAAACACGTCCAACACCATTTTTTCAGGAGAGACCAGTTACGAGGGTTTTCAGGGTCACCAGGTTGGAACTCAACGAGGAAGCCAGGTTCGATGGCCGCCTCGGCCTCAGCAGTCTTATCTTGGGCTTCAATTTCTGCTGGCGTCATGCCTTCTTCAATTTCTCTGTTGTACTCCTCGCGCTCCTCTTCGCGAAATACCTCCTCGCGGAAAGGCTCTACATCCTCCTCAACGTGAGGGTAGTGGTGATGTGTCCCGGTAGACGCGCGTGTTACGCGCGAGCTTATGGAGCCTGAGCGAGCTGATCGAGCCCTAGATGGGCGGCGTCCAAGATGTTCACCATGCCGCTTTTCTTCCAGCGCATGCACCGAAGGCTGGCGGTCAAACATTCAGGCAAAGTGGTGGGGTGTGAGAGGCGTATCTGCTCGGGTTCCGGCGTATTTTTATAACTCGCTGAATTTATAATTATAAGACGTGATTTGGTGTCCGTTAAGGCCGAAATATCTCCGAACTAGTTCCATACTCGCTTGCCCAACTGTCCTGCCACTCTTATCCCGAAAGTTATCCGATTAGATAAAATACATCACACACACACCCTGCCAACATCAACGAACAAGGTCTAACCTCGTTAAAGCAGTCCAGAAGCAGGGCTGGGGGGGAGGCATCCTACTCCACCGCCCTTCATGCTAGAGGGGACTAGCTTACGCTTAGTAAATTAAGCATGTCGGCTACGTTATCAATGCGGCAGAACACTGGCTCTACTTTAATTGCTTTCATGTAAGGTTGATTCTTACACCTGGGTATTGGAGTCAGGTCCCTCTACCGCGCTGCACCTAAATGCTGCGAAAAAAGACATGCCAGGAGATCGTCAGCTGTACCGATTAGGTCGCCACGCCGCGCCTCGCGGGAAACGTCCTGCGCCGTCGCGAGGTGTGCCGCTTGGACCATGGCACTGTCAGGCTCAGCAGCATCGTCCAGGTACAGCGACTGCCCACGCGTCGCTGCCAAGCCAACAATGCGCTCCTCGACCGTGTCATTGACCATGTAGCCATACACATGCGTGGGCCGTGTTTGGCCGATACGGTGCACGCGGCCAATAGCTTGCAGCTCGAGCGCATGGTTCAGCAGAGGCTCTAGCAGAAAGAGGTGCGTCGCTGCTAGCAAGTTGAGACCCGCGGATTGCGCCTCGCTATGCAGGAGCAGCACACGCACCGTCGGCCCGTGCTGGAACGCATCGACCTGTGCTCCAGCTCGCTTGCCGCCCGTCCCGTCGAGGCGCGCATACTCCAGCCCATGCCGTTCGAGGCTCTCCGCGACTAGGTCTAGGCCGCGTGCGAATGACGAAAAGACGAGGCTCTTCTCGCCTGTGGTCCGCTGAAGATGCAGTAGGTGGCGCATCAGTCCATCCAGTTTACTGCCAATGCCGCCCTCGATCGAGAGACGGTGCAAGGCCTGCCGCGTATTACTAGGCAATACACGGTACGCCGACGGCGCCGCAGGGGTCGCACTGGGCGCCATCGGCTCTGGAACGCGATACACTACGCGGTGAATATCGCGCGGCGCAATGCGCGTCTTGCACATGGGGCAGGTGCGGTGGCCATGCGCCATCCATGCGTGAAAGCAAGTCTCGCAGCATAAATGACCACATGCATTGGTCAACACACCACGCTCAATGGGGTTGGTGCATATAAAGCAATGCCGCAGCTCTTCGTCACCCGCGCCACTCGCCCGCTGCATCTGCTCGACGTGGCGGAGGTAGCGCAGGCGTCCCTCCATCGCACCAATCCGCTGGCGCACCGCGCGCTCCTGCGCCACAGCATGTAGCAGACTAGGCACAATACCCAATGATAGGTCGGGGTCCTGCACCTGGTCAGAGAGCTCTTGCATCTGCTTGAAATAGAGTGCACGCGCATTGAACACGGTCTGAAAATGCATCTGCTCGCGCCGCAGGCTTTCGAGAAGCTCTGTCTGCCGCCGCTGCAGCGCTTGCAGCGCCGCATAAGCGGCCGAGAGAGCTGACAGCTCTTCGGCCCGCACGCACGCATCGCGCGCATCTTTCAGTGCGCCCATCAGACCCAGGAGTGGTGGCTCCTCGGGCGGCAGCATGACAGCCCGCCGTGCCTGCTCCAATGTGCGAAAGTGTGCTAGCTGCAGGCGCTTGGCCTGGCGCACCGCGTCGTCGTCATCTGTCTCCTCATCGTCATCGCCTGAGCCCACCCACCGTCGGGCGCGTACCGCACGCAGCTCGCGATCCAGCTCAACAAACAGCTGTGGCCGGGCCGTCGCTCCCAAGGCAATACGGCCTGTGAGGAGCTCGTCTCGCTGAGCCAGCAACGGGCGATACATCTCCAGCAGCGTCTCTGCCTCGATCTGTGCATCGAGGTTCTCTGCATAGATATCATCGTTCTCCCGTGCCTTGTCGACCTCGCGATTAACCGGCTTGGTCAACCGCTCGTGAATCTGCGCGCGCCAGTCCAGCGTGAGCTTGGCATGCGCGCGCAGCTGCTCTAGGCGCTCACTCACATGCTCCAGCACGCTGCGGCCCGCGAGGCCCACCACCGGTGGATCGGCTGGTGTCAGGTCGCGCGTATCGACCGCATGCTGGCGCAGGGCGTGCACACTCTGCTCGACCATCTCGCGCGCATCTGCCAAAAGCCGCTGGCGCGTCGCTTCGGCGGCCTGGTACGCGGCGTCCTCCAGCGGAGTGAATGTACTTTCTGACTTGATGGATGCCCATGGGCCCTCGGGCTCCTTCTTGAGGGCCTGCGGCGGATCCGCACGCTGCGAGAGCTCTGCCTCGCCCAGCTGAAAGTAACAGTGTCCTGAAAACTGCTGGATCCGGTGCACGGTTTGCAGCCAGTGGCGCTGCCGACTCTTGAGCGCACTAACGTGCTGCTGCCGAAGACGCAGCTTCTCATGCGGCGCATCCGCCGGCACGTCTTTGCCCCACGCCGCTTCTGCGGCCAGCTCCGCGGCGGTAAACGCGTAGAGTGGTCCCCGCTCGTGCGCGGCCACTATATCGCGCTGCAGCCCCTCGACATGCGCGAGTGCCTCTGGGAGCAGCGTCTCCCACTCGTCGCGTGCCACATCTAGGCAGGGCCGTGTGGCCAGCGTAGAGATCACGGCCTGCTCATCCGCGCCGAGCGACGCTGTGCTGCACGCAGCGACTTGCGCCATGAGCTCATCCCGTGGCGCAAACAGCAGCACGGATGCGCGGAAGATGCGACGCGACACGAGCGCCTGTTTCTGCGTCAAGAGGTCTTGGTGTGCGGCCTCGATCATCTGTGTCAGCACATGATCAATGCTACGCAGGTTCACGGCGCCCGCTCCACTGGCGCCGTCGCCCGCTCCCAGGGTGTGTCCGCCACGCAGGGCCACGTGGGGGTGCGTACAAGCCTGGCGCAGGCGCTGCAGCTGCGCGCGCAGCACAGCAGTGTCCAGCTCCCACGTCTCTGTGAGTGGCGCGCCGTCCGGATCGAGTTCGAGAGCCGCCAAACTCGCATGCCACACGTCCTTGTAGAATGCCGTTTCCACATGCGTAAAGTCCACGGGCACCAGGTACCGCGTCTGTGGCGGAAGGACCATTTCGTGCTGCACCTGCGCCTTGGTGTGACGGATACCAATCTGGCGCAGCGCCTGGTATACGTACGGCGCGAGGCGCGCGCCAAGGATGCGTTTCCACGTGGCAGGCGTCGTGCTGCCTGGCACGAGCCCCAGGAACCACAGCGACGTGCGCAAGTCTGCGAGCTGGCGCACAGGCGTGCCGCTCACCGCCACGCTCATGCACCGGCGGATCATGCCCATCGTGCGCGCTGCATTGCCTCCGACAAGCTGCACTTCGTCCATGACGACGCGCCAAAAGTCCAGCTGCACGAGCGGGCTGCGAGGCCGCTCGTACTTTTTCGGGTGCCGCAGCGAGCGTACCGGCGCCGCATGCGATGCAGCCAGGTCGCGCGCGAGCGTCTCGAACGAGACGACCATCACGTCCATGTCCTGCGCCCATGCGCCCCAACTTGTGTGCCCTGCCTGAGCCCTGTGCGCGGCTGCATCGCGGTGCCCCGTGTAGGAGTACACGCGCAGGCTGGGCGCATGCACCTGGATCTCCTCGAGCCACTGGCGGCGCAGGATCTCGGGCGAGACAATCAGGGTCGTGCCGACAGGCTGGACCTGTGTCTCGTTCGCTGCGTCCCAGTACGACGGCTCCTCGTGGCGCGCGCGGCTCGTGTGCTCGAGCAGCAGGGCGAGCACTTCCACCGTCTTGCCAAGTCCCATTTCCTCGGCGAGCATGGCGCCCCGCACGTCTTCGGCAGCGACGCGGGCACTGTCGTCGCACAGGGCACCTGTGAGCACATGTGCGTACAGCGGTCGCGCACCGACCTGCACCCACCATGGCCCGCATGGCATGCGCAGCGTATGCCGCGCGGTAGGTGGCGCCTCGCGCTCCAGGAGGAAGCTGAGGGACCGCCGCTGGAACGGCAGCAGCGGTGCCAACAGGCCGCGTGGCTGTTCGGCCGCAGGCATCTGGGTATCGCGTTCACTCTCACGCGCGCACAGAGCACTGTACACCATGGCAGCGCCGGTCGCATCGTCGGCCTGCAGGTCGCCCGCGCAGGCCGCACCGTCGAGCGCTCGTGCGTGCTCCACCAGTGTGAGGACGCGATCAGCGTCGCTCGGGGTGGCCGGCGCGAACGCCGCGGGCGTCGCGAGCACATGGAGGGTGAGTGCCAGGGACGCTTCGTCGCAGGCCGCCGACGCCTGCACGTACCAGGTGCGCAGGGTGAGCGCGGCGTGCAGCCACTGGGCGGTGGCGTACGACAGGGGCACGGTGAGCCAGGGGCCGTCGCCGACGACGAGGTCGAGGAGAGCTGCATGCTCTGTGTGCATGAGTATGCCCGGCTGCATGCGTGCCGCGCGGTCCGCCACGATACGCACGTCCACGGCGCCTGCGTAGCGCAGCGCCGACGGGTGTGTGGCGTTTACGTCGAAATAGAGTGTTTCAGAGAACACGGTGCATGCGTCCACATCCGCATACGCACGCTTCCGGCTGCTGGTCACCCCCGCAGCCGGGGTGTCCACATACGTGGCGAGCTCAGCGCCGCCGCGCGGCGCGACGCCCGCCGGCGTCCTCGGCATGGGGGTCGGCGCGTGGGTGGCGACGCTCGCTTGTATATCACGTGATTTACGGGAGCGGCGGAGGTCGGGCCGCTGCGCGGCGTTTTGCTCTCCAGCCCACTATTACCATGTCTTTCCTGACCGGAGCTATTCGTGTTGCTGCCGCCTCGTCGGGTGCGCGTGCGGCGCTGGCGCAGCGTGCTGCTTTGCCTGCTGCGATGCAGGGTACGTAAAAGTGTCTGACCGGCAGTGCGTCTGTACTCGGACCACAGCGAGTCGTATGAAGAGTTCAACGAGCGCTACGTCAAGTTCTTCGAGGGTGTGCAGGACCAGTTCGAGGCGCAGCGTGGACTGAACAACGCGTTCGCCTACGACCTCGTGCCCTCGCCTGAGGTTCTCGAGGCGGCGCTCAAGGCTACCCGCCGCGTCAACGACTTTGCGCTGGCCGTCCGCATCTTTGAGGGCATCAAGCACAAGACTGAGAACGACTCGCAGTACAAGCAGTACCTCGAGGTGCTCAACCCCCTGCGTGAGGAGCTCGGTGTGCCGCTGAAGGAGGAGCTCTTCCACGCGTAATGTGTCCGTATTTTTCACACCGCTGTAGACGTGGACATGGCCGGCGGGCTATGGCTATCTCATTTCGACGATTTGAGCTTGCGCTCAAGCTCGAGGAACGCCGACATGGACGCGTCCAGCTTGGGCGTCTCGGCCTCCTCCGAAGCGAACTTTTCTGCGTCTGACGCGTCGGCGTGCGGCATGGGCCCCAGCCTGTTGGTGTCCCACTCGTCCGGCCGGATCGGCGGCTGGTAGTGCGCGAGGCGCTCCCGGATCCCCTTCATCGTACTCTTGTACTCCTCCAGCTCGTCCAGGTAGATGGTGTGAACGCAGTTGACGCATCCCGACATGCAGCAGTCCTCGGGGCCCGGCGCGCGGGGACGCACCGGCACTTGGATGTCACGCACACGGACATGCCCCTCTTGGGTATCAGGGACGGCCAGCGCCTCCAGCGACGCCCGCACGCGACGCCGCTTCTCGTCCCGCATGCGCCGCACCGCACTGCGCTCGGTCGGCACATGCGACCAGCGCTCCGAGAGGTCCTCGCCCAGATGGTCGCCCGCTCGCGTGTGCAGACGCGCCACGGGCACGCTGGACGGATACGGCTGCGTCACGCGCGCAAACAGATCGCGGCAGTTCACGCGTGCCTGCAGGCGCGCGCACAGCAAAAAGGCGCCACTCAGCTTGCGGTTCAGCGAGTAGGTCTCGGGCGGCGGCGGCCGTTGGCGCTCGCGCAGCATGAGCGGAATCTGGCCCTTGACACGCTCCGTAATCGTCTGATGCGCAAATGGATACGGCACGGGTGCATCCGCTCGGAATGGCTCGCCAAGCGCAACCATCGAGTCTACGTGCGCAGCGCGCATGGCCTGGGTTAGTCGTAGCACGTACCTCTGACTCTTGGCCTGTCAGATAGCCAATGTCCACACTCCACCGCTCACACAGCGCGCGGTCGCCGCTCACAGCCGCACGCAACAGGCCGAGCCACATGGCGATAAACTCGGACGAGTACGGCCGCGTGGCGCCAAAGTCGATGAGCTGGATCGCTCGGCGGCCCTCGTGGTACAAAAAGTTGGTCCAGTTCGGGTCCGTCTGCATCAGGTGCCAGTCAAACAGCTCACGCAGGCTAAGCTCCATAATCGCGTGCGCAATCGCATCGCGCGTCGCCTGGTCCTGCGTCGCCGCGTGCGTCAGTGGACGGCCCCGCATAAATTCGGTCGTGAGGATGCGCCTCGTGGATAGCTCGTCGACCACCTCAGGCACCTCAAACGACAGCGCGCCATCACCCGAGGGTGCCATCGCACGTACGTTTGCGAGGAAACGACGGCCCATCTCGGCCTCTCGCACATAATCGCACTCTTCTTCCAGCTCCTGCTGCAGCACCCGCACCGAGTTTTCGAGGAACAGTCCTTTGGGCAGCAGCGCACTCGCGGCCAGCAGCCACTTGATGTTCGCCAGATCGCTCGCAATGGACTGAGCCACACCGGGAAACTGCACCTTGACGGCCACGCGCTGCCCGGCGAGATGCGGCTGCGACGGGAACGGATCGGCAAGCACCGCCGTGTGCACCTGCCCAATCGACGCGGCTGCGAGGGGTCGCTCGTCGAACGATGCAAAACGCGAGCGCCAGTCGTCGCCGAGCTCCTCCCGCATGACCTGCTCCAGCTGCCACGCGGGCATGTAATGCGCCGTGTCCTGCACACGCAACAACACTTCCTCGACCTGCGGCGGCAGTGCATTGCTGTCTTGGATAGAAAGGAACTGGCCCAGCTTGAGTGCGGCCCCGCGCATCGTCGTCAGCTTGTCCACTAGTCGGTCCACGTTGCGAGCGCTTAGGAATGCGGGCGACTGCGACGACGCGGCGCCCGACGTGGCGCGCCGCATGTACTCGCCCGCGGAGCCCCATGCGAGACCGGCGCCGAGACTGCCGTAGTGCAGCAGGCGCCCAAGGCGCGATGACGGCACACGCGTCGCACGCAGTGGGCGCGTGCGCTCGTTCGCTGCATCGTACTCTTCCGTAGGTGGCGGCGTACGCACGGGCGGCACCGGCTCGGCAGGCTCGGCAGGGGGCACGACCTCAGCGGGTGCGTCGTCCACTGGCGGCTCAGGCGCTGAGGTCACATGGGTCTCGATCGTCGGCGCTGCACTAGGGGGCGGAGACTCACTGGCTACGTCCTTGGGCGCCCACTTTTGTGTCGGCCACGGCCTCACGGGTCGGGCCGTAACGACCACTCGACCTCTCAGCACCGTTTCGGACAGAATCCAAGCGGCCTGCGCCACTTTCGCCATGTCCGACCATGTGACGCCACTGGGACGCCGATGGCTCATCCTGGCGATCGGGCGTGCAAGAGCACTACTTCTTCGGAGACGCCCCGACTTTTATGTCACGTGCAGTGCACGTCCCCCCCCACCACGCATAGAGAGCACGCTGTCGGTGGCGTTCCCGAGGCTTTACGGCTTGCCATCTAGCCAAAATTAAGAGGTTGCTTCCTTTTTGTGTACTAGTTGCTATCCTGTGCTTTTTTATGCGATCACCCATGTCCTTGCAGCCCATTTCGCGACGAGTTTCTCAGAAAGTGTTTGCCCAGGAGCAGGGCGACGGTGTGGGCGTGCGTCTGCGCCGTGCGATTGGCAACCGCCATATCCGGAACCTGACGCCCTTCCTCATGCTGGATCATTTCCGCATTGACGAGGGAACTGGCTTTGCGGACCATCCCCACCGCGGCCAGACGACCGTGACGTACATGCTCAATGGCTATTCGGAGCACGAAGACTTTGCGGGCCACCGCGGTGTGATTGGGCCTGGCGATATCCAGTGGATGTGCGTGGGCCGCGGTATGGTGCACGCCGAGATGCCGCTCCATCACGACGAGCAGGGCCGTAAGCTGCCGGTGCCGGAGGGCATGCAGCTGTGGCTCGACCTGCCCAAGTCGGCCAAGATGATGGAGCCGTCGTACCAGGAGCTTGCGTCCAAGGAGATGCCATACCAGCGCCCCCGCCCCACGGAGCCCAAGGAGACGGAGGGCGAGGGCTGGTGCGTCAAGGTCATCGCCGGCCGCAGCCATGGCGTCGAATCGCCTGTGACGTGGCCGAACGGGGCGGGATGCTGGTTTATGGATATCCAGCTGGACCCGCACGGCTGGATCTTCCAGGAGCTGCCCACGGGCTGGAACACGGTCCTCTACATGGTCGACGGCACCGTTCAAGTCTCCGAGAGCGAGGCGCAGTACAACCGCTACGACCTGGTTGTGCTGACGACGCCGGCGCAAGTCGATGGCATTGATGGCGTCAAGGTGTCCAATCCGACCGACAAGCCCGCGCGCGTCATCCTCATCTCCGGCGAGCCGATGACGCACAAGGTCGTGCAGTACGGACCATTTGTGATGACGTCCCTGGAGGAGATCTACCAAACGATCGAGGACTATCAGATGAGCCGCAACGGCTTCGAGCGCGCCAAGAACTGGCAGTCGGAGATTGCCCAGCGTCTCAACTAGCATGTAGTTTAGGCATGGCGACCCAATCGATCGAGTGCGCGTGGCCCCTGCTCGTACCACTCAGCGCGGCTTATCCAGAAGCTGTCGCGGTTCTTCATAATGTCTGAAAGGACGGCGCCGCCTAGGAACACCATGTGTTTCCGGCGCGGCGGGTCCTCGATGCGCAGCTTAAAGTTCGGCAAGCGCGCGCCGTCCCCTTGCAGCACACGCGCTAGGTATAGCTGCTTCATCTCCTTTTCCAGGCGGCTCGGCAGGCCAGGGTACATACTGCTGCCGCCGCTCAGCACAATGTGCTTGTACAGCTCCGGCCGGACGTCGACGGCAGCCGTCTGGATCGTCTGGAAGAGCATTTCCGCCATACCCGGCTGCTCGAGGCCGATCAGATGCGGCTGGAAGAGGCACTCGGGCGCCTCGAAGCGCTCCGAGCCGACGCGGATGACGCGCCCGTCGGGTAGCGTGTACGACTCGACGAGTGCCGTCGTCTCGTCGGCCAGGCGCTTATCCAGGGGCAGGTCGTAGCTGACGTAGCAGAGCTTCTCCTTGATCTGGCGCACCGTCTCAAAGTCCGCGGTGCGGTTGAACGCGTACCCCCGCGTCAGCAGGAGCTTGATCAGGTGGCGCGTCACGTCTCGGCCCGCCACGTCGAGGCGCCGCGTGAGGTGCGGCATCGCAAAGCCCTCGTACACGGGCACAATGTGTGTGACACCGTCGCCACTGTCCACCACGACACCCGTCTGCAAACCCTGTGCATAGAGCGTTAGCACGGCCTGGATCGCCACGTAGACGCCATCAAAGCCATACTCCTCGAACATGATGCGGCACATCTCTTCGCGGTTCCGCTTCGGGTTCATGGGCGGCTCGGTAAGCAGGATCTTGCGCCCCCGCGGATCGATCTTGAGCTTCTCATCAAAGGTATAGTTCCACACTGCGTGAGCACCGACCACGCACCATGCCGCATATCGTCAAAGTCCCTGACGACACCGTGCTCCATCGGCTGCGATACCTGCAGGTACGTGCGCACAGCCTCGGCCTCATCACCTACCATGAGGTCCTTGATCTGCACACCCGATACCGAGATTGCGTCACGCTCTTCGGCGCGCAGGATCGGACGACCGACAATCGAAGGGAACACATGCTCCGGGAAATTGGAGCCTGGCGTGAGTCGTCCGCTGACCACGTACCTGCGTAGCCTACCTTGACAAACTAGCATAAATGAGTCTGGGTTTGTACATACACCTGTGCCATTGTCCACGACCACAGGCACCGAGTCTGCCATGGTCACCAAGATCGAGCGGGGGCAATGGCCCCCGCTGCGATGCACGGGCGTCGCGGCGGCACGTGGGGCCACGTGATACAAGGCACTCGCGGTCGCCGCGCGGCTCCACTTGGCGAACGCCATGTCGGAAGACGGGCTGGACGACGAGCTCATCGCGCTCGTGGGCGAGGACAAGTCGAGCCCGCCGCCGCGACAGCTGTCCCCTGATCGGAGCAAGAACCGGCGTGCTGCTCTGATTGAAGACTTGTCCGACAGCGACGAGGAGGACGAGGAGGACGACGCGTCGCGCCCGCTGTACCCGCTCGACGGCATCTACAAGGATGAGGACGACCGCGAATGGTATGTGTGCACGGCTGACACATAGGCTGCTGAGCCTGAATGAGCTGGAGCGCGAGGACGTGCTATCGCAGCGTCGCGACGAAATCTCACGGCGTCAACAGCAGGCGCAGCTCGCCGCCATGGTGCGCTCTCAGCAGGCGGCGGCCGGCAAGACACGCCGTACGACCGGCAAGCCCAAGATGAGCGAGGCACAGCGTGCCAAGCGCCGGAGAGAGCATGCGCGGCGCGAACTGGAAGACCTCGACGACCCCTTTGCAGAGGACGAGTCGGAGGAGGACGTGTTTGCAGAGTCGGACGACGACGAGCCCCGCCGCCCCGCCACGACCAAGGCCGCCAAGCTCTCTGAGCTGCGTCGCAGCCGTGCCGAGCGTGGTCGTGGCCGCGCCCGCGACGACGACGACGAGCCGCCTCGCCGCCGGCGCCGCGCGATGGACAGCGACGAGTACGACAGTGAGTCGGACTACGAGCCGTCGTATGCGCCGCGCCGCGTGCGTGGAGAGTCGCCCATCCTCGTCGCGAGTAGCAGTGAGCCACCGACGCTGGAGCAGCTGAACGCGGTGCGCCTGGGGCGCGATGAGCTTGAACGCCTGCTCTTTATGCCGAACGGCAAAGACGTGGTGCGTGGCTGCTTTGTGCGCTGCTCGTGGGGTATGCGCGAGCGGCGCGAGGGCGGCAAGGAAGCCCTGTACCGCGTGCACCAGATCACCGATGTGCAGCAGCGTGAAAAGTACTACGACGTGAGCCAGGACAAGGCGGGGCGCTGGATGAACAGCTTCCTATCGTTCCGCTGGGGCGGCAAGGACCACAGCGTGGACCTGCGCCCTATTAGCACACAGAAAATCAGCGACTCGGAGCGGCAGCGCTGGATCGCTGCGGCGGGCCCGGACCCCCAGTTCCCCAGCGCCGACGCCTTTGAGGCCAAGCAGCGGCAGGTCGAGGCGGCGTTGAGTGCGCCCCTGACTGAGAATGACATCAAGAACATGATCCAGCTGAAGCGCGAGCTGCGCACGGCGGCCGAGGCGCTGGGCCTGGGGTCCACCGCCGCGGCTGTCGCGGCGGCTCAGTCCAGCGCCCCCAGCCGCTTTGACGAGCATGCCATGGCCCAGATCAACGAGCGCAACCGGAAACAGGACCGTGAGCGCATCCACGAGGCGGAGCGCCGCGCCGCCCGGGCGAAGCAAGCCCCGCGGCCAGCTGAACCGACAGCTGCGCAGGTTTCTGCGGCTCTGGCCGCTGCACCATCGGGCTCCGCTGTGGTGCCCAACATTGACATAGACCTCGGCGACTTTTAGTGACTACGCATCATCATCTGCGCCCTGCGTCTCGCCCTCATCGCTGTCCAGGGCGTCGCCTTGTGCGTGCGCCGACTCCTTGGGCTGACCGCCCGGCGCGCGGCGCTGCTCGCCGACCTTGAGGATGGCCGATGTGGGGATCGTGCCGGTGGGGTTGAGGAACTCAAAGTCGGGGCCGACAAACACGTCCAGGTAGTTGAGCCACTTGGCGAACTCGGCCGTCTCTTCCTCCGTCTTGTAGATCTGGTCGTAAATAAATGTCTGCTTGAACGTGTCCATCTTGTCCTGGAACGCCTTGTAGTCCACTTGCTCGCGCCGCCCGCTCTCGGCATCAGGCGGCAGGGGCTTGGACGACGCCTTTCGCTGCGCAATGACCCGGTCGATGCGCTCATTGTTGTTCGTCACCTTTTGGTTGTAGCCGCCAAAGAACGGCTCGACAAGAAGCAGGCCCAGGCCGGGTGCTTTGGGCACGTGGATACGCGCCGGGCCGTACGTCTGCGCCACGAGCGAGGCGGGCGCATTTGTGCGGCCGATCAGCACCAGCAGACCGATCATCTTGCGGATCTGGTGCAGCATGAACGACTGGCCGTGGAACTGCACCGAGACCCACTCGGTCCCGTGGATCATGCGGGGGTCCGAGATCGTCAGCCTCTTCATCACGCGGTGCGCACTGCGATCGCGGAACTCTTTGCCGACGGTGTAATTGTGGAAGTTGTGGGATCCCGTGTACTCGTCAAAAATGCGGCGCACGCGCTCGAGGGCCGGCGCATCCATGCGCCACTGCCGCTTCGCCAGCATGTCTTGCGCAAAGTCGCCGCTCGTACCGTGGGCCTGCCAGAACGGATGGTTGAGCATGGTATTGTCTTTGAGCGCCGGGTCCTCCCAGGGCGCCAAAGGCGAGCCGTCCTCGTTGCTCTGAGCCTCATCTTTGCCCGTATTCAGGCGGTGCAGCATCTTCCACATGGAGCTAAATGGCTTGGGAGGGATGAACACATACGTGGGCAGCAGGTATTCATACAGGCGCGAGTCGCAGCTCGTGCGCGCATTGAACGCGCTTTGCACGCGGCGCATGCCCCAGATGCGGATCTGCGGCGGGAGCAGCGTATTCACATACTCCGTAAGCGTTTGCTGCGCGGGCAGACTGGGCGGCTCGAGGATCAGCTTGAGCGTGAGCAGGTTGCCGGCCGCATGCACACCGCGGTCGGTCCGGGCGGCGCGCTGCAGCTGCACCTTGTTGGGGTTGACCGCATTGTCCTTTGATACGGCGCCTGCGCGACAAAACGCGTCAAAAATGTCACCCTCAATGGTCTTTACGCCAGGATTGCTGTGGTCAGCAAGGGCACGTACACTTGCAGGCCCGAGTACTCGGTGCCACAGTAGCCGAAGAAAATGGCCACCTTGCGTTTCTGTTGTCAGCATGCACACATACTGCCAGTCTCCCAGTCCCCTCGCTGTCGTCTGCGCGCGACACCTTCGCGTCCCGTGCATCCTCGCCAGGTGCCTCGCGCTTTTCGGCGGCGGCCACCATTGTGCTCGGAGCGACCTCCACCGCGGCCGCTGCGGCGCCGCTCGCGTCTTACTTCACGTGACACGTACTTCGACGTGCAGCGCGTGAAGAGCTTCTTGCCGGTCGACATGTCCGCGGCGGAAGAGGCCAAGCAGCGGGGCAATGACCTCTTCAAGAGCGGAAAGTTCCGAGACGCTGTACAAGCTTACACAGAAGCGATATCGAGCGATCCACAGAGCGATGTGCTGCTGCTGAACCGCTGCGCAGCGTACATGGCCCTGAGCGACTATCGGCGCGCCCTCGCGGATGCCGAGCAGGCGGTGCAGCTGCAGGGCGAGACACCGACGCCCAAGGCGATCATCCGGCTGAGCAAGTGCCTTGTTGGCGTCGGTCGCCCTCGAGATGGCTCGTCAACGCTGCAGCCCTTGCGGTCGAGCACGGCCGGCACGGAAGCGGAGCAGAAGCAGGCCCAGGACGTGGATCTGCTGGCGCAGCAGATGGAGCGCCACCTCGTCACGCTCGAAGCGTACTTGCGCGAAAAGAACTGGCTGCTCGCCAGCATCGCACTGGACCAGGCGCAGGGCGTGATGAAGCTCACCGACGCCTCCTCGCCCAAGGCGTGGCAGGAGCTGCGGGCCATGATCCTCCTGCAGCGGGGCCAGTATAGCCAGGCGCAGTCGCTGGTGATGGATATGTACCGCTCGGATCCGTCCGATACTGATGCAATCCTGCTGGGCGCGCGCGTGTTCCTCGCGAACAACGACGTCGCCAAAGCCATCACGCAGGCCCAGGCCGCGCTGCGGACTGACCCCGACCGCGCCGACGCGAAAAAGTTTCTGCGCAAGTGCAAGACCTTGTCAACGCTCAAGGACGATGCGAATGCAGCATTCAAGGCGAACCGCTCTGATGAGGCCCTCGCCAAGTATGCGGAGCTCTTGCAGGTCGCCGACACCGATACCGACGCCGATGGCGAGGCGAAGAAGTTTAAGGCGGTCATCTACTCGAACCGCGCCATTTTGCTAAGCAAGCTCTCGCGCTTCGACGAGTCGATCCAGGACTGCACACAGGCCCTCCAGCTCGATGCAGGCTTTGTCAAGCCGCTCAAGACGCGCGCGCGCGCGTACCTCTCGAGCGAGAAGTATGAAGAGGCAGTGCGCGACTTTAAGCGCGCCGTGGACGCGAGCGTCGGCACGGCCGAGCACGATCCACTCGTTCGCGAGTGCCGCCGCGCAGAGGTCGACTTGAAGCGCAGCAAAAAGCAGGAGTACGTACACACACCTAACACCAGCTATTACAAAATCTTGGGCGTGCCAAAGACGGCCACCGAGTCCGAGATCAAAAAAGCGTTCCGCCGGGAATCGCTCAAGCACCACCCGGACAAGGGCGGCGACGAGGAAAAATTCAAGCTCTGCAACGAGGCGTACAGCGTGCTGTCTGACGAACAAAAGCGCCGCCGCTACGACTCTGGTGTTGACGACATGGACGCTATGGACCTGGGCGGCATGGGCGGCTTTGGTGGCATGGGCGGCTTTGGCGGCATGGGCGGCATGGGTGGCGTCAACCTCGCCGACTTGTTTGGCGCACAATTTGCCAACTTTGATATGGGCCCTGGCGGCACAAGCACGCATTTCTACGGCCCCGGCACGAGCAGCTTCCGCTTTGGCTAGTCTACATAGGTCGCAACGATATGATTTCCACGACGCATTTGCCGTGTCGCTTGGCTAGAATCACGCAAATGTCTTCATCAAAGCGCACCGACCAGACCGTCTCACACGGCTCACACAGGTATCGTAAAAAGCGTCCGGTGCTCACATCCCACAGCTTGACGAGGCCATCCGAGCCACCCGTGACCATGTACCGATCGTTTAGTTGCAGCGTCGTGACGCCGCTGTCGTGCGCACAAATCCGGTACAGGCATTCCAGCGTCTGCAGCGAGTACACGAGCACACGGCCATCACTGCTCCCCGTCGCCAGCATGTCGCCAAAGAGCTGCAAATGCGCAACCACATGGGTATAACCTTGGAACATGGCCAACATGGCACCCGTAGCCGCACTCCATACCCGCACCGTCGAGTCAGAGCTCCCAGTGACCACATACGTTCCGTCAAAGGCCACTGCATACACTTGTAGCTGGTGCCCCTTGAGAACGTGCAGACACTGTCCCTGCGTCCAATCCCACAGACGACACGTAAAGTCATAGCTGCCACTCGCCACCTGGTTTCCATGCACAGCCAGGCACCGCACCGAGTGCTGGTGCCCAGCCAAAACATGTCGCACCACACCCTGCTCGAGATCCCACACACGCAGAGTACCGTCGCGGGAACCTGTCACAACATAGGGTTGTCCAGGAATGCCTTGGGCGCACCGGATCGTAGACGTATGACCCCGAAGCACTTGCACACAGTCACCACTTGCCACATCCCACACACGCAGACTCCGGTCAGAGCCAGCACTGACGACCAGCGTCTCTGTACGGCCCCAACCCTGGGTGCGACCACATGCGGTATCCGTGGGTTGACAGCGCTCTGCCGCATACGCAGCATCACGCACAGACAGTCCTCCATGCTCGACCAGCGGAAGCATGGCTGCTGGTCGGTCATCCGACTGCTCGAGCTGCAGGCCATGCGGGGCAGTTGCCATTACGGGTGGCGTGTCGCGCTGGGTACCCGTTGCCAGCAAGAGGCACCACACACCACTTTCATGACCCTGCAGCACATTCACCAACTTTCCCGTGTGCATGGAGAACACATAGATGCAACTGTTGGTCAAACCCACGACGATCCAGTCTCGATCCATAGCACAGCATGTAAGGGCCAGACGCCGGTTGGGATCTGGATCCGCATCAGCCAACTCCTCCGTCACGTAAGACGCAAGGATCCGGCCTCCATTTTGCCAGTGCTGCGCTGTCAGGTAGGCCATCCGGAAATAGTCCCGAAATGCCACAGTACCACTTTGCCCGGGTGGTGGAAGCCGGTCGATCGAATCGGCAAAGAAGGAGCGCCGCCGTCGCGTTTTAACACCATCAAGGGCCATACTCTCCTCTTCTGCTCGCTCCTTGAGGGAGGAAGCAGGGACCAGGCTCGCTATGAGCCAGTCAAGGCGCTGCGGCGTATGGTACCCGTAACGCACACACATCCAGCCCCAGATGTATTCATCCGTGGCCAACCGATACCATGTTTTGCTCACGGCTGAGGCACGCACTAGCGAGCTGCAATCATCAAGAAAGGTCAGGGTATGCAGCGCTACCTCCCAGGGCAAGCGCTGAAGAAAGTCCACCTTGAGTCGCGGCACAATCATGGACTCCAAGTCGGACAGTTCACGCACATGGCATTCTCGTACCAACGCTTCCAAAAACTGATAGCGTTCTGAAAGCGACGCAACTGAAAAACTGCCCAGCGCATCCGCCAAGGACGTCGTCCGTGTCATTGCGACGCGGTCCGTCTCGTGTCGGTGGCGGCAGGGCACGCGTCTCGCTCTTGTCTTTACTCCATGTCGCTCTATTACTAATATCCTACAAGCTAGAAACCCCGCTCGCCCATCATCATAGCACTGTCGTTGGTGGTCTCCAGTTCGGCCGCAGGCGCCACAGCCGAACGGGCGTCTGCAGAGGTTTTTTCGGAAGCATGGCAAAGTGCAGACATCGTAGGCACATTGCCAAGCGTGTCCCAAGTAGTCGCAAAGTACCCCACCATAGCGCCGAGAATAATCGACAGAAGCATGTATCCATTGTATGTCATAGCAATAAGCATGATCAGGTAGGCACTCGTGAACTGCATGCCGTACAGCAGAGTACGCACGCATTGCTGCATAAAGGTGGGGCGGATTCGCAAGCCTCGGGCCGTCAGAGACCGCGGCGGCATACCAAACACCATGCTGAGAGCATGAGCAGGCAACGACCTGGAACTTTGGTTCTCTCCAGAGGACAAACTGTTGGGGACGCCATTTTCGACCCACTTTTCAGGGAACTCTTGCTGGCTCCTCGTGATGCTCTCCATCGCAGAAGCAATAACAAGTCGGTCGTACTCGCGCGCAAAGCGGCGAATGCACTCTGTGAGAATAACCCAGAAAGCGACACCAATACATGAGCCAGCAAACTGAGCCTGCGTCGAAACCATCCATGATCGCGTGAGGAAACAGGTCCCAATAGTCTTCCAATTTCCAAGCATATCCATCGAACACATGGAATTGTCGCCCATGTCGCCCATGCCGCCCATGTCGCCCATGCCACCCATGTCACCCATGTCCTTCATGCCGTCCGAGTTATCCATCCCACCCATATCGTGCATATGATCACCATGTCTGGCATGTAATTCAGGCATGTAGCTCATTGTTAAGGAAAGAGTGGATGTATGGCGGGTGAAAGTGGTATCCTTGATATAGCAGCAAGTCTCGGTGTCTTTCCGGAGGGTTTCTTCCCAGCTATTTTCATCACGTGCAGGGGCCTATCGCACGTCAACCACATGGCCTACCGACATCTCTTGGTGACAGGTTTGGCTCGTCCATTGTCTTGGCAAACGTACCGAATACCCCTATTCATGTCATGCGGGGTACATACATTAGCACATTATGGCACATGGAAGTCTCCTATCTCGAGCGATATGCTCACGCGCAGTAGTGCCTCGGTCCTGGAAACCGCCGTGCATCACAATATGACAATGTATACAATTATGCACCCACACAGCCGTGGACGTGCGACCCTTGAATACCGGCTGTTTGGTGATCCTTCCAAAGCAAACACCTGTGAATCGGTCCAAGGATCTGTGCGCTCCAGCGTCCACGAATATGGCGGCGGCGCTTTTAGTCTACTCTCTGATGGCCGTGCCGTCTATGCGTATCAACAAGACCACCATTTTGGCGTGGATGTCATGGATATATCGTCTCAGTCAAAATCGAAGCTTGTGGAACCAAACTCAAGTAAGCGCTATGCCGACTTTGGTGTACATCCCATTCTGCCGCTTCCAGTTTTGGCCGTGGAAGAAGAACACACAGCGACAACTGTCACCAATCGTCTTGTCTGTCTAGATGGACATCAAGTGCACAAGGTCCACGAGGGTCATAACTTTTATGCCTATCCCCGATTTTCTCCCGATGGCCGCTTTATTGCTTGGGTCACTTGGGATCACCCTAGCATGCCATTCTGGGCCTCTGAGCTCTGGGTCGCTGCTGTCCACAGTTTGGATCCGCTCACCACTTCTACTCCTGTTCTTGTCGCAGGTGGAAAGGATGTAGTGGCGCAGCAGCCTGTGTGGGTTCCCGGCACATCAACCCTGCTGTTCACACACAGTGGACAAGTTGCGGACGTGTACGAGGTGGATCTGACTATGAAGAACGGGGAATGCTGCGTGTCTCGCATAGTGCCGAGTGGTGGCCGAGCAGAGGGAGACAGAGAAACAGTGCAGGTGCAACCGCCGCTATGGATCTTGAATACTTCTAGCTTGGTGGCTCTGAACCAGCAATGGGCTGTATACGTCGAGAGCCAGTCCGGCAATGATATTCTGGTTCTCATTGATCGAAAAACACGCAATCGAGCTCCCCTTGATTCCTCTTACACACAGTTTTCTCAGCTACGTGCTGCCGCTGAGGACCAGTTTATATGTATTGCCAGCTGCCCCACATCCCAACCGGCTTTGGTTCTCTGCCGATTGAAAAACCATATCTCCGGCACACCTGCTATTGATATCCAAGTACTACGAGCCGGCTCCGATGCTCCCATCTCAAATGACTATATTAGCGTACCTGAGCCAATCACATTTCCCACTCAATTACCTGATGGATCCTTAACAACAGCTCATGCACTTTTCTATACCCCCAAGAACCCCGACTATATCGCCCCTGCAAACACCCTTCCGCCTTGCCGCATGGTCGTACATGGTGGCCCAACAGCATGTGCATCATCCTCGCTGGATTTGGCGATCCAATATTGGACAACGCGGGGTTGGGCGGTGTGTGCTGTGGATTTTGGCGGGAGCACAGGTCATGGTCTAGAATACATGCGCCGCCTACAGGGCCATTGGGGCGATGTTGATGTGCGCGACTGTGTTGCGGCTGCTGCATACTTGGGCGGCACAAACCCACCTTGGGCTCTCTCAAGCTCCGACGAGTTTGAGTTGACAGAGTCCAATGACCAGGATGGCTCTCGCAGCATCACAATAACGCGCCGGGGGCCTCCCTCATATTCAATGGAGACACTCTTGGCGTTCATTTCAGGTGGCGGTGTCTTTTTCATGTCTCACCTGCTTCTTACTTGGCTAAACGGGCCCGTGTCATGGGCCTGGTGCCTTGGACTTGTCGGTATGATTTGGGTGCTCGCCCAACGTCTTGTTTTGCGTGTGCAAGCCGAAACGATTCGTGTCATGCCACATTTAGCTGCTCAGCTCGAGACACATCGAGGTATATGGACTGGGGCTCGGCCACATCCGTATACGGAAGTATCCTGCGAACGCCAATTTGTTCCTCGCGATACGATCTTGGACTTTTTTATGATGGAGGGCATTCAGACTTTTCGGGTTTGGGATTATGCGGTATTGGTTACCTGCTCAGAAACAAAAAGTCATTCTCTCAAGGTGCTTTTCCCTCATTTAATGCCTCCCCGCTCCTACTATATCTATGCTTATCAACGGTTGCACAACATGCTTCTTCACAATGAGCCACCCGAAGCCTTTCCTCGAGTGGATGCTTCCCGCATTTGTCTTCATGGGCGTTCATCTGGTGGTCTAACGGTTTTGTGTGCTCTTGTGCGCTACCCGTCCGTGTTCTGTGCGGGTGCCAGCTGGTATGGCATTAGTGACCTGAAGGGGTTGGCGGAGCATACACACAAGTTTGAGCAATACTATACATCTTCTTTGATGGGAGGCTCGCCTGAAGAAATACCTGACGTCTATTATCAGAGAAGCGCACTGTTCCACGCAGCGCAAATCCGGACCCCTGTGCTTTTGCTCCAGGGAGGACAGGATAAAGTGGTTCCTAAACAGCAAAGTGAGCATATGGCGCGTGCCATCAAAGACCAAGGGGGTCGTGTACGCTACGTGGAATATGAAAAGGAGGGCCATGGCTTCCGCCAAGCGGAGACAAGACGGGCGGCCCTAGAGACTGAATTTGAATGGTTTTCCAAGGCGTTGCGTGACACAAATGTACAGCTGCGGACATGTCCCTAAGTGTTGCTGATTTGTCATCATCCATGGACCGTGCGCATAGGGAGACCTGGAAGATAATTCGTCCTTTTGGAAGTGATCATTTCGAGCATTCTCACGGCTCCATACTATTACGTAGATCTCTTTATACCCATACGCACTATCGAATTTACTTTACGACTCGCACAGTCGGTGCCATGAAGGGGTGCTAGAGAAAGCGATCCACGCATACGGCACGTTACGTATCACGTGATATACAGCGGTGTGATCGGGCAGACATCCGCGCTGAGGCCCTTTCACCGCTCTCGACCTTTACAGCCTTTCCAGTCGGCTGTTTGAGGTCGCCAAGAAATTTAATATCGGGGATTATCGCCGATTGTGAGAGTGAAGAATAATGGATCGTGACGGTAGTTCTTCTGGGTCTCCCCAGGGTGGCTGGCGTTTCGCCCAATGTTTCGGTGACAAGGGTGACATTGACGACATCACGGAGGCCGATATCATTTCGACGGTTGAATTCGACCCGACGGGTGACTATTTGGCCACCGGAGACAAAGGAGGACGTGTTGTCATGTTTGAGCGTAGCGGCGCTGGCACAGGCTTGCAGAAACAAGGATGCGAATATCGTTTCCACACGGAATTTCAGTCGCACGAGCCTGAATTTGACTATCTCAAATCACTTGAAATTGAAGAGAAAATCAACCAAATTTGCTGGTGCAAACGTCAAAATGCTGCTCATATGTTGCTGAGCACCAATGGTATGTGTCGTCTTACTCACCGCAGACAAAACGATCAAGCTTTGGAAAGTTTTTGATAAACCTTTGAACGCCGTTGCAGAAGGAAGCCTGGCGACGGGAGAGGATCCTGCTAGCGTTTTGATGGCCAAGATGTCACACGAGAGTGCACCGATGGACGGCACTCTGCATCCCAGCTTGCTAAAGCTCGGCGCGCCGAATGGTGGCCTACTTACACCGTCGTTGTCTCCTGCTCAGTCACGCCTGCTGCGATTGCCTCGACTGGTGTACCACGATACTATTGTTGCAGCTGTTCCGCGAAAGATCTACGCTAATGCACATGCCTACCACATCAACTCGCTTTCCGTGAATTCCGATGGGGAAACTTATATCAGCGCGGATGACTTGCGGATTAATCTTTGGAATTTGGGCATCAGTGACCAGAGTTTCAGTAAGTTTGACTTTCTAACTATAGATATCGTTGATATCAAGCCAGTGAACATGGAAGAACTCACTGAAGTGATCACAGCGGCGCAATTCCATCCAATTCACTGCAATGAGCTGGTGTATTCAAGCTCGAAAGGCACAATCAAGCTGGCTGACATGCGCGAATCTGCCCTTTGTGACCAGCATGCCAAGCTCTTTGAAGAAGAGGAAGACCAGTCCACTCGCTCGTTCTTTAGCGAGATCATTAGCAGTATTTCGGATGTGCGCTTTAGCCACGATGGGCGTTATATCCTTTCGCGCGACTACCTTTCTTTAAAAGTCTGGGACGTCAATATGGAGTCACGCCCCCTGGCCACTATTCCCATCCACGACTACCTGCGCCCCAAGCTCTGTGATCTCTACGAAAATGACTGCATTTTCGACAAGTTCGAGGGCATTTGGGGACCCTCTGGCACAACAGCATTGACGGGCAGCTACAGCAATTATTTCCATCTTGTCGACTGGGAGCGCGACTCTAGCATTGTACTCCAAGCGGACAAATCTGCATTCAAGTCAAAGAAGCTCGCGGCTACACACAAGCCTGGCGCCCGCAGTGCGGGTGCTGGGGGCATCAATGCCAACAACGTGGACTTTAACAAGAAAATTCTCCATGCCAGTTATCATCCCCGGGAGGACACCATTGCTATCGCTGCGACGAACAATCTGTTTATCTTCTCGGCCAACAATCCCGCAGCCTCTGCTTAGCTGTTCATTCCATGTACAAACTATCAGGATTGCCCCTTACATAGTTACGAAAAACGCTATCCTTGTTCTCCTATACATGGCTACCCCCGTTCCATCGCTGGATGCCATCAAGCAGGCGTCTCCGGTTCGGCGTATCCGCAAAGAGCGCGCGCACAAGCATCACCATCTCCTCACGCGTATAATCACATAGGGCACTGCCGCTTTCGTTGCCAAACAACAGGTATTCAAGATCGGCCATGGACCCTTGCAGGATGTCGGGGAGATAGGCAAACTTGAAGTAGGTCGGCACCTGCGTCTCGGCCCCTTCGAGCACCGATGTGGCAGCCTCCAAAAGCATATGGCACAACTTGGCCAGGCGCATACTTTCAGGTTCAGAAATATCTTGCAAGTCCTCAATCTCTTGCATTACTCGGGAGAAGAGGCCATCCACAAGCTCACACATAATCTGAGCCAAGGTCTCAGCAGCCATCACTGGCCGCCATACGGCCACCAAGTGTGACAGCAGGTGCTGCACTTGAAGGATCGCTCGCTCACAGGCCTCGTATCGTGCGTTGACATCCGTACGTGAAAACCCATCAGCTTGGTCCATACATTCATGTAGAGAATGCGCCTGGAATGCCAAAAGCGACGTTCGCCACTGCTTGCTCATGTCATCAAGCAAGTCTGCTTCGGCTCGCAGCGACGCTTCCAAAGTCTGCCGCGAGGTCAGTCGAAATGCACCCCACTTGTGCGACTGCGTCGCAAATTCACGCAAGGCAATGGCCGTGAAAGCACAATCATTTACAAACAACATTCCCAAAAGGGGAACATTTTGCAAGACTTGGCCATGTATATGGGGCATTAGGGCACGGTACAGCTGCACAGACTCCACCAGGCCTTGCGCCGTCCACGGGCGCATTTTCACGTCCTCGTCCATGCGGAGCCACTGCGTTGCAAGTGAATCGTGAATCTCGATGATGCGCTTCGACACCGAATAAGACTGCCACAGGTGCGATGGCTGGTCAGTGGGGGGTGATGAAAATGTCGTGGTGTTGGTCTCAGACCATGTAGGCATCTCAGGCTCCTGTTCGTCTTCGTTCTCGTTCCAGTCCCACGCATCAAACGAATCATTTTCCATGGAGGCTGGGCCTGTCTCCTGGGGACGCTGGATCGAGGGCGGCTCTGTTGTCTCGCTCAAAATTTGTTCCACTTCTGCATCATCGTCGCCCCATCCCCAATCATCATCTAGATCTTCTTTCTCTGTGGCAGTATTGCTGGTATCCTGTGGGGCAGCGTCCTCTTCCTCCTCATCACCCCAGTCCCAATCATCTTCAGGCTCCTCGTTCTTAGGTGTGACAGTTTCAGGCGGCGCGTTAGTGCTTGGGAACTTGGCACCAATCTTTACGACTCCCAGAGTTGGTTTTTTCCCTTTTGTCAAGGGGGTCTTTGGTGATACCACCGGTGCCTGCGGCACTACTTTAACCGGTGGTGGTTTCTCAGCCACAATGGCAGAGGGTTTCTCCGCTGTAGGCTGTAGTGGGCCACGCGTGGTCGCTTGCGTAGGAACTTGCTTCGAGACAGGGTCCCAAAGTCGGTCATGCGTATCGACGATGATGGAGCGCACATGATCAAGCACAGTACCTACCATGTGTTGTTTGCATATCGCATCGGCTGTCTTTGTCCAAGCCGGTAAATCAGACAAGGGCTCGGGAGCGCCCATGGGTAGCTTGGTTCGAGGCAAAGCAGAATCTGACACGAAACGTAGTTGGACTAGATGACGATGGAGCTCCATTGCTCGTTCCACCAACAAAGCCTTGCTTTCTTGCACTTCACTCGAGGAGTACAAGGCAGGCAGGCACGAAGACAGATGGGTCTTGGCTAGGTCAATGATCTGCGGTATACAGCGTCGCAACAGTGAAGCACGCAGGTTGAGGTTTTCGGGTATGAGGGGCTGGAGAGTCGTCAGGACAGCCTTGAGTTCCGGAACGCCCGCGCCCGCCTTCAAGGATGCGGCGCCTGCTGTCTTCTCGAGAAGCAGACCATTTTCTGTGGGCGTGGCCTTCCATTGAGATGCGCTGTTCAGCAACGGTTCTACCACTTGCTCGAGTAGCTGCTGAACCAATTGATTTATCTGCATCTCGGTATCGAGCACATGCTTTGGACGGCCCGCATGGTCAGCAAGCTCAGTAGTCCATCGGATACTGCCCTTTGTTGACTCGACATCGAGTCCGAAGCTGTATTCTTCACTCTGAGCTTTCGAAAATTGGTTTGCAATACTCTTGCACCGGCTCAAAAGCAGATCCATCGAAGCGTAACTTGCCAAGGGCGCCTCAGCGTCTAGAGTGACCATAGCTTGTTGAAAGTCCGCCTGTATCCCGATCTTTGCGAGTTCTCTCTCTGCATTAGCACATAGTTTACCGATGCTTTCCGTATCGCTCTCCATAGCCTGCTGCAAGGCCACAACATGCCGCAGCGCCCGTGTCACATCGACTATCGCGGATGCCACCATCGATGTATGCGTGTATCGGGCAGTAGCTTTCGAATATGCCTTCAAAGCTTCATGGATTTCATCTGTCACCAAGTCCTCTGCAGTCGCACTGCCATCCATAGCCTCGGGTGTGGGCGGGGCCTGGGTCTTTGTTGCAAGTGTTTCGATCTTGGCATCTAGCAGCTGCACAACCGCAACTGCTGGAAGCTTCTTCTGTACGGCATCTCCTGAACTTTCCACAAGTGGTGATCCAAGAGATGCTAGGAACTGCGCCACATCGTGCGACGCCATGCTGGACGCGGGTCCAGCTGGAGGGATCCGTTCCACCGGCGTACCACCGTGCGCCTGTCCTATGTACAGAACACGTGGACGTTAGTCAGCTTCTGTTCCTTGCCCGCCGGCCAAGTGACGACGAAGGACGACGACCATGTCGGATCGGGTGCGTATTGATGACGTTGACACAGCCAGACTCACGGACGCGGTGGCCGTGGTAGTGGCCGTGGTGGCCGTGGAAATACGGGTGGGCGCGGAAGTAATGCGCCCCAGGAGAAGCCCAAAAAAGAGGCCATCCTCAACCTGGCCAAATACGTCGACCAACAGATTCGTGTGAAATTTTCTGGCGGACGTGAAGGTACGAAGCGTCACATCTAACAGACAGTCGTCGGAGTGCTGAAAGGCTATGACCAGCTGATGAATCTCGTCATGGATGAGGTGGAAGAGCTGTTGCACAACCCTGCGAACGGCGAAACTACTGGCCAGCGGCGCTCGCTGGGTCTGGCTGTCCTGCGTGGTACCAACCTGACCCTGATCAGCCCCGTGGATGGATTCGAAATGATCGAAAAGTGCGTATCTACTACCGATGCTAACTCCAGTCCCTTCTCTCAAGCGGAGTAATTAGTAGTTGGGGGTCCGATACTTGGTCTGACTCGGTGCGTGCGCTGCAAAGTTGGGTGTCGAGGCGCTGTACAAGTCATACCCCCCAGCATTGGATGTATCCATAGGTCCCGAGAAATATGGGGTGCTGTATTTGTTCGGGTTGGGCGTCGCTGCATTGGCCAAGTTCAACGATGCACCCCGCATGAAACGCCGATACAGAACTTGCAGGCGATACAGTACGCGAATAAGGAGATTTGCGCTAACCCATACACCACCCAGCACGCTGGTGAGACGCACCAAGAAAGCCACTAGCGACTTGGAGTGCTGACGCACCGTCATCGTCATGGGCTCAATGTCATACTTGAAATACAGTCCCGGAAAGGCGGCCTGTCCTTTCGGGTCGCGCTTGTAATCCGTCACACTGTACTGGTTCGTGTTGAGAATACGCCGACCGGAGATGTATTGTGTTGGAACCACGGAGAGAAAGTACTGGTATACAGCTGCGACTACACAGTCAGTTACACAATGTCACGTACAGTCTTGTGTCAATTCCATACTGACATCCAGGGGCTCAGCAATATCGGGAAAGTAGTCACCGAAGCTGAACTCGTGGATAATATGAGACATGTTAATATCTCTTTCAAGGCCTCCATTGGCAATCATGAACATCGGCACAAGTGCCTTGATATGGAAATTACCCGTGACCTTCTTGACCTTGATACTGCCATAGATACGACATGCTGGTGCATTGTCACCGTCCACGGACTTTTCGACGGGTTCAAAGCCCGAGTCTTTGTGACGAGGACCGCCACGAACACTCTTTTTGTTTTTCCTGGGCATCTTCTTTTGATTGCGATACTGCGCATGCGTCAGCTTGTAGAACTGATTGTGGTGGTCCTTGCTAGCTGCCCGCTTCTTTTCCGATTCAAAGTGCGTTGGGTCCTTCACAAGATCTTTTTCGTTAAAGTGGACAAAATCACCCGTGGCATCCCGCAAATCGACAACGAGTTCTGTGTCATCAGCATAGCGGAGACGTACTGTCACAGGGAGAAGCAATTGTAATGTCGAGATTGAGCTGCATCAAACTTCCAATATGGCTGTCGACGTCAAACGTGAACTCAGGGCTGGTGGATAGGTATGAGCGGATCTCGACGAGTGCCATGATGGTCATCACCAAGCCCAAGATCACGGTAAGAAGACCACCATGAGAAGTCCTTTTAAGGTACATGGGTTGGGTCTTTTGGTCAGCATACGCAGGGACCTACTTTGGGAAACGCATCGAATTGCCGAAGCTGAGTGTCAGTCTTTCCAACGTAAATACATACCCTGGGCAGGCGGTCCAGCGTGTCAAGCAGCGCGCCGTCCGACATGCTGCTGTAACGTGGCACACAAGAGTCAATCGAACCTGCGATGTGGATCCCTCGCACTGAGTACTCCCGGGGCCTGAGCCTTGTAGGTACCTACGAACATGTGGAGAAACACTACCGCCGGTGTCGGCTTTCGCCGCCAGGCCCGGCAGGCCGGCGCATCTGGGTGTTGGACATTTCCTCATCGTCCAATCCAGCATCGCTCCGAATACGTTCGATCTGATGTAAGAACCTCATACATACCTCTTCCAAAATAGGTTTGTATTCGTTGAACCGTTTTTCAGCAAGCTGGGGTCAGTCAGGTGCCACCTACGTCAAATCCGTCGCGGCGAAGTTGCTTGCCGCGCGATTCGCCCTGCCCCATTTCATAGGCTTTAGCTGCCCAGTAGTGCTTTGTGCGGGTATAAAAGGTTTTTAGGATCTCTCCCGGCTCTGGCGTCGACAAAATGTCTTCCTCTGTACGGTTCGTGCCTTTGCTCACGCCCATAAAGCTTGTTGCTTCCCGCCGCAGAGCGAGCATTTGTTCCATGCGTGCCTTTTCTTCAGGCGAGAGCATTTCGTCGTCCTCGATCTGGATGTCTGCCACTCCAGCCAGGTCCTCCTCCACAGCCTCCTCTGCCATGGGCACATCTTCTACGCCTTCTGGCTCCAGCTCCTCTGCATCGCTCTCTTCACTGTCGTCGTCTTTGTCGTCCTCATCGTCCTCATCGTCCTCCGACTCATTCCACTCAAGCTGGTGTCAACCATACCAACGTACTTTGTCGATAGGGCACTCCTTCAGACACACCACCTTGTTCATCTTCGAGAGGTCAATGGTGTAAAAGTCGTCAAGGGTGTATTCCCGCTAATGGTCAGAGCAGAGCAAACGTACATCTTCACTCTCATAAATACCGCCATAGCTTTCGTCAGTGTCATTATGACGCACATGAACAATGTATTCCTCTGAACGGCCAGCATGGTATTGTATCGTGTCAGCGGAAGTGCGGTATTTGGGTCTTCTTCGGCATCTTCGGAGCTTCCATCTGCCTCTGCATTCTTGGGCCCACGCTTCTTGGACTTTCGCATATTCAGGCTAATCCATCGCCCATTGCCGGGAAGTTGGTAGCCATACAGGTCATTCCAGAACATGCTCTCCATGGATTCCTCGTCCGCTTCTGTATCTGTGACACCGCCGAAAAGGACGCCCATGCTCCGATTTCCCCACAAGGCCATGGTGCATCCTGAACGCGGAGGATTCGGCGCATAGCCAATTTTTCGGCGTTTGGACCACTCGATCTTGGTCAGGTCTTCATTCATATGCAACATCCACGCATCCTCCAGCGCCATGCCTTGCGCCCTCTGTCCTTTGACATACTTTTTGCAGTATCCACCATACAGCACGATGCCTTCAGGGGTAGGCAAGAACGAAAAGCCACTGCGTGCACTGGCATCAGCATGCCATACGTACGAAGGACGTCGTAGATCATTTTGCTTGATCTCATTCCACTTGTACTCGAGGGTGTCGAATACCCACAGGTCTTGCAAATACGTCGTCCGCACGCCCGTATCAACAAAACCGCCGAATAGAACGAGGAAGTGCTTCCACATAGCCATGCGATGACCGCTCCGAGCGCTCGGGCGCACTTTGGTCTCCACCTTCTCCCATGCTCGTTCAGCAATAGAATACACCCAGAGCTGATGTCAGTGAGATGGACGCACGTCGCGATAGTGATGAAAGTTGGTCTGCTTGGTACTAGCAAACTCGCCACCAAAGCACCAGAGTTGACCGCCACTTGTGGGCGTGCCGACCATCTGATGCGCTGAGCGGGGTCCCGGCTGAATTTTGCCTGCCGTTAGTGCTAGTGCGCGTACTTGAATAGGAGCGCCACTCGTTTTTTTCGGGAATGTAGCGGAAAAAATCCTGGTAGAACATGCATCTTGTTGTCAGGCATCGATACGTACTTGTCTCCGTCAAAGTACTCTCCGCCAAACATCCACAGATCATTACCCAAGGGGCACGGCGTGAGGCTGCGTAAGGGTATTTCACACTTACGTTGCATTGGCCCGGCGGCTTGGAATGGAAACAACGTTCTCTTCCATAGCTGCATGTTGCTGCTCCCACTCTTCGCGGTACTGAGCGAGCAATGCATCCAAATCTTCCTCGTCCATATCATTCACATCCTCTTTCTTGCTCCCCTTTTTCTTTTGCTTGGAGGCGCGGCGTTCAGCCAGCTTGACGATGAGCCAGATCACTGCCTACCTTTTCCTGCTTGGCTTTCTTCGCTGCCTTGGCGGCTGCTTTTCCTGCACTCTTCGCCTTGCCCATTCCTGCACCGTGCGTGTGCACGCAAAAATCTAGCGGGCCACGTTGGAAGGTCTAGAAAAATCCTCCACCTCATCGAAGGAGTCATTCAGCCCCTCACCATGATCCCGAGCAGCCGGTCATGGCGTCCAGGGTATGCGACCGCGGGGACGCTCAAGCGCATGGTGGCTCCCACCGCTGTTGCGCGGGCTCCTAAGCCGATCACGCGTGTCCTGGCGCCCATCCGGCCACTGCACTCGGCCCCCACCCCTTCGCCTACACCGTCCGCCGCCACAGCGGCGGCGGACCCCAAAAAGATGAAAATTGTCACTGCCTACGCCTTTGCCGCAAAGCCTCGCGAGAGTGAGGAGTCCAAGAGTGACGAAAATTCTAATACTGAGCCTCTTCGGCCCGTGGTCACCGAGCGAGCCATCGATCCCGGGAGTGATCTGGGTCTGTGGCGCAGCAAAATGCTCAAGGGTGGCGATGCTGGCGAAGATGCGCTCATGGTCGCCAAGTCGCCCGATCAGTCTACTGTTCTCCTGGGCGTGGCTGACGGTGTTGGTGGCTGGTCTGAATCGGGTGTGGACCCGTCGCTCTACTCCAACGCGCTGCTGCACTATGCGGCACAGTTTGCTGAGCGACACGCCACCATGCCCACTCCTCAGGCCATTTTGCAGCATGCGTTTGACCAAGTCGCCGAAAATCCAGAAATTGAGGCTGGTAGCTCGACTGCTTGCCTGCTCCGTTTGGACACGTCTACGGGTCGCATGTCGTGTGCGAACGTAGGCGACTCGGGTTTCGTGCACTTGCGACCCGACCCTGCCAGTCCAGAGGGACGGATGTATGTGGTAAACAGCTCGGTGCCACAGCTGTACGGCTTCAACTGCCCGTACCAGCTGGCCAAAGTGCCGCAGAGTATGCTCCAGCCCGGCTCGTTGACGAACTTCCCCAGTGATGCCTCGCTGCACGATGTCGATCTGCAGCGCGGTGATATGGTGCTCGTCATGACTGATGGGTTCTTGGACAATGTGCACTGCAAGCTCCCGCCCAAAGAGTCTCTTACGCCAGATGCGCCTCAGCGGCCCGAGCTGCTGCAGCTTATCGACATGCTGCAGGACAAGCACCGCGAGCATTGGGCGAAGACGAAGAAGCCTGGCGCCACAGCAGCAGACGAAAAGCAGGACTTTGCGAATGTGGTGGCGTCGACGTTAATGCAGTATGCGCGCCTATGCCAGATGACGGAAGAGAAGGTGAGTCCCTTCCAAATCGACGCTGCGCGGCATGGCATCCACTACCCAGGCGGCAAAATTGACGATATTGCGCTCATTTGCGCGGCTGCTGTGTAATAGTCTATATGTTTTAATGTTGCAACTCGGGGCGCTTGCCCGGCTGCCACTCGCGAACCGCCTTGTCGATGTTGGTCCAGTATCGCAACTGCATGGCCAACGCTTGCACACGCTGGGTATCCAGCGGTATATCGGCAAAGACCTGATCGAGCTGGCCGAGGACATCCTGCATGTGCTCCTGGTTCGCCTCATGCACCTGCTCGACTGCTGCCTCGTCCTCGGCGTCTGCGAGCGCCTCCTGAAGCTCCATGACCTCCATCAGCAGCGATGGGTCGGCCATAGATGTTCCCTCGGGGATGGCTTCAATGCCTTGTCGTTCCAGCTGCTGTAAGTCTTCAATACGAACCAGGTAAAGGACGCGTGTCAGAGGCTGCCGCAGAGTCTCATACGCCTTGTTGAGAAGGGCGCTCTGCTGCGCGCCAATCTCTTGCTCATGACTCGGCTTGTGCACGAGCCGATCGGGGTGCGAGAGAGCCATTGTGCGCCGCCACTGGGACTTGAGGGTGCCCTGGTCGACCTGCCACCCTTGCTTCGGCACGCTATCGAAAGGCATGCCCAGCAACTCGTAGTAATCCACAGAAGGCGACAGCTGCTGGAGCGTATCGCACTTGTTGCACTGCAGCGAGGCGGTGGGATTCGTCGTGCCGCAGCGGGCATACGCCTTGTTGGTGGCGTACGCGCGCACTAGCGCTGCCAAAGGACGCGGACGCACCGCTGAGACATGCGCGGTGGGGCACTGCACAAATGCAATGGCGCGTGTCCAGCGAAGCAACGACATCGCTGGTGGCACAAGAGTTGCTGCGATGCGTCCCAACTTTCTCCACATCCACCAACCCATGTGTTGAGGGGGCGTCTCGCATGGGCACAGTGGTAAAGGCAGATGCAGAGCTAGTATGGGCCTATGCTCAGTACAAATGGGCACGCATGCCAGCGAATGCACTACCATGCTGCATTGGGCACATTTATGCGCTGCGCCCCATGACGTATTTGACGGAACAGTTGGCCTGTACGGCGTACCTGCATGGGCAGTGGCCGTGTATATTTGTGCATGTCGTTGCCACGGTCGTCGGTGTGCAGCTCAACGACTTTTACGCCGAATACACGTTGGACGACGGATCCGGTACGATTGATGTCCACTGTCGTCAATCGCTGCCCACATGGCACATGCATCGCCCTCAGGTGAGGTCCGGCGACAAGTACACCTACAACCCGATGACTCGCCAGCTGGACCACACGAGCCTTCATTTTTCCGTGGGTGACCTTGTTGATACGCTTGCTCGCTTGTATGTGCACTCGCACCGTGGCCAAGTGTTGCATGCCCTCGCCATCGGTGCGTGAGAGAGACTGACACAGACCGCCTCGACGACCGCAACGAAGAGCCGCGGCATGTGCTTCGGGCGATCCGCCAAGCTTCTGTCTGTCGAAACACGCTGCCAGAGGAGCTCGTGGCACACGCGCCCTCCGACCTTCGGCCCGCACCGCCAGACTCGGCTAGGCGCGGCGTTGCCCGGCCGGTCCCGTCTGTGCCCGCGATCGCTCCGGCGCCCCAGTCGCAGGATTCCACGGCCATGCAGCAACTGTGTACAGCGCCGTCACCTATACCCTCGGAGCTTTCCACCAAAGACTTTGTGCGGCGCGTGTGGCGCTACATGCAGCAAGATACCCTCGCAAAGACGGCTGCTGCGACCACTCTCTCGATGAAAGCTGTCCCTCTCTACACGCCTGCGCAAATTGAGGCACTCTTTCAGAACGAGGCCCGCGCTGTCATATTCGACAAGGCGCGACGCGCAGGCCAGAGTATATCGGCAGACTCGAGCGCCACGGACCAGCGCATGGCGCGGCTGCTGTGCCACGCCCTTACCTACCTCAGGGACAGTGGCAGCGTGCTGACATGGCGCGATGGCGTGTATGTGGTGTGTGCCTATGTGATCGCTGCGCACCTCGGCAAGATGCTGCGTCTCTTGCCACAGGCACGGGGCTCGCGGGTCGCCAAGGGGCCTGCCATGCGTGCGGAAGCGCTGTGCACGCGACTGCGGCGCGCCGATTCCCGATTCCAGCATGTGCCGCTGCCGTGCGTCGTCGAGGGACTCGAGCTGCTTGCACAGCGCGGATTGGTCCAGCCTGTGGAGCGCGGCTACCTCCCTATGGTGCTACAGGCCGACGAGCAGGGCCTCGCCAAAGTCGCGAGCCGCTGACTGCAGCTGCTCGACCTCGGGCGGATGCGCAGGCGTCCAGTGCATGGTCGGCTCCGCCGCACCCGCCTCGCTGGCCAAGAGGCGGGCGAGGTTGTGGAGCACGGCGAGCATCTCGGTGCGGGCCACGGTGCTCATGAGGTCCGTTGTGTCGGGGTAGAGACGCGGGACGCGCTCGAGCAGCTCGTGCGTGCGGTGGATAGCCTGCTGCAGCGCATGGCGCTCGCTGGCCGAGCTGCCGGTGCGTGCCTCCGCCAGCAACGTCGGGAGCTTTTTCGGTAGCATCGCATAGTCCAGGAACACGCGACCACCGTCGTTCCAGCCCTGCACTGGCACCGGGACAGGCGCCTCGGCCGCCTCGGCAATGGGCGCAAAGAGGTCCACGAGCACCTGCGCCTCTCCGCGCACAAACGCTTCCGCGGCCAGGTACCGCACGGCAATAGCATGCGCGCCCGACAGATCGCTGGCACGCAGACGGTGCTCGTACTCGGCATAGTAGTCGCCCTGCGCATGGCTCGCTGTCGCACGCGCAGCCCACAGCCACGCCTCCGGCAAGCACAGCTCCGTTTGCAGCCACATGGCGTGCTCGTCTAGGTGCGCCACATGCCGCGTGAGAAGCGTCTGCACGGCGCGCTGGCGCACTGCCTCGTCGCTCAGGTGCAGCAGCACAAACGCGGCCCACTGCCACTGGCCACTCGCCTCGAGCTGCGCGGCATAGGCCGTCGTCAAACGCTCCCCCACAGCGGCGTCGGCCAGGGATCGCACACCCAGCGCGCGCGAGAGGTACATGAGCAGGTGCCACGGGTGCGTGTGGTCCAGCGCACTGCGCCCAAAGTGGCGCGGCTCCAGCGCATGCTCCAGGGGGTACGACGCGTCCACATGGAGCATCAGCAGCTCGAACAGCGCATCGCGCGGCGCGCCAGGCTGCTGGATTAACTCGCGCTTACGCAGCAGGCCCAGCTGCGCGTCCGCCTGGTACGGAGGAAGCGGCGCTGCCGTGCTGTCCGACTCGCGCCAGGCGGCTTCGTAGCTGCGCAAGCTGGCCACGAGCGGAGCCTCCCATGCGGTGCCATACCACACATGCAGGCCCAGTGCACGGCGCCAGTCCAGGCCCGCAGCCATCGCAAGCGTCTGCTTGGGCCGCCCACGCGCGTCGCTCACCTGCGCCTGTGTCACGTTGCCAGCGAGCAGCTCGTAGACACGGCGCACCGACGTGTCCACCTCCGCGTCGACGCCCTCCGAGCGCCACACACTCAGCTGCTCCTGCAGGTCCGCACGCATCTCGAGCGAGCCGCCGGCCTGCGCGACCAGCGTCGCGAGGCGCACCTGGCCCGACTCCATAGCTGCCTCGGCCGCCTCTTCCACTTGGTGGCCACTCAGCAGCGCAAACACCTGCTCGGTCCTGCGCGACGCAGCCGTGTGCGCGCGGACCTCGGCCTGGACCGACGATGCGACAGCGCGCTCCAGCCACGCGGACAGCGCCGCCTTGCGCCGCCGCTGCGTCACGTGCGATACAAGCGCCGCGTCCGGCACGTCGCTGCCAGGCGCGGGGGGCAGCGCCAGGTCCAGCGGGTCGAATAGGGCGCTCGCCAGGTGCCACAGCTGCGCCGCGTACTGCTTGTCGTCCACGGCATACAGCTGCGCAATGTCCGCACACGTCGTGCCCGGACGGAACGAGACACTGGGCGCGAGCTCGCCGGGGCGCCGCTCAGTGTGCGCCAGCTGCCGCTCCAGCAGCACGCGCGAGAGGTCCTGCACCTGCGCTTGGGCCTCGGGGTCGGCATACACAGACACAGGCGCCACGTGCACCTGCGTCAGGCTGTCGCCGGGCGCCGCCTGTCCCATGGCGCCCTGGTGCACCAGCAGGCCGCGCGGTCCCCAGCCGGCTCGGGAGGCGCGCGCCCAGGCCAGCGCCGGGTCACTCGCGTTCGTATCGAGGGCCGTGTGCTGTGTGCCGACCCGCACGAGCGGCACAGGACGACGCGCCGGCGGCTTCGGGTCAATGGTGCCCAGCTCTGCCTCCTGTAGCGCGTCCGCCTCCATGATCAGCTCCTTGTCCTCCGTCACCGAGCTAGGGAGGGGCGGCGGCTGCGCCCATGGACCGTGGCTCACGCCTCCGACCGGTCCTGTCGTCGGAGGCGCCTGCCCAAAAAAACTCGCGCGCATCACCTGGACTTTGCGGGCTTCGGGGCCGGGTGTAGCACGCATCGCTGTGCCAGGCGTCATGGAGCGGCGCGGCGGCATCGCCGCCGCCACGGTGGGCACCCAGCCATCGGCCTCCATGTCTGTGTGGTCCGCGCCCAGCTCGCTCTCGCGCATCTCGCTCTCGTCGCTGCCGCTCTCCTCGCCGAGCGCCATCGGCGGCGGGGCGTCGTCCTCGTCATCCATGTCCTCGGCCGCGCCTGGCGCCTCGTCCATTTCCTCATCCGAGTCGTCGAGGCCGTAGCGGGAAAAGTGCGGCACATTAAACGTCCACGTACCGCTCGCGGCCTCGTACGACACAAACTCCGTCTCCTTCTTGTTGCGCAGCTTGTGGATGTGCTGCTTGACACGCGGCAGCTGCTCGTCCTTGAGCGGCTCACGCGTCGCGCGATCCACGGGCCAGCAGCCCTCCAGACTGACGCGCGCAGGCACATTGAGACCCGTGCCGAGCGGCGCCTTGGGCACAGGCACGTAGTGCGGAAGGAGCCCGTCCAGCGGCTCGTCCGATTCGAGGTCCTCCTCCTGGGGGTACACAAAGCACTCCTTCGCACGCAGCTGCACCACACCACCTGCAACAAAGCTTAGGTCCGGCACGCTGGTCAGGTCCACAGGCTCTAGGAACGACACCTGGCCGAAGCCGACGCGGCCCACGACAAAGTCGGGCACCTGCGCAAGCTCGTCAAACGGCATCGCACGCAGCGCAGCGAGCGACGGCTCCGTAAAGTAGTCGCCTTTCTGGAGCGGGCGGGGCGAGCGCAGCTCCGCGGCACCCGCCGGCGACTTGGCCTTGGGCGCCGGCGTCGACGTCAGCACACTCGTATCACGCGCAGGCACAACTAGCGACGTGTCGCCATCGACACCCGCCACGACCTTTTTGACCGCCGGGGAGAAGCGCGCACGCGGCGTCATGGCACGCGGGACAGACGCACGAAGGCTCGGCGAGTGCGTCAGGCTTGTATCAGCGTCCAGCACAAGGCGCTTCGACGTCGAGCGGGGAATGAAGGCCTGCGACGGCAGCACCGCTGCATCGCTCGGGTTGCGGAAGAGGCCCACGCTGCCGGCCCGCACCGGCGTCGCGCGATCCACAGGCGTGCCTTCCCGCACACTGCGCGACATGTCCAGACCCGGCGTCGAGCCACGCAGCCGCGTCACACGCACCGCATTGCGGGGGCTGGAGCGGAACGGCGGGACAAGCGGCGGCTTGTTCTTTGGCGCCACATTGAATGGCAGCGGCGACTGGTTCGCCGCCGTCGCAGGCACCTGGCCCAGCAGGCCGTCTGTGCCGTACGGGTTCGTCGTCAGGGTCGGTGGCGCCACAGGCGCACCAGGCGCCGGCGCGGATGCACCGAGCGGCTTGGCACCAAACAGCCCGCCGGTAGCGCCGGTGCCGCTGGCCGGCTGACTCTGTCCAAAGAGCGACGGCGCCGTGCCACTTGCCGGCTGGCTCTGCCCAAAGAGGCCGCCGGACGCGGCGCCCGTGCCGCTCGGCGCCGACTGGCCGAACGAGAACGCGGGCTTGGCGGCATTGTTCGTCGTGCTGCTGCCAAAGAGGCCGCCGCCCGTGCTGGTGTTGCCGCTCGCAGCGCCGGTTGCACCCGTGTTGCCAAAGAGCGACGTGCCGCCCGCTGCAGGCTGTGATGCATTGTTGTTGCCAAACAGCGAGGTGCCTGCAGGCTTGGCGCCAAACAGGCCACCGCCCGTGTTGTTCGTCGTGCTCGACGCGCCAAAGCCCGTCGTGTTGTTGGTCCCGGCCGGCTGCGAAGCATTGTTGCCAAAGAGCGAGGTGCCCGCAGGCTTGGCGCCAAACAGGCCACCGCCCGTGTTGTTCGTCGTACTCGACGCGCCAAAGCCACCCGTCGAGCCCGCTGCCGGCGCGCCAAAGCCAGTGTTGGTATTGGTGCTCGTGTTGCTGCCAAACGAAAAGGCCGGCTTGTTCGCCTGCGTCTGCGTGTTGTTGTTCGCGCCAAAGCCTCCAAACGTGGGCGCCGTCGACGGTTGCGAGTTTGTGTTGCCAAAGAGGCCGCCCGGCTTGGCCGCATTGTTGTTGTTGGCACCGAACGAGAAGCCCGTGCCGCCACTGCCAAACGTCGAACCGGTCGACGGCTGCTGCGCGGGCTGCGTCGTAGAGGCGCCAAAGCTAAAGCCCGTGGACGGCTGCTGCGCGGGTTGCGTCGTTGACGAGCCAAAGCCGCCAAACAGCGGCTTGGCCTGGTTGCCCTGCGCCGCATTGTTGTTGTTCGCGCCAAAGCCAAAGCCCGTGGACGGCGCGCTGGCATTGTTCGCACCAAAGCTGAAGCCACTCGACGGGGCCGACTGCGCACCCGTGTTGCCACTGCCAAACAGCGAGCCTGTGCTCCCTGCATTGTTCTGGGCACCAAACATGGGCGTCGTCGTCGAAGCGCCAAAGGTGCTGGGCTTATTCTGACCAAACAGACCCCCTGTGCCCGTACTGGCCGTGTTGTTCTGCGCACCAAACAGCGACGTGCCCGAGTTGGTCTGCGACGCAGGCTGGCCAAAAAGGCCGGTGCCTGTGCCCGCGGCCGGCTGGCCAAACGTATTCGAGGATGCCTGGCCAAAGCTGGGCGTCGAGCTGGGCGCCGCATTGGCACCAAATGCATTGGGCTGGGCACCAAAGCCAAACGAGGGCGCCGGCGCCGTGCTCGGAGCGCTGCCGGCGGCTGGGCCTAGGGCCCCAGGGCCAGCCGTGCCCTTCCCGCGGCCCTGCTGGTAGTCCATGAGACGCAGCTCCTCAGGGCTCATGCTTTGGTACGCGGGCATCGACGTGAGCGACTGGTGCACCTCGAACGTTTTGGCATGGGCCTTGGGCTCGTTGGGCGTCATGTCCTCGCGGAACGGCGCGTAGGGCACTGTCGCCGAGCCCTGCGTCACCGACTGCATGCCGCCCATGCCGCCGCCAAACCCGCCGAAACCGGGGTTGGGCGTCGTCGATGGCTGCCCAAAGAACGACGTGTTAGCCTGTCCAAAGCCGGTAGACGCGGTGTTGGCCGTGCCGAACGTGCTGGTCGCTGGCTGCGACTGCACGGGCGTAGACGTGTTGCCAAAGCCGAACGACGTGCCCGTCTGCGCGGGCATGCTAGGCGCCGATGAGCCAAAGCCGCCAAAGCCTGTCGTCGCTGGCTTGGGCGCGCCGAACGAGCTCGTCGTCGATTGGTTGAACGAGAACGGAGTGCTCATGGGCGCGGACTGCATGTTGTTGTTCGCACCAAAAGCCGGTGTCTGGGATGCACCGAATGCCGTGCCCGTCGCTGGCTGCCCAAAGGCCGGCGTGCCGAATGCGTTGGTCGTCGCTGGCTGGCCAAACACGCTGCCGGTGCCCGCGCCCGCGGCGGGGGCTGGCTGGCCGAACATGCCGGTGCCTGACGGCTGGGACGCATTGTTCACGCCCTGCTGATTCTGCTGGCCAAAGCCGCCGAACGACGAACTACCGAACATGCTCTCTTGCCCGTTCGCTCGCGCTCGCCGCTCGCTGTCAAGTGGCGCTCCAGCTGACGCGACGGCCCGTGGGAAGGAATTATCACGTGATAGACGCGCCGCACCTCGGCGCGCCCCTGTCACCAGACCCATTGCGCCATCTATCAAGAAACCCTACTGGCCTGCCTGCAGGCCAAGTCATGCTGAACACCTACGGTAGCCCTTATAGCGCCAACTAGGACTACACGCAGGTCCCTGCGACTTGACCTCTTACAGGCAAATTTATACTTTAGAGATCAAAGTGTTAGGCCGGGCACTCGTTCCAGCGGGCACCAAGCACCTCGCGAGTACGCGACTGATCAAAGTGCGGCAGATGAGCCAGCTCACCCTTCGCGACAAAGAGGCGCAGGGGCGCCAGCGGGTTTGTCGTGTCGGGCTTGCTCGCCTCCCTCTGGAAGATCTCCACCCACTCGTCGTGCGGCACCGTCTTGGGGCGCGCCACGCCCTCGCGCGTAGGGAAGCTCTCGACCTGCAGCGGAGTCTCGTTGCGGATGTGGTACGCCGCATAGTCCGATGCCCACGTCTTCGGCGAGGCAACAAGCTGGCCCAGGATCTCTGCGAACCAGTCCGCGGGCGTCTCAGTAAACGCCGACGAGTTCGAGTCCGGCGCATAGCCGAGCTGCTGGCACGAGTTGATCATGCGCCACAGGAAGCTGTCCTCGTTCGGCACATACTGGGAGCGCGCATTGCCACCGAGCACACCCGGACGCACCGTGATGACTGGGAGGCCACGCGCGCTCGCTCGCTCACACAGCTTCTCAGAGACCCACTTGGACTGCGAGTAGCCGTTGAACAGGCCCGTCTTGAACTGGTCCAGATCCACGTCCTCACGCACCGTCTCGCCGCTGCGGTCCTTGTCCGTGAAGCTCAGCCACATGTTGGTCGAGCCAATGTTCACCACCGCCTTGACCTTCTGCTCTGATGCCAGACGCAGCACCTCGCGCGTCGACAGCGTGTTTTCCTCGTAGATGCTCTGGTAGCCGATCAGGTGGTCCGCCTTACCACCGGCGTGCACAAGCAGGTCCATGTCCGTACCCAGCATCGCCCACTGCGCGGGGCTCAGGCCCAGCTTGGGCTGGGTCATGTCGCCGACCACCGCCTTGACACGGTCCATGTGCTGCACCGTCGACAGGTGGCGCTTCGAGGCCACCTCGCGGATCCGGTCGAGACCACCCGCTTCCGTGCCACGCACAAGCGCCGTCACCTGCGCCTTGGGGAAGGCATCAAGCAGCGCCGACAGCACCGTGCTGCCCATGTAGCCAGTCGCACCCGTCAAGAAAATGTGCTGCTCACGCTCCGGTGAAAGGAACTGCGCGTCAAATGGCACCAGGCCCGCCAGCGAGGGCGGCAGGTCGTCCAGCTTCTCGGGCTCGTCCGCGTAGTTAAATGTGCTGATCGAGCTCGTGTCGACCTTGGCCGGCGCCGCATCTGACTTGGCCGTCTTGGGCGCCTCGCTCTTGGGCGCCACCGCCTTCTTCGAGCCCGCGTTGCCCGTGGCACTCTCGCCCTTGGTCTGCGTTTCGGCAACAATTTCACGCAGCGCCATGACCGAGACGGGGCCCAGCAGCTGCAGTTGCGTGACCGTGCAGCCGAACTCGGCCAGCAGAATCGCACTAAGCTTCGAGGCAGACAGCGAGTCCAAACCCAGCGTCGACAGGAACATGGTGTCGTCCACCGTCGCAATGTCCACATTGAGCAGCTTGCCCAGCAGGACACCCACAGGGTCAGCATTCTCGTCATCATTGTCACCCTCGTCGTCGTCGTCGTCGTGGTGATCGACCAGGTGTGGGATACTCCACGCGTTGGCAGGCGAGATCTCGTGCATCATCTCCCAGTCCATCACCTGGATAAAGTAGCCGTTGTGGTTCGAGCCGCCCAGCACGAGACGAGCAATCGACTGCGAAATGCTCTCACACAGCTCACGCGACGTGCATGCAAGGGCATCCATCACCTTCAGGGCGGCGTTGTTCGACTTGGAACGCATCTGCGCGTACACACCAATGTCCGAGATGGCCGGCACGGCGTACGAGATCACCTTGGGGTTCGCGAGCGCAAAGCGGTTAAAGTACGCCTGCGCAGCGTTGTAGTTCGCCTGGCCGGGGTTGAAGAACAGCGCAGCGGTCGACGAGAACAGGAACAAGAAGTCAATCTCGTCAATGTTGAGCGTCTGGCGAATCACATTGAGCGCACCAATCTTGGAGTTCATCACCGTCTCAAACTTCTCCTGGTCCATCATCATAAACTGGTCATCACGCAGCACGACCGACATGAGGAAGACACCACCGACTGGACCAAGCGACTTGGCCGTGGTAAACACGTCCCTCATTGCCTCGGGCTTGAGCGCATCAGCGGCCATAATCTTGATCGTGACGTGTGGGAACGCAGGGTCACGCACCAAACGCTCGAGCGCCAGACGGTCCGAACGGCTAATGTGGCCTCGACGACCCGTCAGCACAATGTTGCGCGCGCCAAGGTTGATAAGGAACTGCGCCAGTCGAGGGCCCAGACCACCACAGCCACCCACCAGCACATACGTCTTGCGCGGGTCGTACAGCTTGTAGCCGCACCAGAGCTTTTCCGTGTGGCCAGGGCGGCACGACACGCTCAGGTCCGTCACAATCTTACCAATGTGCTTGCCCGACTCCATCAGCTGGTACGACTGCACCAGGCCCTCGGGACCCTCAAATTTGTGGCCGTACAGGCACTTGAACGGCTTGCGCGCATGCTCCGCGGCAATCTCGTCGAGCAGCTCGGCCATGCGGTGCGGCGCATGCACACCCAGCAGACCCAGCTCCACGGCAATGTAGTTGATCGCCTTCGAAAACACACCCATCGACATGGGGTTGCCCGCCAGGTGGTCACGCTTCGAAATGTCCACAAAGCGGCCAAGGTAGTCGAGCACCTCAAAGCTGCCCTGCAGCGCAGCGCCCTGCAGCGAGTTGAGCACCACGTCAAAGCCCTTCTTGCCGCGCTTCGCAAGCCAGTCGCGGCTGCCTTGCTGCCACGCGGCGATCGAACGCGAGTTGGCCATGTTCTCGTACGGCACACCCAGGTTGTTGTGCAGGTAGTCGCGCTTCTCCTGTGACGACACCGTGCAGAACACCTCCAGACCCTTGCGCTGCGCAATCTGAATCGCACACAGACCCACACCACCCGCGGCGGCGTGAATAAGGATCGTCTCGCCCTCGCGGATCTGCGCCAGTTGCACAAGACCATGCCACACTGTACCGTACGCAATCGTGTAGGCGGCGGCTTCCAGCGGCGTCATGTTCCCAGGCACCTTGGTCACAGCATACTCCGAGGCCAGCGCCGTGTTACCCTCACGCGTACCACCGGCCGTACCCATCACTCGGTCGCCGACACGCACACGCGTCACATCACTGCCCACTTCCGTGACGATACCACTAAACTCCGACAGACGATCCGTCGCCGGGAGTAGACCCGTGGCAGAGAGGATGTTCTTAAAGTTGAGCGCCACAGCGTCGGTCGTCACCTTGACGTCATGCTTATCCATGAAGGGTGCTGTGTGTGTGTGGGGTGCCACAGACTGCACACTGGCAGGCTTGCCCTCGATCAGTTCCAGCACCCAGTCCTTGTCCACAAACTCGGTCGGGTGCAGCGACGGCAGCTTGACAAGGCGGCGGCCATACAGACGACCGTGGCGAATCACGTTAAACATCTCCAGCGAACCCTCCTCCTCACGCTCGCGCAGCAGCTCGATAAGGCCATCGCGCTGCGCACGTGTCATGGACGGGTCGACCGCGATGTAGATACCCTTGACAGTCATAAACTCGTTCGTCAGAGTACCGGCGACGCCCATGGCCGCCGCACCCTCGACCGTGTCGTCAGTGATAATCCACATCTTGCCGACAGGCGTAGTCGACTTCCAGTGCTCCTGCATCGCCGCAGGTAGCAGGTGCTCGGTACCCAGCTCGTGGTAGTACAACAGCTCATCGTCCTTGAGCGCGCGGAAGCGGCCCGTCGAGGCCACACTGACGCTCGGGACGTTGGGAATGCACGGCCAGGCACTCTGGTCGCGCTGGCAGTACGCCAGCGAGAACGTGGGGCTCTGGCCATATGGACGCAGACCCAGCTGCTCAAACGACGGCGCGGCCTTGGTGTAGAACAAGGAGCCCAGCGGCGACGAGGCGTTTACCTCCGCAAAGAGCGCGAAACCGCCCGGCACCAGCAGCTCGTCCACCGCCTTCGCCGCAACTTGAGCGTCCAGAGCATTGCGGAGCACATCACAGGCGACAATCAAGTCGAACGAGGCAGGAATCGTGCGCTCAAAGTCCTTAATGGCCTGCACCACATCGTACGGGCCCGTCTCAAACGCATCCGAGCTACGCAGCGAGCTGGCCACGTTCAGGCGCACCAGGTCAAACGACACGCCTCGCTTCTCGCCCCACGCAAGAAGCGGCTGCAGGTTGACCTTGCGGTGGCGGGGGTACATCTCAAGCACACGGAACACGTGGCGCGGCACCTTGGCGCGCGACGAATCAATCAGGCGCTGCACCGACGTGGTAATACTCTCAAACGTCTCCTGGCTCACGCCGGGAAGATCCAGCACCTCGTCCTGCAGGGACGTACCAGCGACCGAGCCCTTCGACAGAGCCGCCTCGGTCACACCGGTCTCGTCCTTGCCGCGCATGTCGGCCAGGAACTGCTTAGTGAGTTCAGGGTGAAGCGACAGCGTGTCGGCAGGCGTCTCGACAGCATCAAAGGCGCGCGGCTCCCAACTCTCTGTAAAGCCCTCGCGCTCCTTAGAAGTATCCTTGATACGCGTGCACTCGAGACCCTTGAGGAAAGCGAGCGTCTTGCCCGTGGCACGGTCGAACATGAGAATGTTGTGCTTGATAGTCACATCGTTGCTGATGAGCGTCTGCACATAGAGGACGAGCTGCTTCGCCGCGCGAATTTCCTCGGGTGTACCACGCACAGTGAGGACGTCGAGTTGGTTGGGCAGGAAGGCATCGACACCCAGCTTCGTACCGTCGAATGGCAACGCTGGAATCCACGTGCACAGGAACGCCGAGTCCAGCAAACCGGGGTGGAACACCATCATCTCGCTCTCACGGTGCGTCCAAAGGTCCGGCAGCACATCAACAAGCGCAATGTAGTCGTCCTCGCGCGTTGTCGAGCCACGCACCTCGTTGATCATACCAAAGGCACCCGTGTGCATGGAACCGTTGGGGCGCAGGCGCTGGTAGAATGTCTCGCCGTCCATGACAATGTCAAAGTGCTCGAGCCAGTTCTGGCCAAACACTTCCTCAATGTGCGACGGACCCATGGGCGTGCTTTCCGGCATCATCTGACCACTGGCGTGCAGCTGGTCAAAGACAAGACCGGAGTCATCCACCGAGTTCTTGGCCGACGAGCGGAACTCCCATCCGCCGTTGATACCTGTCATCTTGAACGACGCATACTTCGGTTCACCATCTTCTTCCAGCATAAACGCACGGTGGATCTGCATGTTGAAAATCGTGCGCGCGCCAGCCTCAAGCGCAGCCTCCGCGTAACCTGCACCGGGGAACACAATCGTTCCACGAATCTTGTGGCCCTTGGTCCACGAGTGTGTCTGCGCATTGATACGGAACATGGGACTCGAGAGCGGCGGCTGAATCGGACGGATACGCAGGTGCTCAGGGAAGTTGATCTCGCGCGATGTCTTCTTCAGGGGCAGGAAGGGATACGCAGGCACATCGATCGTCGAGTTCACACCCATCGGGCGGTCCACAAACTTGTCGCCGTACAGCTTGTACAGCACCATGTCGCGGACACCAGACTGGATCGCACCACCAACCGCGGTGAGGAACTGCGTAATCTCACCAGGCGTGTCCTTCGTCTCGCCCTTCTTAAAGTTGGGGCGGCGCGCACAGGCCACAATCATCGTGCGCTCAGCAGCAACGCTCTGTGTGATCTCTTCCATGTACGAGCCCAGGACCGAGTGCGGTGCAATCTCAATGATCAACAGGCCGCGGTCCTGCTCCTTGCGGTACTGATGCAGCGCCTCGATCGACTCACGGAATAGGACAGGCTGGCACACATTCTTCCAGCAGTACTCGGCGTCCAGGCGCTTGCCCTCTTCGTGCATGCGGCCGTCGACCGTCGAGATGAAGCGTGTCGTGGGCACATTAACACTAGAATCGACAATGGGGTACACTTCCTTCAGGAAGGGCTCACCGCAGGGCGACACCATGGGCGAGTGGTAAGGACCACCGACACGCAGGTGACGCGCAAAGATGCCACGGGCCTCGCAGTCCTTCACCACGTCCTGCAGTAGGCTCGTCTTACCCGACACGGACACAGCGTTCGTCGAGTTCGAGGCCGAGACCCACAGACCCGTGTCGGTGTTGTTTTCCTTCATGATACGGTCAATGAGCACCTGGGCCTCTTCGCGGCTCATACCCAGCGCAGCCATTTGACCGTCGACCGTGTCGAGCAGCGTGAGAGCGTTCGAGCGAGCAATGGCCGTACGGATAGCCTTCTCATGCGAGAGGGCACCAGAGGCGTACATTGCTGCAATCTCACCAACCGAATGGCCCATCACCACGTCGGGCTTCACGCCCAGATCCACCCACAGGTCAAACAAGGCAATCTGGAAAATCGTGATGGCAATCACAATGCACTCGACGGTCCAGCCACCCGACTCAGTCTTGGCCACAGAGCCCTCCGCTTCAGGGTTGAACAGACCGTACTCTTCCTGGAAGTTCTTCTTGTGGAAGCGCGCAACCATCTCGAAACTCTTGTTCACCGAGTCACGGAACGCACCGAAGCGCACATACAGGTGGCGACCCATGTCTTCGTGCTGGGGACCCTGACCACAGAACACAAACGCCTTGATGGGGTTCAGGTCCGGCGTCGACGTGACGATCGTGTCAGAGAAAACGAGAGGGTCGTTCATCGTCCCCACAGCATACGCCACGTTCGGGTGGCCACGCGCACGCTCCGTCATCGTCCGAGCCAGCAGCGAGGCTGTGAGCGGGTCACTTGTCTGTGACCAAATTTCCGACAACGCGGTCGACAACGAAGTCACAGCACGGTTCGACAAGGCACCAATGGCAACAAGCATCGGGTCGTTCGGGCCAAGCGCGCACACCTCCTTCGTTTCCTTGTTCGGCACACGCTCCATAACAGTGTGACTGTTAGCGCCACCAAAACCGAACGAAGAAAGCGACACGATAAACTTGCCGTCCTTGGAGAGCTTGTGCTGCGGCAACGGCTCCGTCTTCGTCTGCACTTGGATCAAAAAGTCGTCCCAGCGGATCTTGGGACTGGGCTCATTAAAGTGAAGATGGGGAAGCAACAAGCCCATGTCAAGCGTGTAGCAGTTCTTAATCAGGCCCACAAGACCGGCCGCAGGCTCCAAGTGACCCACATTGGTCTTGGCCGAACCAATCCGCAGAAAGTCGTCCTTCTCGCGGCCAGGCGTGAACACCTCACCCACCGCATTGGCCTCGATAGGATCACCGACAGGCGTACCCGTACCGTGACACTCAACATAGGCAGTCTCCGTGGGGTCACGCTTGGCTTCCTTGTAGGCAGCGTAGGTCGCAGCCTTTTGCTGCGGGCCATCGGGTAGGGTAATCGACTTACCCTTACCATTGGCGTTAATAGCAGTACCCGTGATCTCTGAATAGATGTGACTGCCGAAGCGAATCGCATCGTCGGTACGCTGCAGAATAATCACAGTGCAGCCTTCACCACGCGAGTAGCCGTCAGCAGAAGCATCGAAGGTGTGGCACAGACCCGTCGGCGAGAGCGTGCCAAGAGTCGAGAACGAGAGTGACGCGTGGGGCGCAAGAATCAGGTTCACGGCAGCAACGACAGCCATGTCACAGTCGCCACGCAGGATGGCAGAGCGCGCGAGGTGCAGACAAGTAATACTCGACGAGCAAGCAGTGTCAAGGTACACTGAGGGACCACGCAGGTCGAACAGGTACGACAGACGGTTCGCCTGCATCGAGAACGCAGCACCCGTGGCGCTGTAGGGACCCATGTTCCACATGTCGTTACCGAGGTTGTGCACGTCGGGTGAACCAGTCACAAAGACACCCGTGTTAGTACCACGGTAGTGCACACCAGAGTCCTCTAGAGCCTGGAAGACACACTCGACCAGCATCAACTGATGGGGGTCAAGGCTCTTGGCTTCGGCAGGCGAGATACCAAACTCCAGCGAGTCAATCTCAGAGTGAGGGTCGACGAAGCCGCCCTGATCAGTGACGATCTTTCCAGGAACACCGCCCAACTGGGTCATGGCATCGGCGTTCCAGCGATCGCTGGGTACACGACCAATGGCACAGCGACCTTCCTTGAGAAGCTCAAAGTATTCCTTCTTGTCACGGGCACCCGGCAGCCGAAGACCGATACCGACGACAGAGAGACTGGGGGGTTCTTCACGAATATGGGATTCAGTAGACATTTTAAGAAAGGATTCAAAGTTGCAAGATAGAGATGCTAGGCTGCTAGATCACAAGATATTGGCGCTCACTTGAGATGCTATCAGAAACCAGCAATATAACCGAACCAGCGGATAAAGAGGAGAGAGAATAGGGTCAGTCAGTTGGCGCTCTGCGACCGAATTCGACCAGGGATGGAAGTTCTGAGTTGGAAACACAGATGTTGACCCTGTCTGTACCAGACGCGTAGGCACACGGAAGGGGCGTGCCTAATCAAGGCTGCGCCACATTGTTTCGTCCAACTAGGACTTATCCGCGGATATCTTCCAGGTTTCTTGACAGCGAAGTCCGATAGGTGCCTCGTGCAGACACTGCCAGCGTGTTACATTCGCGCTATGTCACAAGCCCTGCCCCCATAAAACGCGTTTTTCATGTATCTTTCACAAAACACGCTTTGCCCCAGTACTGTGCGTTCGACTACTGGCTAGAAAATAGGTGCTCCTTGCGGCTGACATAAACGAATAGCCCGCTACATTGGAGCGCATGTGATGGAGACCTGAGCTCGAGGGCCTCCACAGAACGTGCGCGTGCCAAGTCGACAAGGATACGCAGTCTATGGAGAGCAAAGCTATGGACGCTGATTTCCAGAGCCATGAGTCTCAAGCATCAGGGTCAAACGACGATCTAGGTCATCCATAGAGACCAAGCTATCCCGTAGACGATCGCTGCGAGGAGGTTTTGGACTGGCAGGTTTGTAGATCGACGGGTTTGCGGGCTCGGGTTGAGGTTGCATTAACACTCCGTCGTCAACCTCGGCACGAAAGGCGCGTATTCTCTCACGGAGCTGCAAAATTTCTGCGCGAGATGATTCAATAGTGCCACGAAGAGCTTGATGCTGTGACTGGAACTCTTTCAGTCGCAACGACAAGGACTCATCCGTGTCACTCTTGAAAGGCTGCTGAGCTTCGACAGGGGAAGCCACCTTGCGGGTGTCGGAAGACATGGAAGCTTGTGTCTCATCGCCCTCCTTGCGAGCATCGCCCATCGGATCCAATGCAACCGACAAATCCTCAAACTTGTCCTCGAGTTTCGGCACCGTAGCTGGATCTGCATCTATGCCTTCACGCAAGCCTTGTGGATCGTTTCTCCAGTCGTTGGACACGCCGTAGTACATCGAGCCAAGAGATGCCCATGTATGTTCCTCGATCGCCGGCAAAGGGTTAGAGGGTACACGAGGTTCAGCCACATTCGGTAATATAGGTAACGGAGGAGAGGATCGTTCTTCCGCATGTGGGGTCTCCGGGGTTTCTTCGTTGTGGCTCGCCGGCACACAAGTCTGCGGTGGCTCAGCGGGGGGGAGGGGTTTGGTATCCAGTGACATATTGTTTTTTACTTGTGGCTGATGCGCTTTTGGCTGGATACCATTAACAATGCTGTATGTAAATCTGGGCGCGGGTGTGTTGGAAGAAAGAGTGTGAGCATGAACAGCTGGCTTGGGGTCAAATATCGAACCATGGAAATCTTGCGATGTAGATAGTGTCGTCGGTGGTCCGTTGTTTGACCATAAACTCTGCAAAGACGAGTTATTGGTTCCCATGGGTGCCTCTTGAGGCATCACAGGAGATTTATTTGGCAGCTCGTTTTGCGGTAGAGGTGGCGTAGCATAAGAAGCTGCAGGCGAGAAGGAAAGAACATCGGTCACCGGAGGGGACCTTAGCGAGATTCCACTGTAGCGAGATGCGGGGCTGTATTCCACCGACACCATACTTGGCCTCAAATTGACTCCTGCATCGGATGCATGACCAGAAACGTCACCAACATGGTCGGTCGCCTCAGAACGATTTGCAGATGCGCCTAAACGATCAGGTGTCACCGGAGCAACCTGCAGTGGCAGTTTTATCGCAGGCTCGGGCTGCTTGATCTCTGAAGGGAGCGCCTTGCTTGAAGTGTTCTGTACAGAGTCAAGACGCCGTTCGGTCAAGGGCGGTGCAAGAGATGCCAAATTAGATGGCAGGGGGGGCGGGGCAGGCGGGTGGAACCATGGTTGTTCGACTTCGGAGAGGATTTTAAGTGACTCCTGCGCATCAGCACTTGCTGGAGTCTTGGTTTGTATCTCATTGGCTGACCACGACGTTGTGGATAAGGGTTGCGGAAGTGACGGCGCCATCGACTGAGGCGATTCTGGAATTTCTCTTGAAAGATCTCCTTGCAAAGTCATCATGGTGCTGCTGTCATTATCAACACTTTCTTGCAGGTCCAATGTTGAGAAAGAATTGTCTGCTTGTGTCGAACCATGCCTGTATAGCCCAAGTGCAGATACAGGAGTGGGGGAAGTGCGAGCTGCTTCAGGTAATGGCACAGAACCGGCTGCGGATGAGCCTTTTTTGTTGCCAGATTTGCGTAGAGAAAGTATAGAGGCACTGCGAGACTTTCGGATCTTCTTGGGCAAGAGTGTGGGAGTCGTTTGCGAGTCGTCTCGAACTCCTGTTGGGGACGGTGCCATACGATGGGAAGTGACTGTATGCGGCCGAGGATAACTCATAGGAACAGGGCTCACCGATTTTACACCGCGAAGAGACGGCGTACTAAAGTTTCGAGGCATGCCGTAATGGTAGAGACTCGATGGCGCAGACCGGGTAGATGGACTAGCCATCGCCCTTGTTCCTAGTTTCTTGGGGTTTCTCAACGCGTATAAAGCCTCCCGACTGCGAGATCCACTGATTCTTCCGTCCAGATCAGAGCTTAGGTCGCCTGGTGGGGATTTTGAGCCAGCCAATGATGCAGAGGGACCGTGCAGATAGCCATGAAGGTTGCTAATGTCACCGTCAGAAGGAATCAGTGGAAGCACCGACACGTCATAGCCTGACATGACAGAGCCCGCAGGATTCCTTTTCGGCGTCGCATATGGGCTCTTATCTTGTTGAGAAGCAAGAATGGCTGGTGGAATAGACACTTTGACAGAGTGACGATCGCGAACAACGCGTGGATCGCAAGACGGACGTTCCACGCGCTCCGCCGGACGCACCAAGTATGCACGATGCTGCCGGCTTATGTGGATTACGTATAAGAATAGGCTAATCTCGCACAAAAGAAATGGCTTAATAAACACAAATGCTTCGCAGAGCATACTATGCATTAGAAGGGTCCTTGAGCGTCTGCACCAGCACATAGACATCAGCGATGCAAATGAGAAGAAAGACGGCCCAGGACAGGAGAGCGATAGGAGCCGCATTGTGGAAAGTATACCAATACTTTCCAGTATCTGGATCTAGCCGATCGCGTTTTGGCCAGAAGAGTATCCGCACCGTAGACAGCACTTGTTTTGGTATACGCATCCAACTTGATGGCGGCAAAGTAGCAGGATCAGTATGGTCTGCGTCAGATCCTGAGACGTCGTTGGTCACATGGTCAGAGAGCTCGCGTGTCATCAGCCGAGGAGAACATGTAATCACCAAGAGTGGGAAGCTGACAAAGGGCAGCGCCATAGAGAGAGCAACTTGTGAGGCCACCAGCATTTCGTCCAAGCCAGTGCGGCCAGCCACACATGCCACAATCATGGCAGGGATAACAGCCATAGAGCGAGTCAACAGACGTCGCATGAGAGGTGTGAGACGCCAATGAATGAAACCCTCTGATATGATTTGGCCAGCCAGCGTAACTGTAATACTTGACGATTGACCGGCTGCCAGGAGGGCAATGGCAAAGAGAATGGCAGGCACATGCCCAGTAGTCGTCTTTAGTAGTTTAAACGCTTCGAAAAGATCGGCCACGACCACTTTATCGCCAGTGCTGTTGTGTCCATAGTAGAAAGCTGCAGAAGCAACGACAAGAATAGCACTGTTGATCGTGATAGCAAACAGAACCAAGCAAATAGCGATATCCCACGATGCATGCTGAAGGACAAGGTTCAAGTGTCGATACGATATGGGCTCGCGTTTCGGTAATTCATCCGTCGATGCCATATCAGGCACGCGGACGTGCGGCAGAATGAGACGTTTCCAGAGGCTTTGCTTTTTTGTAGACATTTGGTCGGTGGTTTCACTCTCGTTACAGTAGAAATCATCTTCTTCAAGGCGCTCAATCGTGGCAAAGTGCGAGCCTAGAATGAGCGAGTGAGGCATGATAGTGGCACCCAGGATAGAGATGGATACATAGAGACCTTTGGAGCTGACGACAGTGGCCGAGGGTACATATCCATAAAATACATCACCCCAGTCGGGCCGCACACGCTCTAGCAACACGCAAAAGCAGACCAAGACAATGATCACAAGGACGGCAATAAGAATTTCGAAGAGGCGTACGCCCGAGGATGGCTTGTACATAAATAGAACCAGAAATACATCAGCTGTAGTCACAAGCACGCCTCCCCACAATGGAAGGTTGGGAAAAAGCAGGTTCAGCGCAATAGCGCTACCAATAAGTTCTGCGAGCTCTGTGGCCAAAATGGCCACCTCATTAATCACATATAAAGGCATAAGAAGACACCAATACTTGAGCCTCGTGCGCCGGCAGGTCCAGTCTGGGACCGACGAATCATGCCGGAGGCCCAGTACGAGACGGCGCGTCGCAACCGACAAGTCTTGGCGCGTCACTGCGCCAAGACGGCAAGACAGGATCTGAAGAAGAACTGCAAACAGGCCAGATAGGAGCACCGTGAACAAAAGTTTGTATCCAAAGCGGGACCCGGCTTCCATATCTGTAGCCCAGTTGCCTGGGTCACAGTAGGCCACAGCTGCAATGAGTCCTGGGCCCAAGAAAAGAATATGCCTCAAAAGCGTATCATTCACAGTTTGAAAGAACGTTGACTCCTGTCTTCCCCCCATCAGCGGCGTTTCCTCCGACGCGTTTATCGTCGTGTCCACCGTTGGCCTCGTCGAAGAACCTTCTCGGGCCGGCATACAATTTTTATCAAGGGCTGGGCTCGGATCAGCGAGGTACACGCAGATATTTTCCGACTCGCCCCGCAAGTCCTGTGGGGGGTGGCATGCAAAATTTGTCAGCAAAGGGTTTGTCTTCCAGCTAAGCGCGACCTCATCGACCGTTTTCTGGTCATGACGGTCCTGCGGCCGGTGCTTGAAAAAAGTTGGTGCGCTGGTATACGCACCCTACGGACTAGTGCGCTGTCTGCGCAGGCTCCGAGACCTCCTAGGATGATACCCAATGCTCACGTCCTGGCTGGCACGCCGGCTCCCAAGACACCACTTGACGTAGCAAAGGCCTATCCCGACCACCCACTGATGCAGTTTTTCCAGCAGGTTCCCGTTGAGGTGGCCAAGGAAGGTACCTCGGGCCGTCATGCTGATGAGCGCGAGTCAATTTCCGTTCCACAAGCAGTCTCTGAGACGGACCTCTCTCATGACTATTCATCGCGCGCATGGCTGGCGCCTGAACTTCGCCGGAAGAGTAGTGCAGATCTTCACACTCTCTGGTATGTCTTGTTAATGGAGCGGAATCGTCTTGCGACAAGTTGGGAGGAAATCAAGCGTCACAATGCCGAGGGATCGGCACAAATGCTAGGCTCTAGCCTCAAGTACCGCCACCATCGTGTCCGCAAGTCGATGGCGCGCATCAAATTCGTGCTGAATGAGAGGCGTCTGGCACTGATGGAGGCTCAAAATCGCGTGCGCGAAGAAGTAGATATTCCTATGGAAGAGGAGGGTGATCTGTTCGAGCAGGCGCCCAAGTCGTCATAGTCTTGTCGGCAGTACCTGTGGTTGGTCCTGGTGCGCTGCTTATGTCACAAATCTGAATCCAATAATCTCGCTCTGGTCAGCGCTCGGGTGGGGATCCAAGCTTAGTTGCCACCCAGCGCAGCCTAGAACGTCTCGGCCATGTTGGAGGGTGTGCTGGCCACGGTCCTTAACCGCTTTTTGGCGGCGTACGTGGACGGCCTCAATACCAATCAGCTTAATGTGGGGATATGGAGTGGTGACGTGAAACTTAGGAACTTGCGTCTGAAGCGCTCGGCCCTGGATAAGCTACGGCTGCCCATCGATGTCAAAGAAGGCTACTTGGGTCAGCTCACACTATCAATTCCATGGTCAAATCTGAAAGGAAAGCCAGTGCGTGTGCTTGTGGAAAACGTGTCTCTGCTTGCTGCGCCCCGCGATGCATCTGTTGCCATCGACGAGGCGGAGGAGGACGAGCGATGCCAGGCGGTCAAACAGCAGAAGCTGGCCCAGGCGGAGCTGCTAACAGCTGGCGTAGCGGAAGCGGAGGAAGATTCTCAGAAGACTGAGTCGTTCATCAGCTCACTCGTGACGCGCATTGTCGATAACGTACAAGTGACCGTGCGCAATATTCATATCCGTTATGAGGACTGCTTGTCTGACCCTGCGCACCCCTTCTCCATGGGTATAACGCTAGCCGAGCTCTCGGCGGTGTCGACAGATGAGAACTGGGAACCCACGTTTGTCCACAACTCCTCCTCGGGTATCCACAAACTAGCACGTCTGGATTCTCTTTCTATATACTGGAATACGGACGCCGAATTTCTGACTTGCTCCTCGTCAGAGGATCTTCAATCGGCACTCAATGAGCTGATCCCTACCAAGGACGATATTCCGTCACACCAGTACATCATGGAGCCCGTGAGTGGTGTTGGCAAGCTCATCATGCGACACCATGCGACGAAGGAAGTGCCCAAACTGGATGTGCAGCTTGTGCTAGACCAAATCGGCTTTACTCTGAACGATCAGCAGTACAGAAATGGCCTGAGCATGGCGAATCTGTTCAGTTTCTATGGACGACAGGCCCAATACCAGCGCTTCCGCCCAACGGAAGCGCAGCTCTCGGAGAACCGCCCCAGGGCCCTGTTGTGCTTTGCTGGGCAGGCCATTCTAAATGAGGTGCACCAGCGCCGACGCGTCTGGACCTGGGCCTTTATGAAGGAACGCCGTGATTTGCGGCTCAAGTACATTGAGCTTTTCAAGGCCAATGGTGGCAAGCCGCCCGTGCCAGCCAATGAGTCAGGCAGTACAGCCAAGGACGAGTCCCTGCGCAGTTTAGAGCGCCAGCTGGGATACCGGGATATTCGATTCTATCGTTCATTGGCGCGGCGTGAAATGCGTCGTAACAAGCTTAAAGCCGCTGAGGAGCAGGAGCAGGCGCCGCAGAAGACATCTGCATCGTCGAGTGGGTGGCTTGGATGGATCTGGGGCAGTGGTACCTCCAATGCTTCCAATGGAGAGACCTCGCTCAACACAGAGCAGCGCAAAGAGTTGTACGATGCCATTGAGTGGGATGAAGAAACTGGTTCGTCGAACCTGCCGACGCTCGATGATCTGCCGCCGGAGGCTGTGACTATGCATATTACGGCCAAGCTGCAGACAGGTTTCTTCCATCTACAGGACCACCGGTCTGAGAAGAACATTGTGGCACTTGTCTTTGACGGGCTTCAAGGCCAAGTAAACACACGGGCCAACAACTTTGACATGTCGGTCACGCTCGACGATATGCATGTGGAAGATGAGCTATCTTATGCGACACAGTTCCGCGACATTGTGCGTGTGAAGAACCGTGATGAGTCGGATGAGCCAGTGCCACTCTTCTTCCTCCAATTTGAGCATCACCCGATTGATGGTCGTGCGGACAATGCCCTGCAGCTGCGGATGCAGTCCATGGAGATTGTGTACCATGCCTCGTATGTCGAGTCGATCGTGCAGTTCTTCCGCCCCCCAGAGACGGAGCTCGAGGTCATCGGGGCCCTGATGGATGTGGCAAGCTCGACACTTGAGGGTCTTCGGCGGGAGACGCGCGCTGGTCTTGAGAATGCGCTCGAGAACCACAAGACGATTGATGTGTCGCTGGACATTCAGTCGCCCATTTGGATTCTTCCCGAGGACCTCGAGTCGCGGGACTGTCACTTGCTGGTCCTGGACGCCGGTCATTTGGCAGTGCGCTCCCTGCTAGCAGATCCCGACACAATGGACGTGATCCGAGCGAAGCATTTCCGCCAGTATACGGAGGAAGACTACCACCAGTTGGAAGAGTTAATGTACGACCGCTACTTTATCAAGCTGGAAGCGGTGCAGCTGGTGCTCGGCCAGGGGTACGATGCGTGTATGGAGAGCATTGCTGCACCTGAGGTGCAAGGGATGCATCTCCTTGAGCGGATCAATCTCTCGTTCACGCTGCACAGCTCGATTCTCCCTCGTGCACCGAACTTGACCAAGTGCAAACTCAGTGGTACGCTACCGCTACTGCGCATCCACTTTTCGGACAAAAAGTACCGACTTCTTTTGCAGCTCATTCTGAGCGCCATTCCCACGATCAGTGATGGAGCGAAAGCGGAAGATCCGGTGGATAAACGTGCGCGAAGACCGCGTATGGTCGATTATAATGAGCACGACGATGCGGAGCTGCTGGCGGACGGCACGGACAGCGACAATGACGAAGAGCAATTTGAGGACCCGCAAGTGCAGGCGCCCGAGGCCTTGTCGGAGCAGCAAAAGATCTTTGAGTTTGAGATGCTGGTGGAGCAAGTGTCTGGGACGGTGAGCAAGTCAAACGCCGAGGAGGGTGATCAGCTGCTGGCCGAGGCCGTGTTTCAGCAGTTCCGCCTGGGAGTGTATGTGTTCAAGAACAAGTTGCAGGTCGATGTGCGACTTGGGTCTTTGGACCTGGTCGATTGCATGGTCAAGCAGGATCCCATGTTCCGGCATATGATCACGTCGCGTTGCCTCGAGACGGCGGATCATGAGAATGTCGCGCATGAGGAAGCGCACGACCTGGTGTTTGTGCAGTACCTCATGGTCTCCTCCCAATCGCCCGAACTGCACGACAAGTACGAGGGTATTGAGAGCTCGATCCTGGTGAACCTGTCGACGATCAATGTGATGATCACTCGGGAAAGTGTGCTGACGGTGTACGACTGGATTCTGCAGACCTTTACCTCGGCGGGGGCCGAGCCTGCACCAGAGCCGGAGAAGCTGGAGCCCAAGCCTGATGAAGATGCGGTGAGCAAGACATCAAAGATGCGCATTAAGATCAAGCTCTCGTCTATTTTGCTGCGCCTGAACGATGATGGCGAGCTGCTTAGCTCGCTGGAGCTCTCGACGGCAGACATTGCGCTGCTCCTGCGGGAAAACTCGATGCGCATTGCTGCGCGCATTGGCTCGCTATCGCTGCGGGACGAGAAGCCACGGCAGCGCATTGATGCGTCGCTGGCCAACCTGCTATCGATTGAGGGCGATGAGCTGGTCGACTTTGCTTTGGAGACGTTTGACGCGCATGACGAGCAGTACCCTGGCTACGATACATCGATCTGGCTGCGCTGCAACACGCTCAAGCTAGTGTACATGGCGGAACCGTTTGCGGATATGGTTGCCTACTTTGCCAAGTTTGCCAAGCTCAAAGCCGTGTATGATGTGGCGAAGAACGCGGCGTCTGCGCAGGCGTCACAGCTTCAGTCCAGTCAGGGTCTGACCAAGTACGATGTGCTTGTTCGCAGCCCGATTGTCGTGATACCCTACGACATGAGCAGCCGCAACCGCATGACGGGCCATCTCGGTGAGCTTTATGCCCACAACCACTTTTCGAAGCAGGCAGACAAGCTTGAGTCGACGCTCCAGGCGGGTCTGCGACAGATCCATCTCGAGTCGGCGATTGAGAGCCAAGACCAGCTGCATGAGTTGAGCATGCTAGACAATGTGGATATTGAGCTCCAGATGTTGGATCATATGCCGCCCAAGGACAGCGAAGAACCGCTACGCACGACGCGCTTCTCCGCGTCCATGTCGGATGTGAATATGGCACTGACGCAGCAGCAGTACATGCTGCTCATGCACGTCCTCTGTGGCTTTAGTGCGGCGCTCCCTGACGCGGATCCGGCGCCTGAGCTGGAGCCGGTGCACCCCCCCGAGGCGGTCGCCAAGGTCGAGGCGCCGCCCGCCGCGCCGCACCACATGGAAGGACAGTTTTCGCTGGCGCAGATCAGTCTGAACCTGTACGACGAATCCGCGTCGAACAAGGCCTCTTTGGAGCATGCGAGTCTCTTCCAGTTTACGCTCGACGACGTGCAGCTGAAGCACCACCAGGACCCCAGTTCCGGACTCGAGGTCGAGATCGATGTCAAGTCGTTCTCGGCCACAGATACGCGTCGCTCGCGCGAGACGTATTTCCGCGATATTGTGCCCAAGATGGAGCACAATGGGCGCCAGTTCATGCTCAACTATACGCAGTCGCCGGAGCCTGAGCGTCATGCCCTGATGGTGATTACCGTCGACAGTCCCAAGGTGATTTTCTCGCTGGACCCATTGTTTGCGCTGATCCGCTTTGTGACTGCCGGTCTGCCGCCGGCGTCCGAGAGCGACAAGGGCAGCAGCGCCGAGCCTGCGGTGCCGACGGAGGCCGAGTGCGATGCGGACGCTGCCGCGCCATCCTTCTCATTCCGTGTGAATGTGATCGAGCCGCGCATCCTACTCCTGTCCTCGCCTGAGCGCTCTGACTCGCAGGCGATTGTGCTGCTGATGCGCCAGGTGGTGCTCTCGCAGCAGACGGTGTTTGCACTGACCATGACCCAGCTCGGTATCTTTGTCTGGCGCATGAACGCGCCCAACGAGCGCCAGCGTCTTTTGAGCAACCTCGACGTGTCCCTCTCGATGGACTCGAAGATGACGTCCACCGGGAAGATTACGAGTATGGAGGTGGACGTGGAGCGGGTGTTTGTTCGGCTCATGCGCTCGGACGTGGAGCTGATTACCGCGGTGGTGTCGAATGCGATTGCGCTGAGCCACGAGTCGGACGAGGCTGCTGCGCCTGCGGAGGACGCCAACACGAAGACCATCGTTTCGCCGTCGGTGCTGAACAAGGTGACGCGACCGGTGGAGGACAATGGGCAAGTCCTCTTTACGCGTGAAGAGCTGCGGATTCGGTGTGAGGGCGTGCAGTTGATGCTGATCAGTGAGGTGCATACACTGCCGGTGCTCGACCTGAATGTGGATCCGTTCAAGGTGACGCTGACCGACTGGTCGGCCGATATGCGCATGCATATGGAGCTGCAGCTGCGTCTGAACAACTTTAACCTGTCGACCTCGTACTGGGAGCCGTTCATTGAGCCGTACACGCTGGTCTTGCGCTACGAGCGCATTCTGACGCCGCCCAGCAGCACGTTCACAGTGTCGTCGCCCAAGTGCCTCGAGGTGAATGTCGCGGCGCTCATGCTTGAGACGACCACGACGATGCTGTCGTACCTCGACAAGGACAATCGGCTGCCGCAGGATTCGCGGCATCTCGCGCCGTTCCTCATCCGCAACCGCACAGGCTACGTGATCAGCCTCTGGTCCGAGTCGTCGACGCCGACGCCCGGGCGCAATACGCCGCATTCCCTCGAGAACGGGCAGGACATGCCGTGGTCGTTTAGCGACTGGCGCTCGATCCGTGAGAACGTCACCGAGCCGGGCTACAACCGTTTGTCAGTGCACCTGGAAGACATGCCCTGGGACCGCGTGCGCCACATTTCCGTGGAGCGCGAGGGGGAGTATGTGATGGCCCTGCGCCCGAAGCTGAACAAGGTGAGCCACCGGTTGTTGTGTGAGGTGAAGCTGGTGAACAACGTCAAGCAGATTACGTTCCAGTCGACGTTCCGCGTGGACAACCGCGCGCTGATCCCCTTCGAGGTCGGCCTCGTCGAGGCCGATGGGCAGGTGGGCGACACGGTGATGCGCATCGAGCCCGGCACGGGCTCGTCACTGCCGATCTGCGCAGCGTACGACAAGCGCCTCAAGGTGCGTCCGGATCCCGGCCTTGGCTATACGTGGTCGAGCGAGACGGTGGGGTGGCAGGACCTCATGGCGAATGCGTCCAACACATTCACGTGTGCGTCGCACGACGAGAGCGAGGCGCCCTTCCAGTTCCAGGGCTTTGCGATCCGCGACACGCAGCACGCATCGAGCCGCAACTACCCCCGTCTGACGCTCGCGCTGCGTGCGCCGGTGGAGATTGAGAACCTGCTGCCGTACGATGTGCACTATCGCCTGTTTGACAAGAACCTGAACCTGAACTGGTCGAGCTTTTTGCGGCGCGGTGCTGTGTCGCCCGTGCATGTCGTGGCGCTGCAGCATCTGCTCCTACTGAGCATCGAGCTGCAAGACTCGGTCTACTCGCCAAGCGAATTCGCGATTATTGCGTCGGACAACCCCGACGACTTCCAGGTCGAGCATGTGCTGCCGCTGGCCGACAAGTCGAATCTGAAGCTGGAGCTGCGCCTTCACTACCTCACTTTCCCTGACTCGGGCGGTGCGTTCAAGGTGCAGATCTACGCGCCGTACATCTTCCTTAACCTGAGCCACCTCCCGGTGACGATCAAGGCGCGCCCCTGGGCGGGGCACTCCAAGATGGTGGCGGGACAGGAAGCCGACTCGCCGTCCGTTGAGGCGCACGAGCACAGCCTCCCGTTCCTGCTGAGCCGTGTGCGCGACCACAACAACCGCTTCGTGCTGCGTGTGGGCGACTCGAGCTGGTCGAAGCCGCTGTCGTTTGACGTGATTGGCTCCGAGGTCGGTGTTGCGATTCCGTCAGCGCAGGGTGACCGCGAGCTGCACCTCGGTCTCGACGTGCAGGACGGTCTAGGCAAGTTTAAGCTGAGCAAGGTCATCAAGCTTACCCCTCGCTACATTGTGCACAACACCCTGCCGGTGGGCGTCCAGATCGCTGAGGCGTCGGGCAGCGAGCCGATCCGTATCGGTCCGGGCGAGCAGGAGCCGCTGCTCTGGCTGCATGTTGCGTCGCCGAAAAAAGCCGTGCTCGCGTGCGAAGACAGCCAGAACTGGACGGCGCCGTTTAGCATCGTCAACGTCGGTGTGGTATTCTTGCGCGTCGAACACGAAGACCGCCCCCAGAGCCTGTGCCTTGTGGATGTGCAGGTGAGTGGCCCGGCGATTTTTATCCGCATCCTCGATGCCAAGGGCCGCTGGCCGTTTGTGCTGCGCAACGAGACGAAGCAGCGCGTCACATTCGCCCAGACGTCGAGCCTGACTGCGTCGCAGCGCAGCGCGCGCGACATGGAGGCGAAGCGGTATGTGCTGGAGCCCCGGAGCAAGATGAAGTACGCATGGGACTACCCCGCCGACACGGACAAGTACATTCGCCTGGAGATCAATGGCAGCGAGCATGTCATCAACATCCTCGAGATTGGATCGCTGCTGCCTTTCCGCTTTGCGGCACGCGGCGATGCACCGGCCGGTGTCGTTTCGCTCGATGTGCGTGCGGACAATGATATACAAACGATCGTGATCTCGGACTACACCGAGTCAAAGAGCAACTTTAAGCTTACGCAGGACATGACACCGTCGTCGACGCGCGAGCTGGGCTTTGAGGCGGTCAACGTCGATACATCCATTGTGTTTTCGTTCCGCGTCGAGCTTGCTGGTGTGGGTATTTCGCTCATCTCGAGCCGCGTGCGCGAGATTGCGTACATGACGTTCCGCGGCCTGGAGCTGAGCTACAGCGAGTCGCAGGTCACGACCGCGGTGAATGTGATCTGCAAGTGGATCCAGATCGACAATCAGACGGTGGGCAGTATCTTCCCGATTGTGCTGTACCCCACTGTGGTGCCGAAAGACGGCAAAGAGCTCGATATCCATCCTACGCTGCAGGCCTCGGTCATCCGCAGCAAGGACGACACGCACGGTGTGCGTCACATCAAGTACGCGTCGGTGCTGCTGCAGGAGCTCACTGCCGAGCTCGACGAGGACTTTTTGTACGCCGTGTACGACTTTGTCAAGTCGAGCAGCCGCATGACCGAGAAGCAATACGAGTCGAGCATGTACATTGAGCACGAGCACGAGCTCGTGGAGCCGCCCGTGCAGTCGATGTCCTCTGATCAGATCTACATTGAGATCTTGCACCTGCAGCCCGTGGCGCTGAACCTGTCGTTCATGTCGACGTCGCACGAAGATTTGGACGACGCAAATTCGCGCACGCTCTTCTCCTACTTCTTCACCGTGCTCACCATGGTGCTGGGCAATGTGAACGAGGCGCCCGTGCGCCTGAATGCGCTCGTGATTGAGAATGTGCGGCTGTCGACCACAGTGCTGCTCCACCGCATGGCGTACCACTATGGCCAGGACTTTTTGTTCCAAGTGCACCGCATTTTGGGCTCGGCAGACTTTCTCGGTAACCCCGTTGGCCTGTTCAATAACGTCAGTTCGGGCGTCGCAGACATTTTCTATGAGCCCTACTATGGTCTCGTCATGCATGGCAACCGCGAGTTGGGCTTTGGTATCGCGCGTGGTGCGAGCAACTTTGTGAAGAAGACCGTGTTTGGTGTCACGGACAGCGTGTCGAAGCTCACGGGCTCGATCAGCAAGGGCTTTGCGGCGGTCACGATGGACCGCGAGTTCCAGAACCGCTGGCGCATGACGCACTTCCGGAACAAGCCGAAGCATGCACTTTACGGCATCACGGTCGGCGCCAACTCGCTCTTCACGAGTGTCGCGAGCGGTATCGAAGGTCTCGCGCTGCGTCCGCTCGAAGGCGCCGAGGAGAACGGAGCAGCCGGCTTTGTGCAGGGCATGGGCCGCGGCCTCATTGGTGCTGTGACCAAACCGGCCGCTGGCTTCTTTGATATGGCGAGCAGCATCACCGAGGGCCTGCGGAATACAACGCTTGTGTTTGAGCAGAACCACATTGACCGCGTGCGCTTGCCCCGGTTCATTGCGTCGGACCACATTATTCGCCGTTTCTCGGAGCGCGAAGCGCTCGGGCAAATGTGGCTACAGAGTGTCGATCAGGGGCGCCTACTCACGGACGAGTATGTGGCGCATGTGAACGTGAATGGCCCGCAGGGTGATATTGCGATCATGCTCACCGAGACGCGCATCCTCTATATCCGCATGATGCGTCTCAAGGTGCTATGGGAGGTCCTCTGGTCGGACCTGAGCACGATCTCGTACGTTTCGCGACTAACCACAGACTCGACAACGATGGTATCTCGCTCGTGCTTCGCGGCGGCGTGCTGGGCCCCTTCCTCACCATCACCGAGCAGAGCACGCGCCTGTGGCTGTTCCGCCAGATTTCAGGGTACGTCGACGCGTCTGACCCCAGTGTCGTGCAGAAGTACAACGCCGCGCATTCGTAGATTTGTCATAATGAGTCAGCATGCCGCAGTCACGGCGGTGGATGGGCTGATGCGCTGTCGCATGCGCGGGAACCTCGGATTGGATAGTTTCCACGATCCAAGGTCGTCGCCGTTGTTGCTTGGTTGAATCGTCCTAGCCCTGATTAACACATGGTAGGCAGCATGTCAGAAGGGCCTAGTGGTACTCCGCTTGGCTCCACCGCCAGTTTAGGATCTGGCTTCCAGCTGGGCCCCATCCTCGGGTCAGGCCTCGGTCGTCAGGGCGAGTCGAACATGTATTATGCTCAGGTATGTCGGGCCTTCTAACAGCAGAACCCCCATGCTGCGTTCTATGGAGGCCACACGCAAGCATCTGGCTCACCGTCCCAGCGCCCACAAGGGAATGAATACTCCAGCAACCACCTGGTGCCCTATCTGAACCATTCAACGCCACACATCGGTAATGACAGCAACGATATGAACACAGGCGCGGCTCCCGCGCTCGATGCCTTTTACATTCAGCAAGCCCCAAATTCGTTTACGGTACCCCTTGACGTGCCCGATGTGAGCTCGTACGGACAGGCCGGTGCGCCACTCGGTCCGGGCGGCCTCCCGATGCGCGGCACACCCAACATGCCCGGATGGGGTGTCTCGTCGCGGCAGTCGCCCGCAGGCGGCGCCCACGACGCTGCGCCGCAGGAGGATGCCGATGTCCTGCAGCAGGGAGGCAACGGCTACCCGCCCTCCCTCGGCGCAGGCCTGCCGCCCATGCCCGGCGGCGGGCGCAGCTTCTCGGCGAATATGTACCGCCCGGACGCCGCGGGCCGCCCAATGATGATGGAGGACAATGCGCGCGGAGCGCGCCCCCTACCCAAGCGTCGACGCACGAGTCCCGCGCCGTTCGAGGGCGTGGACGCACAGTCGCGCTTCCGCAGCGGCTCTGGCCCAGTGGGCCGCGCGTCCATGTTGGGACGTGGCATGCCGCCCCGTCGCGATATGGAAGGCGGGCACGGAGACGGTCTGGGCGAGCTCATGCCCGACGCATCCGACTCGAGTGCGCCGTCCGGCGACATCACGTCCTGGTTCCTCGGCCCCGAGGGCGGCCCGGCGCGGCAGCACTCGTTCCCGATGGCTGACCCTGCGGCGTACTACCGCTCGGGTCTGGCACCGCCGCCCCCAGGCCTGCGCCTCGATATGCCTGGCCTTTCTGCGCAAGCGCACACTTCGATGGATGCCGTACCAAAAGGTCTGCCGCCGCTGCGGTCGCACGGTCCCAACTCGGACGAGGAGCCGCTCTACGTCAATGCGAAGCAGTATCAGCGCATTGTGAAGCGCCGCATCGCGCGCGCGCGCATGGAGGAAAAACGCCGCCAGATGTTTGTGATGGCGATCAAGCAACGTGAAGAAGAGAAGACGGGCAGCCCCGCTCACATCACGGACGAGTGGCTCTCGGGTCTGCTTGCGCTCGACGAGGAGACCAAGAAGCCATACCTCCATGAGTCGCGCCACAAGCATGCGATGCGCCGCCCCCGCGGCCCCGGCGGCCGCTTCCTCACGACGGAGGAAATCAAGAAGCGCGACCAGGAATTGGCCGAGAAGGCCAAGCAGGAGGCGGGCAGCGCCGACGCACAGGAGAGCGCCGATGCGCCGCCTGCGAATGAGGCCTCGGCATCGAACGAGGCCTCGGCCCCCCAAGAATCGACGGCGGATCACGACGCGCCATCGACCGCGGACGCCGGTTCGTCCTAGTCCCGCAGGATCGGTTGTATCTGTATCACGTGTAATAGAAGGTACCCTCTGCCTCCACCCAGGCATGGCCCTGGTGCTGCTAGCGCAGTGCCTTGGCGTGGCAGTACTCAGCGTGCTGCTGAGTGCGCTTGTGCGCTTCTGGCATGCGCGCCGCGCCATGCCTGTGATGACGCCATCGCTAAAAGTAGCACTGCATACCCTGCCCATGGAGCTCCAGTGGCGTGTGCTTCTGCACGTCGCGCAGCCGTCGCCGGCGCGGCTCGCACCCCACGATAGCCTGGGGCGTGTGCTGTGCCTATCCCGGACAACGCTTCATACACTGCAAGCTGCGGCATACTGCGATGTGTACATACACGGCGCCGAGACCCTGCATCTATTTCGCCGCACGCTCGCGGTCGATGCGCCGCATCTCGGCGCCCATGTCCGCTCGCTGCACCTGTCGTCGTGCGGTGCTGCGAGCGCGCTTGCGCTCGAGCAGGTCTTTCTTGCGGTCCCACATCTCGAGACGCTCTCGGTCGATGCCAGTACGGCGTGGCGCCTGTGCGAGAGCCAGGTCGGGCGGCTCGAGCGCGCGCCGCGGCCCAAGGACGTGCACTTGCAGTGGCAGGTCCACCCCCATACCTGGACGCGGCTTCCCCAGTGCCTGGAGTTCCGCCTATGGTCCCACGCACGCACGCTCACGGTGACCTCGCATGTGGCGTGTGCACCGATCGTAGCGAGTGCGCTGACATGGCCGAGTCTCGTCAGCGTGCGGTGGTGCGCCGTGCCGAAAAACGAGCGCGATACGAGCGGGCGCATCGCCTGTGCACACGCAACGCGGCTATGGGAGGCGCGCGGCGTACATGTGGAATGGGAGGGTATCAGCGAGGCACCTACGTAACGCGGATGGCCACGGCTCGCAGCGTCGCGAGCGCCGCCGAAACGCCCGGCGCGAGAGGCACCGACGCGTGCAGTAGCGGCGCCTGCCGCTCGCGATCCAGAAAGACAGGCACGCGCATGTGCTGGGCATCGTCGGCCGGCGGCTCGGTCGTCCACGTCCAGCCGCTCTCAGGCACCATGGTCGGCGCACCATCGTTCCATGTGAGCGCCGGCGCCAGCGCCGCGCCATCGAGCCACAGCGCGCCCAGGCGCCACGCCACGGGCGCCGCGGGCACCGCGCCGAGCGTCAGGTGCAGGTGCAATTGCTCCAAGCTGGCGCCCGTGCGCCGCGCGACGCACTGGCGCGTCGCAGTGAGAAAGGCGGGAGCGGCCCACAAGCGGCCGAGCTCAATGGGCTCGCTAGCCCGCCATGCATGCTCGGCGCAGTCGCGCAAGTCGGCGAGCCATGCACGCACCGTGGCGCCGTGTGGCACAGCATGCTGCTGCCACGCAGGCGGGACGCGGTCCTGCGCTAGCACATCGTGCAGTGCCACCAACTCTTGCGTGCGTGGCGCGCGCTGCGCCAGCAGATCGGCCACATGCGTCAGGTCCGTGCGCACGCGCATCAGCACCGCCGCGGCCGTCTGCTGCTCACGTGCCCAGAAACGATCGAGCGGCGACGCAGTCGGTGCCGCTGCGGCCGGGCGCTCCGCCGGCACGAGTGCGAGCAGCTCATCGATCCACGTCGCGGGCGGCGCGGGCGGCTGCGCCGTCTCCGGTGCATGCAGCGCCTCGACCGAGAGTGCCTCTTCGCGCCGCGCCGACTGCTGCAGCTGCAGGACGCGGCGCAGCACGGTCTGAGCACGGTGCGCGGCCGTCGCATGCTCGGCCGCAGGAGCGAGGAGGAGCCAGTGCACGGGTTGCGGCTCCGGAAGCTGCTGTGCCCATGCGATCAGGTCGCGGCGGTGCACGCCGTCAGGCGCGATGCACGGCTGCGTCGCATGGGGCGCCACGACAAAGTCGTGCTCAAACGCCGCGGGCGTGACGAGGTGCGCGAGGAGCGCATCGAGCATCGTGCGGTCCGCGGCTCGGTCCATCTTGCCGCCGTACACGGCCTGCGCAAGGAGCATGCGCAGCGAGTCCCACGGCACGTCCTCGGGGCTGAGATGTGCCTGCGTGCCGGCCGCCTCGGCCACACACACATCCACCAATCCATAGGCCGCGTCAAGGTCCGTATCGTAGAATTCGTACGCATGCGACCAGCCGATGGGTGTGTGGCGCACGCGCTCCAGCACGATCGCATGCAGCACGGCCACGAGAAAGTAGAGGCGCTCGCGCTCTGGCACGCCAGGTGGCGCCTCGTGCGCCTCGAGCGTGTCGAGCGCATCGAGGAGTGCCGCCTTGAAGCCGGCGGGCGGCTCATGCATCACGACCTGCGCCGCATGCACAAACGCGGCGGGCACCGACGGACTGAGCTCACACGTGATCCATACGCGGCACCGCTCGTGAGGCGCCAGCGCGTCGAGGCGCGTCGCCAGCGTCGCGAGCCAGGCCGGCGCGAGGTGCCCGTTCTTGATGAGCACCCATGTGCCGGCGCGCGCTGCGGACGCAAGGGCCGCGTCAGCTTGCGCTAGCGCCTCGGGCGCACCCAGCGCCACCTGTGCACACGCCACTCCCTCGGCGGCCGCACACGCTTCCGCACGCATCGACGCGTCGTAGCCAGCCACGCTGCAGAGGGCGAGCGGCGTCGCACTGGGCGTCTGATGCGCCACATCGCGCAGTGCCGGCAAAGGGCGGTCCAGCAGCGCCTCGCCCAGGACCTCGTGCACGAGGCGCGTGAGCGCCGTCTCGAGGCGGTCGGCGCGCCACTGGCGCACTGCCAGGGCCTGCCGCAGCGCCTCGTCCACAGAGTGGGCGAGGGGCGGTAGGGGGAGCGGCGCCTGCGCCGACTCGGGCGCGGCCTGCGCGCACCAAGCGTCCCACGCCGCGGGATCCGTGCGCCGCGCGTGCTCGAGACGCGACAGCGTCGGCGTCTCGGCACCGGCCAGCAAGGCCGCCGCATCAGCGCCGTCGAGCGCGCCTGCCCGAGGGCCCGTGCGGCAGTAGATCTGCACGAGCGCCAAGGCCCACACGAGGCGGTCTGCATGCAGCAGCGAAGGCGCTGCGCGCTCGTACACTGCGACGAAAAATGCATGGTACAGCTGCGCGTGCCGTGCCTCGTCCGTTGCTGCGTCGCGCTGCATCGCCAGCACGTCGCTGAGCACGCGCTGGAAAAACGGCATGTGGAACGCATAGAACGGGTGCAGCTCGCGCAGCCGCTCGAGCAAAAAGTACAGCGCACTGAACGCCTCGGCAAGCGGCGCATACGCCTCGAGGCCCTGCTCGACCGACTGCATGAGCGACGCAGCCGACTGCATCTTGGCCGTCACGTCGTCCGCCTCGGCCTTGAGCGTCTCGAGCGTGGCGACGACGCGCTCGTCGTCCAGCAGTCGCCCCTCCGCCTCGTTCAGCGCGGCGAGCAGCGCCTGCTCGAGACGCCACAGCCGCCGCTCGTACTCGCTCTGCAGCGCCTGCAGATCGCGGCGCTGGGCCGCCACATCAGGGCGCTCAGCCTGCAGCACCTGCGCGAGGACCTGCGCCTGTAAGCTCTTGGGCGTCATGGTAAAGTTGATCACCTGCACACGCGCAAACACAGACGCCGGGAGCACGAGGCCAGCGTGCCGCGTCGTCAGCACGAGGCGGAACGTGGGGGCCCAGTCGACGTCCATTGTGCCTACACGCACAAGCGTGCGCCCGCCCGTGCGCCGGCGCTCGCCGTTGAGGATCGGCAGGATCACCGGGTCCCAGTGCTCGGCGTCGGTGAGGATCAGCGGCGTGCCGAAACGCAGCGCCCGCTCGAGCAGCTGCACAAAGCTGCCGTCGAGGAAGGAGGCGATGGCCGGCTGTGCGTCAGCATACAGCGCCTGCACAAAAAGAGTCGAGCGGCCAGAGGGATCGATGAGCATGGGCACGCGCGTGCAGCGCTGCAGCATAATGGCGTTCTCCGTGCTGAGGAGATCCGGCGATAGCCCCATATCGTGCCACGCCGCACGCTCGTCGGCGGTCGCGAGCGAGTCGGCCAGCGAGAGCGGCGTACGCACAGGCACCTGGCAGGCGGCCAGGCGCGCGTGCCATGCGTGCCACAGCGTCTCGCGGCATGCCTGGTCGAAGAAGCCCGCGTAGGCAATCATGGCCGCACACAGCAGCGCGTCGCCCGTGACGGTGCGCACCTGCGCATCAAAGGCCTCGCGGCCACGCTCCCAGCGCGTGCGCTCAGCACTTAGGCCGTCCAGCAGCCGCACGCTGCGGGCGACGCGCGCCTGGACCAGCTCCATCTCGTGCGTAAGCGACTGCGTCTCGCTGATCAGCGACGCGTACTCGCGCTTGTACGTGGCAATGTTGTCTTCCAGCGCGGCGAGCGTAGCCTCTGCCTCGGCGGCCTGCGCCTTGGTCGCGGAGGCCTGTGCCTCGAGCGTGCTGACCTGGCCACGCAGCGGCGCGACGCGCTCGAGAATGTCCGCATAGTGCACCTGCGCGAGCACCCAGCGCGCGAGCGGGCCGCACGCTGTGCTCGCGTGGTGGATCGTCTCGTAGTTGTACTCGGGGCGCTGCAGGTACTCGCGCCGCAGGCGCTCGCGCAGCTGCCGCGGCACAGCGGCGGCCGTATCGAGGTGCACGACGCTCGCAATAAAGTCGTCGCGGCGGATGAGGCTTTGCACACTCTTCCAGCCGTCGATGTGGTGGCCAAGGAGCATGCACACCGACTCCATCGCGAGTTTGACGGGCGCAGGCGGGTTCGTCATGGAGCGCACCTCGCTGAGGTGCTGCTTTTTGATGTTGCTCACGGCGGCCTGGGCATCGAGCACGGCGGGCTCGGCCTCGGCGAGCTCCTGCAGCACGGCATCGCGCCGCTGCGCGACGGCTGCCTCCTGCGCCTGGAGCTCCGCCTGGAACGCGAGAAACGACTCGCGCTTCTGCTCGGCAGCCTGTTGCTGCTCGACCATGCGCTGGAGCCGATCGTTTGCCTCCTCATTCGCCAAATGCAGGCGCTCCTGCTTGGTCGAGAGCGACGCCTGCAGCTTTTCCACCTGCTCCACGGTCTCGTGCAGCTTGTCGAGGCCGACGAGGCGGAAGCGCTGCTGGTCCTCCAGCTGCTCGCGCTGCTCGTGCACAATCGCGCGGAAGGACGCGAGCAGGGCCAAGAGATGCTGGGGGGACGGGTGGTACTCCCGCTCGGTCCATGCGCGCACGCGGTGGCCCAACTCTGACGCGCCAAAGTGGATCCAGACGATCGTGTCGACGATCGCCTCGCGGTGCTCACCGAGGTCCAGCGACGACGTGAGCTCCCGCGCAACCGTGCGGCACGCCTCGGCGCTCCAGTCGCCGGTGGGATCGGCGTCGTGGTGCATGCGGCCGAGCGGTGCGAGCGCGGCGCGACACCAGAGGCGTCACGTGGATCGTCGCCCAGCGGCGCGAGTACAACTACAGGGTATTACGGGTGGCTCGACGCGCCGGGCATGTAGCCCAGCTTTAGCTGTTCCTCGAGCTTGCGGATTTCTTCCATGCTTTCGCTCTTTTCGATCGCCTCGGCCAGGGCCGCGCGCTCCTGCGGCGTCATGCGCCGGCCTGGCGTGCTGGCTGGCCGCTCGTCCGGCGCGCTGGCCACCGCACGCGCCCCTGACGCCGTGCCGGACAGTTCGCGTGCGAGTGCGGTGGGCCGGCCGTCCTCAGACTCCATGAGCTGCCGCGCCACGGCGCGCTCGCGCTCGGTGATGCGGCGGTAGTCGAGCACGCGCAGCTCGGGGAGGCGCCACACGAGAAAAGCGCGGTAGTGCTTCTCGCGCGCAATAGGGTTGCCCATAAGGCTCAGGTAGCGCAGGCGCCGCAGGCGCCGCAGCGACACGAGTTGGCGGTAGTCGGCCACCTGGTTGTTGGTCAGCACGAGCGTCTCGAGGAAAGGCAGCTGCTTGTGCAGCAGAGGCTCGATGCGTGTCACGAGGTTGTTCGAGAGGATCAGGTGCGTGAGGCGCGTCATGCGCGGAAAGTTGCCGAGGAAGCGGATATCGTTGTCAGTCAGGTCGATCAGGTCATTCTGGTCGCGCGAGGCACCGAGGTTCTCAATCTCAGGGATTTTGAGGCCCCTTAGATCCAATTCCCGATCTTTCAGGGGATTGAGGCTCGAGTCGCACTGCGCGAGCAGCTCCGCCGTGAGCTTCATCGACAGAGCGGCGCAGACGGCCGCGGCGGCGACGACGCTGCACGTGTTTGGTTCACGTGACCTACGCGTTGAGGCGCGGCCCCGGCGTGTGGGTGGTCCGCTGCTTCCACGATGGCATCGTCCATGCCTGCTGCGGCGGCGCCGGTGATTCCGCGCAAGAAGCTCACTAACTATGTCGGGTTCGCAAACCTTCCGAATCAGGTGCATCGCCTTGCGGTGCGCAGGGGCTTTACGTTCACAGCGATGGTCGTCGGTACGTTGTTTAGACTCACGGCAGGCGAGACGGGCCTGGGCAAGTCGACGCTGATCAACACGCTCTTCAACACCTACCTGGTGCCGAGCGGCGAGGAGCGGGATCCCGGACGTGACTCGGCGCAGACAGTCGGCATTGAGACGATCAGCGCTGACATTGAGGAGAACGAGGTGCGCCTGCGCCTGAACCTCATCGACACGCCCGGCTTTGGCGACTTTGTGAACAACGAGAATGCGTGGGACCCTATTCTGCAGACGATCGAGGCACGCTGCGAGGCGTACCTGGAGCAGGAGAACCGTGTGGCGCGCTCCAAGATCGTGGACAACCGTGTGCATGCGCTGCTGTACTTTATCCAGCCGACTGGCCATGCGCTGCGCCCGATTGACCTCGAGTTCCTGTCGCGCCTGCACAAGCTCGTGAGCGTGATCCCGATTATTGCCAAGTCGGACACGGTAGCGGAGAGCGACCTGCAGCAGGTCAAGCAGCGCATCCTGCGCGACCTCGAGTTCCACGGCATTGACATTGTGCGCCTGCCGATGCACCCGGGCGACGACGAGGAGACGGTCGCGGAGGCGCAGGAGATCCAGAGCCGCTTGCCGTTCGCGATTGTCGGCTCGAACGACCTGGTCAAGACGCCCGATGGCCGTGTCGTGCGTGGCCGCGCGTACCCCTGGGGCACGATTGAGGTGGACAACGAGGAGCACTGCGACTTTGTCAAGCTGCGCCAGATGCTCATCCGCTCGAACATGGAGGACCTGCGTGAGCTGACCGAGGCGCGCTACGAGCACTTCCGCGCACGCCGGCTGCAGGAGCTGGGAGTGACGCAGGACAACTCGGTGTTCAGCGACACGAACCCCTCCGCGAAGCAGGCCGAGGCGCGGGCCGTGCACGAGGCCAAGCTCGCCAAGATGGAGAGCGACATGAAGGCTGTCTTCCAGCGCAAGGTCGCCGAGAAGGAGGCCAAGCTCAAGCAGAGCGAAGAGGAGCTGTACGCGCGCCACCGCCAGATGCGCGCCGCGCTCGACCAGCAGCGCCAGGAGCTCGAGGAGCGCAAGCGGCGATTGCAGAACAGCCTGCGCTAGTCCATAGATCGTACATGCACGTGATCGCCTAGTGTCGCGCCGCGCGCCGATCCAGCGCTCCGCATGGCGACCGAGGCAGGGACCGACGCGCTGTGCGCGTACCTGGAGACGCTTCTCCCGGTCGTCCTGCCCGTGTCGCAGGATACGGTGCGGGCATGCCTGGGTAGCCACACCGCGCAAGAGGCGACCGCGGCGCTCGCGCACGAGGCGGGTGTGCCGTGCCTCTTTGTCGACGAGGTGGCGACCGCGGACGGCGCGAGCGAGGCGCCCACCGCGCTCGCGCTATCGCGCCAGCCTACCTGGACGCCTACACGCGCGTCTGCACTAGCGCTCGTCAAGCGGCAGGCCGTGCTCGATATGCAGGCGCCGCTGCCCGCGCAGCTGCGTGTAGTCTCTCTGCAGGGCGCGCACCTCGCGCGCCGCAGCGACGACGATCCTGTGTTGCTCGAGACACCGTACGAGGCCCTTGAGACAGTCGTACACAGCGTCATGGCGCCATGGCTCGATGCGTACGCCGAAGGGCATGCCGACGAGCGCGACGACGACGGCAAGGCCGGTGGGCCGCTCGTGCGCCGCAAGCTCGCGGAGCTGGAGGCGAGTCTGCGGCAGGTGCAGCAGGACGTGGAGATCCCGCAGGTCGTGCTCCGCGTGCACCCGGCGATCGAGGCCGCGGCGCAAAGCGGCGCGGAGCTCAGCGCGATGCCGACGTCCCTGCTCGAAGACGACGCATTCATCAACCAGCTGCACGCGGATATGAATGGCTGGGTTCGTGCGGTGCAAACGGTGACCAAGCTGGACCGCGATCCCGCCGTCGGCACGGCGCTGCAGGAGCTGCGCTTCTGGATCGCGCTCGAGGGCGCGCTCGAGGCTCTGGAGCAGCAGCTGCATGCGCCGAGCATTGCCCTGACGCTCGATGTCCTCACGCACGCCAAGCGCTTCCACGCCACCGTGTCGTTCCTCGCGGACACGGGCCTGAAGGACTGCCTCGAAAAGGTGCGCGGCTACCATGTGCTGCTAAAAGACTTGCCGCTCGATGCGCTGCTCACCGCCTCGTCGCTCGATGCGCTGCGCGACGCGCAAGAAAGCGTGCTGGTGCTGCTGACCAAGAAGCTGCGCGTGAGCACGTACCCTGTGCGCCGCGCGCTCGCGCTCGTGGACGCCGTGGGCCGCGACGCGCGCGAGACGCTCCTGCGCCTGCTGAGCGGCGTGGCGCTCATGCGCCTGGACTATGCGGCGTTTGCGGCGCAGGCCGCGGCCGCCGAGCAGCTGATGGACGCGTGGGACGAGCTGGCGAAAGAGTTTGTGTACGTCGCGCGCGACCTGATGCGCAAGCGCGCCGACAAGCTGATCCCGATCAAGGCCAGTGCGCCGTACACGGCGCTGCGTGTGCGTCTTGCGTACCTGCAGCGCCTGCGGCGCGCGCACGAAGAGCTCGTGGACATGGCGCGTGTGGGCGAGGCGAGTGGCGACGCAGCGGCGATCCGCGGCGCCTTCGAGAGTCTGCAGCACATGGACGTCCTCGACGTCAGCGAGCAGGGGCAGGCGGCGCTGGGTGCGGCCGAGACGCAGTACAACGAGCGCGTGGCGCAGGTCGAGAGCCGCCTGATCGCGCGCCTGCAGCAGGGGCTGGAGCGCGCGCGCACCGCGCGCGAGCGCCTCCGCATTCTTGCGCAGTACAACCGCCTCTTTGTGCGCCCCCGCGTGCGCGCAGCCGTGCAAGAGTACCAAACCGTGCTCCTGCAGTCGGTGCGCGCAGATCTCGAGACGCTGCGCGCGCGATTCCAGGCGGGCTACCGCGACTCGGACGCCCATATGGCAGGCCAGCTGCGGCACCAGCCCGACATTGTCGGCGCGATCGTGTGGCTCGGCGAGATGGAGCGCCAGCTGCGCGTGTACCGCCAGCGCGTCGAGGCGGCGCTGGGCCCGGGGTGGGTGGACCATGTGGAGGGCCAGCGGCTGTGGGCGGAGAGCGAGGCGTTCCTGCAGCAGCTCGATGTGCGGCCGCTCGTGCACGCGTGGACGCAAGAGATGGGGCGGCGCGCCGTGGTGCCGCAGGGGGGTGTGCTGCGTGTCGTTCGCCGGCCCGATGGCACGCCGCAGCTGCGTGCGAGCTTTGAGGCGCATGCGTTGGCGCTCGCGGACGAGGCGCATGCGCTCACGATGCTGGGCCTGGCGATTCCGCAGGCGCTCGCGAGCACGGCGCAGGATGTGCGGCGCATGTCGCCGTACGCCCTCGCGCTCGACGGCGCGCTGCACACGTTCGACAAGGTGCGGGCGGACCTGGACGCACACCCGTTTACCGCGCCGCTGCTGGCGCGCGCGCTGCTGCAAGTGCACGCGAGTGTCCAGCAGGTCGCGGCGTGCCGCTGGGAGCGGTTTGTGGATGGTGCGCAGGCCGCGCCGGTCGACGCGCTCGTGCGTGCGGTGCAGCACCTCGCTGCGCAGGCCGCCTACGCCCACGAGCTGGAGCGGCATGTCGAGCAGCAGTGCGAGGCGCTGCGGACGTGTGCGTACACGCCTGAGGCGATCCGTGCGCCGCTCGAGGCACTGCAGCAGAGTATCGATGGCCTGCCGCTCGCCGGCCTCGTGAATGCGGCGCGATGGGTTCGCAGCCTGCGTGTGCGCGTCGACCAAGTGCTGCTGCGCCGACTCGAAGAGGCGCTGGGCACGCTGGCCGCGCAGCTCGATGCGCCAGGCGCCGATGTGCCGGTCGTGCAGGTCGTGCTGCGCGCGCAGACGGTGTATCTGGAGCCGCCGCTCGAGGCGGCGCAGGCGCACTGGTTCGCTGCGCTCGGCGCGTGCATCGATACGGTGTGTGCGCCGCCGCGGCTGCACGTGCGTGCGGTCGAGCTGCGTGCGCGCGCGGTGCCGAGCCATGCGGACCTTCTCGCGCAGGTCCCGCCGGCCGTGCTCCAAGCGCCGCTGCGCCGGATCCAGGCGGCGCTGGGCGAGGCAGCGGGCGTGGCGGCGCAATGGCGCGAGCTGCAGGTCCTCTGGGACGTGGAGCCGGACGCGGCGGTGGCGGGCGTGGACGATGCGCGTGCGTGGCTGCCGTGGCTCGCGCAGCTGCGCGCGGTGCGTGCGTTCCTCGACGCGCCGCCGCGGCGCACGCTGCGCCTCGTGCATATGGACGCAGCGCCGGCGCAGGCGCGGCTCGCTGCGCGCTGGGACGCGTGGGAGGCCGCGGTGCATGCGCAGTGTGTGCGGCGCCTCGGCGCCTCGGCACGCACGTACGCGACGTCGATGCGTGCGGGGCGCACGGAGCTGGAGCCGCTGAGCGCGGTGCACACGTCGACAGCGCATGTGGTATCGCTCGTGACGCGCGTCGCGTCGCTCACGCAGGCGGTGCGGGCGTATGCGCCCGAGGTGGATGCGCTGGCGGCGGCGCAGGCGCAGCTGCTGGCGCAGCGCGTGCGGTTACCGTCCGACTGGCTGCATGCCGAGCAGCTGCAGGGCGAGCTCTCGGCGCTGCGTGAGCTGCTCGCGCACAAGCAGGGCGCCATGGACGCGCAGCGCGAGACGCTGCAGCGGCGTCTCGCGAGTGAGACGCGCGGAATAGCGGCCCAGACGGACGAGCTGCTCGCGGCCTGGGCGCAGGAGCGCCCTGTCTCGGGCGGTGTGCCGATTGACGAGGCGCTGCGTGTGCTCGACCGCTATGCTGCGCGGCACGCGGCGCTGCAGGCGGACGTGGCGCGCCTGGGCGAGGCGCGCGAGGCGTTTGGGCTCGATGCGCTCGATCAGGAGGCTTTGCCGCGCATGGCCGACGAGCTCGCGAGCCTGCGCGGCGTGTGGGGCGCGCTCGGCACGATCTGGGCGGGCGTCGATGAGCTCAAGGCGACGCCATGGAGTGCGGTGCAGGTGCGTGCGGTGCGGCAGCGCCTCGAGGCGCTCGTGCGCGAGTGCCGCGCCCTGCCGAGCCGCATGCGCACGTATGCGGCGTACGAGGCGGTGCACGGCGAGCTGCAGTTCCTGCTGCAGCACCTGGCGCTGCTGGGCGATCTCCGCTCGGACGCGTTCCAGGCGCGGCACTGGCGCGCGCTGCACGCGCAGCTGCGTGCGCCGCGGTACACGGCGAGTCAGCACACGCTCGGGGATGTGTGGGCGCTCGACTGGCACGCGCACCACGGCGTGATTGCGCAGGCGGTCGCGGCCGCGCAGGGCGAGTACGCCCTGGACGTGTACCTGCAGCAGGTGCGCGAGGCCTGGAGCGGCTACGTGCTCGAGTGGGTCGACTACCGCCACGAGTGCCTCCTGCTCAAAGGCTTTGACGCGCTCGCCGCGCTCGCCGCGGAGCATGCGGGCGGGCTGCGAGCCATGGCCGCGAGTGCGCACTACCGCGTGTTTGAGGAGGAGGCGCGTCTCTGGGAGGAGCGCGTCGCGCGCATCCAGACGACGTTTGAGCTGTGGGCGGATGTGCAGCGGCAGTGGGTGTACCTGCACGGCGTGCTCGGCCGTGCGGATATGGCGCACCTGCTGCCCGTCGAGGTCGCGCGCTTCCAGAGCATCAGCGGCGAGTTTCTCGCGCTGCTCAAAAAAGCGGCCAAGGCGCCGCATGTGCTCGATGTGGTGCAGCTGCCTGGCGTGCGGCCGACGCTCGAGCGCCTCGCCGAGCTGCTGCACCGCCTGCAGACGGCGCTGGGCGAGTATCTGGAGAAGGAGCGCGCGCGCTTCCCGCGCTTCTACTTTGTGGGCGACGACGACCTGCTCGAGATGCTCGGCCTCGGCAGCGACGTGCGCCATGCGGGCGCCCACCTGCCGGCCATGTGGGCGGGCCTCGCCCGCGTGCACCTCGAGGGGCGGCGCATCGTGCGCATCGAGACGACGGCCGGCGAGGTGCTCGACCTCGATGCGCCGATCGAGGTGCGCGACGGCGCGCCTGTGCACGAGTGGCTCCAGGCGCTCGAGGCGGCGCTGCCACGCACCCTCGCGGCGCGGCTCCCCCGTGTCGTCGATGCGCTGCCGGCCGAGGCGACGGCCGAGGCGCTCCTGCCCTGGCTGCAGAGTGCGCCGGCGCAGCTGCTCGTGCTCGCGTGCCAGATCACCGTGGTGCGGCGCGTCGAGGCGGCCGCCTGGACGCAGCCGGCGCTCGCGCCAGTGGCGGCGTGGCTCGACGAGATGCTGCGTGCGCTCGCGGCGTGCGCGGCCGAGGCGGTGCGGCCTGCTGCCGAGCAGCTCGTGTGCCTCCTCACGCATGCAGCGAGCGTCGTTGCCGCGCTGCCAGCGGCTGGGCGCGCGGCATGGGTGCAGGAGCTGCGGCACTACCTGGTGGGCGAGCGTGTCGAGGTGCGAGTGGCGCACGCGTCCTTTACGTACGGCTTCGAGCTGCTGGGCGCGCGTGAGCGGCTCGTGCAGACGCCGCTGACGACCGCCGCGTACACGACGCTCGCGCAGGCGCTCGCGGCGCGCCGCGGCGGCGCGCCGTTCGGCCCGGCCGGCACCGGCAAGACGGAGACGGTCAAGGCGCTCGGCGCGGAGCTGGGGCGTGCCGTGCTCGTGTTCAACTGCGACAGCCAGTTTGATCTGCGCGCGATGCGGCGCCTGCTCATGGGCCTTGGGCGCGTCGGCGCGTGGGGCTGCTTTGACGAGTTCAACCGGCTCGACGAGCATGTGCTCTCGAGCGTCTCGCAGCAGGTGCAGGCGATGCAGCAAGCGCTCGCGCAAGGCGCGGACGCGGACGTGCGGCCGACGACGGGCCTGTTTATCACGATGAACCCTGCGTACGCGGGCCGCTCGCGCCTGCCGGACAATCTTGTCAAGCTGTTCCGCCGCGTCGCCATGACGCAGCCGGACGCCGCGCTGATCGTGCAGGTGCTCCTGCGCGTGCACGGGCTCGCTGGTGCGGACGACCTCGCGCGCAAGATGGTGCTCCTCTTCCGCCTGTGTGCGGAGCAGCTGAGCGCGGCGCCCCACTACGACTTTGGGCTGCGTGCGCTCAAATCCGTGCTTGTGCGCGCAGGGCGCCTGCGCCGCGCGTGCGACGTGGACGACGCGAGTGTGATGGCACACAGTGTGCGGGACACGGTGGGGCCGCGCCTCGTGGCCGGCGATGCGCCGCTGTTCGCGGAGCTCGTGCGAGACGTGTTCCCGGGTGTCCAGGCGCCGCCGCCGGCGAATGTCGCGCTGCGCGAAGCGCTCGCGGGCCATGACGACGCGTTGGTGGCCAAGGTCGAGCAGCTGCACCAGGTGCTGCAAGTGTCGCATGGTGTCGTGCTCGTCGGCGGGGCTGGCACCGGCAAGACGAGTGCGTGGCGCGCGCTGCTCGGCGCGCTGGAGCGTGTCGATGGGCGGGCGGGCGTGGCGCATGTGATGGAGCCCAAGGTGCTGAGCAAAGATGCGCTGTACGGGCACCTCGACGCCACGACGCGCGAGTGGACAGACGGCCTGTTCACCCACACGCTGCGGCGCGCACTCGAGGCGCGCGAGCGCGGCAAGCGGCACTGGATCGTGTTTGACGGCGACCTCGATCCCGAGTGGGTCGAGACGCTGAACAGCGTGCTGGACGATAACCGGCAGCTCACGCTGCCCACGGGTGAGCGCCTCGCGCTCCCTGAGCATGTGCGTCTGCTCTTTGAGGTCGACAGCGTGGCGTACGCGACGCGCGCGACGATTACGCGCTGCGGTATGGTGTGGTTCGCTGGGGCGCAGCGCTCCTGGGAGCACGTTCTCGAGGCCGTGCGTGCGGTGCCTGTCGACGACGACGTCGGGGCGGCCGCCGCGGCCGCCGCGCCGACGCAGTGCGCCGACGCGGTGGCGCCGTACCTCGCGCCAGACGGCCTGCTGGCCGTGGCGCTGCGTGTATCCTCCACCTTTGCCCACGTGATGGAGCCGAGCGAGGCGCGGTGCCTCGTGACGCTCACGGCGCTGCTGCGCAGCGCGGTGCGGCAGGTGCAGACGTACGCGGCGCGGCACCCCGACTTTCCGCTGGCTGCGTCCGATGTGGCCCTGTATGCGCAGCGCGCCTTTGTGCTTGCTCTCGTGTGGGCGCTCGCGGGCGATGCGCCCTCGGACGCGCGCGTCGCGCTGAGCGATGCGGTGCGGAGCCACGTGGCGGACCTGCCCGGCGCGCGTGGCGAGTCGCTGCTCCTGCACGATGTGGTCGCGGCGCCGGGCGCGCCGTGGCATGCGTGGGCGGAGCGCGTCGCGCCGATCGAAGTGGATGCGCGCGCGCTCACGACGGGCGAGGCGGTGGTGCCTACGATCGATACGGTGCGGCACGAGGGTGTGCTGCGAGCGCTCCTGCTCGACGGCCGGCCCGTCGTGCTGTGTGGCCCGCCAGGCTCGGGCAAGACCATGGTCCTGCTCGCTGCTCTGCGGCGCCTGCCGGACGTGGACGTGGTGACTCTGAACCTGTCGTCGCAGACCGCGCCCGATGCGCTCCTGCGCACGCTCGAGGCGCACTGCCAGTACGAGCCGACGCCGAGTGGCCTGCGTCTCGCTCCGCGCGCACCGGGCCGGCGCCTCGTGCTGTTCTGCGACGAGATCAACCTGCCGGCGCCGGACGCGTACGGCACGCCCCGCGTGCTGGCGCTGGTGCGGCAGCTCGTCACGCAGCGCGGCTTCTGGCGGCAGCGCGCGTGGGTGGCGCTCGAGCGCGTGCAGATCGTCGGCGCGTGCAATCCGCCGACGGACGCGGGGCGCACGCCGCTCCCGCCGCGGCTCCTGCGGCATGTGCCGGTGGTGTGGGTGGGCTACCCGTCGGCCACGGCCCTCGAGCAGATCTATGCGACGCTCGCGCGCGCGCTGCTGCGCCGTGCGCCGCCGCTGCGGGGCTACGCAGACGCGCTCGCGCGCGGTATGGTGCAGTACTACGAGGCGACACAGGCGCACTTTACGGCGGCGCAGCACGCACACTACGTGTACTCGCCACGCGAGCTGACGCGCTGGATGCGCGGCCTGCACCGCCTGCTGCCCGATGACGGCGTGGAGCTCGAGGAGCTGGTGCGCCGCTGGGCGCACGAGGCGCAGCGCGTGTTCCAGGACCGCCTCGTCGCGCCCGACGACCGCGCGTGGAGCGAGGCCGCGCTCGACGACGTGGCGCGCGCCGTCTTTCCCGGCGTGGATGTGGCGCGTGTGCTCGCGCGCCCGCTGCTCTACTCGGACTGGCTCTCGCGCACGAGCGAGCGCGTGGAGCGTGGCGCGCTGCGTGCCTATGCCCAGGCGCGGCTGCGCGGCTTTGCCGACGAGGCGCTCGATACGGAGCTCGTGCTGCACGACGCGGTGCTGGATCTTGCGCTGGCCTGCGACCGCGTGCTGCAGCAGCCTGCCGGGCACCTCCTGCTCGTCGGCGTCGCGGGCTCGGGGCGCACGACCGTTGCGCGCTTCTGTGCGTGGCTGCGCGGCCTTACGCTGTACAGCCTGCCGAGTGCCAAGTCGTACGACGAGGCGCGCTTCGACGATGACCTGCGCGCCCTGCTGCGGCGCGTCGGCGTGCGGGGCGAGCGCGTGTGCTGGACGCTCGACGAGAGCCAAGTCGCGGCGCCGTCGCGTGTGGAGAAGCTGAATACGCTGCTGGCCAATGCCGAGGTCGCCGGCCTGTTTGAGGGCGACGAGTATGCGTCGCTGCTGTCGGCGCTGCGCGAGGCGGCGCAGCGCGAGGGCCTCGTGGTGAATGCGGACGACGAGCTGCTCGCCTTCTTCCGCGCGCAGATCGTGGCGCACCTGCATGTGGTGCTGACCATGACGCCGGCGCGGCGCGATGTGGCGGCGCGCGCGGCGGCGGCGTCGCCGGCGCTGCTGAACCGGTGCACGCTTGTATACTGTTGGTAGTTACATGGGGCTATCGAGCGTGCGAACAATGTCGGGCAAAAGGTTGTTCGGGCCGAGGAGGAACTCGCCGTGGTGGAACGACGGGCGGTGCTCGATCAGGTCCTCGAGGCCTGCGCGGCCGAGGCACTGGATCACGCTCGACGCCTTGACGACCGTGTCCGCGCCGCCCAGGTAGATGCGCACTGGATGGTGCGTGCGGTCGGGAATTTCTTCGGTGAGCAGCACGTTGGCGGACCAGTCAAAGTGCCGCATGAGCAGGTTCGCGGTGCCGAGCTCGCGCGCGACAAAGTAGCGCAGGACAAACTCCACAAACGAGTCGGTCGGCTTGTAGAGGAAGCGGTAGCAGATGTGCGGCGCCCACAGCTGGAAGCACACCGGGTCCACAAACAGCGAGCGGCGCACGATCGCATGGCCCCAGGCGCGCAGGAGCCACGTGTGCAGGATCGTGCCCATGCTGTGGGAGAGGATCGAGACGCCACACTGGTCAAAGCCGTGGCGCTGCAGCATCTGCATCACCGCCGCACACGCCTCGGGCACCTGCCACGGGCGCAGGAAGCGCGGCGAGAAAAAGTCGTAGGACATCCACGGCTGCAGCGGCACCAGCAGCGGGCGCGGCGCGGGGCGGCCGCCCGGGCGAAGCAGCGCATACAACACGCTCGCGTACTGCACCACGCCAAAGCCCAGGCCGTGCAGGAAGACGGCCGGCAGCGGCGCCTCGCCGCGCTTGGAGCGCTCCGGCGTCCAGCCGTCCGGCACGTACACGAGGTACGGCAGGTCGCCGATCCAGTAGCGCTTCAGGCCGAGCGCGTGCAGCACCGCGAGCGTCCCGTGCGTCAGCAGAAATGTGGTCGCATAGAGGAGCAGCGGGCGCGTGTGCACATGCACGGGATCGATCGTGAGCAGCATGACGCGCTTGCGCTTGGCTTCCTGCGGCGCCAGCTGCACGTCCTTGAACGGCAGGCCGCGCCGCGCGGCAAAAAGGTCGATCGTGTGGTCCATGATACGCAGCTTTTCGTCGTCGTCGTGCAGCTCCGCATACTTCCGGCCAAAGAGCGACCACGCGAGCCATTCCTGCACGTCCTGACGCGTAATTTGATCGGGTGCGACGCCGAGGAACCAGCCCGCCATCTCGTCGCGGAACTGCACAGCGCGCGGGTCGCTGTACGGGAGCGCCTGTGTGAGCGACGGAATCTCCTCCTTGCTACCGCGGCGCAGCAGCCTCTTGCATTCCTGTTCGTCAAGCCCGTCCGAGAGCACCGAGGTGATGGAGCGCACGAGCATTTGGCGCGTAATATTGTAGCCCGCCTGCCGCGCCTGGATGCGCCGGGCCAGCAGCCGGTAGCTTGTAGAAAAGACCGTCTCGCAAAGCGTCCACACAAAGAGGCGGCGCTGGCTCAGTAGGCGCGCGAGCCGCGGCCGCAGCCCGACGCCGGACGGCAGCCGCCCCGTGAGCAGCATGCGACCGAGCTCCGCGGTACTGTGCGCATAGTACGCCCGGATGCCGACGAACAATAGCACGTACAGCCACGAGAAGGGCACAAGACCCCACAGCACAAGCACAAACAGTTGCGCCACGGCCTTGGGCGGCTGGCGCTTCAGCAGAGCACGCATGTGGTGGAGACCCCGCAACGATGAAAAACGAGCACGTGCTACAGAGCGATCGACTTGGCGCGGAAGGGGAACGGCCCGATCGGGGCGGCCGTGCGGCGCGCCTCGTCCTCCGCGGCCATGCACGGCGTCTCAAAGCTATTCATGCCCGAAAGGCCCCAGCGCGCAAGAAGCGCCTTGTCTTCGTCCCACGACGACGTCGGCGTCGTGAGCATGCGGTGACCGGTAAAGACGGCATTCGCGCCCGCGAGGAAGAGCATCGCTTGCTCCGACTCGGTGAACATGTGGCGGCCTGCGGCGAGGCGCACAATCGAGGTCGGCAGTACGATACGCGCAGTCGCCACGGTGCGCAGCATCTCCTGGAACGTGACGGGCTCCTGGCCCTCCATCGGCGTGCCGGGAATGGCCACGAGCGCGTTCACCGGGAAGCTCTCCGGCGGCTCGGGCAGGCGGCTCATCTCCCAGATCAGGCCGACGCGGTCCGCCTCATTCTCGCCGAGGCCCAGGATGCCGCCCGAGCACACGGCAATACCCGCGTCGCGCACATTCGCAATCGTCGCGAGTCGGTCCTCGTAGGTGCGCGACGTAATCACTTGACCGTAGTACTCCCGGCTGGTATCGAGGTTGTGGTTGTAGGCGGACAGTCCCGCCTCCTTCAGCTGCTGCGCCTGCTCCGCAGTGAGCATGCCGAGCGTCGTGCAGACCTCCATGCCCATGCCGCGGATCTCACGCACCATGTCGAGGATGCGGTGGAAGCCGCGCTTGCGGCCACCGATCTCACGCCACGCGGCTCCCATGCAGAAGCGCGTGCTGCCGTTCGCCTTCGCACGGCGCGCCTCCTCGAGCACGGCATCCACCTCCTCGAGCTTGGTCGCCTTGGAATGCGTGTCGTAGCGGCTGCTCTGCGAGCAGTATGCGCAGTCTTCCGAGCAGCCGCCCTCCTTGATATTCATCAGCGTGCACAGCTGGATTTTGCGGGGGTCATGGTGCTGGCGGTGCACGTTCGCCGCCTGGAACACGAGCTCAAGAAGCGGCTGGTCAAACACCGCCTGAACGTCGCTGCGCTCCCACACCCGCCGTGTGGGCGCACGGGCCGCTGCAGGGTCCGCCGATGGCAGCGCACCCACCACGGCCGTGCTCTTTCCCCGGCGCAAAAGGGTACAGGGCCCCGCTCGAAGGCGCATCGCTGGGCTGCCGCAAAGCATCGTCGTCGCAGAGGGCGCCCCACGGAGCGAGTCCTCCACAGTCACGAGCTTCGGGCAGGCCACGTGGGCACTGCGTCCGCGAGCGCCGCGCGTGCGCTCCTCCTCTCAGGAATGGCGGACGTTTCGGTGTCTGAGGGGCTCCCCGCGCCGGATGCACAGTCCGCGCAGCATGCCACATTCGAAGAAGAACTCGAGAACCTTGCATGCCGCTTCATCGTCAACCTGCCTGCCAACGAGCTCACATCCATCGAGCGCATCGGCTTTCAGGTGGAGCTCGCGTACGTACGCGCTACTCACGCAGCCACTGGTTTTACCTAGACCATCTCTGCCCCCAGAACCCGAACCTGCCGCAGCGCGCACAGCGCAAGTTCACGGAAGAGCTGCTTCAGGTCGCCGCGCGCGCCGTGCCGCTCATCCAGCTGTACACGAGCAGCGGCCCGTCCAGCCTCAACAATGCCTACTCCCAGTTTATCGAGTACAAGACACGCGTCCCCGTATGTGGCGCCATCATCCTCTCAGAGGACTGGACCCGCTGCCTTCTCGTCAAGGGCTGGGGCAAAGGCGCATCGTGGACATTCCCCAAGGGAAAGATCAACCAGGACGAGCCGAAACGCGACTGCGCCGTGCGCGAAGTGCGCGAGGAGACTGGCTTCGATGCTAGCAAGTGGCTCCCCGAGGACAGCAAGGACTACTTTGAGCTCACGCAGCGCGAGCAGCGCATCCGCCTCTATGTGATCCCTGGCGTCCCTAGCGATACGCCGTTTGCAACCCAGACGCGCCGCGAGATCTCTCGCATCGAGTGGTTCAAGCTGAGCGACCTGCCGACCGCGAAAAAGCCCAAGACACCGTCCGCAGAGCGCGGCGGCAAGTTTTACATGGTCATGCCGTTTGTCATGCGCCTCCGCCGCTGGATCCAGGCAAACAAGCGCACACATCCCCGCCGCCCAGCGACGCCCACGCCCAAGGACGACCGGATCCAGGTCGACGAACTCTTTGCCGCCGCGCCCACGCCGAATCGCAATGCGACGCCGGGCCTCATCAGCCTGCCGCCCGCTGCACTGCGCCAGATGGCCGCACACAAGGCCTCGACGGCAGAACCCCGTGTGCCCAAGGAACAGGCGCCGCCACCGCTTCAGCCGTTGCCTGCACCGCCGTCGAACGCAGACACACAGCCGCGTATGGACGGGACAGCCGCGCTGCGTGCGTTGCTAGGGCTCCAAGAGCCGGCTCCCACCGCACCGATGCCCCGCGCACCCGCGCCGGATCAGACCCGCCATACGCTGCTATCGATCCTCAATGCGTCGGCGCCCCAGGCACCCCGCGCAGCGCCAGAGGTGCCGCAGCCCCAGGCCCTGCCCTTGTCGCCCGAGACCCCCAGCCCCATGCACCATCCCGTGCCGAGTGTGGCGTCTCAGCCGCTCGCGCCGTCTGCGGCCGAGGCGCACCGCGCGCAGCTCATGACCAGCCTGCTCGGCCCGTCGAGGCCGCCGCCTGCACAAGCCTCGCCTTGGCCCCAGCCAGCTGAGCAGCCGCAGCGCCCGCCCGCGCCTCCGTCGCTGCTCACGACGCTGTTGGGTCCGGTTGCTGCGTCGCCCGTGGCTCCTCCCGCGCATGCATCGCCGACGTCGCCACCGGTGGTGCCACAGCATGCGAATCCCGGTACCCAAAATCTGCTCAGTATCCTGAACGGCCCGCCTCCGCAGTCGCCGCCAAGTGCGAGGCCGGATGCATCAAACGCACTGCTGGCTACGCTTCTGCATGGACAAGGAAAGTGAGTCAAGATACCGATCTACAGGAGCTTAAAAGCGCGCGTAAGCTGGTCCATCTGCGCGATTGGCGCTGCGATAAGCAGATGTGACGTACCTGGCCCAATGCCAATCACTGTGCGGCTCCCAGGGGCGACCTGTGTGCGGCCGCTGGTGTCAGATATCTCACGTACGCGTCCTGAATGACCTCCGCTGGGATCCCCGCTTTTTTGGCGTCCGCCAGCAGCTGCGCCATATGTGCCTCGTCGGGGATCTTGATGGCGATCTTGGTTTGTCTGTGTCAATGCACCCAACGTACCCTCGGCGTTGCCACGCCAGGACATAGTCTGGTCGCTGCTTCACAGCTGCTTTGTACACAGCCAGCGTGGCATGTCTGTGTGAGCGTATAGACATACCCGCACTGTGCGGCAATTTTTCCCTTGTCCATCTTCAGATCCATACGAACGCCCAGGATCTGGGTAAGTCTTGTGCACCTACCATTTTGCACTCGCCCGCGGCAGCAGGGGCATCCTCGTCCACCACACTTAGATCATCCACGTCCTCGTCATCGGCACTCCACCATGTGTGGGCCAGGACACCCACAGCAAATCCCAGCGCTAGGAGGGCCGCATACGTGAGGTGCCTCGACGCGAGCATACGAGTAAGAGAATCCTGCCACATGCCCGTGCGCCAAGAGCCGCCAATTTGCCCGCAATCTTCGCGCAAAATTTTGCTCATAGCACAGCCTAGTAGGACATGGTCTTGTTTCGGCCGAGGAAAAGGCCTGTGCGCCACCGCCCCATTAATATAAATATAAACAGGGCGGGCGCAGTACCCGTCCTTATCTTACGCCACAATGCAAATTTTTGTAAAGACCCTCACTGGCAAGACGATTACCCTCGAGGTGGAATCGTCGGACACGATCGACAACGTCAAGGCCAAGATTCAGGACAAGGAGGGTATTCCTCCGGACCAACAGCGTCTGATCTTTGCTGGTAAGCAGCTGGAGGATGGCCGTACTCTGAGCGACTACAACATCCAGAAGGAGAGCACGCTGCATCTCGTGCTGCGTCTGCGTGGTGGTATGCAGATCTTCGTCAAGACCCTCACTGGCAAGACGATTACCCTCGAGGTGGAATCGTCGGACACGATTGACAATGTCAAGGCCAAGATTCAGGACAAGGAGGGTATTCCTCCGGACCAACAGCGTCTGATCTTTGCTGGTAAGCAGCTGGAGGATGGCCGTACTCTGAGCGACTACAACATCCAGAAGGAGAGCACGCTGCATCTCGTGCTGCGTCTGCGTGGTGGTATGCAGATCTTCGTCAAGACCCTCACTGGCAAGACGATTACCCTCGAGGTGGAATCGTCGGACACGATTGACAATGTCAAGGCCAAGATTCAGGACAAGGAGGGTATTCCTCCGGACCAACAGCGTCTGATCTTTGCTGGTAAGCAGCTGGAGGATGGCCGTACTCTGAGCGACTACAACATCCAGAAGGAGAGTACGCTGCATCTCGTGCTGCGCCTGCGTGGTGGCCAGTAAGGCAGTTTCGTAGCATTGGTATGAACACGTATGTCTATTACATGTGGCTCTTACTCGCCAAAGATCTGAGTGAGTGGCCGAATAGCCTACCTTTTGGACACGCTTCAGTACGCCGTCCTTGGCGGGGTCTGTGGTAAGTCAAGGCCGCGTACCATATGGGTGGTCCTTGCTGGGGATTTCCAACAAGGCTGGGAAAGCCTGGTTGTATTTATCCACGAGGGGGCGGATCTTATCGGCGATATGTTGATTGATCAGTACAATAGCAATGTCCTCGCGCTCCTTGGTGAAGCGCGTGAATGCCTCCTCGATATCTCCAGTCGCAGTCTTATTGTCGACGACAAAGAAGTTCTTGTCGCCCTCCTTGTTCACATCGCCAATGCCCGCAAGGATGAAACCCGTCGTAGAGTCCTGGTGTTACTATAGTGTACCTACCTCATCCGCGATGAGGGCAATAAGCGAGCGGCCACCAGCCTGCTGAATGCTCGACATGGTGATGGACGTGCGGGCGGCTCGCCTGGACGACCCGGGCTCGTGGGTGTCACGTGGCCGTAAGCGTGCGCGATCGTCGGTGGGGCGACAGACCTGGCTCCGACCACCGAGCTGCAGGGTGGTGACTTTGTGTCTACGATGATGCATCCCACATTCCTGCCGGCCAATACTGCTGGTGGTTCTTCTGGGACTATGGCCTACGAGGCGGGCGGCACACCACTGATGCAGCCGACGAGCCAAGGCTCGACGCGCCCGTCGCGTGTATGCTACTTTTTCGATTCGGACATTGGGAATTTCCACTATGGGCCGGGACATCCGATGAAACCGATGCGTGTGCGCATGTGCCATTCCCTCGTAATGAACTATGGACTGTACAAGAAGATGGAGATCTTCGTACGTGTGGACGACTGACACAGCGTGCGAAACCGGCGACCAAGCGCGAAATGTCGCAGTTCCATACAGACGACTACGTGGACTTTTTGTACCGCGTCACACCGGACAACTTGGATGCGTATGTGCGCGAGCAGGCTAGGTGTACGTGGTGGTGATCTCATGGCAGATAATGTGGGCGACGACTGCCCGGTGTTTGATGGCCTGTTCGAGTACTGCTCGATCTCCGCCGGCGGTTCCATGGGTACGCAGGCCGTACTGACGAAACAGAGGGAGCTGCACGCTTGTCGAGAGACAAGTGCGATATCGCCATCAACTGGGCAGGGGGATTGCACCACGCAAAGAAGGGCGAGGCCAGCGGGTTCTGCTACGTCAACGATATCGTGCTGGGCATTTTGGAGCTGCTGCGCTACCACCCTCGTGTCCTGTACATTGACATTGATGTGCATCATGGCGACGGTGTCGAAGAAGCCTTCTACACGACGGACCGCGTGATGACGTGCTCGTTCCATAAGTACGGCGAATTCTTCCCAGGTACCGGCGAGCTGCGCGACACAGGCTATGGCAGCGGCAAACACTACGCGTGCAACGTGCCTCTGCGCGATGGTATCACCGATGAGACATACCAGAGTGTGTTCAAGCCGATCATCCAGCGCATCATGGAGCAGTACCAGCCGACCGCGGTGGTGCTACAGTGCGGCTCCGACTCGCTGGCGGGCGATAAGCTCGGCTGCTTCAACCTGAGCATGCGGGGACATGCTGCATGTGTGGAGTTCGTCAAGAGCTTTGGCCTGCCGCTGCTCCTGCTGGGCGGTGGGGGCTACACGATGCGCAACGTCAGTCGTGCCTGGGCCTACGAGACGGGCCTGGCATCGGGCCATGAGCTGAGCCCGATTGTGCCGGTGAACGAGTACTACGAATACTTTGGCCCCGAGTACCGTCTCGACGTGCTGCCTAGCAACATGGAAAATATGAACACGCGCGCCTACCTGGACAAGGTCAAGGAGCAGGTGTTTGAGCAGCTGCGCCACATCACGCACGCGCCATCCGTGCAAGGACATGTGGAGCCGCGTTTAGCGCATGACATGGCGCTGGATGACAACGACGATGACAAGGAGGATCCAGACGTGCGCGCGAGCCAGGCGGTTAAGGACAAGCGCGTGCAGCGGGCCGATGAATTTGACGACTCAGACGATGAGGGCGAGGGCGACCGCCGCGAGCGCACCTGGAAGGAAGAGGCTATGGAGATGGATGCGGAGGTGCCCAAGGCACCCTCGGCCGTGCAGGAGCCCAGCCCCCAGGCGCCCATGCCCACGGCAACGACGGACACTGCAGAAAGCGCTGCACCGCCGCCCGCGGCAGAAAAAACGGGAACAGCGCCCGCGCCCCCCGTTCCGGCCCCCCACGCACCGACTCATACCCCTGCACCTTCTTTCTAGTATGCATAGTTCTACAGAGTGACAGCGCGGTACGCATCCGCCTTGCGGCGGGCCACGAAATCCGCGGCAAATTGGCGACCATTCAGCGTGCTGCTGTTGGCGTATACGGCTTCAGCAATAATGACATGGACCTCCGGCGACGGATTCAGAGGGAAAGAGAGAAGCATTTCGATAAAGTCGTCCACATTCGCACGGAGCCCCTTGAGCTGCGTGCGGCAGTACTGGAGGAACTCTGCCGACGGCGGCTGCGGCGTGTTGGATGGGCCAGAGACGCGACGCGGAGCCACCCCCGCCGCCGTGCCAGTCGGACGGGGAATGGCATCGTTCATCTGGGACAGCGCATCACGGCGCACCTGGTGCTTGGACTTCTTCGTGACCCAGCCATCTTCGTCTTGGTCAACAGGTGCCGGCGCGGGCGCAGAGACAGGCGGGGCGACATACGAGGAGAAGGGCACAGACGACAGCGCCGGAGGTCGACTCGGCACCGCTGCAGGCGCAGCGGCAGGTTTGGCTGCAGGAGCACTCTTCGATGCAGGCGCAGATTTTCCATGCGACACCACCTTGACCCAGCCCGTTTCGGCAGGCGCGCGGGCCGCTGAGCTGCTGTAGGCAGAGGGGCGTGCTGCCTGGCTAGCTTTCTCCTTCGCGGCATGCGCACTCTCCTCCGCCTGAATCTGCGAGAGGGACTTGGCGGGGGTCGCCTTGGGCATGCTCCAAGCAGCGCCAGCGGGCCGAGAGGGAGCAGCAGGCGTAGACGAGACCTGCATCTGGGCCATGGCCTTGGCAAGCGCTGCCGAGTTGGCAGCACGGATCTTGACATCCTGTGCAGAACGCTCACGCTGCTCAGCCTCGAGGATGTCGCGCATGCTGGGCGTCGACGACGCGGAAGACTGCGCCGGTATGTTGGCCCATGGCGCCGGCTTCGGCTTCGCCGCCGGCGCCTTAGCTTCAGGCGCAGGCAAAGAGTCCGCCTCAGTGGTCTTCTGGGGCGTCTCCGCTTTAGGTGCAGACGCCTCCGGCTCCGGTGTCGGCACGGCAGGTTCCTCATCGTTTTTGGGTGTCTCGTCCAACACCTTCCTGTCCTTGCGCGAGCTCTTTTTCGTGTCTGTGCTCGACACCTGCTCTGTCGGGAGATCAGTCACGTTACGGGTCGAGGTATCGTCTTGCTCGTTCGAGGAAGGAGCAGAGTCAGTGACCACAGGTGGCGCAGCAGGGGTCGGTTCTGTGGAGGACAGCGGCGATGCATTAGGGGCAGCGTTGGGGGTATCAGATGCCACAGTCGACGGCGCCGCATGAGTGTCCAGGCGCTCTTGCGCATGCGAAGCACTAGCAGCATCTGCTGCTGCCTGCGCCTGCATCGCGCTAAGAATGGCTTGCAGCCCGGCCGCATTGGCATGGGGAAGAGAGGATGCCAGAACTGATTGGATAATCTGGGCGCTCTGAGCGTCCGTAGCGGCGACTTGCAGAGCAGACTGGAGTTGCGTCATGACACGCATGGTAGTGGCAATATCGTCAGCAGAGACATTTGACGAAGCAGAGCCAGGTTGGACGGGTGCTGGCAGAACGGGAGTAGGTTCGGCGTGCACAGCTGCCGCCGCGGGTCGGGGCGAATTGCTTGCTGACACAAGCGGCGAGCCGACGGCAGAGGCCGGTTTGGATAGAGGAGCCCGCTGCCGGGCGAACCTCCGGGGGGGTACTAGGAATGGCTTGGTAACGTCGCCCACCTCGGCTAGGTATACGTGCAGCGGACGGAACTCGGTCTCCTCCTCAGGTCGGAGAAGGAGTTCCGAATAGAGGTACTGCTGCTCGTACCAGGCCTGCATCGCAGTCGCAGGAAAAGGTCTCTGAACAACACCGTTTGGGTCTAGATAGACCCATAACTGCGTCTGTGGGGACCAATCTGCTGCGACAGGAACGCCAGGCGAGTGGAAGCGCGGCGATGACCACGAGGCGTCCGGCGATGTATATCGCAGAGAGGGTGATCCGGTGCCATACGGTTCAAACGCGAAGGAGGAAGATGGGAGAATGTCATTTTTCCTCGTGGTTTCCCAATAGGGAACACTGTGGTTGCTCATCGAGTTGTAGGGACCGGTGTTGGGAAACATGGCTAGGGCAAAATGGTAGAGAAATCTTACTCGCATGGATCGCCGACGTTCTACGAAGAACAATGCTTAGTCATCTACCCATGCGCGAACTTGCATCACCACAGATTGCGTGGAGGGTGCGAGCCAAGGAGCTTCGGGTCGTCCAGCATAGCGCTGCAGCAGCCGCTGCACGCATGCTCGCACGTCGAGGATGCTGGGGCGCAAATGGGCCTTTGGTAAGGTTCTCAGAGAACGTACGTCACAGGAGGGTTGCGTCACATTGTGATGGACCATGCGCCAGAAGCCCTCCCAGGCCCAACCTGCATCTTGCTGCACGACTTGCTGCACCAGAGCAGCAAACTCTGCCTCCCATCCACGTTGCCCCTGCATCATGCCGCGCACATCGCTCAGGGCAGCCGCGACATCGTCAGTCTGTCATGAGTAGGAAAAACGCACCTCCTCCTCCATGGACGTATACATGCTTGTCAGATTCACAGAGTTGCACCAGTTGTGGTTGAGCTGGGCGTGAGTCAGTACCACATACGCTGATGCAGTCTGTCAGATTTTCAACTTGATGATACCAGTTCGATGGCACAAAGATGGTTTGCCCCGGCTGCTGTTAGGCGACCTGAAACCCACCTCTTGGTCCACCACATACATGCGCGTCCGCACGAGACGCCAGCCAGGCCAGCCTTGCTTTCCGTCCTGAAAAGGGCCCAGTTCGCCCTGCGCATACCGCCGCTCCATGTCATCGAACGTCGATGCCAGCTCAGATGTACGCCGCTCTGGGAATCCTGGGTCAGATAGGACCACGTACGCCGCAGTAAGCTGGCATCCTCTGGAGCAATCATGCGCCATCGTTTTCGACCTGCGATGTTGGTGGACCATGAATACGAGGTATCTGGATGAGCCTAGTATGGGACATACAGACTTAAGGTCAACAGACAAGCAGCAACATACCATCGCGGTGAAGCGGAGTAAAGGACCCTGCCGTTCCCGCATAGCAGAACCGAAAATCGTCAGATTCCTGTAGCTTGGACGCCGTGGACACCCAGGCGTCAGGATTGTAAGTGAACGAACTCGAGGTGGCTGGTGGCGTCACATTGTTCATCCCTGGTATAAGAGAGTACCACATACAGTCATCAGAAAACAAGGGTGGGGTGGCATACGGCAAGCGCTGTGCGAGTGGTTGCGCAGCATTCGTGGCAGACCGTACGAGGTGCCAGTCCTTGATATAAATGGGGCGAGTCTCTGACTCGATAAGAGATAGGGCTTCTTTCAGTTTCATTTCCTTGCGCTCGTCTCCTCCGATGATGACAGGAACAGTATGTTCTCCATAGTCCTCAGAGAGTGCCTGCCAGTGGACATGACCGCCTGCATCATACCGAGCCCTGGCGGGCCATGCCTCCGTCATCGAGGCAGGCAGCACAACGGGCACATTGGGCTTCAGATATTTGGCCTTGTATGAGTGGCTATGGATACATACATGAAATTCTTCATACGAAGGAACATGCGCAAGCACGGCAATGGACCGTGACATGTAGGAACGAATCGCGTTACCTCCACAACTACAATTTGCTCGGCACGTAACGAACCACGCCCTCTTGCATCTGTATGCATAAGCTTGTCCCACATACCACAACCGCTGCCAAGACACCGTCCGGACGATAAACACGCGCTAGAATAAGCGCTCTTCCATTGCTCGCAGCTTGATTTTCCATCTTTTGTCAGTGTCACCACATACCACCATCAGCAGCCATTGACTCATGGTAAAGTCGTTATAAAACCACATAGTGTGGTCCAAGCTAGCCATCATTGTCGCTGATCCCTGTCGAACGCTGGACTGTATGTTTCCCAGCATAAATTGATCGATATGGAAACCCAAGATGGCACGCTGGCGATTCACCGACCCAGAAGACGATCCGCGCGCGCGAAGCCAGTAGGCCAATTTGGAGCCAAACTGGACTCTTCCATCTTCTCCAAACATTTTGGGCACAGCGGGGCGGTATTCAACAGGGAGCATATTCTCCTGCGCATGCGTCCATCGCGATAACTCCTCGTAATGACGGCCTGCGCCCGGCGATTGTGCCAAGACCTGATGAAAGCGCTGTGAGCCAGGAGGACACATTTCAGGAAGAAGCACCTCGGTGGGCGCATTTGGACAACCATCGGGCATTTCCTTTACGGGCTCCAAGGCTCCTTGGCTGCGCATCTTGGGAGGCGGCACGAAAAATTGTGGCTGCTCCGGCTCAGGAACTTGAAACGACATGGTCGCCATGAATATTAGCGTAGATCCTTGCATGGCATCGACACGACGCGTCGAGTAGGAGCGCCCATCGCGAACTTTCTCAACGTAATAGTGAATGTGCTGCTTGTCATCGGCGCGTTGGAGGAATTTTCCCTAATATAAATCATGTTCAACGTACGTGAAATTCCTGCCATCAGTTTGTGTATACGTACATGTAGCTCCATATTCTCCTTGACCGTTTTAATCGCAGCTTCCATGCTCTGCGCGATCAGCGTGCCTCCAAATACGGAGCGGCCAAATAATGGAATCCAGTGCGTCTGGATAAGAACTCTGTGCATACCTCAGAAACACTCTGAAACTCGCAGTGGCCCATCTGGCGCACATCTATGAGTTGCGAGAGGCGCTCGTCCCAGTGCGCATCATTGGGAGAATTCGGCATGAATGCACTCGCACGCGCAGCGCCGCACGCGAATCTTAACCGGTCGATCTCCACGTGGAGGGCACGTGGACAGTGCTTCGGGGTCGAGGACAGAGTGGCCGCATAGCGACACATACGTCATGGCGGCCCCTGTGCCTGGCGCTGCACCAGGAGGGGCGCAAGCTCACAGCAGTGCCAATGCCAGCGCGACATCTTTGCGCTCGGAGCATGTACACTCTCTGCTGTCCATGCTGAATTTCAACAATCCAGCTTTTTCCCATACGAGCTCTGCCGGACAGCAAGGCGACAAAAGCGGACCAGCAGCGCCACCTGTGTGGAAGGTCTTGATCATGGATCCCACTAGCACTGACATCCTTGCAACTAGCTTGCGAGTGCAGGATCTTCGTGAAAACGGTGTGACACTGCACCTGCAGCTTCACACGGATCGCCCAGCTCTGCCTGACGTACCGGCCGTGTACTTTGTGTCGCCCACGAGTGCAAACGTGGCTCGTATCGCCAAGGATATTGGTAATGGGTTGTATGAGTCTACCTATGTCAACTTCACGTCAACGTTGCCACGCCCCATCCTCGAAGAGTTTGCTCAGGCCGTGGCCAAAGTGGGCGGCGGCGCACAAGTGCGCCAAGTGTACGACCAGTTCCTTGACTACATTGTGCTCCAGCCCAAGCTTTTTCAGCTACTGCCAAAGGGAGCCGGTACTCCAAGCAGTCAAGTATCGACGACATACGAGCAGCTGCACAGCTCCCACAGCGACCAGGAACAGGTCGAGAAAGAAACGGACCGTATCGCGACAGGTTTGCTATCGGTCATGGCTACCATCGGCACGATCCCCATTATTCGTGCGCCTCGTGGAAGCGCCGCCGAGTTGGTAGCGCGCAAACTCGAAAGCAAATTGCGCGAGCAGACGTCGGGCTCGCGCAGCACTACAGGCCTCTTTGCGGCCGGTGGCTCGTCGACCACATGGACCAAAGAGCGTCCCGTGTTGATCATTATGGACAGGCACATGGACTTGGTGCCTATGATTGCTCACTCTTGGACCTACCAGGCTCTTGTATATGATGTGCTATCTACCAAGCTGAACCGAGTGATCGTGCAGGATGCCGAAAAGCCAGCCGCCTCCAAGCGCTCGTATGACTTGGATGCGAAGGACTACTTTTGGGCAAAGAATGCCGAAATTCCATTTCCCCAGGTCGCCGAGGACATTGACAATGAGCTCAACAAATACCGACAGGAGGCCAACGAAATCATGCGCTCAACGGGTATTAGCAGCATGGATGAGGTGGGGCAATTGGATGCGTCGTCCAATGCATCTCATCTCAAGGCAGCTGTCACTGCGTTGCCGAAGTTGACGGCGCGAAAGCAGACTATTGATGCTCATATGAATATTGCAACCGCTCTGCTGCAGGGTATCAAGACGCGGGGACTTGATGAGCTGTACCAGCTAGAGGAGGCTATTACTCGACAGAGCAAGGCGAGCATCATGGAGGCCCTGCAAAACCCGGCCATTCAAAATGCTGAGGACAAAATGCGTCTGTTCCTTGTCTATTACCTGTCTACGCCAGACAGTGCCCTTAGCCGCAAAGAAGTGGAAGAATTTGAGGCGCTGCTACAGCAGCAGGGTGCAGATCTGGCGCCCCTCCAGTACGCCAAAAAGGCACGCGAGATTATGCGCTTCTCCCTTGCGGCTCCGACACCGGCACCGGTGCCTGGTGGCAACGAGCTATTCAAGGGCTTCAGCTCGCTTAGCAGCCGAGTACGTTACACGTTACTGACCTTTAGCTCACGGACAAACTTAAGGATAGTCGACTGGAAAACTTGGTGGCAGGCGTAAAGAACTTTTTGCCCATTCAGAAAGACTTTACGATCACGCGTCTGGTCTCATCAATCATGGATCCAGCGAGTGCCAGTGCCCAGGCATTGCAGGAGACGGACGACTATCTATACATTGACCCTCGGCAGCCGCGTGGTCGGGGAACAGGCATGGCACCAGGCGGTGCCAAGGCCCGGCAGCCATTCGCCCAGGCCATTGTGTTTGTCGTGGGTGGAGGGAGCCATGTCGAGTCCACCAACTTGCAAGAGTATGTGGCTCGGTCCGTGGCAACGTCTGGCGGAATTGCGCCAGGCACCTCGACTCCCAAGCAAATTACGTATGGTAGCACGGAAATCCTGACGCCGTCAGGCTTCCTGCAGGCCCTGGCTAAATTGGGATCCATGCCGTAGCGCGTGTGGAGTAGGAAAATTCGGCCAATTTCACGGGACGCGTCTTTTCGACCAACATGGGAGAGACACAGCGCCTGAATGTGTTGTTCTGCTGTCTCGGCAATATTTGCCGCAGCCCAATGGCAGAGGCAGTCTTCGCTCACAAAGTGCACCAGCATGGCTTGGAGGAGCACTTTGGCGTGATCGATAGCTGTGGCACAGCTGACTACCACGAGGGCGAAGAGCCTGACATGCGGTATGTGGCCACGACTAACATGATGTAGAACCGTGCGTGTGTGCAAGTCGAACAATGTGCCCATTAGCCACCTGGCTCGTGCCATCCAGCCGGAGGATTTCCACAAGTTTGATTTCATCTTTGGCATGGAGTGCGTGCGCTGCAAACTGACGTCTCAGCTCCAACAACATCAAGAACATGCAGCGCATCCAACCCAAGGGGTCCAAGGCATCGTACGTATGACACATGCTTACCTGCAGGGTGCGACTGTTCTCGTCCTTGTACGTCCATGTTTGACTTACACAGTGACGATGGTGCCACGGTCATGGACCCGTATTATGTATGTCTACATTTTCTCACTCTAGATTGGCGACAGTGCTTTTCACACAGTATTCGAGCAGTGTGAACGGTGTGTACAGCATGGTGATCCTTACCTCCAGCTACTCCGACGCCTTCCTTGCCTCGCTCAAGCTAGGCCCGGGTGCTCAGCTGTGACACTGCCACGTGGAGGCGAGTGGCACCCATAGAAAGAACTTTCCATTGGTGTCCGAAGGAATTATTTGCAACGCCACCATCCGTCGACTGGGCGCGATACTAGTTTCTTCGTGAGCCATGTCCGGATCGCATTTTGGTCAGCGATGCGTTGGCATGATTAACACAACAGGGAAGTGGATGCGCTCTGCGGTACCGCGCGTGGCGCTCCCCGTCCCGCGGACATTCACCACAGTGTCGTTTGCACCTCAGAGTCGTCGGACGACGATTCAGAGCACAAATCTTCTTGGTGCTTGCCGAGTTCGTGGCTTCCGCACGAGTGTCATGAGCTGCGCAGCACAGAAAGATCCATATGCAACGCTGGGTGTAAAGCGTGACGCCTCTGCTAAGGATATCAAGCACGCTTATTACCAGCTTGCCAAAAAGTACCACCCCGACACGAGCAAAGAGCCTGGTGCCAAGGAGCGCTTCGTGGAGATCCAATCTGCCTATGACATCCTTAGTGACGAGCAGAAGCGCGCCTCGTTCGACCAGTTTGGTTCTGCTGACGGTCCGGGAGGCTTCAATCCCTTTGGTGGGGCTGCAGGCGCTTCGCCGTTCGGCGGCTTCAGCCCTGGCAGCGCCGAAAGCATCTTCGAGTCTCTGTTTGGAGGCGCTTTTGGAGGTGCCCGTGGTGCACGCGCTGGCTTCACTGCGGAGACCCGTGGCGAAGACATTGATGCTAGCGTGACCATTTCGTTCGAGGAAGCGTGCAAGGGCACAACTCGCACCGTCACGATCCACCCGATCGAGAACTGTGGCACCTGCTCTGGCTCTGGGCTGAAACCGGATGCGAAGCGCACAACATGCCATGTCTGCCGAGGCACCGGCACTCGTACCTTTGTCATCCAGGGCGGCTTCCAGATGGCAAGCACTTGTCCTGCTTGCAATGGAACGGGTTCCACCATTGCACCCGGGGACGAGTGTCCATCCTGCTCGGGTGCTGGTCGTGTGAAGAGCACTCGTACTATCACAGTGAATATCCCTGCTGGTGTGGATGACGGATACCGTATCCGCCACGATGGCGCGGGTGACGTGCCTCTTATGGGGACTGGACCCGCAGGCTCGCTATTTGTGCGGATTAACGTGATTCCCAGCCGTATCTGGCGTCGCCAAGGTACCAATCTGTTCTACCCCGCAGCCATTCCGTTTTACACGGCCGTGTTGGGTGGTCGTGTGCGTGTGCCTACCTTGGATGGCGACGTGGATGTTCGTGTGCCCGCTGGCACCCAGGCTGGAGACGAGATGATTTTGCGCGGTCGTGGTGTGCCGCGTCTTGGAAGTCGCAAAAATTACGATATGAATGGCGATCTTATGGTGCAGTTCGACATTACGATACCAAGGTACGTGACATTACTAGGCGTATTGACAACAGGTCGCTGTCCAAGCGGCAAAAGGAGCTGCTCCAGCAGTTTGCTGACGAATATGAGGGCAAGGTCTCTCAGGCGTCTGGCGAAAAGAGCACTCCCAGCGATACCAAGCCCACCCATACTGACGCGGAGACGAAGGAAGGGAACGATGGTAAGTCCTGATCGAGCTCTGGTCTTGATCGGGCACAGGGCAGCCATTAACCAAATTTATTTAGGATTTGTGTCTCGCATGCTGGGCCATGTACGAGATTGGTTCGTAGGCCGGCGCTAGATTGTAAACTATCGAGGCAAAGCGGGGAGCGATAATGGGTGCCCAGGGGTCTACCTAGGACGTGTTAAGTTAAATACGTTCCCCTTTACTCTAGTCAACATCCGCGGCGCCAATGGTTTAGTGGTAAAATACAGCTTTGCCATCGCTTGATGATTAGCTGTGCCGGGGGTTCGATTCCCCCTTGGCGCATTTCCTTTTGCATCTCTCTCCTCTACGTTGTACAGATAAATTGACTAATCCATGCGTGGGTTGCAACCGGCAGCGCCAATGGTTTAGTGGTAAAATACAGCTTTGCCATCACTTGATGATTAGCTGTGCCGGGGGTTCGATTCCCCCTTGGCGCATATCCTTTTGTTCTTCTCGCATCCTGTAGACAAGGCTGTGGTGCAACGTCCTCAGGAACGAAGGGCTATATCATTTTCCTTGAACCTACGTCCTCTATTCCGTAGTGGCAACACTCTCCTTGCTGCCCTCTTCCTCAGCAACCTGCTTCTCCTGTGACTTTTGCGCCTGAAGTTCAGCTTGCTTCTTGCGGGCCTGTGGGTGCATGGAGAATTGGCGCTGGCCCTCGGGGTCCGAGAGATCCGTATCAAAGAGGCGGAACGAGAGGGCGCTCTTTTCCTGCTTGTCCAGCATCAGGTTCGCGGAGGCGACAGAGCGCCAAACGGGATAGCACAGGCGGACAGTGAGCTCGTGGCCATTGTGCTCGCTGGGCTCAATGTCCAGCACATAGCTTCCCATCTCAGCCTGGCGAATACGCTCACCCACCTCGCCCGGAATCTTGTCGAGAACGGGATAGTACTCCTTAATAAAGAAGGCCAGGTCTGCAAGCGTAGCCTTGATGATCACCTTGTCGCTCAGGTACGGGCGCATCGAGTGCAGGGAATCGCTCACCACGCGCCAGCGGCACGCCAGGGCCGCCGACACATTTTCGCGGCGCGCTGCGGCATCGCCGCTGACATCCATAGCGTTCGGAGCCTGTGTCGACTTGCTAACCGACTCTTGCCGGCCAAACACCTTGACACCACAGTTCAGCAACCGCACCTTGAGCGGGTTCATCGTCGGATGCACACCCATTCCTGGGCCACCACCTGAGACAATGGCACGGACGGTGCTCGACGTCAAGTAGACACTGCGCAGCGGCACACGTTCGGGGTTGCGCACCAGCAAGTTCGTTGCCGGGAAGTTGTGGAGTCCAAACCACTCGATGCACGACTGGACATCGGCATTCGAGGGGTCGACATAGGCGAATGGGTCTTCGCGGTAGGGCATGCCGCCAGCACCAATGGCCACACCGTCCGGCTGGCTGCGGCGCTTGGCGTCGCGGTCCGCACGGTGCTTATCCACAGGCGGCAGTGCCTCGTCCTTTGGCTCAGCGCCTGCCTCGGCGTCCGACTTGACGCGCTTCGCCTCCGTCGGCCCCTCGTCGTCGGCGGGGCGCTTGCTGACGGGCACGTCGCCCGTTGCCATTGCCTCCATAGCGCGGATCATACCTGGCGCCATGGACACAGACTCATCTGGCGTCGAGCTCTTCTTCGTCAGCGCCGTGACAAAGAAGCCGCCCGTGTTCTGCAGATGCGGGTAGACACGGATGCAGCGCTCAATGTGCATAGCCTCCTCGTCGCCTTGCGGCCACAGGCTCGTGGGCGTACGGCTCGCCAGGTCGGCATCGAGGGCCTGCAGCGCCTCCCACGACTCGACCCAGGGCATGGGCGGAAGTGCCTTTTCGGCGGCATCGCCCTCCGACGCGTCCTCGGCCTCTTTTGGCGCGCCCTGAGCGAGGTGCTGGCCCTTGCCGGGCACGACCTTCCATGTCTTCATACCCGGGCGGCGCTGGAGCGCTGGCACCATATCAGCGCAGTCGACAATCTCGACATCGCCCTGGAAGTGGCGGATGGCCGCTGCGACCACCGCCTCGTTCTCAATGGGGTTCAGCGAGCATGTCGAGTAAACGAGGCGGCCGCCGGGGCGCAGGAGGGTGAGCCCGCGGATGAGGATGCGCAGCTGCAGCGCATGCAGACCAACGCCATTCATGGGCGTCCAGTCCTTCCAAATCGCCAAGTTCTTGCGCAGCGTGCCGTCACCAGAGCATGGCACGTCGGCGAGGATGCGGTCGTACTTGAGGTCGCGCAGGCGGATCTTGTCGGTGGGTCCCTCGCCCTTCCACGCGACCTGGATGTTGGCCATGTTGCTGGCGTCGACATTGGTCACACACAGGTTCGGCGAGGGCAGGCGCTGGGCCTGGTGCACAAGCATGTGCGCGCGCTTCGTGTCCGAGTCGTTCGCCACGACCACGCCCTGCGGCATGGGGTCAAAGGCGTCCGGCTCAGACGTGAGGGGCGAGTGGATGGCCTCGATCAGCTGTGCGGTCTTGGAGCCTGGTGCGGCGCACATGTCGAGCACCAGGTGTTCGGGCTGCACATCCAAGAAGAGCGGCGGGAGCATCGAGACGGCTTCCTGGCGCGAGATGGAGCCAACCTCTGTCTCGTGCACGAGGAACTGCTGGAAGCGCTTGAATTCGGGCGACTTGCGCAGCACATTCTTGCGCACGTCCAGGTGCCAGCCGAGGCCCTCGGGATACCACGGCAGCTGCGTGGGCGGCGTCACTTTCTCGCCCTCAAACTCGACGTTCGAGAGGAAGGGCACATAGATGTTCTGCATGGCGTCGAGCAGCTGACGCGCGGTGGGCTTCCCCGACGTAATGCGGAAGGTCGTCGGGAGCGGCGCGCGCATCGCCGCGAGGAAGGGCTCCCACTCGTCGGCCGCCAGGATGCCCTGGCCCTGGTAGTACGACTCGAACTTGGGGCTGGTCTGCTCAAAGGTCGTGTAGTCAGCGCGGCGCTCACCACCACTGGTGCGGCCGGGCGCCTTTCCACGTCCATGTCCCCGCCTGTATGCGCGTCCACGTCCCATGGTGATCGGCAAGAGGGAGGGCGCCGTCGAGGGCCCTGCTCGTGAGGCGGCCAGGCGCAAATTTGTCCACGTGACGCCGAGCGGCCGCGCCCCGGCGAGGCGGCCTCGGGTGGCCTGCCACGGAGGGCCATGCTGCGTCGCCCGCCCACAGCCCTGTCGATCACCAAAGACGACGTGGAAGAGATGCGCCAAGCTACATGGGCGCAGGAAAAGGAGCGTCCGACCTCCCGCAACGAGCCCCAGCAGGCACCTGAGCGCCCCGACGGCGCCGCGCCGCGTGGCCACGCGCCGTAGCCGATCGGCCGCGTCCAGTGCTCTCCACCGCGCTGCGCAGCGCGTCCTCTCATGCAACGCCCGTGGCACATGTGCGGGCGGCACGAACCAGCGCCCCGCCCTGTTGGCATGCTCCATCGCCGGCGACGACGCGCGCGACCCCTCTCATAGGCCGATACCTGACCTAGTAGGTCCTCCACATGGCGTACTGTCGCCACCGACGGTGCCCGTGGCGCTCCAGGACGCACTGCGGAGGGGCGATATGGACTCCCAGAGTGGGCACAGGCTGCGGCCGTATCACAAACCACGCGATGACTTTCAGTTTGTCATGTCGTCGCCCAATCTGAATACGTCGCGGCCCGGTGGCGCTGGCCTTGAAGGCACGGCGTCGCTGGAGCTTCCGCGCTCGACGAATCGCTACTTGTCGGCGGATGCGGATGCGGCGCTCGCGCTCAAGTCGGATCGCACGACGGTGGGAGCGGTCGTCACCGGGATGCTGGTGAGTGGGGCGCTGCAGTATACCAGCACATGTCTAGCGATGCCCTTCGAGGTCGGCAAGCTGCTGCTGCAGGTGCAGTGGGTGCCGCGCGAGGACGTGTGGGCGAAGCTGCATGAGCCGTCGTCGGTGCGGCGGCGCACGAGCTGGTTCAGCTCGTCGACGGCGGCGCACGAGGACCCGTGGAACGAGGAGCACGAGAAGGTGAGCTCGCCGTGGGAGGACGACGACGAGCCGGGCAAGTACTTCCGCGATGCGGATGCGCCGAGTGGCGTACACGAGCCCGTGCGCCGCGTCGACTCGGGCGGCTATGTGGTGCCGCGCCACCGGAACGATGAGGGTGCGCGTCCCGAGTTTGTCATGCCGCCTGTGGTCGATGGTGGCGTGTGGGAGATGATCAAGGCTGTGGGGCGCGGCAAAGAGGGCTGGTTCGGGCTCTGGAAGGGCGCGCTGACGACGTTCGTGCTGGACCTCGCAACATCGACGCTGCAGCCGCTGATCTCGGGCCTCTTGTCCATCTTTGCGCCGACCGCGCTGAATCCCATGCCGATCGCCTTCTCGCCCCAGCCGATCACAACGCTGAGCCTGCTCATGACGTCGCACATTGTCACGGGCATTCTCGTGTCGCCCCTGGACCTCGTGCGCACGCGCCTCATCGCGCAGTCGACGCTGCCACAGCACCGCAAGTATACCGGCCCCCTCGATGCGCTGCGCACCATCCTGCGGGAGGAGGGCGGCTGGCGCACGACCTACCTGCACCCCGCGCTGCTCATCCCCACCGTGCTCGACTACGTGTTCCGCCCGCTGTGTGCGCTTGGCGCGCCGCTGCTGATCGAGAATATCCTGCACCTCGACCCCAGTGCCGTGCCCATCTCGTACGCGCTCGCCGAGTTGGTGCTGTCCACGCTCTCGCTCTCGCTGACGCTGCCGATCGAAACGGTGCGCCGGCGCCTGCAGCTGCAATACCACGAGCCTCTGCGCCCCGACCGCCTGGGCGGCCTGCTGTCCGTGCCGAACGCCAACACCGCGCGGCGGGGCCTCCGCGCGTGTGTCGAGACGCGGCCCGTGCCGTACAGCGGCGTGGCCGAGGCCGTGTACCGCATCGTGACCGAGGAAACGTCCGTGGTGCCGCGTCGCAAGGAGCAGAGCTCAGAGGACGGCGCTGAGGAGGCGGCCACGATTGCGCGCGGCGGCTACAGCCGCCTCGGCGGCCTTCGGAGCCTGTACCGCGGCTTTGGCATGGGCTTCTTTGCCAACCTGCTCGTGTTTGTGTTGACGCTCGTCACCGGCGAGCGCCAGGGGCAGTCGGGCTGGACAGAAATCTAGCTAGGTAGTTGCTGCACGAGCCTATACACCAGCTCCGCGTACACCCACGCCAGGACGAGCAGCGCGCCTAGCACCTGCAGCCGCTCCAAGAGCGGCACCGCATCCCGGCACTGGGCCTGCACGTCGCGATCGAGGTCCACGGCCATCGCGCGCACCGAGAAGCGGCTCGCGACGCGTGTGCGTGCCGCCTCGGCGACCTCAGCGCGCGTGTCAGGAGACCACGAGAGGATGGCTGCGGCCGCCAGCGCCCAGGCGTCGGCGTTCGGCGGGCGCAGCAGTCCTGTGGCGCCCCGCATCTGTGGCGCACCGTGTGCATTGAGTGCCGCATCGACGACGGTCTCGAGTGGCCCACCCGTGTTGGTCGCGAGCACCGGCAGGCCGCACGCCATGGCCTCCAGCGGCACGATGCCAAAGTGCTCGTCGGTGGGCGTATAAAGCAGCGCACGCGCGCTCGGCGCTTGCAGCAGCGCGTGCAGCAGGGCGCCGGGGTACGACGGGAAGAAGACCACGTCGGTGCTCGCCAGCTCGTCAATGTCGGACGACAGCGGCGGCTCGTGCTTGGGCATGCGGCTCCACACGGTGGCGTGGCGCAGGCCCAGCGCGGTCGCCTGCGCCTTGAGGCCCTCGAGCGTGTCGATGTTGTCGCGCACGCGGGGATCGTAGCCGCCCGCACACACGAGGCGCACAACCTTGCCGCGCAGCGAGCGCACACGCGCCACGGTATCCAGCGCAAGCGCGATATTCTTCTTCGCCTCAAAGCGGTTGATCGAGACAAACAGGGGCCGGTCGTCCGCGCGCAGGAGCGCCTGCGTCACATGCAGCACCGAGAGCGACGGCGGCTGTGTGCACTGCGCCTCGTGGGCCGCGATCTCGGCGTCCACGCGCTCCTTGGCGTACACGCTCTCGTCGACGCCGGGGTACACGACCGTGGGCGTGCGTTGGATGCGGGGAAAGGCGTCGCGAAAGTGCTGCGACGTGAACAGCGAGTTGACCAAAATGGCGTCCGAGCAGCGCGTCGTGATCTCCTCGAGCACATCGAGAGGGAAGCGGTACAGGCCACGCAGGAACGCGCGCCAACCCTGCACGCCGCGCTGCTTGGCGAGCGACGCACTGATCTTTGTGTCGGGAAAGTGGCAGTAGTAGATGACGCGGCGCCCGCACAGCATCCTGAGCAGGGGAATCGCCACGGGCAGCTGATCGATGATGAACACGTCCGGCACCGTGTTCGGTGGGACGTGCGTCAGCGCCGCGTAGAGCGCGGGCCACGTCTCGGCGATCCATGCGCCGTGCTGCGCGAGGGCGACCTGCGCCACGAGCGACAGCTGCTGCAAAATCGCCATGGGCAGGTGGAAGCGGTGGCCCAGCGAGCGCGGAATGTGCGTGCGGGCGTGCACGACCCGCAGCGTGCCATCGCGCGTCGGCTCAAACGCATGGCCGGGGTCGTAGTGCGACGTGATCAGCTCCACCGAGTGCCCAAGCTTCTGCAGATTCTCCGCGGCATCCACAACAAACTTTTCGGCACCACCAATGCCCAAATCGGGGTGCACGAACGCCACCCGCCGCGGCGGCCCGCTCGTCATCGCCAGGGCCCCGGGCGGCAGCGTGCCCCATGCCATGGTAATCACGTGATACGCGTTGGCACGCGTAGCCACCAACACACACCTTTGTCCGCGTGCGTCTGCCATGCCGCTGGGCGATGATCTCGACATCCCGGCCTCCGAGGAGGAGGCCCTGCGGCGCAACATTGAGAAAGAGCTGGACAGGCATCTTCAAGCGCCGAGCCGTGTTCCGAGCTCGTCGTTCCTCTCGCCCTACGCCTCACGCGGCGTGCGCCCCGTGAGCAGCACGCTGCGCTCGTCGGCGCGGCGATCCGACTATGTATGGCCGCTCGACTCGAGCGATGGGTCCGATGACGAGGACGCAGGACTGATGCGCTCGCCCGGCAACCACCGCGCCCTGCTGGCCACACCAAACCGCCGCGCGCCACGCCCGGCCAAGCTGCATGCACGTCCTACGCTGCGCGAGCCGCTGCACTCGCGCCTCAACATCTCGCACATGGCCGGTCTCGGCGAGGTGAGTGCTGATACGACTGCGCGTCCCTCGAGCCCCCGCGCGTCGCTGCCGGGCGTGTATGCACGCATACCCAGTCCGCTGCAACGCCGCTCGCCGTCCCTCGGCAGCCGTCACTCGAGCGCCGAGACGATGGTCAACAGCGACGACAACGAGGCGCTCTACAAGGCGCAGCGCACGCGTGCCACGTATGCGGAGCCGCCGAGCGCCCTGCCGGAACACTTGCAGTGGGCCCATACCCAGCTCCATGCCCTCTCGGCCTGCATCCAGTCGATGGAGAAGGACATGGAGCGCATGCGCTCGTCTGCACAGCCCATGGACGATGTGCACGCGCGTCTGGATGCCCTCGAGAGCCAGGTCGCTGACCAAGGCCGGCAGCTCACGCGCCTGTGCCGCCAGCTGCGCGACGCGGACGAGCGTCCGCACCCACCGACGCCCAGTGCACGCTCGAGTCCGCCGCGCCGCGCGCCTCAGAGCGACACGCCGTGGGCTGCGCACCTCCGGCGCCTGCATGACGAGCTCGAGCGCCTCTCGCAGGCGGTCGAATCGCTGCATGCGGCGGGCGTCGCGTCCCACGAGGGAGCGGACGACTCCGTGGCGCCCGATACGACCCACGAGCGCTACGAACACATTTGCCGCTTAGTCGCCGATGCGCTCAGCATGGCGCCCAAGGCGCACGGGACACGCAAGGCCAAGATCCATGCGAGCCTGCGCCAGCGCGAGGCGGACGATGCGGCGCGCGAGGCACTTCTCCGCCGCCTGAGCCACACACCTGCGCCGGCATCGCTGACGAGCGCCGAAGTGCGCATGCTCGAGCGCCTGTTTGAGCAGCATCGTGCCGAGTTCCTCCACCAAAAGGCGCTGTACTGTGAGCTGGCCGATGAGCTCAAGGACATGGAGCCGACGATGAACAAGACGCAGCGGCGTATCCTCGCCAGCCATGTGCACGAGTCGATCGATGCGCTCGAGGCTGAAGCGACGAGGGTCAACGAGCTGCACGCGCATCTCGCGCGCTATAGCCGCTCTACTTTGTAGCTTATATACCTGCTAATGTACAGTACGTGGTATCTCATGTGCGCTGTCGCTGGATCTTCTCTAGCATCACTTCCATGCGCGCGCCCAGGTCCGGCTGGCCCCGCTGTCGACCCAGCCGGCTGGGACTGGGGCGGTGCCACTTGGCCTGACGCGCCGCCCGGTCCTCCAGGGCCTGCTCCCGCGTGCGCGGCGGCGCAGCCTCCTTGGGCGCCTTGTTCTTGGGTGCGCGGTAAAAGTAGGGCAGCTTCTTGGCTTTCGGCTTCTCAGGGGCGACACGCCGCGGCGCCTCGGTGGCGTCGGTATCGTTGTCTGCCGTCTCGGACGCAAAGCGGCCCAGCTCCTGCGTCTCCTCTGGCCCCCTAGCATCCGACTGTTCCTGCTGGTCGTGCTTGAGCATTTGGAAGTAGGCCTTCTTCACTTTGGCCTTGTGGATCAGCTCGGCCTTGTGTTTCTTGGCTATCGGTCAGTAGAGCAGCGTACCTCGTCCAATGTACGCTCCATTTGGCACGTTCGTTGCACCGACATTGAACCCCGTGTTCTTGGGCCGCGCCGATGGGTCCGACCGCGTCCGGTGCTTCACCACACTGCGCTTCGCTAGGTTCACCATGCTGCGCTGATCCAAGCGCCGCACGCACTTTTTTCTCCGTACTCAATCACGTGGCCCTACCTCACCTGCGGGCCGGCTCCGCCTTTTTTGACGACTTTTGACTTAAAGGCGTTTTCTCTGCGACAGCGTATGAGCATTCAGAACTTGGCCAGCTACGGTACGTGAGGCGCGATGCCAGCTTACATACAGACCCGTTTGCCGACGTGGACGACCAAATCGCCACGGATGAGATTGCGGAGGAGAAGAAGAAGGTCTCCCAGGTGCACAACTACGTGCACATCCGCATCCAGCAGCGCAACGGTCGTAAGACGCTGACCACTCTCCAGGGTCTTCCTAAGGGTACGTTCCGCTATTTAACGCTCAGAATATGACCCCAAAAAGTTGCTGAAGGCGTTCAAGAAGGAGTTCGCCTGCAACGGTACGCTCGTGGACGACGAGGAGCTCGGCCAGGTGATCCAGCTCCAGGGCGACCAGCGCCAGAAGATCTCCATGTTCCTGTATGTACATTCGTAAATTCTAACAAACAGCATCGAAGAGGGCATCCCCAAGCAGGATGTCAAGGTGCATGGATTCTAAGTGCAGCACGAGCTTATGCGGATGTGCGTCGCGCTCCGATCACATGCCGGTTCTTGATTTGCGTGGAGCCACCCAACGGTCTCCTGCTGTTCCGCATGTCTCGAGTTGATATGCTGCATACGATCTCCGAGCTAGTTTTATGTATCCTGCTACTGTACCTCTATCCATCCCATACCTCGGTGGCTGCTGCGCCCGCGCCACTCGTCCGAGGCGGCAGGGCCGGCGTGGAGCTTCCATATCACGTGGCACCACTTTTTTGCCACCGCCCGGGCGCATGCGTGCAGTAGGCGCATACAACGAGGACATCCTTGCTCATGGGCAAGAAAAAGCAAGTACGCAAGTTTGGCGAGGTGAAACGCCTCCTGAATCCTAATGACAACAGACTGTACGTATAGGATCCTCACATCAGGAAAACAAACCAGAAGGACAAGGCTGTGGCGGACGCCAAAAAGGCGGAAGAGAAGAAAAAGCACATTGAAGTCGCTGCGTCGTCCATGTTCTTCCAGCACAACTCGGCGCTGGGACCGCCCTATCGCGTCTTGGTCGACACAAACTTTATCAACTTTAGCCTGCAAAACAAGCTCGAGCTTGTGCAGGGCATGATGGACTGTCTCTATGCCAAGACCATCCCTTGTATCACCACTTGTGTCATTTCTGAATTGGAAAAGTTGGGACCCAAGTACAGGATTGCCCTGCGCGTGGCCCGTGATCCCCGCTTTGAACGCCTCGAATGCACTCACAAAGGCACCTATGCCGACGACTGCATCATCGAGCGCATCAAGAGCCACAAGTGCTACATTGTGGCTACGTGCGATCGCGAACTCCGTCGGCGCGTGCGCCAGGTGCCTGGCATCCCGCTCATGTACATAGCCCGCCGGCAGTTCCGCATCGAGCGGCTTCCGGACCAGGGCGCGAAGGATTAATGCCTGTCTGTATATTAGGCCAGGGCTACTCGGTACAAGTCATTTCCAATCAGGTGCTGAATGGGCCTCAAGCGCATGTGCATCCAAGCACGCAGAGATTCTGTGCTTGTGCCTGCAAGACGCACCACCACCCCGCTCTCTGGACCACCGGCGCTCTTACGGTCACTGCCAGGCACTGGCGCACCTGAGCAGAGCGGGCTCAAACTCCACAACACCTCGGGAGGCGCAATATGGGAGGCACCCAGCGTCCCCCCAGAGCGGAGCAGTGGCTGCGGCTGCTGGATTTTGTCATACTCTGCAGCGAGAGCCCGGCACAACGCATGGCACTCTGGTCCGTACAACACGAGTAAGCCATAGCATGTATAAGGATCACATCGGCGCGCAAGATCTGTCTTGGTGTCTCGTTGCAGCACCTCAGGAAGCTCTTGGGCTAGGTGCTGCCTGTCACGGACCAGCACTTGTCCATCGATGCGGACTTCATTGCGGCTGTGGTATAAGTAAAAGTGCCACATCTCCGGGATGCGCTGCATGTCTGTCGAGTCACGCGGTCCATCCACAACAAGGCGCCCAGACGTGAACCAATCGAGCAGTACGAGCGATGACGATGTGCTGCTTCGCAGATCAAAGCGCTGCGTCTGGGCATAGCGTGATCGCGCGAAACACGTAACAGGGGCTGGAAGAAGAATTAATGTGGCGTTCTCGCGCACAATGAAGCGGATATACTGCTGCGAGATCTCCGTCGGACCCGGCGCTTGGGCGACCCGCGCAGGAACATCTCCACCACGGCGCTCCCGATACACCTTGGTGCTGCCCTGCGTGAGCATAAGTAGGCGTGTATCTGAGCCAACGTCCACATCCAGATCGATATGGTCGCCACTCACCAGTCCACCGCCAAAGCTTACCATGAACAAGACACCTACGCTTTTTTGCGGCGCTGTTCCATAGGCAGCCGCATTCAGCGTCGCATCCTCGCACGAGTTTGTCGGGGAAAGTAGCCTCAGCGGAAATGAAGCCTCCAAATGAGAGAATCTAGGCGCCCCAATCGCCCCCTCAGGCACGGCACGACGCAGGACAGCACGCCCGACTGCATACTGTCCGTGCGGCATACGCGTGTCGGATCTTCTAGCACTGGCGCGTGACCTCGGCTTTCCGACTCCACGTGCTGGGGTTGAACACCACCTGACTGGCCGGCTTTCGGCCGAATTGCCCCACGCCATAGCGCATGCGCGGGATGAGCTTGGCGAGACCACTTGTCCGTGTAGATTGAGGTCTGCGCCTGAACTACCAGTCGTTGATCCACTACGCGTGTATCCAGGTTCCCTTTCTTCGTTTCCGCTCGAGTTTGAAAACCTCACTTGCTGGTTCAGTAAAGGGTGGATACTACTCACGATGAACGGGATGAAACTTCAAGGTGCGTTCAAGCCCAGTGCCACAGACTAACCGAGCAGGAATGGATGACCCAAGCAAGGTCGTCAAGGTCTTGGCTTCTGATGGAAAGACAGGTGAACAACGTGAGATTGCATACACTGGTTGCCGTGTCATTGGCAATGGCAGTTTCGGTGTCGTGTTCCAGGCCCGTCTTGTCCACTACGCACCAGATGGCCGTGAGATCCCCGCATCCGAAGTGACGGACGGAAGTGACAGCATCGCGATTAAGAAAGTGCTTCAGGACAAGCGCTTCAAGGTATGTTTAGGGCGATCTTACACAGAACCGTGAATTGCAAATTATGCGCGTTCTCACTCATCCAAACGTCGTCAATCTTCGCGCTTTCTTCTATACAAACGGTGAAAAGAAGGAAGAAGTGTTCTTGAATCTCGTTCTTGACTATGTCCCTGAGACTGTCTACCGCGCGACACGTCATTATACCAAAGTCAAGCAAACGATGCCGATGCTGCTTGTGAAGCTCTACATGTACCAAATCCTGCGCAGCTTGCTGTACATCCACTCGCTGGGTATATGCCATCGTGATATAAAGCCTCAGAATCTGCTGCTGGATCCTCGCACAGGCGTCCTCAAGCTTTGCGACTTTGGCTCCGCCAAGATTCTCGTTCCGGGTGAACCCAATGTCAGCTACATTTGCTCGCGCTACTATCGTGCGCCGGAGCTCATTTTCGGGGCCACCAACTACACCACCAACATTGATATCTGGTCGACTGGCTGTGTCATGGCAGAGCTTATGCAGGGCTTGCCTCTTTTCCCCGGTGAAAGTGGCATTGATCAACTCGTCGAAATCATCAAGGTACTTGGTACACCATCACGCGAACAGATTAAGACCATGAACCCTAACTACATGGAACACAAATTCCCCCAGATCCGTCCCCATCCGTTCCCTAAGATCTTCCGCCCTCGCACACCTGCCGATGCGATTGATCTGATTACTAACCTACTGCAATACACCCCTCACGCACGTTTAACCGCGGTGGAAGCTCTTTGCCATCCCTTCTTCGACGAGCTTCGCGAGGAAGATGTCATCTTGTCTAATGGCCGCCCCATGCCGGATCTTTTCGACTTCACCCGCGAGGAATTGTCTGTTCGTCCTGACCTAATCAAGCACCTTGTTCCTGAGCGTGCTGAGGCTGCATTGCGTGAACGAGGCATTGATGTGAGCCACTTCGAGCCTATTCCCCCTGAAAAGCTTCGAGTAAGCCTGGAATAGATGCATTTGGTCAAACCGTTCTGGCCTCTTCTATTTTCTCAGCTCCTCTGAAATGGTCAGAGATAGAAAGTATGACACCTATATCATAGATGTCGATCACGATGCATGGAATTGAGATTCATACACCTCGCCCTCCAATACCAGACATTGGGGCGCGCTTGCCCCACTTGGGCTCGGCCGAGTGTTGTGGTGGTCCGACACACTTGTCGCCCGGACCCTATCCACCTGATCGACATATCGAGCGTTGGTTGTTGGCACCTTATACGATGTTCATTATCAACTGGTTTTGGGTTCGTATACGTCATACTCCTCTTTGTATATAGGAGGAGTCTCTCAATGCGCAGTTGCTAACACATACTCAGGACATTCTTGCGCAGCTGGGTATGTCGTCATTCCCGTGTACCTGAACGGACACTTACACCATCGCTTCTTTGCTTCTTCGCAATTGTAGGTCTGACTCACAAAAACGCCAAGATCCTCTTCCTTGGTCTTGACAATGCTGGAAAGACGGTATGTTGTTCGTCGTTGACGCCGTTAGACACTCCTGCACATGCTTAAGAATGACCGTCTTGCTACACTCCAGCCCACGCTTCACCCTAGTATGTCCTGATTGCAGCATGAAGTGTAGCTAACATGCAGCTTCGGAGGAGCTTGCTATTGGTCTTGTTAAGTTCACAACTTACGACCTCGGTGGTCACCAGCAGGGTACGTCGCTGCCACGAGTAGTTCTTACATCTAGCTCGCCGTCTCTGGAAGGACTACTTCCCTGAGGTGGATGGCATTGTCTTCCTCGTCGACTCGCAGGATGTGGAACGTTTCCCCGAGTCCCGCGCTGAGCTTGATTCCCTGCTGGCCATTGAGGAGCTGAACAAGGTGCCTTTCCTCGTCCTTGGCAATAAGATCGATGCGCCTGGAGCCGTGTCGGAGGAGGAGCTCCGCCAATCTCTTGGTCTCTTCCAGACCACCGGAAAGGGCTCTGTCCCTCTCAAGGACATTCGCCCTATTGAGCTGTTCATGTGCTCGGTTGTCATGCGCCAAGGCTACGGCGAGGGCTTCCGTTGGCTCTCGAACTATGTATGTTTCGAAAACGTCTTCTTACTCTCAGATCTAAGCCCTCTTGACTCTACGCTCGCATAGCAGACTAACGTCTGTAGTGCTTTGTACGGCGGGCCATGTGGCTCACCATGACCGTGCTTGCACTCCATCCATCGTAGATCAAGTAAGCATAGGTAATATCTCTTCCTCACATCCACATGGCACCACATGGCACAGGGCGTAGCGTATAGTTGTTGAGAATATATCACGTGATAAATTGCAAGAGAGGTGGGCGTCCCCAGGTGTACATCCGTCTTCGGCTCGTGCTTTACGACCTACGTCTAAAGGTATATCGGCATCATGGTCAGCACTTCGCGTCGTGTCAACCGCAAGGCCCACTTTGATGCCCCCGGTCACATCCGCCGCAAGATCATGTCGGCTCCTTTGAGCAAGGACCTGCGCACTGAGCACGGTGTATGTATTTACAAAAATGAGCCTTTCGTGGTGAGGTGTGAAGTGCTCTCGATATCCCACTAAAATGAATCCACGCTTTTAAGTGCAATCACTCACATGTATCGGGTAGCTCAGTCTGCGCTATACTCTGCAGTTCTTGTGCTGTACATTCCGTTACTCAGCCATTTGCGTCGTTTCATTCTGTGGATATTGTTGCATATTCACCCTCACCCAGGGCATCCATGCGTTGAACAATACTAACACATACAGATCCGCGCTATCCCCATCCGCAAGGACGACGAGGTGCGCGTTGTGCGTGGCGCTTCGAAGGGCTCGGAGGGCCGCATCATCCAGGTCTACCGTTCGAAGTGGGTTGTGCACCTTGAGCGCCTCCAGAAGGAGAAGGCGAACGGTGCCACTGTTCAGATCCCTGTCCACCCCTCGAACGTTGTGATTACCAAGATCAAGATGGACAAGGACCGTAAGGTTACGATTGCGCGCAAGTCGGGCAAGAGCGTTGAGGAGGTCCAGGCCTAAGTTCCTTTTTCGCGTATTCCCTACACTGTAGTATTCCTGCCTGCTTGGCTTGTGGCCAGCTTGGCGCCACGCTATGGCAGCACATGCTGTAGTTGTGAAAAAGCATCCTGATTGCCTCACATGCTTTGATGGCTATTCTACCCTCTTGCCTCGTAAGAGAGCGGCTCGAGGAGTGTTCGAGGTGCGCCCTCGGATTAGTCATCCGTTGCGTAATATGTGCTACCAAATCGCATACGTGTCCGACGGTACGATTGACGCCATCAGCCCGTGCTGTGGCAACGGGATCTGTCCCGCAATTCGTTCATATTTTATTTGAGCTGCAGCACAGTAACATAGGCTTTGCGCCTAGATCTACCGTTGGACGTCAGATGTACATCGGAGAACAGACCCTGGATGCTTTACAAGGAAATAAGGGAGATTCTATGTCGGCTCAACCGGACCCTGAACCATCCACAGAGACTGACGATATCTGCATGGACCATAAAGGTGTGAAGGATGCCACTAGTGTACCTTTGTATCTTTATGGCTACTCTTCTCGTGATACCGATGCAGAAGCTCAACAAAAGAGCTCTTCATCGTCCTCTCGAGCAGCAACGAACAATCCCGGACCTTTACCCCTTTTGTCACGCTCAGAAAACCTGTGCGTGCGACACCAGCGCATGGCTGATGAAGGCGCGAATGCGCGGCTTCAAAAGGTACGTTTTAACCCCGGCGCCTCGGCTCGTGATGCATGTACCAGGAAGCAACCGTTCGATCCTACACGGTTTGCTCTCCCTGGCCCTCTTATCGAGACAAATAATACATGCTAGATGGAATTCACGCAGTTTGAAGCTACAGTCTGCAATTACAATGGACTGCGGCTATAGAGGCGTCGGGACATGTGCTTAAGGACACACTAACTTTCAGTCGATTGATGGCCTTTCTTTGGAAGAGAAGGAGGCTGTGAACACTGTATGGTCATTGTTTTCGTCATCGCCTCATTCTCGCCGTGCGCTCATTTTGCGTGGCATTTTGACGATGTGCTGCTTCAGCCAGCTGTCATTACTCTCGTCCGAGCTTGCTATGGCGATACGAATTGATCCTTTCAGTTTGTTCCCACGTGAAGTCTCATTGCGCGTACTCAGCTATTTGGATGCCATTAGTCTGGGACGTGCAGCCCAAGTGAGTAAGCTCTGGCGCTCGTTAGCGGATAATGACCTCCTTTGGCGCAATATGTGTGAGCAGCATATTGAAAGAAAATGTGAGAAATGCGGCTGGGGCCTTCCTCGCTTGCGCGAAAGCCGCGGTCAGACTCATGAACATATACCTAAACCTATCGCAACCAGTGATCAGGAACTCCGCGAAGCAGCATCCACTGTATCAGATGGCAGCTTGCGTCGAAGCGTGACAGCTGCTGCTAACGCTGCGGCCCTAGAGCGTCGCAAGGGCGCTGATCGTGTGCGGAAATCTGACGAACCTTGTACAGAGGAACCGGACAAGAAGCGGGCGCGCTTGCCACCGAGCTGCTCTGGGACACGGCCTTGGAAGGCCGTGTATTGCGAGCGTTTGGCTATCGAGCGTAACTGGCGCTATGGACGCTACAGTGTTCAAGTTTTGCGTGGCCACTCGGAAACGATCATGTGCTTGGCATTTCGCGAGAAGGTCACACAATTGCCCTACCCTGTCCTGATTACAGGAGGCTATGACCGTACCATTCGCGTATGGAATTTAGCGACGGGTGAAACATTGCGTGTTTTGACAGGCCATGCACGAGGTGTGCGATGTTTGCAGTTTGATGACTGTAAGTTGATCACTGGATCTATGGATCGCACTCTCAAAATTTGGAACTGGCGAACAGGCGAGCTTTTACGAACGTTAGAGGGACATACCGAAGGCATTGTGAGCTTATGCTTTAACGATAATATGCTGGTTAGTGGGAGTGCGGACAGCACCATCCGCGTTTGGAACTTCCATACAGGCGAATGTTTTCCTTTGTATGGGCACCGCGATTGGATCAATTCCTTACAACTTTGGTCTGGTCCGTCAAAGGCAAACGCCTTGCCAGGCATGTTTCTCTTCTCCGCCTCGGATGACTTTTCTATTCGACTTTGGGACTTGCAGCACCGTGAATGTATTATGATGTACAAAGGTCATGTTGGCCAGGTTCAGTCCCTCAAAATTGTAATGATGGACACCAGTACTGTACGAAAGCTAGCCAAGGGATCTATGAAAGTGCTTGGGGCAACAGACTCTCCCGACAATGATCCAAATGATGATGAGGAGATGCCACCCAAGGGAGACGATTCTGTACCTCTGTCCCAGTCTTTCACGCAGTATGCAAATGGCCTGCCAAATATTCCCGAACAATTCTTCCATTCCGATGACTCGAAAGCATCGCGTAGTAGCAGCTCGGGCTCCAGGCGGATTCCGGGCCCTCTTTTGCGCATGCAGCAACGGCTGCAGGAGGCGCAGCTTGTTCCACCACTACCAGCCAATCCTACGATGGATGATTTGGAGGATCATATCTTTGATGTCCAACCCGAAGATACAGAGTCAATACCATCAGGATGCAAGCCTAAGCGACCTGTCCTCATATCAGGATCATTGGATAACACACTTAAGCTTTGGGACATTCGTACTGGTCGCTGTTTCCACTCCTTGTTCGGACACGTCGAAGGCGTGTGGTCTGTGGATGCAGACACGCTTCGTATTGTATCTGCCAGCCATGATCGTACGGTCAAAATTTGGGATCGTGACACGGCACAATGCCAAACTACGCTGGTCGGGCACCGGCGCGCTGTCACTACAGTTGCGTTGGGTGACGACAAAATTATCAGCGGCAGTGACGATGGGGATGTACGTGTATGGAGCTTTTGTCCGCCCAAGATGGACGAAGCATGTACAAATAGTGAATCTCATACTACTTAGGCAGGAACTCCTGCAGAATAGCAATTTCACGTTCTTCTTTCTCAGCAAGGTCCGCGCGCGGCTCGGGCTTGGCGTTGCGGAAAACTTTCGCAGCATCCGTGCGCTTCTTAATACCCTTTTGAAGCATCTTGATGATGGACGGCGGTTTTTGGTTAGGTTGAGCCTTGGTCTTCTGAGCGTACTGCAGATCTGTCAAGATACCCTTCCGTTAGCAACTTGTACATACGCCCAAGAGAGTCGCGCGGTCCGAGTCTTTGGCAAGACGCGCCTGCTTCCAGTGCTGTTTCACAAGAGCAAGCGTCGGCTCGTCCAACGGATTAGGACCACTAGGAGCGCGTGCCTGAGCTTCTTTGAATAGCACACGCCCCGCATGGAAAGCGCGCCGGGACACACGCGAAGCCACAGAAGCGTACATTATAGAGGTAGACCGAGATGGGACCTCACGTTGACCCTGTCACTGGATTCGTACGTAATACCTCCACTGTAGGCTTGACTATGGCGCGTGTCGCACGCGTAATACACACGCATCTCTCTGGCGTGCCACATCGTAGGGTCTTGAAAGAAGCCACGGTTTCGGAACGATGCAACGACCATCCCACTCAAATTCATAATGGTTGATAAGCATGGCTGTGAATGCTTTCATCTCTGCCATAGCTGGTCGTCAGCGACAGTTGTCAACATACCAAAGGTACTTCCGATGCAGGCGCGTGGTCCCATCAAAAATGACCAGCTGTAATACGCGGGATACTTTTTTGGGCCAGACATCGACTCTGACCATCGCTCAGGGCGGAAATGTTCGGGTTCTGCTCCCCACAGGTCAGTCGATGTGGAAATGGACGACATGGGAATCAGCACGATCATGCCTTTGTCCACCTGTACATGCCGACCCGTCGACAAAGGTATCCATTCAGGCTCTGTAGCGACTCGAGACGTCGAATGAATTGCCGTGTGCATCCGGAGCGACTCACGTATACACCAGTCGAGGTATGTGATGGCATCCAAGTCGTCCTGGCCTAATTCTTCGCTGCCCGCCTCATTGGGCGACCTTTTGGGTGCTAACCCCACTTCTATGCGCTTGGACCGGATGGATGCACGCAGTATCGACTGCTTCTCAGGGTTTTGGGCCAGGAGAAGAAAGAGCCACGAGAGTTGGGTGGCAGTCGTCTCGTGCCCTGCGAAGATGAAGGTGGAAACTTGAGCCGTCAGTTCAGCGTCTGTCAGCGTATTTCTGTCCAGCAATGTCGACTTTTCGTTCGCTGTTCGAGACGTATTTGCATTCGCACGGAGCAGGGATGCCAGGATATCAGGGCATTCGTCCATATCGTTTTCCTCCGCAATACGCGCTTTTGCATTCTTGACAATCTCTCTGGCCACATCCACAATTACGCGAGCCTCTTTGCGAAATGATGGGGCCGATATCCCGAGGGGTATCCATTCCAGTATGGGAAAGTACATCGTGGCCATATCGAGCAACATGGTATAACGGCTCGGCTTGGAGGCCATTCTCAGGGCGCGGTCCAAAGATGCGGTTAATGGGTGCGCCGCATAAGCATCCCCATCAGGGTTGGCTCGTACTGATGCCAAAATGCCTAGATTCACGCCTAGTGCACCTTCGCCCACGACATCCATGGCAGCTGCGCCGAACAAAGCATAAACATCTATCATGGTTGTTTCATTTTTGGTGAGCGATTCGTAATAATCGTGCAACAAGCGAGAATGACGTTGAAAAACAGGCATGAGGCGTCGTATGGCCCTCGGGCTGAATCCAGGTTGGATGGCGCGCTTCTGGCGCTTATGCGCCTCCCCTTCCGCGACGAGCAAACCCTCCCCCATAATACCACCGATCACGCGCTGCAGTAGGCGTGGCTTGGGGAACGCATACACCCGTTTCCGCAACACATAATCAATTCCCACAGGATCTGTAAGCAAAAGCCGTGGTTCCTGGTGTGAGCGATCGCTGACGTACGCCAAACATGCCCCAGTACCTGACTGCACCGCCGTATGCTTGTGACCACTCGCGGCACACTGTGATAAAGTGTCGACGAAAAAACACGGGCAAGTTACCCATGGTCCAGCTTGATCGCTTGGGACCTGGAATTGCACGGAGCCAAAATGCCCACCGCCACTGTGTTGTAATTACAACATAGGCCACATAAGCTGTGATTATCGCGGGCACCGTGAGGACCGCATAGATACAAGTACTTAGCAGCACACCGGGCATTGCCTCTCACTAGGAGTGTGGGTACAACATTATGGACTACTCATTGTCCGTACCGTAAGGTTCGAGTTCTTTGTTCTCCGCCAGGCACAGGATCACAGGTCCGTGCACATCACGTGCGCACACTCGACGTGCGTAGTTGCAGCGCTTTACGCGCCAGGGCTTGGGGCGTGGTGGATGCCACGGGCAAGCCTGCTTTGCCCTCGCATGGCAAAGGCGGTAGAGATGTTCCCACACATGCTTTTTGAGGCGAAGCGCATGTGCTAGAGGGTATCGTAGCAATGTCATCAATCAAGGGTCCCAATTGAAACAGATGCATCAAGGTGGGATCTGGCACAGCACGGACAGTCTCGCTGCCGCAAGCGGGGAGTCGAAGAGTTAGGAGAGTTTGCAGCAAAAAGTTAACCTCTTCGATGCGGACACGTGGCATAGGTATGGCTCCGCGAATGCTTACATCTTGTGCGTAGGCATGGAGCAGGACCTCGCACTGCGACAACAAGATAAAGAGAATGGAGCTTGCCCATGCACAGTCTTCTCTGGAGCAAGCACGAAAGAGCATGGACCAAACCCAATACGCCGTCCTTTCTCGATTTGAGGGACGCAGAGGCCGATGAGGCGAGCCCCGCGACGAATACAGGCTAGTCACAGGGAGGAGCTTGCGAACAAACATGGTGAGGCTCGCTTGCAACGACTCTTGGACACCCACACGGCCAAGGACATGCTCGAGTGACTGCAGAAGATGCCACGTGCACACATCTTCGTCCTCCGTAGGGCGCTGCTGTGCAGGAGCCTCTAGTGCCGTCACCATGGTCGTGAACATGGCCTCCCAAAACTTAGGAAGCATTGATGGAGCAAGCTGCACGTCCGCACTCACCTCGCTGATGTTGGTAAGCACATCCATGGCTGTGCGCCACACGTTCGGAACATGAGGCACAGGGAATGTCGACAGTGGCCGGCGCAAAAGTACCAACATAGCAGGCACGGCCGACGAGTACAGGCTAGGGTTTCCTGGTTCAATTCGGTACGTGGCTTGCCACTGGTGCAGCCACAGGTCTGCCAGTTCCGTGTAGACAGTGTGCACACGCGACACTGGTGATGGCTCCTTGTCCATCGCGTCCAGTACAATAGCGCAGCATTGCTGTGCACACTGAAGGACAAGCTCATATGTCTTCTCCGCGGCCAGAAGCTGTTCCAACGTTTGCTGTACTAGCGACGTGAGACGCCGCAGGTCCGCTGTGGACGAGCGGATGTCGCGCTGCACGCCCCGCAGTATGCACTCGGTCAAGGCCTTGGTTATTAGGTGACTGTCGTTGGCATGCCAGGAATTATCGCGCTGTGCATGCCACGTCTGCAGCAGTTGTACAATGATGCACAAGTCAGTCAGGGATGCATCCGCACGAAGACCGCTCAAGTCCTGGATACACGTCCAGGTTCGGCGCCACAGGGCCGCTGGTTCTGCACGCGCTTGGAGAACATTGCACAGTGCCTGGATCGCTGCGTGGGCCACGTTATCAGGGCCTGATGCAAATACTTGCTGAATGCGGCCAAGCCATCGCATCCACATGTCGGTCCATGTCTTTTCGTTGCGCAGGTCCTTGGCCATCACTAAAATGCGCGCTGTGCCTTCAAAGGCCAAGGGCGACGGCATCTCTGCCTCCAAGAGTGGCATGAGCACCTCGTCCAGAACGCTGTACCAGTCATGACGCTGCAAGGATGCGTTGAATTGTACCAGGACTTGAAAGAGATTTCCCAAAGCCCCTGCAGCCACATCCGGCTGTGGTCCCTGGGCCACATTTCGCCAGTGCTGGAGGAGGCCCAGCCACAGGTCCGCCTGGTGTGCCTGCTGGCGTCGCTCAATATCCTCAGTCAAGTCCCACAGGGAGCCATTCGCGCGCAGGGCCATGGAGACGTCTTCCTGTTGCAAGCTGAAGCCTGAGAGTGTGGCCATGCAGGTCCTCAAATCGTCATCACTCAGCGAAGACAAATGAGAGCCACACACGAGCTGTACACACGCAAATGCCGTACGCAGTATAGGCACAGGTGATGTGCCCGCCTCGTGAATGACACTTGCATCCTTGGCAGCAGCCTCACACGTAGCGAATACGGTGTCCCAGCCGTCCAACAGAGCATGGGCCTGCGTCTCTAGAAGCGAACGCAGCGTGTCTAGAGCTAAGCGTCGAACCGACACATCCGTGGGAAGCACGCGCCGTTTCATTGTGCCCTGGTGCGCAAGCGCTTCGAGAACGCGGCGTTGCCGAGCGCCAGTCTCCTTGTCCTGAGGAATCGCATGAAGAACCTGCTGCAGAGATCCATCCAAGACTCGTGCGCACACAATTCGACGACCTCCCGCCACATGGTCGTCTTCCATGAGGGACAGCAGCTCCATCAAGGCCGACCACACACCGTCCGGTAATCCCGCGGCTACGGTTGGCGCACAAGCACGCATGAAGCGCTCAAACTGCGCTAGAATCACGGACGGCAGCGCGCTCGATTCCGGCGCATCACACACACGATCCCTGAGGAGGCGCGAGAGTACCTGCGCAAAGTCTGTGCGCGTCGCCTCATCCAAGGAGGCAACATGCTCCACCACACTTCTCAGCCGCTCTGGCAAGTGCTCTAGTACAGATGGTGCCAAAAAGCGCAAGGTTCCATCGGGAACGGGGAGCGAGGTTGGCCTCTCAGGTACTTGAGCTGGATTCAGGGCTGTCTCGTTTGGAACCAGGCAGGCCAGCGCTTGGCACACACACTGCAGAACAGCGCGCCACCGCACGCCCAGTCGTTCGGCCAACGCCATACACAGCTGGACCAGGGCTGCCTGCGCGGCCAGATTTCGTGCTCCCAGAGCCTGCCCACTGTATGCAGCACTGGGCACGGCCAGATCGCACAGGGTACCGAGCAGTAAATCACGCTCTTTGTTGCACGCAGCGCAGCCTGCGGCCTGCGTCAGGTTTGTCAGCGCTTGAAGAGCTTGTTCAAAATACTTGTCAGCCCCACTCACCGTGAGGAAGAACGATAGGCTGTCGTTGATGGTGCGTGTGCAAGCGACAAGCAGCGGGACCTGGGTGGATGCGAGCGTCGCCAGGCCGTGAGCCAGATGCACGAGCGACTGAAGCACGAGCCAGGGCATATAGGTGGAAGGAATGGCCGCGCTCGCCAAGGGAGGGGCGTCTGTTTTATCCAGTTGGTCCAGGAGAGAGATGGACGGCACACTGTGCGTGCTCAGGCTTTCCAAGCGGGGGCTCAAGAGACCCTCGGCAGCGCTCCGCACGCCGGCCACGGCGACATCATAAAAGGAGCTACTCGTCTTCCGGGTGCTGTTAGCTGCACTTGGGCGCTGCTCAAAGGCAGCGGCCAGCGCAGCGTCCACCATAAGCATCTGCCTCGCCTTGTGGGTGCCATCCGTAAGCGAGGCTAGTAGGCTCGCGAACACGCGCGGGGGCTCTGGCACATCCTGGCGGCCATCGAACCAATGCCACAGTCTCTGAAGAAAAGAAATATCGCAAAAGAGCGCTCTTACAGTCTCCCAAGCGAGAATGTTTTGCCAATACATATGTTTGTCGTCCATGGTCTTGAGAAGGGCCCGCAACAACATCTCAATTTCCAGCACCACTTCTTCGCTGAATTCGCGAAGCAGGAGACGCACAAGGCGAACCACGCGTACATACTCGGAAAAAGGCGGAGGCTCGGTGAGCGCCTTGAGCAGCAAGGGACACACTGCACTGCGAAGCACATAGACCAGCTCACGGTGCCGTGCCTGCAAAAACAAGGATGCATGGTTGATCAAGACACTCTCGAGAAGCTCCAGCACAAAGGGCTTAGACAATGTGGACAGCGGCAGAAACGAGGCAGGCTCTCCATCGGCCAGCGCACACAGGTCGTTCAGGACCAGGTACGCGTCGGATGACGAAGGAAACAGTGTCACGGGCCCGTCAGGGAGCTGCGCCGAATATGCCGGAAGTGGCGCCTGTGCGGCGGCCTCCTCGTTTTCAATGGCATCAAAAATGCGGTCCTCCTTGTGAACCTTATCAAACACGGTCATAATGTTTTGGCGCAGGGTGGCGGCTGCCGTCGAGCTGACCACCGCCACGCGCGAATGCTCGTACAGGGAGAAGCATAACATGAGCGCACGGGATAAAAGTTTAGATGTAACGCGCTCATAGTTTAGCAGCAAAGCAGAGACTGTTTGGAGAATCTTTAGCTGGATGTCCACGTCCGCACGCCCTGGCGCGGTGAGCAGCGTATGCAGCGTGTCCACGAACAACACAAGGGATGCGTCTGGGACAGCACGTAGCATGATGCTTCGATGGAGGAGTGACAGAGCAATTTGTATGACTTTCGGGGAACGCGTCTCACACGCTTGCACAATCGGCTGGACGAGCAGATGATCAGACACATCGTGGCTCTGTCGCAGCGCAGCGATCGTCCCATCCGTATCAGACTGCAGCTGCTGCAGCACTTTCTCAGCAGAAACTCGCACTTCAGGGTACTTGCGGCGCGTTTCTGCCACAAGCACCTGCAGTTCAGACACGATCCGCTGCGGCATAGCTCGCAAGCACCGCGGACAAGGCCTGATCAACCTCCACAGTCCAAGCGCGGCGGCTGTACGCGGTCGGCGCGCCTCTCGCCTCCTCCACTCACGGCCCGACCGTGATGCCGGGCTGCAATGAGGCTGCCGTACGTGCTCTCTTTGCAGAGCATGGAGGCGAAAGCTTACAGGCCAAAGAATTGATGCATGTAATTGAGTCGTATGAACAACAGTGTGGCGCACCCGTGGTCGCAGCTCCGATTGCGCTTCAGGTGTCCGCGTTTGCGTCGAGCAATGGGGCACTCGAGGTGGGCGTCGACGAGTTTCTCAACATGGTGCGCTCGCTCGAGCAGGATCCTGATAGCTCTGCGGAGACATCAGTGTCTTCTCTCTTGGATGCGAACGAAGAGTCGCCAGACACGACACTGGACATGGCTCCAGAGAGCCCGATGAAGCACAAGAGCGCCTATGCATCGCAGGCGCGCGCGCAGCTTGACAGGACCGCTGCCCACGGCAGCTTGACTAGCGCGCAATCTGACTCGGCTGTGTCCGGCTCGTCGGTGCGTTCCCGGCTGATACGGAAGCTTGCGCGCGTGTCTGAACAGCTCGAGCGCTTGCAAAACGAGCACGACTCTCTCACGGCCGACAAGGAGCAGAGCGATACAGATCGGATAGCGCTGCAGCGGCAAGTCAAAACGCTCCAGCGTGAGCTCCATACCGTGCGCGACCACGCTCAACACCTCGAAGGCCAATTACATCATTTGGAAGAGACACTGACAGCTCTACGTCACGAGCGCACTACGCAGGCACGCACCATCAAGACCCTTGATGCTCGGGTAAGCCACTTTTCCCACATGCACAAGGAGCAGGAAGCCGGCGCAGCGCAGCAAGAGGCCGAACTGGAGAGTGCACGTGCATCGTGCCGTGCCTATCTCCTACAGGTGCAAGAGCTGCAGGCGACCTGTCACACGCAGCGGCAATCCATGGAGCGCCTCGAGGCCACCGTGAGTGCCCTAGAGTCCGCCCACATGGATGCAGAGAAGCTCCAAGACGAGGTCGATGCCTCACGACAGGTGCGCGAACGCCTCGAGTGGGAACTGCACGAGCTGCGGCAGCAGACGGGCGAGTCACTGTCTGTCTTGGCCCGTGACCTTGACCCACTTGGCGAGTGGACTGTGGTGGAGCCGTCTGGTGAGGCCACTACCCCGACCTCTGCGGATCGTCCCGAACTTGCATCGTCTGGGCTGAGCGATGCTCCGTCCTCGGATGAGGCGCCCCGCTCTGCCTGTGAGCCTGGCACTCCCACTCGATCGACGCGCGAGGTGGGCGCTCTGCCCACCCTTGTCAACACCCCTCCTAGCTCAAAGGGACGCCCAGAGAGCGCTGATACAACGTGCGCAGAGGAACAGACTGCCACCGCCCGCGCATCGCCAGAAACGCCATCGACGCCTCGGACCGCTGCGAAGGCGGAGCGATGGGCTTCCAAGTTCATGGACACCCTCCTGCAGAAGGCGTCGGAAGAGTCGACTGCTGAGCCGGCTCCAGTACATGCGGGCTGGTTCCTGCTGGCCCATTTGCTTCTTCTGGGGGTGGGCATTTGGCTCGGTTTGTGGCTCTATCATGTTATATTGAAGCTATCTCCCCAGTATGTGTACCAACAGCTTCTCGAACGACGATGGGCCGATCTGAACCTCTTGCACGAACCACTCGACACGCCCGCCTCTACGCAACTCTGGCTCGAACATCATCTATCCAATTCTGCATAGTTACATACCCACTAATCCTTGCCCAGTCCTGCTGCATGCTCGGCGGCCGTCTGGATCGAGCGAGCCACGGTCGAGCGCAAGCGTCCATCTTCCATCTGCAAGAGGCCAGCGATCGTGCAGCCACCCGGCGTGGTGACGCTGTCCTTGATCGCGGCGGGGTGCTTACCCGACTGCAGCACCATACGAGCCGCTCCTTGCATAGCTGGGGTCAGTACCGTGATACATACTCTGAGCTGCCAACTCCAGGGCCTCGGCGCGCGGCAGGCCCATCATCACACCGCCATCGGTCATCGCTTCGAGGAACAGTGTCACAAATGCAGGGCCTGAGCCAGCGAGGGCTGTCGCCGCATCAAAGAACTTCTCATCCATAAAGTGACAGCGGCCCACGGCGGAGAAGATAGAGCAGAGCAAGTCGCGCTCGTCCTGCGAGAGCGAATCGACATTCGAGATCACCGTCATACCCTCGCGGATCTTGCTGGGCGTGTTAGGCATGGCACGGACAACCTTAGTCGATGCATCCAGGTAGCTCTGGAGCTTGCTGATGGTCACACCCGCGGCAATGCTGACGACGATCTTGTTCTTGAGCGCGTCACGCATACCCTCCCCGCTGAGAAACTCACCCACACGCTGCGGCTTGCAGCAGAGAAGCACAAAGTCCGCCTCGCGGGCAGCCGCTACGTTTTCCTGCGTACGGACCTCGACGTGATTGTATCCTGCACTCTCAAACGTGCTTTTGAGCCGCTTGGCCGAGGTAGGACGCCCCACCGTCACAATGTAGCGTTCCGGCAACACAGCGTGGCCCGATTCGCCCTCGATGGGGACATGGACACCCTCCTTCATCGAACTCTGGCTTTCGAGCACGCCAGAGAGGATGGCTGTACCCATGGTACCGCACGCCAGCACCGCCAATGTTCCCTTGCTGGACATGGTTGATCGTTGTAAAGCACGAGCCACATCTCGGCCGGGGTGCGAGCCGCGGCATGACTCCCCTTGGACGCCCAGCATGGCACCGTCTATAGACGCTACAAGCATGTATGTCCTCTATAGTTCGATGACAGCGCATCGGGCTGACACGCCATGGTCGACGTGCCATGTTCTAGACAAAGGTCGCTCTAGCACCGTTCCGTAGCCCGGCTCGCCACCCGTAGGCGAGTGGGAAAGTATGGGCGCAGTCCATTCTGACTAGTCACGCACAGGTACGTTTCTCCATTGTCACTACACAACGTACGTGCCGCGGTCGCGGCGTGGGAGGAGCTGCGTCGATCCATGTGGCAGCGGAGATCTGTAAAACACACCTCCATTGGGTGTTGACGCGGCCACCGATCGCCGCCTCGGTTGCCTCAGCACAATGGAGGAGATTGGTATTGTGCCCACGCAGGCCTCTGCGTCCACGTCGCAGTCGCGCGGCGTGAGCCGTGCGCATGGAAAGGAGGACGTATACCACTACTACAAGAAACTTCAGCACCAGCTCGAGTTTCTGAATACGATGGAGGAGTATGTGGTACGTATCGACGCCGAAGGGCGCTAACTCTGCAGAAAGACGAGCAGCGCAACCTGAAGCGCGAACTTGTGCGTGCTCAAGAAGAGGTGAAGCGTATCCAGTCCGTGCCACTCGTGATCGGCCAGTTCCTGGAGCCCATTGACCAGATGACCGGGATTGTCGGCTCGACGACGGGCTCGAATTACGTGGTGCGCATTTTATCGACGATCGACCGCGAGCTGCTCAAGGCTGGAAGCAGCGTGGCGCTGCACCGGCACTCCAACTCGCTGGTCGAGGTGCTTCCTCCCGAGTCGGACTCGAGCATTGTGATGATGAGCCAGAGCGAGCGCCCTACCGAGACCTACAACGACATTGGTGGTCTGGACGTGCAGAAGCAAGAGATTCGCGAGGCTGTGGAGCTGCCGCTGGTGCAGTTTGATCTGTATCGCCAGATCGGTATTGATCCACCGCGCGGTGTGCTCTTGTACGGGCCGCCGGGCACTGGCAAGACCATGCTCGTCAAGGCTGTGGCCAACGCGACGACGGCATCGTTTATTCGTGTGGTTGGCTCTGAGTTTGTACAAAAATACCTGGGTGAGGGTCCCCGTATGGTGCGCGATGTCTTCCGCCTGGCGCGCGAGAACGCGCCCTCGATTATCTTTATCGATGAGATCGACGCGATTGCGACGAAGCGTTTCGATGCACAGACTGGTGCCGACCGGGAAGTGCAGCGTATCCTGCTGGAGCTGCTCACGCAGATGGACGGCTTCGACCAGGGCAGCAACGTCAAGGTGATCATGGCGACGAACCGTGCCGACACGCTTGACCCTGCGCTCCTGCGCCCTGGACGTCTCGACCGCAAGATCGAGTTCCCGCTGCCGAACCGTCGCGAGAAGCGCCTCATCTTCCAAACGATCTGTGGACGCATGAACCTGAGCCCGGATGTGGATCTCGAGGACTATGTAAGCCGCCCGGACAAGCTCTCCTGTGCGGAGATCGCCTCGGTGTGCCAAGCCGCTGGCTTGCAGGCTGTGCGCAAGAACCGCTATGTGGTGGTGCCGGCCGACTTTGATGAGGCCTTTAAGCAATTGTCCAAGAAGGGCGACGACGGCCGCATGGACTTTTACCAGTAGAACGTGGTAGCGGCTCATCGGGCCATGCATGCTTACAAAGCGGACTTTCTCCCTGCGCGGTTCCAGCGACAAAGTCGTAGGCTACGACCGTGCACGTCCCGTCTGACTTGCAGCAGCCGCGCGATCTTGACGCGTGTGCTTGCTTTTGGCTCTAGATCTAACATGGAAGAATTGCCTGCTGACGACGATCTGTTGTCATGCATGCTCGTCGAGTACGTTGCTCTGCTCACCATGCAGCTCGCTAGAGTTTGACCCTGGCCTTGTCACCCACAAGATGAACCCGGCGTTCCGGCCGATGCGGTTTGACCGCGAGGCCATGGCGCAGCTGGTACGTCAGCACATTATTTGGGAGCGTGATCTGTCCAAGGCCTGGGCGGCGTTTTGCTCGTTTCCCGTGGTCCGAAAGCACATGGCAGGCAAGACGCCGGCGCAGGACCAGGTCTTTGAAACGCATGCTCTGCGCTACATGCGGGCGTACCTGCCCGAGGCCGGCTTTGAGTACGTCGTGACGCACCGCTACCGCACGGCTCGCCTGCGCCGTCTGCGCGCGCGGGACGCGTCTGACATGTCGCCGTTGCCAGCCCACCTGGCGCCTGGGCGCACCGACTTGTGCGTTGTTGCGCTGCGCGAGTTCCAGCCCAACGAGCTGATCACGTACTGCACCGCCGCACTCAAAGACCTCTCAGCGGCCGAGGACGAAGCGCTGCGCGAAGAAGCAGCGAGTGCGCGAGCCGCCGATGTGCGTGATGGTCGTGTGCGCCCACAGCGAGACTTTTCCATTATCCGGTCATCGAGCCGCAAATGCAGCCAGCTCCTGCTGGGACCGGCGCGCTTCATTAACCATGACTGCGAGCCGAATGCCGAGTTTCGGCGCTCGGGGCACCAGCTGAGCATTCGGTGCATCCGGCCGATCAAGCGCAACGAAGAAATCACCACGTACTATGGCGACAACTACTTTGAGTGGGGCAACAGGGAGTGCATGTGCGCCACATGTGAGCGGCTCCAGCGCGGCTTTTTCGCCCAAGACACGGACCCTGCTGCCTGTGCCATGCCTGACCCTGAGACGCCAAGCGACGACTCGTCGCGGACGCTGCGTTCGCACACGGCCCATGCCATGCGTGAACAAACTTCGATACCCCTTTCGACGGACCTGATATCGTACCAGCTCGATCCCGAGGCGCTCGGGCCGGAGTGTGAGTGCCTGACGTGCCATGCGCCGTTCCGCGCCCCCGAAAAGTGGTGGGTCCCGGACGAATGTGGGCGCTGTGAGCGCCACTACAAACTCTACAAGCGCGATTGGCCCGGGCGGCACCCGAAAGAGAACCCGGCGGAGCAAACGACGACGGCGCGCTCGCTCAAGCGGCGCGCGTCCGCCTCGACAGCGCCGCCCAAGCGCCCCCGCAAGAGGGCGGAAGCGAATGAAGCCGAGACGCTAGCGCACTCGTCGCCGGTCAAGCTCAGCCCTGTGCATGAGGTGCCGGGTGCCTCGCGCGAGTCATCGCCTGCGTCTGCACCGACTCGCCACACATCGAGGCACCGGCGCTTTGAGGTGCACAGCGACGACAGCGACGACGCATGGGACGAGAGCCACTTGGGTCCCAAAATTCTGGGTCATGGTGCGAGCACAGATGTGCTTGCCTCGTACTGGGGCGCGCCTGAAGGTGAGCGGCGCACGAGGCGCCCCACGCACCATGGCACCACTGTGCTGAGTGAGCGAGCGCCACCTAGCCGCCAGCCTGTGACGCAGCGGCGCAAGCCGTCGCGCGAGGCGCACAGGCCCACGCAGGACGAGCTCAAGCGCACATCGAGGCGCTCCGCATCGCATCCCGCGCCGCTGCCAGAGGCAGACACGGCGCAGCACTCTGTATCGGATACCAGTGAGCACCGTCGTGCGGACACACTCAAGATTGCTACGACGGGCCCTGAGCGCACATCCCTATCGAACCTAGCGCTCTTTTGGTCGGGCGGCGTGGAAGGGCGCACGCGGCAGCAGGCGCGGCAGGGCCGTGGCGCGCCCGAGCCGAGTCGCGCCGCACCACCACGCGCGCGGCGGCATGGTCCGAATGGCCGTGCCTCGCCCGCCAAGGCCGAGGCGCCGCCCGCTGTGGATGCCAGCAGGGCGCCAGGCACGCCGGCCGTGCAGCCCAAGGCCGAGTCGGAGGCGGCCGAGGATGTGGCACGTGCCTCTGACGCCCCTCGTACGCCGTCCGTGGACATCAAGCGAGAGCCGGCGTCGCTGGGGTCTGCGTCGCCGGACGTACTCAAGTCGGAGCCTGCGGGACCGGGGCCGGTGCCGCGGCCAGTGACGCCGCTGCCTACCGCGCTTCCGCCTGGTGTACCACCGCGGCAGCCATTGCGCCGCAATCTGCGGTGGGGCAGTGGCAAAACGAGCTCGAGTCGGCCGGCCAGTGTGCCTGTGCAGCCGGTGCGCACGGCCTGGACACCGCTGCAGCCGGAGCGCGCGCTGGCGGGATCGGGCGGCGCCGCACACGGTTCGCCGCGAAATGATACGCCATAGATGTTGTATACTACCAAGCTACCATGGGCCACGGGAAGGCATGGCCGGCGGCGGCCCGGGGGGCGGCATGCCGTACGTGGGCGGAGGTGCGCCGTACGCGCCCGGCGTCATGCTGCCCATCCCGTACGCGGTGCGTGGCGTTGCGCCGCCGTACGCTCCGGGCGTGCGTCCGCCATAGTAGCCGGGCGTCATGCCGCCGTGCGCGCCAGGCGTGCGTCCGCCGCGCGCGGCGTTGGCCTGCGCCATGTACTGCGTCTTGAACGCATTCGTGAGCGCTGCCACATCGGCGAGCTGCGTCGCCTGCCCCAGCTTGAATGCGCCGGGCAGGACCTTGACGGGCCACGTCTGCACGGGCGCACTGCTGTTCGCCTTGAACGAGAGGTCAAAGTAGCCGGGGCGCTCCTTGTTCAGGCCAAAGGCGTACACGGAGCGCGTCGGGTTCGCGAGCGACGCGTTCGTCAGGTACGTCTCCACCGCGGCGGGGTCGGCGCCCTTGTACTTTTCGTGGTTCATCATCATTTCGACCATGGCGGCCATGGGGCGCACATGGTTCACGATCAGGTCGTCCAGGTCCGCGTACGAGCCCATGTCCGCCACACGCAGGATGCGGCCGAGCGCATGGTCATTTTCCTTGTCGAGCTCCAGCACGTCAATGTGCTGGTACACGCCCTCGTCCACTTTCCACGTCACCGCGAGGTGGTCCATGCCGCGCGAGCTGGGACGGACGACCACCGAGCCACGTGGCTGCGTCGCGAGGAAGTGCTGCGCCTGCGCGGCATTCAGGTTGTGGAAGTGGGGGTGGTCGATCACGCGGCGGCCGATGCGGTTCTGGTGGCGGCGGCGCGCACGCTCGTCGGCGGCTTCGCTCTCCATGTGCGCGCGATCGTGGTCAAAGTACATGGGGTCGACGGGCGTGCGGCCCTGCGCCGGGTTTACGTGCTCAAACGCCTCGGCGCGCAGGCTGAGCTCGGCGCGCATGCGGTGCAGGTCGAGCTGCACGACAACCGCGTTGAGCGTCTGGCCAGCGCGGAACAAGCGGCGCAGGCGCACATCGCGCGAGTTGTAGCCGGGCATGATATCGCGGCCGGCAATGATGCCCTCGATGCCGGCCTCGAGGCGCACGCGCAAAAAGCCCTCCATATCGCGCCCCTCTTCCACGCGGTACACAACGGCGGGCACGACGTAGCCCTCAGAGAGCGTGCGCCGCGTCTCGCCGGTAAACATGGTGAAGAGCTCCTCGGTGGTCGGCAGCGCCTGTGCGGGGCGCCAGTCGTCGTACGGGCGGATCAGCTCTTGCTTGCACGCAAGGAGCGTGAGGCGCTTCTTGAGGCCGCGGCGCTCGAACAGCATCGCCGCGTACTGGTCCAGGTCCAGGGCCGCGAGCTTCTCGGTGGGGTGCGCGTCGTGCATGATCTCGAGGCACGCCACACTCGCGTGCTCGCCCTCGAGGTCCTCCTCGTGCTTGTTCAGGGCGTCGCGCGCCATCTGCCGGGGAAAGTCGTAGTCCTCGGGGTGGATGCGCGTCGAGTCGAGCACGTCGGGCTGCGCCTCCTCGTCCAGCGCGTCCGTCGCAGCCTCCTGGTCAATGCGCAGGAATGACACGGCATTGTTCCACACGTGGAAGGGCAGCAAGCCGCGGCGCACCAGCACCTCGCGGTTCACGACCACACCATCAAGCTGCGTGCGGATCGCATGCAGCAGCGCATGCGCCTTGCGGGGCCCGAGGCCCGCAACAAACGGCAGCATCGCACCCACGTACGTGTCGGTCAACGCGACCTGGATGTCCACGCCAATGTCGTTGACGAGCAGCACAATGGCGCGCTCCAAGTGCGTGCGCAGCCGGTCGGTCGGCAGCAGGCGCTGCGCGGGGTCAAACTGCACCGCGACCACGTCGGCGCCCAGCGCCGCAAACTCGTTCACGGGCGACTGCGCGTAGCGCGCGAGGCCCACGCAGTAGCGCGCGAGCACCGGCAGCTCGGGAAACTCGGCCGCTGCGCGCGCACTGTGCTGGTACAGACGCGCCACATCGTCGTACACACTCACCACGTCCATGCGCACCTGCTCGCGCGCCAGCCCGTCGAGCTCCTCGTCGCGCACACGCTCCTCCCACGCAGCGGACACGAGGTCGCGCACCTCCTCCTTCAGGTCGGCTGTGCGCGGACTGAACCCGTTGACCACGACCACATCAGGGCGCCGCCGGCGCAGCAGGTCGACAAAGGCAGCGCGCGGATCGTGCGCAACGCCTTCGTCCGTGACGCGCGGGGGCCGCAGCGTATCAAACGTTGCCCGCTCAAGCAGGCGGCCGCGCTCGTCAAGGAACACGGCCACAATCTCGCTGCGCCGCGGGTCGCCATCGCCATGCGAGAGCGCAAGCACGCGGGGCACGCGCGATGCCGCCTCGAGCGACGGGTCGGCCTGCCGGCTGACCATGCCAGCCGAGGACACAGGACCGCCCTCCACGCGCTGCGTGAGGCGCTGCTCACAGAAGCGCAGCAGCGCTTCGCGGCACTCTTCCACGAGCCACTCGTGCGTCCACATACGCCCCAGCGGCAAGAGGAACGCCGCACACGCCTCTTCCACGACGGCGTTGCGCTGCTCGTTCCACGACTGCGACACGGCACTCATGCCGTCGCTCACAAACTGCTCCTGCAAGCGGCGCTCCAGCTTGGTCGCCGTTTCAAAGGGCAGACGCAGCGTGAGCGTGATGAGGCGCTCCTCCTCGGCCTGCACCATCTGCAGGAACTGCGACGCATTCTGCAGCACCGCACTCACCGGCTTGGCGCGCAGGAACTTGAAGTGGTAGTACGGATGCCCCTCGTCGATGGCCGTCATACCGCGCTCCGTCGGCTCCACGTCTACCAGCGCCGAGAGGCGGAAGAGGCTGCGCACCTCGCGGCGCAGCGCAGGCTCCTTGCCGATCTCATGCGCAAGCAGCGTGCGCGCAAGCGCCAGTGTGGCAGAGGCATCCACCGCGCCCGGCACGGTGTGCACATACTCTTCCGCCACAGCGAGGGGCGGCACGGCCTCATCGTCCGGTACGTGCTGGCGGATACCGCCCGCCACGTTGGCCGCGAGCTGCGACGACGAGAGGCCCAGGCGCGCAGCCAGCTGCGCCAGAGGTGTGTGCTTGCGCTGCTCGTACTCACTCACGACCGTCGGCCGCTTGAGCACGGGCGCCTCGTGGCTGCTCGCCAGGGCCGTCGCTTCGCGGAAACGTTCGCCAAAGCGCGTGCCGAGCCACTCGGCAATGTCCGTGACCTCCTCGAGCGTCGCCGCCTGCGCGACCAGGTCGTCGACGACCACGCGCGCCTCGTCGAGCTCGGGCGTCGGCTCGGGGAACGTGGCAACAAGCTCACTGAATGTCTTGCGCAGGGCGTCTTTGCGCGCGAGCAGCTGCTTGTACTTGATGCCCAGCGTGCTGAGCGTGAGCAGTTCCTGGCGCACGAGCAGCGTCGTCGTGACCTTGTCCTGCGTGTGCTCCAGCTCGTCAAGGCGGTGCTGCATGAGAAACGGCACCTCGAGTAGATCGTTGAGCAGGTAGCTGAGCATCTGGCGCACACATGCGTGCCACTCGCCACGCAGGCGGGCATGGGGGGCCATATCGTCCAGGAACTCGGCCGTGCACCGCGGCGAAAGGCGCGTCGACGCCCAGTGCGCGGCCTCATCGAGCTCCGCCTCGCTCAGCTTGCGCTCGAGCAGCTGCAGCCCCTCCTCGCCAGGGATCATGAGCTGCAGGCGCTCCGGCATATCGACCTGCTTGATGCGGTCGTCCTCGTCTGTAAGCATGCGCTCGCGGATCTGCGCAGGCTCGAAAATGTCCTTGTACTCCATGCGCCCTTTCGGGGCCTCGGGCGCCTCCTCTTCCTCCTCGAGGGCCCACGCATAGTCCTCGCCATTGCCGAAGATGTCGTGCACCTCGTCCCACGCCTCGAGGTCGACGCCTGCCTTGCGCGGATCGACGCGCGCACCCGACATGCGCGCCTGGCGGCGCTCCTCGCGGCGCTCGCGGCGGCGCGCCTCGCGCTGCTCCTCGTCGAGGCCGGTTAGCTCCGCATCGTCCTCGTCGTCCTCGATAAAGTCGTCGAGCTCGTCTTCGTAGGGATCGGCCGCTGCGCCCCCCGCGTCCTCGTCGTCAAAGATGTGGGCGAGCTCTTCGGTGCTTTGCCCCTCGGCACGCGCACGCTTGTGCGGCGCCTGCTCAGGGCGCGTATTTTCAGAGAGCAGTGCGAGATCGTCCTCGTCCAGCTCCTCGTCTAGCTCGCGGTGGCGGTGCCGCCGCTTGCGCTTGTGCGACGACTCAGCGTCTTCCTCCTCGTTGTCGTCGATGAATCCCTCAGCGATGCGGCGCTGCTCTTCTTCATCGTCGTCCTCCTCGTCCTCGTCACTGCTATCGAGACCAACCACATTCCCCGACTCTTTCATGAGGTCCTCGCCTTCCTCCTCACTCCAGGGCTGCTGTGCATCGTCCGCTGACGCGCGCGGTCGTGCGTCGTCCATGGCGAGCGCAAGTCCGGGCCGTCGCCGACACCGCAACGCCAAAGTCTTGTCACGTGATCTTACTATGTGGCGAGCTTGTGCAGGTGGATGGCCAGCGCCGAGCACCCTTGGTTCAGGTCGCCGACGCCGCGCATCAGGTCGCGGGGAAACGGATGGCTCACCGAGACAGCACGCACCAATGTGGATATGTGTATGATGGACTGTGTTAGCGTAGCGTACATACTCGCACAAACTGGTTCGCCTCTTCCCAAAGCTGGTGCACATCGGCCCCGGTCGTGCGCACGTGGTCGTCGCTGAAGCGCTCGTGCGTCGCTTGCAGGTACCGCGTATGCTCTAGAGTTTGTGTGCATGCCTCTTGCACGTCGCGCAGGCGCCGCAGTCGGCCCTCGTCATGGTCGTCGTCCTGCCGAAGGCACGCGTCCACATAGGCGCCGAGCTCCGTCCACACCGCCATCGCATGGTCTGTGACTTGAGTCAAGAGACTCGTGAGCGTATCATCGAGCTCGTCCACTGACGCTGTGGCGGGCTTGGTGCGCAGCACATACGAGTTCGAAGGCGACACAGGCACCACGCGCGGCGACACATGCTTGCATGCGTCGCGCGGCGATCGCGCACTGGCGCCCGGACGCACACGCGCACTGCGTTTGGACAGGGGCGTGCTTGTCGCCGGCACAGAATCGTCGAAATCGCACGTGTCCGCCGCGTCCTGCGAGAGCGACACGTCCTGGAGGCTCGAGCCGCGCATGCGCGTCATCGAAGCGTCGACAGGCTCCGAGGTCACGTACGGGACGACCGACTCGGCCTGCGGCAGCATCATGTCAGCACTATTCTTGAGCTCAGCCATACTCCCATACAGTAGAAGGAGCAGCGTGCGAGTAAAGCGCACATCGACGCTCTGGCCGAGCTGCGGCAGCTGTGAATGCAGCATCGACACGGCGCGACGGAACGTGCGCACGCTCTCGTAGCAAGACTCGAGCACATGGCGCACAATGCCGGGCTCGGCCACGCCCGCCTGCGACGAGTGGTCCCAGCGGTCAAGCACCGCAATCAGCGTACTCATCGAGCGCGCAGCGATGCTTAGCACCCGCTGAAAGTGCGCCACTAAGCGCTCGTCCGTAGACACGGCCATGTGCTGGTGGAGAGCACTGTAGATCTGCGATAGTGCGAACAGGACCCCGCGCGTCGCGTCCACAAACTTGAGCACGGGCTTGGGTATATCGGGCATGTGCGGCGCGACAGGCGGAAGTGCCGATAGACGGCGAAAGTAGCGTGTGCGCTCTGCGTCTACAGGGACTGTCTCTGAGACGCTCAGCGACGTGCTGCGGTCCATACGCGAAAAGGAGGGCGAGCCCATCGCGGCCGCAGCTGCCTCTGCGGCCGCTTGGGTGGCACCGACCGTCGGCAGATTGAGCTTGCGCAGGCCACGCGATCCTTCGGTCGGCGACTGCATCACCGGCTCCATTGGACGGCGCCCCGATGCGACCACAAGTGCCGGTCCTGCCTGCGCAGGTGAGACAGCGGCATGCGATGCCATATCGGGCCCAGTGCTATGCACGTTCGCCGTCGCGGCCCCGGTGTGGAGTGCGACGACCATGGTTAGTCAGCGCCAGGGACCGCTGCGCGGTGGACCTGAACATAGATGCTCGTTCAACGAACTTCTAAGCGCGCACGCCCTTATAGACGGCGTCAAGTCTCGGCAGCATGGCATCTTCCTCGGTGCTTCTCTGCCTCTTCGTCTTCTTGTGACGCACTTTGATTATGGACAGCAAGACTCGATACTGTGCTGGCGACGCAGCTGCCACCGACGATCGTTGCAGGTCTCCATCGCCGGGGCTTGCGCGCGAGATGCGCCCCGACGAGGAACGCGCAGCACGCTGGGCGGAGCGTGAGCGCAAGCACACAACGCAGCCGTCGCGCGATGTGATTGTGCTGGGCCTCGATCCCGATGTCGACGCCGACAAGCTGCGCTCGCTGATCACCTCCCTGGCGGACATGGTGCAGGCGCGTCTCGCGCCGCCGCCGCAGGACGTGACGGTGATCCGCGACCGCAACACAGGTGCATCAAAAGGATTCGGCTTTGTCAAGTTCGACACGCTGGACGACGCCCGCCTCTTTGTGTACACGCACGCGCCGTTCATCCATAACCCCGAGCAGTGGCTCGGCCCCTCGACCAACGTGGCCGTGCGCCGCAAGCGCATCAAGATTGACTTTAGCAATAGCGAGCGTCCGCAAGGCGGCATCTCGTACTACGAGCAGCACAACGCTCCCAATTGCAAGGAGCAGCTCAAGCGCGCCCGTGCGCGCCGTGCTAAAAGCGGCGAGGCCTCAGAGCCGAACGACCAGTTCGACGCAGCGAACGAAAATGCCGGCTTGCGCGACGCCTCCGCCAGCATCACCGATATGCTTTTGCTCACGCAGGTGCACCCCGACGTCAGCGCTGAGCGCATTGGCTCGCTGCTCTGCGAGCGGACGCAGCATCTGGAGCAGGTCCTCCTGCTGCGCCACCGCCGGACGCGCGCATCGACGGGCCGCGTGTTTGCCGTGTACAAGGATGCTGATGCGTCCAAGGCGGCCTTGCAGGTGCTGCGCAACCGCGCGCTCCTGCCATACGGGATCCTGGGCGCGCCTGAGCATGCGCCAGTAAAGACGTCGTACGGCGATATGGCCGTGATGGAGGAGGCGGACCCGTACGACCCGACGTGCAGTGCGTACGTCTTTACCGACCGCACCGGCCAGCTGTGGCGCTACGAAGACGAGGCACTCGGTCTCGATGTGTGGGACGCGAGTGCGTATACGCCGGCGCTCTCGCCCAGCAGCAGTGCCACGGCGTCGCCGCGCTCGTCGGTGAGCGTCGATACGCCAGACGCGGTGCCTGCGCCTGCGCCTGCATCACTGCACCTGCCTGCGGCTACGGTGGCGCCTGTGATGGCGAATGGCACGACGTACTTTGTGCGCCGCAACAGCCAGCCGCCCCAGTCGGTCCCCATGTCGCGTGAGGCCGCCATGCCTGTCCCGCCAGCTCCGATGCCCCTGCCGCCCCACACGGTGCTGCGCCTGCTGAACTATGCTGATGTGCAGCACCGCAAGTGCCTGCTGTGTCCCCAAGCCTTTCTGAAGGTCGAGCAGCTGACGCGCCACGTCGCGGAAGACGTGCAGCACCAGCAGAACCTCAACGACGAGATGGCATGCCGAATCGGTGCCGCGCGCGTGTTTGCGAATGCGGCACCTGCTCCCGCAAAGGAAAACGTGCTCCCGCCCGCACCCCACACGCTGTCGCGCGCAGCGTCGATGACCAAGCTGTCCGCGCACTATGCTGCCTACGGCATGGCCTCCCAGCCCACGGCGCCGCCGACGCCCCGCACGGCTCTGCGCCGCATGGGCAGCACTGTTGAAAATGCGATGAACCGGGTTCAAACGCCACCGATCCACTCTCCCTTGTACAGCTTTTGAGCGATCCGCTCCTGTTGCGCTCCGTGCGCCTGCGATAGTTTTATTATTTCCCCAACTCTTTTGCATACTTCGCGTCACGTATCGCGGCGTTCCGCCATGTCCAAGTATAGTGGGCTGCCTGACATTGTGCGTGTGCGCTGCTGACCCAGGATACAGCGCCCGACGTGTACGAGACGCACCCGCCCGAGCGCCCGGAGGGTGTGCATGACGACGCGGCGTCAGATGCGGCGTCGGATACCGAGCCGGCTGATACAGCGATTGACCGGTCGAGCGTGAATGCGGCGCAGGCACACGCGCACTTTCGGGCTGCGCTGCCGCAAGGCGCAGAGGCGGCGCCCGGAGCTCTGGCATGTGACACATACGAGCTGCGCGGCACGGCAGCCGAGGCAGAATCGCCCCTCGCGCGTCTCTGGCGTCTGCAGTCTGAAGCGCGCGAGCTTGAAGCGCAGCTCGCGCAGGCCCAGTCCAAGCCGCGCTCCGCCGCGTCCATGCTCAAGCAGATCCACGCACTGCAGCAGAACCTGGCACACATGGATCAGTCCGCCCAGGCGACCGACCCATGGCACGTGTCCCATACGATGATCGATGCGCTGGGAACAAGTGCCGCCACAAGCGCGTCGGAGGCGCCTGCTCCCAGCGCATCGCGGGCGTATGCGCCATGGGAGGCACGCGTCGCAGCGCTGGAGCGGCGGATCGGCACCGACGTCGCAGATACGCGTGTGCCGCTGCTCGCGACGGTGCGCCAGCTGGAAGCGCAGCTCGCCCTGCTCGCGCACCCATCGCACCTGGATGCTGTGCTCGCGCGTGCCAAGCTGCTCGTCTCGGAGCTGCAGCAGGCCGATGAGCGTCGTCAGACCCTCGCATCGCGCACGGACGAGGCGACGCTGCACAAGATCGAGGCGCTGTACGCCCTGCACGACAAGGTGGCGCCGCTCGCGCCGCTAGTGCCTGCACTACTCACACGCTTGCAGACGTTGGCCCCCGTGCATGCGGCCGCCGCGACGTTTGCGAGCCGGCTCGAGCAGGTTGTGCACGAGCAGGAGCGCATGCACCGAAAGCAGGCCGAGCTGCAGTCAGTGCTGGAGCGCGTCGGTACGAGCCTGGAAGAGAATGTGGCGACTACGCAGCGCAACTTGGCGCAGTTGCAGGCGCGCCTGGATGCTATCAAGCCTAGTACTTCTCCGCCATGATGAGGACCACGAGCGAGGTCCAGCCCGTGAAGGGGTAGTTCCGCCGACCCCGGCCCGTGGCCTGGTCGAACTGCTCCCACGTATACCCCGTGCGCTCATATTCCTAGTGTCAGCGTGTAGCACATACCTCGAGCACAGTCTTGACCAAGTTCTTTCGTAGCTCCACATAGGCGGCGCGCGCATCAGCCGCATGGGCGCCGGGCTCTGTGGCATAGTGGCGCAGTGCGCCCAGGAGCAGGTAGTTGATTGGGAGCCAAATGGCGCCGCGCCAGTAGTCCTCGTCGGTACCAAAGAGAGGGTGGCGCTGACTCAGGCTGCGGATCCCGTAGGGCGACCAGAGCTGTGTCTCATCGCGCAAGAGGCGCAGCGACGCGCCCAGCTGCGCCGAATCGGCCGGCAATAGGCGCAGCATCATGGGGAAGAGACTCACGTACCCCGCATGGCACTCAAAGTACGACGTGTCGTCGCTGCGTACGGACAAGTCGCAAAAGAGGCCCTCCTTCTCGTTCCAGTGCAGGTCCACGGCGTTGGTGGCAATGTCCTCGAGCTGCTCGCCATAGTCGAGCGCGTCATCCGCATGACCCAGGACCTGGGCGAGCTGCTGCATGGACCGCGCAAACGAGCCCATCCACGCATGGAGGTCGGCATGCAGCTCGCCCACATGCGGCGTCGCAGCGCGGGGATAATCGTCCAGGCCACTCGTCAGCACATGCGTGTACGAGCGCCCGCGCCAGCGGTAGCCTTCGTGGCGCGCCGTCGCGTGGCGGTCCCACTGGCGGATCTGGCCGCGCTGCGTGCGGCGGAACCATTCGTAGTGCCGCTGCCACGGCTCGTACAGCGCTTGAAGCCGGCCGTACATGCGCGACAGGGCCGCAGCATCCGCCTCAGGTGCCGCGAGCCCGTCGACGCCCTCGACTCCTTCCTGCGCAGCAGCCAACTGTGCCTCCAATGCGCGCACATACGCCTCGAGGCCCCACACCAACGTCGGTGGGTTCGCATACAGGGGGTACTGTGTCTGGAACGGACCAGGCACTTGGCTGCGCGCCTCCTCGCCAAGAATCTGCTCGCGAGCAATCCAGCCGTTATCATCGATCAGGCGTGTCCATGATTCGAGCAGCTCCATCGACAGCTCCGCATCCCATGCACCAATCTGCAGCAGGTGGAAGCCCTCATCCCAGTAGAAGCCACGCGGGAAAAACGTGCGGCTCGGCGTCGCAGTAAGCAGGGAATACGGCCCTTCTTCCTGCGGCTGCGCATCGTCCATGTTGTGCAGCACGAGGCCATTGTCCTCGGCGGGGCGGCGATCGACGAGGCATGTGCCATGGTAGTAGCCAATGCCACCGAGCAGCTGTGCAAAGATTTCGCGAGCATATGCGACCTGCTTAGGCGTGAATGACTCGCTCAGAGCAAACTTTTGTTCAAACCGGGCGTCGTAGGCACGCTTGTGCTGCTCCAGCGCAGCCGTCACAGCGTCCGAGTCCCAGCGGTCTTGGTCAGAGAGCGCACTGTCGAGCATAATGTCGTACGTAAAGTTGCCACGGTACGTCCTCTGCAGCGCATACCAGTTGGCATTGGCCTCACTGCTGTTCGTCAGCTGCATCGCTTCCGCGGCAGGCGGCCACGTCTCCTGGGAGCGTGCCATGGCCTGCAGGTGCGGACGCATATCGCCCAGGATGTGGTCCGTGCCGCGCCAAACCTTGTCGCTGGGCACGCGCTTGGCTGTGAAAGCCTTGATCGGCGCCTGGCCCAGATGCTCGTGCGTGCGCACGGAAAAACCGCCCAGGTCCGTGCCATGCAGCTGCTCGCCCTGCAGGGTGAAAGCGGCCTCACTGTTCTCGCTGCCCACGTAGAAAAAGGTGGATAGTTCTGCCGGCTGGCTCTCGTCGAGCACCGTGCCGCGCACACGCACGGCCCAGTGGCCAGGGCGGCCGTGGTCGTGCCCGGCCTTGACGAAGCTTGTCTCGAGGCGGTAGTTGTACTTGCGGTCGGTGATCTCCTGTATGCCAAAGTTGCGACCGTCATGATACAGCCACTTGAACGAGTCGATTCCCTCGTTGTCCGAGGCGCTATGGCGCAACACAGAGGCATGCTCGTAGTCGACGGTCGAGAACCATGCCAGACCCGTCACAAGAGAGCGAGGCACCTGGGGACGCAAACCAAAGAAGAGTTGCGGACGGTACGTGCCCCACACAGTCGAAGTGTTGCTTTCCGTCGCGGCCGTGACCACAGCCACGGCACACAGACCTAGCAGCCACACCGCCCAGCCAAGCGTCATCGTCGGACGCACGCGCCAAGCGTAGTTGCACCGCCTGGCACGTGTCTACCACATAATTCCCAAAAGCGTTCCACGGCCGACGCGCCGTTGTCACGGCTGTCCAACGACCGCGTCTTGGTGGCGCCCTACGTCGTACTCGCCGTTGCAGCGCAAACGTGCCTCAATTCGGGCGGTGTTTGCGTGATCAACAATGGCGCACCAGATTCTGGCAACGCTGCGTGAATTTTTCGGTCCCGATCAGCGGTCCGGAGGGCTCTTTGGCGGCGATGAGAGTACCGGCTCGTCTCAAGCCCGGCGCGGCGGCGGCGGCGCCTCGTTTCTGAACAGAGCAAGTCACGGCATGCAATCGACCACACAGCTCACCGCTGCGCCGGATTATCCCGTGTCAGGCTCATCTCTGCCTTTGTACACGCATGCGGACGTCCGCCAAGGCAGCCCTGTTTCGCGGGCTTGGCGCACCATCACGCGCTTTTGTGATGAAAACTACGAAGAGCTTCGCGACACCCTGAATTGGCCGGCGACGATCGAGCAGATCAATGCGTTACAGCACGGCCTTGGCCAAACTCTACCTCAGGCGGTCTGCGAGTGGCTTCTTTGCTGTGATGGCCAGGAAGTGGAATCGTACGCATCGTGCAAAGACGGTCTCTTTTTCGGCCTGCCCTTTTTGGGCACGCATGATATCTTGCGAGAGTGGCGATTCTGGCGCCATGTCGACAAGAACCCCGAAACAGGACAAAACCCCGTGCTCAAGGCACATATGCATAGTTGCCCAACACAGTGGGTGCGATGCGAATACTCGTGCCCCGGCTGGATTCCACTCATTGCGGATGGCAATGGTAACTATCTGGGCGTGGATCTGAGCCCCGACCCTGCAGGACCAGGCAAGGCTGGGCAGGTCATTTTGTTTGGGCGTGATTTTGATACCAAGATCGTTGTGTACGGGTGCGATGGACCTGATGGCTGGGCCAAGTTCCTCCAGTCGTTTGCAGAAGAACTCGAGGCTGGTACCACTTATGTGATGCACGCCGCCGATGAAGTCGACTCAGGCGCATCGGAAGATCAGGTCGGTTACAAGTCGTATTTTGCCGGTGCTGGTGACCGCGGGGGCGAGGCCGGCATAGAATTCCAGCTCGTGGGTGAGTATGCACGGTGGCCAGTGCTGGAGTGCTGGGCTGAGCGCTCGTTTCGTGCGTGGAGGATGCTGGGTCTTGCAGAGGAGCACCGCGACAGCTCGTTTACATCAGACTCTTTGCTGCCAGAGCATATTGGGGATATCTCCAAGTCTTCATCGACAGATGATCCCATGGACCCATTGCACTCAAATTCTCACTCCAAAGCGTCTCATAAAAGTGCCTCGTCGGTGCGCATTGCAACGCCGCCTAAGCAACCACAGTCCTACCGAACGAAAAAGGACGATGGATCATATTGCGAAGAAAGCCCCTCAATACGGCGAACTGCGATGCCGGCACCCCAGCCGCTCGTGGATCTGCCAACAATCGAAGATGTACGTGCCGTCGAGGCAGTCAACATGACCCAGTCGTCACGCGCGTCGTCCGTGCTCAACCCGATTCGGAATTTGACAAGCAACTCCCTATACCTGAATATCAAGGGCTCGAACAGCGTTCTACCACTACACGATACTGTAGAAATGGTTCCTCAGCCCAGCAACGAGCAGCTGCCGCAGCATTCCGGGGACGAAGCCGCGGACGCAATTCATGCATCGTGGAAAGGCACTCATGGCATGAGAAGCACAGCGCAACTTTTAGATTCTGATACCAATCCGGATGGTGCAAGTGCCGATCTCGTCGATGCACCAAAGTCGGATGTATAGTGGAAATAGCTCTCCAAAAATTCATCCAGCATTGCCAGCCCTGTCCTAGACTGCTCTGATCCTCCACATAGCTGGCACACGCTCCAAACCGCGGCTGTCCACGATCTCCCATGGCCGAGGCTGCGTCGAGCAGCCGAACGCCGTTCTTGGCAGGAACAGAAGATATTTGGAGTGAAAGTAGTGGAGAAAGCAGTGGCTCGGATACGGGAGCGTGTGAAGAAGACCCGCGATTCTCTTGGCACGAATCGTTAGCATCACAAACTATACCGCCCTCCCCACAGCTCAATTCTCGCGCACATGATGCATTTTGGAGTCAAGGAACTGGGACGAGCCCGTATCGTTTATCCTACCAGCACAGGAAATCGTTGGAAAGTCCACACCCAGAATTTCAGGAAGAAGGGAATGTATTCTGGGGTTTTCGACGCAGCCAGCGACGTCGTTCCCCTCAGCTCATTGCTTACGGGGCTATGGGGCCCTCCCCATCATCGCGGCTACGAGAATTTGTATCTGGATGGAAAGGGAGCTCGCAGGCGCTGCATCCGGTGGGTTATCGATCTCAGGGCGAGCGTCGGGTTTCAGACAGTCTTGACACACTTCAACCAGGCCCGGGACCAGTGATGGGCGCCCAGAGACTGCGTCTTGAGCACGCATTTCGACCTACAAGTGTTGCTATCGACGATCTTTTAAGCAGCGGACCCCAGCGGACCCTGGTGCTAATATGGATCCCTGTCTTGCTGGTTCTCATTTGGTGTGGGGTTCCCTTCCCCACCGACATTGACGGTGATGGCGGCTTCCACGATGCCAGCTTCTTCTTCTTCCTTTTTTGGTACTTTGGATGCTATGTAGCTGTGGCGCTAATCTTTGTGACACAGCTCTTTACCCTTTATCGACTAAATTGGTGGCCGAAGAAGTTCGGGGCAAAGTGCTCTTACCTGTTTTTTTGGACAATGAGCTTATTTTGTGGATACTTTGTGCACAAGTTCATGCCAATTGAGCACCAGAGACAGTCATCAACTGGAGACGATGGAGAACTTGAATGGCGACTCAAGACAGAATGGGTGCTTCTTACATTTGGAACGATGGCCATGCCGGCATTTGCTTGTTTCATTGGATTACGTCGCAGTGGGCGGCAACGCTATCGCCCAATCCGAACAAATGTGCAACACTTGCCTGCCCCAAACGAGCATACAAAGCTTATCCCTTCTTCATACCGTCGATTTTTGTGGTTTATGGGGTCATTGGGCCTCTCTTTGGTGTCTTTATTGGCTGGACACGGTTATGCCATCGTGTTTATGAAAACCCTTCCTCACACTGGTCTCGATGGGACACTCTATGTGGCATTCTGGATGCTTACTGTGCACATATTCAGCGCGATCGTGCAGTGGATCATGTCTGAGAAAGTACGGAACCGGCCACTCCTTTTTGCTTTCAAGTATTTCTACTTTATGATCTACTTCATTTTCTATCGTAACCTTTTTGCCAGGCTTCGAAGTTTTGACCAGTTTGCTTTGATCCAACTCCTAAGCTCGACGTGGGTTTGTCTCTGGTACCCCATTTCAATGTCAAAATCTTGGCTTAAGATATTAAATTTGTTCAATTCACGGCCTCTGCCGCATGAGAAGCATGTTGAAAAGATCAGCTTGTATTTTTATCTACGGAATATTGCCCAACATACCACCATGCTGGCCTTCCTTGGCTGGCTCTCTCTTCTGCACTTTGGCATTAATCAGCCTCTATATCCATTCTTTGCCTTTGATGACAACGATGCCTACAACTACCGACTCACAATGATGGGCTCCTTGGCCATATGGGCTTCAGAATTGTTCTCTAATTTCCTCACTGCCTCGGTACGTATGCCACGCTAATACCAGCTCTGCCATTTCTTTTATGGCGTCCATACTGCCCATCTGGGTTTGGCAGAAATGCGTCTGTATCCCGAACTTGTGCCGACCTTGGTATGGACAAGTCTCCATGTTCTCATGAACATGCTCTTTTTCCTTATTGTATGTTATCTACGGCTCACTTTAGAAACTGAATTTCTCTTAGCTAGAAGTACATGCGACAAGCATCTGATAGTTTTGATTCAGCTGGGCAATAAGGACATTTAATTCGATTTTTTGCTTGATGGATTTGTTGCAAAGCTTCTAGACACAGTACGTGCCCACAGGGTTGCCTCATCGGCGGATTCTCGTTCGTGGCAACCTCCTTGCTCACTGGACATATAAACGTACTGTGGTAATTCAACGCCTGTGGGATGGGGATTCCAACGGGAAGTTCATCGGCCTGACTCCATTCGTGGCCCCGCTCCTGCATTATCTTGCGAACTTTAACGAGACGAGATAACGCTACATCCGCTCCCACATTCACGCTAATCTCAAGTGGATCCAACAGGGGGATGTTTGTAACTGCGCAGTAGTCTCGATAAAATATGTCCAGTATAGCAGCATGATCTTTATCGCACGTATTGATGAGGTCGCGATATCGATCAGGAACTTGAGCCAACAGAGTCTCTTCATCGGGGTATCCATCTGCCCGGCAATCAAGATCATCAGTAGGAGTGCTTGGCACAAATAACAAAAGGGAGAATAATTGCTGGATTTGATATAGATGTGTCCTGAGATAAGGGCGAAAGTGTCGCCGTCCATAACTGAACGCCGTGGATATATTCGTAGAAGAGGCATTGTAGGGACGGTGACCAGACATTGGAGCGGGGCTGCCACGTCGCAAAGCTAGTCGCAAGAACTCATGACGGTGTAACATATATTCCAGCGAGCTCTGCTTTTTCTCGAGTTCCTCGCGATGTGCCATGACCCATGACCGGACCCGATCAAGACGACCAGTTTTCAAATCGTCCATCAAACCTTGTAGGGTCTGATACACGGCCTCTCCCCACACGTGCAGCGGCATTCCGACTCGCTATGGTAAGAATCCATGCAAACGTACCTCCGAAAATTTTCTCGCTATTGTTTCGTCGCCAGTGCGTGTCAGATACTCAGACACAGCCTGATCTAATGCTTGCTCGCATGCGGGGTCGCGAAATAAGTCAGATCGAATCAAATCGTCAACATTTTCCGGTATGACACGCTCAATGGCGCGCGAAAGCTTGTTCAGAGACGTATACCTTTGTCGATTTACTTCATCTATTCTCTTACGTGCCTGAATGATTTCATGTTCCAGAGACACAATACGGTCAAGGTTAGGCGGCACATGAAGTGTCGAGTATGCATCAATCAGTGCGTCAAGTGCAACCACTGTTGAAGAGGGTATTTTTTCTTCATTAGGTCGAGGTATATGTCTTCTCAGTTCTTTGACACAATTTTGGATAGTGTCCATCGTGGCACCAGGTCATAAGCCACAGGCACTGAAGCAATCGCAGTTCGATAGTATCTGACTAAAGCAATAGATCCGTGCGAGCAGGTTTCAACGTTGGTCGATCTTGTCCCCTTGGAGAAGGAATGGGCTATAGGAAACAGAATTTTCTAAACGACAATGGACGTTGCGAAACCTTCTAGTCCCAGTCGAGATCATCATCCGAGTCTTCAGCCTTGCCTCGGATGCCTGGTTTCTCTTCTTCGTCACTTGAATTATGAGACGTCTTTTCTTGCGATTGTGTTTGCATTCCTGGCTTAATAGGTTCAATGGCACCCACAGCTACAAGAAGTAACTCAATATCTGAATTGTTAGATGTTTTAATGTACAAACCTTCAAGTTTTGTATTCATGCCATCCAGACCGATCTCCCTTCGCAGTCCTATGATCTGACGACGCAAATCCCCATTTCGGTACACAAGAAGAGTGGGAAGATTCTGGTCCGGATAGTTGGGAATACATTGGCTTCCAACAATGCTGACGAACTTAGTTGCTGGATAGCGCTCGGCCAAAATGTCCAAATATCTAGTCATCAACTTGCATGTTTCCATGCCAGGATTGTACAGGTAGCATACAACACCTGTTCCACGGCGTGACTCATCCACATCAGGATTCGATGAGCCCTCTTTACTGGCTTCAGTCACCTCACGTGTATAGTCTGGACGGGCAATGGGGTATACTCGGCCAAAACGGGCCCTTGAGCTAGCTTTTGCAAGCTCTCGAAGACGCTGCTGGCGTAGGCTTTGGAGGATTCTTTCTTCGTCATCATCAGCAGTTTCGAGTTCTTCTTCAATGTCTTTTACGGTAGCCTTCATCCTTTGCTCTGCTCGTGCCTCGTTCTCGCCGACGGGCTCTGGCGATGGAGACCTAGATGGCTCCTTAGGAGGGATGATTCCATGAGCACGAAGAGCGTCGTGACTTCAAAGTCAGCTTTGGATTTTTTTAAACATACAACTCAGTGTCTTGGCGGGGATCCACCGAAACTTGTGCCATGATCAGCAGAGACGCCTTAACAAATCTGCGATCCAATAAATGGTGGTCTTTCTTGAACGCGCGGCGAAACAACGGTCAAATCAATCGGGATAATCACGAACGCACGTGCCACAAAGGGTATTGGTGAAATTGTAATAAAAATAAAAAGTCTGCCGGTGGCGTAGCGCCGATGCACGTCTCATGAAAGTTTAAAAGGCGCCGTGATTGATCTGCATAATTTCCTTACCTACATATTTGATCGTCATGTCTATTTACGTCCCTCAATCGGTTACGACTCCCCAGAACATCGGCTCTATTGAGGTCTTTGGTACTTCTTTCTCGACCCAGACCCAGACTGTCCTGATTGCTCTTAACGAGCTGGGCATCAAGTATATTCACCACCACACTCTGCCCAACTCGCCAGAAATCACTGAGCTCTCTCCTTTCGGTACCATTCCTGTGCTGGTCCACCGTCCCAACGCGTTCTACTCCATCGATGACAGGGTTGCGCTCTTTGAGCTCAGTGCTATCTGCCGCTACATCGACGAGGTTCTTAACGAGCACGGCACTCAGTCGGCTCCCAACGTGAACCTCTTCCCGAAGCTGAGGGGCACTGATAGTCGCTCCTACGCCGACAGTGCTCTGCTCCGTACTGAAATTGTTCAGCTGGCCTCAGTGATCAAGACCTACCTGCAGGCCGTGGTTGAGGATCGCTACGTTAAGCAGTTCTTTGCGCTCCGCAACAACGGTGCCTCGCGTGCGGACATTGACACGGCTCTTTCGGAGAACCTCTCCATCGCCATTGAGGCTCTTGTGTACTTCGAGCGCCTGCTCCGCAAGACCCAGGCTCGTCTTCGCATCCCTGAGGAGTCGGACTTCCTCCTTGGTAAGGAGATGTCGTGGGTGTCGATTCTACTTTTCCCTATCCTTCGTGACTTTGCTGCGACAGAGCCTGGTGTCCTCCACGGTGGCGCCAACGAGCGCCTTCCTCATCTGACGACCTTCCTTCAGACCTTTTCCAAGCGTCCCAGCGCCATTGCTACGCTCTCTGGCTCGCTCGCTGGCTCGGTGAGCAATCAATAAGTTCAATGCTACGGAGTAATTGGATGCAAGATGGTAATCATTTATAGGGAGGATAGTTTTTAACGTCTTTACGGCTAGAACGGGTGTTGTTCAGACCACATTGGGGGTGTTGCATAGCGCCCATCCCGAATACATGCCACGGGAGAGGGGGTGGGCACGTGCACACGTTCCTGGTCCTCACTGGTGCATTTGTGGAGTAAGATTTCGTTGACGAAAACGTGCCACGGATGGTTCAATCGTCGCACGGGCCCAATCACCAGTGGACTCAAGACATGGCTCCACGATAGTCCACAATGTATATGCATTTGTTCCAATTTGAGTGGGCATTTTATCCATTGCGTCTGCCATGGCTGAAATCGAATTCGAAGACGATCCATCAGGGAGAATCCACGACTTGGTAAGACGCGTAGCGATCAGTTCATCTGAGAGTCAGTCAGGCATACATACTCGATGTTTGGCCAAGCAGCGCTAATCCCAAAAGCGATTCACTGAGTAAGACAGGCTGGTTACCAGAATAGCATGTCAAATGACAAAGTGCGTTGACCACAGTTGGATGAGCGAGCTTCGTCCGAGCGGTGGTATAAATGTGGTGAACTTGCTCCGAAGATAACGAGTAGACAGATCTAACTCGTCCCATTCCATGCTCATTCGTTGATGAGGAGAACATAGAGCGGGTTAGCATAATAAAGATGCGAGCGATGCGCATTCGGATGGTTTGGTCATCTGTTCTTTCCCAAAGATCTTGCAGCTTTGGCAGGAACCCAGGTGATGAAGAAGGAAGCATATCGAGCATCATCAGCGCAATATCGGGATACTGCACGGAAGATGCAATATTTTTTAGCAGATTTGTTAATCCAAGTTGAATCTGCTTCTGGAAGTCATGTAGAGGATCAAGAAAGACAAGTACACAGCCCATGATGCCTGAGGATGCGACCAAGTATTTATTCTTGTCTGGGATAGCCATATTTGATAGTGCACTTATCGCGGCATGAATGATGTGTACATCGTCTGGGTGTTTCTGGACTTTTTTCACAATCAACTCATGGATTCGGAGATATTCGACCAATGCAACACTTCGTACATGGTCCCGTGCAAGGTTGCCGATAGTCAATATGGTACAGACGGATCTCATTGTATCTTCATTTTGATCGCTGAGCCATTTTTTTAGGATATCAAGATAAGGGTGTGGTTCCTTAAGCTTGTTGACATCTAGGGGGCATATTTTGCTCACGTTTTCATCTTCACTAGCAGCGGCAATGATGGCATGCGTTATTGCCTTTTTGAGATGTCCTAGAGCTTCTTGAGCTTCAGTTGCGAGGGGAGAATTTTCAACATTACAGATTGATTGCCAGATGGGTGGCATAAATAGCTCTTCGTTTAGCGTTAGGAGTGTGTGGAATGGCGCCAAACCAGACTCAGGTAAAAGGGCAAGACAGAAGGATGGATTTTTAGATTCACGGTCCAGAATAGACGCAATGCTATCCGTCATAGATACTTGATATTCAACGATATCTTCGCTGAGACTCGTGACAGAGGCTTGCTGGAGACGCAGAATGGGTTGGAAAAGGCCATAAGCGCTCTCGGTAGTCCAATGTATCGCATCCTTGTCATCCAATAGATCCTCCACGAGCCTGAATGCCCATTCCGTAGCTTGCAATCCCATAGCGTAACACTCTTTGCCAACACTGACGCTCTCCATAAGAGAAGGGGAGCTGATCGTTGCCATAACAGTGTCGACCACTCCTGAGTTCCTCAACTGTTGTTTAATCACGTCTGTATCCATTTGTAGATTCAAAAGAGCACCCATACACATTAATCCTAGTCGTAAAGCTGTCACAGGCGCTTCCGTGGCTGCTTTTGAGTGAAGTTGCGATAAGATGTGTTGTACAGCAGGAAGCAGACCCGTTTGCATCACAATAAGTCTATTTTCATCTGATATAAGTTACAAACACGTACTGTGGTCAATGCATAGATTGGCAATGACACGCATAGCCTCGATATGGACCTCTGAATCCGCCTGACCTAAAGCTTGCGTGCATAGGACAGGCAACTCTGATTGGCCAAGCTCATGGCGGAGACGACCGCTACGCAATTCATCTCCAAAAGTACGAAACATCTTGGACAAATCTCCTTGTTCAGATATACTCACACCATGTGAGTACGCTATTGCAATAACCTTCTCTTTTAAGGCCATACGGAACAACGCTGATGGGGAGAATATATGAAAGTGACACCTCCATCGCATTACTCCACATCACGTGGCTCCTGATACGATGGTGACACCAGCAGAGCAGCAGGCCATGCGCCAATTTTTCCGCGCAAGGCAATATGCTGTCGTAGGGGCTAGTGCAGATCGCAGTAAATTTGGCAACAAGGTTCTCCGCTGGTATATTGATCATCACTTGAATGTCACACCCGTTCATCCTATTCAATCTAGTATTGAGGGTTATAGGGCCACCAAAACACTGGTGGACGTTATGGATCAGGCGTCAAATCCATTTGAGGCTCTGACGGGAGTATCTGTCATCACATCTCCGACTGTCTCTTTAAAATTCCTACAAGATTCCATCACCGACAAACGCATCTCCGGATTTTGGCTTCAGCCTGGTGCAGCAGATGCTCAAGTGGGTAAGTGCCACGATAGTCGCTCACAATAAGTGCAATGGATTTCTGAACAGCCCTCGGAGTTGCAAAAGAAAATCATTTTTTCAGGGCCTTGCATCTTGGTGGAAGGAGAGAGCCTCGCAAGAGTGTCTGGACGATTATGATATTGTATTCCATTTTCTCTCTATACAGTACCAAAGTCTCAGTTAGTAGGATATGGGCTAGCATCACTGGGGGTATAGCCTGCGGGCGATGCACCATATATTTTGTGTCGAGGTAACCACATAAAAGCAGAAGATGGTGATTTCTCAATGTCTTGACTTGCATTCCGGTTAAGCGAACCTGTCTTTATAAGAAGTGGTTCGCCAAGGCCTGCAGAAGGCATTGTGGTAGATCCTTCAGGAACGAAAGAACCAGGTTGCGGTGCATTACCTTCCACACGGGAGTCTTGGTCAGTACCATTTTCGGCCTCATGAACGTAAGTTGGGAGCTGAGTGGGAGCCGTGTTCTCAACATTGTTAGTAGCCTGATCAGGATACGAATGAATAGGTGTCACATAATTCAATGGCTCTTGATCTGCTTCGAGCCCCATTGACTGTGGGTACATCTCGGGCTGAGCAGGAATAGTAGCGTTGGCGTTCCACGTGGTCGGGATATCGTTGGCAGCAGGCTGCGTCCCGCGCATCCTTGCATGACGATCAGTACCTCCTCCTCCGACACCTGTCTCGGCGTAAATGTCATCTAGAGCACGTTTGTTGCGGTTACGACGCCATCGAAACAGAAAAAAGCAAATCACACCAATGATCAAAGCCAAACCAACAACACCTCCTACAACACCTCCAGCAACAGCACCAGTATCAGTATGCTTCTGTTCAGGCTGAGGGTTTGGAGCTGGTGTTGGGGGCGGAGGAGGCAGGAACGTAGTGCGTGTCTGGTTCTCCACTACCGTAGAGGGATCAGCTTGCTGCGACTTTGTTTGGGTGATAGTTTGAACAACTTGACGCCGCGAATGCCTCATCGCAAGCGTTGGATTAGCCTTCATTTTTGATTATTAGTTTAGATAGGGACAACGAAAGCGCCCCTAGTTGCCAAGTGAGGCTCTAGCAACGGCCTTCCGACGTTGATGGTATGCGACAGTGTGGCTGGGCAGTTTCGGCCTCAGCACATGACCCTCCACATTCCATGATAGGGAAGCACAACAGATGGACTGGGGAACATCCATACGAATTTCAGTGGCTCACTAACTGTTTTTTTCTATACACAATATTTGTTAGGTAGCCTGGGATTTGATGGGTGATATAGAGGAAACACTGTGGCTTCGCTGGTGCCGGCGCAAATTTGACTGAACACTAAAGCAGCGACCGCAGCCTGGGACATCGCAACGGAAGGGTTTCTCACCCGTATGCGAATGGATATGAGTCCGCAGACTGGAAGGTCGAGAAAATCTTTTGTTACAATAGTGACACTCAAACTTTCCGACTGTGCCCGATCCCTTACCACGTTGTTTCGAGCCAGCGTCAGCATAAGGTGAGCTGAGATCTTTGTCATCTTGGTGCTTCACTTCCGGAGTCCTTGCGCGAACGTGATCCACAGACTGTGGATCGGGAAGCATTCCGGGAGACAACAGGGCAGAATTTTTGACAGGTGATCGTTTCGAATCTGTTTCAGCACATGCCATACGAAATTCGGTAGGCTGAAGCTCAGCAGCCTCCTGACCAGGTGTAGAAGGGAAATTCTCGCTTGTGTAGCTTGCCGAGTAAGGTGAATAACTTCGACTAGACGCATGATAGGATAGATCCTCACTTGATCTTGACCTTACAACGACAGGTATATTTATGGGCATGGACTGTCCAATTGGAACAGGCTCAGCGTCGATATAGGGTTCGAGACGCGGGGGGTTGCTAAGCCGTTGATCTCTCCGCCTAGGGCGAGGTATGGTGGACGAAGATACACGAAACCCATCAGCGACACAATTATAAGCATTCAAGGAAAATCTGGATGGGTCGGAATAATGGTTCCAAGAATGTCGTCTGCCTTCATACATGCTGTCCACACCACAAGCTAGGTTTTGACTTTTCTCCCAATGTGTATCGTCTTCCATATGCAGTTTCTCGAGAACCGCTGGAAGAGATGTGCCAGATAACGAGGAAGAATGTCTCGATCTTCTCTCCTTGGGAACATAATGTTCTGTTGAGGCAGAGTGCATACCATTAGCGTGCTGCGCGGGTGTGTGTTTCGAGTATGCATGCAGCCCGTGTGATTTACCTGGAGATGGTGGAATCGAAAGGAACTTTGGGTACGATCCAAGAAAAAACTCTCTAGATATAGATCGTCTTCGAAACCCGCCGGAGCAAAGTTCGTGTCCCAAGACATCCCGAATGCCCGGAAGCTCAAATGATCGTCGACGGATCGAATTATTTGGGGTAGATGAGTTCAATTGAGACGATATCTTTTGTTGCATCTTTTTAAAGCTTCTTAAATGCAGGATTTGTCTCAGAACATAACGCACGGTAAATAAGGACCTGGTTCAGTAAGAATCAGAAGGACAAGAAGGGGAATGAAAATCTGGGACTTCTAGTGGCTGTGGCGTCGCATGGTCTGTGCGTTTAGGGCAACCCCAGGTGCAAGTCACGCCAGAATTGTATTGGCCGATTTTATCCCTTGTAGGTCAAACTATGCAACTACGACTAACAATGACATGACTTGAAGCCAAAATAATTTCGGCGATCAAGGTTAAGACTATGGATTGGATAATATATCCTTTACACCGAAAGACCTTGCATGATCCTTGTGTAAACTGTCTTTAAGTCGAAAGTCCACCGTTGCCATATGGCGCTCCGAGAGTGGTCCAGGAGCTGGCGGGGGACCTGAAGGGCCGTAACGGTCGGGGCTCCGTCCACTGCTGAAATCCTGACTCCGCAAAAACATGCGTGGATCACTTGAATATATAGGGACGGGGCCCGCAGACGACGAATCACTTCGAGAATCGGGTTGTGACGAACCGAAATATCCCCCACCAGTGTGTGTGTGAGTGCCAAAAGATTGGTTATGTTCGTCAATATCGAACTCTTCCTCTTCTTGTGCTTCCTTGCCTTCGACAGGACATGGATCAGTCTCAATGTCACTCTCTTCACCTGAATCGACATCACCAAGATTGACATCTTGATGATCTTGACCTTTCTTTGAAGATTCGCTTTTCAGTGTAACGAAACCCATTTGGTGCTTTCTCTGATTCCAGTTCAAAGTTCGCGACACCGAGTCAAACCAAGGGTTTGGATGATCGTCTGGGATTACGGTAGGGAAAGGATATGGGGACGCTGTAACCTTGATATGATCTCCTCTCCGAATTTCTATGCGGCCTCGACCATCAAAACTTGCCCATGCATTACTCCTTGAGTTGAAAGGGACGGCGATGCGTAACTCCATGGTATCTGGGACAAGCATAGGGCGAAATGACAATGTGTGCGCGCAAATGGGTGTAATTAGCATGGCAGGTATACTGGGATGAACGAGAGAACCGCCCGCAGAGAGTGAGTAGGCAGTGGAACCAGTAGGAGTAGCGATACAAAGCCCATCAGCATGCGCTGTTGTCAAGTGAGAGTCGTCAGAAAATACTTCGAGCATGGTCACGTAGGGGCTAGGGCCGCGGTCGACAACTAGGTCATTAAGGAATTCGAATGATTCAACAGGTGCTGTTTTGAAGCAGTGGACATCTTGAACAGGCAAATCAGCGGTTTCAAGGCCAGCTGCGCCAGGATGCATCTCGACGGCACACCAACCCCTCTTTGAAATATTGCGGATCATGTAGTCAGAGTCGCCCATTTGCAGGGCTTTGCGCCTTTGTCTGGCCGTAGCAGGGTCCATGTCGTCCATAGCACGATACACTGTTGCTCGAAAACGCATGCGCATATGAAGTCTTGTCCCCTTGTTTAGTATGTGCTCTAGTGTTGGCTTGTAATGTTCAAATGAAAAAGGAGTAAGAAAACCAAGAGATCCTAAGGAGAACGGGATCACAGGCGGGACATTGGACTGGAACAGCCAAGAACTGAACAAGACCGTACCATCACCGCCTAGTGTGATGATGAAATCGAATAAATATGGCTGTGTGGTGCACATCTTGCTGTTCCAATAGCGCAATTGACCCTCAGTGCTATTCAAGCACTGGCGTGTATTCTTTTGAGACTCTGTAGGCCGCACAGAATTAAACAGGTCCGGGTGCTCTTGCCGGATACCAGCGGCATCGAAACGCTTTGAATGACGTAGCTGCTCGTCCACGTATACGACTAATCCCCGATCACGACCCTTACGCTTATGTGTCATGAGCCAAATCGTGAGTTCGCGAGTGAGATGGACAAGATTGTTGTCTCTTGCCTTGGTTATAATCAGCACGCTCTCAGCACTAGAGTACACGCGGGCACGATCTCATAGTCAGCAGGATATACGCACTTAGTTGCTTGTACATGTGGCGTACACTCACGGCCGTTTTGGCCAGCTGTTGAGACAGTATGTGCATCCGGTCATCATCTTCATTGGGGGACGATGAACTAAACTCGTCCTGTCCGTATTCTAGACATGCGTCCGGAAAACTCTTGCATAAATCTCTGCTCGTTTCTAGCATAACTCCTTTCATAGATGGTGGATTCTCTGCATTGTATTCGGCATCGCCCGCAGAGTCCATGACGGCAGAGGCTGCACCGGAATTCACGTCGTCACCCTGCATGTGTGTACGGCTTGAGGCTCCAGGGTGGGTAAATTTAAAATAAATTTCAACATCAGGCGTGTGCATTGACACTGGCTCCGCACTACACCATGCCACGCAGTATTGAGGTGGCGTCTCTTTTCGCTGCGCGCTCCCTTACAATATATGGTCTTTTCTCTTCTGCGTGTATGGGGATTATGATATATAAAGCTCTTTATGAGCAGGAAAATGCGCTCATGGCCAATACGTGGATCAACAATAGCAATGGCTGTGTGGCAGTGAGTAATCTGTACACTGACTCAGATTGTTGTGAACTTCATTGTAGCCAGCTTTCTCATTACAGGAAGGATCACTCAATGCATCATTCTGGGCCCACTCCGTCAGACCGAAATGGATGTGAGTACCTTAATCACTAATTGCAGGCCGTTTTGGACTCCTTTTTGTTTTCTCTGCTTGAATGGCTTTTCAATTTCTTTCAATACTTGCCGGCTTTCGATTTGAGGTACTTTTTCATGAGTGCCCTCATGTTTTATATGGTAATCTTCCAAAAATTCCTTGCGGCGAGAATTGACTCGGTATGTAAAGGATGGCTCACAGCAGATGGGTCAAGTGCCGAGTGTGCCTAAGATATTTCACATTCGAGTTGTGTCCCTTTTCATGATGCTACAGTCTTTCTATTCTCTTTTTCTTCCCATGACATTCCTAATTATGTTGCAAGATATCGGGCCAAGGGGTATCTTGATCTCGTTCCTAGCAGATGGCTTGCTAAACCAGCTGGATTTGTCCGCGCAGTTTGTGACGTATATTTGCAATGTGTACGATACGTTTCAGGAAGAGCCATGGGAAGCAAAGAGTCGTGTGTTATTCTACGTGGGATTCATTCGCGATCTGGTCATGTTTATCACTTTCCCGGCATGCATTGCAGGGTCTTTATATGTGGCACCGGTGAATGGCAGTGTTAAACTGCCTTATCATGGTGTCTCCATCATGTTCACGCTAGGGTACTCGTTGTATACCAAAACTCTCAAGTTATTTCGCTTCCGTGCAGCCACTCGGGGCATGGAATTCAAGTATCCTAAAGTCACAGACGAGCAACTCTCTGAGATGCGCGACCGCACCTGTATCATTTGTCGAGAAGAATTTGTATTCGGTGCGGAAACAGCGGTGGAAGTTCCGCGAAAACTGCCGTGCGGGCATGTCTTTCACCACCGTTGCCTTCATTCCTGGCTCGAGCGTCAACAGTCATGCCCAACTTGTCGCATGGATGTACTTAAAAAGGAAAACAATCACAGACAAACGTCTAGCCAGGTACAGAACCATGAAAATGCACCAGGCGCCCCTCAGCAGAATTTGCAAGCGCAGCCATCGACACAGTCGGCAGCACAGCCTGCTCCTCCGATGACGTTAAAAGATTTAATTCATCGTTTCCAGGAATCAGAGACGGCAGGAGGGGTATCCACAGCAGCAGAATCCGCACATGATTTCCTAAAGGAGGTGCGACCAGAGTTAGCCGACCAACTTGTGGACAAGACGCACTCGGAAGAGCCCAATGACTCCAGTGAAAGTGTCCGGGAAGCTGTCCGCCGTGCCACGCTTCAGCGTTTCAGCCAAGATACAAGGGCACGGTCCCCAAAAGCAAATCATACTTCGCCAGTATTAATTCCCCTGTTCGATCCTGCCAAGATACCCGACTTTGCATCAAAGCACCAGTCACACTTACCATACCCATTGGCTGACTGGGTTTCGACAACCGCCCACACTGAACCCGCTAGCGGTACAGAGTCAACGGCAGCACCACCCGATACGGATGCAGGTTCGCTGATGCAAGAAAAGTTGGCCGCCTTGCAGGAGGCCGAGGCTCTGATCGAGCGTGCCAAGACCCAGTTGACGACCCTTGTGGGCCCTCCACCGACTCAAACAAAAGGCAAAGCGCGAGAACCAAGCTCGTAGATACAGCATATATAGGCATGACATATTTGGACGCGGTACAGAAATGAGCGCTTAGTTTTGGTATGGAGCACTCGCGCTATGAGCTTACTTTTTCTTGGGTGTCTTGAGTTTAATCTGCTCGTCGCCGATAAAGATGCCCTTGCCCTTGTAGGGCTCTGGCTTTCGATACTGACGAATAGTCTGAGCAAACTGGCCTAGCAGTTCCTTGTTGGCACCAGTGAGCTTAATGACGGTTGGAGAAGGCGTTTCGGCCTTGATGCCATAGGGAATCGGGAGGAGCACGGGATGGGAGTAGCCGAGACGCAGGTTGAGCCGTTGGTTTGGTCCCGATGATTCGACCAGGCGCTTGGCGCGGTCAATCTCCGTCTGCTTCTGATCCCTAGCATACCAATGACCACGGCTACGCTCCATTTCAATCTCCAGCGGATGCTTGCGGGGCAGCGGGTCTGCCTCGACACTAGCACGGAAACCGACGCCGACTAGGCGAAGCGACACCTCGTGGCCTTCCTGAACGCCCTTAATGGCATTGGCGCATAGTGCGCGCGTGAGGCCCCAGACGCCGCGCTGAAGCTTCGCGCTCTCATCTTCGATGGAGAAAGTGAGTGTACGCTGCTTGGATTGCGCATCTTCGCCCCAAGCCATGTTCACAAAGTGATGAAGAGGCACAACAATCTCCCCCTTGGGTCCTGTAAACACCAAAGACTTGGCCTTGCGCATGAGGGCCGACAGTGGCCGCGTGGGACGAGGCTGCGGAGGGAAATCGAGCACCGTCACTTGGGTAGTTTCACGCATAGAGACGGGCTCCCGACGAGTATGAATATAGCGCGCATATGATAAAGAGAGTATCTCGGTGTTATTCGTGGTCGCACAGCGACACACACTGCGGCCCCAGCTCACAAGACTCATTCGGTGACGCACAGCAGCAGTCCGGCCGTCCGATCGCGACGCTGGCGGCGCGACCTGGAGGATGTCATCACATGTTGACTAATGTTCCATACCAGAACTATATTCATCACGTGATGGGTATCCTTGTTCAGCAGGGCAGCGCTCTTACCGCCCTGTCTAGCTTCTTACCGTTGCTGTATACCAAAGGTATGTACGACGGTCGAGAGGCGCACGCCGAATGGACAACATGGCGATGGCATTCGCAGTAAAACAAGTGATGATATCATCGTCTCATTGTGTGTCCGTGGCCATGTCGTCCTGGAGCAGCGTCTCGTCGTGTCGAATGAGAATACTAACACGATCAGATGGCTCAGCGGCTGACTCTGCGTAAGCGCAACCCTTACAACACCCGGTCGAACCGCCGGCGCGTTATCAAGACCCCCAGCGGTCAGCTGCGCTACCTGCACCTGAAGAAGCTGCCCACTGCCCCCAAGTGTGGTGACTGCCACGCTGCGCTCCAGGGCGTGAAGGCGCTCCGCCCTCGTGCCTACGCCACCGTTTCGAAGCGCGAGAAGACTGTTCAGCGCGCTTACGGTGGTAGCCGCTGCGCCGCGTGCGTCCGCACTCGGTATGTAACGAAGCAACTAACATGACAGTGTTGTGCGTGCGTTCCTGGTGGAAGAGTCGAAGATTGTGAAGAACGTGATCAAGGCCCAGCAGGCCAAGCAGCAGTAAATGTTTGCTGTTTCTGTTGTGTTTGATTCCACAAAAAGGTCCTTATGATCACTCTCCCGTGTATCTAGGGCGAAACGCGCCTCTGTGTGCGTGGGAATGTGTAGGGACGTGTGCTCTATAGCGTGAAACCCAATCTGGTGCATGCCTGTGAGTCGTCGTGCGCTCAGGCCTTGTGGGCATGTTGTTTGCCGTAGGAGGCTGTCGCTTTAGCGAGGAGTTTGCATGCGAGTGACCCAGATGAAAATAATTTTGGGTCAGAATTCCCCACATGGAATAGCGAAGGGGATATGTTCGTGGATCGGACTTGGCCAATATCATGCAGGCATTGGGTCCAGCGTTTTTACTTGCATACAGCTGGCCAGTCCTTGACTTCCAGAGGGCCGCTCCTTGTAATTCGTCCCCGCACTTCTATCAGGACGACAAACCCTCGCTGAGTCCTTGTACGCGACCGTCAGCGCCACATCTGATCTGTCTCGCAGACAAAAGACCCACTAGTGAGCTGCTAGGGGCATTGTCCAAGTTCGACCAGTGAATTTGCGCACTTAGAGGGTCTTTGGCGCGTCAAGCACGCATCCAATTGTACTTTGATTCACCACTCTACGTCTCACCAGGTTTTTGCTGGTATGATATTGGAAGTCCAGGGACCGCCTGCTGGCATGAATACCAGTCTGCACGATTTCGACGCGTCCGATCTCGATGCCAGCACTGACTTCTCAAGTACAGCGCGGTCCACGCACCTGGACGACTCGATGCATGAGAGTGGAATGAGCGCGTCTGTACACAAGCGCCCGGCGGACATGATGGAGGGGAATAGTCGCCCTGCAAAGCCGACTGAGAAAGAGAATGGCCCCATAAAACAAAAGTCCACGCGTGGCGCACGAGCGTGTACGAACTGTCATCGGCTTAAGATGAAGTGTGAGGGTGCTGAGAATGGTGGTCCATGCTTGCGCTGTGCCCGCAGTGGGCATGAGTGTATTTTCCTGGAGAGCAATCGTGGACGTAAGTCGGACAAGCGTCGCAAGACGGCTGCCATGCAGCAAGGTTTGAAAAAAGTCGAGCAGCTTCTCGTGCCGGTGCTGCAAAATATGCATGGGGTGCCTTCCATGGGGCCCAACGCTGCGCCTGCGCCCGTGCATCTAGGGCTCCCCGTGAATCTAGGGCTCCCCACCGAGATGCATGCGAGTCCGACCAATTTTGCGGCGTCGCCGCTGCCCAAGTCCAGTGCTGATATCGGCATATCGCCAGCGGCCATGGATATGTTGGCTGCGCGTGTGCGGCAGCTTGTCGCCTCGGAAGGTCTAAACGGTGTCAAGGGCCAATCGGCGCGCATCGTCGCCGAGCAGGCAGCCAAGTTTATGCAGCAGATGGGCATGCTCGATGAGACGTTGTGTTCGCGTCTTATGGATTCCAGCAACGAGGATGCCCTAAGGAACATGTTGGAAAAAGCGCTGAATGGCCCCGAGCCATCTCCGGCAGCAGCGCCAGGTGCGTCGGCGCCGGAGATGAGTACTATGCACATGCCGCTCCTGCCCGATAACACGTTGAACCCACTCGGGCTGTTTGCCGAGGCGAGTCTGCAGAACCTGCAGCGTAGTCAGATGGAGGGTGGTCGCAACAGCAGCGGGCAGCGTCGCGGCCGTTCTTCGACGACCGAATCAACGGGTGTCGATGGGAGCACGAGCTCGGTGAGCCCGGGTGATACAGAAGCGGTATCGAGCGATGATCCGCGTCCGCAGTACGGCCTGGCCAATGAGACCTACTTCCACCTTGGCTTGGCGTCGGCGCCTCGGACCTCGGAGAACGGGACAGACGCGCCGCCAGAGCTACTGACAGAGAATGTGGTCTCGTCCGACGAGGTGCTCGAGCTTTTCCGCATCTTTTTCCAACACTGCTCGCTGCATATGTTCTTGCTCGACCCCGAGTGGCACACGCCGACGCTCGTGTGTCAGCGCTCGTCGTTCCTGTTCACCTGTGTGTGTGCTGTGGCTTCCAAGTTCTACACGCGGCGGCCTGAGCTCTACTCGCAATGCCAGCGCCGTGCGGTCAAAAATGCTTTTGAGGTTATGAGTCGCGGGTGCAAGTCGCCCGAGATTGTGCAGGGTTTTCTGCTCCTCACATTGTACAACCAGCCTGTCGAGTGGTATGAGGAGGACCGAACCTGGCTGTTTGCTGGTGTGGCAATCCGCATGGCGCAGGACCTCAACCTGCACCGCAAAAACGTCATGCCGCCGGAAGCCAAGGCAGATGAGGCCAAGATGCGGGACGTGCTAAACCGCGAGCGGACGTGGTACATTTGCTTCTGTGTGGACCGCACACTCAGTGCGCAGATGGGCAAGCCGTACAGCATCCGCGAAGACTTTTTGATTCGGCACGCGTCCGAGTGGTGCATTCAGCCGTTCAGCAGGCCGTGGGACCTCGGCATCTGCGCGCTTGTGGACCTGCTGCGCGTGCAGACGCGACAGCTCGACTTTCTCTATTCGTCGACGGTCACGCCGAGCGGGCTGAATGTGGACCTGGATTACCCGGCCATCTTGCCGTCGTTCAATGAGCAGCTCAATGAAACGATGCAGTTCTGGTACCGGCTCGGCCTTGATACTATGACGCGGACGTGGGCGCCGATCGCGGTCGACCGCACGTCTCAGTCGAATGTGGCGCAGCCGCCTCAGCCGGACAGCATGTTGCGGCCCGGCGAGCAGAGCAAGAATGCAGAGCAGGAGCGGAGCAAAGAGCGGGAGCGTGCCAAGGCCTTTATGCCTGCGATGCACAGCCTGCTCATGGATCCCGCCAACTCGGCTGCCGACACGGCGCGGGTGTCGATGCTGCTTGCACTGCACGAAGCGGGTCCGCCGAGCGACGATGCGGATCTGAGCACGCGGTCGATGTACTATATTGCGCGCCAGGCGCCGCTGCGATACAACTACGCCGTGCTGGTGCTCAACTCGTTTGGACTGCAGTACGCGCTTGAGCGCCCATCGGACGGCGCATCCGCTGACAAGCCGCAGTACCTCGTGCGCTGTGTGCATGCTGCGAAGGAGATCATTGCGACAGTCAAGTATGGCATGCGCGAGATTCTGCGGTATGCGCCAGATCCGACCTTTGTTGCGGTGGCCTACGCGTGTGTGTTTCTCCTCAAGCTGATCCGGCCGACCTTTGCCAAGTATATTAACGAGGAGGAGGTCATTGCGCTGGTCAACTATACCATTGAGGTGCTTGAAGAGGCGGCTGTCGACAAGTCGCACACGCCGGCTCTCTACGCCTCATTCCTGCGCACGCTTGTGCAGTCGCGGCACGAACAAAAGGCGCAACAGTCGTCGGGTTCGCAGTCAGAGGCCGATGCCGTGGCACGCACGCCGTCGGACCCTATGCCGATGTCTGCGTCGCTGCCGGGCGATGCGTCAGCGCATCACGACCCCAAGCTTACGAGGCAGATGGACGGTCAGGTCCATGCGGACCCGTCGCTCGTGGCGCCGCGCTCGCCGGCCATGACGGTGAACCCGCTGCAAGTGAACCCCATGGCGGCGGAGCTTGCCGCGAACGAAGGAATGCGCTCCAAGAGCAGTCTGCCGCCGTCGGAGCTGGAGTTGGACCATGCAGCGCCGCCGCCGCTACCCGTCACGCTGGATGCGCCACATACGTCCCTGCACGACCTGCCGCCGAGTACGACTGCGGCGCACGACCAGTTTTCGAACATGCATGGCTGGGATGCGATGCAATATGCCAAGGCGCAGGGCGTGGAAGTGAACCGAGTGTTGGACAACAGTTTCTGGACGTCACTGCTGCCGCCCGGCTATGGCAGCGGCGTCGTAAGTCATGCATCGACATTTGAGCTGAACCGCGACTCGGACCTATTTAAGGTGTCCAGTCAAGGGCCCCGGATGTCGGTGACGCCAGGGGCGACGCGTGCTTCTTCTCCGACGCTCATGCATGCTAACTATGTTTCGTAGTCATACCCGTTGCGTTATACAGGCACCACGCGCTCGAGCCACGCGCCCAAGTCGCGGATCTCGGCGGGGCACGCCGAGTGTGGCATCGGATACTCGTGCCACTCGGCCAGCGAACGGAAGCCCAGCTCTTGCTGCAGGAACGCAAACGTGCGCTGGCCAAACGAATACTCGACCATCTGATCGAGCGTGCCATGCGCCTGGAAGAGGGGGAACGTGGGCAGCGTCGGCGGGCGCATCGACTGAATCTTGGCATGCAGCGGCAGCCACGTCGAGAGCGCTGCCACACCTGCGAAGCGCTCGGACTGCGTGAGACTGAGCAGAAGCGAGATGGCGCCGCCCTGGCTAAAGCCCGCCAGTACGATGCGATTCATCGGTACCTTGTGCCCATTGAGACCAGGCGCGCTGCCATCGACCTCCTGCTGCACGAGCCCGCGCACGGCCTCAACGCTGCGGAGCATGCCCGCCTCATCCTCGCCATCCTCCAGGCTCGTCAGCGAGTACAGATCAAACCACGACGTCATCTTCATGCCCATGTTCACCGTCACGGGCTGCACCGGCGCGGTCGGCAGCACAAAGCGGATGTGCTGCAGCGCCTGCTGGCGTCCCAGCATGCGGGCCACGTCGACCCAGCCATGCGCCGAGTCGCCGAGTCCATGCAAAATGAATACAGTCGCCGAGGGCATGCCGCCGGCTGCCGGCGGCACGACGAGCGTCTTGAGCGCCTGAACCGCAGCCATGATGAGGCAGGAGCTGTGATGCGCCTGCGACAGCCGGTGATCGATCACGTGTAACATCCACCCGTGCGCGCCAGGCGGGGTCGCCACCCACGATGGTGATCTCGAAGCGAGCGCGCAAGGCCGGTGGCTCGGCACCGCCGCCGGCCGTGCAGCGCGGCATTGCCAAAGCAGACTGGCGTGAAGGTTTTAAGAAGCCGCAAGCAGGCGTCTCGGACATGACGCTGCTGACGCAGATTACGAATGAGGCGATCAATGACAATCTGCACAAGCGTTTCTCCAATGGGGAGATCTACACGTACATTGGCAATGTGCTGATCTCGGTGAATCCGTTCCGTGACTTGGGTATATACACGGACGAGGTGCTGCGCTCGTACCGCGGCAAGAACCGCCTCGAGATGCCGCCGCATGTCTATGCGATCGCTGAGGGCGCGTACTATAACATGTGCGCGTACAAGGAGAATCAGTGTGTGATCATCTCGGGCGAGTCGGGTGCTGGCAAGACGGAGGCGGCGAAGCGTATTATGCAATACATCGCAGCGGTCAGCAGCGACGACCACGCGTCGGGCATCCACAGCATCAAGGACATGGTGCTCGCGACGAACCCGCTGCTTGAGAGCTTTGGGTGCGCCAAGACGTTGCGCAACAACAACAGCTCGCGCCACGGCAAGTACCTGGAAATTATGTTTGACGCGCACGGTGCGCCGGTTGGTGCGACAATCACCAACTATCTGCTTGAGAAGGGGCGCGTCGTCGGCCAGATCCGCAACGAGCGCAACTTCCACATCTTTTACCAGCTGACCAAGGCCGCGTCGCCGCAGCAGCGCGAGATGTTCGGGCTCCAGGGCCCCGAGGCGTACGCGTACACGGCGAATAGCGGGTGTCTCGATGTGCCGGGCATAGACGATCGTGCTGACTTTGCGGCGGCGATCGAGGCGATGCGCACGATCGGTCTGGCCGAGGACGAGCAGACGAGCCTGTTCCGCGTGCTCGCCTCGATCCTGTGGCTCGGCAACGTGGCTTTTGTGGAGAACGCGCAGGGCGATGCGGAGATTGCGAACCCCGACGTGACGCAGTTTTGTGCGTACCTGCTCGAGGTGGATGCGGCGGCGGTGCAGCGTGCGCTCACGCAGCGCATCATGGAGACGCAGCGTGGCGGTCGCCGCGGCTCTGTGTACGAGGTGCCGCTGAACCCGACGCAGGCGGCCGCCGTGCGTGATGCACTCAGCAAGGCGCTTTACAACAACCTGTTCGACTGGATCGTCGCGCGTGTGAACCAGTCGCTGAGTGTGCGTGGCGGTGCAGACACGGTGATTGGTGTGCTGGACATTTACGGCTTCGAGATCTTTGAGAACAACTCGTTCGAGCAGCTGTGCATCAACTACGTGAACGAAAAGCTGCAGCAGATCTTTATTGAGCTCACGCTCAAGAAGGAGCAGGAGGAGTATGCACAGGAGCAGATCCAGTGGACGCCGATCCAGTACTTTAACAACAAGATTGTGTGCGACCTGATCGAAGAGAAGCGGCCGCCCGGCATCTTTGCTGCGCTCAACGACGCTGTCGCTACGGCGCATGCCGACTCGGCGGCGGCGGACAACTCGTTTGTGCAGCGCACGTCGATGCTCGCCTCCAACCCCCACTTTGAGGCGCGCGGCTCCAAGTTCCTCGTGCGTCACTACGCCGGCGACGTGATGTACAATGTGAACGGCATGACCGAAAAGAACAAGGATGCACTGCTCAAGGATATTTTGAACCTCGTGGACAGCTCGTCGAATGCGTTCCTCCAGTCGCTCTTCCCCGACCGCCCGGACCCGACGAGCAAGAAGCGACCGCCGAGCGCGGGCGACCGCATCAAGGCGAGCGCCAACCTCCTGGTGGACACACTCATGCGCGCGCAGCCGTCGTACATCCGCACGATCAAGCCGAACCAGAACAAGAGCCCCGCCGAGTACGATGCGGCGGCCATCCTGCACCAGATCCAGTACCTCGGTCTGCGCGAAAACATCCGCGTGCGCCGCGCTGGCTTTGCGTACCGCAACACGTTTGAGAAGATTGTGCAGCGCTTCTACCTGCTGTCGCCCCAGACGTCGTACGCGGGCGACTACATCTGGCAAGGCGACGCGCGCAGTGGCTGTGAGCGCATCTTCCTCGATACCGGTATTGCGCGTGAGGAGTGGCAGCTCGGTGCGACCAAAGGCTTTATCAAGAACCCAGAGACGCTCTTTGCACTCGAGACGATGCGCGATCGCTTCTGGCACAATATGGCGATGCGCATTCAGCGCGCGTGGCGCGCCTACCTGCGCCGCCGCGAGGAGAGTGCGCGTCGCATCCAGCGCGCGTGGCGCCGCAGTCGCGAGGGCCACGAGTTCCTCGAGCTGCGTGACTACGGCCATCAGCTACTTGCCGGCCGCAAGGAGCGGTGCCGCTTTAGTCTCGTGAGCATGCGCCGCTTCCTGGGCGACTACCTCGATGTCAATGGCTCGGCCGCCGAGGGCCGCCTGCTCCGCACGAGCGCGAACCTCGGGTCGGAGCCCGTGGTATTCAGCGCGCGCGCGCAGCTGCTCGTGTCGCGTCTCGGCCGCTCGTCCGTGCGCAGTCCCCGCTTCGTGCTCGTCACTGCGCGCGCGATGCACATCCTCGTGACGCACCTCGTCAACAAGCGGCCACAGACAACATGCGAGCGCGTCGTGCCTCTTGCGAGCATCCGCGGTATCGGCCTATCGCACCTGCGCGACGACTGGATCGTGCTGCAGACAGGCCTCGATGAAGGCGATCTGCTGCTCCACTGCGACTTCAAGACCGAGCTCGTGGCGCACCTGCTCCAGCAGTCGGGCGGCCGGATTCACGTTACCATTGCGCCTCAGCTGGAGTATGTGCGCAAGGGCCGCAAGAAGGCCACGATTGCATTCCGCAAGGACGAATCCATTGCGCTTGGGGATGTGTACAAGAGTGGTGTTGTGAGTGTGGCGTCTGGTGAGCCGCCCAACAGCGTTTCGAGGCCGCCCGCGCGAGTTCTGCCAAAGACAACGCGTACTCGGTCGGCTGGGCGTGCGCGTCCTGCGCCCATGCCGCGCGCGCGGCCCCAGCCTGCACCGGTGCCTCGCAGTGTGCCGGCGCCGTCTGCGCTGGGTACGCCGGTTGCGCGTAGCGTGCCTGCCCCGCCGCCAGCGCCGGCACCGCCGTCGACCCGCAGTGTACCGGCACCGCCGCCAGCGCCCGCCGCGTCGGCTGGGCAAAGTGTGCCGCTCGCACCGGTTGCTGGCGCGCAGAGGACTGCTATGCCCACGGGTCACACTGGCGCCGCGCCCGCACTTCCTGCCTACCTTGGCGGTGCAACACTGGCGCCGCCTGTCACGCAGCTGGGCTCGGCGGCGCCGCGGCCGGTGCCGGCCCCTGCGCCTGCGCCTGCGCCTGCGCCTGCTCCCGCTCCTGCTCCCGCCCCCGCTCCTGCTCCCGCCCCCGCTCCTGCTCCTACGCGATCTGCGGTGCCTGCACCGCCTCGCCTGCCGCGCTACCGGGCCTTGTACGACTTTGCCACGGAGGAGCAGGGCGAGTTGCCTCTGACCAAAGGCGATATCGTCGAGTTGGAAGACAAGGAGGGCAATGGTTGGTGGCTCGTTAAGAAGAACGGTGTCGAGGGCTGGGCGCCGGCCGACTACTTGGAGCCTGCGCCCGACGCTCCTAAGCCGCGTCCGCCGCCGCCGGCCAAGCCCCCGAGCGCCAAGCCGCCTGTCGGCACCAAGCCTTCGGTGCGTCCGTCCGAGACGCCATCGTGGACACCCCCTGATGCGACAGCCGCACCTGTGGCGGTCATGCCGGGTATGGGCGATCCCGGCGGCTTTGCTGCTGTGCTCGCGCGCAAAAAGGCGGAGAACGCAGCGGCACAGCCCCCCCCTAGCTAGGATGTAGACATGTGGAGGCACACGCCTGGGCCGATCCCTTGGCGCATGACGACGGCTGTGCACGCTGCACGTCTGGAAAGCGAGCCGCTGGCGCCGTCCCAGCGCGAGCCAGATACGTCTGTCTCCGAAGACTATGGTCCAAGTACCAAGAGGCATGTTGTCGAGGCGTACCCGGGGCCTGTGCCGCCTGTGCGGCCGCGCGCGCCGCCTCGCCCCTCGGAGGTGTACTGGTACGTGGATCGTCTAACGACAGGGTCGTGGCGGTCGTGGCACTCATGGTGTTCCTGCATATGACGCCGCAGATTTTCATCATGTGGCCGTACTATCGCAAGACGCCGTCTTTCACCGCCCGCCAACTGACGGGGGTGCTGCTCGTGCACAATCTGCTCGTGCTCTACATGTATGTGACGTACTGGTACTGTCTAAGTACCGACGCTGGCGGCGTTCCGATGAACTGGCACCCGCCCGATGGCAGCTACAAGCGCTACTGCCACCAGTGCCGGGCATTCAAGCCGCCTCGCGCGCACCACTGTCGCGTGTGCCGACGGTGCGTGCTGCGGATGGACCACCACTGCCCGTGGATCGGCAACTGCGTAGGACACGGCACGTACGGCCACTTTTTGCGGTACACGACTGCAGTCACACTGGCTGCATGGAACCACCTGCTTATGATTACGCTGCGCGTCGTCGACTTTTGGAGCGTGTACGACTTGATGGTACGTCGCTGCGACTCACCCAGCCGCGCCCCTCGACGACCGAGGCCGTGATGATTGTGCTCAACTACCTCCTGTGCCTGCCGCCAGCCCTGCTGGTCGCGTTCCTCACCCTGTACCACTACGTGCTCCTATGCACCAACACCACGTCCGTCGAGACGTGGGAAAAAGACCGCGTGAGCCGCCAGATCCGGCGGGGGCAGATTGCCTACATGGCGTTCCCCTTCGACCTCGGCTGCTGGCCCAACGTCCTGCAGGTCCTCGGGCCGTCGCCGCTCACCTGGCTGTGGCCCTGCACGGTGCCTACGCAGAGCGGCACGTCGTTTCCCGTGGCTGGCCCGCGGCCCGAGGTGCAGTTCCTGTGGCCCCCCAAAGACCCCCGCGTGCGCCGCCGGCCCGTGCGGCCGACAGGGCCTGCGTTCACGTACGGCGACGAGCAGCTGAATCCGCGGCTGCGTGCATCGCACGCGGCCGCGCCGCAGCCGCAGGCCGCAGCCGACTGGCACGCGTCAGCGCCGCACCAGGATTTGCCCGACGAGGACATGTACGATTCGTACTCCAGTGCGAGCGGCGATGACACGGACGACTATGCGCCGCCAGGCCATGTGCGGGTGCGCCGCGGCAGCGAAGGCCTCGAGGTGATGGCGCCCCAGTACAGTCGCGTGCTCTGGGACGAGATGGGCGCAGAAGCCTTTCCGCCCGGCACAGAGCCGCCGCCAGAGCAGGATCCCAATGTGGAATATGTGCCTGGCTACGAGTATCCGCACGGAACTTTTGCCGAGTACGGGTAGGCTGAGCTACATCACAGTGCATTGGTCGTCGCCCTGGTCGCCCAAAAGTCCATTCAGACCTGCGAGCTCCGGCGGCATGTCGCCCACGAGCTCTTGTGGCGGTGAGCCCGTCTCCTGCAGCTTCGAGACGAGGTCCGTCACGCGCTTGCGCGCCGCCGTATCGGTATCGGTGTAGCCTGGCGCCTCAAACACTGCGACAATTTCGCCCATGATGGCCTGCTGTTCCACATACCGCTGGCGCTGGGAGTCCTCGAGCGCCTGCGCCGCCGGCGACGACAGGTAGCTGGGGAACTGTGTGAGTTTCACAAACGTACGCGTTGGTGAAGGTCCTTCAGTGGCTCATACAAAATCTCCTTGTTCATAAGATCCTCCATCATCTGCGTGAGCATCTGGCCCAGATCCGGCATCTTGCCGTCCTCCCCGCTCACCTTGGAGAGCGCCTCGAGGATCTGCGCCAGGTCCGAGTCAGAGCCGAGCCCCAGCGAGCCAAGGGGGTTGGATGCATCGCTGCTGCTCTTGCTCGCAGCATTCGCGTTCGACTGCTTCAGCTTGGCCATCGTGGCTTGGACCGCATCCTGAAAGCTCTTTTCGCTCAGCCCCTCCGCAGGCGCAGACGCGGCCGGTGCCGGCGCCTCGGCCTCCCACTGGGACAGATTGCCAGATAGCATCTTTTCAAATTGCTTCATCAGCTCGTCCTCGGCCGGCGGCACACCGCCCGCGGCGCCGCTCTCGGCATCGCCCGCACCGCTCGCCGAGTCCGCAGGCGGCGGTGGCACATCCTGCGCGGTCGACATTCGCTGCCCGATCTGCGCCATGAACGACTCCATATTCTTTGTCAGCTCCTCGACAAATTCATCCGACAGAGGGTCCTCTTCCGACTGTCGTGCTTCGGCCGTTGGGGCGGGCGGAGCGCCGCCCGTAGAAGCGGCCTCCGGCTGCGTCGAGGGGGCAGACGGCTGCTCAAAGTCATCTAGAACATCTGCGGTGAGAACAAAGCACACGTGCCGTCAAGATCGTCCAAATCATCGGCCACGGACTGAGAAGGCGCCATCGTGGGGAGCAGGAAGCGACAGCACCGGCTGAGTCAGCGCGGGGGACCTGTCGTCCGCGCACCCCACCCGGCCACGCTGCCTCCACACGAGCGAGTGCCATGGAGCAGGCGCTGGCAGCGTACGTGGCACGCGCGTCCGCCTCACCGGCCCTGCGCGTAGCCGTGTCAGATCAGGTGCCCGGTACGCAGCCCGACTAATAGGCAGCTGGACGTGGACTCGTCACCACATGCACGGTCCAGGCAGGCGAGCCTTTGCTGAAGCTGCCCTCGACTGTATTGCTGAACCCGACGCAAATGACACGTGGGCGCAGTGTGCCATGGGCTCCCCTTCGGCATGGAGACGAGCCGTGCGCGGGTGCGCGACCTCTCTCGACGCACCAGCTGCTTGCATGTGTGTTGGCACAGTGGCGCGCTACGCGGGCGGCAAAGCCGGACACGGAGCTGAGTGATCGCGACCCGTTCTTCGCTTCCATGCCGACCGAGTTTCCCACAGTGCCCCTCACATGGGCCCTGGATGGCGACGAGCAACTTTTGTCCGCATTGCCACCGCATGCCGCCAAGCTGCATGACAAGGTCCAGACACGGTTCGAGGCCGACTGGCAACGCATTGATACCCTCGATGAGGCGACAAGAGCGTCCATCTGGGCCTCTGTCAGCCGCCCAGGCATGTTTGCCGTGCGGCCCAGCAAGATGGATGTACTGTGGGGCTGGCTCTGCGTCAACTCGCGGTGCGTGTTTATGGACCTGCGCTGCGTCCGTCACGAAGACAACTTCACGCTGGCGCCGCTCCTAGATATGGCTAATCACACGTTTGTGGCAGGGGAAGAGTGCAAGGTTCGCTACTCGGCAGAGGGTATGGAGCTCTGTGCACCTGCACAGCATGCGCTGCGCGCTGGCGATGAAGTGTGCATCACCTACGGCCCGCACGCCAATCCCACGCTGCTGGTCGAGTATGGCTTTCTCCTAGCGCCCAAGAACGCCTTGCAAGGCGGCAGCGCATGGGATGGTAACCCGCATGCTGAACTCGCCGTCGACGACGCTATCGACGAGCGCTTTCGCGCTGAGGGCAATGAAGGGGCATGGAAGATGCAGCGGCTCGAGGAAGAGGGGTATTCGGGGTACGTCTGGCACATACTTACACAGTGATTACTCTATGCATCCTGAGCCGCCGCCGGCGCATGTATCGCACCGCCTCCTCATGGCCCTGTGGCTCTTGTCGGTGGCCATCGAGGATAAGCAGGCAACGCAGCGACTCTCTCTTAGGGCCCGAGCTGCCTTGCAGGTAAGGCAGGGACTGCGCTGCGTATATACCCCCAAGGAAGCGGCACGCCAGTGGAAACAGGTCACGTATGGCATGCCTGACAGCCGCCATGATCGGCCGATGCGCGATGCTCTGTATCGGCTCTGCACGGACATGGTGGAGCAGCGGAGTGCACTACTGGGGCGACTCCAAGACCGGCACGATGAGCCTGCAGTCCTCGTCCGGCTATTGCTCGAGGAAGAGCGCGACATTGCCTATCGAGTTCAAGCAAGCACGGAGCGCGGCGAAGCGTGGTAACACTACGGAGCCTTGGGCTTGGTGCGCTCGGCAGGGAAGCGCTTGCGGATGGCCCGCAGCATTTTGAAGAACCACATGTAGTTCAAAAAGTTGAGGACAGGAAGACCCAGCGTGTAGATCATCCGCAAGCCCATCGGGACGGGCCGCGCCGTCGGGACCGAGGCCCTCACGAGCTCGATGAGACGGTACGACGCATAGACCCCTAGCAGTAGGCGGACGCAGACGTATGCCAGCACTAGGAACACGGCGTTGATTAGCTGGAGGCGCGAACCAGTGCGACCTAGCTTGTCCAAGGCCCAATGGATGTTTAAGAAGGGCGTGCTAAGCTCCCAGATGAGAATGCTCAGGCCATCAAACATGAGGAGGGGCTTGTAGACCAGAGTTGCCGCTATGAATCCCAGCAGACCATGCAGCACAAAGGCGAAACCCTCGAAGCGCAGCGACACGATCACGTCCCAGGCAAAGTAGCCCAGCGACAGAGCGTAGACCTGCGCAAGTCTGTAGTCATAGCCCCACAGTCGATCTGTCGACTCATCAATTTGGATCCAATAGTACAGAGCGATCGGTGCCACAATGACCGAGTGGACTAACGAGACCATGTGCAGGTCCCAGGACGTGCGAGTCCGAGCCGACATTTTTGCGAATGACCTGGGGAAGAGCTTGGGCGACACCAAATGCGAAAGCAACTGGAGTGCATGCCACAGCAATAGTGAACGCATGACAGAAATCAGGTGCACCGGCAAGTAGGGCAGGCCCCATGCCTCCGCATACGGGCGCACCCACTCAACGACCGTTTGCTTGTCCATGGCCAGAGCAGACCTAGTGGAGGTTGTCACCGACGAACGTTGGGGGTTCGGGCACAACGCCAAAGACACCTTATGGCACAACTACGATGGATCGGTGGGGACTCATTACGGCACGTTGGAAAGGGCACTCAGCACAGCCTTGAGACCGGCCGATGTGATGTCAACATCGACACCCACACCCCAAAAGCCCTGGGCCTTGCTGGCACCCAGCTTTTCGCTTTCGTCCTGGCGAACGAGCTCGACGTACGACGCAGCCTTGGAGCGTGTCTGGCCACGGTCGCTCGACTCGGAGCCCAGAGTAAGGGCACTCGAGCGCGTCAGAGCATGTTCGCTGTACTCGCGCACATTCACATTCAGTCCAAAGTGCTTCTCGACAGCGTCCAAGAGGGCGGACAGCGGACCGTTGCCGGTGCCACGCACCTCGACATCCTTGCCCTGGTGCGCAATGACGCCCTCAAAGACACGCTGCTGCGACATTGCGTCACCCTCAGACAGATGGGCACTGGCCTCGCTCAGACGGAAGCTGCGGAGGCTAAACTTGCCTTCGTTGTTGCCCCGGTTCGCCACAGGCACGTGGTAGGTACGCAGAAACGCCTCAGTGATATCGTCCGTAGAGATCTCCTTGCTGGTCTGATCAGCGATCGCCTGGACCACCTGGTAGAACGAGACTTGCATGCGACGTGGCAGGTCTACACCAAGCGACTGCGCAAGCAGATACGCAATACCACCCTTGCCACTCTGGCTGTTGACACGGATCACAGCCTCGTATGTCAGACCCAAGTCCGCAGGGTCGACAGGGAGGTACGGCATGCTCCAAATAGTGTCACCGGCCTCCCGGCGCTTTTCCTGAGCCTGGAAGCCCTTCTTGATGGCATCCTGGTGCGAACCACTAAAGGCCGTCATCACAAGCTCGCCGGCGTAAGGGTGGCGGGGGTGCACCGGGATATCGTTGCAGCTCGTCACCACCTCGATAAGGGATGGCAGGTCCGAAAGGTCTAGCGGACCTGGCGCCACGCCCTGCGTGTACAGGTTCAAGGCTAGGGTCACTAGGTCGACGTTGCCAGTGCGCTCGCCATTGCCAAAGATACAGCCTTCGATACGGTCGCCACCAGCAAGAATACCCAGCTCAGCCGCCGCAATGCCACAGCCGCGGTCATTGTGAGGGTGCAAGGACACATAGATGGTATCACGGTCCTTGATATTCCGGCAGAAGTATTCAATCATGTCAGCATAGTGATTGGGCGGGCCAATCTCCACGGTTGCCGGTAGATTGAAAATGAGGCGGTTGTCGGGCGAGGCCAGACCCCATGCCTCACGCACGGCCTCACAGATCTGTATCGCAAAGTCTGGCTCCGTCTGTGTAAACGTCTCCGGCGAGTATTCGTAGCGGAAGTTCGTGCCACCATTCGCGGGCTGGGAGTAGTGGTCCATAAGCTCACGCACGAGCTTGGTGTGCTTGACGGCCAATTCCACCGTCCGAGCCTGATCGTTTCCAAATACCACTTCGCGGAACAGAGGGGACGTGGCATTGTACATGTGTATAATCGCATTCTTCGCACCCTTCACCGACTCGAACGTACGGCGGATCAGCTCCTCGCGTGCAGGCGTCAGCACCTGGATCCAAACATCGTCAGGAATTAGTCCCTCCTCAATAATGCGGCGGACGAATCCGAAATCCGTGTCGCTCGCCGAGGGGAACGCTACCTCGATTTCCTTGACGCCGATCGAGACCAGCTTCTTAAAGAAGAGTAGCTTTTGCTCCTCCGTCATGGGGTTGGCCAGCGCTTGGTTGCCATCACGGAGATCGGTGGACAGCCAAAAAGGAGAGTGGCGCATGATCTTGCTCGGCCATTGCCGATCGGGCAAGTGAACAGGAGTGTAGCCCTTATACTTTCCAACAGGATTCATGGTAAGACTAAGCTGCGTGCGGCCGGATGTATCTGACTCATAGGCGCTGCCAAGCCATCACGTGAACCACGTGAGTTGGACCGTCCGCAGTGGAAAGCGGGGCACCAACCAAGAAACGGGCCTTCCCGACCCCATTCCCATTATGGTTTTCACGCCGACCGACGTTGACCTGAAAGCTATCAACACGATCCGTATGTGACGGCTTGGTGCAATATATACTTACACAAACAGGTACACTTGCGGCTGATATCGTTGCCAAGGTATGTACGCCCCTGCTCACACATCCAGTCCAACTCCGGCCACCCCGGTGCGCCCATGGGCCTGGCCCCGCTCGCGCACCTGCTCTGGAGCCGTGTGATTACGTGCGATCCAAAGGACTCCAAGTGGCTCAACCGTGACCGCTTTGTCCTGTCGAACGGCCACGCCTGTGCTCTGCAGTACATCATGCTGCATCTGATGGGCTACCAGCTGACCATGGATGACCTCAAGGCGTTCCGCCAGCTGAACTCCAAGACCCCCGGCCACCCTGAGGCCAACCACACCGATGGTGTCGAAGTGACCACTGGTCCTCTGGGGCAGGGCTTCGCGACGGCCGTCGGTTTGGCGATTGCCGAGTGCAACGCCGCCGCCACCTTCAACAAGGAGGGCTTTGAGATCTTCAACAGCTACACCTACACGATCCTCGGTGATGGCTGCATGCAGGAGGGTGTAGCCGCTGAGGCTGCCTCGCTGGCAGGTCACCTGAAGCTGAACAAGCTCATTGCCTTTTACGATGACAACAGCGTGACCATCGATGGTAACACCAACGTCTCGTTCACCGAAGACGTGACGAAGCGCTTCGAGTCGTACGGCTGGAACGTGATTGAGATCACGGATGGTGACAACGATATCAAGAGCGTGTACGAGGCCATTGAGAAAGCACACGCGGAAAAGGAGAAGCCCACGCTGATCAGCATCAAGACGACGATTGGCTTCGGCTCCAAAAACCAGGGTACCGCCAGCACGCATGGTGCGCCCCTCAAGGCGGACGACATTGAGCAGCTGAAGGAGAAGTTCGGCTTCAACCCCAAGGAGAGCTTCGTGGTGCCCGATGAGGTTGCCAAGGCGTATGCCTCTTACGCCCAGCGTGGCAGCGAGAAGCACGCCGAGTGGAGCAAGATGCTCGAGGAATACGGCAAGAAGTACGAGAAGGAGCACAGCGAGATCCTTCGCCGCGCCGCGCACAAGCTTCCGGAGGACTGGGAGAAGGTTCTCCCTCGCTACCAGCCTAGCGACAAGCCGCTGGCCACCCGCAAGCTGTCAGAGATGGTCCTGCAGGAGATTAGCTCGGTGGTGCCCGAGATCATCGGTGGCTCGGCTGACCTGACGGGCTCGAACCTGACACGCTGGAAGGAGGCTACGGACTTCCAGAACCCGACCCTGGAGCTTGGCCACTACTCGGGTCGTTACCTTCGCTATGGTGTGCGTGAGCATGCGATGGGTGCTATCATGAACGGTCTCCATGCCTATGGTTTGCACATCGCCACTGCCGGTACCTTTTTGAACTTTGTGACGTACGCGTGGGGAGCTGTGCGCCTCTCGTCTCTGTCCAACTTCCGGGTGATCTGGATAGCCACGCACGACTCGATTGGTCTGGGTGAGGACGGTCCCACGCACCAGCCTATCGAGGTGGCCGCCGCGCTCCGCGCGCTGCCCAACATGGACTACTGGCGTCCCGCGGATGGCAACGAGGTTTCGGCGGCCTACAAGGTGGCTCTGGAGAGTTCGAAGACGCCGTCGGTGCTCTCGTTTACCCGTCAGAACCTGCCTCACCTGCAGGGCTCGTCGATCGAGAACGCCTCCAAGGGTGGTTATGTCGTGATCGAAGATGCGGATGCTGCTCTGACCCTGGTCTCGACAGGCTCCGAGGTGTCGATCTGCTGCGATGCTGCCGCGAAGCTGCGCGAGCAGGGTATCAAGGCCCGTGTGGTGTCGCTGCCCTGCTTCAGTGTCTTTGATAAGCAGCCGCTGGACTACCGCCTGTCCGTGCTTCCCTCCGGCCACCCGATCTTGTCGGTGGAGGCTTACAGCACGCTGGGCTGGGGCAAGTACGCGCACGTCCACCACGGCATCAACTCCTTCGGTGTCTCGGCACCCTACAAGGAGGCTTACGAGCACTTCCATATGACCGACAAGGATGTCGCGGAGAAGGCTGCCAAGGTCGTCGAGTACTACAAGTCGCTGGACCAGAAGCTGTACTCGCCGGTGGAGGTGGAAGCCCATTTCAACCCGTAATTTAAATAGACCTATTTACAGTATTGCGTGTACGCTCGCCTCGACGTCCGCCTGTAGTGGCATGCCAATCAATTTCACCGCTCTATAGAATGCCTATTCTCGTCGCCGCGCGGGATGAATCGTAGCAGATTGGACAGCCTCTTCATGCTCCTCATCTTTGAGCGCGAACGGCTGCTCCGACCGCGACTGCTCCTCTAGCGCATACTCATGTTCGCGCTCTCGGTTCGCCTCCAACTGGGCTTTATGAGCCTCTTCGCGCATTTGCAGCACCATCGCATTGTGCTGAATAATCCGTATCCGCTCACGGTCGTCGAGGAGTTCCTGGACATGAGCACATACATGATCACGTACTTGGATCGTGGGAGGCTGCTTGCGGGTGTGACGCATCCACGCATCCCACTGGATTGGCATATCTTTCGGATTAAAGTCGCTCGGATAGGGACACGACTTGAATTTCACCACACTGGTGTTACCTCATCACACGTACCGGCGCGTCCGTCGTGGATCTGTAGGATGTAGGGACGGCAGTTCATAGTACGTATTGTGTTCCAAGTCCCGTCCAACAATGTAGCGGGCATTACCTATGCGAAAAAAACGCGACAACGCACGCCAGAACATACTGTCTAGCGTCTCGGCGCGGTGGTTCGAGCGAGCTCGCCGCTGACGGCACTTTTGCAATGGGGGTGTGTATCTACAACTACAGACCTGCCTCGACCCACGAGGCCCAGGTCGGCTCGGCGGCGGACGCGCGGCGGACGAGAATGTTCTCTTTGGAAGGACCAAAAAATCCCTGCTCGGCCCAAGCTTTCAATTCAGAAGCTCGGAAAGGCCCAAACACTTTGGTCTCGGGGTCCACACTCGTGCCTTGGGCCTTGGCCACTTGAGCCAAGTAGGCGGGGGTCCACTTGTACTCCCATGCAGCCTCCTCCTCGCCAGACGCGTGGCCGCCAGGCTGCTCTTCTCGTACTCGCCGGGATGGATCCCAGTCTTCGGGGACGAGCCCTGCTCGGCGCACCATCCGGACTAGACCCTCGTACACTTCGTCATATACATTCATTTGGCCAAAGGTGTTCATCAAGATGCTTGTCACATCCGTGAAGCGCTCAAACGCCGCCTTGCGCACTTCGGAAACGTCCTGGTCTTTCTTAGACCGCCTTGCCTCCGATCCTAACCGGTGCAGCGTATCTAACACGGCCTCACCAGGCTGCATATACCCGGCCAGCTCCTTCATGGCATGCTCCATCGTGGGAAATTCAGACATTTCCTTGTCCATGCGCTCTTTCTCGGCCTCCATGCGCTTCTGCTGCGCCTCGCTGGCGGCCTTGATCGATTTTTTCGTATAGTTGCCTTCGAGCCAGCGATCATTCTGCGTAAACTGATCTCGCTTATTGCGAATGTAGTTCCCATCTTCATCAAACTGGCCGCCTGCCATCTCTGCTTTCATGTTGAACTTCTCGATGCGGAAACCCATGCCCTGCTTCTTGACCCCAGTGACACCGTCGTACCGAGGCGAACCTGGTGGTGTGCGCTCAGCATCAGCATTGGCGTCTTCATGCTGCTGGCTCTTCAGCGCCTGCTCCATCTCATATTCTGGATCTTCTTCGTGGTCTAGCTCGTCCGTGTCATCGTCATCACCCATGCGTGTACGGGCTCCAAACTCTTGACCATCAATCTCAGAGAGCTTCAAGAACCTGGGCTCCTTCTTTCCGTTGTCCTCTTCCCCATCTTCTATTTTCTTCGTATCGGCAAACATGTCATCATCATCATCAGCGCCCACTTCTGCACCGTCTTTCCATCCACGCCGATGCGACTTGCTGGGACCTTCATCCGAGTCGTCGGAATCATACCCCTCCGTCATAACACGACCACGACGAGTTTTGCCCTGTCGCTCAGCTTGAGCATCCATATCAAGATCTCCATCTGCATACGCGTCCAAGTGGGTCCGTTTCCCCGTCGAATCCGTCCCCGGCCATTCTCCCTTGCGCTTCATGGGCCGCTTGGTGGGTGCGTTGCAAACGCGTGCGATCTACACCTCCACTTTTGCGTCGACCCTGGCCGTCCTCCATGACAAGCGAGGCTCCGCGGCGGGTGCAACTTCCGCCACGTTCCGAATACCGCATCGAGCTGGATTCGAACGAGTCTGTGGCGATCCGCTTTGTATCGAATGCGCTTACAGGGCATTATGGAGACGCAGAGGTATTTGGCGCACCGCTTGTAGCTGGCACCCAAGAGCGCTGGTATACCTTTGGGAATGAGGCCAAGTTCGCCATATCTAGTTGGGGCGGTGCTGAAATCGAAATCTATGGTCAAGCATCTACTGAATATATGGCCGACGAGCCATCACCTTTCTATACCTACGGTGCCAACTTGCACCTCAATTTGGAACGCGCTCGTCTTCGTGCGCGAGAGCAGCTCCGAACTGACAACACGCTCTTACAGCAGCTCGAGGAACTCGACTTTAACGTGCACAATGTGCCACCCTCATTTGAAAGCGATGGTCCCCTTGACGCTAGTGATCCTTATCGAGCCGCTGGCCAGGGCCCTCGTGTTATGGTCGTTGGTCCGGCGAGTGCTGGCAAGTCCACGCTGATCAAATTTCTAGCCAACTATGCCTTGCGGTCACCTGCTCTAGCGAGTGTGAAAGAAGGCGAGGAAGCAAAGCGCCGCGCGAGAGAGCAGGAGCAGCAACAGGACGATTCAGACGAAGAGGCCCCCAACGAGGAGACGAGTGACAAGCCCTTGAGTGAAATTACGGGATGGTGGCCCATGATCGTATCGCTAGACCCTGCCGAGGGTGCTGTCCCCATACCTGGATGCATCAGCGCTATTCCGCTAAGCCCTACACCGTCAAACAGTCTACCATCGCCCTCACCTGCGCTACCCTATGGCGTGACGCCTCAAACTACCGGTGCCTTGCCTCCAGGCGTATCGACAGCGCACAGCGTCATGACGCTCTCTTTGTGGATGGGAAAACAAAATGTTCGCGAAAATGAGCGACACTCAAGGCGAATTATTGACTGGCTGGCGTTTCATATCGAGAAGCGCATGGCCAAGGATATGCGGACACGCATGTCGGGCCTTCTCATTGACACGCCGGGTGTCATCACGGCGGATGCACGAACCCGCTATGCGTTTATTCAGTACTGCGTACGTGCGCTGAAGGTGGACACTGTCATCGTTGTAGGCCACGACAAGCTCAACTTGGAGTTGACGCGTATCTACGCCAACAACCCGACGGGCAGTGCGCCGCAAATTGTCAAGATTCCTCGCTCGGGGGGTGCTGTGGAAGTCGATGAAGTGTACCAACAGAAACTGCATGACCTGCAAATTCGATCCTACTTTTATGGCATGCCCCTGGGTCGACCGCGTGAACTTGGCAATTCTGGGGAGACTGGTATGGCTGCAGCGCTGGGACTTGACGAGCCGTTGGGCGGAGTTCCTTCGCTGAACCCCTACTCCTCTACGATTCCCTTTGATTTACTCAAAATTTATCGCATTGGACAAGACCGTGTGGCCCCTTCTTCGGCCCTGCCTATTGGAGCTGAACGTGCTCTGTCTGAGATGCAAGTGGTGAAGCTTGACCCTGCAAACTCATCCAGTGATCTGTCTCTGCTGTTACAGTCTGTTCTGGCTTTAGTGGAAACGCCACCACCCAAAGCGGATGCAGACAGTGAAGCGGAGAGAGAATACACCGATGACGAACTCTTGGGGGCTAGTCTGCTTGGTTTTGTGCATGTGTACGTTGTTATTCTGCTCACTCCCAGATCCGATGTGGATACCAACCGCAAAAAATTGACCGTCCTGTCGCCCCACCCAGGCAAACTGCCGAGTATCACTGCACTGATTGGAGTACGTACTATATGCGCTAACAAATCAGAATCTACACTGGCAAGATACTTAGCCCGGCAACTTGTGTTCATAGTGCGTTGATGGGAATGGGACGCGTAGAGCGCATGATTAAAAGTCGCCCATGTCACCGCCCATGTCACCGCCCATGTCACCGCCACCGCCATCGTACATCTGACCATCGTGCATGCCTTCCATGTACGCATGATCCTCCATGTTATCTTTGAGCGTCAGCTGCAGAGTCGCACATACCTATGCCATTGGCAATCGCCATACCGCCTAGCAGACCGAGACCACCACCCATAAGGCCGGAGCCCATCGGTCCGATGCCACCGCCGCCCATGCGGCCAAAGCCACCACCACCAAGGCCACCAAAGGGGCCGCCAAAGCGGCCACCGCCCATCATGGGTGGCTGCTGGTACACAGGCTGTTGGTACATGGGCTGCTGATACACGGGCCGTGGCTGCGGTGGTGGCATATGCTGCTGAGAGTACGAGCTTTGCGTCGCAGCTCCCGGCGGTGGACCGGCAGGAGGTTGATACTTTTGGTTCTGCTCGTCGATCGGGTGGATCCAGGTAGAGCGAGGGGGGTTGGCCCGCGTGTCCACATAAAAGTAGCGATTGTAGCTAGAGGTCAGCATGGTATGCATACTTGTTGTCCCATTGCTTCACCCATCCCTCAGGGAGGGGGCGAGTGTCACCATCCTGCGTCTTTTGAGGTTCACTGGATGAGTACGCTGGAGGACTGTCGCTCTTGCCACTCATGGAGGGTCGAATCTGAGTTTCGGCATGTCATTCCTTAGATCCATCGTGTGGAGATCGACGGTCACGTGAAATCGGACCCGCGCGGGCGCCCCTTCAGATCCATGGAACGGACATTTCACTATTGGAGAACTAGCTCCCCATCGAACTCTATCGAAGCCAATAGGTGATTCCCAAGGATGCCTAAGGTACATGTGTCTCGATAGCTCCGCAAATAGTTTGCTTGAGCTCTGAGTCGGTATATACATATCCTGTCGGACATTAGGCACCACCCTTCTTCTTCTGCTTGCGAGGAGGTGTGACTGGGCGGCCCATGTTGATACCGCCGTACGCATATTTTTGCTTCTTCTCCGCAGGCTTCAAAATCTGGAATGAACACAACAACGTTTCATCCACGCTCATCATAGCACCAGCGTTATCAAATTCACCACAGTAGTTGGGGGCCGAGAACAGCGTCACCAGTTGCCGCTTGGCGAAAAACTCATAGCCATCCTCCACCACTTGGTGTGCGCGACAAATTAGATCCATATCGTGCTTGGCAAGGAAACGCGACACGACGTCAGGCCCAAACGTGAAAGACACGCCGCGGTCATTCTCCGACCAACCCGAAATATCCTTGTCAGGATCGGACCAAAGCAAATCGCAGAGGAGACCCGTGTCCGGCACATCTGTGGGCCTCATGACGCGGCGAATTTGCTCCATGCTCTGCAAGTCTGGCGACAAACCACCGTGCATTGTGAAAATCTTTTCGTCGATGATAGCTGCAATGGGCAAGCAGTTAAAGCAGTCAGTGAATGTCTTCCACAGCTTGATATTAAAACGACGCTTGCATTCGTCGTAGAAACCATATATACGGTTGATACTTGCACACTCATGGTTGCCACGGAGAATGAAGAAATTCTCCGGGTACTTGATCTTATAGGCAAGCAACAAGCAGATCGTCTCTAGACTCTGCTTTCCTCGGTCCACATAGTCGCCTAGAAAAAGGTAGTTGGCTTCCGGAGGAAAGCCACCGTATTCAAACAGGCGCAGCAGGTCATAGTACTGCCCATGAATATCACCTGTATTATTAGAAACTGGGCACAAGACACGTACCACAAATTTTGATCGGAGCCTCCAGCTCAAGCAAGATCGGCTGGTTGATAAAAATGTCACGGGCAGTCATACAGAGATACTTGATCTCGTACTCCTCCAAGTTGACATGCTTTCCAGGACGTGAACCACGCACTAGAATGGTGAGCCTAATCAAACATACCTTCGAGCAGTCGGTCGATGACATTGTCTATATCGACCTCAGCAGTTTGGTTGTCCGCCATAGTATCTGTGCCGCGTTAGTCCCATTCTGGCATGCTGTATGAACTGCTCATGAACACTGCCGTACAGGTCCATGGCAGTTCATGTCGTGGACGTACATAATTCGTGCCTCAGACAAAAGCCAAGTCACAAGCTTCTCAATTCCCAATTCAATCCGTGAAGAAAGGTGGGTGCTAGAACTAGAGTGTTCCAAGGCACTCAAGCGCAGATGGTACAGTCACCCTTTTTTCTCAGACTGTGGATACCGCTGTCAACAGCCCGTGAGACAAGCTCGTGCGAAGAGAGCGGCTGAGATCGTGGCCTCGGGTGAGTTTTGCTATCCCGGGTGTTTGGCTGGCACGGCCGAGAGGGGTTTTGAAATATTTTCTGACAAAACACGCTGGAGGCGATAGGGGCGCGCCGCGATGCCGAGCAGCGGGCGCCTAGGAACTATGGCGTTTAGGGTATGCTAAGCAAAGGAAGAGGACGCCAGGACAGCCCGAACAGCGGCGCGACAGCTAGCTGGAGCCGATGGATCTGCATTGGGCGCGTAGACTGACTCGAGAAGCAACTTGGTCACGAGAGTATCGATGGCTTCGACGCTAGTAACGCCCGCCTCCTTCTGCGCTGGCTTATTCAGGAGCTGCGACGTGCACTCATGTGAGCGGAAGGTGACGTACCATTTTCAAGCCCCAGAGGGTGCGGACCCATGGTCCTTTTACACGGTCCATCTTGTTCCCCGAGTCGGGCGCCAGGTTTCCCTCGCCCAGTTCGAGGATACGGAGGTAGATTTTGTACGCGTGGGCGACATCGCCCGCCGTGTAGAGCGTCTCAGCATACTTGAGCAAGTAGAAACTGTTTTGTGGCGCCAGCAAGACCAGCTCTTCTAGCGCGAACACAGCCTGCGCGTACTTGTTCTGATGCAGGTAGAGGGATGCCAGCTCGAGCCACGACTCTTGGTCTGTCGGGAAGATATCCACAAGCTCCGCCAATCCTTCAGTGGCCAGCGGGATGCCATTCGGAACTGCCTTGATACATGCGAGGCGCCGCTTGTTGGCAATCTGGCGTCAGACTCATTGCGTACCAAATTAGAAGACTCCTTGCGGAGAAGCAGTTCATACACTCGCTTAGCGTCATCGAAGCGACCTTCCGCCTCCAGTATGACGCCCTTGAGCACTAGGGCACGCACAGAGTCGTTGAACCGAGCAACTAAGCGCGAAAGGCAAAGCTCAGCAAGATCAATCTTGCCGAGCTCTGCAGCGGCGAGCCCCAGCTGCTCGAGGAAGGCCCACACGTCCTGTTTGAGCGCGCCGAGCTGGTGGTGCTCGAGAAGCCATTCGCCGTAGCGAACCACCTGGAACGGCTCGCGAACTAATGTGCTGACAGGTGAGGGTACTACACATACTTTCGCTGGTACTCGAGCCATCGGAGGGCCTCGTCCAGAGTGATGGGCGCCTCTTGGGACATGGCACCTTGACAAGGACAGTGCGCGGGGCGTGCTACGCGACGGGGCACTTTCGGCCGAGTAACACGGAGAACCCGTTGCTCGTGACGAGCGAGACGTTCGTTGCTCCCGAGGACGCATTCTCAATATGGTGCGTGGCGCGTGTGCTAACTCGACAGGGCGCAGGTCCTCGTTACCCGTACCCGAAGGAGGTCTGGACGCCGACTGGTAAGTACTGAGGTGGCTGACATGTTACAGGTGGCTGGTGGACTCGGTAGGTGCCCGTCGGCGAGGCTGACAAACAGTCCCAAGAACTGGGCGAGCAACACTTTTGTCATTGCTAGCGGCGTTGGTGTGATCTGCTATGGGCTGTGGCAGCTGAGCTCTGATCGCGAGGTACGTGGAAGATGCTGACGCCAGTGGCGCCACCAGGCTCCGATTCACCCGATTCCTTCGCAGAAGGTGTGTGGCTCCCATGGAGCGCTAACCGCAGTGGGCGCGCCAGTTCCGCGAGGGTGAGCTGCAGGTCAAGCCTGAGTAATGTGGCTTCGTAGTCGCTACGCTATTGCCTCGCACGACGATGCTCGACTAGATAGAGGTACTTTCACGAGCTCTATTGTCGCGCCGAGTCTCGCAGCTTATGCAGCTGGCCATAAGCTCAGCGACATTAGCACAACGACGTTTGGCTCTACATGGGCGTGCATACCTCGCTCTCATGCTGGGACCAGGGGTGGGCAAATTCCCCACATGACGCGCCACTGACGTCCCAACGTCTCGACCGAGTCGATGCGCACCTCGAGTGTAGCGCAGCATGCGATACCGCCCGTGTACGCATGCTATTGCCTGCGCTCGCAGTCGAAGCCGAACCAGACATACATCGGCTCGACACCGGATCCTGTTCGGCGCCTGCGGCAGCACAATGGGCTGGTAAAGCAAGGCGCGTTTTACACGCGCTTTGCGCGTCCATGGGTCATGGACATGATTGTATATGGCTTCCCCTCGAAGCTAGCTGCACTTCAGGTACGTATGGGCGTCTTACGCAGTTTGAGTGGTCGTGGCAGACACCGCACCTCTCGCGCCACTTGCGCGTCGTGCATGGCCAGCAGCGTGCTGTGTACGCGGGGCGCAGCGCCGAGCCGCTCTTTCCGGCGGGGCGCAAGGCGTACAGGACGTCGCGAAAAGGCGAGCGGCGCGTGAAGCTGCGCTCAACAAGTGTGCCTGAACACAAGTTTCTCGTGCTCCGTGCGCTGTTATCAAGCGAGCCTTTCTGTCACTGGGGCCTGCGCGTCGCGTTCTTTACCGAGTATGCGTACGGCGTATGGCGCTTTCTGGAGCGCACCGCGCCCACACCAAAGTGGCGCATGTCGCGCGTAACGCGTCGCGCCCTTCCACGGGGCTATCCGACTGTGCATTGCGACTTTCGCGGCGTGCTAGGGACACACACGCCGCTGCAACGCACGGCTACCGCGGGGGACGTGCCCCCGCTGCCCGAGGCTGCGACAGCGTCGGCGCAGCAGCGCAAAGGCAAGGCTGATAAGGACAATGCGTGGGACGAGTGCTCGCCGCCAGCGCGCGATGCCGAGACGCTCGGCCTGACATGGGAAGCGCTCGAGCAGGCACCGCACGAGGCGCAGCCGTGGCTCGCGTTGGACCGTGCCTCGCAGGCTGAGGCGGCGCAGGACCGAGTCGCTGCGGACGCTGCGCTCTCCTGCGGCCTGTGTCACAGCCCGATCGATACGGCTCGGCCCCTGTCCTACTCGCTGTGCCGCGCCGGCACCGGCACCCATGCATTCCATCTTACGTGTCTGGCGACCTATTCTATCGAGCGCGAACCGCGCACGGCCCGCCGCTTCTGCCTACCGACCACAGCCTCGTGTCCCGTGTGCCCGGAGGCCGCGCCCGTGGCGTGGGCGGACCTCGTCCGCCGCGTGTTTCGGCGCGCCGAGCTTCAGCGCAAGCTGGCGCGGTAGTCCAAAAAGGCCCGTAGGTTCTGCACACTCTCCATGGCCGCCGCATACAGCGGAGCGTCCACATGGCGGTCCACGCGCTTGGCAATGGCCGATAGACTCGGCACGAGCGCCTTGAGCTTGCTTTGCATATGGACCTGGGCGTACACACTGTCCCACGGTGCCGTCTCGTTCGCGTACGTATCCACAATCGCATTCAGCACGGCCGTCAGCGTATCAGCGTCCGGCACATGCGCGGCCACCTGCAGCCAGAACGACGCAAGCTCCGCATACACTCGCCCGTAGGCTGGCGGCGGCGCTGCGGAGCCGTGCACGCGGTAGTACTGCGAGCGCGCGAGGCACGCGAGGGCGCCGATACTCTTGACGCGCACCGATGCATCCTGCGCCGAATCGTAAGCAGCCGCCAGGGCCGAGACCCATGGCGCTGCGTCGTCGTCCTGCGTGAGCGGCAGCTGGCCCTCCAGCACACGCGCCAAGGCCCACAGCACGCCGAGGCCCGCATCGACCATCGCGAGTCCATCCTGCGCCACGGATACGTCCATGCCCGATGTGCCGGGGGCTGCATTGGCCACGCTGTCCACGCTGGCCCAGTGTGCGGCAATGGCAAATACCCGGTCCCACAGCGTGCGGAGCATCGCGCCAGTGTCCGACGCTTGCTGCGCCGGATCGGCGCCGTCCAGGAACGACGTGCCGGCCCATGCACGCCACAGCGCAATGCGCTGGAGCATCTCTTCGTCGTCCTCGGGCCACTGCGACGGCGGCGGCGGCGCAAAGTGCGCGACACGCAGCAGCAAGTTCTGCAGCGCGGCCAGCGCCCGCGTCTCGATCGCGCGGCGCAGCGCGCCGTCCGACTCGGCCGCTGAGCTTTCGTGCGGCGTCGCGAGACGCAGGAGTGTCTCTACGAGGGGGGAGCGCATGCACTGAGCCACGACCCAGTCGCCCAGCCCCTCGTCGCTTATCGGCACACTCGCCAGCGCCGTGCCGCCCTGCAGCGCATCGAGCGGCGCACCCAGCACACTGGCGACGTCGGCGACCAGCTCCAAGCACATCTCCAGCAACGTTACCGTGTCGTCTTTGACCGCGTCCACAGACACGGGCGCCAGGAGCGTCACCAGCTGCTCCAGCAGCGTCTCGTGCACAAATGCGCTGAGTGTCTCGGAGCGCAGGATGGGCGCATCCTCGTCCCCAGCATGCCGCAGCACATTCACGAGTACGCCGCCCGCCGCGGCACCGAGCATGGCAGGCCGCGGCGCCGCATCGCGCTGCAGGAGAGCGGCAGCATCCGCCAGCATCGCTAGGCGCGCGGCGCCGCGCTCCCGCGCCTCGCGCAGCTGCGCCGGCGTAGGCATCGGCGCACGCGTCGGGCCCGGCCCGAGGCCGGCGAGTGCATGTGCCATGCTTTCTTCATCGGTGATTGCACCCAGCGCCTGCGCGCTGGCGATGCCGAGCGCGACCTGTGGCACGGCACACGCGGGGTCCGCGCTGGATGGCGCGCCACTTGCGGCCTGGGCGCCGAGGTGCACGGCCTGGCACAGCCAGGCGCACAACGCTTCGCCGGCGAGCGCTGTACCGCGCGGCTCGTGCCAGTCCCACTGGAGTACACGCGCGAGGAACTTGTCGCTGGTCTCGCAGAAGCACGCCAGCACCGTCACGAGGCTCTCGCACATTTCCACGAGGCACTGCGCAGCCACGGAGCCCATCCCCGCGAGCGAGGCGTCGGCGTCGGCGCCCCAGCCATGGACATCGAGCGTGCCTTCGGCATCATCGCCGTCAAAGTCGGCCATCGCATCCGCGGCAGCGTCTGGAACGCGCCCCTGAGCCAGCTTTGCAGCGAGGCGGCGCTCCTTGCGGTTCATCTGCTCGACTGGCTTGGTGCGCAGGCGCTCGCGCTCGGCCAGGAGCGGCGCGCGCGTGCGCTCCAAGCGGCGCTCGTGGCTCTGCAGTCCCAGAGCCGCCCAGCGGAGCACCTGCAGCACAATCTCAATGGCGCGCTTGTTCGCGAGCTCGCCGAGTGTGTCGGTGGAGCGGCTGCTGAGGCACAGGTTGCGCAGCGCGCCGCTCGCCTCGCGACGCACTTCGAGGTTGGTATCTGACTCGAGCGCATAGAGCACACGCCCAACGACCTGGTGCGAGAGTAGCAAGCGGCGATGCGGCTCGTGATCGTCCGCCAAGAGCGTTGATACGGACGCCAGCGCCCACACCTTGTCGCCGGTGTCGACGGGCGGCGCGTCGGGACCGGTGCCGAGTTTGGCCAGGGCAGGCACCACCTGCTCCACAGAGGCCGTCTGCACCTCGATCTGTGGGCGATGCAGTGGGTTGTGGCGCTGCGCGCGCTGCGCGCGGCGCCCCGCGACCGGGCGCACTTTCGGCATGGCTGACGATCCACGGCGCGCTCGTCGCAGGCCATTTGCTGACTCAGCAATCTCGTGCCGCCAGGCCTGGCGTTGCTGCCGACGTCCATGGCCGCACCGATGGCACAGGGCGTGCCCGGCGCGCTGCAGCCCTTCCAGGGGCAGCGTGCGCTACAAACGGGCATGCGCGTGCGCGTCGGCGCGTACCTTGTTACGGTCCAGCGCTTTCTCAGCCAGGGCGGCTTTGCCTGCGTCTACCTCGTGCAGGCCGAGGCGCCCGTGCGGCTGCCAGGGCGCCCCGCGCCCGGCGAATCGCAGCTCGTGCTCAAGCACATGTGCGTCTGGGACAAGGAGACGCTGGCGACGGTCCGTGCTGAGGTCGACCACCACGTACGTATGCCTACTTACGCAGCGTGCGCTCCAGGGCCACGAAGCCATTGTGCATTTTGTCGAGGCGTCAGCCGCCACCCTCGCCGGCGGCGGGTGGGAGATCTTCATTCTGATGGAGTATTGCCGCGGCGGCGGACTGATCGACTTTTTGAACAGCCGCCTGCACAGCCGCCCCTCGGAGACCGAGGTGCTGACCATCTTCCGCGACGTGTGCCAAGGCGTGCAGGTGCTGCACCACCTCGATCCTGTGCTGGTGCACCGCGACCTGAAGATTGAGAATGTGCTGCTCGCGACCTCGACGCCGCCGCGCTTCAAGCTGTGCGACTTTGGCTCATGCATGCCCGTGCTTACGACCCAGCCGGCCCGCAGCGCCGACGCAATTCGGCGCCTGGAGCTCGACCTCCAGCAGCATACGACGATGCCGTACCGGGCGCCCGAGATGATTGACCTCCGCCAGCACGTGCCGATCACCGAGAAGGCGGATATCTGGGCCCTGGGCGTGCTGCTGTACAAGCTGTGCTACTACACGACGCCGTTTGAGGCGCCTGGTACTGGCGCTCCTGCGATCATGCAAGCACGCTACGACGTGCCGGCCACGCCGGCGTACTCGCGTGATCTCCAGTCATTGATACGCTCGCTTCTTCAGGTACGCCCCGAGGACCGGCCCGATATGGACACGCTACTCCGCCATGTGCAGCGCAAGCTCGAACCAGCAGCATCGCCGCCCCCGGCAGAGACGCCCAAGCGCTCAGCGCGTCCCGAGTCGCTCATCCTCCAAGTCGACGACGCAACTGCGCGATTCCCCCCGGTAAGCGAACTGTCCGCGCGCGTCGATTCCGCCCCGCGCGCGTCGACGGACCCCGAGCCAGCGCCCGCGCGCTCCGTGCGTGCCATGGTCGCAGAGATGAACTCGAGTGCACGCCCGCCGCGCGAGCGTACCCAGTCTGTCTCGATTCTCATGGAGCCCAGCGCATCGAGTCCTGGCAGGCCGGCACATACCCTCGTGGACGTCGATGTGAGCTCTTCGTCTGACGAAGAGCCAGAAGATGCCGGCGCTACATTCCGGGTGAGGGCACGCCCGTCTCGCGCGCCGCGTCCTGCCGAGGCACCCGAGCCCACCGTGCCCAATGCAGCCGATGCCCTGCACGACCTGCTTGTGCACGCCGAGGCTGATGCGGATCGCACAACCGAGTCTGTTGCTGCGCCTGACACAGCCGACTTGGACTCGCTCGCGGAGCATGAGCGGGCGCTCCAAGAGCTGCTCCAGGGCGAGCAGCCGGCCGAGCCGTCGCGTCATGCCGCGACTGCGTCCACGAGCAGCGCGCCATGCACGCCCGCGACGCATTCGCCGCCGGCCAAGCCACGAAAGCCCATGGTGCGGCCCAAGCCCGCGGCGCTATCCCTGGCAGCCGGTGCGCAGCGCAGTGCGGAGCGCACGCCTGCGATGCCTGTGCCGCTCGGCTCCCAAGGCGATGGTCTTGCGCGCCGTGCGTCCGATACGCTGCCGGACGAATCGCCTGTCGTTGTCCCGACCGAAGATCTGCTCGCGATCAACGAGCAGCCAGCTGCAGGGCGTGCGCCCCGCTGGGACGAACCGTCGCCTCCGCCTAAGACGTATGTGGATGCGAGCACATCGCCGCGCCGGCCGACGTTGAGCGAGGTCCCAAAGCCTCCTGCGCCGACGCATGGGATCGACGCAGGCACGACGGTCATGGCGCCGACGCCGCGGCATGCCACGCCACTTGCGCGCTCGATGTCTGCGCAGACTGCGGCGCAGGCGCACGCCCGGGGTGTGCGTCTGACGAAGCGCGCGACACAAGAGAGTGCCAAGGCCGAGCCTGTCGATGCGGAGCCCAAAGAGAGCGTGAGTGCCCTGATCCAAAAGTGGCAATCGCAGGTGCTATAACTATGTCCATAGGCGCGACACGGTCTCGGGCACCATGGCCGCCAAGATCGCACGCGACTGTAGATCGTCGAGGTACAGCGCGAGGAATACAAGCAGGATCGTGATGGGTGCCGTGAGCACAATGTACGACACAAAGATGGTGCCGCTGATGAGCATTTCCATGTGGCTGCTGGGCGCGGCGCGCTGGCGCGTGATCTGCGCGAGGGTCAGAGCGGGCGGCGAGCCAATCAGTAGACAGGCACATGTCATAAAGACCGGATCGTCGATGCTGCGTGAGTAGCGCGTACGTACACCGTGGAGCGGCCCTTGAGGGACACGTAGGCGAAGAGTGGCATCATGAGCAGCGGTGTAAGGAGCATGCGGCTGCAGGAGGCGGCAATGATTGTGCGCCAGATGGTCCGTTTCTCTGCGCGCTCCGTTGCCTCGCGGTGCGCCCGGTCCTGTGAGTCTTCCATGGTCGAGTAGCGGCGAATCATCCCGGTGCCTGGCGCATCGTCGCCAGCAAAGTAGGCGCCGAGCACGAGGATCGAAAGCGGAATACTGCACTGCCCCATCTGCTCAATCGCGCCGACAAGAGGCGTGAGGCTCACGAGGACACGCTGCAGCGGCGGCGCCATGGCAATCGCAAAGCTTGCGAGCGCTGTCCAGAGCGGCACCGTCATGAATGCCGCGAACGCGCGCCATGGCTGCACGACAAAGCGGTGCCATGCGCTTTGGTGCGTGGGCGTCACGGAGATCTCGTCCGGCTCGTCCGTGAGCACCTCGTTCCGCAGAGGCGAGCTCTCTGCGGGCGTGTGCGAGAGGATGGAGCCGCGGTCCGCAAGGATCGAGCGGTGCCGCTGGTCAATCAGCGTGTCGGTCACGTCGTCGCGGAAGCCGGACAAGTTGCCCTCGTTCTCCGCCGGCGGCTCATACGGCAGGTCTGTGTGCACATGCGACAGAAGCTTGGCACCAATGCTCCAGCGCTGCACGGTGCCGAGCGTGGAGAACATGACAAGGTACGTCAGCGCACGACCCAACATGTCGTTGGGCGTGTCGACGTCGCGGCCATCGCGGATCCAGTGCAGCTGGGGCACACTTTCGACGAGCGACGAGATGAGCGCGACAGGCAGCGTGTTCGAGTTGGGCGTGATGGAGACGGCCATCACAAAGGGACGCTGCCCCCGCGGAATGCCGAGCAGTCGGTTCGCGAGGCCCGCAGCCACCGCTGACACAAAGGTCACGACGCAGAAGCCGATCGGAACGATCGCCAGCTCCACCAGGCGCTCTGGCGATAGGTAGAACGCCACTTTGGAGAACAGCAGCGCCGGCGTGAACACCGACACGTTCAGCTTGTTCATTTTGCCCTGCATGCGCTTATCGAGCACACCAACCTGCGCCATGAGATAGCCGATGCTGCACACGAGAATCAGCTGGAAGATGGACGAGAATGTTACAAACGCGAGACCCAGCACGGGTGCCCAAGACGGCGCAGCCGTCACGGCGGCTTGGAGCGCCGAGGCACTCAGGCTCGCACTCCGTGACATGGTGCGGAGAGCGCGGTCCATCGCGCCACGACCGTGCCCCGTCGCTTATGTCATCGCACTATGTCCTACAGTGCCGCCTGGGCATGGCGCTGCACGCGCAACTTTTGGGCGCGCTGGCGTGCGCGCATGCGTTGCCGGCGACCTGCGCCGCGCTCTGCCGTAAGTAGGAGCCACGTACTTGCGCCGCGTATCAGGACGCGACCGCCATTCTCCTCGAGCTTCTTGCGCGACGCGATGAGCAGCTTGTCCACTCGCCGCTCCTTGGCCTTGTCGCGCTTCTTGAGCATCTCGGCGAGCTGCGCACGCAGGAGCGCGCCGTATGCATCACGGAACGCCAGCATGTGATCGGGCGCCACCTGCGCGTGAGTCCAAGGCACGTACCACCGTGCTGATCTTTGTACGCTCCGTGCTCTTGCCGTCCGTCGCGCGGAAAAGCACGCTCGCGGCGCCGTCAGGCTGCGGCGCCACGCCGTCGGAGCCACGCGCGATCCGCTTCACAGTGACAAACACCGAGTGCTTCTCCTTTGCCTCAGCAAATAGCTTCTCGAGGCGCGACAGGAACTGCGTCAGAGCTCGTGACCTACCTCGTCCGCGTCGACACGCATCAGGGCAACGGTAAGAGGCGGCCTGGCCGCCATGAAGATCATCACGTGATAACACCTTCGACCCCGGCGATCGTGGTCCAACGCCCACGCCCGGCATGCTCGATGACTCGGAGGACGAGTGGCAGGACATGCCCATCGAGCATGTAGATGGGGGCGGATCACTTGTAAGCCCCACCCACAAGCCGCTGGGATCCACATCGTTGCTGGACGATAGCGACGATGACGAGGACCCTGCCAACTCGCCCCGGACGCAGCGCGCGATCCGTGAGGCGCAGGCGATGCGGCGGCGGCGCGAGCACCTCCGCGGGCGCGGTACTGCAGCGCAGGGAGGCACGTCGAATGTTGTGGGCGAGCATCTCGACGTGCATGACGCGCGCGGCTACGACTGGCGCACGCGCCCTGACGACGCAAGGACGGGCCAGGCGCTCGATACACAGGGCTACACACAGCTGCGCCTCGACGAGGACGAGGAAGAGTACGAGCTTCAGGTCGCGACGGACTACCTCTTCCAGGAGGATCTGAGCCGCATTGGCGAGTACGAGGACGACCCTGCCGCCGCGCCCATATCGCAGCTAGCACTGACCAAACGGCTACTCTCGGAGCCCCAAAAGATTGCCTATGTGGGCCTGTGCAGCACGCTATCGCACCAAATGCTCGCTGAGACGGAGCGTCTCCCCATGAAGGACCGTCAGGCCGCGGTCCAGAGCGGCAAAGAGTGGGTTTTGCGGGTCATGATCCGCCTCTACCAGCACCTGGACATTGAACCGACCGGTACGTCCCGCACACTCACCGCAGAACAAGCGATGATCGAGTCGTTGTCTCAACACGGTATCCTTCCGACAGATCTGGCGCCCAGCCTCGTTGCGACGCATACGATCCCGAATCCGTCCTACAACCCGCGGCGCGCGCGCGCAGAGGCGCGTGAGGCGTCGACGGCAGCACCGCCTCGAGAACACGAGGCGGAGCCTGCGCCGTCTCCTCCGCCCGCCGCGGAGTCGGCGACTCCGGTGCTCACAGATCCAAACTCGGCCGCGCAGACGGCCGAGGCCCATCCGGAGCAGCCGCCCGGCACGCTGCCATCCGTCGCTCAAGCGTCGCTGGACGCGGTGCCTCAAGGCCATTCGCATGTCCCAGGACCCACGCCGACGCTCGAGGGCGTCACGACCGAGATTAGCGATACGCTCAAGACCATCACGCTGGATATCCGCTGGACCGTGCTGTGTGATCTGTTCCTTGTGCTCACGGCCGATAGCGTGTACGACGCGCGTTCGCGTGTGCTGCTGGAGCGCCTCGCCGAGTGCCTCGGCCTCACATGGATGGACGTGACCAAGTTTGAAAAGCGTATCACGGACAGCCTAGCGATCGAGGAGGATGTCTCGAAGCTCGACGACCCTTCGATCACCAAGCAGCGCGAGCAACTATCGCGCCACAGACGCATGGTCATGATGGGTCTCGCGACGCTGGGCGGTGGCCTTGTCATTGGCCTTTCAGCCGGCCTGCTGGCCCCCGTCATTGGTGCGGGCATTGGCGCGGCGCTGGGCGCCGTCGGGATCAGCGGCACGTCTGCATTCCTTGGTGGTGTAGGCGGCGCCACGATCATCACTACGACAGGCACGTTGAGTGGCGCAACGATGGGCGGGCGCGGCATGAGCCGGCGCATCAAGAGCGTTCGCACGTTCGAGTTCCGCCCGTTGCACTACCACAAGCGTGTGAACTGCATCATTACGGTGCCCGGCTTTCTCAAGGGGCCTGAAGACGACCCAACGCTGCCGTACAGTGTGATTGACCCAGTTATGGGCGACGCATTCAGCATCATGTGGGAGCCTGATATGATGCGCGATATGGGCAATGCCATGTCGATCCTGTGGAACGAGACGCTAGTGCAGGGTGTGCAGCAGGTACTGGCTGCCACCGTGGCCGGCGCCATGTTTAGCGGTACGTGCCACGACTAACGCAGCGCTCGCGTGGCCGCTCTGGCTGACCAAGCTCAACTACCTCATTGACAACCCGTGGTCCAATGCGACGGAGCGCGCGCGAACCGCGGGCTTGATCCTTGCCGACACACTCATTCACCGTCAGCTGGGTGTGCGGCCCATTACGCTCGTGGGATACAGTCTCGGTGCGCGCATGATTTTCTATGCACTCCTTGAGCTCGCGCGGCGCAAGGCGTTTGGCATCGTGCAAAATGTCTACCTGATGGGCGCGCCCATCACGGCCCGCGAGCATGAGTGGGGCCTCGCTCGCAGCACCGTATCGGGGCGCTTTGTAAATGGTACGTCGCTGACACTCACGCAGCGTACTCCCGGTCCGACTGGCTTCTCGCGTACTTGCATCGCGCTACGGCTGGAGGCGTTCGCAGCATCGCCGGCCTGCATCCAGTGACGTACGACTGCCGCATCGAGAATGTCGATGTGACGCATTTGGTGCCGGGGCACCTCGCTTATCGTGCGCTGACGCCGCTCGTACTGGGCGAGCTGGGCTTTAAAACGACTGCTGACTACTTTGATGAGCCCGAGTCTCTTGCGGATGTACCGGAACGCGAGCAGATTGCACCTGTGGAAGTGCCGCCGCCGCCGCCCAAGAATGGCGGTTTTTCCTTCCGCCAATTATTCCAGCGCAAGACCCAGTCGCCTGCGCCTACGGGTGAAGGTCCGATGGGGCGCTTGCCGGAGCAGACCGAGGACGACCAGCCAGAACGTTTGCCGGGACAGACCAAGGACCCGGAGCGTTTGTCTGGGCCGTCCGAGGACGACCAGCCAGAACGCTTGCCGGGACAGACTGAGGGGCAGCCAGAGAGTTTGCCGGCACAAACCGACAGCCATCCAGAGCGTTCGCCGGTGCAAACCGTGGCTGAACAACATGGAAGCGACGCCTCCAGAGCACCTACCGATGACGCTCTTGGACATTCTGCACCACCCGAGCCTAGCATTCCCACCGAGGAGCTTGAGCCCAGCCTCCCAACGCCAGAGCCCGAGCCCAGCATCGCAACCAAGGTACCCGAACATGAAGCAATAAAGTCTCCTATCCAAGACATTCACCACCCCGACGAGTTGGCCGACACTACGTTGCCTGACCCTATACCCCATCGCGACGAGCCTGCCTTGCCGGAGCGGTCGTACGCGCAGTATGGACTATCCTCTGACGAAGCGGCACGACTCGCGCAGGAGTTTCAACGCGGATTACTCGTGTCGCCACGCCCCCTCGATGGGCACGACGACGCCGCTCGCCCAGACGCTGACCTGCCGGCCTGGGCCCAAGATAATCCTTGGTAAAGTAGGTAGACCAACTCCACACCGCCGCGTTTGGACCCCGTGTTTCTCATGCACTTTCATCTGCCGTGGCAATCCAAAAAGCCGGCGCCCTCGGGCTCGTCTGGCTACGTGAATGTCGGCTACTTTCCCAACTGGTCCATTTACCAAAAAGGGTACAAGCCCCAGCATGTGCCGTTCGCGCACCTAACGCACATTCTGTACGCGTTTGCCAACATTGATCCTGCTACTGGCGCGGTGCAGCTCTCTGATGCATGGGCCGACCAGCAGATCAAGTACGAGGGCGACACGGACGCGAGTGCGTCGCACCTGTGTGGCAACTTTAACCAGTTCCTCCAGTACAAGAAGACCCACCGCCACCTTAAGCTGCTGCTCTCGATCGGCGGCTGGTCCTACTCGGCCAACTTTCGCGGCATGGTCCAGCCCGCACAGCGCGAGCGCTTCATCGAGTCAGCCGTGCGCCTTCTTGCGGACCATGGCTTGGACGGCCTTGACAGTACGTGCATCCACTCACACAGTCGACTGGGAGTATCCACAGACACGCGAGGAAGTCCAGGCCTACGTGGCGCTGCTCGCGGGCCTGCGCCAGGCGCTCGATGCGTATGGGCAGCGCGCGACGCCTGGACAGGCGCCCTACCTGCTAACAATCGCAGCGCCGTGCTCCCCGGCGCAGTACAAGCTGCTGGATGTCCCGGCAATGGACCGGTCCTTGGACTTTTGGAACCTGATGGCGTACGACTTTAGTGGCAGCTGGGACGCCGCTGCGAACCACCAGGCGAACCTATTTGGCGGCGCCGTGTCCGTGTCCAAGGCCGTCAATGACTACCAGCGTGCTGGCGTGCCTGCGCACAAGCTTGTCGTCGGTCTGCCCTTGTATGGCCGGGGCTTTGACGGCACAGCTGGCGCCGGCAAGCCGTACGAGCGCGTGAGCCAAGGCTCCGCCGAGGGTGGCATATACATGTACAAGGAGCTACCGATGCCTGGCGCGCAGGAACACTTTAGCGAGCGCGACGGAGCCTCCTGGTCGCACGATGGCAGCCAGTGGATCTCGTACGACTCGCCCAAGGCCGTGCGCGCCAAGGCCGAGTTTATCAAGAAGCACGGTCTGCGCGGCGCCATGTTCTGGGAGCTCAGTGGCGACCTGCCCGCGGAGCACGAGCGTTCGCTTGTGCGGTGCATGGCACAGACGGTACGCACATACACTCACACCAGCTGGGCCACCTCGACTCGTCGGCGAACCACATCGAGTACCCCGAGAGCGCCTTTGACAATGTGCGTCACTGAGCATCGCGCGACTCTGTGTCGTCCTCGGCAAAGATCGTCTTGGGCTGCGTCTTGGCATACACGGACGTGAAGCGCGGGTCCTTTTTCGCCTTGTCCGCATACTTGAGTAGCGCCCTGTCGTTAGTGTACAATGCACGTACTCGCGTGGATCCTCGGCACGCAGATCGCCTTCCCACAGCTCGGCCACGAGCGGCTGCAGCTCCGAGCGCCCAATGCGCCCGTTCTTGCCGCGGCCCTCGAGTGGCCGCTCCGGCACACGCGTGTTGCGTGGATCGCGGGGGAACTGCGGCTTTTTGTACACGGGATCGAAATAGTCGTCCTCTTCCTCCTCGGGGACCATGATCGGCACATCCGCATACGGATCTGTCGTCGACGGGTCTGCCGCATAGTGGTTCGTCCGGTCCCGCGCGCGCTTGCGCAGCGCAAGCTTTGCGCCGAGCTGTGAGGCCTCCGTATCGTAGTAGATGTGCACATCGCCGCTGCGCGTCGTCGCAAACACCTGGTTCAGTCGCGGATGCCATTGCACGCGCTGCACGCTCGTGCGGTCCACGGGGTGCACGAGCTCCGTGCGCAAATCCTCTGCAGATAGCGCGACAATTTGGCCCCACTCACCACGCAGGTCTGTCGGCGCCGTCGAGCCTTGCACAGACGCCGTGCCCGTGAGCAGCTGCCGCCCATTCGGACTGAAGAGCACATCCGTATGGTCGCCGCCATTCGGCATGTCGTCACGCACATGCAGCGGCGTGCGCAGTTGCCGCAGGTCCCACAGCTTGACGGTATCGTCGGCGCCACGCGAGGCCAGCTTGGTGCCGCACGCACTCACCGTCAGCGAGGTCGCACCGCAGCCAGGCGCATGCGCCTCATGCACAGTGTGTGATGGGCGCGCAAGGTTGCCCGTCGTCGACCACACGTACAGCGTGCCGTCCTGCCCACTCGCGAGAATGGACTTGGCATCGGGCGCAAACGTCGCGGCCGTTACCTTGGTCTTGGTGCCGCGCTCCTTGGAGCGCACGACAATCACTGTCGTCTGGCTCCGCTGGTGGTGCATGTCCCAGAGGCGCACCGTGCTGTCCGAGCCAGCCGTGTAAAAGACCTGGTCATCCACTGGGTGCCATCCACCGCACGTAATGTCGCTGATGTGCCCGGTCGTGTGGCGCATATCGCGCATAAAAACGTCACCTTTCTTGTACAGGGCAATTTCGTGGCCATCATAGTCATACACGCGCGCCTGCGTCGAGGCACAGAGACACAAGAGGTTCTTGCTGTACGGCGAGAAGGCCAGCTGCACCACGGGGTAGTTCTCTGCTGGCTCAAACGACTTGAATGTGCGCAGACTCGTTGTCATACCACCAAAGTCCCACAGCTTCACGAGGTAGTCGTGTGAGCCTGTGGCGAGTCGCGCACCGGATGGATCGATCCCCAGCGCACTCACCGTCTTGGTATGGTCCTTGAGCACAATGCTCTGCGTGAGCGGCATGTTGGCATAGCCAGCGAGGTGTGCCCACTGGATCTCGCTCAGCTCTGCTGGGGTCTTGGGCAGTGGCTCTGCCGGTGCCTCGGCCTGTGGCTCGCTCGGCTCCACAGCGGCCTCGCTCGCTGGCTCGCCGCGCTCGGGGACAGGCTCTTCGTCCTCATCCTCAAACTCGTCGTCATCCGCAAACTCACTCTCATCCGCATGCTCGGACCCCGCATACGCCTCTGTCTCACCGCTGGCCTGCCCAAAGCCAGACGGCAGCATCGCACGCAGCGCAGCTTCGTCCATGGTGGCGACAGGGACCTCCACTTCTTCGATGCAGCTGCCGACGCCGGCCTTTGAGGTAACGCAGGACGAGGCGAGTGTCACGGTGCATGTCCATACGGACCAGGCGACGGCCAAAGAGGCGCGTGTAGCGGCTGAGGGCACAACGTTTGGATGCTTTATTGAGCCATCATACCTTCCGTACGCACGCCTACTAACCACAGTCTCTGCCTCCCGCGCCCTGTCGCCACTCTGCACGACTGCATCCCACTGTCGGAGGGCAGCACCACAGCGGCATGCACGTATGATACCCACACACAGATCCTACATGTGCGGCTGACCAAGAGCGTGCACGGCCAGGAGTTCCCAGATCTCGAGCGGCTGCGGCCCCAGCTCCTGTCGGATGAGGAGCAGGCGCAGATGGAGCGCGATGCCGCACGCCTCCCTGCGGCGCATGCATACGGATTCGGTCAGACAGATCCACTGCCGGAACACTATGTGGCGCTGACGCGCAGCGGCCAAGTGCCGTACCTTGACGTGCAAGATCCGACGCTGATGCCCATGCACGAGCGCGCAGCGCGTGCAGAGTCGCTCGAGACGGACAAGTGGGACGAAGGCATGTACCTCGATAATGTCGTTGATATCGATGGCGATGTCGCTGCTGTCGTGCAGGTCGTGCCACGCATCCTCTCCGACGCGTGCACGCCGCCGCCAGGCCCTGCTTCAGGCCCTGTGCCGCCGCAGGCGGCGGCACATGCCTTCCTCGTGCAGCTGCTGTTTGCGTACCTTTACGAGCAGCATGCCTCGTACAATGATGCATCGCCCGAGTCGGCATGGACGCTCTGCAAACTGTGCCGCTCGATTTCGTGCTTCGTCGATCCCGCCATGCCCATCGCAGCGGTCCTGCGCGCCAGCTACCGCCGGGCCCTCACGTACCCTCTCTACCGCTCGTGGGCGCTGTGCGAGGCCGTGCGAAAGGACATGATACACCTCCTCCAGGACAACGATGCTCAGGCGCGTTTGCTCACTGCACTCCAAGACATGGACGCCATCTTTGCGCTCGCGCCCACGGGCACGGGCCTTGCCGAGCAGGTCGAGACGGTGCTGCGTCTCGTATGGGATACGTGGGTCGCACCACTACAGGCCTATGTGTCGCAGTCCACCGCAGGCGAGTGGCCAGTACTGGCTCGCGCGCTGGCGGCGCCCACAAAAGAGACGGTCGGTGAGCCCGGCGACTGGGACCTCGAGGTCCTCGAGATGCTGGCACGTGAGTCGATGGCCGAAGGCGCTGGTAGTTTTGTGTAGTTCGCAGGCCCACCATGGCCGCGCCCGCACAGAAACGCGCGCGGTCGCCCGAGGCGCCCGCCTTTGTACCGCGGACTCGCGCGGATACGCAGGAGGCCGCTGTCGCGCTCGAGTACCAACGCCACATTCACCGAGTGTCGGTGTTTGTGCTCACGGACCCGGCGCAGTCGCTCAACACGGACCTTATCTGCCGCGTCGCGCCGGCGGGCGAGGACTCGCGGCGCATCGAGTTGAAGCATGCTCAGCTGGCATACCTCTGTGTGGATGTGCCGTGGCCGCTTGTCGCGGGCGAGTACACGGCGCCGTTCCGCGACGGATTCGAGGTGATGATCCCTGTGGAGCCGCGGCCGACGCGCGCCGTGTTCAGCGCGTCGTGGCTACAGCAGTGGCGTACGCTCGATGCGCTGCAATGTGCCGGCTGTAGCACCAAGCTCGTCGCCTTTCCTGGGCGCGCCGTTGTGCGCGCGCTTCCGTCGGCGAGCTGGGAAGAGCTCGTGGATGCGTGGATGTGCCATGGCGATCAACGACTCAATATCAGCGTGACGCGGGGACGCGAGAGCCTAGGTACCGCGCGCCTGCCCGCCGCGACCGAGGTGTGGGTCGGCAGCTTCCTGGTGAAGACGTCGAGCACGTACCTGGACGCTGGCGCCGTACATACTTCGCCGGCGAAGCAGAACAATTGTTGGGAGGTACGTTCCGTGGCACGTCAGACGGGCTAGCAGAAAGCCATCACGCGATACCCACCGTGGCATGCACTGGCCTTGGGACGGTGCCTGCAGTGCTCGGCACTTTGGCTGATACTACGAGTCCTAGATTCAGCGCTCCTATACGCTGCAGCCACCAGCTATGGGCTGCGAGTCACACGGAGCGGAACACTAACAGCAGCATCCCTCCTACCCTGTGCTTTGCCGGGCGTGCGGCACGACTCTCGGCGCCGCTCTCGAGCATCCGGGGCCTGTGCCTGCGGTGCTCCAGTGGTATCCGTTCCGAATCGTCCCTGGCGGCTGCGAGAAGCCGTGCGATCTGCTGGGCCAAGTCCTGAGCCAGTACATGCTGGAGCAGACCGAGCGCCAGGCTGTGCACCACTTTCTTCTCAGCGAGGCCGACGGCGACGACGCGCGGCCGCGCCTGCTGCTGTGGCTCTTCCAGCCACTGCTCGATATCCAGATACCCGGGCAGCCTCTGTACCATGCGTGCAAGATCTTGTTCCGCGTGGTACCCGTGGCGCCGCCCGTCCCTTACACCATGCTGCTCCTTCCCCACGACGCGTGCAACGAGGTCGCCGAGGCGCTGCGTGTGAGCTCCCTCATCTACCCCCGCACCCGCCGCGTGCTGGGCGAGTGGCATATCGGATGGCTGCCTCGTAGCATCGACTAAGACTACATGCGCTTTATTTTCGGCTTGCCGGGCACGACGACCTCGCCTTCGACGGCCCGCGCTTCCACGCCAATGCGCGGCAGGAAGCTCTGGTAGCGGATTGGGTCGCGCGATTTCAGGTAGCGCAGCACCTTGGCGCGCTGGTGCACAAGCCGCCGCATCGAGCGGCGGTTGCTGTTGTCGTGGCGCGCTCCCAGCAGGTGCTCCGCCAGGTTGCGAATGCGGTACGTGAGCAAAGCCGCCTGCACCTCGGGCGAGCCGGTATCGGGGCCGCCACCGTCGGTCGGGCGGCCAAAGTGCGCAATGATGCGCCGCGTGTTTTCCACCTGGATGCCCTTGCCGCTGGCGTTGCGCAGGTCGAGGATGCGTGCGAGCGTCTCGGCGCTCTGTGCCTGCTCGGCCTCCAGACCCTCGAGGTCCTTGGCGAGCGAGTCGGCGCCCTCCTGGCTCAGCGACGAGTCAGCGAGGTCCATCGCGCGGTCCGTGGCCATGACACGCGGCAGAGACTGGAAGAGCGTGCGACGGTCGCTCACATTGAGACCAAAGTTGAGGCGACGCGGCCCGCCGTACTGTGCGACAGCCGCATCCACGTCCGCGTCCTCCGGCCGTGCCACGGGCTCCACGGCCTGCAGCTGGCCACGGCGGTCTTCTTGGTAGCCCCAAACCTCCTCTTTCGAGAGAATCAGACGGGCCAGCTCTGATTTCTTCCAGTATTGCTCGCCTTCCTCATTCAACTGATGGGCCAGGACGGGATCCGGCTTCGACATATCAAAGAGGCGCTGCTTGATCTCGCGCTGCGCCAGGTTCTGCTGGCGGCGCAGACGCGAGGCGCGCTTGCGTTTGCTCTCGCAAACAGGCGCACTTGTGTGAAGAGATGCAGACGCAGGACGTGAGAGAGCGGCTGGCACACGCAGCAGCGCGTGCGCCGGCCTCATGATTCTCTCCGGCCACATGCTGCACCAACGTCCAACGTGCGAAGAGCGAGCGAGCGCCAGCACGCGGCGAATAAAAGTCACGTGATATCGGTGCCAACCGCGGCCGCGCCCCTTCTTCGTCTCTTGATCAAAAACGCCAGTGTACGTGGGGGGTGTACTAACACATAGCCCTGTGCCACACCCAACCGATTTTTTTACAGCGGCATGGGTGCCAAGAGGGCCAATGGTCCTCGACGGGGACGAGATCAACTCGCAATATAGGAATCTAGACTGTACGCTTCGGCGATGACGGTTTAGAGCCAAAACATTGTGATACATTCTAGGCACCAGTCATGTAGACAAGTTAGGACTATCTGGTTTATGGCAAGGCACAGGAATGGCGACAACGCTATCCGACTCTCGTCGATCCGCCTCCGTATGTGCGCACGTGGCACGTGCACCTGGTCGACGGCCGCCGCTTGTGCGTCTCCACGATGAAATTGTACGTGGGAGCGGTGGCTGACCCGGCCTAGCGCGCGCTATCTCGAGGAGAATGCAGTGGACGAATGGAGACGTGCTTATATCAATTACCGAGGGCTGAAAAAGCTCATCAAGCGCGTGGCCGAACACCGCGCTGCGCGCGAGGCGCGCACCCACGGCAGATCGCCCTCGGGCACGACGCAGTCCGTCCATAACTCGGCGACGCGACTTTTAGCGCGAAGCCGATCGCACTTTTTCTCGAATGGATCTCGCCAGGAAGGCGGCTATGGTGCCACAGCACGGAACGATGGAGAGCCATCGGTCCCCCCCGTCACGCTAAAGGGGACGGGCCTCAGCCTTTTGGACGGGTGCGGCGACGCCGAGGCGGAGCCGCCATACCATCTCTTTTTCGGAAAGCCGACAGATGAGCCATTGCGCATGGATGACACCGAGGGGTTGTCAAACGAGAATGTCAGCGGCCTGTCGTTCGGCGAGGATCGTCCAGCGGCACGTCGTTCGTCGACATGGGTCGTCCCACAGACAGACCGTACGTATGCCCCACTTACGCCAGAGTATCCCAATATGAATGTAGCCGACATCATTGCGCAGCGGTTCGATGACGAGGAGCAAAAGTTCTTCCTCGCGCTCGACCACGAAGTGGAACGGATCCTGGCATTCTACCTTGAGCGCGAGCATGAGGCAACCGAACGCTTGTCGACGCTCGTAGAGCAGCTGCTGGAGCTTGCCGAGCACCGTCGTGAATTTAAGGCCAAGACCAAGAAGATCCCAGGCGGACAGCTGGGCCTGCAGCGCATCCTGTCCAAGGTGCCGCGCGGCTTGGATAGTGACGAGATGAACCGGCTGAAGCTCAGCACGCAAAACCGGCAACCGCAGAAGCCCAACGAGGTTTCTTCCAGCGATGAAGACGACGGCGACAAGCGCCGTGCCGAGGTCATGGAGCATATCCAGAATCTGCACATCAGCGAGCTGCGGTCCGCGTCCCCTGCACTTTCGACGCAAGTGCACGATCCGGTCGAGTACAAAGCGGCACGCAAGAAGCTGCGCAAGGCTGTGATTGAGAACTACCGCGCTCTGGAAATTCTCAACAACTACCGCATCCTCAACCGCAACGGTTTCACCAAGATCCTGAAGAAGTTTGACAAAGCGATGCAGTCGCAGGTCATGCACAAGTACTACGACGAGCGTGTGGCCTGCACACCCATCGTCCAATCACCCGCTGTGCCCAAGATGCTGGAAGCGCTGGAGGAGATTTTCACCGGGTATTTTGAGCATGGCGACCGGAAGCGTGCGCGCGATGTGCTCCGCGAGGGTGCGCCGCAGACGCTGATCGGACATGCCACGTCGCATTACTCGAGCGCGTACCGCACTGGTGTATTTATGGGCATCGCGCTGTGCCTTACGATCGAGGGCCTGCGTTATGCGATGCAGGACCGTGTACAGGCGGTGATGCCCCAGTGGCAGCAGCTGCTCGTTGTGTATGCCATGGAATTTTTGCCGGCTCTGTTCGCGCTGCTATTTGGCCTGAATCTCATTGCGTGGCAGCGCGTGCGAATCAACTCTGTATTTATCTTTGAGCTGGACGCGGGCAATGCGCTTGAGCCGTGGCAGTACTTTGAGCTGCCTGCGCTGCTGCTCTTGCTTCTTTCCATTTGCTTCTACTTGACGTTCTCAACGGCGCTCAACAGCCCTGCCATTTCGCCCACGGCCTGGCCGATCGTGTGGCTTGTGGCGCTGGTGCTCATCATTTGCAATCCGCTGCCCATCATGCACAAGTCTTCGCGCTTCTGGTTCCTTCGCACACTAGCGCGCGTTGCCAATGGTGGCACGTTGACCAGTGTGGAATTCCGCGACTTTTTTGTCGGCGATGAGCTGAACAGTCTCGCGTATTCGTTCATGAACCTGTGGGTGATGGGGTGTGAGTACCAGAACGACTGGACGATGCCGTCGCATTGCAGCACATCGGCGAGCTGGTGGGTGCCTGTTCTAGGAGCGCTGCCTGCCTTTTTGCGTTTCTTGCAATGCTTCCGCCGATATTACGACAGCCATCGCATGGTGCGCATTCACCTCGTAAATGCGGCCAAGTATGCCTCGTCGGTTCTCAACGTGTTTTTCTACTTCCACTACCGGCACCACGGCTCGCAGGGCTCGACGGCGTTCGCGCTGTGGATCCTTTTCGCCTCGATCAACTCGGTGTTCACCAGCAGTTGGGACCTGATCATGGACTGGAACCTGCTGCAGTCGAACGCGCACTACCCCCTGCTTCGGTCCCACCTGGCCTTTGACGATGTGTGGCCCATGTACTATGTTGCCATGGTGACCAATGTGTTTATCCGCTTTATATGGGTCATTTACCTGTTTGGCGGGCCGGCCAGCCTGCCGCTGCGTTCGTTCTTAGCGGCCCTGCTGGAGATGCTCCGCCGCTGGCAGTGGAACTTTATCCGACTGGAAAACGAGCATCTGGGTAATGCGGATTCATTCAAGATCATCCGCGACCTGCCGCTGCCCTACCCTGTGAAGCGCAAGCCACGCAATGACGAAGACGATGAGGAGGAGGACACTAGGTCATTTATCCTGGGCTCCATCAGGGGCTTGGACAAGAAGAATCAGCGTATGCAGAGCACGATCGACACGCTGGAGAGCACGAAGCAGGACCTCGAGTATGCGCGGCGCCGACAACGCCTTGAAACTGCGGTATAACTGTCTACTCGGGCGGCTCACTGTGCCACTCGTACGGCCGCCGCTCGCGGCTCGCCAGCAGCGTATTCGTGACCGAGGCCTGCGAGACCAGCAGCGCAGGGCGCTGCACTGTTGCGCCGTCGCTTGGCTTGAGCAAGTCGCTGCATAAGTGAAATAACGTACTCGAGCATGAATCCTAGACCCAGGCCGACATCGTTGAGGATCTGTGCACAGCTGCGCGTAATATCGATGGCCTCTTGCACCACACGTGGATCCTGGTCGACGCCAAAGACCTGCCGCCGGAACGTGTCGGCATAGGCGCGCACCTGGTCCGAGGCCCACTGCACAAAGCCTGGGTAAGCAAAGCATACATACCTGATGCCATTTTGTAATCTTTAAAGGCAGCCATGTACCAGTCGCCCGTGTTCTTGATCAGCGTAAAGTACAACATAGCGAGCTCTGAAATGTACAAACTCACATCGCCCTCGTACTTGATCTGTCGCATCCGGCGCTGCAGCAGCGTCGTGCGCGCCTCGAGCAGCAGATCGCGCGCCTCGCGGCCCTTGTCAAGGCGCACGAGCAGTCCAGCATTCCGCACGACCATGCTCTTGCGCTGGTACGGCGACACGAGCTCCGCACTGATAGCACGGACGAGGTCCGATGCGCATCCGTTGAACTTTTCGACGAGCAGATACAGCGAGCCTTCTGACACGGGCCGCGAGGCCAGGCGCTGCTTGCCCTCTTCCACAAGAGCAACGGCCTCCTCCCACTCGCGCAACGCAATGTGCACGGCAAGCGCATCAATGACGCTGTTGAGCCACGGGCCTAGTGCCGCGAGGTCGTCCTGGCTGGGCGCCGGCGCGCTGGCCTTGTCGGCGAGACCCAGGTCCTGGCTCGTCGGGTCCATGGAGTCGCCGAGCATGCCGTCATCGTTGCGCTTGACAGCGCGTTGCTTGCGCTCTTTTTTGAGCCGCGCAGCGAGCGCTTCGCCCACGCCACGGAAGGCGCGCAGGAGGGCGCGCTTGTCCTGCGAGCGCTCGGTACGGTAGACAAACGACTCCTTGCCGTGCTTGATCTTGAGAGCATTGCGCACGTCCTTGGTATCTTTTAGGTCGACCACGACAATCTCGGACAGGTTGAAGCAGCGCTCAGCGACGAGATGCACGCGGTTTCCATACGGCCGCTTGCGCTGCACAGCGATGAGCAGCAGGTCGTCCAGGAGGAAGAGTGCCACGGCCTGCTTGGGCTTGTACGTTGCCGCGTTGACCTCGACAAACTGGCTCGTCTCTGCGATCAGGTGGCGGCCCGGCACGATCGGCACAAACTTTTGCGAGCCTTCAATATTCTCCCAAAGGGACGTCAGCTGCGCCTTGTAGATCTGCTCGAGGTCAATCGAGCTGATCCGGTGGCCCTTGCGGATCGCACGCAGGGACGACTCGTTGTCCCACATACCCTCGCCCAGGGGGTCTTCGATCTGCAGCTGGTGTGGCAGGGCCTTCCACTCGCTGAGCAGCTCCTTGAACTCGAGCATATCGTTCTCAAACGTCGCAATCTCACGACTAATAACGATGAATTCGGCGTAATTCTTAAATACCTGCTCCTTGAGCTGCTTTTGCGTCGTCGTCTGGATCTGGCCGAGGGTGGCACGCAAGTTCTGGAGGCCGGCCTCGCTTTGCTGCTGCACCTGCTGCGACACGAACAAGCTGGGGTCAAAGTTCTCCGCTGCGAACGATTCCGCGCTTACGCCGGGCACGGCATGCGCTTCCCACGACTCTACGGCCAGGTTCGCATGCATGGGGGGCACGGGCGATCGCGTCGCGACAGGCGACAGAGCATGGGGCGTTGCCGCCATGGCGGGTACGGGCGGCACGGGCGGCACATCCTCAGCCACAGGCGGCATGGGCGACCGGCTTCCAGCCACCGGCGCAAGGTGGTCGAGCCCGCTCATGAACGAGACAGCAGGCATAATCGACGACGACGCGTACCGCATCGACAGGCGGTTGCGGACCTTGTCCTCAGCATGTGAGTCTGGCACAGGCTTCCTCGAGGGTCGAGGAAGTGGCTCTTGACCATCGCCACTCTTCCCATAGAGCGTCGCAGGGCGCGAACGCTGTGAGCGCGACATGAGCCACGACCGTGCGGCGCGGGGTGGTGGCACGGGTGGTCGCTGCCACCTTATATAAGCAGATCGTCAGGCCGCGGTGCGTCCGCCTTGACAGCGCACGGCCGGTATGGCGTTCCGCCCGGATACGCTCGTGACGCGCCAAGTCGCGACGCATGCGACGTCCAGTACAGAGGATGCGCATACCGAAGATATATGGCGGACCTCTGCTGCCAAGCAGGAGCAAAAGCGGTGGGCCGAGCAGAGCGAAAAGGCACTGTACCAAGACAGTGCCTTTAAGAGGCACCAGGGCCAGGTGGACAAGGTCCTAGCCAAGTTTGACAGTGTGGCCGAGTGGGCCGACTTTATCTCGTTCCTTGGACGCCTGCTCAAGGCGCTGCAGGCGGCGCCGCAGTACAATGTGATCCCCAACAAGCTGATTGTGGCCAAGCGCCTGTCGCAGTGCCTAAACCCCGCGCTTCCGTCGGGCGTGCATGCGCGCGCGCTCGAGGTGTACACGCACATCTTTTCGGTCATTGGCGTGGATGGACTGCGGCGTGACCTCCCGGTATGGACGCCTGGGCTGCTGCCCTTTTTCCCCCACGCCGCGACCTCGATCAAGCCGGTGGTCCTGGGCCTGTATGAGACGTACTACCTGCCCCTGGGCGTCGACCTGCGCCCTGTGACGCGTGCAATGCTTCTATCGCTGCTTCCAGGCTTGGAGGAGGAGTCTAGTGAGTTTTTCGACCGCGTGGTGGCGCTCCTGGACCGGCTATCGCACAGTGTGCAGCTCGCCTTCTTTTTGCAGACCATGTGGCACGTCATGATCATGACGCCCAGCGTGCGCCTGTGCGCGTTCCACTACCTGGCGCGCCGCATGCCGCGTGTCGGTGAGCCGGCGTCGCCGCCCCTCGAGAGTCTCCATGTGTCGCTGCTTAGCTGCGCCGTCGCGCAGACACTGCACGACGACACGCTCCTGGTGCGACGGCAGGCGCTCGACTTTCTGGTGCAGCACATGTCCCTCACGTCCACCATGTATGCGGCGCTGACGCCGCCGCAGCGCGCGTCGCTCGTGGACGCGGCGCTCGGCACGGTGCTGCGCCGCGATATCAGCCTCAATCGCCGCCTGTATGCATGGCTGCTCGGCACCGCGGACACGGACGAGGCGCAGCAGGCGTACTTTTGCGAGCATGCACTGTCGAGTGTCACGCAGGCGCTGCAGGACGGCATGGCCCGCGACACACACGTGCAGCGGCCGTTCAAGGTGCTCGTATCGCTCATGGACAAGCGCGCGCTTGCGCAGCCCCTGCTGGGTGCCATCGTGCTTGACGTCTTTGCGGCGCTGCAGCAGCGCGACGTGGCCACGAGCGAGGATGTATACCCTACAGCCCAGACTCTGTTCGAGGCGCTGGACGCGCATGTGCTGTACCAGCAGCTGTACCAGGCAATGGTCGACCAGGTGCACGGCCGCACCGAGTGCGATCGCGTAGGGCTCTTCCGTCACATTCTGTCGTCGTTTGAGCCGCACGATGAGGACGCCAAGACGGTGTACCTGCCGATCCTTTGCATGGCCATGGCAGCCGAGGTGCACGACGGCATGGTGGCCGATGAGCTGGCCGGTCCGCTGGCGATCTCGGTCGTTGGACTGCTGCAGGACATGGTGGAGCGCCTAGATGCACGAGCGTTCCGGCTACACACGCCTAGCGTGCCTATGGCCTCGCTGCGTGAGCCCGCGGCCGCATGGTTCAGCGATACGCCGCCCGAGCATCCAGCGACGTTGCAAGATCCCGCGCGTGCGACAGCACTTGTCGAGGCACTCCTGCGCGTGGCGCTGCAGCTCGCGTCGAACGTCTCGTGGAGTGCAGCTGAGCGGCAGAGCGTCACGCGCACCGTGTGTACGGTGGTGAAACGAGTTGTTGTACTCCTTGACGAGGCGCAGGCGGACGCCGAGGCACAGGTGCTGTCGCTCGCGTCCTGGAGCGTGCCGCTGTTCCAGGCAATCGCTGAAGCGACGACATTTGACGAGGTGCATGATATCCTGCGCGTGGCCCTGCAGATGAATGCGTCGCCCTCGCTGGACTTTTGCATCGATGTGTCCCGGGACGATCACCTGGACGTGGTGATGGAGCAGCTACTGACCTACCTGCAACCGGACGCCTTTCCCCACCACGAGGCGGCCGTGGCGCTGTTTGTTGAGGTGTGCGCACTGGCAGCGGACGACGAGGCGACGAGGCGGCTGTGCACGCACCTTTCGCAGCCCGGCGCTGCACGCACGCGCGTCATGAATGCGCTGGGCACGCTCTGGCGCCTCGACGAGCGGGCGTGCTCGCAAATGGAAGCGTGCCTGTTCCTCATTCTCGACCGCCTGCGCTCGCACGACACGGCCGAGAAGCACGAGTGTGAGTTGTGGCTCTGTGCACACGTCTCGTCGTACGATGCGCTGTTGACCATGCTCGTGGACCACCTGGTGCGTGTTGAGGCCGAGCGCGCATGGCAGCCCGTCACGGTGGCGGGTCGGGCGATCCCCGCGTACGTGTATGCGGCGCCCTTTGACCAGGCGTACATGGACTACTACCTCGCGACGCTGGCCTCGCTCATCTCTGTGGCAGGCTCGCGTGCCTTGCGGGCCGCGCAGGACACGGCGTATACGTGGCCCGATGGCGTGGAGCGCTACGGCTTAGCCGAGACGCTTGCGCTGGCGGATGTGCTGAAGCACTATGTTATCGTGCTCCTGCGCTCGCTGCCTGGCGACGCGGGTACGGCCCCCAGCACGACTGCGCTGAGCCTCGAGGTCCTGCGCCTGATGCTGGCCATCGAGCCGCCGGCTGCGTGGTGTGAGGATGTGGAAGCGGCCCTGGTCGACGTGCTGCTGCTGGCCATGCACCGCCGCGATGGGGACGCGCAGATCATGGTGCTGCGCACGCTTCGAGAGGTGCTTCTCGTGCAGTACGGCGCGGCGCCCCTCAGCGATGAGGCGAGCGCCCAGTACCTCGACCTTGTTCAGCGGGGCCTCGTGTCGACGCCGTGCGATACGGTGTTCTTTGCATGGACTGACCTGGCACACACACTGCTGCCACTCGCACGCCACGGCGTCCACGAATTCATGCTGCCGCTGTGTGTGTGTGTGCAGAGCATGCTGGTCCAGGCCATGCCTCCGAGCGAAGCTGCACATCAGCAGGCCATGCGTCCCTCCAGCGAGCTGGACGTGGCGCGCGTGCCGGGCACCGCGCTCGAGATCAACCAGATGATCTCGTTGCTGGAGCACGCGCTCGTCCAGGCGCTCTCGTCAGGGCACCTGATTGAATCAGAGCGCAGCGCGCGGCCGAGCGAGCCGGCCGGGAGCTTTTTGGTCAACATATCGAGCGTCTTTCTCAGCGACAGTGGCGCTGTGCCAGCGGCCCAGCACATGTCGTCGCCCATGCTGCGCCCGGCCGCTCAGGTGGTGCAGCGGCTCATGTACGTGTGGGTCGTCGCGCGCGCCGACACGCAGTGGCACGCGGTTGTCGCGCGCAGCTTTGCGGCGCTGGGACGCTTTTATGGTCTGCATGCGGAGGCCACGCTGGATGCGCTCGTCGAGCAGTGGTGGCACAGCAGCCTGCGCGCTCCGGCAGTGGCGGTCGAGCGTCTGCACGCCGAGACGGTCGAGCTGCTCGAGGCGCTCGCGGGCAGCGCACAGATCATCTTCACATCGCTGTGCGACTCGATTGCAGCGCGTATGCCGTTGGCCGACCGCAGCAAGCGCGCACCGCGCCAGGGGCTCGCGAGCGAGTCGGTGTTGGTCCGCTTCCTGGAGACGTACGCGGCGCAGCTCGATGCCGAGTCACTCGCTCACGTATGGCCCGTGCTGGCCATGCTCGTCAAGAGCGTCAGCACGACGGGGCACCGGGCCGTGGCCTTCGATACACTGCGGCTCGTCACAGTGACTGGCACCAAGCTTGCGCAGACGCGCTCTTTCGAGGACACGCGCATGCGCCGCGATATCCAGGATGCATTTGTGCGGCTGTATGAGCTCGTGATTACGCTGTATGCGCGCACACTTGATGTCTCCTCCTCCAACAAGGACAGCGACTCGCTGTCGGCACTCAGTGAGCGGGAGGATAGCACCGAGGCGCCGACAGCGCCAGCGCCAGCACCGGCCGCGGTCGTGCAGTACTTGGGAGCGCAGGTTGTGCCGGCGTTGGGGCCGCTTATGATCGATACCGACAAAAGCACGGCGCTGTGTACGAGTTTGGTGTACTATGTCATTGCGCCAGGCTTCAAGGCACGGTCTCGTGGCGGCGACTGGGAGCCGCTCGTGCTGGATACGCTCGCGCATGTGAGCCGTGTGCCGCACTCGAGCAAGACGTGGCGCACGCCCGTGTTGGACACGTTCATGGACCCCAAGTTCTTTGCACAGTCGCCGCAGATGGGTGAGCAGTGGGCGCCGATAGTGGCTGCGCTCCTGGAGGCTGAGCGCGAGCGACTTACGGATATCATTGGGCGCATTGTGCCGACGCCTTCGTCGAATCTCTTTACGAGCCGCGAGTCAGACCTCCAGGCGCGTGTGTGTGCAATTCGGCGTCTCTCGTACGCAGTGTATGCCGAGAAGCGCAACGCGTTTTTGGCGCAGCTGCCGCAGATGCAGGAGAAGGTGGTCGAAATCCTGCGCTCAGGGCCCGCCGATCTCGTGCACGCTGAGTTGTACCTGCTGATGCGTGTGCTGCTGTGCCGCTTTGATTCGCAGCACCTCACAGGGTTCTGGCCGATCATCCTCACAGAAGTCTTGCGTATCTTGGTCGACGCTAAGGCGCAGCTCCCCAAGGACGATTCAGACAGGCTGCATCTGCTGTTCAGTGTGGCCAAGCTCGCCGACTTTCTTATCACCCTGCAGACGGACGACTTTCAAATTTACCAATGGCTCCTCATTACAGACACGCCGGATGCACTCTGCGCATCACCGAGCTGGGCCCCTGAGTCCCTGCTTGACGCGCTGGGCCAGCTGATCACCCAGGACTACCCGAACGTCGATACACAAGGGCACGAGGTCCTGACCATGGCCCAGCAGCGGCGCCCCATGCTGCAAATCTCGCGCGCGCGGTCCTTGTCGGATCTCGTGCCCTTCTTCCTGCATGCGTCGTGCGCCTTTTATGAGAATGAGTCTGCGCATGAGATGGACTGGGACAACATCAACCAGTGTCTTTTGCGCGATTTATTCGAGCCTATTCGAGTACGCTAAATAGTCGGAATGCTTTGGTACGACAAAAATTCAAAAAGGACGAATTAGGCGCGTGGCTGGCATCGCACCCTGATGCAAAAAGCTGACCAGCACGGGGCTCGAACCCGCAACCTCCTGATAACTGGGGAGATCCCATCGTAGTCAGACACACTACCAATTGTGCTAACCGGCCCGTTCTGGCAGATGAGTGTCTAACTTTGGCTAATATTGGGAAGCTAACGTCTCTATTGACCAAAGATATCAGCATTTTTCACGTCCCATGTGGCACGGCCCTTCTCGACGTTCTGGCGCTCGCGGAAGTACTCACGTCCATCCGACGAACCATACACCCAGTCAACACCATCTGAACCGGGATGGAACCATTGCGGCTGATAATCCTGGCCTGACTCCTCCAGCTGCTTGCGTCGCTCACGCTGCTCATTCTCCAACGACAACTTGAGCTCCTCGGCCTGGTCAGCATCTCCCTTCTCGAGAGCCCGCTGATCTGGGCGCAGGCGGGTGTCCGTAGGTGGCAGAATGTCTTTAATATCATCCGTGATCTCATTCAGAGAGATGGCAAATCGGGTAAACCCATAGTAGCGAGCCGGGTTCGGTGGCAAGGGATCCACCTCCCACAGCACCTGCAGGTGGTCTTTACCCATGACACGCGCCACCTGCTCGTCCCACTTGCCCTTGACGGTACCCATAGCATCGTTGTTGCGGTCGTATATCGTACCCTCAATATGATTGCGGTTGGCAGCGCCACCAAACATGGAGCCCTCCTTGAACTGTATCACAAGTCGCTCGCCGGTGTTTAGGTTTGTAATCACCATTTCACCAACATGCTCCAAGTACTTGTTCCCAGCCAGCAAATTCCGAATGAACGAACTAGGCTTGGAAATACTGTACTTGTCGCCCGAGTCGAGCTCCACAACCTGAGCGCCTTCCGCAATCAGTTCCAGCGACTTGCCCCAGAACTTGTTCTTCACAGAACTGGCGGCCGACACCTTCCAGCCCTTGCCGAAACAGTATGACGCTACCACGGGCGGGCGATGCACGACCTTCTCCGCAATAAAGTGCATGTCCCGATCCGCTCGCACACACTCAAACGTTTCTCCTAGAAGAGGATTGAAGGGCTTGCGCGTTGTGCGTTGCGCCGTGGAGGCATAGCTGCTCACGGCAAAGGCACCGACGAGCGACATGCGCTCGACGCTGTCCTGCGACTGAGCAGCGCGTTCCAGCAGCCTAGGAGCATACTCGTACTCTTCAGCCACAGCTTGCAACAGGGATAAGGGACAGTTGAATGTCACAGGGAACGAAATAGTGGACAAGTCTTTGCCCACGTTTTTCTTCAATATAGAGAAGAGAGACAACTCCTCTCCTGTGACGGGAGCAGGAAGCTCTGTTCGATACACCACGTCACGCTGCGATGGCACTGTTCCGACGGCAGTACCGTCCGTGGCATGGACAGCCTCGTCATCGTCGTCGTCGTCATCATCATCATCGTAGACAATATCGTCATGGTCTTCGTCCTCACCACGCATTTCAAATTCTACGCCACCCGTCATCTCATCGGCATCGTAGAACACATGGTCTCCATCGTCCATGAAGGAGGGCGAAGCCGACCCGTTAATACCCCGGAGGGCCGTGCCTGTCGCCATAAGGTGATCACCTCCAGGCGAGGGCGGTGAGAGAAAACCAGCATTCGCAGGCGTCCCAGTTCGCGACAGACCTTCACGAGGCCGACGCGAGAGTTGTTGACGAATAAGTCCGTGCTGCTGCTGAAGTTCTTTCAGAGCAACAATCACATTCTTGATGTCCAACGAGTTGTAGGACGCATTGGCTTGCGAAAGATTCTGGATAGACGAATTCAGCAGGTCATCTGCCTGGTCGATGTGGACCAGAGACGACCCACTCACCGAGGCTGCCTCTGAAGCGTTTGTCATATTGTCAGGAGCGGTGCCCTCTCCCACCCATTGATGCAGAAACTTGCGAAGCGCATTGCGCCAGACCATAAAGTCACTGTCATTCAGCATCCTTAAATCTAGTCAGGTTAGCGGACCCTTGGAGTACATACGGAAAACCCTAGCGCCACTGTCGACATGGATTGTACCTGAGCGTAAGTTTTGACACAAATATCATACCATGACGAATATCTGAGCTCACACTGGCATGAGGCACATCGATGGCACCACGGGAATTGCTGTCTGGGTCCAAGGAGTACGACAACACGCCATCTTCGAAGATGACCAGCCAGCGCTTGGCATAGCCTCATCGTAAGAATCCTGCCAATACATACCTTGCATCCTCTTCTTCTTCTTCTTCAAAACCCAACCCGAGTTCAATACCCTTGCATTGCTGGCGTCCATGACGAGTCGGGTGTGGTATGACGCTGCTTACTGTTTATAGCGCTCATCTTGGGGTGGGGTTGCTGACTAAATGCGGGATTGCTATGTAAAGCTCCGTAATAGCGAACCTTAAGGTACGTCATCCGATTCGCGTTTCACGAAGCCTTTTCATTTTGGAGCACCGCCTCTGCGTACATGACTTTGTAGCGGACAAGTTCCTCTGCCATTTCTTCTTGCGATAGCTTTTCCATAACGACACGCTTGATTAGATTCACGTGCTCAGTATTGAGCTGGTTGAGCTGATCCTCCAACGTCTGCACCTTGATGCGCAGGTTTCGGTTCACCGTGCGCAATGCATCCATTTCAATCTGGCGATCATTGAGAGCCTTTGCTTGTTCATAAAAGTCATTGGCGTAGGATTCAAGCATGTACTGAGGAATCTTTACACGGAATGCATCCCGAACAAGTTCTCCGGTGCGGAACATTGGCTCTGTTTCGCTTCCAACACGATACACATCAATCAAGTTGATTTTGAGGAAATCGAGGCACTGTTCAAAGTCAAGTGTGAGCAGCTTTTCCTCATTCTTCTCTAGGAAGGCGATAGCGAACCTGAACATGGCATCGATACCCTCCGCGAAGATGGAGTCCAAAATACGATATACAATCTCCAATGGGAATCGATATGAAAACAGGGTCATGAACCATTGACTTGCATACATGCTGCTCCGAATTCCTCGGCGCAGGAAATGATTGTTTAGGACAGGGAGCATGTCCTCAAGGAGTCTGTCAAATTGATACAGACGCAGCTGCAGGGCTGGCATATTGGGGATGAAGTGCCCACGTAGATCGTAATTCTGCATCAACCGAACAAATGTACTGAATGCTTCTTCATCTGGCATATTCAGCAGTAAAGGCCCCACCACAAACTGCATTCCCTGGCAGTAGCCACATTCTGGGTCATACAAAGAGTAGGCTTTCACCACATTGTAGAGGCTCTCCTGTCCCACACCTTTGGCGTCCTTGAAAAACTCTTGCGAAGGAAAAGTGCGGCTCAAGTCTCTTCGGATCAGCGATTCATGAGGGCATGGGAGTGTGAGGTATTTCGCATACTGCGTCTCGAGTTCCTCATCTTTGCTGCTGCTCAAAAGCTGCCACATCATGCCACGGAGCACAGCCGGAATACCCGTGTAGATAGCCTTGCTCAGCTCTATCGGGCTCGTGGCAAGAATATTGGCATAGTCTGCTGTGAGTCACCGTCAACATACCTTTGATCAGACCACCCCAGAATTCCCAATCAATTTGTTTTGCTTCTTCTTCCGCACCCACAGGCTTGCTTTCATGCTGATCATCCAAATTCAATCCAAACTCCCTGCTTCCTGAGCCCACACCATCAGCCTCGGCCTCGCTTCGGGGCTGGTTGCGCATCTGCAAGCGTTCAAAGCTCTTTCGTAGCTTGCCAATCCCCAAGGCGGAGCGCCGCATGGCTTTCGGATCATGATTCAGCTTGCGATTCTGCGCAACCATACGTGCTAAGATTAGATCATATTCGGTATCATTTATCCGCTCTGCTTTCTCCGAAGCGGCCTTGTGCCGTTCTGTATATGCGCTGAGAGTGGGCGCCTTTCTCGCCTTTTCAATTACGCGCGAGTCGGACCCACCGAGCTTCTCTGGTTCAGCGAAGGGATTTTCAATAATTTGCTCGGGCTCAATCATAGATGCAGCACCCACAGAAGGCGAGATTGGATCAGGACGAGGTGCATTGGACAAAATAGCTTTGGCTGTATCTAAATCGAGGGGGGCGTTATCCAGCTCTGTAGATTCAGAACGAGACTCTCGTATAGATGCAGATGAAAGTTCGGGTGTCTTGGAAGCTTGCTTATTAGTCGTTGTATTTGTGCTAGATGCGTCATCCTCATCATCCATCTTGGCCTCATCTACTTCCTCCTCCTCGTCTTCTTCGTCCTCCTCCTCTTCGTCCTCATCCTCTTCGTCTTCATCTTCATCCTCATCATCTTCTTCTTCGTCGTCCTCCTCCTCGTCGTCGTCCTCTTCGTCTTCTTCTTCCTCATCCTCCTCCTCATCGTCGTCCTCCTCTGATTCTTCCCATGAAGTTACTTCGCTCTCTGATCGGTTGGTGCTGACATCTGTATACTCATCAGTCTCTGCTGTTGACGCATCATCATCCTCTGTGACAACGAGCTGGGAAGCGTCCTGTTTGCGCTTATTGCCCATGTCACGGTTCATGCCCTGATTCGAAGCGTTCGGCTTCGCGAATAGCTGATGCAAGTTGCCTAACCGTGCATTCAGTTTTGTGGGGTGGTTAAGCACGTGGCTCCACGTGCTTGATGAAGGCTTCCACGTCAGCTCCGCCACCCAACCCTAGTCTCATTCCGCCTATATAACTAGGCTCGGCTCGGCGTCTGCGCAAGTAGCTGCGGATACTAGCTGTGGTCAGAGTCTTTACAAATGGCAACTGCCAGTATTTCAGCTATTGATCCAACGTTGCTTGTGCGTGCCGAGTCCGGAAGTCTTGGATCACCGAGCTCGAGCACCATATCCGCGTCACCATCGCCGCCACCAGTTTTGAAACGTTCAGCGGAAGATGATTTAATATGCACTCATCCTAACAAGAGCTCTCGGTCATCTGAGGAAGAAAAGATGGCACGCAGACTAGCTCGTCAGCAGCGGAATCGGAAATCAGCTCAAGTATCGCGTGAGAAGAAGAAAGCGTATGTCGACCAACTTGAGCATGATGTGGCCGTACTGCGTTCCGAGAAGCAAGTTAGTGAGCAACGCGAACAAATTGCTACGGCTAAGCGGATCGAATTGGAAGGGAAAATCAGTGATTTGAATTCTAAGGTTCTTCAACTCGAGTCTGTCGTGTGTATGCTCTTGAAAGTGAAAGGGAATGGTCTTGGTTTGGATCTTCAGAGCACCAATGCATCTGTTGATGGTATGCAGCAGCCCAAGAGTGAGGTGGTTGCGGATGAGACCTACGAGTCCTTGCTCAATTTTGCGCAAACAAGTGCAGCGCCGGCCGCTGCGTCGACCCTGGTGGCGAATGCGCATTCGGCGGCAGACCACTCGGACCTTTGCACTCGCCTTCCTGCAGCGAAGGCGACTAGCTCGATGTTCTTTGACAGCGCGCTAGCCCGGCAGCGGGTGCATTCTCCAGGGAGGAGTGTGAGTCCGTCGACAAGCGCAGCTCACTGGCTGTGTCGACGCTTGGAGCGTCCAACGGCAGCAGCCTTGTCTTTGGCGACATTATTGAAAAAGAGTCCTCGTCCATCCGCACAAACCCATCCGACGCTATGTTGCCATCCACAGGTGTGTTCGAGCCTGCAGCCCTCTCCCAAGTTGTGCCTTGCCACTGGAATGGAGAAAACACCGATGTTGCGACTTCGTTTCAAGATTCCACAGGATCGGTTGGCCATGGTGCTGGAAAAGTATTCTCGCACTCGAGCCATGGCATGATGGACGAGACGACGGCCCCCGACCTCAGTCTTCTGGTGTCGGCCTTTTCGCCTTCTTTACAGGACTGGGAAGGTGACTCTACTGATACCAAGTCCAATTTCTCGAGCGATTATGATTGGGATGGACCTGTTGTCCCTTCGACGGAAACCCTTTCAACGCCGGATCTCAATGCTCCGTTGTTTTCTATGTATGACTATGTTGATGTGGACGTACCGCTTCCCAAGGAGGAGAAATCTGATACGGTATTTTCTACTCTGGGAAATGTGCTGAACCCACTTGCTTGCTTATAGGTAGCCTTGAACGAATGGTGTACATGCTTATGTTGGCAATGCTTGGCCGCTGTGAGTGCCTAGGCTGGTGGCCCATGCTAGACCCCTCCACAGTTCCTTCACACACGTGACACACTACAGTATATCACGTGCCGTCATCGCTTGGCTATGGAAGGATCTGTCTTCCGCTGCGGGTCAAGCCCTACCCTCGTACACTCGTCGTCAAGGTGAGTAATGTTGAAGGCTTTGCTCCTCTGGTTGTGCGCATCTAGCACACCACCAGTGTGAGCACAGTCTTTCAGATCATTGAACAGAAGACTAACATGGTGCAGGCTCAATATGGGTATTACTCGGGACTCGCGTCACAAGCGGTCGGCCACCGGTGCTCGCCCCAGCTTCTACCGCAAGAAGCGTCAGTTTGAGCTCGGTCGCCAGGCTGCCAACACCCGTCTTGGTCCTAAGCGTATTCACGATGTGCGTGTTCGTGGCGGCAACATCAAGTCGCGTGCTCTCCGTCTCGACAGCGGCAACTTTGCCTGGGGTTCGGAGCACATCACTGCCAAGTCTCGTATTCTTGGTGTCGTCTACAACGCCTCGAACAACGAGCTTGTCCGTACCAACACGCTCGTGAAGGGTGCTGTTATCCAGATTGATGCTACTCCTTTCCGCATGGCCTACGAGAAGCACTACGGCCAGCCCGTGACCAAGCGCCGTGCTGCTGGTGCTCAGCCCATGGAGGAGGTGAAGAAGAGCAACCACGTCGAGCGCAAGCTGGCTGAACGCCGCAAGGATGCCAAGCTCGACCTCCTTGTCGAGCAGCAGTTTGCCGCCGGTCGCCTCTACGCCGTTATCTCGAGCCGTCCTGGTCAATCCGGCCGTGCTGATGGCTACATCCTTGAGGGCCAGGAGCTCGAGTTCTACATCCGTCGTCTCCGCTCGGCCAAGTCGAAGCACGCCTAAGCGTTGCGTTAGACTTGGGATATCCAAAAGTGGTCCATGAAAGTGTCGGATGTAGCACGAGACCCTTGCCTGTCTCGTGCTGGGCCAAGGATCCCAGGATCCTTTTATGTACGCCTCTTTTGGTCTAGCTGTGCATCCATACTAAAAATGTGACCTGTCTCTTGATCCTAGCTTGATAGTTTTCGTGCGCCACCCGAGTTCGACGGCCATGGCTTCGGCCGGGACGGCTATAGCCACATGGCGAGGGCAACGCGGATTACGCCCATGAGGCTCGTGCGAGACATTGCTTATCGGTCCCTACCATGACTATACGTGCGCCGCATGTACTACTTGTGAACGATGACGGCCCCCCTTCTGATGTGCGTATACGTCCCTAATGCCAGTCTTCGCCCTATGTACTGGAGCTGTACCAGCATCTATTAGATATGGGATGGCAGGTACGCGTCGTCCTTCCAAGTTCCCGTACGTACGCTGTCTTGACCGGCAGAAAAATCATGGAGCGGCACCAATTACAGTGTATCTCAGACTCACTTGCGCTACTGGTAGTACGTATACATGGCTGACGCAGCTATTATCCTATTCGCGACAACTTTCAAGGCACGCATCCCGAGACCCAAAAATGTTGGAGTCACCAGAGGCGTCCTTTGTGCACAGAGCGTGGCGAGATCGGCGAATGGCTGCTGGTCGATGGTACGCCATCAACGTGTACCAATGTGGGTCTTTTTACGGGCGATGCCCTCTTTCAGACAGAACATCCCATCGATCTTGTTGTGTCTGGGCCGAACTTTGGGCGCAACACGGGCGCGGCGTTCTCCATCTCCTCTGGCACTCTTGGAGGCGCCCTAGCCGGTTCTTTGAGTGGCGTGCGCTCTATTGCGATCAGCTTCTGCCACTTTAAGAAGGCGCCACCGACGCTGGACCAGCGCGAGTCGCCGCCCCTCACCAAGGAGGCGTTTGCACACTATGCTGGCATAGCTAATCGTTACAGCGCGAAACTCTGCGCGCAACTATGGAATGCATGGGATGAAGATACACAAGTGCAGGCCTACTCCATCAATGTGCCTATCTGTGAGTCGCTCCAGCGCCCAGAGGTGCACTGGACCAAGGTGTGGTCGAGTCAGCATGTTCAACTATACCCCCTGCCGTCTATGCCCGATGTGCCGACTCGCGTTGAGCCGCTGGGTGTGCATCCGAAAGAGGATGACGATGAGGACCCATGTGGCCCCTACCTAGCCTTCCGCCCTAATCTGGCACGGGCCATGTGTCCCGCGGATCCCGAGCCTGGCACGGACGTGTGGGCCATTCATCATGGCTACATTTCTGTGTCGCGCTTTGTGGCATCCTTTGCCGAGGTAGATGCTGGCAGACGCCCGGCGCCTTCGTGTGTCTAGTTAACGCACTACCAACTTGCGCTTGCGCTTCGACTGCTCCTGGATGCGCTGGCGCACAGCGGCTTCATCAAGCTCATCGAGGCTCACCTCTGGCTTGTCGAACAGCTCGGTCGTGCGGCGCGCAATGTGCTGCTGTTGCAAGTAGCGCAGGGCCGCGAGGTTAAAGCCGATTTGTGTCTTTTGCTTGGCCAGCACGTCTTTGACATGAGAGCGCAAGCGCACGAGCGTAGTTCGCATCACGCGGTTGGCCACAATCTGCGTGTGATGCGTGCGCATAAGGAAGAACAGGATGCGTGAGGCGAGCGGCACGTTCCATTCCTTGGTCACCCACACATCAATATAGCGGAACAGGCTCACCACGCGATCGAACGGCAGCACGAGCAGCGCATCCTCCAGATGTGTGGGCGGAATCTTCTCAAGGACCCGCAGGACATACTTGTGCGTGTCGGGCTCATCCATTTCGCCAAAGGCCGCCTGGATAAGTGGGTGTATGGGTATGCTGTCAGGGTCCTGGCCAGTGCGCTGTGCCTGTGCGCGCTGCTCCAAATCCGCGTCTGCGGTGTCGAGCGCTTCCATCACGCGCTCACCGGCCATGAGCGACTCAGTCGTGGGCTTGGACACGGCCTCTGCTTCTGCCTGGGTATCATACACCTCTGCCTGCTCGGGGGCAGCGCTCTCATACATCTTCTCGAGCTCCTTCTCGCGCTCCTCTTCGAGGAACAGCGGCTCGTCCGTCTTCTCCCAGACGCGAATACTCCGATCCGAGCCAGCGGTCACAATCAGACGGCCATGATGCCCGGTCGCCAGCGCCCACACCTCACCATGGTGCCCCTCCATCGTCTGCACATGCACAAAGCGATCTCCATCCCAGTACTTGACTTTGGCATCTTTGCCCACGGTCCAGAACCGGTGTGAAGCGCCCTCCTTGCCGCCCATGAGGCCGCCACCCTGCTGCCCATGCTCAAAGGCCACCTGCATAATGGAGTCGTCGTGGGCAAACAGGCTGCGGTGGCAGTCACCAAAGTCTAGACCCCAGATCTTCACATTTTTATCGGCACTGCAAGTCACGCACAACTTTGAGTCGCCCGAAATATCAAGTGACAGCACCGGCAGCTTGTGACCGTAGAGACTGAGAAAAAACTTGAGCGAGTCCGTATAGAAGATCTTCACCGTGTTATCCAAGAGCGACACGGCGAGCAGACGGCCGTCTGGCGAGAAGCGCGTGCACAGCACATCGTCGGTCAGCTTGAGCGTGCGCACATGCACCAGCGAGAGCTGCGACTCCTGCTCGCCCTGGACCATCTCAAAGTCCCAGAACTTGACTTCCTTGTCTGCACTGCCCGTGACAGCACTCAGCCCATTCGGGTGCACATCGACACTCCAAATCGGACCTGCGTGCGCCTCGAGCGTCTCCAGCGCGAGACCGGCCGGGATGTCGAAGCTGTGAAGCGTGCCGTCCTTGCAGCCCACCAGCACGTAGCGGTCGCCCGGCAGCCACGTCACACACAGCGCAAACGCAGAGACAGGCAGCGTGCGGACACAGCGGCCCGTTCGCACATTCCAAATCTTGAGCTGCCCGCTCCCGCACACCGATGCCAGCAGCGTGTCATCTCCAGATAGAGCCACAGCTCGCACGTCGCTGCGGTGCCCAGGCAACTCCAGCACATGGGCGACCTGTGCCTCCAGGGCACCCTGCTTCTCCGACTTGCTGCGCGGCGGCGGCGGAATCGCGTGGATTTCTGCCGAGTTGGTCGTGAGAGCACACAGCAGCGGCACCGGCGCTTCGGCACGGGTTGCTTCGCCCAGAGGGAAGGCGAAGCTACGCATACGCCCAATCGAAGGACGCACCACCACATACGACTCGATGCGCGTAAGCCATGTAATAGGCTCGGCCTCCGCCGCCTCAGCCCCCTTCTCGCGCGCACGTTTCAGGCGGCGCTGCTGCTTTTTGTGTGCTTCCTCTGTCGTGCGCAGGCGGTAGACATGAACGGCGCGGTCACCCGCCGCAGCCGCAACAAAGGAGCCATACCATGCCAGCTGCGCCACGCGGTGGCTCGACGGCAGCTCGAGCATGCCTTGTGAGACGAGGAACGGCGCTGACGGCTCCTTGCTTTGAAGGCCACGGCGCAGCACCTCTGCGTTGGCGGTCCACAGGCGCACATGGCCCTGCGAGCCGCCTGTCACCAAGAGGGGGTCGTCGTTTGTGTCGCAGCGCACGGCCAGGCTCCACAGCTGGTCGTCCCCGGATACGGCCGTCTCGACGCAGTGCTGGAGCCTGAGATCCCAGAGTTTTAGGAGGCCGTCCTTTGCCGTGGACGCCAGATAGTGAGCATGGTCGTCGGCGTATGGGACAAACGCCACGCCCGTGATCATATCGCTGTGGCCCTTGAGCTTGTACAGGCCCGACTCGGCCACCGTATCCCACACGATAATGCAGTTGTCCTGGCTGCCACTCACAAGCAGCATACCCTGCGCATCGAATGCCAGCTGCGTAATGGCGCGCTGGTGCCCGTGGAACGTAAGCAGCACGGAGCTGGTGGCTGCGTCCCACAAGCGGATGGATCCGTCGGCATATCCAACTGCAAAGCGGGGAGAATCGCGAGACGGCGTGCGTGCAATGGCCGTGACGCCCTCGCGGTAGCCAAGCTGATGCCACATACCGCACTGCGTGAGCTTTGTCAACGTACCTGCTCGCCGCGCTTCATATCCCAGACGAGCACATCCTCCAGTGCTGGAAGAAAGGCAGTCTTTCCGTCCTCATCCAGAAGAGCATTGGCTGCATTCGAGCATACGAGCGCGTATGCCGCCGTCGGCTCATGGCGCTCATACGACCGCACCATGGCGCTGCTGAGGTGGCTGGCGGCGTCCGCTGGACAAAAAAAGCGCGTTACTCAGCCTGACTAACATGGGTGGTGGCCCGCTGCCACAGTATGTCGCCCCGGCTACCTTGTTGCCAACCTCATGAGTGGTAAAGAAAACGGCGAGGCTTTGCCGCAAGAGCAGCGTCATGGCTGGATGAGCGTATGTTGACATGCTAACGCCAGTTCATCAAGTCGATCGCGAGCTTCTCGGGCGACCTGAGCAAGATGACGGCCCCCTCGTTCATCCTCTCGCCCGTGTCGCTGACCGAGTACCCCTCCTAGTACGTCGCGAAGCACTCACCGCAGCTGGGGCGAGCACCCGGAGACGCTGAAACCTATCCAAGAGAAAGGCTCGCCGGAAGAGCGCATGATTGCTACTGTGCGCTGGTTCATTGCCACGCTCAAAGGTCAGTACACCGCGCGCAACACGTCCATGGGCTCGGAGAAGAAGCCGCTCAACCCCGTGCTTGGCGAGGTGTTCTATGGCAATTGGCCTGACACGACCGGCAACGGCGAGTTGCGCCTCACGTCGGAGCAGGTGTCGCACCATCCCCCGGTGACGGCGTACTACCTCGAGAACCAGAAGCTGGGCATCTCGGTCGAGGGCCACAGTGGCCAAAAGACGTCGTTCAACGGCCATTCGATCACCGTCGTGCAGGTCGGTCACGCTATCCTGCGTGCCAAGCGCTCCGACGGCAGCGTCGAGTCCTATCTGATCACACTGCCGACCCTTTCGATCGACGGTCTCTGGTACGGCTCGCCGTACATTGAGCTGACCGGCGACTCGTACATCTACTCGTCCACGGGCATGCTCGCCAAGATCCACTACAGCGGCCGCGGCTACTTTAGCGGCAAGGCACACTCGTTCCACGCCTCGGTTTCCAAGTCGTCGACGCCTACGCAGCACTTCTTCGAGGCCTCCGGTATCTGGGCAGGCGAAAGCACCGTCTCTAAGAGCTCATTTGAGGCGCCGGGCTCCGTGTTCTGGAATGCGGATGCGCACCCCCGCCAGGAAATCACCGTCAAGCCGCTCGAGGAGATGGGCGAGTACGAGAGCCGCCGCCTTTGGAAGACCGTCGCCGATGGCATCCGCTCGGGCAACTACGATGTGGCGTCTAAGGACAAATCACGTATCGAGAACGAGCAGCGCGCCCTGCGCAAGCAGCGCGAGGCGGACGGCACGTCGCACCAGCTTAAGCACTTTGACTTGATCGAGAGCGACCCCGACTACGCTGCGCTGATCGAGCCCGGCAAGCACCAGCCTGCAACGCAGCAGGGCTATAAGTTCCGCCACATGCCATAGTGTCCTCGTAGGCATAGACAGTGCACCATCGCTATCCACGCGCTTCTTCCTCCACATATCACACCGACTGTCAGCGCGTACGGCGGATGCCCGCCGCGGATATCCATGCGTGGCCATCGTGGGTCGCACAATCAGGCGTGCGTACGAATGACTGACTCAGCTCTTTGGCGACTTATCCGCGGACGAGCGCGAGTATGCCCTACATGCCGTGGCGCGACAGCTCGTGCGCTGCTACATGGAGCCGATCGCTCGGGCGACGTCGTGGGACGCGCTGGAGGAGGCGCTTCGCACGACGCCTAGCCCCGTCGACGTCCTTGATGCACTCTGTGAATGGCTTACGGCGACACCTCGCGCTCTAGAATGCATGCTTGTGCCCGTGCCACCCGGCGCGTATGCAATGGACTATACGACGTTGGACCTGTACATGGTCCCTCGCTTAGTGGCCGCGCTCGCTGCGATGCATGCACACATGCCATGGGCCCAAGAGGCAGGTCCTCTTCCTTCTGCAGCCGTGCTTGACTGCACGCAGGATACGATCGCGGCTACCATGCGCCTGATCGGCACGGTGCTCCATCTCTGCTTGTCCGCTGCGCGGCAGACGTCACATGTACGGTTCCTCCTCTATGATACCCTCCGCGCAGGCGTGCGCGCATTAGTGAGCCTGGATGCATGGCCTAGTGAGCACGAGCGTTCTCTGGCGATCCCACCTGGCCTCAAGGACCAGGCGTCCAGCGACGCGTGGGTCCTTTGCACCATGGACCATGTGCCGGCGCCATTTGCGCTCGCTCCGCTCACAGATGCACCAGTACCTACCCGCGCGCCCAACACACCGGCCTATGCATGGTCCACTAACGACACTTGCACGCTCACCTTGCCGCTCAGCGCACCTCTACGCGCATGTGCGGCCCTCTCACTCTTGCCGCTCTGCACGCGAATTACATCGGAACTAGCGTGGGTCTTCCCGATGGCCCTACAAGACGTCGTTGAGCAGGCTGTGCGCGTGCTTCTAGTGCTTGATGATCCAGCATCCGCGCCGTCTCGGCTCTTACTCGAGGCCCTCGTGGCGGCTGTGCCAGTGGTTCGCGACTCCCCCACACTCTTCCATGTGGCGCGCATGGCCCTTGCGTGGGAACTGTGGCCAGAGACGGACAATGTGGCTATGCAAGCGCTCGCAACGGTGCTAGACCACCTCTACGACGCTCTGGCCGCGCGCTGCACGCCGTCGCTACCACCGGAAGCGCATGGCCTCTTGGACGATCCTCGTGCCGTGATCGATACCTGGACGCAACATGCGCTCCATGCCACGGGCGTGGAGCAGCAGATCCATGTGGCACAGCTATGCATCGCCCTGTGCCTGCTCGAGCGCCATGAGCTCACTGCGCAGCAGTGGAGCTCCCTGCAAGAGCTCAAAGACGCTCGTATCGACACGGAGGCGGCGCGGCGGGCGAGAGATCGGCCGCCAAGTCGCAGCGCAAGTCCGTCGCTGCGAGTGAGCGCTGGACCGCCCGCCAAGCGGCCTCGCACCCTGCACGCTGGTGCGCCCTCCGCCTGGGACGGCGAGGCACAGGGGCCTCTCGCGTCGCCGGCACCGGCCCCCTCTGACGTTCGCGCATTTGTGCAGCATGCATCATTGTCCGACGCACTATGCGCGCGTGAGACGCTGCGTACGCTGCAGGAATGGGTGGCGCAGCTATCCGAGGCGGATCTGGTCGTCTGGGACTGGGACAGCATCCATGCCCTGCTGGGGCAGGCACTCACGCATGTGCGTCGCGGCGTGCGCGTGCTTGCTGGGCGCGTGCTGCCCGCTGTCGTCGCACGCCTCGTTGCCCTGCCGCGCGACCAGCGCCCCATATCATGGGCGGCAACAACCGAGCGACTTGTGCGTGTGGCAACGGACGCGGCCATGAGCACGGATCACAAGATCCAGGAGACGGCCGTCTTGAGTGTGGCGCGTCTCGGGCGCATTCATGACGACGTATGCTTTGTTCCCGTGATGGCAGCGCTTGTGCGTGTCCTCTACACCCCGCACCTCTTTCTGCGTGCGCTTGTCACGACGGAATTTGTCCAGCTAGCGGTGCACCGCCGATGCACGGCGTTCCAGCTGCTCTCACAGCATCTGGATCTGGTGTGCGAAGCTGCGCTCGATGCCCCATGTGCGCCTGTGCCGGCGCTTGGCGAACTCGCGCGCCTCGTGGGTATGCACGCGACGACCTTCCTACAAACGACACTCAGCTCGACGCTGCCCCTGCTCCTTGTGCAGCACGCGCAAGGGAAGCCGGAGGCACGCGCCGCGATGGAGGCTATGGCCCAGGCCACGGGCCAGTCGGTGCCGACCATGTGCCTCTCCCACGTATCGGACCTATTCCACCACATTTTGCTGCAGCCGGCGGCGGTGCGCGATGCCAGCCTGCAGAGCCTACTGGCCTTGCTGGGCACACGCAGCGTCACCGTGGCCAGCCTGCTGCGTAGCCGCTTGCACGATGTGCTGGGCTGGCTCGTCGTGCACCTTGGCTCGAACGAGAGCCGTGCACAGGCGCTGGAAGGCCTCGAGTTTGTGCGCGCAACAGTCGCGACAAGTGGCAAGTGGCGAGGCATGGACTTGACCGCCTTTATACAGGAAGAAGTGCTCGCTATCCTGACCTGGGTCAACGACGATCTCAGTGGGGTGCATGGCAAGCTGCGGCCGGGCCGCCGGGCCATGTCAGTGCGCAGTATCGGTGCGCTTGTGCAGCAGATTGGTGCAGTGGCTGCGCGCGTGGCACCCCAGGTACTTGCCAGCCTCACAAGCACGCTGCAGCAGCCTGACATGGCGCTACCAACGCTCGAGAGCTGGCTCTGCGTTGTGCAGGAGCTGCGCGGCGCGGACCTGGGCGGAATTATCGGTCCCACGGCCGCTGCCCTGCTCGCGGCATGGCCGCGGCTCGGCCACGCCGAGCGCCAGGTCGCGGCGCGTGTGCTGCGGTCTGCAGTGATGGAGCGGACCACCGACTTGAGCTTCCTCGACGATGTGCCGAGTCTGGATGCCATCGCCGACGATGTCCCCGATGTTGCTCAGCGGATTCGCGCGACGCGGCGTGTATGGGACGATGAGGCATGTTTCCAGCACATTCTCGAGCGCGTGTCCAACGACCGTGCCGCTATTTGTGTGCAGTCGCTACACGAGCTTCGTGCGTTCCTGCACGAGCGGCGCGATTGCATCAGCAGCTGGACGAGCGGCAACGTGTTCCACGCGCTCATCGGGCGCTGTGTGCGCGTGCTCATGGCGGTGGCGACGCGTATGGAGCTGAGCGCCGATGTCGCGGAGCTGTGCCTCGAGTGCCTTGGCGCGCTCGGCGCCGTCGACCCCGACCGGCTGGATATGCCGCCGGACGAGCCCATTTTTGTCCTGCTGCACGACTTTGAGCAGAGCGACGAGAGCATCGCGCTCGCGCAGCGCCTGCTCGTGGACCTTGTCGTGCCAGCCTTCCGCGCCACACACGATACCAAGCACCAGGCGGGCCTGGCGTACGCGATCCAGGAGCTGCTCAAGTTTTGCCAGTTCACACCTGCGCTTCTCGATGCGTCGGCGCCCCACATCGTCCCTGAGAAGCTGCGCCGGCGCTGGGCCGCGCTGCCGGAAGGTATCCTCCCGACTCTCTTGCCGCTGCTCAACTCGCGCTACGTGGTCCAAAGCCCGGAGCCCCGCCCGCGGAGCATGCCTCTGTACATGCACTCGACTTCATACCGCGACTGGATCCAGGCGTGGGTGCTTATGCTGATCCGCGCCGCGCGGCCTGGCGACGCCGCGGCACTGTTCGGCCTCTTTGAGTCGGTGGTGCGCGATCACGACGTGGGCATCGCTCAGGCGCTGCTGCCCCACCTCGTTCTCCACGTGCTGATCAACGGCTCGGTGGAGCAGCGGCGCACGATTCTCGAGGAGCTGCGCGCCGTATTAGCCGATCAGGCACAGCCGGCTCTCGGCTACGAGCCGGAGCGTCGCCGCATGACTGCCCAGACACTCTTTGTCGTGCTCGACCATGTGGGCCACTGGATGCGGCGCATGCGTCTCGTGCCGCTCCGTGCTGCGAAGCGCAGTCGTTTGCGCGATGCGCTTGCGGGCGTACAGGCGCTCATGGACGAGCTGTCTCCTGATCTGCTCGCACAGGCGTCGCTCCAGTGCGATGCCTATGCGCGTGCCCTGCTGCACTTTGAGTACCGTATACGTGCAGCGGCACGCACGCAGCGGCCCGAGGAGCTGCAGCCGTACTACGAGACGATGCACGAGATCTATGCTGCGCTCGACGACCCCGATGGCATGGAGGGCATTTCGACGCGTGTGCTGGAGCCGTCACTCGAGCACCAGATCCGCGAGCACGAGAGTACAGGTCGCTGGACCGACGCCCAGAGCTGCTGGGAAGTCGAGCTGCAGCGGCGCCCTGACGATGTGCGGCTCCATGTGGGGCTCCTGCGCTGCCTGCGCAACCTGGGCCACTACGACACGATGCGCACGCACATTCGCGGCGTGCTAGCCACCCACGAGGCGTGGCAGCCGCAGCTGGCGCCGTTCCAGATCGAGGGCGCGTGCATTCTCGCGGATTGGGACGCGGTGCGTGGTCTGGTGCAGCAGGCGCATGCGGTGCCGGAACTGGGTATGGCGCGCGCGCTCCTGGCGATCCGCGAGGCGGACGAGCGCGCCTTGTCCCTCGCGATCCACGATGCGCGCCAGCAGCTGGGCCGACGTCTCACAGGCCCGACGCGTGCGTCGTATGTGCAGGCGTACGATACGGTCACGCAGCTGCACATGCTATGCGAGCTGGAGCTGATTTTCCAGGCGCGGGGCAATGAGGCCGCGCTCGATGCGCGCCTGGCGTCTCGCTTCAATGCCACACTCCCGTCGTTCCGCACGCGCGAGCCAGTGCTGAGTCTGCGCCGCTCGGCGTTCCAGGCGTGCCATGCGCCAGCGGCGTCGCTCGGGGCCTGCTGGATCCTGAGCGCAAAGACGGCGCGCAAGGCATCGCACACGCAGACGGCGTACAGCGCAATATTGCAGGCAATGCAGTGTGGTGCGCCCTATGCGTTTGTGCAAAAGGCCAAGCTGCTGGCCCACACGGACCAGGTGCAAAGCGCGCTGCAGACGCTCAACCATGCGTTGCGGCACGAGCGTCCCGCTGGCAGCGACCACCACGCGCTCGCACATGCGCATCTGCTGCGTGCGCGCCTTGTGGAAGAGACGGCGCGGTTCCAGCAGAACGACATTGTGCAGCACTACAAGACATGCACGAGTCTGGACCCTCTGTCTGAAAAGATCTGGTACTATCTCGGGCACTTTTACGATACGCCCAGTGGTGGCCCCGTGGGCAACCAGATGCTGCTGCAGCTAAGCGTGTGCCGCTTCTACATGAAGAGTGCGCAGCATGGGACCAAGTTTCTGTACCGCACGCTGCCGCGCATGCTGACCATTTGGCTCGATGCGGGTAATGAGCTGGCCGAGTCGGGGGCGCAAACAGAGGAGGAGGCACGGCAGGCATCGCAGCAGTTTGAAAAGATCAACGACATGATGCTCAAGTCGGTGCGACACCTCGCGCGGTACCAGTGGTTTGCCGTGATGCCGCAGCTCGTTGCGCGCATTGTACACAAGAACGAGGCCGTCTGGCATGTGCTGCTGGAGATTATTGTCGCTGTCGTCGCGGCATACCCCCAGCAGGGCGTGTGGGCGCTGATTGCCGGCTCGCACTCGAAAGACAAGCGGCGCAAACAGAGGTACGAGTCCATCGTCGAGCGCATTGCCTCCTCGCCGGAGCGTGCGATGCGCGAGGTTGTACCAGTTATCGAGGCGGCGGAACGCGTGTCGACGGAGCTGCTGCATCTGTGCGACTACCATGTGCACAAGGAGACGACGCTCAGTATGCACAAGCACTTTCCGGCCCTGCTGGCGGCCGTCCAGAAGACGCCGTTGATCCTTCCGCTGCAGTCGTCGATGACGGTCCTGCTTCCCCCCAATGGGCAGGCGAGCCAGACGCACCGGCCGTTCCTGCCGAACCTGCCGACGATCCAGGGGTTTGACGATACGATCGAGATTATGCACTCACTGCAAAAGCCACGCAAGATTGTCGTGCATGCGTCGAACGGCGCTCGATACCCGTTCCTGTGCAAGCCACGCGATGACTTGCGCAAGGACGCTCGGCTGATGGAGTTTGATGCGATGATCAACAAGCTGCTGCAAAGCAGCTCCGAGTCACGTCGCCGTCGCCTGTACATCCGCACCTACGCGGTCATTATTTTGAACGAAGAGTGTGGTCTGATCGAGTGGGTGCCCAATACCGTCGCGTACCGTCAGATCCTCGCGAAACACTATGCAGCGCTCGACAAGCCACTGTATACGCATGATCTGCGCACCCTGCTCGACGAGGCACGCGCTGCGCCCAAGAATGCTGCGGCCCTCTTTGACAAGCAGATTCTGCCGCGCTACCCTCCTGTGTTCCACGCGTGGTTTCTCGAGACGTTCCCCGAGCCGAGCGCGTGGTTCAAGGCGCGCTCCGCGTATGCACGCACCGCTGCCGTCATGTCTATGGTGGGCTTTGTGCTTGGTCTCGGTGACCGCCACGGCGACAATATCCTCTTTGACGCTGGGTCGGGTGACACGGTGCATGTGGACTTGAACTGCCTGTTTGAGAAGGGCACGACGTTTGAGATTCCGGAGCGTGTGCCGTTCCGCCTCACGCACAATATGGTCGACGCGCTGGGCGTGGCCGGCGTCGAAGGTGCCTTCCGGCGCACGGCCGAAATCACCATGGGCATCCTGCGCGACAATAAGGAGTCGCTCATGAGTGTGCTCCAGGCCATGGTGCACGATCCGCTCGGCGAGTGGGTCGCGACTGAGCGCCGCGCACGCCAGCGCCATGGCGGCGACAAGGGAGCAAGCACAGGTGGCGGCGCAGGCGCGCGCAAAGCCCTACAAGGTGTCTCTGACAAACTCGACGGGCGACTGCGACGTCCTGGCCTTTCGGACAGCGAGCGGCACACAACAAAGAACTTGGTGCACATGCTCATTTGCGATGCAACCAGCTCGCACAACCTCTCGCAAATGTACGTGGGGTGGGCACCCTATTTGTAGCATTCTATACCTCCCATACCTTGGGCTGTCCGTCGTCGCGTGGCAAAAAGCGGCGATCGACCTCGGCGGCGCCGGGGAGCTGGCCCGAGCGGCGCTTTTGGTCCGCAGCCTCGGCAAGCCGCCGGTGGTTTTCCACCTCCTCCAGGATCGCGCGCGCATTTTGGTGGTGCTCCAGGTGGTCTGCGACGTCCACGCCAAGCTGCTCGGCGTCCTTCACAGTTCGGCACAGACGCTTTTCTGTGTGCTCGCAGGACTGCAACCCATCGAGCGACACGATGATGGCACTCATCGTCAGGTATATACCATCAGGCGGCGGCTGCTTCGGCGCATGCACCGCCATACGCGGCGTCGGCACACCCGTGGACGCGAGCTCCGACGGCGTCTCGAGCCGCTCGTTGCACTGTCCCTCCACGTCGCGGTGGTCCTCAAACTCGGTCGCGACACCGAGGGGAATGGAGCAGCCACCCTCCATCCGGTGCATGAGCGCGCGCTCAGCCGCACACCGCCACGTCGAGCGCCAGCAAGAGATGCTCTGTATCAGCTCACGCACTCGCTCGTCGCGCCGCGTCATGGCGCTGCGCGGCGTCCGCACCTCAATGCCCAGGGACCCCTGACCGACAGCGTGCAGCATCACAGGCGCCGTGACGTACGCGGTGATCCGATCATCCAGCTCCATGCGCTTGAGGCCCGCGGCAGCGAGTACGAGGGCTGTGTAGGGGCTGTCCTTCGCATCAAGCTTGGCCAGGCGCGTCTGAATGTTGCCGCGCACATCGCTGAACATGAGGTGGGGGTACGCGCGGCGCAGCAGCGCGACACGGCGCACCGACGACGTGCCGATGACAGAGCCGCGCGGCATGTCCTTGAGTGACTTGTACGGCAGGTCAGCCTTGACGACCAACGCATCTCGCGGGTCTTCGCGTTCCAGAATGGCAGCAAGTTCCAGGCCATCGGGCAGCGTGGTCGGCACATCCTTCAAGCTGTGCACAATCGCATCCACCGTGCCAGCAGCGAGTGCGACCTCTAGCTCCTTGGTCCAGATCGCGCGGCCCTCACCGCCAATCACGTACAGCGGCGCGCGCAGATTGTTATCGCCCTGTGTCGACATGGTCCGCACAGGAAACTCGATGGAACGAAGCGGCTCTGTACCGGGCTGATGCTTCCGCAGCAGCGCATGGACCTGCGCCACATCGGGATCGCGCGTCGGATCAGCGTCTGGCGCCATGGCGGGCGATGCCGCGCCGTAGCGCGCCTCGAGCATGAGCTGCACTTGCGTTGCCTGGCACACAGCAAGCGCACTTTTACGCGAGGATAGCACGATAGAGTGCTCCAGCTCCGACGGAGACAAGGGTGGCGTAAGCACCGTAGACTCGATCGCCGACACCGACTCGTGCATCGACGAAGACGGCGTATCTTCGCTCATGCGAAAGAAAATACAGTGCTCACCCTCCGGCGGCCGCAGCTTCGACGTAGGCACAGAGTCTACCTTGGGGTGCCCAGGAGGCAGCGGCGTGTTCTTCGCATGCGGCACAGGGCACTGCGCCTCGTCCGCGGCGACGAGGTCCGCCGACGACGCCATGGTGGCTGGGGTCAAGAAGCTCCTGTCGATGTGCGTCACGTGAGTGTGTCGGCTTTTTTTGCGCCGCACCGCTGCGCCGCCTGCTGGGCTCTTGGATGTCGATGCAAAGCGAGCGTGCAGCTGCGCGCGAGCATGAGCTCACGAGCAGGCTTTTCGGCACAAAGGAGTCCTATGATACAGAGAAGCCAGATGATCATATCCAGGGTCTCGACGATAGCATGGTGCGTTGCCCTGGCTGACGATAGCTCTTCACGCTCGACACACAGGAGGCAGACCAGGGCACTTCCTCGGCGCCGACGGAGCAGCCAGCGCTTTGGCACGATGAGGACGACGAGCGTATTACCGTGGCACTTGCTGGCGCTGGTGCCCGTGCGCCTGACGGCTCGATGCGCGGTACAAAGCGCCTGCGCAAGCTGCGCACCGACCCTAATGAGACGACCGTGTCAGGGGTCGAGTACCAGCGGCGCCTGCGGCAGCAGTATGTATCTATACTCACACTAGGTTTGAACGCATGCATCCGCGCCCTGCCTGGGCCTCTGTGGGCCAGCGCAGCAGTGACTCGGCCTGGAGCGCACCTCTCCTCCAGGATCTGCTGAGCAGCGATGCCGGCCTTCTGAGCCAGAGCCAGCGTTCCTCCTTGCTCTCGCCGAACAAGCTGGAGGTGGAGCGTCTACGCGACGCCAATGAGGCCCAAGGCCGCCTCGCGGAGCCCGCGGCGATCGAGCAGCTGCAGTTTCATCCGAGCGGTCGCGCACATGTCCTGCTCACTGCCTCGCGCGACCGCCGTGTGCGTCTGTTCCAGATCAATGGCACGAACAACCCGCTGCTAGAGACGCTGCATGTGCCTGATCTGCCGATCAAGACGGCGCAATTTCATCCGTCCGGCTCGTCTGTGCTCATTGCGGGTCCCCGACCTTACCTGTACGCCTATGATATCCGATCTGGCAAGACACTGTGCTCGAGTCCCTGGCGTGGCGCAGGCCGCATCATTTCGAGTGCGGCTGGTACGGAGGCCGATGCTGGCGCGGAACGTGACCTCAGCTTTGTTCGCTTCCAGCCTGGCAGCGCCTCACGTCTTGTCGCCGTGGGCGGTCGACGCGGCCAGGTCCATCTGCTCGACTGGGGCGCTGGCGCTGCTGGTCAGATGGGCGGTCAGCAGATTGGCGAGCTGCGCATGAATGCGCCGCTGGCCGGCATGGCCTGGGCAGCGGCGCCCGGTCAAGATAGCGAGCACCGACTGCTGACGCTGTCAACAGAGGGTCGCGTGCACGTCTGGGACATGCGCAGCCGCTCTTGCCCTGTGACTGCATACGATACAGGTCTGTTTGGTGCCAAAGGACTCGAGGTCACGGCGCCTTTCAGCGCTGTTCCGTCTATGTGGGCGATTGGCTCGAGCAGTGGCCTGTTGAACGTGTACGGCGGCACAGACGACACCGCGACCTCTAGCAGCTTGCTGGATGACCTGCTGGCTACACCCGCGACGGCTGCCGTCACGGACGACGTCAGCCTCAAGGCTCGCAAGTCGTTGGGCAACCTTACCACTGCCACGACGTCGCTGCATTTTAGCCATGATGCGCAGCTCTTGGCTATGGCTAGCCGCCATAAAAAGGATGCATTGCGTATCGTGCATACGGCCTCGCTGCAGACCTATGCGAATTGGCCCACCGCAGGGACGCCCTTGGGTCATGTGTCTTCCCTGGGATTCTCGGCACACAGCGAGTACCTCGCGATTGGCAATACCCGCGGCCGTGTGCTGCTATACTCTATGCGCTCGTACATGTAGAGGTATCTAGCTGGAAGACTATTGGGTGTAGGATGGACGCTGGAGTAGATCGCGTAGAATACCCAACCACCGCACAAAACCCTCCAACACAGGCAGGAGCACAAATGGCAGTGGTAGAGAGATGGGGGGGTGCAGCAATAGGTGTGTTATCGTCTGTACGAGGGTGCCTCGCCATGTCAATACGTTCTCTAGGTAGACCTTGTCTTCCAGACAGACAGCGTCTCCGGTTACACCACGCGCGCGCACGGCGAGGCGATAAACACCTGATTCACCCTCTTGCGACGTGTTCCACAAACCTTGTATTGTAGGGATGCCGAGCCGCGTCCGTGTCACGGCATATACGATGCTGCGCTCCTTCTCGTCGAATTGAGAGCGCCGATCCACAAGAAGGCTATTGCCCATCAAGCCGCCCAATCGGAAGCGCGGCACATAGTGCGCAAACAAAAAGTCGGGGTCGTCCAGGCTGCCTGTGCGGCGCTCAAGCTTGCTGTGTTCAAATGAGCGGCGCCAGTACACGCTCGAATTTGTACATAGTGTGCTGATCGCGTCGTCATCGGGCACGACGGCCCACTCTAATGAATAGAGGGTAATGGGGTCCATGGCATCGTCCAGATCCCCTGGCGACTCCATAAAGGTAGGAAAGCTCACGAATAAATCAACGAACGTTGGCAGCGGCGGCGCCCATGTCAAAGGGTACATAACGAGAGAATTTGGCGTGGTCTTGTCGGTATTCGAGTACTTCATCGGGTTTGGCTGGTATAGTGGGGCCATCTGCGATGGGCAGCCTCGCCCAGGGTGGTACACGAGCTGCGGGTGCATGTACACCCATCCATCAGCATCTGGAGCATGCACAGTGCTCCAGAACGATGGCGGCCGTGCGACACGGATCTCCAACTTGCGAAAACGGAACGGGAACGGCTCAAATCCCTGTTCCTTGTACCGCCGGGGTGGGTTCGCGGGCGGCTGTGTGCTGGGGGGCAGCATGCTTACAGGCGCCACAGGCGCGTATCCCAGGACCTGGCCAGGCTGTACCGTCATGCCCACTTGAACAAACACAGCTTGCTCGTCGAATCCAAGCAGCTGGTGAACAAAGCCCCACGCATCCTGCAGCTGGACTGCATACACAAACTCGTCATTCACACCGGCTTCAGGACCTTCGAATGGAGGCATAGAGCGGCGGAACATGTCGCTCCAGACAATCACTCCATAGACCGGTGCCCGGATTGGTACCGGTGCTCCATGCGTGCGCAAGCGGATGGACAGTCCTCGTGACCTGTGTCAGCGTACGGCACGTACCATGTCGCGTTGTGTGGCGCCTCTGTCGATGGCAGGGTGGTCATAAATGGGTCGGACATGACTGAATGAGTCGCTCATACATACCACCACTAAGGCGCGGCATATCATAACCATTCCAGGGAGTCACAGGTGCTTTGTTGGGTAGACCTCCGCGAGATACATACTCGCCAGGGCCGATAGGCCACCTGGCGCGCATGTCCTCCGGCACAGACATGTGCCCCACCCACCAGCGCTGGCTGTAAACATGGCCGGTAGTATTTTTAGTGGACCATTCGATCACGATAGAGCGTAAAACCGCCGATGTGCTGGCGCCACGCAGGATCTCTAGTGGGTCGCCAGGTACGATGATGCCGCCATCAGGATGAATATCCTTCTGAGATATGGTATACGATGTTGTAGCCGAAGTATGATGCAGATCCAGCTGCTCGCATGCCTCTATGCTACTGTAGCCATGCCACCGACACGCTTGTACCTCGGGGAGTGTGCGCGATAGGGTGGATGTGACAGCGATCGTGGCTCGATCCACCACCTCTTGCGCGCGGTCAACATACAAGAGAAGTGGGAAACGATGTGGCAAGTTCACATAGGTCCCTTCATGCGATATTTGTGCTGCCAGAACGGCAGCACACAAGCTCTGGATCACTGCGGCGGCGGCGCATGCCTTGGCCAGCATGGGGAAGCGCACAGATCGTGGCCTCCCACGTGGTACATTTTTTTCCAGCCTTCCACCACGCAGCATGGCGCGCAGCTCCCAGGGCCGGCCCGGCCTGGCCACACACTCTGCTTCGCGGATGAAGCAGAGCAGCAAGTCTGCTTTGGAGCGCGTCAAGGAGAAGCAGGCACTCCTTGCTTCATCCACAGATCTCAATCCGATGGCCGAGCTGCTCGCAGACGCTCGGGCCCTGCATGCGCAGTTGCCAATCGCTGAGGACGAGCGAGCGCTCATCAAGGCCGTGACGCTCGCGGTGCGAGTCGTGAGCCAGAGCTTTGTGGCTCTTTGCGACAAGGATGCTCTGCAGCTCGAGCATGTGGACGAGCGCGGCCGCGTCGTTGTTAGTGAGGCCAAGGACGCCGCCGCTCAGGTATCTCGTTGGCTCAAGCAGCAGTGGAACGCGTTTGTGGTACTCCTCACAGAAGATCTGTTGTTTTCAGATGCTTCGTCTGTGTGCATGGTGGCTTTGGAAGTGTGCATGTCGCTTCAGGTGGCGGCATCCGAGTCCCAACACCGAGGCGCCGAGGCGCCTACTGGTCGCTGGTCTCCTACGCCCTTCCGCGCTCTTGTGCACAATCTTCTCTGGCGCGATGTGCATGAAGACTTGATCGAGGCCTTGGCAGAGGGGTATCTTGAGACGTACGACGACGTGCGCTATTTCTTCTGCAAAGAAGTAAGCCGGTGCCTCCGTGGCATCACAGACCTATCCACCAAGAATAACAGTGTCCGCTCACACGCACGCACATGGCTGTGCCGCATCACGGCGATTCCTACGGAGCCTTCACATCTCAACAACTTCTTGGTCCCGCACCTTTCCAAGGGACCTGCCAAGAAGAAGAAGAAACAAAAGGGCCAGGCTAAGCCCGTGCTCACAGAAGATGGCGATAGTGATGATGGAGAAATCCCAGCTGCTCCCTGGGACTCGGACGAAGATGAGCCGGACGATGATGTGAACACTGACTCCCGCAAGCGCAGTCGGACCAGGTCGCGACACGGCGGTCTTCTCCACGCTGTCCATTCTCTCGGGACCCAGCAGCAAGCCTTCTCGGCTGCATGGCTCAGTCTCCTCTTGCCTGGATACCAAACCAACAGTCAGGGTGAGATGGGCACACTGGGCGGTGTCTTGAGTTTGGCCGAGACGCATGATATCCTTGTGCGACTGCACTCGCAGATTCTTCCGCATCTTACCAAGCCCACCATGTTGCATGATTTCTTGGTCGACTGCCTTGATTCTAAAGGCACGACGGCGTTACTGGCGCTTAACGGCCTCTTTACGCTCATTGTGTACCACAACCTGGATTACCCCGCTTTCTACACCCGGCTGTATGCGCTATTGGATGCGTCAGTGATGCACACGCGCTACCGCAGCCGTTTCATGCGCATGCTCGACACGTTCCTGGGCTCGACGCACTTGCCCGTGGCGATTGTCGCATCTTTCATCAAGCGCATGAGCCGTCTCTCTCTCCGCGCGACCCCAGCGGCGATTGTGGAGATTGTGCCTTTTGTATGGAACCTGCTCAAGCGGCACCCTGGGTGTATGCAAATGATCCACCGTGAATGGGATGGCGACCACCTAGCTCTAGGCCCGAGTGGTGTGCAGGATGGCTATAATGCCCATGAGACAAACCCGCTGCACACAGGCGCGCTGGAGAGCTCCTTGTGGGAGCTCGCTTCGTTTGGCGCTTACAGGCTTAGCCAGTCAAGCCAGCAGGGCCCCGCGGCCGCCAGGGGTGGCGATACGCACTACCTCGGCTCGGTGTCCACGTTTGCGTCGATTCTCGCGGAGCCTTTTACCCAGCAGCAATATATGCTGGAAGACTTTCTCGACTCGACGTACTCGACCATGTTCGAGACCGAAACCAAAAAGACGTTACAGCGCCGTCAGCGGGCCAAGAAGCCGGTCGCACCGCCGCCCGTCGCGCCCCTCGATATTACATTATCTGTACCTGCCTTGCTGGCGGATAAGTCGGGTAACATGGAGACGGCGATACGGCGAGAGACCCGGAAACGTCTGCGCCTGTATGCGTTCCCTTGTGAGGCGGCGCCGTCGGGTGACACGCCCCTGGAAGAAAGCCGCCGTGTGATGCCAGTCGACGACTGTGCTAAGCTATGGGACTTGTAGATTAGGTCGTATCGCTCGAAGAATGAATAGTTGTTCACGATGTGCCCGGCGTTGTAGGACAATCTAGAGTGAGAAAATACACATACTTCGGCATACAGGCCCCGCGCTTGCAACGCGGCTACCAAGGCAGGTGGATCGTTCGCACGGATGGCAACCAGGTAAAATCGCCCACCTGGCGAGAGAACGCGCTCAATTGTGCCATTATCAATCATAGTATTGATCAGTTGTGTGCCATGCACACCGCCGGCCCACGCGCCGCCCAGACCCGCTCTGCTCTGCTCAAGGCGCTCCTCATCGTCCGATGTGACAACGTACGGGGGATTAAACAAGAGCAAGTCCACTATGCCTTCAATTCGAGGGATCATTGCATCCAAGGTGGATGTCAAAACAGTTTCAAGGCATGTCTGTACGTTGGCGGGGAATACGTACCTGGTTGCGGTCGCCTGTTTCTCGTGTGCAACGTGCAGCCACGGCATTAATATCTGTGCACACATATGCTGGGCATGGTCAATAGGGCTGTAAACGCACTAGTATTGTTGAAAAGGATTTTTCCAGCAAAGGCCGAGACGCAACCGCTCCCCGATCTGCATCAGTCTGGCTGTGCCTACCCTATTTCGACACACAGGCGTGGCGGCGATGCTTGCAGCTCCTTCGCATCTTCTTCTAGTGCATCAATCAAAGCAAAAGTATCTTCAGCAGGGTCATACACGCTGTCCTGGTACTCTGGCCTCCGCAGATGCGACGTATCAGGCGTGGGTATCATGCGCGTCGAGGCAAGCGCTCCAGCGGCCGCACCTGAAGTGAGTGTGCTTCTCCACACGCTCGCGACAATCACGTGAGACAGGGTGCAGACCGTCGCAGCGCCGCGCTGCACCGATTCATCACGATGGGGTCCAACGCCCCGGGAGGCAACGGTGGTATGCCGCCGAATGCGCCTCATGTGAACCTTCAGGGTCGTCCTCAGCAAGGAAATGCTGGTGTCCAGATGAACTCGCTCCAAGGGCTCCAGCCCGCCCTTGCTAACAATCCTGAATTCATGGCCATTGTCAACGCGGCACGGCAAGGCCGGGTAAGCGAGGAGCAGCTCCAGCAGGTACGTCCACTGCTCTTACTTGTCTAGATTCGCACTATGCTTGCACAGCAGCAGAGGCAAAATGCTGTACAGGTTGGTACTTCTCTCACTGACCAGCAGCAGCAGGTCAATGTGGCACGTCCAGTGCAGACTATCTACGGCAATGAAGCTGGCAGCATCAGTCAATCTTCAGCTAATTTGATGCAGCAGCAGGCTCAGATGCAGGCGCAGCAAGCTGCTGCCCAGCAAAACCAGTCGAAAGCCGCTTCTATGCAAGGCGTTGTTGGCCAAGGTCAGCTACCGCGCCATGAGGCCACATTGATGGAGAACTTCAACCGCGTCATGTCGCCCCTCATGGTAAATATCTCGCAATTAGAGGCCTCTTTGAGGAATCCATCTATTTCTGCTCAGGAGAAGCAGCAGCAGCAAAACTTGTACAACGAACTCAAAAGCAAACAGCTCAGTTTGGCACGGCAAGTGGCCGTTGCACGGGAACAGGCCCGGGCCAAGGACCAGCAGCAGTTCCAATTGATCCTTCAGCAGCAGCAGTCGCAGCAACAATCTCAACAGAAGGCCCAGGTTCAATCGCCGGCTCAGGTTCAGCAAGCGCAGTCCCAGATGCCTGCTCACATGGCTGCTCAGCAGGGCTCTCCAATGATTGCAGCGCAACAGCCCGTGGCTCAAGTACAGTCACAGCAGATGCCTGCGCAAGCACAATCGGGTACAATGTCTGGTCAGGCACAGCCCGGCTCGAGTTCTGCGGATGCGGCCAACAGCGCGGGTGGTCAAAAGCAATCGGCCGGGAGCCCTGTTCAGAATACGCCCAAGTCGCAGGAGCCTGGCCTCATGGCCCCGGCGACGCCGCAGTCTGGCAGCAAAGCGAGTGATGCAAATCTTCGCAAAGAAGCCGCCGACACACCTAACACTGCCGCGCATGCTCAAGCTGTAGCGGCTATGCGCCCTAGTGCCTCGCAAAATGGATGGGCTACAGGCACTCCTATGGCTTCGATTACCCCTACGTCTAACTTGCTGCAGAGTAATGGACAGAGCAATGTGGCGCCAAACAGCTCCTTTGCGACAATGCTGGCTCAGCAGACGTCTATACCGCAGGCATTCCCCAACTCGTCTGGACCCCGTCCCACACTCACTCAAGGTCTGGGCATGTCGCCCGTGACGAACACGCCGCCTGTGCTCGTTCGACCAAACCCTGTCGGCCGCGCCGGCAATCTGGGCAAGAGCTTTTCCACGCCGCGTGCCGGTCAGAATTGGGATGAGCTTCTTTCCCTCGGTGAGGGGGGCGCAGCGGGAGAGGCGGGGCTTCACTCATCTTTGGACAGTGATGCTGTGTCATCCCAGCTAGCAGATTTGCTAGGTTCTTCCTCTACTACATTGGGTCTTACTGGCGCAGCGGCGGGAAGCAACCGGCTTTTAACGAAGCGGAAAGTGCAAGAGCTTGTGAGCGAAATCGACCCAAGCGAACAGCTGGAGGGTGACGTGGAAGATCTCCTCCTCGAAATTGCCGACGAGTTTATCGAAAGTGTGACGTCCTTTGGTTGTCGACTGGCCAAGCATCGTAAGGGTGATCGTTTGGAAGTCAAAGATATCCAACTTCATCTGGAGCGCAACTGGAATTTGCGCGTACCGTTCCCTGGCTCCCTGCCCATTCCTCCCACGCGTGCCAAGGCGCCTAGTGCACCCAAGGGCGGCCAAAATGCGGGGGCATAATTGTTCAGGCTTGTTTGCTGTCATTACGTCGCATTTGGCGTCGTGCGCGAATATATGTAACGATCAGCCCATAGAACAGACCGAAAGGTGGTATGAGCCAGCTGAGTAGCCAAAGCACGATGAACGACGTGCGTCGTGATTCGTGTTGCCAGCGTGACACAAGTTTGCCCACTTGGGCGCGCAGACGTGGCGGCGATGACTCGTTGGCGTCCACACCATTATCAATGACGACATCTGCAAATCTCACCTTTTTCGAGAGAGGCATCTGTGCAGCGAGACGGCTTTTTGCATCTGCCTCAGTAAGCCCTTTTTCCTGGTCGCGCTGGAGCATGCGTTTGAGCTGCTGTGACTCGTCGCTTTCGTCAGAAATGGGTACGCACCATCGAACAATGACAATTTCCGCGCACCACTTGTACAATCCTGCCTCAATGAGCAGTGGCGTATCCACCACTACACGGCGAGTGCCAGTGAGCCATAGCTGCAGGAGACGCCAAACCAGTGCACGACGTATGGCACTGTGGGTGATTTTGTTCAGTACACGGGTGCGATCCTTGCTGGAGAATGCCAATCGGCCTAGCTCGGCGCGATTCAGTGTTTGATCTTGATGTAAGATGGTCGGTCCAAATTCCTTGACGAGCTTGTTCAGTGTGCGTGATCCTTTTTGTACCACAAGTCGAGCAAGTACATCCAAATCAATAAGCGGGATCTGGTATTCTTGAAGAATTCGAGAAACCGTTGATTTGCCTGAGGCAATACCACCGGAAAGTCCGACAACTGTCGTCAGTCTACCGTGTATACACACTGATCATGCTGGATGCTCGGCGACAAGATCCGCCCTGACCTCCACTGTTGAAATTTCTCAGCTTTTCTATTGAAACGATGGCACTGCGTGTGTCACCGCAGGTCGTGTGCCCACCGCATGCGATTGATGGATACATAAGTCCTGGTGATCATGTCCCATACATAACGCAGCTTCTCAGCCCTCTGGCTTCTCCTACGCATCTGTTGGCCTTGTGTGATGACGGCACATTACATGTGTTTGACAAGACGCAATGGCATGCGCCTGCTCGAACCATCCGCTCTACCGAGCCAGAAGCCATCACTGCCGTTGCCAATCTTGAAGAAATCAATACAGCATGGGTCGGTGCATCACGAGGTGGCTTTTTGGCGCTCTGGGATGCACGCACGGCTAGTCATGCGCCTGCGTCTAAACTTGCAGGGCCGAGTGGCGCAGCATACCTGTCTTTAGCCACGTCCGGCATCTATATGGCTGCAGGAACAGAGCTTCAAGGAACTGATGCATGGATTGATGTCTGGGATGCTCGGAATACATCGGCGCCTGTCCGTACATATGGGGAAGCGCACTCGGACGACATTACATCGCTTGTCTTTCATGGAGATGCAGGGAAGCATCCGGGGATTCTTCTCAGTGGTGGAATGGATGGACTTGTGTGTGCAATTGATACCCATATGGATAAGGAGGAGGATGCTGTGGTTTCTGTCGGAAATACGAATGCGAGCCTCGCCCGTGTGGGATGGGCATGCCACTCCCCTTTTTACCAGTACCAGGCGCAAAGCGAACTTGCAGACGTGGGTATGGACGCTAATGAGCTTGAGCTTTCCAAGGCACCGCGCCGAACAGGTCTAGGTCCTGTATATGCCATAAGTCATATGCAAACCATGAGCCTATGGGATGCCGACAAGGTACGTTGTGTGTCGGCTAACGCTTTAGTTTGACTGCCTAATGGACGAGATTGAAGTCCGGAAACCCACGAGCTTCCGACCACCATGGGTCACTGACTATGTCATTGATACATCGGCCACAGTGCCTTTTCCTATACAGGGAAATGGCTCGGCTGTGGGCCTCTATGTGGGCGATCAAGAGTACGTGGGAGCCCTAGTACTAACCTCAGGGGTGGCTTGTCTTGGCTTAGTGCTGAGGCCCATGCAAAGGCGGATGGATCCTCTCAGATGGAATGGACGCTACATGCTCGCTTGCCTAGTGCTAGTCCAGAGAGACTCGCCCACTCTGACATTGTGCGGTGCGTGCTATGGGACGATGCGAATCAGCAACTCTATACAGGCGGCGAGGATGGACGTATTTTGGCCTGGTCAATGCAGCAATCCGAGCCGCCCGAAGCGGCTGTGCCACCGCCCTCAGAGCCAGGTACGGCGCACGGAGGACGCCCACGCCTCACCGGCATCGACTCGAGCAAGCGCAGGTACTCTCCGTACGCTTAGGTCATATTCACGTGCATATTCACGTGCCCCATAACGCGCCCCACCCGACGCTGTGGTATGTACCGGTCCTTGGAGGCGAGACACTTGCAGGATGAGAACGGTCCGCTTGAAGTCGGGAACAATACAGCAGCTATCTCCTATTTTGTACGTAGACCGCCCACATGCATCGACGGCACCCCGCTTGGCTCGTGCACCATGCGCCGTGTTGCTGTGCGGCTGGATGAATGGCGAGCTCAAGTACCTGCACAAGTATGTCGCCCCCTACAGACGCATGTTTCCCCATGCGACGGTTCTCGTTCTTTTATCGACGCTGCAGACTACATTTCTGAGCCGACCTTCCGCGACTCGTTCAACGGCGCAGCTCATCAAGGATGAATTACTGCGGGCTGGGCGCGATGCATCCGAGACTGGAGCACAGGCTGCACCGCAGATGGCTGTGCACTACTTTTCGAACGGAGGCATGGCAACACTGAGCACTATGATGAAGCACTTGCACGACATGCACCCCGATATGCCATCGCCAATGGCCACGATTTTCGATTGTGTGCCTGGTGTGCTGACGGAGCCTATCTTCCGCGATGCGGCCACAATGTCTGACGCGCCAGGATCCTGGAAGTACTGGCTGCATGTGGCACTTGTGCGGCTCTACTTTCTGCGGATGTCTTGGTTCGGCTACGGCTATCAGCCTATGGACAACGTTGAAACGGCGAAGAAGTACCAAAACATCCCAAGCACCTGGCACTGGGCCATGCAAAGACCCGTATCGCACAAGCTACCGCCGCGCTTGTATCTTAACACCCTGGCTGATGCCTTTATTTCGCCTGCGTCGGTGACCGAGCACGCAGCGGAGGCGCAGCGCGTGAATGGCGAGTCGCCAGCACGTATACTGGAAGCCGAACACCTTGCGACGCCGCCCGTGTGGCCGCCCCTCGCTGAGACTCGTACGCGACAGATGGTTTGGAATACGCCGAGCCATTGCCAAATGGCCCGCCGGTTCCCTGATTTGTACTGGTCGACCGTGGAACAATTCCTACACGAGGCTATGGCACTTGTCCCGGACCGAGCGAGTAAGCTCTAGTCCTTTACAGGGTTGTACGTCGTCACCAATTCCTCAGCGCTCGTAGGGTGAACAGCGACAGTGTTATCAAAGTCCTTCTTAGTGGCGCCCATCTTGACAGCAATGCCGACGGTCTGAATGGATTCGTCCGAGCCCATGCCGACCATGTGGACGCCGACCACCTTTTCCTCCTCACCGACGCACACAATCTTGTAGGCGGTCGGCGCCTTGTGGGTCAGCAGACCGTAGTACATGGGCGTGAAGCGCGTGCGGTAGATGGTGATCTTCTGGTCGCCGTACGCCTCGCGAGCCTCGGGCTCGCTGAGACCCACGGTGCCCACAGCCGGATGGCTGAAGATGGCTGTCGGGATGTTGCTGTAGTCGAGGTGGTCATCAGCGAACTTGGGGCCACCAAACAGGCGGTTCGACAAACGGCGACCGGCAGCAATGGCCACTGGGGTGAGCAGGGCCTTGCCCTGGATATCGCCCACCGCATACAAGCCCTTGACGTTCGTGTTCTGGTACTTGTCCACAATGATCTGGCCCTTTTCATCTGTCTCGATGCCTGCCTCCTTGAGGCCCAGGTTCTCGATGTTGGGGTGGCGACCAATCGCCCACAGGAGGCAATCGACCTCCAGGGTCGCGTCCGAGTCGAGATGCACTTGCAGCGGTCCGCCACGCTCACCCTCGACCTTCTTCACGTTCGAATGGGTGTGCACCTTCAGGCCGGTCTGGCCCATGTAGTCCATGAGCGTGTCCGAAATGATGGGGTCAAAGTTGCGGAGGAACTTGTCCTTGCGGATCACGAGGTGCGTCTCAGAGCCGAGCGTCGAGAGCACGCCGGCCAGCTCCACGGCAATGTAGCCGGCGCCGACCACGACGACACGCTTCGGCTGCTCACGCAGCGCAAAGAAGCCATCCGAGTCGATACCCAGTGAAGCGCCGGGGATCTGGTCGTCGCTGGGCAGCGAGGGGCGGCCACCAGTGGCAATCACAATGTGATCGGCGGTGAGCGTGACCTCCTTGTCGAGCGCGCCATCGACGCCGGGCGAGACAAGCACCTGACTGTTGCCTAGAAGCTTGGCGTGACCGGAAATGTATGCCACATTGTCCTTCTTCAGGTTGTTGTCGTAGATACCGTTCAGGCGGCGCACGTAGGCGTCGCGCTTCTCGGCCAGATAGTGCCAGTCGATGGTAGGCACCTTGAACGAGGAGCCTGCATCGGTGAAGCCATACTCATGTGCCTCTTTGAGCTTCTCCTGCAGGTCCGCAGCGTGCCACATGAGCTTCTTTGGGACACAGCCGACGTTCACGCAGGTGCCGCCGAGGCGGCCTGACTCTTCGATCACCGCGACCTTCTTGCCGTACATGGCCGCGCGGCGACTGGCGCCCATACCACCGGAGCCACCGCCGATGACAAGGACGTCATAGTGAGATTCGGGCGCACGGACGGGGGGCATTGCGATCACAGCACTTGTATGGATAGGCGCAGGAAAGTGGGACGAGACCTGTTGAAGACGAGGTACAGGCCCAGGAATCTTTTGCACGAACCTGCCAACGCGACTGATCGCGGCGAGAGGACGGGCCCTGAGCGCCGACATGTGTGGGGGCGGAGGGGAACGGGCTGCGATCACGTGGCCGCCAAGGCAGCGGCGGGTCGCTGCTGCCTCGACGTCCGCACGGCGCGCCATGGCACCGATGACCCCTCTGTCGACATACGGTGGCTACCGAGCGATGCCATACGATTTGGACGGTGAGCGTGCTCGCTCCGCGAATGATGTGGGCGCCGACTCCTCCCGCAACGATCCCGCCACACGCGGTCGCCGACCGTTCCAGCAGCCGGGCCTGTTCCACAAGGACTTGCGTGTGCTCATGTATGCCTATGGAGATGTGCCGAATCCGCTGCCCGAGAGTATCGCCGTGCTAGAGGAGATGACAGTAGACTTTCTTACGGACTTGTGTCTGCGTGCCGAGCCGTCCGTCTATGCGCTCGGTCTCACTTCATCGCAGCTGGCTCAGAGCGCCAGCGAGGCGCAGGGCGAGCCCGTGTCGAGCGCCACACTGTGTGGCCAAGCCTCGGCTATGCAGACGTACCGCCAACGCGCCAAGCTGGACGATTTCAAGCATGCGCTGCGCCACGATCGCAAGAAGCTCGGTCGTCTGGAGCAGCTGCTGTATGCGGACAAGATGGTACAAGAGGCGCGTCGCATTGGCGGCGTCGAGGATGTGGCAGCCAACGCAGGCGCGCTCATGCACGATGCGCGACCTTCCTAAGCAAGCCACTCGGCCTGACGCTGGTGTCGAAACACTGAATCAGCGGCGTGGCCGGGCGTATAGGCCAGGAGCTCTTCGCTGCATGGCGACGGCAGCACGGTGCGCGCGAGCGAGGCCTGTACTGCAGGCAGTACACGCACTTCGCCCCAGCCGCCCTCGTCATGCCAGAGTGCTGCACTGACGTGGTGCAAGGCCACCGCGTACAAGAAAGGCTGGGTGGGCGACACGCGGCCCTGGGCGAGAGCGTGCGCATATGCGAGCAGCACGTCCTTGTCCGCCTCGCACGGCCACAGGTATGCTTCAAGGCGCTGGCCATGCACGCGCGGCACATGCTCGAGCGGTACTTGGATGCCCGGGAGCATCATGGCGTACTCGCGCCACAAAAGGCGGCGGTAGTCTGCCTCGTAGGCCATCGCCAGGGGTGGCAGCAGCACACGCGCAAAGAGCGGATCGTTCATCGAGATCGACTCGTACAGGCCCAGCAGGTCCGTGTACATTTGGTACAGGGGCATACTGCGAGGCAGGAGGTGTGCCGCGGCGTCGCGCACCAGGAGCGTATGGTCCTGGTCGGGCGCATCGGCGACGGCCATTAGACGCTCGAGGCGCGCGGCCATGGGCGGCGACGCGAACAGATCGCGGCCCGTCACATCACCCGTCGCGGCCGGATGTGCGGGCGGCGCGAGCTCGAGCAGGAACACCTTCATCATGCCGAACCATAGATAGGCACTAGGTACCACGCGCTGCTCCGCCACGTACAGAGTGAGGTCGAGCGATGCCTGCACCACATCCGCCTCGCTAAAGTCCCACGCGGCCGGCAGCACATCGCGCGCATTAAAGACGTGTGCGTCGCCGCTGTGCAGCAGGTCGTCGAGGGCCAGCATAGGCCAGTCGGCCCGCAATGGCAAACCGGCCGCGCGGCTTTGCCACAGCTCCGCACCAGTGCGTGGATCTGTATCGACGGCCGGCGGTGCCACGCGCCGCACCTGCAGCGTCGTCAGTGGTGCCTCGCCACGGACAGAAGTTACGAGCGACGGAGTGCTTGAAGCGACGCGCACATTGTCCAGAAGGAACGGCGACAGGATATCCCACGCGCGTGCATCGACCTGCGCGGCGATACGCGGCAAGATCTGTGCGGCCAAGGCGCTTTCTTCAGGGCCGAGCGCATGTAGAAGCCGCAGCGCTGCCTCTGGCCCCTCGGCGTCCACACACGAAGCGACAATCCACGTGCGGTGCGCGGTGATGAGACTGTCTGCCGCGCGTACGCGGCTGCACAGTTCGCGCAGAGGCAGGCGAAGGAGCGCAAGGAGCTGACGCTGGGCATGCGCCGCGAGCTGTGCGTGAGATGCCGCGTGTGCGAGCGCCAAAAAGTCGTGCCATGCACTCGCATGACGAGACACGTCCACGGCCGCTCTGAGCGCCGTCTGGGCATCCGCAGCCGCGGAGATCTGCGGTGCATAGAGAGAGAGCTCCTTGGCCGGCGACCACTGGGCCAAGACCGCCTCTGCCGCAGTATGCACGGCCGGGCGCTCCATCTCCGTCGGGAGGGCTCGCACGAGCTCGCACCACGTTGCGAGGTGCGCAGCAGCGCGGCCCTGCGCAGAAAGCGCGCGACTCGAGCGAGGGCCGCGCTCGGCAAGCAGGGCGATCGAGAAGGCGGCCCAGTCGTGCACGGCTGGTCCATTCGCGCCGAGATCCCCGTGCTTGGGCCCTTCGATCGCAGCGCGTGTCCACACGGCCAGCAGGTCAAAGAGGGCATGGATCGAGGCGAGTCGCACGTCGTCGGCGCCCAGCTGGGGCCACACACGCGCTGCCCAGTGGGCCCATGTTGGAAGCGCGGCGTGTACCTCGCGCACACTCGCGCTGTTGACCCTGTAGCGACCGAGCGCCGCAAAAAGACGCAGAGCCGTCGAAGCCAGCGCATGCTCATGCGCAGCAAGGTCGTCGGGCGGCTGGGAATGCAGGTCCTGGGGCGGGAGGACAATGTAGCGAAGCACTGGGTCCAGTGCGCCCTGTGCGACGAGCATAGACGCGCAGGTGCTCGATACCTGCACGATGCGTAGGAGGGCAAGCATTGCATCGACAAGCGGCCACGGTCGGCTCGTCAGGGGCCACGGCGCTTGTGTCGCGGCGTGCGCGACAAGGACGTGAACGAGGCGCGGCCGTGCGGCGATGGCCTGTGTTGCGTCGCTGCGATGCAGTGCCAAGCCACACAGGGCGTCGCACACGGGCCTCGTCGGCGCATCAGTGTCAGAGAGGTGCGTCTCGAGTGCGTCGAGGATGTGCGTGGCGAGGAGGCCGTCGACCCAGTTGTGCTGCAGGAGCTCGAGGTGCGAGGCATCAGGCGCATGGAACGAGGGTGGTGGTGCATGGAGGTCCAAGGGGTCCGCGACCGATACGGTCCCATCCATGTCTGGGTCCGCGGCGATAGGCGACTCGGCGACGAGGAATGCATCGGTGCTAATGTGGCGCACTGACTGGATGCACGACGCGAGGCACTCGGCAGCAGCGCGGCTCACGCTGCGGTGCCGGTCGTCGAGGAGGTAGCGAGCCGTGAAGAGGAAACGCGCACGCATCGCACGGTGATCTGCGTCCAGGACGCGGTGCGCCTCGTTCTCAGACGCAGATGCAAGAGGATGCGCAGCGGCGATACGCTGCATAAGCTGCAGCGCTATGCACCGCTGCGAGGCAACGTTACTGCGGGTCCAGTGCAGAATCTCGTCGAGGGTATAGCCGGGCGCCGTTGGATCATGGCCGTGGTGGTGCAGGCCGGCCAGGTACGTGGCATCCGGTGCCTCGGAAAACACGTCATTTGGACGGCTAACGACGTGGCCATCAAAGCCAAAGCGCACCTGTGCACTAAATGGCGCGTCTGGTGTGTCGACAGTCCATGCGAGGGGCGGCGGCACCGTCTCTGGCTCATCGGGAAAGTAGGTCTGGCGCAGCGCCTCGAGATCCGCGCGTGCATCCGACAATGGCTCGCGCGCTGGCGGCGGCGCTGGCGGCGGCGTGTCGTGCAGGTCGAGGCGTTCCATCGCCGGCCACCCTGCAGTGCGCGCACGGCGCTGAGAGAGCTTGGCGAGGAGGTCCTTACCGAAGAAGGCCTCGGCATCGCGCAGCTCTTCTTCAACATGATCATAGCTCATGTGCGCAATCTTGCGCTCATTATCCTGAGCAATATCAGCGAGCAGAGACGAGACCGTTTCAGGCGCGGCGCCGCCACCTGGATCGCGCGTGGGGTCCGGGGGCGGTGGCATCGCTAGCGCATCGCGGGTGGGCGGTTTCGGCGCGCCTGTGCGCTGGAGGCGCGCGCGGCGGAATGCCGAGAGGGGCTTGGTGCTGACTTTCGGAGCATCTGACGGTGCGCCTGCCTGCGTGTCGCGCTCGCGGATCCCGCCCAGGAGGGGGCGCGGTGGTGGCGATGGCTGGGGCGGCGCATCGCGCGCGTCGTCCTGCGCAGTGCCAACGGACGGTGCCTTTCCACGCACGGCCGTCGCTGCAGGAGGCCAGGCCATGAGCGTTTCGTCCGTCACATCATTGAGCTCGGACGCCCGCGGGCGGATGCGCTCCATGGGTCGCAGGATGTGGAGGACTATGGAGCACGGATGGCCGGCGTCTCTGGCGCGTCAGGGGCGCGCACATCGACCCAGTAGGTGAGGGGGTCAGGGGGCGGCACGACATGGATGCCGGGCGACGCATGCGTTGGGTATGTCTCGCAGCGTATACGGCGCGTGTTCGACGACAGTGGCGTAATGCGGACGTGGGGGAAGGGCTGGAAACCCGTGCACATGGACTGGAGCTTGGTGTGGATGGTCCGCACGCACGTGCCCTGTGTGGTATCGAGGGTCCAAATGCCCATCTTGACACCCCACACCACCCAGCCGGGGCAGTCGGACCACAAGTGGTACTTCAGGTGGACAGGGCCGGCGTCCGACGACGCTAGGGCCCACGCCCACGATATTGTCACGTGGATCGTTACAGAGACAGGCTGGCCGAGCATCACAGATGCCACGGAGGACGTGTCCCACGTCACAGCATTCACGACGTCGACGACGGGCACGTCGACAGGGAGCGTGAGTGTGCGCCATGTGAGGTGTGCGCGACTCGCTTCCCACGCCGCACGTGCTGCAGGCGGCATGGCGTCCCATGCCTCGAGCGCCTCGTCCGGCCCCTCGGCCGGCAGCGCCGCGGCGACGCGGCGCACGAGGTCGAGGACGGTGTGCGCGCGCTTGCTCATGGGGTCCCAGCACCAGCGCTGCAAAATAGAGCGCCATACATCGTCGTCCAGGGCCGGTGCCTCACAGAGCGTGTCCTGCAGCAAGAGCGCATCGCCGTCGTCCCAGTCCAGCTGCTCGGACGCCGATAGCACACGCGCTAGTGTTTCAAGCACGAGCGCACACCGCTCGTCATGCGCAGTGCGGTATGCGACGGACAGCTCGAACGGGGGGTTCGATTCGCGCACCTCACCCGGGCGCCGCGAAAACTGCACCAAGAACGTGCTTGTCTCACGCGATGCAAGCCACAGCGACGCGCCGCTCGCTGGCACGGATGCCTCAATGGGCGACGACGACGAAGCCGTGATGGTCGGCGCACAGAGGTGCACGGGTCCATCAGAAAGCGCCTCGAAGGACAGCTTCGAGAGCAGCGTATCGAGCCGGAAAAAGTCCTGGATTTGGATGTGGAAGGGCAGCGCGATGGGCGCATGCAGCGCTCGGTGCCATACGCGCTCCTGCGAATCGTCTTGGCCGCGGTAGCGCAGCGTGACTTGCACGTCCAGCTGCGCACTGCGGTCCGCCGGCTCGAGCGGCACGTCCCACGCCCACGACGTGTGTGCAGGCACGAGGGGAAGGTGCAAGAGATCCGGTGCAGGCGCCGTCCAGCGCGGCTCGTCCGCAGCGACAAAGCGCCACTCAGTGGCAGGCATCGGGCGCACCTCACTCTGCGGCACGAGCGACACGCGCGCATCGCACAGGGCCTGTGCGCCGCTGTCCACGTGCAGACGCACGGTGCGCCGGTCATCGAGGCGGACGTGCCGCGAGACAGTGAGGCGCGCGTGGGCCGCGACGCCGTCGAGCGGAAGGCACAATCGCGGGCGCATATACTCGAGCTGCTGTGCATCAGCCAGGCTCGAGAGCGATGCGGCACCTTGCACAATGCTCTCGAGGCAGACATTCGGCAGCTGGATCTGCGTGGCTTGCACATGAAAGTAGCCGTGCAGCGGCGTGGCGCATGTCAACTCCACGCGATTCACGCCGGGGCGCAGCGTGAGGGGCGCGCGCGTGAACTGCAGCTGGTCCTGGCGGTAGTTGCGCACCCACACATGCACGGCCTCGACGTCGAGTGCGGCGGGCAGGTGCGATACGACCGGCACAGTGACGCGAACGGTGTCGCCGTGGCGCGTCGCGCGCGCGTGAGCGATGCGAAACTCACATCCATTGTAGCCAAGCAGGGTCGTAGGCGCGGCTGTATCGCACTCGGCAAGCGCACGAAGCAGTGCCAGTTCGTCAAGGCCCGTAGCGTGGTGGGGCGCGTGGCACCGGAGGAGGCAGAGGCTGTGCAGGGCGGCCTGGACGGCCTCTTGCCACGCGGCGCTACGCGGCTCAAGGGCCGCGAGGCACGCAAGGCGCTGGGCGTGCACGGGGCCATGCAGCGCGAGCGTGTGGGGGAGGTCGGGGTGCTGCGCGAGCTCGCTATACAGGGCGAGCGCTGGCGCATGTGCGCCCCGCACGCACTCGAGGCTCGCGAGCAGGTACTTGGCGCGTAAGAGGCGGTGTGTCTGCCCGCCGAGTGTGGCTGCCTGGATCGTGCGCTGCAGCATATTGCGACACTGTGAGTCGAACACGTCGCGACTGGCCATCGCCTCGACGATCTCCTTGCGCGAGAGGCGTGCGTCTTTCGCGTGCGTGTTCGTGGCTGGCGCAAAGAACGCAAATGGTGCTTCGGTGGGAAGGTGCGCGACCTGCATGCCGATACGGATCATCTGGCGCACGGCGAGCTCCAGGAGCGCGGCTTTGGCCGCGTGAAATGCCCTGGTCGTTGGCTCATCGCGCTCGCCCTGCGCCTCGACGAGCCATGCCTGGCACTGCTCGACGGCATCGAGGGCGATGGAGAAGGACCACGTCTCGAGGAAGCCAAGCGGGAGCGTGTGTGTGTGCGGCTGGAGCGTATGTGTCACATCATCGATGAAGGCGGGCGTCTTCTCCATAACCTCGACGACCTGCCCGAGCGTGCCACGGAGCATGGAGGTGCGCGCGTATAGGTAGCTGTGCCAGTCAAACAGCGTCATACTGCCCTGCTCGAGCTGTGCCATGTACGGCTTGCGCAGCGGGCCGAGCAGCAGGAGACTATCGTCGCCCTCGTCTGTGCCTCCTGGGGGAAACGAGGCAGCAGGCGTAAGCCGCTCAGATATCTGCTCGTACAGTGCGAGCGCTTCGCGCACGAGGCCGAGGCCCTCGAGCGTCTGCACGAGGTGCTCCTTGCGCAGCATCGACGTGCACAGCGACCACGTCGGCGCGGTGCTCGTTGCATCGTAGGTCGTCGAGAGCCGGTCCTGCATCTCGACGAGGCGGCCGATCGACGCAAGCGTCGCCTCCTTCATGCGCGCGAGCAGCTCGATCCACACGACCGGGTCATTGTCGTCCGTGCTCACAGGCACGCGGTGCAAGGCGAGCACATGCTCGGTGGTGCTCGTGTTGAAATCAGCACGCAGCTTCTCGAGCACGCTGCCTTTGTTCAGGGCGTAGAAGCGACCCATCTTGCCGGCGCTCGCGCCCGGCGCGACCTGCGCCGTACTGGACGGCAGCAGCACGATGAGGTACTCGGGCGCGAGGTGTGCGGGCACGTCGCGCCCGCCGTCCACGGTCGTGCGCAGCCCCTCGTAGTCATGCGGCATATGTTGGTGCAGCGCGGCCATCCAATGCCGGATCTCGTTGCGCACCTGTGCACGGTACACATCGCTGTCGTCGCACGATACAAAAAAGAGGTGCACGGGCGGTAGGCGGTACAGCACGGGCACGCGGCTATCCGACGCATCATGCGCCGCGAGAGGGACAAGCTGCATCGGCAGCTCCCGCAGCGTGCGGATCGGCACGGACGCAGACGCCGGCTCGGTCCGCAGGCACTGCACGCCTGCCGACGGCCGCCACAGCAGGTTGCGCAGAGGCAGGTGCGCGCGCAAGAGGGATGCGACATGCGCCGCTTGCGAAACGGCTGCAGACGCCGAGTGCGTTGCATACGTAATGAGCACGACGGGCTCAGGGCTGCCCGCCGCGCGCGCCGGCGACGCCATATTGCAGCACTGCGAGCGCGTCGATGGAGCGGCGCGACGCTGGGGAAATTCTGCACGTGATGCTATGCCCTACATGGCGTCGACGAGCGCCTGAAGCGCGGCCTCGTCGAGGATCTGGAATTGGCCGGTCGTGCGGCCGTCCTTGGCCTTGGTGGGCGTGACCTGCGCGAGCTGCACGTTGTGGGCGTCGAGCTTCTCCTCCATGACCTGCTTCAAGACGCGCAGTGCGAGGAGCGACGCGTCGTGCAGCGAGAGGTCAGGGCGGTACTTTTCCTGCAGCTCGCCCTGTGCGCCCTCCGAGCCACTGCCGATCGCCTTGGCCTCGTACCGCACAAACGTGCCTGACGGATCGGCGTGGTACAGCTGCGGCCCCTTCTCGTCGATGCCGACGATCAGGAGCGCCACACCAAAGGGACGGCTCATAAGCGCCTCGTCGTCCTCGGTATTCTCGCCGAATCGCAGCGCGAGGTCGCACACGGCATTCGCGATACTCTCGACCTTAATAGCCTCGTCGTAGACAAAGCGGTGGTTCTGGCTCGTCACGCGCGCGTGGTCAATCATGGTGCGCGCGTCGGCCGTGAGACCGCACATGGCGGCGCCCAGGTGCGAGTCAATCTCCATGATCTTTTCGACCGAGCTCGCTTCGAGCAGCGACGACTGCACGCGCTTCTCAACGCCGAGCACGACGCCCTCGGGCGTCACGATGCCCACCGTCGCGGAGCCGAGCTTGATCGCCTCAAGCGCATACTCGACCTGAAACAGTCGCCCCTCGGGCGAAAATGTATTGACACCACGGTCTGCGTAAGTAGCGACACGTACCGTACTCGGACCGCGTGAGGAACATGGGCGAAGCAAGGCCGTGAGCGTCGTCGGCGCCTCGATCACCTGCTGAGTCAGCAAGTGCTAGGGCCGGGCGCGCGCACAACACTCGAATTGCATCGCCATGGGCTCCCTGAGCGACCTTGCGAACATGGTACGTTGCGCGCACTTACGCCAGGACCTCGAGGAAATGTAGGTTCCTTCTCTTACCTCAGTGGTCACAAGCTCTCGAATCTGACGTTTTACGACCTCAAGCAGTTTTACACGCAGGCGAAAAACTATGCGCTCAACATTAGTGAGATCGAGGCCAAGGTGCGCGAGGCCACGAACGACGACCCGTGGGGTGCGAGCTCGACGCTCATGCAGGAGATTGCTCAGGCGTACGTTGACGATACTCACGCAGCACCCACAACTAGTGTGTAGCGCCCACTCACCTCAGCCATGACTTTCACGAGATTATGCCGACCATCTTCCGCCGTTTTGTCGAGAAGGAGGCCAAAGACTGGCGCCAGATCTACAAGGCGCTGCAGCTCCTCGAATACCTTGTCAAGAATGGCGCTGAAAAGGTCGTTGATGAGGCGCGCGCGCACCTCGCGACCATCAAGATCCTGCGCAACTTCCACTACATTGACGAACAGGGCAAGGATCAGGGCATCAACAGTACGTCGTGCTCACTGACCCAGTCCGAAACCGCGCCAAGGAGCTTGCGGCGCTGCTCTCTGATGTCGATATGATCCGCGCCGAGCGCCGTAAGGCGCGTGCGAACCGCTCCAAGTACCAGGGCACCGGCAATGCAGACTTTGTGCCGGGCAGCGGCAGTGGACGCTACGGCGGCTTCAGCAGCGACTCGTACTATGCCAGCGGCGGTGCCTCGGGCACGTACGGCGTCTCGGGAGCCAGCACACACGAACAGGAGTACGAAGAGTATGATGCCGGCGACGACGAAGACACGCAGGGACCGTCGCACACAGCGGCTCCGAGTACCAAGGCGGGCGGGCCCCCGGTGGCCGACCTGTTCTCGTTTGACGATGAGTCTACGCCTGCGGCCCCCAGCAAGCCAGCGGCTCCGGCAGCAGCGGCGCCCCTTGACGACTTTGACGACTTTCAGACAGCGCCCGCAGCGCCCAGCCAGACGGCAGCGGCGCAGAACGACCCCATGTTCGACTTTTTGGACATCAAGCCTAGCACGCCAGCAGCTGCGCCCAAACCCGCGACGACCGTCGCGCCGCCCAAGGCGGCGCCTGCGCCTGCGCCGGCCAAGCCCGTGACGCCTGCTGCACCGCCCAAGCCATCCGCGTCGCTATTTGACGACCTCTGGGCCGAGTCGCGCGGCAAGTCGAGCGCGCCTGAGGGCAGCGGCAAAAAGACCATGGCGCAGTTGGCGCAGGACCAGACGAGCAGCCGCGTGTGGGCTTCATCGGCACCGAAACCCAAGGCAGGTGGTTCGAACGACCTGTTTGATCTGTTGTAGCTACACAGCACCCGTGGGGCGAGAGACAAGAGTTAGCCATGTGCTGCCAAGCAGGGCCACAACGCCGAGGCCTTTGGTCACTCGGTCCAGCCATGCATAGAGTGCGCTCGGCGAGAGGCGTAGCGAGGGGGTATAAGGGGCAGAAGTGCCCGGGGTATACAGCGGCATGGCCGTATCAGGCCAGAGCATACGGAGCCCCAGCTCGACCATGTGCCCGCCATCGAGGCCGTCGATTGGCAGCATATTAAAGAGCACCATGGACACTTGGATCATATACACATAGCGCGAGAGATGACGCAACGAATCACCCAGCGCATCCACCATGCCATGCCCCCCCAGCACGCGCAGCGGGGCCCAGAGGCGGTAGGACGAGACACGGACACGCGTGCCAAGACTGGAGGACCTGCCTTGGAGCACGACATGGTCTGTCGATCCATCGGGCTGCTGCAGTCGCAGCCGCACCAGTGGATGAAATGGGTCGACGTGGGCACATGCGCCATTACACGTTTCGTCGCAGCGGGCGACCTGCTCGAACACGGAAAGCACGTCGAAGCACTTGGACGTGTGGCGCTCATCGACAAAGCAGCCGCGTGCATCTTCCGAGGCCGCACAGCATGCCGCATCGGCGCGCGTCCAGTTGGACGCGGGGATACACCAGCCCAGCTCGCGTGGGAGTGCGTCTTCGAGCATGCGATGCCACCACGTCGTGCGCTCCTGTGGCGGCATCGCCGCGAGCGAGAGGTCATTCACAGCGGTCAACGTCGTATCGCGGTGAAAGTACGCAGCCAGCGACGCATCGCTGCAAGATGTCACACGCCATCCGCCCGCGTCGACCCAGAGCCCTGAGGCCAACGCGGCGATGGCGGCCCATGCAACGAGCGTCACTGCATTGTGCCACACGCCGGCGGCCACGACACGCAGCTGCTTCCGCGCGGACAGATGTGACATATCAGGAAATGTGACATGGGCCACGACCACACACGGAAACACGAGCGTGAGGCCCCAGCGCAGGGGGCGGACCTTGTGCAGGAACGCAGCCAGCACGTGGCCGGCCTCATGCACGAGCTGCGATGCGGCCATCACAAGGAGGAGCGGCACGAGCTCCGAGGATGTTAGGTTCACATTCCATATCAGCGGTGTGATCCACAGGGGCGATGTGGGCTCGTCCACAGCGCGCTTGCCGAGGTGCGACGTTGGCGCATGCACAAGCCAGAGCCGCGAGACCACTTGGGCACATGTGACACAGAGGACCACGAGTGCACCTAAGATTGATACGCTCGCTACCACGATGCCGAGATCGAACCAACGTCGCCCAGCATAGGAGCCCGTGTGGGCACGCAGCATGCCTGCGAGCCACGGCGGCACGTGCGATGTTTCGAAGCGGAGCGCGCCCAACGGGATGCGCGTGCGGAGGCTGCCTAGTGATACAGGGGCATAGAGCAGCGATAAGTTTGGCGATCCTAGCCTGTACCGTGCCACAGTCTGCAGCAGGAGGGCCCAGACGACCACGCCCACGAGCGCCGACCACATGAGCACGGACGTGCCTGGCGAAGGAGTTCGGCCGAGGTACACGCTGGGCGCCAGGCGCACGAGCATCCCACGGGTCGTCGACGCGACATGAGCACGTATTTGGGCGTGACGCCGCCTATTTCGCTCAATGGCCCTACCGAGAGGGACATTGAGATGACCAAGACGCTCGAGGAAGAGTTGCGGGCGCACAATGTCTTTGAATCGAAGGAAGAGGCCAAGTTGCGGTACGTCCGACTCACTCACAATAGCGAGGTCGTGCTAGGTCATGTCGATGCGCTCGTGAAGCAGTTTGTATACCAGGCATCTATTGAGCATGGGCTCCCAGAGAGTGCCGCGCGTGCGGCCGGTGGCAAGATCTTTACATTCGGCTCGTACCGTCTCGGAGTCCATGGGCCCGGCTCCGATATCGACACGCTCTGCGTGGCGCCCAAACATGTGCAGCGCGAGGACTTTTTTCGGATCTTTGAGCGATTGCTCAAGGAGCGCGATGATGTGACGGAGGTGGCGGCGGTGCCGGAGGCCTTTGTGCCACTCATCACCTCAAATTTCATGGGCATTCCCATCGACTTTTTGTTTGCGCGCATCGCCTTGCCGCGCATCGACGACTCGCTCGACTTGCGTGACGACAACCTGCTCAAGAACTTGGATGAGCGCGAGGTCCGCAGTCTTGGTGGTTCGCGTGTCACCGACGAGATTTTAAGCCTCGTGCCCAATGTCAAGGTGTTTCGCCTCGCGCTGCGGTGCATCAAGCTGTGGGCGAGTCGGCGGGCTATCTATTCGAACGTGATGGGCTTCCTTGGTGGTGTCGCATGGGCGATGTTGGTCGCGCGCATCTGCCAGCTGTACCCGAACGAGGTGGCAGGCGCGATCATCAGCCGCTTCTTTATCATTCTGCTGCAGTGGAAATGGCCGCAGCCTGTGCTGCTCAAAAACATTGAGGAAGGGCCGCTGCCGATCCGTGTGTGGAATCCACGCCTGTACCCCACAGACCGCTTGCATCGCATGCCGATTATCACGCCGGCGTATCCGTCCATGTGCGCAACCCACAATGTGAATCAGTCGACACAGATGATCATGACACAAGAGTTCCAGCGCGGCGCCGAGATTGTCGACCGCATCTTCCTGGGCAAGGCCCAGTGGAGCGAACTGTTTGAGATGCACGACTTTTTCCACAAGTACAAATACTACCTCCAGGTGATTGCTTCGTCGGGTTCAGCAGACTTGCAGCTCAAGTGGGAGGGCACCGTCGAATCGCGATTGCGCCAGCTCGTAATGAAGCTGGAGCTCGTGCCGACCTTGCTTTGCGCACATCCGTTCGTGAAGAGCTTTGAGCACGAGAACATCTGTCACTCTGACGAAGAGGTGCGCCGCGTGGCTACGGGCGATGTGCCGCCAGAGGTGGCGGGGCGAAGCAAGTTGAAGAAGCTTCCGGAGACAGAAGACGCAGCCAAGGAGAAGGATGAAGCTGTGCAGCAGTCGGATGCCGAAAGTGGACGCCGCACGGTCTACACGACGACCTTCTACATTGGACTTAAGATCGAGCCGCGGCAGGCGCACGACGGACCGACGCGCCGTCTTGATATTTCATACCCCACCATGGACTTTACGCAGAAGGTGAAGCAATGGGACCAATTCGATGAGGCGGCCATGGGCATTGTGGTGCGCCACATCAAAGGGTATGTACGTGCCATGCTCACCGCAGGTCAAATCTCCCAGACTACGTCTTTGATGGAGACCCGCGGCCTCGCAAGGTGTCGAGCAAGCAGACTAAAAACAAGGTGCGCGAGGCGGAAGCTAACAGCAGCATGCGGGCTCTCACGATGAATCAGCGTCAGCGAAAAAGTCTAAAGCAGCGGAGCTTGTCGCCGCCCCGTCAGAATCAGCACCGACATCCGCCCCTGCAATGTAGCCTTTATGTATGCATAGACGTCAAAGCACGACATTCAACACAATCGGCTGGGCGATACGCCCCTTTGTGAAGGAGCGTCGCGTCACACTCCCATCCCTCCACATGACACACAACGCACCAGCCTCGCCGCTGGGGCCGCTGAGAATGAGACAGGCTAGGAACCAGACATGTACATAAAGGAAGCTATATGAGGGAGTTTCTCTCGAGCTCATGAGCCGATTTCCCCTGTGGACATTCTTGGCCGTGTGCGCAGTCAGCCAGCTGCTGCAATGCTGGGGACACGACTATGCTGGCAAGGCAATGACAGAACCATCGACGTGGAAGAATGCTTCGGCAAGATCATGGTTATTGTCGCGTTCCTCGAGCATCTCATCCGCGTCGTACCAGCCGTCAAGCTCTACGGATAGGCCCACGTCCCAGTCGTTAAGCTCTACAGACACAGACACATCGTCCCAGCCGTCGAGCTCTCAGACTGCGTTCACATCGTCCCAGCATTCTCAGATCTCGACAAACCGTACGCCTCATGTGACTAGGACGACATCAGCATCCACAAAAACCCATACGCGGTCGACAGGGACGCCGAAAGTGCCCAGCTTCACTTCCGAAGAGTCTGTATCGAGCTCAGTGGACAATCGCTCGTCTCGGTCTAGCAACAGGTTGTCTATGAGTAGCCAGCGGTCTCATATAACCAGATCCCGTCCCCTTCCGTCCGATTTTACCCACAGCACCTCGCGCTCGATCACCACGACTAGCACACGCACCACCACAGCCACATCATCACGAGCTAGTTCCTCATCGTCTCGGTCACAGCAGGCCGACTCAAGTACTCACACTACCAGAGCTACATGGTCTCCTCGTCCCACCACGGAATTTTCGTCGACACAGCAACGCACGACGTACCCGTTCACACAATGGCATACGAGTGCTGCGTCTACGCCGGTACATCCGACACACACGCGAAGCGCGCAGGTGCCGGGTCAAACAGCAGACCCTCACTTTCCGTCGACTTGGTGGCGGTCTCCCGTGACGACCGAGAGTGCTCCGATTACATCGTGGGAGACTGAATCGCCTCTGTCAGTGCATTCCACGCGATTCGCTCTCACGACAGACGTGGCGTCTAGGTCTACGAGCATGAAGCTCACCTGGCCGACAGCGCCTATGAGCGTGTCTGAGCCGGAGGTGAGTGTGGCGATCTCTGGCCCTCATTTCACAACCGAGCTCATCATTACAGTCACGACGGAGGATGCCCCGCCAAGAACCTACCCTCCCGTTGCCTTTTCGCGGAGCATCGAGAACCATCCAACAGTGACTGCGACGACGGGGTACGCATTTCTAAATACCCAGTCTGTGATACTTCCTACAACGGCAACGTATACATCGACGTACGACTCCTCCGCCGATACAACGACGCTGACGACGTCGAGTGTCACAGTAGCGCCGCCATCGTGGCCAGAGATTGTGGTGCCGAGCGATATGAAAGGGACACAACCCTCCAATGCAACGCTCATCTCCATCTTATTCCAGCGCAACTTGTCATGGTACTGGATTGTTACGCAGCGTGCAACAACGGCGCAGATTTTTACGTACATGCCCAAGGTGCTGAGTGCTGCGCTGAACATTAGTGAGAGCCAAGTTTACACGTCCAAGTTGATGATGTTCAAGCCGCTCTCGGACGAGCATGTGACGAGGACGCTGTACTTGGGCTATGTGCCCAGCGACTGTACGGCAGTGCTCAAAGCGCTGGTGCAAGACCCCGACTCTGGCCTTTATCAGCAGAGCGGAAGCAGCATCGAGCAGGAGCTGGTGAGCCTGATCGACACGACGTTTGACCCGCTGACCTACGCGAAAAGCATGAGCGACGATCAGCACGGCACTGTGGCGCCGCAGACGCGGAATGTGCTAGTGGGCAGCTTTAGTGGTGCAGCGGGTGCTGTGTTGCTGGGCGTGCTGGCCTGGTGGCTCCGCAAGCGGTACACGCAGCAGGCCGGCATCAAAGCGGCATCAAAGCGCAACACGATACAGTCGTTTGTGGACTGCTCCGCACCACGAAACGATGCAGATGCGCCGGCGCAAGTGTCTCAGAGCTACTTTGCAGGGGACAATGAGGCCGCGCCGAGTGAGTCGGCGTTCGAGTCGCCGTGCGGTGTCACAGGCACGATTGGCTTGCGCCATACTGCGATGCACACTCTGCCTACGTGGTCGCCTGTGCCTGTGAAGCCGTCGCGCACGCCCAGCTCTGTGCAACACAACATGTCCTACCTGAGGCGCACGGAGCAGGGGCGCGACGCGGCGGAGAGCCATGAGCAGCTGGTGCCCTATGTGAACTACATGGAGGGGCTCGACCCTACACTGTGGGATGGGCACTCATTCACGCTCGAAGAACAAGGAGATGCCCAGCAGCGAAAGAACGACGTACTTGAGTGCCGGGTAGTCGTTTAAGAGGATAGTGATGTACCCTGCATACGGAAGAAAGCTGTGTGAGTGCCGAGTACGAACCCTTGCACGCGTCCGACAATCTGGTCGTTGCGGATCCAGCGTGGGCCCTGGTATAGCATAATGTCATCTTCTTGGTTGTTGTCGCCCTTGGTGAGGAGCAGTTGTCCCCCGCGGCCGCTGCTGTCAGTCGCTCGACGTACTTGTCGCGTGCCTCAACGACGCGGTGCACAATCGGGATTTCTGTCTTGGGCACACGGTAGACCGTGATTTCGCCAGCCTCAATAGGCTTGCTGGTCATCGTGAGGAAAAGCAGGTCGCCGCGATGGAACGCAGGCTCCATGCTGCCGCTCAGCACGACGACCACGGGCGACTCGGTATTTGTCACAAGACTCAGTCCCTTCCACACGGCCAGCGCCATGGCAATCACATGCAGCACCTGGACGAATTGCGCCACTTGGCGGCGCCACATGTGCGGCTGGAGTGCCTGTGCCTGTGATGCGAACATGGTAGGGTCGCCCCAAGCGGCAACAGCCACGTGGAGGTTGCCGTCACGCAACGCTGGACCGGCGACCCACGATGGCGGGGCGGCCGCGCCCTCGAGCACGCAAGAAGCAGGCCTCGTTGGACAGTGGATACCTGCATGGGGACGCCGAGGATATGTTCTTTATCGCATCGCGGCCGCGCACGAGCCAGGTGACCATGCCAGAGGCAGAGGCGCCGGCCGCGGGCGACGACGAAGACGACGCGAGTCGCGGACGCAAGCGGCGCAAGGCGCTGTCGTATGACTGGGTGTCGCAGGCCGAATCGATTCAGTCGTCAAATACGGTGTCACCGGAGCCCGTGCCGCCCCAGGCCTCGGTGCGTGAGCGCAGCGCCAGTGTGTCGCCACCGCCGCCTGAGCTGGAAGAGGAGGCACGCACGTATGCGCTTCGAGCGATTGAGCAGGTGAAGCGGCAGCATACGAGCCGCCTCGCAGCGCTTGATGCGGCGCTGGAGGGTGACGAGCTGGACCCCGACACCTCGCTAGAGCTCAATGCGGACCTCGCGCAGTACTACAAGGGCCACGACGCCAAGCAGCTGCGTGAGCGTGCGCTGGCTCGCGAGCTAGACCGACAGGAGCAGGCGCACGTCATGACGCTGCTCGACGAGGAGGAGCCGCCGGCTGTGCCCGTCTACGAGGTGGACGACTCGTCGGAGCCGGAGGATGCGCCTGCGCCCAATGTGCCTGACCTCGTGCCCGAGGCTGCGCACGCTCAGGATACCCCCTCGCCGGGCACACTCTTGCTCACACTACGGGGCGCGCGGCAGTTGGAGGCAGATGTCCGGGTACGACCCACTACACAAATGGCAACGATACTGCAGCACTTTGTATCCACGCACAAGGATGCATTGGCCCCACACGAGGCGAGTCATGCATACGTGAGCTTCGAGGGGGAGCGCATTGCGTCGACCAGCCAGGTGCAAGAGCTGGATCTCGAGGAAGGAGACATGCTAGATGTCATGTGGTAGTTACGCGCCCTTGTAGTTGTACTTGAGGCCGGCAAGGCCAACCATGTCCCGCTCTGCCTTGTAGATCCACCACTCGACGATCAGGTGCAGCGACAGCACACCAAAGGGGAAGGTCCACCACGCCGCGTCGTCAAAGGCCCCGGCGCCAAAGGTGACCAGGGGCACGGGCCAGGTGCACACCCAGAGGAAGCCCAGGTACACGATCGGCGGCGGCAGCACTTTGGTCAGTTCCGTCTTGGTACTCTGCTTGTCGGGGTCCGCACGGGCGCTCCCGCTCGGCTGCAGGCGAATGTCGCGCAGCACAGGCACAATCCATCCGGGCGCCGTGCCGAACGGGTGCGGCTGCGCAGGATAGGCGACGCCCTTGGGCTCGATCATACCCGCGCGCATCGCCAGCTCGTAGCAGGCGAGGTACATGATGTAGCCCAGGTAGAGCAGGACAGCGACGTAGATGGGGAAGGCCGGCAAGTACGTCAGGTCATCCTCAGTACCAATCACCGACTGGTGATGGAGAAAGAGGGAGATATGGCTCTTCGGGTGGCTTCCCGTCAAGTACGTGGGGATCGGCGTCAGGTACAGGAAGCCCACCAGCGCGTACACCACCAGCAACGCCGCGCGGTACACGTAGTTGGCCTTGTCATTGTCCGCGCGCAGCTTGTGAATGACTTGCTCTTGCTCTGCTATGTTAGGCACTTTCACGCACCAGTGTTGTCCATCGCATTGGAGAGATCGTCGTACTGAGACAGAAGCTCCTCATTCATCGTCGTGCCCTTGCGCTGCGACATGGTGTTGGCTCCGAAGGACGCGTCACTCGTCCGCCAAACCCACGTGCCACCCTCCACTCAACCGACATGGTGGCGCCCTCAGAGGACGGGAGCGTCAATCCGCTGCAGCTGCAGTGGAAAAATCCCGAGCTGCTCGCCTTCCTGGACGCGCAGAAAGGGCTCGTGGGTGCTGGGCAGCCGGTACTGGATGTGAACAACGTGATGCAGTACTTTAGCACGTCGCCATTTTACGACCGTCGCAGCAACAATGAGCATGTGCGCATGCAAAGTGCTGCGCTTGTCGCACAGATCATGGCCACAACGATGCTCTCTGGTGAAGAACTGATGCGCACTATCACGAAGAAGCAGGAAGAGGAGCTCAGGTGCGTGGGTGCGCTAACAATAGGCGGTTCACCGGGCTGGAATATGCCTTAGTGCATGCGCGCCCTCCCGCGTGCTTTGTGATCCACAAGCGCTGGCGCCGCTCGCCCGATCAAGGTGCGTTGTGTGTCTAACATCAGTGGATGCACCGCTGTCCGCATTCTACGTCATCCACGACTGCGTATACCAAGCCCCTGACCTCTATACCATTCTTTCCACACGTCTGGTACGCCAAGACACTCACACAGCAATCGACAGTCTTGGGCCTTACGACCACGCTGTGTCAGCAGCGGGAGCACCGGGCTACATTTAGTCCACGGCGGGGGCATTACGGGCGATTCCTGACGAGCGATGCGCCCAAGGAAGAGTCGCCCCCCAGCGCCAAGTCATGAGCGTCATTACTAGTATGCTATGTTACACGGGGGCGCTTGGGGGGTGGCGTAGGAGACGCAGGTGTTTCCGTGTGCGGATCTTCAGGTGTTCCGAGCAGGATCTCGAGCCCTAGGATGCCGCGGCGGCCGACGCCCGCAAACCCCCCTCGGATGGGGCTGCGACATACGGGGCACAAGCCCTTGATCCGCTCTGTGCCGTTGGTTGCACGCAAGCGACTCGCAGATACCTGGGACGACCGGGCTGTTGGCGAGATGGACGGAGAATCTCCCGACTGTCGCTGCTGCACCAGCTCGTTGAACAGCGCGCGTGTACCCCGCAGGTCTGCGCCGGCCGCATTGGCCAGTGCCAGCGCCCCGGAGCTGCCAGAGGGTGTGAAGGGACTGCCGCCATAGCCGGCACGCTGCTCTTCATACGCTCTCTCCTGCCTTGCGTGAACAGATAGTGTGTCAAAGAGGCATGACCCGCAAAAGACATGGCCGCAGGGTGTAACGCTGATGTTTGTCGGTGGGCACAGACAGATGGGGCAGCGGTAGGAGGAGAACAGGGATGGTTGCGTCGGGGGGGGACGCGCCTGGCGTTCTGCAGCCCGCTTCATGGCGGCCCGCGCCGCCTCGATCTTTTGGCGCCGCAGTTGCGACGCAGAGAGTTTGCGGATGGACTCGACCTGCAGGTCATCTTCGCCGTCGCTTAGCGCAACGAACGACCGCATCGAGTCGATGACGGGACTCGAAGAGTGCGCCCTTGGTGGGCTTTCATGCACCTCCCACACATCAGGCACGGCCGTGTCGTCCACGCTGGGCTCGTTGGACATGCGCCACCGACGAGCCCAGAGCAGCAGTGCGAAGGGTGCAGCCTCCACATGAGCCAGGCTCGGCGAGTGTCTCGGTCGAAACCGGGGGCCGTGTCAGGGGCACAAATGGAATTATGACCATTCGACGAGCCGCCGCCCGCCCAGCGGGGCCGGGCTCTGCGGCCCAGGCTGGTTCTTCTCCTTTACCCTCTGAGACACTTTCCGTGGTCGCCCCCACATAGTCGTGATGTCGGCCCGTCTGTTCCTGGCAAACTCTATCAAGGGCAACCTCCGTGTGCCGCTTGCTTCGCGCTCGCTGGCCACGGCTGCCACTCTCCAGGTAGGTGCCAAGGCGGCGTCTGGAGCTAACGTGCAGCCTCTGACGCAGGTGACGATGCTGCCCAACGGTCTTACCGTTGCGACGGAGTCGAACCCGAGTGCCCAGACGGCGACGGTGGGTGCTTGGATTGATGCTGGCTCGCGCTCGGAGTGCGCGCGCACCAACGGCACGGCCCACTTCCTTGAGCACATGGCGTTCAAGGGTGCGTTGACGAACACTCACACCAGGCACCAACAAGCGCTCGCAGCACGGTCTGGAGCTGGAGGTGGAAAACCTCGGTGCGCACCTGAACGCGTACACCTCCCGTGAGCAGACGGTGTTCTACGCCAAGTCGTTCCGCCACGATGTGGACAAGTCTGTGGACATTATCTCGGACATTCTGCAGAACTCGAAGCTGGACGCCTCGGCGATCGAGCGTGAGCGCGATGTGATCCTGCGCGAGCAGGAGGAGGTTGACAAGCAGGTCGAGGAAGTTGTGTTTGACCACCTGCACGCTGTGGCTTTCCAGGGCCAGGCGCTCGGCCGCACGATTCTCGGCCCCAAGGAGAACATCCTGTCGATCAACCGTGACGACCTGTCGAACTACATCAAGTCGAAGTACACGGCTGACCGCATGGTGCTGGTCGGCGCCGGTGGTGTCGAGCACGAGGCGCTGGTGAAGCTTGCGGAGAAGCACTTTAGCGGCCTGCCCGTGTCGGAGAACCCGATCAAGCTGGGTGAGAACCAGTACGAGCCCAGCCGCTTCGTCGGCTCGGAGGTGCGCATCCGCGACGACACTTCGTCGACGGTCAATGTGGCCATTGCCGTCGAGGGTGCGAGCTGGAAGTCGCCGGACTACTTCCCGATGCTGGTGCTGCAGTCGATCTTTGGCAACTGGGACCGCTCGCTTGGCTCTTCGCCGCTGCTGTCGAGCCGCCTGTCGCACATTATCTCGTCGAACAACCTGGCGAACTCGTTCATGCACTTTAGCACCTCGTACTCGGACACGGGTCTGTGGGGCGTGTTCCTCGTGAGCGAGAACCACATGAACCTCGACGACCTTGTGCACTTCACTCTCAAGGAGTGGCAGCGCGCCTCGACGGGCCCTGCGCCTGCGGAGGTCGAGCGTGCCAAGTCGCAGCTCAAGGCCTCGCTGCTGCTGGGTCTGGACGGCACCACGGCCATTGCCGAGGACATTGGTCGCCAGCTGGTGACGACCGGCAAGCGCTTCACGCCCCACGAGATCGAGGCGGCGATTGACCGTGTGACGCCCGGCGAGATTCAGCGTGTGGCGCAGAAGTACCTGTGGGACAAGGACATTGCCCTGGCGGCTACGGGCCGTGTTGAGGGTCTCCTCGACTACAACCGTATCCGTGCGGACATGTCGACGCTCCTGTACTAAGTGCTCGTGGCCTATAGCATATAGTGCAGATCAGGGACAAGCTTGTGCCACCTAGACCATGCTACATAAGGCTTACAGCGTGCACTGGCGTTAGACATGTATACATACGCTGCCGGCCTCCTGGCTCCTAGTGTTGAGAATCAGAGCCACAATTAGACCGTAAAGACCCAGCACCTCGGCGAAAATGAGGATCAGGATCATACCAATGTACAGACGAGGCTGCTGTGCCGTGCCTCGCACACCAGCATCACCGACAATACCAATGGCAAAGCCGGCCGCGAGACCTGCGAGACCGACCGAGAGACCTGCACCGAGCTGGATAAAGCCGGCATACAGGGTCATGGGCGATTTGACTAGCGGTGAGCGCTGCCGCGTACGTACTGTCACCCGAAATCAGCACACTAACAACGAGACCGTAAATCTAGCGAGTCAGCAGGACCTGCATGTACGTACGGCAATAATACCAGCCATAACGACGGGAATGATACACTTGATCAGCAGATCAGGCCGCAGCACACCCATCGCCGAGATACCCACACCCGACTTGGCCGTACCGTAACTGGCACCGAGACAGGTGAAGACGATGGCGGTCGTCACACCCTGCGTGTAAGAAGTGAATGCGCACATACCATAGCACCAAAGAACGGCGCGTACACGGGGCAGAGATCCAGGTTGATGTTCTCACTCATCGTGAATTCGGTGGTGAAGCACTGAACGCGACGCTCACGGATCCCGCTGGCCGCGCCGCCGCCCATTGCCACGGGCCGTCTCGGCCGCTGTGGCACGTGACCTCAGATTAGAAATGCCGAGTCACAGACGCATCGAAGCGGGGCGCGTGGTGCACGCTCCGCATGACTACGATCGACAAGCCACGGACGATCTACCAAAAGATCTTTGATGCACATCTTATCTCGGAAGAGGAGGATGGCACATGTCTGATCTACATTGACCGACACCTCGTGCACGAGGTGACGTCGCCCCAAGCGTTCGAGGGCCTTCGTATGGCCGGGCGCCCTGTGCGCCGCACCGACTGCACGCTGGCGACGGTGGACCACAACATTCCGACAATCAGCCGCAAAGACTACCAAAATACCGAGACGTTCGTGCAGGAGGCCGACTCGCGCCTGCAGTGCGTCACGCTCGAGCAGAACGTGAAAGAATTTGGCCTCACGTTCTTTGGTCTGACCGACAGTCGCCAGGGCATCGTTCATGTTATCGGCCCCGAGCAGGGATTCACCGTGCCGGGCGCCACACTCGTGTGCGGTGACTCGCATACATCGACACACGGTGCCTTTGGCGTGCTGGCCTTTGGTATCGGCACGTCCGAGGTCGAGCATGTGCTTGCGACACAGACCCTTATTCAGAAGCGCATGAAGAACATCCTTATTGAGATCAACGGCGACGTGCCTGAAGGAGTGACCAGCAAGGACATTATGCTCCATGTCATTGGCCTGATCGGCACGGCCGGCGGGACCGGCGGCGTCCTCGAGTTCGCAGGCTCGACAATCCGTGGCCTCTCGATGGAGGCGCGCATGAGCATGTGCAACATGAGCATTGAGGCAGGCGCGCGCGCAGGCCTTGTCGCTCCCGACGAGAAGACTCTCGAGTACCTCAAGGGCCGCCCACTCGTGCCTCAGGGCGACGAGTGGGACCGCGCTGCGAAGCACTGGCTCTCGCTTGCCAGTGACGAGGGCGCGCAGTACGACAAGTTCGTGCGCATTGACGCCAAGGACATTCCGCCGACGGTGACGTGGGGCACTAGTCCCCAAGACACGGTGCCGATCACCGGTACCGTGCCGGACCCCAGCAAGGCGCCGTCGCCTGAGCTGGCCAACGAGTGGGCGCACTCACTGCGGTACATGGGCCTCGAGCCAAACACACCTGTGGAGCAGATTCGGATCGACAAGGTGTTTATTGGTTCCTGTACCAACTCGCGTATCGAGGACCTGCGCACCGCGGCTCGTGTGCTGTACGGCCGCCGTGTCGCGCCGCATGTGCAGGCTATGCTGGTGCCTGGCTCGGGTCTCGTGAAAAAGCAGGCCGAGGCCGAGGGCCTCGACACCGTATTCAAGGCGGCTGGCTTTGACTGGCGCGAGGCGGGCTGCTCCATGTGTCTGGGCATGAACCCCGACCAGCTGTCGCCCGGCGAGCGCTGCGCCTCGACGTCGAACCGCAACTTTGAGGGCCGTCAGGGTGCGGGCGGCCGGACGCACCTGATGAGCCCAGCCATGGCTGCTGCTGCTGCTGTTACCGGCTACCTGACGGACGTGCGCAAGCTGACCGCGGGTGAGCTACCTGGCTTTGCGGCGGCGCCCACTGGCTACGAAATCCACACCCAGGACGCCCGCCAGTTTATCAGCGACGGTGCACTGCATGCGCCAGCTGTGTCGGCGCCGCCCGCCCAGGCTGCGCCCCGTGCGGCCGCCGCGGCGACTAGCGATGCGTCGCCTCAAGGCATGGAGCCGTTCCGTGTGCTCAAGGGTATCGCTGCGCCGATGGAGCGCTCGAATGTCAACACGGACGTGATTATTCCGAAGCAATTCCTCAAGACGATCAAGCGCACGGGACTGAGCTCGGCGCTCTTCTGGCCGCTGCGCTACGATGTGCAGACTGGTGAGCCGCTCAAGGACTTTGTGCTCAACCAGGCGCCGTATGACCACGCCCAGATTCTCGTTGTGGCCGGTAGCAACTTTGGCTGTGGCTCGTCGCGTGAACACGCGCCGTGGTCGCTCCTGGACTTTGGCATCCGCGCCGTGATCGCTGAGAGCTTTGCGGACATTTTCCGCAACAACATGACGAAAAACGGCCAGCTGCCTGTGGTGCTCAAGCCCGAAGAGATCCAGCACGTCCTGCGCGACGCCCAGGCCGGCAAGGAGGTCACCGTGGACCTCGAGCAGCAAAAGGTCATTTGCGCCGAGGGTACGGCGTTCAGCTTCGAGGTCGCACCCTTCACGCGCCACTGTCTGCTGAATGGCCTCGACGACATTGCGCTCACGCTGCAAAAAGACAAGGAAATCCGCGCGTTTGAGCAGAGCCGCACCGATACACCGTGGCTGAATGGCGTTGTGTGTGGAAAGGGCATCTCAGCGGCCGAGGCGCGCCTGGCCAAGCCGACCATAGACTGGTAATCCTATGCCTCTATGGCAAAAAGCCTTGCAGGGTTTGCGCAAGTTGCCGCGCGTAGTACAGGCCAATGTCTGTCGCCTCATGCACCGCCGACAAACTCAACGATGCGTCGCCACGCTGCCGCACACCATACACACGCCCGCTCTGTGATGCGAGCACAACTACGCTCGATGAAAGCGCACCCTCTTCCTCGAGCGTGGGGTCCAGCAGAAAGGTGCCTTGCACGGGATACACAGTGACACACACAGGCACTTCTTCCCGCCCGTGCAGAGCGCGCCCATCGTCCCACTCACTCGACAGAGCAAAGTCCACAGCTTGCGACACCGCGTCGCCTGACGAAGAGCCCGCACCACCGCCCGTCGCCTGGCGCCCACGCGTGAGGAACTTGATGCCGGCAGGGTCCGTCGCGTCCGCCGACGCGCCCTGCGAGGCCCGGTCCACCGAGAGGGCCTGCGTCTCGGGGATTCGTACGTCCCATAGGGCAGAGAAGACAGCGGCAAACACAGCGTCCAGCACATTGCCGCCGCTCCACGATAGCACATATACATCGAGATACAGGCGCCAAAACTTGGCATAGGGCACCACCACGAATTGCCGCGCATCGAACGGACCGATTTTGTCGCCATAAGGGGTAAAGCACGCCTGTACCATATCCTGCACAGTGCCTGTGATCATACCGAGCTCTGTCGCATTGTGCTCGTGCAAAAGAGCAGGCGAGTACTCGACGAGGACTTCAATGCGCGGGCGCGGAGGTAACCATGGCGCAAAGCGCTGATTCGATGGCTCTCCATCCTGCTCCAAGCCCACTTGAGGGCACATGTAGGATTCCACCTCGGCCTTGACGCCACACATCACTTCTGTGCTGCCCAGCACCACACGCGCCGACCCATCAGCCTGCTGCGACATCGACGATTCTAGCTGAATGGGGCGCACATCACGTAATCCTCTCCCATCAGACCTCTGTGCTGGAGACGCACGCAGGCCGTCCAGCACGTAGCTCCGCTCAGCGCGCGAGAGCGCTACGGGGGCCATGGTCGTCGTGAGTGGGTCGCGGCGAGATTTTTATCACGTGATGGAGGGCCTGCGCGTCCAAACACGCGTGGAGGCTTGTAGCGCCAACACCGGCCTCACCCCACACCATGGTGTCGCAGAGTGCGCAGGGCGGGCCGCCCGATGGGCCATGCGACCAGTTTGGATATCTGATTCTACTGGATGACAATGGAGAAACCGAAAACAAGTTTTGGATCCGGAAGAAAAGCATTTCGCTGGGCCGGTACGCACAACGCAGGCTAACGACAGGGCCATGACCAACGATGTCCGCTTGCTTCTCGGAGATGTGAGCCGGCTGCACGCCAGACTCTGTTTTGATGAAAATGGCCACGCTTCCTTTGAGGTCCTCGGAACTAATGGTCTCTGGCACAATGACAAGTTCATCCAGCCTGATTCGCCTCCTACGCCTTGGCCGCTCAGCGAAGGTGATGTGCTCCGCATCTCGCAGCACAAGCTCAGCTTTTCGTATACATGTGCGGCGAAGGAGGAGAAAAGTGCTGGCGCACACGAGATGCAGCAAGCGGTACCAGAGCCTGCGGCTCAGCCTAGCTCTCGCAGCGCCACGCCCAGGTTCGACGGGGAAACTGCAAAACAAGCTACGCCAACACCTACGCGACGTAGCGCCCGGCTCAAAGCTCGTGCGAGTATGCCCTCCCTCCGGCACGGATGGACGCCGGAAAAAGAATTGCGCCCTGTCCCACTCACGCAACAACCAACGACATCTGTGCAGCATCGCCTGGATCTGGCATCGCCGAGTGTAGGCCGTCCCAAACTCTGTCATCAAGAGAGGTTGCCAGAAGAAACATCACAGGAAACTGTCGGAGAGCACGGACACACGCCAACGAAAGAAGCACTTGCCTCGCATGACACACATTCATCACCTGCCGTAATGCCTACGAAGCAGGACGACTTGTCACAAGAGATGGACCTGTCCAGCACGGACGTGACCTCAAAAGAGACCGAACAGGACGATTTGGACGAAACGGCCACCATGGAGTCTGTGGAACTGAGCAGGATGGAAGCCGCGTTGTGGGAATCAGAGCTTATCAGCGAGCCCACTGGTTCATCAAGTCCTGCCTCTACTGGTTCGAGATATTCCATGGCCGAAAGGCAGCCAAGATCCCATGCGCCCCCACTTGCATGGTCGCCATCCAAGACGCGTAAGGTCAGCCTTCGCACGGCGACGCTGCTCAAGCGCAGTGCTCAACTGCCTATTCTTCCTATCCCGGAAACGACTCGTCGTACCCCGTCTCCAGCTCGATTCGCGGAACCTGCGTCGTCAGGGTCACAGGATATGGATATCAGCTCTACGCTACCTCGACAAGAATCTGGTGACTCGTCTGATGACGAATCAGAGGTGGAACAGAGCCTGGAAATGCAAGTGCACGAGGAAGCACAGGTTGTGCCTCAAAGTATTACAGACACGCGTCACGAAGCATATGCCAACCCTAGGCCCCTGTCGCAAACGTTCCTCACACCGCAAGTCGAAAAGGCACGAAATCCAGCACATCGACGGCTCTCCTTTGAGCCTCAGCGATCGTCGGCGAGTGGCCCAGCTTTGAAACACAAAAGCTCGTGGCAGTGGCTTAAAGGCATACTCTCACCGGGAAAACAGGGTAGTAGAGCGGCCGACCAAGAATCTGTGCCCAAGCCAGAACCTGACGAACCTCAGGATACCATGACTCACGAGGAACGAGGTCCGGACGCTGCGCATGTCCAACTGACCGAGGAAAGTGACAAAGACGAGTTTTTCGACACAGATGATGAGATGCCCGACAAGATCGAAAACGTTGACGCGAACGCCGTTCAGGACAACGGTACTCCAGTACTGTCCTCGCCTCTCAGTTACCCAACAGAGCTGCCTGTTCCCCATGCACTGGAGACACCATCTAATCTTGGGGCAATAAATGTGCTGCCAACGCCCGATATGCACATGCTAAAACATATGTTTGCTGAACCGAAACCTACCATGACCGCCGAGTCGACCGTGGCAGATTTCCGGCACTTGGTCTACAAAGACGAGAGGCAGGCAAGAATGGCGCCGGATATGAGTCTGGGTGGCCCGCTTGCTGCCCTGGAGATGGATGCACATGAGAGCACAGAGTCTGCTCAGTCTATTCCAGACATGTGCAACAAAGACCAACCGCAAGCAGCTGTGAATAAGCACAGTCCCTATATGCCAGTCCCTCTGAATCGCTTGGCTACACAACAGAAATCCCGCCAGGATACAGCCCAGCGTGTGAGCACAGAACTCGGGCCCTTGACAGAACGCCCGGTGAGATCGATGACGAGAAAAGAGCCGTATGTACCTGTTCGTCGTCAGCTTCCTCAACGGAATGCTGTGAAAACATCTCGCATTGGATCCCTATCGACTACCGCTACACGTATTAGTGCTGGAGCTGCAAGAGACTCGAAAGAAAATCTACGAAAAGCCGATGTCAAAGCAATGACTCCTCCTGTCCACTCCGCACGATCGACGGCTGATGGTATCAAAACAACTTCACTCCCCATGGCCAAGCCCGCAGGAACCAAAAACTCGTCGACTACACTGACGCACCAGTATAGAAGACCGATACGCACCATGAAATCGCGCACAAACCTCCACACTCATGACAAGTGAACCACTGGAGATTCATCGGACATATCGGACAGTTGACCATCAACATACTGGGATGTCAGCGAAATACTTGCATCATGCATGTAGTGCCTCGCTGTGATTGGACTGACAAATATACCACGTGAAAGAACCTTTCTGTTGCATAGGCCTCCGAAAAGGTTTTATTACGCCGCCCAAGGCCGGCGTCGCTCGTCAATTTCAAATAAAGATGGATTATTAGATAAGAACTCTATTCGAGATGTATGTTATTGGGCTATCCATTCCGTTGGACACCTGAAGCTGAGGTCCCAAAGATAGCAAATGGGTCGTTTGCTTATACAAAAAGGGTGACGAGATAATGAACTTGATTGGTCATATTTTTGGCAGGATTAGGCCTGACATAGATTTGATACATGTGCTAGCTCGTCATTTTGCACGCCTGTGATTGACGCATGCAAGGCGGCCTAGTGGATGTAGGAGAAAGTAACGGCAAATCACCGGTGCTCGCAAACCAATCTTGTCGAACTAGGCCTACATACTCATAAGTAATCGTTGGTGAAGGGTTCCTGTTAATACACCGAGACAAGTAACGACGGTTCACCGTAGTGCAAGATTATGGTGCCGTTGAGGAGAGAGCCTAGCGATATATGCAAGCAAGAGGGGAAAGCGGTAATGTCTCCCTTGATCCATCGGGACAATGCTTGCGACAGCCCCGAACTTTCTCATCTTGAAAGTAAAAAAGACGCAACTATGCTTCCTCTTTTATCGGCAGTGTATCGTCAGCCTGCGATCGATTCGCTCCCTTCGAGACGCAAGCAAGTACCCCCCACGCCCCTGAGCCGCAAGCCCTTCCTAAAGCCGCAGTCACTGTCGCTCTTTTCGCCCATTGAATCTATGAATCGATCAAGATCGGATGGTGATTCTGAGATGGCATTAAGGTCTTCACAAAATGCATGCAATGGGCGTTGCCGATGGCGCAGCTTGTTGGATAGCCCCAGTACGTTTGGACGAGAGCATGGATCATGTTTTAGATCAGAGCATTCTCGCCCATCCTTCAAAGATGCGCACTCCGGCCGCGCTCATCCATATGCACGTTCAAGCAGTGTGAGTCTGGAGCGGCGACCTCAATCATTGTCACGAAACGGCTTCCATCCTATGACATTAAAGAAGGGGGGGGAGGCACTCTCCTCGATTGACACACACGACAAATATCGGCACCACGTACAATCAAATTGGGACGCAGAGCTTAGTCCTCTAGGCATGCGCTCGTCAAGTTATCAACCAGGAGAATCTCAAAGAGAGTATCTACCAGCCCAAGGTCATAATCATTCATCAACGAGTTATGGATCCCCAGAATCCAGGTTTGCCATCACAGATGAATCACGCGCAACCCGATATGCCCATCCACATGCCTCCCAATACCGTTGGTCTCTGCCTCGCGAAGACTTCTATGATCGTTACAGACCCTCGATGGGTGACTCGCGTAAAGGTTTGGCATATACATACCGGCCAGGCTACGCTAGTTCAACGCCATCCCTTGGCTCGTTTTCGTCGGACAGTGTTAAAGGAAATATTCTAAAGTCATATTGGCGAAGGGGTTTGTCTTACGATGAGGGCTTCACCTTATTGAAGGAAGAACAAGAGGGCGCGAGGAGCGATCAAGATCCGACATCTACATATGATCAAGTCCATGAGCAAACAAATGACACCAAGATAAGCGAATCTTCACAGAGGTCAAACAATGCTGAATCAGCACCCGCACCGAAGCGGGGTGGCAAATTGCCAAAGCACATTACAGATATGTTAAAGGCCTGGTTGCTGGAACATGCTGATCACCCATACCCTACAGAAGATGAAAAGCTGGACTTTTGCCATCGCACGGGTCTTGATATTTGTCAAATTTCTAATTGGTTTGTTAACGCAAGGAGGCGGATCCTGGTCCCACAACAGCAGCGGTCAACAGCGGCTGCTGCCCAGTCTACATGACTTGGTGTCAGAGCAAGAATAGGTCAAGAATCTCTCACGACATATTATGAATACAATTTAATCAACCCATTTGGCTTTTAAACGAACAATCTACCATCTGCATCCTGTAATTAGTAGAGTCATTTGCGTTTAGTACGTAGGAAAGGCTAGAGTCTGGAACGAGCGTAGAGGCAGGTGGAGAAAGGGCCAAATTCTGCGCCAGGACCGTGCGTCTTGTGCATCCACCGCGCCGACATCTCATGTCCGATGAACCTCCCTTCAACCTTCCTGGATTTGAATGGGACCCTGCGTACGTGCTACATACTCATTAGATTAGCAGGAAACGATTTTTCCGCTCAAATGACAATACAAGAGGATCTAAGACTACCCGTCAGTCACCTGTGAAAGAGATCCCGACGTCAAAACATACGCTCTCTGTAACTTCCTTTTATCAAAAGAATAGTTTTAAACATCCGGGAACAGTACAGGGCCATGTAAACTTCTCAGCAGCTTCTGCTTATCGACGGTATGTCTCCATACTCATTTTCAGCTTTCTTACGAAGTCATTGGTGCAAAAGCTTACCCCCTCTGAACCATACAATCTCCAACTAACACTCCCTGACAATCCTATGTTGTCGAATTTCATTGTGCGTTTATTGAACTGACCTCCTGCCCTGTGACTTGCCGCTTAAGCCGTGCAAGCTGGCTCTGCTAGCCGGGGATGGAAAATACTTCATGTATGTATACACTATCCAATGTTCAGAATGACAGGAAATCATTTGTATGACGCGTCTTCGCGACTACAAGATGGAGATGACTTGCACTCTGCCTATGATTTCTGGAACGATGGTCGGCAGGTTCTTTTGGTCATGTCACAAGCCCAGAGCGATCTATACCATGTTACGAAACAATCGCACTACTTAATCAACGCTTCCATGCATCATCGCTGGACACTTACCATCACGTCCACGTCTGCCAGTCCTTTTCCTGTACGACAGAGTATCTGTGACCCATCCAGGAAACCACTATTAGATTTAAGGTGCATGGATGCGTGTGATATTGGCACTGCTGGGGATGCTGTATTTATTGCTATGGGCGTTGGTCGAGCTGTGTTCCTTGTATTGGGGAGTCATCTTGAAAACAATCAAGTGCATTGGAAGCAGCATACCCTGTACCTGACAAGTGACATTATGGATGTATCTATCGGCGTTCATACCCAAGAGAGCGCGACTCTGTTGGTCGGCACACGAGCAGGGGTGGTCCACGCGTACTCTATAAGTATGAGCAGAAATCTCGACGTGAAACCACTGGAATTATCTTATGGATTCAGGCCACGCGGTTCGGTTTGCCATCTCTCCTTTGTATGCGGCTTCGAGTTCCTCTGTGCCTATTCGAATGGTGACCTGGTCCTTGGCGATGTATCGCGAATGCATTGCCAACCTACGCGGACATATCTAGGGCATTGTAATCATTTTCGACAAGGTCTTGTACGTGCAGTTTGACTCACACAGGGGTTCAGCGTAGAGCCTTCGAAACGACTGCTGGCCTGTGCAGGAGACGATTATCGCGTGCGCATATGGTCGCTGGATGAACCCGAGCCCTTGGCATGTTTGTTATCACCTTCACCCACACAAGTTTATGAGTTTCCACTTTTAATCACTGCTCTACAATGGTGTTCACCCGCTGCGGATGTCGTGCCTTCCGACGGCTCCGCGTCGGGACTGTGCCTGGCGCTAGGATGTGGCAGCCACCTGTACCTGTACTCCACCCACACTTTGTTGTCTCCACGAGGATCATCTCGCACGGACCCTTCTATAGAACTATAACATATCACATGACTTCGATCAAACACGTGATAATACCAGTTGTCGTGCACCTCCTGTCCATGGGGCAGCCGTTTGATCCTACACAACCGCTGTCATCCATTATGTCGCCGGCTACTGGTACGTGCTACAGGGATCAGCGACGTCCGTGTCATTGCGTAACTGATGCACGGATATCTTCTGATGCCTCTTTCTCGTTTGCGATCGTTGATGCTAACACTGACACAGAAAAGAAGAATCTGCCTACGCGGAAGGCGAACGTGGCCAAGAAGGTCGTGCAGAAGGGTAGCTCGGGCCAGCAGCGTGTGCGCAAGGTGTACACCAAGCCCTCTTTCCACCGCCCCAAGACTCTCCGTCTTGCGCGCAACCCGAAATACCCTCGCAAGAGCGCTCCTCATGCGCCTCGCACTGACGCTCACAAGGCTCTCCTGTTCCCTCTGAACACTGAGAGCGCCATGAAGAAGATCGAGGAGGTGAACACTCTTGTCTTCATTGTTGACCGCAAGGCCAACAAGCGTCAGATCAAGCAGGCCCTGAAGAAGGTGTACGATGTGGACGCCGCTAAGGTGAACACGCTCATCCGCCCTGATGGCAAGAAGAAGGCGTTCATCCGCCTCACTGCCGACGAGGACGCTCTTGACGTGTCTAACCGCATCGGTTTCATTTAAGTCGCATCGATGATGTGCAATCCAAAAGACGTCACTGTACAGTATATGCCTCTGTTCGTGATGTGCGTAGGTGATACAACCATGGATACACCCGTTTTGGTATCCTTTGCACGGTACCTGTCTGATATTCGGCCATTTATGTAGGTCTACTAGTACAGGGCCATATCTACAGTCCAGCTAGCTGCTTGGCCGTAGATGACACTGCATATGCGTTGGCTGAGATGACGGAGCCGTTGCCGCCTGCGTTAGTCCTTGTTGCCGTACCTGTACGAACGCTCTCTGGCAGCTCAATAAAGCCCACTTCAGGATGCAAAGGCTCGCTATACTGACGATGTGAGTTTGTCAAAACGCACCAATGGTAATGAGAGAATATCTCCTTCAGGTACTCGCTCTGTGGCTTTGGGCGAGTCGTTCGGGTGAAAAAGTGGCATGTGCTTCAGCACATGGGTCTTGAGCCATGGCATCATGGGTTCGTCCTCGGACGGCGTGGCATTGTTATTGCGCTGGCCCAGAATCGAAGGCAAGGCCGATGCGGGGAGCAGCTCTACCTGCACCATGCGCTTGTCAATAGAGCCTGTGTTCCACGGACTCACACGTGGCCCTCCCGAACCTAGGCCCTGGTGGCTCTTGCTGTTCAGGTGCGTATAGGCATCACACAAGGCATCCAAGAACTCCCCAATGGGCTGGTAGATCCAACGCTCGCCCGACCGCCCTGCGAACCATCCCAAATGACCACCGCAGCGACTGTGCGCAAGCACCACGTTCGGATTGCGTTGAATGTTTTTAATTGTGTGCTGAAGCGTTGAAAAGGGAACGATTGGGTCATCATCCGCGTTCAGAGCCAGCATGGGGCGTGCGACCTTGTGCATTAGATGCAGAGGGCTGCTGTGTGTGTAGTACGCATTCGCCGACTTAAAGGGAAAGTCGCCATACGGCGTAGGAAGACCGCCAATCTTACATGTGATGATATGGTCAAGGAAGCGCATCGTTCCCGGCCGGGGATCGCGCCCTGTGTACTTGGCGATGGGTCGGTTCTTGTCTGGATGAATTTTCGTGCGGAGGATCATCTCGAGAGCGTCCCAAAGGTCGGGCGACAAGGCCAAGGTATCAATATGCTTTCGTCCCAGCGCAGCTAAGTTGGATCCCAGTGCATACGCATAGACCATGGAAATGTACGTCGACTCAAGGGCCTCGGCCGTTGTATCCAGCTCCAGTGGTGCGCCTACAGTGACAGCACCAATCAGGGGTGTGTGAGATCCGGCCTCGCCCATGTACTTAGCCAGGATCGCACCACCGAGAGAAAAGCCCATCGCAATCATGGGGGACTTGGGAAACATGCGAGTCAATAGGAGTAAGGCGGACGAAAAGTCGGTGGTCTTACAGGCCGAGTATAGCTGCGCCGACGTCAAGGGCGTATTTGCACAGCCACGGTAATTAACAACAACGCAGCGCATACCATGCCCTCCTTCTTCCTTTGGTTTTGAGAGTTTTGAAACACAATTGCGCACGTAGCTCTCGTAGGAACCGCCAGTCAAGCCATGCAAGATCACGACTGTGGGGCGCGTATCGTCTGGGGCCGGGTCGGCCAGGGATACAGGCGCTGTATCGATGGAGATGATTCCGCCGTCGGGGACCATAATTACTTTTCGTTTGTATTCGACTTGGTCCACCTCTGAAAAGTCCGCCACACTGGACCAAATGGTCTGCGCGTGGCCTGAGGGAAGCCATCGTGTCGCGGTGGCGGCCTGGGACCCACAGAGGCTGGGGCAGGCTCGGCCAATCATTTCCACAATCGGGTTGGTCTCGCTGTCCGCATACTCAAGAAAAAATCGAAACTTTCTTGGGAGGAGCGCATTTCGTGCCATGCCCATCATGCCGAACATGGTGCTGCGGGGTGACTGCTGCTCCGCACTTACTGCACCGTGCACCGCAAACGGAATTTGTCACGAGACTGCCTCCACCTGTTGACAGACACTCCATCTCGGGGTATATCTGGAATTAATATTTTCACGCCACCGACCTGAAATCAATCCCATCGCACAACCCGCGGAGGCTTGCTGACATGACTTCACTCATGGACGTCAAGCCGGCCAATGTGCCGTCGGCAGAGAAGTCGGAGGGCTCGCTTGAAGAGTCGAAGACTGCCACTACCGTGGCCACTGATATGAACCAGGAATTGTACGTTGAGGGCAGGGATCGCCTTGTTTCCTCGATCGATGCTACCAACGAGATCCTACGGGGTTTGCGCCAGTTTAACAAGGATCAGTGGATCTTGCGCTACCCGTCTACTTCTGAGGCCTCGGAGTCAACCTCACCACTCTCTGTACTGCGCCTTGATATCAAGTTGGGCGCCGTGCCCAAGGCCAACACGCTGGTGGACTCGTTAGAAAAGTCCTCCGTTGGCCAGCTGCTGGACGAGCGCATGAGCCGCTCACTGCAGCACCTTAAGAGCCTGCGTGTGCGTATCAGCGACACGCAGTCGAAGGTGCTCGTTACCGGTGACCTGAACTCGGGCAAGTCGACGTTTGTAAATGCATTGATGCGCCGCGCTCTTGTGCCCACCGACCAGCAGCCTTGCACCACGGTGTTTTGCGAAATACACGATGCCTCTCGTGAGAACCATGGTGTAGAGGAGCTGCATGTGATCCGTGACATGAACAAATATGACGTGAACGACGAAACGACATTTACGCGCCGCGGTCTGAACGAGCTGGAACAGATCTTTACCGAGGAGGAAGACGCAGTGGATGAGCTCCCCGTGCTCAAGTGCTTCTGCTCGGATGCGCGCAAGACAGAGGAGAGTCTGCTGCACAACGGCGCTGTGGATATCGCGCTGATTGATGCGCCGGGTCTGAACCAGGACAGTGTGAAGACGACAGCCCTCTTTGCGCGGGAAGAAGAGATTGATGTGGTTGTGTTTGTCGTCAGCGCTGAAAACCACTTTACGCTCAGCGCATGCGAGTTCCTGCAAAATGCGAGCAACGAGAAGGCCTACGTGTTTGTTGTGGTCAACAAGTACGACCAGATTGTCAACAAGGACAAATGCCGCCGCCGCGTGCTGGAGCAGATTCGTGAGCTGAGCCCACGCACTTACGAGGAGGCGGATGAGCTCGTGCACTTTGTTGACGCGCGCTCGATGTGCGAGTCGGCGGAGGGCGACCAGGCCGAGCACTTTGCCTCGCTTGAGGCGAATCTGCAAGACTTTGTGCTGCGCCGTCGCGCCAAGTCGAAGCTGCTGCCGGCCAAGACGTACATGGA